>OY720223.1:13264185-14573352 GCA_963082605.1 Rhodophaea formosa
CGCTAGGTACATTGGCTATATAATCTTTTAGCGCAGAGCAGTCGTGATTATAATTATCCTTGAAATTCTATGTTTGTTTTTCAATTTATAGCCAAAAAACAAACGAGCTGACAGGCGAGCACTCGTGCATAATGCTGCGCTCGTTACACGAGGCCACATGGCTCGCGGCCTACAGCGCAGACTTCAGACTGCGCTTCTCGAGGCTGCTGGGGAGAACACTGAGGAAGCTGCCAGCCTCTTTGGCTCTGTCTACGCTGGTCAATGACAGTGTCGCTGTAAATAAACCAGGTTTGTTACAAAGACTTCTAAGTATATAAACTGAGGTAGACGTGCCCTACTCCAAGAAACGGACATTACAAAGCAATCGTGTCACGTGACGTGGACGGTGTCTTCACAGCGCAGAGTTTAGGTGTGAGCTAAGCGCAACGGTGTTAATTAGCTCTCTTTGAATTTGGTACATATGGTCACCTGCAAAAGTCCATGTAGAATTTTCTTAAAAAATCGCATGTAGCTTCGGACATTATATATAAAATAGTAGCAATTTAAACCTTATGTATTATGCATAAGGTTCATGATATTGTTTGTTTGTTTTTCGTGTGTGTAAGTGGCCAACACTGGTGTCAGATTTTTCAAGCTGCCTAAAGGCATCTGACAAAGCTTAACGACTGCCATCAGTGATGACAGCCGGGACCAACGGCTTCACGTGCCTTCCGAAGCACGGAGGAGCTCGAGATATTTTTATGCCACTTGCGGTCACCCATCCAAGTGGGGACTGCGCCTAGGGTTGCTTAACATGCGGAAGCGCTTATTATGCTCACGCCCACTAGGCCATCGGGCTCCTCATGATATTGCTAAATATTTATGTCTTTCTAATCAGTGCAATTGATTTTCACCTTTAGGCTATGTATGGACTTTTGCAGGTGACCGTACGGCTTGTCTACCTCGGTATATATAGACGTTTTTGGTATATTAATATATGTAGTTGTGTCATCCTCAACTGCTTGTCTGGTGGTTGCAGGTATGGCATCGGGTACGCGCGCTCTCTTAACCCTTCAAATGATGGAATTCCTTGTCTATGTCCAGCAGAGTGGTGGCATGATGTTAGTGTCGAACAAATGAAACCGAATCTTATGTCTTCGAAATAAAGTTCAATATCATTAATTATTTAACTTTTTCTTTGCAGTGTTAACCAAAGAGCTGATCTCCCAACATCTCTCTGGTCACGACCTGTCCCGCCTGGAGTCATACTGCAGACAGCAAGCCGACTACAGACTGGTCACTGACCTGCTGATGCCGCTAGCACAAGTCGTCTTCCACACCAAAGCCAATGTCAAGCTGGATGCTGTACAGCAAGTAAGCATTTCATCATCATCCTCAGGTCTTTTTTAGTCTGCACTGCAGGAGCACGACTCTCTCTGTACTACCAGAGCCATATATTAGCCAGAGCAGCCAGAGGATTTGGCCTACACTCTCCATGCTGGCCAGACGGGTTGGAAGTCTAGAAGTGGTCCTGTTTTACTCTGCCGGGAACCACACGGCAAGTGGAGTCTTTGTTTTCTTATAGGCCGGTAACATTGTTGTGTGGCCCCTGGTTTTGCAGTTGTCCATAGGCAGCGGCGATCACTTACCATCAGGTGACTCAATTGCTCGTTTCCCGTCGTATTTCATTAAAAAATTTATCATCATCAGATCTTTTTAGTCTCCACTACAGAAGCACGACCCTCTCTGTACTACCAGAGCCATATATTAGCCAGAGAATTCGGAGGATTTGGCCTACTTGATTTTGGTTGGAGAGGTCTCTTTGATGTTTATTAGCTTGTGTTTCCTAAGTCGCCTTCTGCGACATCCACGGGAAGACTTGGAGTGGTCCTATTCTACTCTGCCGGGAACCACATGACAAGTTGTCAATGTTTTCAAGACTGACAACGCTCTTGCTTGTCTCACCCCTGGTGTTGCAGATGTCCATAGGCAGGGGTGATCACTTACTATTGTGTGACCCAATTTCGTCGTTTGCTGTCCTATTTCATAAAAAAATCATCATCATCAGGGACTTTTTGTCAAATTTTTTTACAACTACAGGAGCACGACCCTCTCTGTACTACCAGAGCCATATATTAGCCAGACCAGTCAAAGGATTTGGCCTTCTTAACTTTGGTTGGAGAAGTCTGTTTCATGTTTATAAGCTTTGTTAGGAGGCTTACATCAGCGAAACTAGCGACACCCGCTATTTAATTCTTGTACTTCGAAATAAGAACAAATTTAAAAAATCTACGTAGGTATATTTCCTTAGTAAATTACTTGTAGTATTTTTTGTAGAACTTTTCATCAATATTATCATTTCCGATTTTCCGCCAAAAGTGGCCGTTTTGGCGTTAATGAGTAGTTCTCTTAATTTACCAAATGTAAAATAACGAAAAGCAATACAAAAAATCCTACAAGTCATTTACTAGTCAAGTACTTACGTAGATTCTTCCATTTTTATCGTATTTAGTAGTAAAAGAAATAAAACCAGGGGTGGCGCTAGTTGGCTGGTGTGGGCGCTGCTTGTGTTTCCTAAGTCGCTTTCTAAGACATCCACGGAAAGACTTGGAGTGGTCCTATCCTAAACTCCCCGCCACGAGAAGCTATAAATTAAGTACATCAATAAACTTCTACTGAGTTGGAGTTACCTAGCGACAATATTATCAGTTAACCAAATACAATTGACTTAAATTACTATACGGTAATACGAAACTAAAGACCAATTCTAATTAGTCGGGTTATATTTTAACGATACAAAACGCTGTCGCTCAATGTTTTTTGGTACAGCAACGAGTCTTATTCCGTGAATGTAAACATTTGGCGCATTTCTGAGATATAATAAAGTTTCTGTTGCAGTTTTTGCTATAAGTTGTTTTTTTTTATTAGCTACTGAGTCTTACTGATTTATAATAAAGTTTTTGTGACAGTTTTTGCTATAAATTGTTTTTTATTAGCTATTGAGTCTTAATGCAGGGCAAAAGATTTTTACGTTGCCAAATAATCACGTCAGCTGCAAACTCCCTCCATTCTTTATGGAAAAATATTTCTAACCATCTCTTCTTTGGTTTATTTTTTTACACAAAAAACAACAATATTATTTTTTATTTCATCCAAATGTTGCGAATCCCTGAACATTTGTTTACATAATTTAAGCTTCTTATGAAAGGGACTTTACTCTGCCGGGAACCACACGACATTAAAATTTATACTCCTTAGCTAATACTAACATCTCTTCATCAGGTAATCTTCATAGCAATGGGCTTCCAAATGAAGGACGTGGATGACATATCATCAGAGCTAGGCCTGCCCGGCTCGCAGATATTGGCCAAGTTCTACGAGGCATGCAAGAAGATCACAGCGGCGATCAACGCCGTGCTAGAGGATACTGTCGCTAAGGAGATAGGCATTGACGACAAAACAGCCGATGTTACTACGGATGTGGTCAAGATGAGTCTCAATGAAGAGCTGACAAAAGCGGCTAAGGTAATTCTAAAGATGAATGAATGAATGTATTTTATTGCTTTAAACATGGTCTTATGGTGATGGTAAATATCAAATTATGGACACACACATTTAGTCATTACTTACATGCAATAGACAACGTTTAGGTGTTACCTGATATGAAAAATACAGTTGAATATTAAGTGTCACTCTATTTTTTTATGGATATGGCTAACTTCCTTATAGCCGATCGATTCGAAATTTGGTACCTACGAGTAGTTTTGTTTTGTGTGGTGCTGTTTGGTTTAGGAATAAATGGGTAAATGTAAGTAGGTCTGGGATGTCTCTTTGATTGCTGTTATGGCATCGGGGACGCGCGCTTGGCCTCCAGAGCTGGTACTTTCTAATCACCTTTCCATTCGAGCAATAATCATCATCATCAACAGATCTTTATCAGTCTCCACTGCAGGAGCACGACCCTCTCTGTACTACCAGAGCCATATATTAGCCTGAGCAGTCAGAGGATTTGGCATATACTCTCCACGCTGGCAAGACGGGTTGGAGAGATCTCTGATGTTTATAGCTTTGTTTAGCTTGTGTTTCCTTAGTCGACTTCTACGACATCCACGGGGAAACTTGGAGTTGTCCTATTCTACACTGCCGAAACCACAAGGCACACCGGGAACCACACAGCATACCGGGAACCGCACGGCACATTATTATTATTAAATGCCGGTACGGTGTCGATCCCTTTCCGAATTGATGTGTGCTGTGAGTGCTGTGACCATTACAGTTCCGCTAAATTAACTTCAAACACATGTAAGAACACAACTAAAGGATGTGACCACTTTTACCCAGCTACATTTAGTTGTCTTTTAGCTTGTAAAGTCCCCAATAATATTGAAATGAAAAACAGTTATTTGATTGATTTTAAAAATATCGAAAAAAACTTAATCAAAGTGATAGGTTTTTGGTGTTTCTATTGAAATGGCCTTATAGATTTCCGCCCATTCCCTCGATCGGCTTATTCGGTCTGCGTGGAAAGCGAAACAGCTGGTGTATTCTATACTTTTTTATTTTCTCCGCGACCAGCATGGAATTATTAGAACTACATTGTATGATATTATTTTCAGGAGTTAGAAAGAAAGCAGCGTAAAGAACTGTCGCGGTTGATGGGCGAAGACCTGGCGCAGTACCGCATCAAGGGCTCCGACATGGAGTGGGGACAGGCGCTAGCGGGCTCCAAGCAGAAGGGCCTTGTTTCAGTCAAAAGGTGAGCTGAGGTTAAGCAACGTAGGGAAATATCCCGTCTGATGGGCTAAGATCTGGCGCAGTGCCGTATCAAGGGCTCCGACATGGAGTGGGGACAGGCGCTAGCGGGCTCCAAGCAGAAGGGCCTTGTCTCAGTCAAAAGGTGAGTGAACTGAGGTTAAGCAATGTAGGGAAATATCCCGTCTGATGGGCTAAAACCTGGCGCAGTACCGCATCAAGGGCTCCGACATGGAGTGGGGACAGGCGCTAGCGGGCTCCAAGCAGAAGTGCCTTGTCTTAGTCAAAAGGTGAGCTAACTGAGGTTAAGCAAGGTTAGGAAGTAGCCTGTCCGATGGACGAAGACCTCATCCGCAGGACTTCCTCAAGGCCAATATGAACCAAGACGCACGCAGGAAACCATACGGATCCGCACTGAATTCGCAGTACGAATCGCGACGTTCTTTAGCTGACTTTATACGTGAGTAACCCATAATTAGCTTATTAATAACCGGTCGTCCATTTTGTAACTAAACTTTTGTAACCAGTTACAAAGTAACAGCCTCCGTTGCCCAGTGGTTAAGGCGTTTGCCTTATTGACCCGGCGGCCGTGGTTCGATTCCCACGGGAAGCATACTTTGTTAAGTTGTTTTCAGTTTGGTTAGCGCATTGCAGGCATGAATCACCTGATTGTCTGATAAGAAAGATGATTCCGTGCTTCGGAAGACACGTTAAGCCGGTGGTCCCGGCTGCCATCTGGTAGTCGTTAAAGGAACCTCATCAGAGGCCGAGAGGCGGTTCCGAAGAACTCTGACACCAGGGTGTGCATGGTCGACTGACCGTGTCGCCTACACGAAATCATGATGATGATGATGACCAGTTACAAGACAAGATTTTTCTTTAACTAGCAATTTTCCCGCGACTTTGTCCGTATAAATTATAGCCTATATCACCTACAGATCAAATAGCTTTCTATAGGTGAAAGAATTTTGAAAATCGGTCTAATAGTTTCGGAGCCTGTTCAATGCAAACAAACAAACAAGCAATCAAATCTTTGTTCTTTATAATATTAGGTAGTTTAGTTATTTTATACGTATTGTTTTGCATTCCCTATGCTATTCTGATATCCTCTTATTAAATTAAGAAATAAGATAAAAAATTCCACGCGGGCAGGTAAGACTTGAAGTCTTTGCTCGTACAAAAAGTAAAGACTGCTGGTTCAAGTCCTGCCCGCGTGGAATTTTTTAACCGTATCTTATTTCTTTATTCTCCGCCGTGTGGTTCCCGGCAGACTAGATTACGACCACTCCAAGTCTTCCCGTGGATGTCGTAGAAGGCGACTTTAAAATCACAAGCTAATTAAAGCTTATTAACATCAAAGGGACCTCTCCAACCCGTCTGGCCAGCGTGGAGAGTGTAGGCCAAATCCTCTGACTGCCCTGGCTAATATGTATGGCTCTGGTGGTACAGAGAGGGTCGTGCTCCTGCAGTGGAGACTAAAAGGGACCTGATGATGATGATGATGTTTTGCATTCCCTATGCTATTCTGATTCCTCTTATTATATTAAGAAATAAGATAAAAAATTCCACGCGGGCAGGAAAGACTTGAAGTCTTTGCTCGTACAAAAAGTAAAGACTGCTGGTTCAAGTCCTGCCCGCGTGGAATTTTTTAACCGTATCTTATTTCTTTATTCTCCGCCGTGTGGTTCCCGGCAGACTAGATTACGACCACTCCAAGTCTTTCCGTGGATGTCGTAGAAGGCGACTTTAAAATCACAAGCTAATTAAAGCTTATTAACATCAAAGGGACCTCTCCAACCCGTCTGGCCAGCGTGGAGAGTGTAGGCCAAATCCTCTGACTGCCCTGGCTAATATGTATGGCTCTGGTGGTACAGAGAGGGTCGTGCTCCTGCAGTGGAGACTAAAAGGGACCTGATGATGATGATGATGTTTTGCATTCCCTATGCTATTCTGATTCCTCTTATTAAATTAAGAAATAAGATAAAAAATTCCACGCGGGCAGGAAAGACTTGAAGTCTTTGCTCGTACAAAAAGTAAAGACTGCTGGTTCAAGTCCTGCCCGCGTGGAATTTTTTAGCCGTATCTTATTTCTTTACTTTGACTAGATTACGACCACTCCAAGTCTTCCTGTGGATGTCGTAGAAGGAAATTTTGAAATCACAAGTTAATTAAAGCTTATTAACATCAAAGAGACCTCTCCAACCCGTCTGGCCAGCGTGGAGAGTGTAGGCCAAATCCTCTGACTGCTCAGGCTAATATACGGCTCTGGTAGTACAGAGAGAGGGGTAATGCTTCTGCAGTGGAGACTAAAAAGACCTGATATTGATTAGTTTATTTAATAAAATAATTATTATAGATTTTATTTCTTATTTGCAGCGGTGAAAAGCGTCTGGGCGACGACAGCAAGGAGATCGACGATCTGATCGAGGCACACGCGAACAAGGCCAAGAAGAAGAAGAAGCATGTCCGAAATTAGACAATAAACCTATTGTTGGTTATGTATATTTTTTATTTATTCTTCGTAGATCCCACCCTACTACTGTAAATTATACTCGTATATAGAGATAAGTCAGTAGGGAGATTTTTTTAAATTTATAGGACATAGACAATAATGTGTGTGGAACTATGTGGAGAATAAATAAACCAGCATACGGAGATTTTCGAATGGCAGAATTTATTCGACCCAGGAATTGTTCACTTGAATAAAAATTGTGAACTTCCAATGTAAATTTATATTTAAATTTCCATCAGGAATGGGCATTGCAACAAAAGTGTGACGTTTAAGATTCCGAAACAAACTCAAATGTAAGGAGATTTTACTAGTTTTGACGTAAAAAATCTTTTCATTCATCAATATATGACAAACTTCGTGAAATAAAAGTAATGAAATGTTTATATTTATTAGCTGATTTCTGAAAAAAAAAAATCATATTTATTGTATAAACTCTCGACTGTAGTACCTTGGATGACCATGATGATACTAAAACTTTATATAGGGCTGTGTGCAAACTGTCATAAATAGAAAGAAAACAACAAACTCAATAATAATTTCTATAATTATTGTAATATAAAAAAGTGTTGGTTAGTTATTCAACCCTTGGAATAGACAATTGGTAATTCCTCTTAAACATAACAAATATGGCGCGGTGCGGGGGCGCCGTCGGCGCGTGCGCACATAAAAAAATATCATTTTTTTCAAGCGCGCCCGCACCGCTCATATCCTATACTTTACCATTTTATTACAATATAATGTGATCTAAGAAAAATAATATTTTCGTCTAGCGTCCACTGCCGAACGTCTGGTAAACAATTTTATACTATAATTTGTTTGTTCCTTATATTTAACACGCTCTACCGTTATGAGTGACCATAACGCCCGTAGCCCGACAGCAAGGCCCGACGTTCCGTACTGGGACGATCCTGGCACGATCGTGGTGATATTATTGCGCCAAAATCGTTCCAACACCCGCTCCCATCTTAACAACAGATTTACAGCAAACCACGTCATTTCACACTAATTAACGCATTACTTTTACTATATGTATTAATAAAAACATCCACTACAAAACATAATTTAGAATATTATTAACTTTAGCGCTATTATCGTAAACATTATGCGATTTCGTTTTATTTATACAGTATTTCTCACTTTGTTGTTCAGGATACCTTTAATAATTGTGTGGAAAATAGCAGAACTTTTTAATTTTTGAGACGGTTACAGTTCAATTCTACCAAGATAACCCACTAGACTAGGCCCCCAGATAATATGTACATTACTTTCAATAATATTAAGTGATTTATATTAATAATTGATAGTTATCAATATAAATAACGTTATATTTGAAGGAAATATAACTGACAAAAAATACAAAATATTAAAATCTACTCCATAACAATATTTTATTGCTACAAAAATCAACAAATACGAGCTGTATAGTCTCAAAATTGTATGATTAAAGATATCCTGTTATAGTTACTTTGGCTAAGCGAGACGACACATGTTTAGGAGTGAACGCACGCGACTTCGCGCGGAAGAAACACGTAGTAATTGAGACCAAATTGCACTTAGACAGAATCGCGACTCTTGGCACTTCGTCTTACTCTAATGTCTCTGACAGTTGAAGACAACAACGGTCTCTCGAGTCCACTCATTGACTGTACATATTTTAATTGTAGTTGCATCGTAATTTTTGGCCGGATCTAGTGTAATAAGTTGTCGTGACAAGAAAATCTGAACAATTCAGCTTATTAATTCTGCCGTAGTAACTCACCATACTAGGCCTCCTCGTGTATTAATTGCATGCCATTGCTTCTTATAGTCAGAAGGCAAATATTTTACTAAGAAAATATTATCGAGTAAAATGCAATCCAACTACGATACAATTACGATTAAACAATTGATCAGTAGACTAGGAGCCCAGGCAATAGGCAGCGAGAAGTTTCGACATTGACATTACAGCTAATTGATGGCTACACGCCTATGTTAAAGACAATCTGTAGATAAACGTGAAAAGTAAAAACCACGAACACGCAACGCACGTACCAAAATATATCTAAGCATATTAAGTACCTAAAGCAATACGCTCATATGAAAACTATATTTCTGCGTGCGAACATCGGATACAACGCGGTAACTTACTCGCTCATAAAATATATATTATTTAACGTCGAGAATTTGAACTTAGTGTACGTATAGTGGGAAGCCAGTGTACAGCTCGGGTCTAACCGGAAATAACTATACATCTCATAAACTCGAGTCACAAAAAGCAAATGCACTAAGTCTTATTGCCACACTTAATTTATTGCTACGACGACATACATATACTGATCTACGTTTAATGTAAATATACTCAATATACAACATTCAATAAAATGAAATATTGTTAAAAGTTATTGCATTTAGTTAAATATAACTCAGAAAGGGGTTTTCAGTTAAATAGTCATGTCTATTAAGTGCATAATGTACAGTGCGCACGAATTGGGAGACACCTAAACTTGAAACAATAATAAAATCGTATTAATCTCGTAATCGCGTACTCGAACAAGAGATTCCAACTGAATTGTATGCTAAAAAACTCTTCTAAGGCACAATTTAAATTTTTATTTGAACTTTATCTCTAAAACAATTAATTCAATTCCCCTCCTAGAACTGACGACTTTAACACTTTCATGAACACCCTCCAATGGACGTGAAAACTATTGTTCTTTTGTGTCTGGTTGACTGTCCATGATAGTGTCAAGCTAAGCCCGCATTACATCTTTCTTTATTCGTCATGAGCAAACAGCAAGATGAAGTAATAAAAATAGTTACATTCAAAAATCTTCTAAAATAATTAAATTAAAAAAGGATATAAGTGCAATTAAAATTGTTGTTAGTTATATAAAAATTATTCAAGCATTACGTCGCAGCAAAATATATATTTTATAGTTTTATGATACAAAATTGCTAGTAGTACGAGCGTCGTAGCAATTTCATGTAAGAATATTGGCGCCATAGCTCTACGGGAATGCGGACTAAGCTACATTGACATTAAGTCGTCAGTTCCCTTGCATATGATTCAGCGATTCGAGAACGGGCCAGTTAAATCTACAGACAAAATGCTTGATTTGACACACACAATCACATTATCTTTCTCGCTATATCACACAATTTCCATTCTACTTTGCTTCATGTCTCTTTCTTTGGCATGCGTATCAACTAAGGATAGAAGTGGACTATCGTAGATCGCCATAGAATTCGTTTACATTGACGATTTATATAGTAAATATTAATCCTCAGTTGTTTGTTTTATTGTGTGTTAGTGGCCAACACTGGTATCAGATTTTTCAGGCTGCCTAAAGGCATAGAACGGCCATGAATGATGACAGCCGGGACCAATGACAGCGTGCCGTCCGAAGTACATTTATGCCACTTGCGATCACCCACCCTAGTGGGGACCACGCCAGGGTTCGCTTAACATGCGTAATGGCAAATAATGCGCACACCTACTGGGCCATCGGGCTCTTCAATCCTTAGTTGAAGCACAAGGTAATCCCACCGTTTGTACACTTTCTCTTACCTGAAGCCGTCGTCTTTCATGATTACTTATCGTTGCCTTCTTGTATACGTGTCCTACCTACGTACTTCTCACAAAAACATAATTTTTATTTCATCCTTTCATGTCTAAAGTACTTTCATTCATCCATCTAATCATTCATTATGACGTTGCAAAAATATTTAATATTTGTACATAAATACGGTTACAAGCTTATCCATTTAGAATTTGATTGCATTTCAGATTTTAGAATTCACGTTTCTCTTCTTTGTATTTACATTCTTAATTGTCCGCCTTGGCCTGTATAAAACAATCGTAAAAAATATTAAGGTTAAGCCACTAATTTTAGTTGTTTTCAGAATTAGATGATATTTAATTTAAGAGATTCATCGAACCCTATTGCATAATTTTTAAACGGCCTACACACGGAGAAATTTGTCAAATCAACAGAGAAAACGAGAAAACCATACTTCTCTTTTCTGTTTAAAGGTCTATTCAGAAAAGAGGAGTAATTTTTTTAAGCATTGTTTTACGGCCCTGGATATAAGTCCTTTAGAGCCTTTCTTCATTTATTTCGCCAGTTGGCGAGTTATTCTTCTTTGTTGTCAACGAAATGATGGTGTAATTCATTTCGTTGTTTTCACGGAGCCCCTGGCGACAACTCTTCGCGAATCCACTGGTTTCATCATTGACGACGCAGCAAGGCGGACAACCACCAGCCCGCCATGTAAATCTCACTACAGCCGCACAATGACAGTCTATTTTAGTTATTCTACACATTGTTCTTAAATATGGGCATTTATAACACAAAATAACACCAATTTCACATTATAAAGTCCACTAGAATCAATTTGCGAAACAATCCAAAACAGACACCGTGTAGTCCGCTAAAATTCCCGCCAAGAACTCCAAAAGAGGAGTAAGGTTTTCTCGCTCTGTCATATAGGTTCATCTCGCTCTGTGACAAATTGATCCGTTCGTAGGCTGCTAAAGACTCGTACGGTTCAGTCAATTTGAATTTATATCTAATCGCAACGCAGTTTCGTTCTCTTGACGTGCCCACAAAGGCAGTGTTACGCATTGATTGTAATCACGGCAATAGGAGACGAAACCTATCGTATCGACGCGACAGTGATTGCAATTCAAATTCATTTAAATTGTCATTCAAATGATCTCGTGCGAAACTTAACGCCCTGTGTTTGACTGAATTTTACACATTGCGGTCTTGCAGATAATAACAAAGTGTTAGTTTACGCATGGATCTGTTACTACAACTACTTACCTCAATATGAATGTAGGAATCAGTAAATTGTTTAATAAGCGTGTCTTTAAAATGTATATAAATATTAAAGATATTAAATTTATTAAAGGAGGCGTATCTAAAGTCGAAGTCCAGACTCTATCTTTAACTAGTATTCGCGCGTTTATGCTACCTTAGTCACCCACCAAAGTCTGATAATCTGTCTGTCTGTAATCCCTGGAGCGCGGTTAGAGGTTACCTGAAGTTTTCAAAGATGCTTAATTCTTCACATCTTCAACAAGGTTACATTGTACCAAGCGTTTAATGATTAACACCTCAGCAGTTCTCTTTAGTTTCAATTTAAGGCGTCGGTGAGTCATATGTTATCTCGGCTATATTGAATCCTCTGAAGTGCTGCTCTTTTTTTTTATTTCAAAGACATACCTACAAAGACGATACGGGCACTTTAAACGTCTCTGAAATTAATGACAACAGGATTTATAGGACGATCGTAATTCAATTTTGCTGAGACTACGTACGAGACTAGAGCCCTGAATTTCGCCTTAAGATAAGTTCTGGAAATGGATGTAAAAAATCTATTATTTTATATATTGCTGTGTTCAGATTACCGCGTAACTATATCTATCGTATACAAAAGCGTGTTAGGCTGTACACATACTTACCTACGTGTGTAGCGAGCCTTATATCTAATTGCGAGCTTGCAGCGACACGGACTAACATACAGACAGACATTATTCTATTGGTACCGTGTTTAATTGATATAAATTGGTGTATTGTGTATTATTGGTGTATCTAGTGAGATTAGTACTGCCATATTTCTCTCTCAAGTCTTGGTAACTATCGATATGCACTTGCTACTTGCTTATTTACGTAATATGCTAATATAATTATATACCATTAAGTCGCATTGATCGAACTTGGCAGTAAGTACTCAAATATTGCTTGAATCAATATAAATCTAAATTGTACTTTTAATATATATAAAAAATAATATTAGTTGTATCCCTAAGCATTTAAAACTATAGCAGTACTAATTTGTTAAAATTGAGGCAATTATATCATCCTATAAGTATATGTAGAGGCAGATCGCACAATTGAATCCTCGCCCTACAGAATCTGTGACGTGAACTTTATTTTTTTATATTTCCATGACTTAAGAGGCAAGCGAAATTAGCGCCGCCTGTCTTTTTATTTCTTCACTCCTAATTCAGGTCAAGCTAAAGAAATAACTCAGTATGTCGGTAGGTAGGTCATTACTTGTAGTATTATTCGTACCTATTGCTCTTATTATTCTGCATTTCGTAAATTAAGAGAACCACTTTTGGCAGTAATGCGCCTTCTTTATCTGAAATTATGATATTGAAGAAAAGAGATACCACAAATACTACCAAGCAATTTATTACCGAAGTTGGTACTGAATTAATTTTCAATTATTAAAAAAAGAACCAAAATGATGGTTGGCGCTAGTTGGCTGATGCCTTAAGATCATGGCTCGTACCATAAAGTTGAATCATATTTTTTCATATTTTGACTCAACCTTATTAATCATAAGCCAGTCTTATGTTACGATCTGTTTCATAAGAAAAAAATTGGTTGCACATCTGACTATGGTAATCGAATTGTACCACAACTGCTTAGTAGACTAAGAGCCCAGAAGAATAGCAATCTAATCTTTACAATTTGTTTCTCACCGCGAAGCGAGGAATAAACTATGCGACCAATAACTTAACTACTTGTGGCAACAGCAAAAAGACACTTTTTTTAAGGCTTATACTACTCTCTAACTAGTGTATGAAGACCAATTGGTCCGTGGTCTGAAAAGCGCTTATTTTATACTAGTCAACAAAAGGCCATTCAACTGTCAAAGAATGATCAACAAAACGTCATAAAACAATTGTGCTTAGGCCGCATAGAGTTAAATACAGAGATGCTGCACGATACGGCGCAGCAATTTTATATATTTAGAATATTTTTTGATTAAAACTAACGTGAGATATAGATGTTATTAAAATACGTAACAACCGGTTACGGTCGCGTAAATAGTCAGCTACTGGCCGACATGTTTCGACCTCATCCGGAGGTCTTCCTCAAGGCGAATGTGAATCGAGACGCGGGCACGGTCAGACGACGTTAAGTATTTTAATAATATATAGAATATTGCTGCGCAGCACGGCTACATCCCAGCTGAAGCAAAATACGGTCTAAGCTTAATGTTTACCTGTCTGAATTAGTGTACCTTTAATAAAGAAAAACACCTATAACAAACACACCGTAGACTCATTTGTAAAAAAAGCGAAACTAAAGGAAAGGTGAATAAAGAAACAAAAATAATCATACATAAAAATTAATGTATTCTATTATCAATAACATAAGGTATAGTTACACAAATAATAAAATTAAAGGAAAACAAATTTATACATAATCCTTAACGCAAATAAAAAAAAAACAAATTATACATGCTATCAACACAAGATACTATTATAAAAAGAAAACAGTATTTTACAATTTCCTAAAAATCACCTATAGCTTATCTATTCAGCGCTCACACTTGGCAACATAACATAATATAGAATAATTTTTGACCAATAGATATTTCACCGAAATCACGTTTGATCGAAATTTTCAGTATTTCGGCGAAACGTGCTACCTGCAAACAACATTATCATAAAAAATAATTCTGCATTAGGTTATGACGCGCGCACACTCGTTCAACTTACAATAAATTGTAGATAATTTGGTATTGATTTTAGGACTCATTCCAATTGAGATTTAATTGATTTGTTAATTAGATTCATGTGCGTAAATCAAAGAGGTACCAACCTACATAAACGACAACACACAATTGTCAAAATTATACCTTATTAATTACAATTATTAAGAACCATAACGAATGTCACTACATAAATAAGGGATATGGTACGGTTGCAATTAATTAAATGAAAATCGCCTTAAAATAATAAAAGCAACAAAACATAATGATGATTAATTACATCCATAACGTCAAATTTAGAACTAAGATAACAAAAAAACCAAGTACATAGGTGCGAGTTTCCATAGAGATACATGCAATTTTGTCAACTTAAAATAAACAATAGATATAACAAAATAATTAAAAAAAAAAACGAAAACGTATGGCTGAAACAAGATACGGTCGCCAGAGATTGAGCTGTAGAAAATAAATACGGAACACGTAATGTGTATGCAATACGGAACACGTAAATTGTATTTGAGCCCTGATTGTTTGTGAATGGGCACAAGAGAATAATTCAAAAGATAGCTCTAAGAATATTCACAACTAAAATGATACACTACTTTTTCCGTGATTTCAGTTCAGGGCCACTATCAATCTCCAACAAAATCCGCTTGAATTTTTTCAAAATTTAAGTAAACTTCGCTTTAATGTCGTCAATAAATAAACAATCAACTAAAATTATAAAACATTTGTGCGGGAAATAAGTACCAATCATTTGTGATGCAATGTTTAAGTAGAGAATCGCGGTTTGATGAGCGCTGCAAGCTCCTCTACCATATTTAATTTAAAATAAACCGTCATAAGACACTCAAGTCAGGCCTCGACACACGCACGCCTCAATTTCTTAACCGAACATTATTATGTTATATCTCCACGTCAGCTTAACTATAAATATATAGTTTACAATATAAATTAAAATAGAGTGAAAACTACACATTTCTAACAATATACTATGTACAAGGCATCTCTTGTCACTCCTTAATTTAACAACGTTGCAACGTTCGTGGCGACGGCCCGTCGGCAACCTACTCGCCTGCATTCTTACTATAAACGTCCATACAAAAACCTATCTGGCACTAACATGTATATTCATTACAAAATGTATAATATAATATTATGTATATACAATCACAACATAAATTTGATAAACAACCGAGAGAAATATATAATTTATACTGTTCATTGGTGTTACGGTGATTTGTCTGCGAATGACGTCGGCATTTCTTGTACTCTTCATAATTATGTATTTAAATTAAATTATAAAACATTTGCACTTATTTTTATTGAATCAAACGACGTTCGTCTACCGATTTGTTCTATATTTTTCTTCGATTTTTATTTCTCAATGGCATGATCAAGACTGAGATTTGAAACAGTTCTAGCTTGTCTAATAGAGTATTATTGTCACTCCGAAGTGTCCACAGTCCATCAGAGATCTACGGTCTTTGAATCTAATACGAAACCTTAAAACCGTTTGTATACCATCGAAAGCCTACACGATTTTTGTCCCCAAATTATTTGATATGTATACGAAACAATATTCTGACGTTAGGTCGTGACAAGAAGCGAGTTTGCTCAAACATTGTTCTGCATCTCATCAATCTATATAGGAACATTCACAATGTATAAATTGTTCGTCTACACCAAGAAATTAATTATTATGACGTTATATTCGGTCGGAATCGGTAAGTACTCTGACCCTTAAGTTCTGACCTGAAAAAGTGAGTTTACCCACACTTTTTTCATGAAACCAGTAGGGATAGTGTCAACAACACACAAAAGTTTCAGAATAAAATAAGACAGAATCGACCGGTATTGGTGTTCTTTATATTCTTATTCGAACCGACGATATAGCTGCTTAAGATATAACCTCACATACCAAATTCACTCAAGAGTAAAGCGACAGAAAATTATTGCGAAGTACTACAAGTGATCCCATACATGTTGAGATATTATAATATACTCGATTGGCCCACGCGCGTTCGGAAACGTCGTAAAAATCAGGTTACGCTAAGAGCAATTCGTATCGCGTCCCCGGAGGAACATTCCGAAGAGAGGGTTATGAAAACACTTAAGATATGATTACTCTATCACTTAAAGTTAGCGAGACGACTCGCCGTTGCTAGGCAACGTAGCTTATGTACAGTTTCTTACAATTTTACAAGTTATTTTGTATTTTTGGTCATAGTTTTGGGAAGAGAACGAAATGCGAAGACTGTGTCAGTCGTCACTGTGAATTTCCGATCTGTTCTGTTCTGTTCTCGCACTTGCGTCTTTTTTGACATTTGTCGTCATGTTGCCACGTTTATGTCTACAGAGGATAAAGACCTGAAGACATAAAGTCAAGAAGTTTAATTTGATCTGACCAATCAAAACAATTCTAGATAGAATAGAAGGTCTTTGAATAACTTGTAGTCAGATATTAATGGATATTAGGGTATATTAAATTTGTCATTTTCGATATTATGTCAAATCAAGATTATTATAAAAATTGAAAGTCAACATAATTTAGAATATTGGAAGATAATTATAACAAAAAAATGTATAAAAATTGATTATTCAAAAATATCACGAAGATCTGAATCATATTTCTGCAGTTGTCAAAAATCATTTAAAGCTAACATCAAATTACAAAACACATTATTATACATAATTATTAAATATCAAATTATTATTACATTATTTGCCTTAAGTCCCTTGTTTTGGTTCTTATTTAAGATAATGTATTATTAGTAGTCTAAACAGCAAAATATATAATATAAATCGTTGTTAATTTTTATAATAAGTCACTAAGTTTTGAATGACTTGTTGGAATTTATCGTCGATTTATGCATTTAAAAAATTTAAAGCATTTCAAAAAGTAATTCATAATCTTGCTGAATAGACCCACAGCGTGAAAGAAGACAACATAATTAAATTCAAAAATAATAATTAATTCATACATAGAAACGTGAAATCATACGAAGATACATTCTAGTGATGCAGGGAACGTTTGTTTTGTAAACGACTTCGTAACTAGTAAATATTTCACATATCTATGTTTTGTGAGATTATTCATAGCGATCTTTTGAAGAAATTTCGACGTAAATCAAAATTGGCCATTTTATCTTCTTATTATCTTTCAAGTTACAATTAATATAATCAAATTACGGTTTCAAAATGAATTTAAAGAAAACACTTTTGCACCGTGTCCTCTTAAGTTTTGAAATGTACCAGATAAGTAAGACTTTTTCACTTATTAGATTGTCTCGGGCTTGCTGTTTATTTTGTTCAACTCCACAAAATGGTTTTAGCATTAAGGTACTTGATAGCTATTCGCTCAATTTTGTATGTGTATTTTATATCCGTAAGTCCGTGATTTGACAATAAAATCAAGAAGATGGCTTCAATCCTATCAAAACTGATCACATTCATTGGTCGAATGTTTAGCAGGTGACAAACTACTTGTCAAATTTCGAAGGATACTTCCTTACTTTCATAAGTGTAGCTCAGGTACATAAAGCTGGCTTTGTAGATTCTTAAACTAAAGGCAGCTGAGCTGGTATAAGGTACAGTAATGGACTGGTTATCTGACAATCTATATAAACTGAGGCAGACGAGCCGTAAGTGCCAAATTCTGAAGCGTTCAAAGGGAGCTAATTTACACCGTTGCGCTTAGCTTACACCCAAACTCTGTTCCGTTGAGTCTGTTTCTTGGAGTAGGGCACGTCTACTTCAGTTCATACAACATGTTAATGAAAAAGCGCAAAACCTCGGACTTATATAACCATTTGCTTTTCGCGGATTATTTACGAAGATATTAGCTTCTATTGTTTTCTTGTGTTTATTGCAAATTAAAAAGTCAATGGCACACACAAGACGCGATCCAGGGCGACGTTGCAGCTTCGCGTGCCGCCGCATGATACAGTTAAACAATGATAAACATGGCGTAATTGTAATATTTTTTGTTTAAAATTTGACCCCTATTTTTTAATTGTTGATTTCGAAACTATTTTCCAGGTTTGCGCTTTATCAACACACTTTTTTTAACACGTTATATAGAAACATTTCTATGTCAAGTAGTCCAACCTTTAGTTCTACACGTCAGGGGCGTAGAGCTCGCATCGACACACGCAGGCCCCTATTTTTTATTTGTGTAATCGAAAAGGGTGTTGAATATTCAACACCCTTTTTTAACACGTTGTATAGAAGTATTTGCTGACAAGTAGTCCGACCTTTCAGTTGTAAACGTCCGGGCCGTAGCGCCCGCACCGGCACGCGCCGGCCGGCCGGTCGGGCGGTCACTCGCGGTGCGCGCTCTTGAGCAGCGAGATGGCGTAGCGCACGTACTGCACGAGGTGGCGGAACGTCGACGACAGCGACAGCGGGCCGCACTTGCGGTCCACCGCTATGAACAGGTCTGAAAAATAACAGAATACTGAGTAACTCGCCGTGTGGTTCCCGGCAGAGTAGAATAGGTCCACTCCAAGTCGTCATGGATGTCGTGTTGTAGAAGGCGACTTAGGGAACACAAGCTAAACAAAGCTTATAAACATCAAAGAGATCTCTCCAACCAGTCTGGCCAGCGTGGTTGGCCAAATCCTCTGACTGCTCTGGCTAATACATGGCTCTGGTAGTACAGAGATGGTCTCCTGCAGTGGAGACTTAAAAGAGCTGATGATGATGATGATTAAAGAGGATTGGACTATCGAAAATAAGCGAAACACTTAAGAGATTTACTTCGAATGTACAGCGTGTGAATTAACCCTCGAAATACCCACCCAGGGGTGATTCAGTCCGTCAATCAACTTTTATTTTGGGATCAATGCAGGGAACTCAAAAAATAATCGTCATTTTCTTACATAAGTGTTCGCCGCCCGGACAATTAGTATGGGAAATTAAAAAAGAAATCCGAGTGTCCAGCATAGGTCCCATAGGAAAAGTTGTTCATATTGACGGTTTGAGTCACTCCCTTTAAGAGAATGTCGAGAGAAAGATTTACATGCTGTATAATTTTCATAGGGAACATACGATTTCTTAAAAAAAATATTATTATTTCAATGATCTGTAAGAATCGCATCAGTTAGTAAACTGTAAGGCGAGTAAGGACGCTGATTGATTAATAACGTAAAATTTTAGAATGATATATTAGACAATTGACATTGTAATATAGAACAATTTTAAAATAAAATAAATAAATAAAATATAATTTTAATTCATAGCAATCTGTTTGAAAGAATAATGTTTCAATAAATAAACAAAATTGTATTGTTTAGGCGAAACATGATTTCTGCAAATCAATTATTATTGCCAAAATGTTTAATTTTTTTAAACTGAAAATATAACCAAGGCAATTGCAAAAAAGATATCTTCTAATACTTTTTATTTGTAATGTTATTAGCATCAAATTAAATTCACTTTATTCATCAGATTGTCATAAACGGGGGATCATCCACAATGTTTGAGCACTTAATCATTTAGCATAATTTTTCGCCGTACCTTGGTTGGGCCTCAGGCGGCACAGGCAGTCGGCCTGCTCCCACAGGTCGTGCGCCACGTAGAGGAAGGTGTAGTACTTGGTGAGCTGCAGCAGCGCGTGGTGCGCGTGCGCGGGCACGCTGTGCGCGAGCGAGCAGTAGCCCGAGCTGCCGCCCGACGCCACGGACGCGGCCGACGCCGACCCCACCGACCCCACCGACCCGCCCGGCGACGGGGTCGGCGACAGCGGGGACGCCGCCGCCTCAGCGCACGCCGGCTGACATGCGCAACACAACTATGTTACACGCATGCGTTACTGACGAGGTGGACACTGGCCGCACTTATGGACTAAGGTTTTTAGGGACATATCACACAAATTGAGCTAGCTAGTAAGTTGTGAACTTGTGTCGTGGGATACTAAATCAACGATACTATATCTTGTAATATATATACTTATACAGATAAACAACATTCAAGACCCAGGCCTATCTGAAAAAGATCGTTTTCCATCATGACCTGGCCGGGGATCTAACCCGGGACCTCCGGGAAATGTTAATCATCCAAATTGTATACTCTGGTGATAGAGTTTTATTATAACAGTCAAATAAGATAATTATCTATCTATGTAACAACCAGAGACGTTCACCTAAACATGGCCTCCACCACACCACATCCTGTGCAAACTGAGTCCACCGATTTTTAGATAGATAGATAGAAGATACAACATCAAACCATTGGATGAAGACAAATAATTATAAACCAAATTATATATATATATATGTCGCAGGGATTTTATCAAAAACGTGACATTATAATTTCTCTAGTGAAATTATAATTACACTGATTATTGTCAATAACGTCTGGTTTGTATAATGTCACGGGCTCTTTTCAGAGTTATTGTTATTTCACTGGGCCGCAATAGTGATATTATAATAAATCTAGGTTTATTATGAGTAGCGTTTGTGGTGGGAGCCCCGCGTGTTCTGATTGGTCAATTTGTTATTAATTTTTTATTCTATTTATTATGTCATTTAAATTACTTGCTCAATTATGTAACCTACCAACCTTTTTAAGTACCTAACATATTTTGACAAAAAGTAAATATTATTCATTTATTATTATTAATTAAACTTTATCCAAATCCAAAAATTGATGCTAGTGACTAAAATGTTACTACCAGTATTACGTATTTAGCTTATAGTTATTAAAGTTCTGATTTAATTAGTAAGCGTTATAACTTTTTCAGCATATTTTATAGTATAGATAGTACTATAAAAAGTGACAAGGTAAAAGGTCTAATTTTTGGCCCGTAGCAGTCAACGTGCTAAAAAAAATATTTTCTAAAATCTGTTTTTTTATTTCCTAACGCTATGTTTAGTACTTCTTGGTCAGGTGGTAACGAATGCGGACCAATCAGCGATCGCTCTGATAATCTAACGGCTTTCTTTTTTGTCAAAATATCACTGACTTACAAATTTCACTGCATCGGTCTAGTGAAATTATAATGGTACTGAAACAAGCCCGTTAAATTGTAAGTAATACAAACGATTGACAATAATCTGTGTAATTATAATGGCACTAGTGAAATTATAATATCACGACTTTTATAATATCCCTGCAACATATATAGCAGTTTACCCGCGAATTTTCCTGCGTAAATCAAGATCTATTTCACTCGCAGATATAATACTATGGGTGAAAGAATTTTGAGAATCGGTCCAGTAGTTTCGAAACCTATTCAATACAAACAAACAATCTTTCCTTTTCATAATATTAATATAGATTAAATAAATGAGATTCAAAATAAATTCAATGAATACATAGTATTGTAAGCATAAGTTACGTATGCTTACCTTTTGTTGATATTCTTGAACAATTTTGTTGTACTCCTTCACTTCACGATTATACATTTTGAACATCCGCAGGTATAAGAGAGCTTGCACTCGGAGGCTGTAACAAAATATACAGAGCTTTAATCTGTTAACAATTTTTTGAGTTAGTAATTTTTAAGTCTGGTGACAAATAGATGTAATTACATCACGAGCTTCACTCATATCATTTTAAAACAATTAACAAAGGCAATATCAATAGTGGTAAGAGGTATGCTTTATAATAAATTCTACACTACGTCAAAAATAAATTATTAAAAAAAATCCAATCACTATAGTGTCTGCAATTAGACGAAACGTGATTTCGATGAAAAGTGTGTAACCCAAAAATCAAGTTTTTTTTAATCTTCACTGCACGAACACGACCCTCTCTGTACTACCAAAACCATACATTAGCCACACCTGTCAGAGGATTTGGCCTACACTCTCCACGCTGGCCAGACGGGTTGGAGGCTGCTCACCTCAGTATGTCGAGCTTGTTGAAGGTGGAGTGGGGGGAGGCGCGGTACCGCTGCGGCATGGAGTGTATCGACTTGATGTACTCGATGGTCTCGCGATACACCGGTATCCTAAACGAGCCTCCCTATTACAGTAGCAAGCCAAATTGTGCGCACGACCTGTTTAGCTTCGAAACACGATGCTCAACCCGGGGCGCAGTCCCGACTTGGATGGGTGACCGCAATTGGCATAAAAATATCTCGAGCTACTCCGTGCTTCGGAAGGCACGTTAGTCCCGGCTGTTATCATTGACGGCAGTCGTTAAGCTATGTCAGATACCTTTAGGCAGCTTGAAAAATTTTGACTGTTTGATGCTCAGTTGTTTGTTTGCAGGTCTATGTCATCATCATCATCATCACACAAATTCTATTTCGGTGACCCTTCACCCATATAGTCGATGATGCAGAGACGACTACGTGTTTATTATGGGGATTTCTTGCGTTCCGCCTATACTTTCCTCTATTCTATCCTCCCCATCGTTGATGCCGCAAAATATAGCTCTTACACACACGAAAAACAAACAAACAAACGTTGCTCACCTCAGTATGTCGAGCTTGTTGAAGGTGGAGTGGGGAGAGGCGCGGTACCGCTGTGGCATGGAGTGGATCGACTTGATGTACTCGATGGTCTCGCGGTACACCGTGAACGCGCCCTTGGAGTCCAACTCGCGTAGCTCTAGCACTCGACCTGTAGATAAAAATTCATTAAACCTTATAAATTCCTTTCTAATATTATCTTATGTTTTCGCGATTGTAACACATTTAATTATAATTACTTTGAATACGGTTGTATCGCGTTTATTACCTTACTAGCTGTTACTCGCGACTTCGCCCGCGTGATATATAGCTTCTGTCCTTCTCAATACCCTAACCTATGTGCATGCAAAATTTCATGATCGGTTCAGTAGATACGGCGTGAAAGCGTAACAAACAACAAACTCACTTTCGCATTTATAATATTAGTTGGGATAGTTACGCTCTATACACCTAACGTTTCGAACACTTTACAGTATTCATGGTCGCAGGTAGTTGACATTTGTCTAGTATTTTATAAGAACTATGCAAAACTACCGCCGATAAAACACTGCTTTCTATCGAATATATGTTTCCTGTGTTTAAATCAATTGTATGATATTAAGTCTCTTAAGTCATATTAAAAAATCTTTGATAAAAAGGAGCTCTTTAACACACTTTAGTCAACAAATTTATGAGTAGATACACATCAAAGAATTGATCTCGTGCGAACAAGTAAAACAAAATATACCAAGTTACAAATTGAAAATATCCAAGCGTCAATGTACCTTAAAAAAAAATAGGCAATTTACAATAATTCTAAGATAAAAGTTACTTAAAAAAAATGAAAATAATTCAAAAGAATAAACCTAAAAAACGTATAAATATATTGTATGCTTTTTGATTGCATTGAGTTTTTAAGACGCTTTTGGTGCCCCGAACTAAAAATCTGCCATAGCTCTTTATCATCATCATTATCATCATCATCACCTGTGAGCACGAAGCAGAGCACGGACTCGAGGTAGAGCATGACGCGCGCCAGCGGCTCCTGCTCGGTCACGGCCGCCTGCCGCAGCCGCGTCGCCTCGTCCAGGTAGTATCTGCAAGCGGAAACATTGTTTTATGTACGACTCAAATTAAAATTTCGACTTACCGCGATTATTTTGAGATCGGGGGTACTATTTTTGAACGCGTGCCACTCGTCTTCGAACGATTTTTTCATACAAAAATCGTTCGAAGACGAGTGGCACGCGTTCAAAAATGGCACTCCTGTCTGATATTTTGACAACACTGGAGCTGTCATCTTCACAGACTAACAAGTCCCGTAGTGATAATAATAGTGATTGTGACCGCGAAAGCTTAAAATCGTATAAAAAAATATCGATATCTATTTAAAGATATTTTATAAGTGTTTTTAAGCATTTAAAATGCTATTCTGATAATATATGAAATTCTACGCGATCACGATTTGAAAGTCTGCTGGCTCGTGTGGATTTTTTTCCCATTGCTTATTTAATAAGAGTATTATCTATTCTTCGATAAATAATAGGCATCATATAACGGAATCCACGTATCGATTACATATAAGTATTATTCTAGAACTACGTTTCGTCGAATTTCGACGAAATGTAATATCTGCAAAAACAATTATGCCGATAAAAATTAATTGATTAACTTACAAAGAGAGTTGAAATTTTGATAAGTAATATATAACATGGCTGTTGAATGTGATTATTATTAAATTAGTTTAGCCATATAAACGAAGATAAGGGGCCGTCCATTAGTTACGTGAGGCTCGAAAGGGAGGGGGTTCGGAAATATCACAAGGGGGTGGCGAGTATTTATTTTTTCGTCAAACGCGCCATTTCTAAAAACGACGTGTATGATTTTGACTCGCCGTTGCCATTCTTTAAGAAATTTTATTTTTTCTAGAACAAAATTAGGTAATACTTTATACCTGTATTTAAAGATAATTTTCTAAAATTTAGATTTTTTGTAGGTACTAAAGAATACACGTAATGTTGGGTGGTGGAGGGGGGGGTTAGTCTTAAACCTCACCACGTATCACCAAGGGGCAGGGGGGTTAAAGTTAAATGAGTATGTCTTGGATAGGCATGTAACATCCTCGTCTTCATCGTCACTTACCACCAGGTGAGATGGGAGACAAATGCCTAATACAATAATTAAGAAAAAATAAAAAATATACTAAAAAAACACCAGGTGATTAACGGACGGCCCCTAGTCGAAAGTAGTAGAATAATACTGACTTGTGGTCGCGGTCCTCGTCGGAGAGCGCGTCGGAGGGCAGGCGCTCGAAGTACGAGAAGTAGCGGATGTTCTGCGTGCACTCCGGCCGCTCGTGGTTCGTCGCCGCTACTACCTCCTGTACAAAAAACAAATATGTTACATATTTTGTCTTGATACAAAATTAATGATTTTTTTTTCAGTCAATCGGACAAAAAATAGGCATTATATTTTTTAAATCTCGAGCTTCACACAGATAATTTTTGATGTATCTCCATTGAACGTCAGCGGAAATAAATAATCGAATCCTGTAAGTTACCTGATCCCGCGGTGGGCTGGCCGAGAGCTCCTGCTTGGCTTGGGGTCGTCTGGCCGGCGGGCGCTGCAGCGCTCGAAGCAGCTCGCGTCGCAGTCGTGACAGCGGCACGCGTACCACCACGCGCGGACGCAGCGACACTGCAACACGCACCACTCACTTAAACCTTGTCCAGAATAGGCGAATTCGCCGCGATAGGTATTGCGAGAATTCATTTGTACGTTAGCGAAATACTGGGCCAATACATCGCGTCACAAGTATCGTGCGAAATCATAATACGCGTATATCGTGTGCACTTCGCCAGACTATCGACTCGCGCGTATTTCGCGCAAATTGAAATACTGGAGACGCATTGTTGCGTACTGCGAACTCAAGAGCGTGCCAAAATTTTGATGTGTTTATATGCGCGACCGTTGTGCCTTTTGGACGCAATAGTCGCGCGTTATACACACGAGAGTTTTACAGCGAATATGAATACTGGACAAGGTCTTAGACAAAGAATTAGTGTATAACTACGCGAAAAGAAACGTCACATAAGCATGTGTGCACGTAAAATCGCTTGCAGCTATGTGTGGGTCTGTATGTGCACAGGGGCACGAACTAATTATAAAATTGAGGAATAAACATGATTGGTGAATTTTGACAGCAGTTGTCAAAAATACCCCTCGACACAGTGCAGCCACCTGGATTCCTGAAAATCTAAATCTTCGTCGTCTAAAAATTCGCGAGTATGCGTTTGGGAGAAGTGTTGTTGTGATAAAAAAGCTGAATGTTTTAATTAAAAATAAAGTTATTTAATTTTTTTAGTAACCAAACTATGCTTGTATGAATTTTGTTTTAGAGATTTTATACTCCTTTCGGTATTTAATTGTGCCCAAAGTTGCGTTAAAATTACGTGTTGAAACGGAATGTTCTGAGACTCATAACTTTTAAAGTACTTATAATTTTACAATTACGATTCCATACAAGCGTAGATAACGACAATTCAAATCGATAGAATTAAAAACTTTAAAGCAGACGATACCGAACAACGGAGTCATCACCCTACAGAATTTGTATGGCGAAATACCTGACTGGCGTACCCTTAAGCGCGTAGCGCGCGGCGCTGTTACGGCGCAGACATGGAACACTGTGATAGGATCCTAAACCTTAATGTCATACTCAAAACGATCAGCATGGTGAGAAAAAGCGCTACCGCAAGATGCCACGAGTGGGCAGAGGCATAAATTTTTTTCTAGCGGTGTTGGTCGGTTTTAGGATTGACAATATGACTTAAAATCCTATCATAGTGTCCCAAGCCTTTACTGTATCTGCGGCACGCTTCTTCGTACGTCTTTTCTGTGTTTTATGCCTTAGACACACATCCTTTGAAATATTATTTAAATCATTACTGGATGCTCATGATTGGATTGTAATCTTTTTTGTGTGATAATAATAAATAAAATGAAATAACTCACCATTTGACGACGCCTCCTCCAGTCTCTCAGAGCCCCTGCCCAGTTTAAGTCCGGAGCCGACATCCGCTTCCGCTTTCACATACCGGTCGACCTGGATGCGGTCCATCGATACCTTGTCCCCACCACCACTTAATCTGTCAACCTGTCGGAACAAAATAGATTTTCAAAACTAGTACGAAAATCTTTAATCATCATCATGATCAGGTCTTCTTTAGTCTTTACTGCAGGAGCACGACCCTCTCTGTAGTACTAGAGCCATACATTAGCCAGAGCAATGAGAGGATTAAAATCTAAAAATCGAAAAAAATCTCAAATTGATGAAAAATTTCAACATTATAACAACATTAGCACGGAATGTCGCTCGAGCCTTTCTATAGACGAAAGTAATAATAATACCGCGTATCAGCCCGCGCCCGGCTAGTTGGCGAAAGTCGCATACTCAGCCTGTCAGTTCGTGCTCATAAAAATCTAAAAATGCCCCAATGTGCTGTGATATGGTATCAAAATTAAAAGGATTTAAGGCGCTCCTATAGTAACACTAGCGCCACCCAGCAATTAATTCTTTTAATCCTAGATTATACCAAATTTTAAAAATCTAACAAGTACATAACTAGTAAATTACTTGTAGTATTTTTGTATTCATTTTCACTAATATTCGTTTGATAAAATAAGAGAAAAACAGTTTAACGCGTTAACCTGTTTTTTCTTTTTAAATATGGCACTAGTAAATTACTTGTAATAAACAAAAAATACTATAAGTAATTTAGTAGTTTGGTACTTGTTAGATTTTTTAAATTCGATACAATCAATGATTTGAGGAATTTATTTGCCGGGTGGCGCTATTGTTACTATAAGAGCGCCAACAAAACTCTAATGTGACCTATATCACAAGTTAGTTGAAAAAAGGCGATTTTTGCATTTCTACAATTATAATCCCTTGAAATCCAAAACCTTAATAAACAGTACTGCCCCCTGACACGCTTGTTTCGTATGAAACGAGTTGAAAGCAGGGACTTATATCGATACCACAAGAAGTATCGATACCTTTTTATGCATATGTAAGTAGTTAAATAAATTAGTATTCTGTATCAATACTTTGAACTATCACTTTAATTTAATACCAATATACTCGACAACAACACTACCCATAGATAACTATTGCTTTCATTTTCGTACATACGAGAATGATATAATACAAGGACAGACGAGCGTGTGACGCGTGAAGTGAACTAACAACTTGGAAAAAATAATTTTTATTAAATAAAATATCAATATTTTTTTATCGATACCCTTAAAAGTATAAAAATATTAGTTCACATATAAATAAAATAATACATATTTTTATGCATAAAGTAAATGCAAAAATACTAATACCTACAATATCGATATTTTTATTAATAAATAATAAATAAATAAATATATACGGACAAATCACACAGATTGAGCGAGCCCCAAAGTAAGTTCTAATGAAAGACTTGTGTTATGGGATACTAACTCAACGATACTATATTTTATAACAAATACATATATAGATAAACATCCAAGGCCCAGGTCAATCTGAAAAAGATCGTTTTCCATCTTGACCTGACCGGGGATCGAACCCGGGACCATCCGTGTCGCAGGCAGGCGTGATGACCGCTGCGCCACGTTAGTATCGATACCATCAAAGTATTGATATTTCTGTCCCTGGTTGAAAGGCATCTCTAGTCGCGCGCGAGCGACAGTCACATTCTCCGCGCTATGGTTATGACATTATCTTGAAAACGTATTTACTTTAATCTCGCTCAATCGAAAAAGAAGAAAAAAGAAGGATTCATAATAAACAATTGACACTCACCATCTTATCATCTAACTTCTCGATCTTTATCTTATCATCTAAGTCTTCATCAGACAACCTAATCTTCTTCTTCCTATCCTCTATTCTGTCCGGATGCCGTTCCAAGCTGCCGGACAGTCGTATCCGGTCGTTCGGCGTCCGGTCCGAGGGCAGACGTCTGTCGTTCAACATCCTTTCAGTAGATATCCGGTCCGGCGGCCGCTCGTTAGGTATCCGGTCGTTGGACGTTCTTTCCGTGGGTATTCTCTCCCTTTCTATTGGTATCCGGTCTGTTGGTATTCTGTCTCTTTCTATTGGTAATCTTTCGCGTTCTGTTGGTATTCTGTCGCGGTCTGAAGGTATTCTGTCGAGCTGGGTGGGTATTCTCTCCAACTGGGGTGAGAACACCTTTCTCTCCCTTTCAGGTATAGGTAATCTATCCCGTTCAGTGGGGACAGTTAATCGATCCCGTTCTATAGGTATAGGTAACCGGTCCCTTTCTGTAGGTAACCGTTCCCTTTCTGTAGGTAATCGGTCCCTTTCTGTAGGTAATCGGTCCCTTTCGGTAGGTAATCGGTCCCTTTCTGTAGGTAATCGGTCCCTTTCGGTAGGTAATCGGTCCCGTTCTGTAGGTAATCTTTCCCTCTCTGCGGGTATTCTCTCCCTTTCAGTGGGTATTCTGTGTTCCGAGGGTATTCTTTCGGGCCGGTCGGGGATTCTGTGATCTCTTTCGATTCTCCGAGTCTCCGGTTCTGGCGGAGGCGACACTCTAGCAATGGCTTCCTCGTTACGCCTTTCTGTGGACCTCTCGCGATGTCTTCGCTCGTCGTCATCGGCGCCTGATTCCGGGGCTGTGACCTCTATTATAGTCACTTGCCCCTTGCCTTTTCCGCCTTTCCCCTTGCCCCCTTTGCCACCCTTTCCACCACATTCGTCACCTTTCTTTGGAGTGAAAACCTGGAATGAAAATAACACGTTATTGGTTGGTTAACGTTTGAAAAGGCTAAAATTTGTATTCATAAACATATTATCTGAAACTATTTATTAAAATCCTTCCTTATCCAATGCCGTCATAATAACCATTTGGGTGCCAAATTTCTGCGCAATCCGTTTTATGGTTTGAGATATGCGTTGATAGATCAGTCAGTAACGGCTGCCTTAATATATACAAAAGACATAAGATTACTATTACCAAAAAATTGGGACGAGTAGAATCATCAAAATTTGTTAGTATTGAGAATAAAACGAACATTATACAAAACTCTTTTATAGTCGTTTAGAAGCGCAGGCTAATAAACTTGCTGTATGATTCGACAACAGCACTAATTACGCCAAGCAATAACTATATTTCAAAGCTTAATAAAGCTTGCAGAGCTGCATATTCGAACGCTAGCGTGTCGCCCGGCCCTAATTACCCTTGTAACTGCGCTATACGACGACTCTTTAAGGTGCAATTAGTGCCGTTATATGACTAATTGTGCAAGCATGATTTACTGGAATTGCATTACATTGTATTGTTATGGATTTTCGTTTTACTTAGTTGTTGTCTTCAAATTTTAAACGTGATAGGAGTAATAAATTTAAATTGATTGTGTTTTGCTTTTTTTTAACTATTGCTACTAGAACAATGTAGAGGAAAAAAATACTAAGCTGATTTGAAAAGGATTATTATTTTTTATATTATTTGACTTTTATGTTTTTTTTGTTGTTTGCCATTTGCTTAGAACCAATAGCTCAATTATTGAGCTATTAGTTCTAAGGAAATGGCAAAAAAGTATTTTCGGTAGGCAATACAGAATGCCTACTTAGCCGATATGTAGAAGGAGTAATTTGACTTAGCCTTAGGACAACATAGCCATTAGTATTTTACTGACATCATTAATTTTCCGTTGTGAAATAAAAATGATAATTAATAAGTGTCCAAAGAAACCTTCATTAAAAAAAATAAAGTGGGCACTTCGGGAGTGCCAAGAAAAGGAAAAAATTTAGGTATACAGAGTTCACAGAGAGCAAACAGAGGTCTCGGTTGTTTGGTAACGGTAGCGCGATTCAATGGTTATTTTCTGATCTAAAAAGCCCAACGTACCTAAAGAAGTTTTCACTTTTGAATCTTGACTAAGGTGACAAGAGCAAAGATTTCTATTGGTTGAGCTCAGCGATGGCTGATCCACACGTCAACTCGTGAACGGGTGCTGTTAGGGGGGACTGGTATGCTCGGCCTCTTTGAGACTACTTTAAGTATCATATGTTGTTTATTATCTTTGCACACTCGATCGTTAAGGGGGAACACTAGGCACAGTAGCGACGCCAATCATTTTATTCCTAATACTTTACAAATAGAAAGGAATTCAAGAATATAAACAATACAAGCCTTAGTAAATAACCTGAAGTATTTTTGGAATCATGTTTATTACTATCGGAATCAGTGAGAATTATGACAATCTTCTCTCAATGACTGATTCTCATAATATCAAAACATGATTCCAAAAATACTTCAGGTTATTTACTAAGGCTTGTATTGTTTATATTCTTGAATTTCTTTCTATTTGTAAAGTATTAGGAATAAAATGATTGGCGTCGCTACTGTGCCTAGTGTTCCCCCTTAACATAAACATGTTACAAAAATAATAAATCTATGTATATTGAAATTGTAACATGAAAACAGAAAAAAAGAAAGAAAAAAGAAAATAAAGAATAAGACAATAAGGAATAAATATTCGTAATCATATAAAGCCCTTCAGGCGAGTAGGCGACCAAAACTGTTGATAAGAGTTTCTTTCGGCGTTTCTTCTCTGCAGTGGTCGGTTCCGAAACGCTAGTAGTCTGTAGCTTTTGAACAATTAATAAATACATATTATCTAATAAGATAATTTTAAATATGATATGACGTGAAAAAGAGCCTGCAAAGACCTATTTTCTGAATAAACGTTTTGATTTTTTTTTTTATTTATTTAAATAGAGGTAGACGCGCCCTACTCCAAGAAACAGACATTTGAAATCACGTGACATAGACGGCGTCTTTATGGTAACGAGTTTAGGTGTGAGCTAAGCGCAACGGTGTTAATTAGCTCTCTTTGAACGGAACCTAAGGCTCGTCTACCACAGTTAACATAGAAGTCTTTGGCGAAGGCGTACCTTGCGGAAGATATGCGTCTTGTTGTCCTGTGCAGAGAGCGCGGGGGGCGCGGGCGCGGGCACGGGCGGGGCGGGCTCGGCGTCGCTGTCGGGCGCGCGCGGCGACGGCTGCTTGCGCGGCCGCCCGCGCTTCTTCTTCGGCGGCTCCTCCGCCGCACGCGCCTTGCACGGCCGCCCGCGCTTGGCGCCCGCTGTCACGCCCGCGCCCGCTCCTGACTGCGCCACGCGCGGCGACGACTGCTGTAAGGGACATAGCATTATATATAGGATGTTATTATAGAAGGCTAAGGTTACACCGTTCTGGCAATGACTCTAACAAACGATCAACAGATCGCTGTGCAATTTCTACCTGACAAGACACGGTCAGTCATCCTGCGTTGCCCTGGGTAGTATCAGTTAAAATGTAGTTATAAAAAACTCTTATATCGTAGCTAGTTATATTTCATTAAAGCAGGACATTGCGACTCGAAAAGAAGAAGAAGAAGATATTTCATTGCAATTAGAACTTATCGCAATCAAGCGCAGAGATAAGTCGTCGTCTCCACATATGCCATCGGCGACAATGTCCAAGATACGTGTATAAACCTTTTAACGGATAATTCCAAAGTTTGGTGCTAAAAATGTTGTGACGGGTGTCATACTGCTTCTTTGCTTTATGCTTATTGGTTCAGGCAGGTTAACATTTGAAGCTGATACTCACCACACTATACCGTGGCGGCTCCTAGTCGCTAGCAGGCTGCAGCTAGACGTTCTATTAGTGAGCGAGTGTCACCGACGCGCCGCCACCGGAGATGGCGACGATGCCTCCGCATCACACGTCATCAAGATTGCGGCAGAGTCAGTGCTGGTGCTCACCACACTATGGCTTGGTGGCTCCTCGTCGCTGGACGCTGCAGACGTTCTATTGGCGAGCGAGCTTCGCCGACGCGCCGCCACCAGAGATGGCGACGACGCCTCAGAGTTCGACGTCACCAAGATAGCGGCAGAGACAGTGCTGGTACTCACCACACTGTGCCGTGGCGGCTCCTCGTCGCTGGACGCTGCAGACGTTCTGTTGGCGAGCGACCGTCGCCGACGCGCCGCCACCGGAGATGGCGAAGACGCCTCCGAGTCCGACATCTCCGAGATTGGACTCTGTTGACAATGTAATAAAGTTCATTGTAGATTACACATTGAATAATTATGAAAATACAATAGTAAGTCTATCTTTTATGCTAGTCTAGCTGTTCTCATAGGAAACAAATAAGTTCGGTCACTAAAGATTCTAAACCCATTTCGTAAAGTCGACTCGTGGTAGCCATGTTTAGAGGGAGGTCTATTATTTTTATGTTACCAATGCCCAATATTAGCCGTGTGGTTCCCGGCAGAGTAGAATATGACCACTCCAAGTCTTCCCGTGTAGTCGAAGCACAAGCTAAATTAAGCTTATTAACATTAAAGAGCCCTATCCAACCCGGCCAGCGTAGAGAGATGTGTAGGCCAAATTCCTTGACTGCTCTGGCTAATATATAGCTCTGGTAGTACAGAGAGGGTCGTGCTCCTGCAGTGGAGACTAACAAAGACCTGATGATGATGAAGATAAGCTAATACACTAGACTAGAGCTCTGCTAGTTCTGGATGGCTGAGAAATGTGGCATCAGTTTTAGCCCCTAATCGCGTCTGTGGGTCTGGAGATATAAAGGAGGTTTAGCGTCAGGCAGGCAGCTGCCCATAAAAACTTTCGTCAATTCATATTACAGCAAGTAAACTGTCATATTAGCGGACCAACACATCACTGAGGATTCAACCGGAAAACCGCACAGAGAAGGAGGACTGCATATATCGAAGTTAATGACTGATTGTTGTCGAAATAAAACTACGAGGAAAAGGCCATATTAAAGTAATCAAGAAGGGAAGCAAAATTACTTCGTGATCGCAAGTCAATAATGTTTATGGATTTCATCAAACCGTTATAAAAATATCTTCCCTAACCTTTACATTTTCGTCGAAAAACAACATGATTACACAAACGAATCTCACCTCCAACCGCATAGACATAGCAGTCAAATTACCATGGATCGCGCCCACCACCCGCCACATCAGGTCTTTGAACCGAACGAACTCGCGGAAAGCCTCCACAGAGGTCCCTCGGGGGCGACACATGATCCTGGCCTCTGTTTCCACCAAGACACTTCTCAGATGACACTTTAGGAAGGCGAAATTGATCCATTTCTGGCGAATTTCCTCGCGGAGAGAAACATTTTCGTCTCTGAATGCGCGGTGCATACTTGATATTATCCTATTATTATTTTACATGTAGCTAAAATAATATAGGCGTAGGCTTTCATTCCCATAGTGGAGGATGAATTTAAATTTAACAAACTGTTTAATTTTACTATGTTAACAATAAGAAATCACGCATACTTATTTTCTTTCACAATTCAACTTAGATATCTGAAGATTCCATTTGTATAACTACCCCCATGAAATATTAAATGTTCACATTTTACCGATATACTATCAACTTCTATCACATCATAACCACAATTTGACATAAGTAACACACGATGTACTTCTGTTACTATAGAAATGCCCGTAACTCCTAATTTCACAACGAAAACCAAGACATTTACGAGTATCACAAATCAAAATTGACACATCATTCTCCCGAAGCGATTTTCGCACGAATGTCATCCGAGATGCGGAGGTACAATGTCGAGAATGTGACAGACAGACAAATAGATCCCGATACGGGGAACGTAATCGGCTACCGGACACCTAGGGAATACAAACGTGCCTATTAGGCGACGAGACACGTGGTCAAGTATGCAGTTATGACGCGATAATTTGATTATGATGAATCATGATCACAGAAGATGGACGGGAAATAAACGAATTATAATAAAATTGATTCACGGACACAGAACCGGACATAAAATAGACATAAAAACAGTTAACGTCTACAGGCAGGATTTCCAGAAGTGTTAAACGTTCAGATCTCTCAGTTTCGGCCTGATTAACTTTGTCGTAAGAATGTACACGCGGAGAAGCATATGCCTTACATCAAGTACCTTCCCCTAGCAGATACATTCAGGATTTCAGTAGAGGAAGGATGGAATAGAAATGGCTTCAAGCCTAAAGTATTACCAAGATCAGGAAAATAATCCAACTCACGGGTAAAGAAAACTAATAATGGGCATGGCGGCACGCGTAGGGCTGAACCCTGTAGAATTGTAGATGATAGACGAATGAAGCTACAATCTCACTAGTTTCTCCTTGACATCAAAATCGTTGGACGTGCTGGAGGAGGACTAATATTCTAATGGATATGAGGTACTAGGAGGACCGTAGAACTGGCTGAGATGTCGAAGTAGGGACGCTTGACTGCAGCATGGCTACGGATTTCACTGATAAAAGACAAATGCCAGCCAGGTCAGGGGCGTCACCCTCAACTGCCTGTCCGGTCGTTGCAAGTATCGATAACGCGCGCCCGGCCTCCCCGAACAATCCCCTACCCTTGCCTTACTTAAAACGGTTTCGGTGGGCTACATCGAATAAGCCGAATACACTGCACTTACCAACCAGTTTGCCAAGCGTTGTGAGTCTGGCAAAGCCCCCCAATAATGGAAATCTTTGCCCTCAAGGATTTCCATCGTTGGGGGGCCTGGGTCGATCATGGGACTTCTAGTAGCCGAGATGATATGAGACAAATGAAGAGATATTCTTTCCGGTGTAACGATGCGTATGATAACCTTCATGCTGCATCTTGATTTTTACCTCATTTCTCAATCACCATCATCCTGTCCACTTTTATTTCGAAACTTAATTAATTCCAAATTCCATATTCAAATGTTTTTCTCAGTCCTTCCTCATCAGTCAGTCATTACATTCGATTCCTTTCCTAAGTTTGGTTGTGATCACTCGACACTCGTATAGGCTCTCGCCTACCATATTGTTTTTTATTAATTGTATTTTAAACTAGTAACAGTGTAAACTATGTGTGAAGCATAATATAATATCAAAATAGATCCTAATACCTGTGTTGTGTTCTTTCGCCCCGAGTTCTCTCTCTCTCCGCTGAGCACCTAATACACCCACACCTATTATTTCATGCTAGGCCCAAATTAGAGCTGGGTGAGTAGGATCCGACACCGGTTTCTCTTTGACGTCGGCCAACGCGTGCCTGAGCTCCTTCTCGTCGTATGTCTGCTCGGGGAGGTGCGCGGGGGGTGGGGCGAAGTTGGCTCCAGGAGGACCACTGCGCGGGCTTAGGCGCGGGCGCAGGGCGGTCGACAGCGGCGAGGGTACACAAAGACCTGATGATGATGACAAAATGAAAAAAATATTGTTACCGGTTTCCCTTTGACGTCGGCCAACGCATGCCTGAGCTCCTTCTCGTCGTAGGTCTGCTCGGGCAGCTGCGCTGGGGGAGGGGCGAAGTTGGACAGGCTCCAGGAGGACCGCTGCGCGGGCTGAGGCGCGGGCGCGGGGGCGGTCGGCAGCGGCGTAGGGGTGGACTCTGCTGATGACGACTCGCTCTCCGAGTCGGAGGGGGAGGAACTGCCAGAGCTCGGGCTGGCGGACGCGATTGGTGTTATTAATCTGGAAGGAGACACATAGGGAATTTAGCAGGGATTTTAGAAATTACTTAGACCTTTTCAAGGCAGTGGCAAAAATATAGTCACCAAAATTGAACCTTATGCCCTGGTGATAAGGTACAAAAACAATGATTTTTGAATATACCTACTGCCTACTTCAACGCATCTAGGATCATTGATACTTGTCTTTTTTTCCATTGGCCTTAATCAAATCGACTTTGCCGGAAAATGTTAAAGGAAAAGGTAAATATCAATAGGCTTTCTTCTATTTGGAGATACATATCGCCTATTGGCACCCACAAATAAATAGGGACAAATCATCAGCTAGCCTCACAAGAAGTTGTTAACTGGTGTCGTAAGATAATATCACAACGTCATTAAATTTTATTTTCCATACTTATATATAGATAAACATTCAAGACCCAGGCCAATCTGAAAAAGATAGTTTTCCTTCATGACCTGGCCGGGTACCGAACCACAGGCTAGCGTGTTAAACACCGCGCCACGAGGGCCGTCAATTAATGCGAGTCTTGGCTGTTTACATTGCTAGATGTTTTGTAATACATGCGCAAGCGCAAGCGCGTATTGTTTAGAATACAGATAAAGATATAATAGTATTTTTAAAATAGAGATGCCCGATGGCCCAGGGCATAAGCATTATCAGCGCTTGCCCGGCACAGTCCCCACTTGGATCCCCAATTCTTTTTTCATTAAATCTAGTACTAAAATAGGTATGGCCCTGTTTTATTTTAAGAAAAAAATAAAACAGAGCAGCAGGTACCTATTACAACACTAGATTTTATGAAAAAAGAATTGTGCCTCTAGAAGCAGTTTTCAGCGAGAAAATAGAGAAATACATTTGTATTAAGTTTGTCAGATAGCTTAAAAATACCTATAGGTAGCTTAAAAATCTGGCACCAGTGCTGGCCACTTACAAAGACGAAAAACAAACAAAAACAATAGAAAACATTTACTTACTTCATAATTGTATTGCTCTATTTATTTTTTAGGCACCATGAATGAAAATAACATAACGTTTACGTCTGAAGAAATACAAACAAACACTCACGGTTCTAAGCTGGTGGTGGTGGCTGCGACTTCGTCATCGCTCTCCGATAACACCAAGTCCTTGTTCACGACGTCACTGGAACCGGAAAAAACTGGATTGTACCGGATCGCGCGCGCAAGATTGTTACGAATCGGGAACTTTTAGGTAGTTCTGATAAGGATTGAACAAGAGGCGGTTTGTAATTTCGAAAGCACGACGATGATTCAGAGCAAGACAAACAGCTTTTTTATAGCCATGGATTTTTTATATTAATCACAGAAATAAATATACAGGGTTACTTGTGAAACTAGATAGCTGATACTATAATTAAATGACAACGTTTGTTCTACAAGTTTTGACAAACTCAATACATTAAATGTAAATGATTATTCAAGTATTTATTGACACCAACAAAAAGACAATTCTTAATTATAGATAGATAGATTAAAGTATTTATTGTACTGTCATGGCATTTGTACGTGTATATTCCATTCGTACAAAAGAACGACGGGATGTTATGCACTGCGCATAGTTGTTAAAATTTAACCGGAAAAACTAAATTAATATTAATTTTTATATGAAAGTTAAATTTATAAAATTATCTACAGTCGTAGAACAATCATGCTGTTAATAATGTTAGCTATCTACTCCTGCAAAGGATACTACAAGTAACCCTATATAGTGTCTAATGATAAGTAGGTAGAGTTGTTCCAAATTTCTAAAGGAAAATAATGTTTAAAAAGCAAAATACTCTTATATCTAAGATACTTACGGTGACGTCGATCTTCTTGAGTTTGATATCCGGTCATCAATACCTATAACAAATATAATATAACATTAGTATAAATCCACAAGTAATAAGTTTTCCAAAGCCTCCCATGGATGTCGTAGAAGGCGATTTAGGAAACACAAGCTAAACAAAGCTTATAAACATCAGAGAGACCTTTCCAACCCGCAACACTCTTCAAGAGTAGGCTAACTGCTCAAGCAAATATATGGGTCACAGAGAGGGTCGTGCTCCTGCAGTGGATACTAAAAAAACCTCATGGTGATGATGAAGTTCATCCAGAACCAATCCAGAAACCGATTTCTCTTTGATATGCTTATTGTCATGCATAGTGCTTGACGTATATGAGTCGAAGTTGTATTAAACCCTCTATGGATATTAATTGAAGTATAAATGGATCATAATCAGACAAAAAAAAAATTCTTTTTATAGCTGTTTGGTTGGAACTCAGGTGGTAATCGAATTCATTGGCATTCGCTTACTTACGGGTCTACCGGCCTAAAATTATACTTGTTCTAAAACTCTTCAAAATAAAAATTCTATAAATTTTGTTTAAACAACAAATCTCAAATTCTATTAATTCGCAATCAAATATAACACGTAAGTATCCATTTTATTTAATGACGGCCATTGTCCAAGTTTTTGAAGATGATTGATGAATATTCAAACAATGCGGCCGTGTCTAAAAATTTTGAAACATATTTTCCGTATCCGACTTTATGTCAATCAATTTAAGAGTTATTATTGAAAAAAACACCGTTCAACATGTTTTTAAATATTATCTTAATAATTTGAAGCAAAAACTCTAATTAAAATACCGCAATTAGAATGCCAGATCTTGAAGTTATGCAAAAACAGTTTAAAATCCTTTTAGTTTTTAAACCTTCGGTTTTGGCTATAATATATTATGAAAAGAAGATTAAAATTAAAGCATATGTGCCTATGCATATTAGCTTTCTAAAGGTCAAAGTATATTGAAAATCGTTCTAGTAATTTCGGAGCCCATTCAATTATCAAATCTTTCCTCTTTTACTATTAGTATACATGTTTATTTGTTTTTCGTATGTGTAAGTGGCTAACACTGGTATACATGAAAAATCGTGATTGTAATTTTGCTCGTAACAAACAATCGAACCAGTAATCATGTGGACTTGAGTCGTTTTCCCAGAGCGCCGAGCTAGGTACAATTAGAACATGAATTAGTGCTCAATTGGAAACAATGCCAATTAGGTCTTTTTCTGAGCCTGTACTAGCGGACAACAAGATTCTGTTTCACTGTTTCATTACAAGAATGCTAAGCTTGTTAATCTTGTCTATTATTGTCTCTGATACCTAATTCTTGTACTTCTAAGAAAAAAAGAAGTTTCAAAATCGGTCCACTGGTTTCCGACCCTATACAATGCAAACAAACAATCAAACTTTTACTCTTCATAATATTAAAGTAATATTAGTAAAGTAGGGCTTTAGGTTTTAAAGACCTGGGCTCTATCTACCCCGCAAGGGAAAAAGACGTAATAGTACCTATGTATGTAGTAAAGACAGAGGTGTTTGGTATCGGTGTCGCGAGTTTAAATCATATAAGCCTTAGTAAATAACCTGAAGTATTTTTGGAATCATGTTTTAATGATTATTATTATGAGAATCAGTCACTAAGAGAATTACTGATTACCGCCATTCTCTTAATGACTTTAATCAATGATATTAAAACGTGTTTCCAAAAATACTTCAGGTTTTTTACTATAAGGCTTATATGATTAACATTCTTGAATTCCTTTCTATTTGTAAAGTATTAGGAATAAAATTATTGGCGTCGCTAGTGTGCCTAGTGTGGGCCCGTAACGGTTTTTTTTCCCCACCTCAAAAATGCCCAACGCGCCTATAGAAGTCTTCACTTCAGAAAATAAAAATAAAAAAGTGTTGATCAAGTTGCGTTGTCATCTATCTCGACGTTTTAAAACTTATTGATTTTTCAAAAGAACAAGTACAATATCTTCAAATAGCTACTTGCTGGCGGTCACTTATTATTCCAATGAATGGTACACAACACCACTTACAAGCACCGCACTCGAGAAAGGGCACTGTTTACTTAGGCCCGCCGTCTATCGAACGGCAAACAAAAACGACCCTTTCGACCTACGTAATATAGGCGATAAATACGTACGAGCAAGGTTCGATACCCGTTTATAAACAGTTGGGAGTTTGTGTGTTTGTTTAAACGATTTAAGCGCGTAAACGTAAGCGCGGTGTTTTGAAGGGCTTCCGCGAAACAGTGATTAGTTTATTGGTACCGTACCGGCTAGAGATTGGATATGGAAATTTTGAGGACTTTATGTCGTGCTTGCTTTAAGATAACACTCCATGTGAATATACTTACTCGATTACATAAATATTCAGAGCTGGCCGTTAACCGCAGCTCGGTTCGCGTGATATATAGCCTATGTCCTTCTCAGTACCCTCACTGATGTGTATACAAAATTTCATGATAATCGGTTCAGTAGATACGGCGTGAAAGCGTAACAAACTCATTTTCGCATTTATAATATTAGTTAGGATTTCCAATTATACTCCTCCTACTCCTAGTATTAATATTGCTCTTGTCTAATAATTTTTTACATACTTAAATATTCTGTGCGTTTTCCCAGTGACATCCTGTGGTTCGTCGGAACCCGGGGTCCGCTATTATGACAGCATTCATGCTGTGATATGATTCGGCAAAGTTTTTACGGCCGGCCGCCTGCCTGACGCCAACACTAATAAGATAGAAACAATCAAATATCCAATATATCGATTAGATATTTGTACATTTCATATTACATACAACATGGGTACCAACCAGCTGCTTTTCCTCTTGCGCAGACCGTAAACGCCGGTCTAGATCTTGGGCGAAAATCTAAAGAATCACAATTTTGATTCCGTTTTCCAACTTAACGCATCCTAACTAACACGCTATGATGTTAAACGTGGCTTTTGCGTTTTACGACCTTGGGCTGTGCATATCCCGCAAGGGATACAGACGTAATAATATTCCTCCGATCCCTCCGATGTCAATTTGTCTTGCCATGCCGAGCAGACAAACGATTTTAATTGACCAAATTATCGATCGAGTCACCGTAGACAAAACCAATTTTAACTCTAGAATCGTCACGCGTAAGCCACAAAGGGCACGGACCCATCGTCGTCCTTCGGCCATCGACCCGGCCCAGTGTAGCACCCTTACTCCCCGTGTATTTGTGCCTTTTTTTGTCTCAACGGCATTTAACCGACTTAAGGCGCTTACACCAGCCAACTAGCGCCACCCTTGGTTTTATTATTTTACTACTAAATAAGATCAAATTGACAAAATCGACGTAAGTGCTTCACAGGTAAATGACTTCTAGAATTTTTTGTATTGCTTTTCATTATTTTGCATTTGGTAAATCAAGAGAAATGCGCATTACCGCCAAAAGCGGCCATTTTTGGCGGCAAATAGTAGTTCTCTCAATCTGAAATGCTGATGTCGATGAAAAGGTCTACTAAAAATACTACAAGTAATTTACTAAGGACGTTCTTACGTAGATTTTTTCAATTTGTTCTTATTTCGGAGAACAAGAATTAAATGTCACTAGTTTCGGTGATGTAAGCCTCTTAAAGGAGGTTCTCAGTTTGATCCGTATGTTTATATGTAAGTAAAAGCCGATCGAGGGAATGGGCGTGAGGAATCATGTCAGTAGGCGATGCGGCTAGTAACCCATCACTATTTTGATTCCGTTCTCCACCTAGCCAAGCTCACCAACATTCTAAACGTGGCCTTTAGGTTTTATAAACCTGGCTCTGTCTACCCTGCAAGGGAAAAAGACATGACATTATGTTATGTATGTATGTCTGTTTGTCAACGATTATCTCGCGTTTGGCTAAAACTAGGATCAGTTTTTGAGCCCTAGTCGGCTGCCCACTGGTAGATTGTGTCTGAATATTTCCAACACTCTCCTTAAATTGACGGTTAAAGTAGCAGTGACTTTTTTGTTTTAGATTGTTGGTTTTTCGTATTTGTAAGTGGCCAACACTGGTGTAAAACATTCAAGCTGCCTATCTAATTAATCATGACAGCCGGGACCAACCGTTTAACGTGCCTTCTTAAGCACGGAGGAGCACGAGATATTTTATACTACTTGCGGTCACCCATCCAAGTGGGGCCTGCGCCCAGGGTGGCTTAACATCCAAAAGCGCTAATAATACACACGCCAGTGGACCATCGGGCTACGACCATAGATCTTTACTAATTTAGCGTGAAAGAGCGAAAACAAGAGGTAGACCGGTGCGGGACTATGTCTTTACAGATCTTCTAACAGGTCACCATTTTTTTTTCAATGAACTTTAACATTCTAGCAATTAGAATAGCTCCGGGCTAGCGTTTCGCGATTGCTATCCGCAATTATCTTTCTCTAGACAATAGTGTCTGTCAGCACTCAGATAGCTGTGTCAGGCCGCGTTCACGGTTATAATGATTTATTATTGCGATATAATAACTCAATAAGCGAATATAATTAGAAACCGGTTTGCTTAATACACGCTCTGAAGTTTTTAAACTATGTGTGGACTACATGAGAATGGAGGACCATTGGTATGTTATTTAATCATATTAAGAGTCCCACGTAAAGCCGCAATCCCATACAAACGTAGTTTCGTTTTAGTTTTACAACAGTTAAGCCAATCTCAACCAAATTTCCTACATACGACCGGATAAGGCATATTGATGTTTATAATCAGACTTCAATTTTAAAAACAATACCTATACAAAATTACAGTGAGTTGAAGTTTCGTATCGAAAACTTGTACATCTATTGAACCACAATAAGCTAAAAAGATACAGACCTGTGTCAGACGGACGGACCTTCGGATAACAGAGGCTAAGTAATAAACCCATTTTTCGTCCTTTGGTAAGGGACCCTAAAAAAATGTAAATCAAGAACCACTTCCCATTCTAAAGTCGATCAAAAGTCGTCCACTCTACCAAAGTATGATTTTCCCGACTCGCCGATCGTAGACGCCGACGGGGCGATTCTTATGAAAATCCCGCCTTTTGTGCACTTCGACTGCACAGGGATATTGTCTGGCTATCTTTCAATATCCTTGAGTAGTTCAGATTACTGCCATAGCAGTTTTAAGATGAGCAAAACCACTCTATTACATCGCTGTGTTTAAAACATTTATGTTGTTTGTTGCCGCTTCTTTTGCACTCCGCTTTATGTAAACCGTAACCCCAAATATCTTCTTCTTCCTTGCCTTTTTCCCTATTTGGGGTCGGCTCTGTATGTCAACTCTCTCCAAAGTTTCCTGTTACCAACCATATCGGCACTTGCTCCCCGTTCCTTCATATCATTCCTCACACATTCCCTCCACGACATTTTTTTGGCCTTCCATTTCCTTTTTGTCCTGGCACATTTAAGTGCAGCATCCTTTTAGCCAGGTGATCGGCATCCCTTCTCTCGATATGGCCATACCAGGTTAAACGATGGCTCTTTATTTTTTCCACTATTGGAGCGACTTTCAAACTTCCTCTTATATATTCATTTCGGATCTTGTCCATCCGTAACCCCAAATATGTCAATTAATAAATGTTTAAATAAACCTATGTTAAACAAAAGTTTGAAATCCTAAAATCTTATGCTATTTGGGCAATGACTTTTCACTCTCTATAGACGAATCACGTCACAAAGTAAAAGTGCTGAAACATAGAACGTGTTTTGTGCACTACAACTGCTCAGGGATATTGTCTGGCTATCTTTCAATATCCTTGGGTAGTTCAGATTACTGCCACAGCTTGAGGTTGAGCAAAACCACTCTATTTCACTGTGTTTAAAAACATTCTTCTAAAATACGCTACAAATTACTTCATATTAATTAAATTTCGGAATAAACTTATTGTGATAACCAGTAAACTTGCACCATGGAGTTATCTATCTCTCAAGGTGTTCAATATCATCATCATCAGATGTTTTTTAATCTCCACTGCAGGAGCACGACCCTCTCTGTACTACCAAAGCCATATACAAGCGAAAGCAGTCAGAGGATTTGGCCTACACTCTCCTCGTTGACCGATGATTATAAGCATTGTTTAGCTTGTGTTTCCTAAGTCGTCTTCTACGACGTCCACACGAAGACTTGTAGTGGTCCTATTCTACTCTGCTGGGAACCACACGGCTATTTATTTGTTCAATATGAATTTAAATAAATAAAATTGTAGCTGATCTTGAGGAAGCCTAGCGGAATATTCCCGCGGGGTCACATGTACCGTTACTATGAAAATGTGTCGGGTTGCGTGACGCTGTTTTGTTTTTTTAAAGCGGCACGTGCCCGGCAGGGCTGCCACCCAGGCTATTCGCTAACTTTTGACAACAGTGTACAATGTTTTGAAGGTCACTTCAACATCCATTACGGTTTTATAAATGTATCTACAAGCTTTCGTCTGCGAATCCGCCCGCATTAGTATCGATCACTCGGGAAGAGTACTTTTCTCCGGGATAAAAGGTAGCCATGTCCTTTCCGAACTCCAGACAACGCGTATGCAAAATTTCATGATAATCGGTACAGTAGATGCGGCGTGAAAGCGTAACAAACAAACTCACTTTCGAATTCATTATATTAGCTGGGAAGTTGAGATGGGATTGGGATACTTCTTTACATATATTTATATTAAATTTAAATAAATAAAATTGAAGCGGATCTCGAGGAAACCTAGCGGAATATTCCCGCGGGGTCACATGTACCGTTACTATGAAAATGTGTCGGGTTGCGTGACGCTGTTTTGTTTTTTTTAAAGCGGCACGTGCCCGTCAGGGCTGCCACCAAGGCTATTCGCTTACTTTTGACAACAACAGTGTTTGTGTATTGTGAAGGTCACTCCAACATCCATAACAGTTTTATATATCTATACTAATAATATTATAAAGAGGAAAGATTTCATTCTATGTTTGTTTGCATTGAATAAACTCCGAAACTACTGGACAGTTTTTCAAAGTTCTTCACCTATAAAAAGCTAATTTATCTGCGGGTAACATAGCAGTTCTTAATAAACAAGTCAATCATATGAAAGCCGTAATACATTTTGACACGTACACTAGCTGTTGTCAAAAGTAAGCGTGTAGCAGTAGCCTTGCAGGTCTTCAAAATAAATACCCGGACCAAATAGTTGAGCCGGACATGTAACAGTAAAAAAGCCGGACAGAACAGGCAGATAAGCCGGACTTGTGGGTAAAAAAAACTTGTCCTTAATTTTAAGTCTTAGTTTATGCGACTTTGTCCACGGTCGTCCGGGACGGTCGACGACACATGGTGTCACCCCAGAGGCCAGGAGTGAAATCGAAAGTAGGACAGTCCAGACGCCCGCTAATTTGGCCGGACACAACACCAAAAATCTTTATTGCGTCCGGCTTCTGGCCGCCTGGCAACCCTATGCGCGCTGAACGTGAGAGGCTCATGGTTCACGTGGACTTCTTATTTTTAGACGTTTTCTATTTACGGACATTTATTCACATTTTCAGAGTTCATAGGGTCTTAGGACTGTGGAAGACAAGGCTTCTTATAGACGCAAAATAAATAGGAGAAAGATTGGATTGTTTGCTGTAATGGATAAACTTAAAAATAAAGCTACATTATCAGCGAGTAACATATGCTATTAGTTTACGCTGACGAAGTCGCGGAAAAGAGTTATTTAAAAAAATATTTTTAACGTGAAAAACTGCTTGTTCTAGTAGTTTTTGTATGACTAACTATTTTAAAGCAAATTCGTGAAAATTTGCAATGAAATATGATATAGAATTTCAAATTTCTTTTTTTCTTTTCCGCAAATTAAAATTTCCGCCGCTTTTCCGCAAGTCAAGAGTTAATTTTTAGATAAAAGAGTGTAGAATATCCATTCAAAAACTTCTCCTAAACATTCAACAGCAATTGGACGTAAGTTCCCACTTCCCATAAGTGGACGAAACCCGATAGTTTTCCCGCACCGCACGTGAGGCGTAACTCGATCTCGTTCTGTTTCCCATGCCAACACGGTCTATCGACAAATTCTCGTTAATTTTGTTTACGACGTGAAGAAACGCGATGATAGCTTGTCTATATTTCTTGTTATTTGTAATCCTATATTGTAGATATGTACTTTAAAAAAATTTTTGGAAACTAGCTTTCACTTGCGGCTCCGTTCGCTTTTATGTCGATCCTTTTTTTACAAATACAAATATCTTTATTGTGGAACCACAGTTAGGTAAAAGATGTACAATATTGAATAAGTATCACTGTGCCCTGCCCAGAAGGACGAACAATAGTTCTGTGAAATTTATGTCAAGATTTTCAATTACATGCATTTTGATAATAACATAAAATGAAAAAAAAAACAAAAAGAAATTAAAATTATATAAAAATAATAATAAATCTAAGTATGGTCAATATAATTATCATTCAAATTCCTTTGGGAACAGTTTGTTTTTATTTCGGGATGTGTAGAGAGTAGCAGACTGTGTATAGGAGATAAAATTAAACTTGGTTCTTGAGGAAACACTTGGATTTATTGCACAACCAACGTACATGGACACGAACACGAAGAAGTAAAAACTCTGTTAGAAAAGTTAAAATGTCACTTATATGTCAAACTGACAGTATTTTTCTTAATTCTAATGTGACATTGCCAACAGGATGAAAGGTAGCCTATGTTCTTGTTCGTAGTCCAGAGAATGTGTGTGCAAAATTTCATGATGATCGGTTCAAAAGTTACGCCGTGAAATCGTGAGTATACACAATATAAATATTGAATTTACCTGTTAGTTTAGTGACCTTAACAAAACCGTTGAATACAATGGGTTCAATGACACTGTTTGTTAAAATAACTTCGAACTATCCTTTACTTAATTACTACCAATCCATGCGACAATTAATAATTAAATTGTTATTAAGCCGTCACCGCTTTATTATATGAATTTCTTTAATCAAAGGTCTCCTTTGCGTGGGTAGTAGCAGGTGTAACTACGGTAACCGCTTTCCATTAGGCCACATGACTATAAGTCTACCTAATAGGGCAAAATGAGCATTGTTATGATAATGATGAACAAACAATATACACTCAAATCAAGGCACCGTGGCGCAAATATCTTGAAGTCTAGAATTCTATTTCCGACGCATGTAAGTACTCGATATTTAAAGGTATGTGTCGGTGGTTCTGTGTATAATGATGATTGTGCAAGTATATCGCACCCACGACAAGCTTAGCGTAAGGTAAATCAAAGGTATGGTGCTTCATATAAACTGAGTGATATTTACGCCTTTAACTACTACAAACATAACTTTACATCCGTGCACACGTCTGTGTGTGAGTTAACTATCAGGGTCCACACCGCACAATTTATTCGTAGTAAAAAGTGAAAAGTAAACGTTCGTATAAGAGACGGCGCGTAAAGTGCGACTGAGAACAGAAGCATCTACTAACCCTGTTTTTCGAAATGAACTCTTGAACACAGGGGAGAGGTGCGGGGACGCCATATGGCGAGGGACGTTGCGGGTTTCCGTTCTGTACGCTAACTAGTAACGAGTGCTTATAAGTCGCTTAATCACCGTGCAAGATCTACTTCGCATCAACGTATACCTTTAGAAACAAACCACAGACATTATACCTACGCACGTCCCTAATTACAATCATCCAAACAACGACCTTTTCCGAATACATCATAAACTTACGAAAGCCCCGATGTGGAAACCTTAATGTGTCTCCGTAGATTACAAGAATTACGGTGTTGTTCGGCGTGCCCACAGAGCACGGAATGTCATCAGCTCGTGCCCTACGTGTACTTACTATACGCGCCCCGCCTCCCCGCGCCTTCCTAATATTGTGTACTGCGCATCAACTCGCGCGATGTTCTGGGAAACTATTTTTGAACTTGTGACCACTCGTCTTTGAATGAATTTTATATGAAAAAACCGCTCGTTTGCGAACGGTGTAAATTTCAAAAATCGGACCCCTTAGCCGCAATATAGTTTGGCGCGAGCTGTACGCGTAGTGGCGCGCGATCGACAATGACATTCCCTGCTCTGTGTGTCTCCGTAGATTACAAGAATTACGGTGATGTTCGGCGTGCCGAATCGCGTCACGCATGGTCGACGCCGGGTGAAGCGGCTAGTGCGCGTAGATGTAAATGAAACCGAAGATGCGTCATAGAACGCACCAACAAATCAATCGCAGTTTGCCACAAATTATATTCATTTTATTGGTAATATAATAAACATATCACTCGCTACACAGCCCAGTTATTCTATGTTGGAGAAGCACCTTCCAATAGGAAAGACAGAAATCGCGCACTAAACTATTCAGGACAATAATGCCGATCGTGCTCAAAAGATTTTCAACACAATCAAAGAAAAATACGTTTTCAGATGTTTGAAAATGGATATTTATGTTAACTAGTGAATTGCGCATTCATGTCTTAATCTTTAATCTTAAACATCGGAAAATCGCATTGGTGGGTCAGCAGGCCTATTTGCTAACATTTGATAGCTACGGTGTACATCATTTTCATGGTAATTTCATTATTCATTAGGGTTTCGGTATGAATGACTATTTTTATTTAGGATATGAAAACCGTAATGGATGCTAAAATGACAATCAAATCGTTGTACACCGAGTTAGCAAATCGGCCTGCAGGTCAGGCCTACAGAGCCCAACTGTGTTCGTGGCTACGGTCTATAAATGTGTAAATCGATAACCTTACCATATTCTCAAAAGAACCTATACTGATTATATTGAACAACTTTTCCCAGGGAACATAGTTTGAGATATGAAAAAAGAAATAGGAAATTTGCGCCTGATTATACAATGGGTAAATCTTTCTCGTTATACTTTTAACACAATTTTAAATAATCCACTAGTGCAAAGACTTCTTCATCACTTTACTTCACCAGAAGTAAGCGATCTATTCCCAACCTCATGGAAAACAGCAATAACAATAAGTATGTGTATCACAATATCAAAATAGTAGCTGCAGGTTTATTGTTAGTCTGTAATTTAGTATAATAAGTAAAAGCCCTTTATTTGTATTCTTAAAATACTTATTCAAAATAAAACTAAAACGCCGTATCTATTATCATTTCCATCTCAGCAAATGCAACAAATATCTCAACGCATACCGGGACAGGCATTATCACGACTTCTTTGTGGACGTAATTCGATCGTTACAATCCATCTGGATGAGTACAGTCGACCACACAATAAGCGCGACAATTATGCGCCTTATTACCTTGGAGCAGAGTCTACCTAACAACAAAAGTGATCAAGTTGGTGTTGACCCATAATACTTACAAGATGGTTGCTATCCAAAACTAATCGGGATTAGTTGGAAAATTACATTCTTTGATGATTTTCTACAGTACAAGAGCTGAGGAGTTACAACCAAAATGTGCATCAAAATGTGATTTAGAATGTAAATAGGTAGGTCATAGAAAGTTCGCCTTTACATAAAAATCTTTAACCTTTTTCATCCTTAAAGGTGCTCCTAACACAGCAATTATATAACGTTGTAAAACAATGTGTAACACGATAAAATTCTTGATAATATATACTGTTATAGAATGTTATCGTTGTTACACATTGTTTAATAACGTTACATAACTGCTGTGTTGGGAGCACCAGGGTTAAAAAGTATCCAGGCTATCTTAGAACTAAGTCTAGTAAGACATGCAGGAATGCAACGCTGCATTCCTGCATGTCTTACTAGACTTAGTTCTAAGTCAGATATTTTGGTTTTGTTTGCTTGAAGACCATCGTTGGAGCCAATAAAAAAAATACAGTTTTCCAATTTCGACCAAGACAATAACCCAAAAATCTACTCCACAGATGTCTACGTCACGGTAATTTCGAGCCAGTTAGACAAAAGAATTTCGTTTCACCGTATTGGGCCGTTTACCTTTGTCCATCCCACCGCGTGCCCTTAACCATTGTCATTTCATTTGCTTCCTTCAAAAACAATAACACGCCGTGGCGACGCGTTCAAAGACATTGTTGGTCCTACTAAATTGCGCAAGGGTTGGATGGAGGGAACAAAAGGCTTTTTTTATGTTTACATTAAAATTTCGTAAATGGCTGAGCGTAAACAAACAACGCTCTTTGTCAGTTTAAAAGTTTGAATGACTTTGTGATTTGCGTCATGCGAGACTACCGCTTCATTTATTTGTTAGTCCTCAGTAAATTATTACATAAACAGGGAGATAGAGAAAAAGAGAAAACTGGTCAATGGAACCAAAACGGTGTTCAAATTTCGGGCGATTACAGAGCTGGGTTATGGTACTTAAGGTACCGATTTTTATTTTAAATATTAATCAAGGCGCAAGGCCTTTTTAGGGTTCCGTAGTAAACTAGGAACCCTTATAGTTTCGCCATGTCTGTCTGTCTGTCTGTCCGTCCGCGGTTTTACTCAGATACTATAAGTATTATGGTAGTACTACAGTATGGGTATGTATGATTATCTTGCAAAAAAACTGGTAGAAAAATATTTGGAAAAAAATTTTTTTTTAGAGTAGCTCACATACAAGTAAGGTATGTGACTTTGGTTATAGGTCTTTAAAAAACATTGTGAGGTTAAGAAGACCATTTTTCGATTTAGGGATCCGTTTCCGAAATATTTGATTTTAAAGTGCAAATTTTTGTTAGAGGAAAGTGTCTCCTCCTCCTCCTCTCTATCTGCTAAACGGTTGTATATGGATACGTGAAAAAATTACAGCAGTAGTATATATACTGAAGTTGAAAGGAAAACTAACAGAGCGGAGTACTAAGTACAAACTAAAAAGTTATAGGCAAACAACTTATAAAATGTACTCAAAAATGTAAAATTCCATACAATTTTCATTGTTAGATGTTTTTGGTCGTAAAACTGTGAGGTGAGAGTGTGAACAGTGTGAACTCAAAGTTGTCATTCGCAACTACGGAACCCTACACTGCGCGTGGCCCGACACGCACTTGGCCGGTTTTTTAATATTATCAAAACTTATCTCTCCCTTCAATTTATCGGGATCGGGTAGCAGTAGGAGTTTGAATTTGTTAGACATCATTTCCTTGTTTTATTTTTTTTTCACGCGTCTATACGATAATTCAGAAAATTTATATCTTTTAACGAATGAATAAACAAATCCAAAATTTGAGATTAAAATAATACAATAAGGAAATAACACTTGTTGTCTGACTAATAATAAGATAGACCTGCAGGGCTAACATGCGCGCCACGACATATCTCTTAGACGACATGACATATCTTGTCGAATTCGACAATTATGTCGAATACCCTAACATGCGCGCCATGAAAGAGAAGTATCTCGTCGTGACTTGGCTATCACTTCTCGAAACGTCAAGTTTTATTTTAAAATTTGCAACACCGATATTCAGTGTGTTTTTTACAGCGTAACCATGGTTACCAAGGCGCGGAAAATAATAATGAAAAGATTTTTTTTAAACAAGAATAAAGATAAAGATGAAACTATTGTTAAATCTTACAATTATGATATCAAATGTCGTTGTAAGATGGCGGACATGACTTTTCATGAAAATTGACATGGGTGTAGTTATATGCGTTTTTCAGGATATAGATTTCAAAAATGACGTCAGTTATAAAGCCAAGATGGCGGAAGCTATTTTTTGTGACAAATTATCATGGGTGTCATTATATAGGTTTTTTGGGGTGTAGATTTCAAAAATGACGTCAATTTTAAAATCCAAGATGGCGGACACGACTTTTTATAAAATATCGACATGGGTATCGTTATGTGGGTTTTTAGGGATGTAGATTTTGAAAATGACGTCAGTTTTGGAATCCAAAACGAAGGACGTGACTTTTTCATTAAAAATCGACATGTGTATCGTTTTATGGGGTTTTCGAAGTGAAGTTCGTTTTAGATTTCAAAACCGACGTCATTTTCGAAATCTACGCCCCGGAAAACCAACAAGATGACAACCATGACAATTTTTCATGAGAATTCGCGTCCGCCATCTTGGATTTCAAAACTGACGTTATTTTCGAAATCTTCACCCTGGAAAACACAATTCCAGAAATGATGTAACTTTGGTAATCAATGTGTGTATCAATTAAGCCTTTGAAAAGGTTTGAATAATATGCAAATTCAGTTCGGCCTAGGCCAAACTAGTTCATCCTGAAATAGGGTGTTGCCTGAAACATATAGATTATAGGTATCCAAAAAAAATACGAATACCTCAGTCTTTCATTTGAGCAGTTTGAACATTTTTGCAGGCACAAATTCGAGTGTTATATTTTCTCGTCGTTTGTCGTCGAAGAAAAATTCGACGACAATCTTATCGAATCCAAATGTAAAAAATCGATAAAATTTGAAGTGCATGTTAGAGACCGTCGACATAATATCGTCAAGTCGTGGTCAAGTCTTCATTTGACAAAAGGACATGATTTAAGTGTGCTGCCATGTTACCGACTGTCGACATATAGAGATATGTCGTCACAAATCGAGAAAATGCCGCGACAAAATTTTGTCGTGGCGCGCATGTTAGCCCTGCTGGTTGATTTGATATAGATAACAACTACATTACATCTTTAGATTGAACTGTGTATCATGATTCATTACGATGTATCTCCGTAAAATTGTCCATTTTCATTCAGCTCATAAACTTTAAAGTAAGAGTTGTTCCGATTCACAGATCGCAATCATTAAATCTGATTTAACGAGGCGCCTGCGTCTTCATTGGATGCTAATTAAGCATTATTTACGACATGGCAACACAATGCCACGATAAATAATGTGATACCATCTCTGCACGTCTGTTGGTTAGGATTCTCCCGGAGAATTGGTTATTTTGTTAGAAACATTAGCTAAATTGGTTTTATTGTAAGTAAAATCTTCAGACTTACAAAGTTTTTGTACTTGTTGTATAGTAATAAAACATTATTTGCGACATGGCAACACAATGCCACGATAAATAATGTGATACCATCTCTGCACGTCTGTTGGTTAGGATTCTCCCGGAGAATTGGTTATTTTGTTAGAAACATTAGCTAAATTGGTTTTATTGTAAGTAAAATCTTCAGACTTACAAAGTTTTTGTACTTGTTGTATAGTAATAAAACATTATTTGCGACATGGCAACACAATGCCACGATAAATAATGTGATACCATCTCTGCACGTCTGTTAGTTAGGATTCTCCCGATGAGTTGTTTTTTTTGTTAGAAACATTAGCTGTATCGGTTTTATTGGAAGTAAATTCTTCCAAAATGATGAAGTTTGATTGGTTAGTGATTGCATGGTTATTCAGCATTATTTACGACGTTTGAAAATGTAGTACAGTCCGAATCGAACTTTATGGTAGCTCGAATATTAGCTGCGAGCTGTGCAGTACCCGCTTTCCCGCGCGCGCCCCGCCAGACCTAATATTATGAACTGCGCATAGACTCGCGCGATGTTCCGAACCGCCTTAAAGTACCGCTAGAATCGAATCCCTCTCCTGATGTTAAACACTCCCATGAAGGCCGTATTTTTTAATAGGCAAACAGCCAAGGCCCGGGTCAATCTGAAAAATATCGTTTGCCATCATGACCTGGCCAGGGATCAAAGCCGGCACTCTTCGATTCAAAGGCACTTGCGGCCTACTGAGCCACAGAGCGTCACTATATGAACTTGTACAAGCAAGCACGTGTATGTTTCTACCTCATAGTAAATACAAGGCGCAAGCAGTCATGCTTTCTAGGAACAACTGGAGGTACAGTCGCCACCGCGACGATTCGCACATTAAAAATGCACTGCCGCCGAGTGTACGCAGAACTGTGTAATTGAGGCCGTAATGTGGATATTATGATAATACCTAGTCTTGTAATGCCTTCTACGATATCACATTTTTTTTTATTTTAGCTATAATTGTACATAGGATAGAGGAGGAAGTAATTGAGTTGATTGATAGCTAGTGTAAATTCTGGGTAAATTTATTTTTCAGAAATTATGCTTTGTACCTGCCAACTGAAACTTTTTGTTAAAATATTGTATGGTAAAATTAAAGTATCTATTTTTTAGGATACAAGTCCTAAAAATGGCATGGCACTATTTCGGCAATCGGTTAAAAGATGTGTAATTTGCTTCTATATTCCATTTCATTAATGAACACAGTTTTGAACCTTTTCAGATTTGACCCTTTTGATGCTGTATTTTTTAAATTTATATTTATTGAAATCCTAATCCTAACTAATATTAGAAATGCGAAAGTAAGTTTATTTCTTTGTTTGTTACGCTTTTACGCCCTATCTGCTGAACCGATCATCATGAAATTCTGCATACATATGGGATAAGATACTGAGAAGGACATAGGCTATATATCACGCGGGCAAAGCCGCGGGTAACAGCTAGTATTATATGTATGGATATCACAATCTTTACCAATTCAAAAATCCTCATTTACCAATCACCAATTTCGACCCTACTTATTATAATAGACAACGTACAGGTTCCAAGAATTATAGAAAGGTGGTCGCATAAATTGCGGCACACCTTGTGCACCACCCCAAGCGGAAGTGGCTGTTTCGCCCTTATGAAGAATGTGCTAAGGGCTCAAGAATTATTTTTATGAGACGCCATTACGGGAATTAAGCGCACATTGTGTCATTAATTTCTCCTTTACTTAGAATCTCGCGTGTGTGGTGTATAATTTAGACTGTGTAAACGTTTACGAGAATATTAGTTCTCAAAGTGAAACTCTAGGCGTAGTGTCGTCTCAACTCCTATCAAGTAGGTCATAAAGATGGCGAGATAGATTGATACACAGGTATGTTTCCACCTGTCATGTGGTTCCCGGCAGAGTAGAATAGGACCACTCCAAGACTTCCCGTGGATGTCGTGGAAGGCGACGACGGTACAGAGAGGGTCGTGCTCTTGCAATGCAGACTAACAAAGACCTGATAATGGTGAAACGTTTACGAGGAAATTAGTTCTCCAAGTGAAACTTACTCGACGTCATGTTGTCCCAACTGCTATCAAGTACGATTTGTTTCATACTCGTCACATAGATGGCGCGATACAAAACTATGAATCCACAATATTATGAGAAAGCAAAGGAAGAATTCACGAAGTATAGCCAGGATGGAAAAATATTTCTCAGTTTAACTTAACCACGCCATCTAGTGCGTAATGTGGCAGTAATTATTAGACACCAGTTACTAAGCAACGTTAGTGTCATTTAGGCAGCATAACGAATCTGACATCAGTGTTGGCCACTAACACACAAATAAAAACAAACAAAAACTTAACGAAAACGAATGGTACCCTCTATGACAATAATAAGAAAGTAATACAAAACTAGTTAATAGGTTGTGAGTACTGAACTCACTTAGATAAGGTAGATACTTATTTTTTGTCTTATTTTTGTCTTCTTTTTTCTGCACATGCCCCGTGTATTGTAGCCGTACCTTTTGTTTTAAATAAAGTCGGATTTCTTATTCGTGAGGGGAGAGGCTGGTGTACTGAGATACAGGCTCTGCTTAGTTCAGACACCAGTCTCTCACAATCTTATCATAAGTATACAATTTGTACCAAAATTTGTATTTGTAGGTATAGATATAGATTGGAGAGAAAAATAAAGCATTTTTGAATTTTGAATGACCTTCGAGGCCTAACAGCAGCGAAACCCTATGTAAATATAGCTTAACACAAGATAGGGATTTAAGGGCGTATTTATAAAATCATCAATAAATCCTTCCCACCAAGAAAGAAAAGCAAGCCCTTTCTGTGTGACCATATACGTAGTTTCACATTAAGGCGCTCCTATAGTAACACTAGCGCCACCCAGCAATTAATTCTTTTATTCCTAAATTATATCGAATTTTAAAAATCTAACAAGTACATAACTAGTAAATAACTTGTAGTATTTTTGTATTCATTTTCACTAATATTCGTTTGATAAAAACAATGAAACAAAAAAGAGAAAAACAGGTTAACGCCAAAAGTGGCCACTTTTGGTGTAAAATGTTGGATTATATAGTGCAAAAATTAATATACCTAACAATGTTCCTTTGTTCTACCTGTTCAACTTATTGTTTATTTGACTCTCCTCACACCGCGTCACGGGATCTTGTAAGACGGACGTATTGCTTCCAAGTGAACGAATATAAAATAAATATTTCAATATTTGCTTAACAGAAACATTAAGTATTTTATTTTGACCCCATACCTCCTATAGGTTATGGGCCCAGTATAAAAAGGACATTTAGTAGATTTAGTAGTGCATAGTGAAAGTTAAGTGCATAGTGTTTATGTGATAAAAACAAAATTTGTGACAATGGAAAAAGTGAAAAGGAACATTAAGCCCTTTGATGGTGAAAAGTACAGTGTGTGGAAATTCAGGATTCGTACATTGCTTTCCGAATTAAACTTGATCAGTGTTATCGACGACGAAATTCCTGGAACGCGATCCGCTGAGTGGGATAAGAGTAATAGGGCTGCCAAAAGTATTTTGGTCGAATATTTGACGGACTCGTATCTAAGTTTCGTTGATGAAAGTAGTACTGCACGAGATGTTTTCAAACATTTTGATTCAATATATGAAAGAAAAAGTGTAGCAACTCAATTGGCTTTAAGAAAACAGTTATTAGGTTTGAAATTAAAAGGAGATGTATCATTGATAAAACATTTCTCAGTATTTGATGATTTGCTGCCGGAGCCAAATTAGAGGAAACAGATAAAGTGGCTCATTTGCTACTTACTCTCCCAAATACTTATGATGGTGTTATCACAGCAATTGAAACACTATCAGAAGATAATATCACTCTCGCATTTGTGAAGACGAGACTTCTTGACCATGAAGTAAAATTGAAAAATGAAAGTAGTGACACAACTCTTAAAATACTTCACGTCGAAGATAAATACAATAATAATAAAAAAGATCACTCACAACAAAATGTTTCGAGAAACAAAACATTTAAAAGACCATATAACAGAAAATTTATTAAATGTTATCACTGTGGTCGCAAGGGACATAAGAAACAGGATTGCATTTATTTTAAAAGAATAAATATTCAAAATAATGCTCTAGAAAAGACTAGACACGTCCAAAATATTGCCCTGCAAGAGGCATCGACTTCTCATACTTCTTTTTCAGGATTTGCGTTTATGACTGGCGCATACCATTTTGAAAAAGATAACTCTACAATCCAATTTCTATTAGATTCAGGAGCGTCTGACCATATAATCAATAGAGATGATATATTCACTTCCTTTGAATATTTAAATCCCCCCGTTAAAATCTCTATCGCTAAAAATAATCAATTTATTTCAGCAACTAAAAGGGGTAATGTAAATCTTATCAGTAATACAGGAGTTCAAGGAGTGCTGTCCAATGTGTTATTCTGCAGTGAGGTACCACACAATCTGTTATCGGTGACAAAAATGCAGCAAGCTGGGTTTACAGTAGTATTTGATGAGAAAGGCACACATATCACAAAAAATGGTAAAATCATCATGAAAGGTAAGACTTTGAATAATTTGGTCGCTTTAGAGTTTAAAATACCTGCAATTAACGGTGAGTCTCTTTCCCAAGCATGTCATGTTAATTCAAATAAATATGAACTATGGCATCAACGCTTAGGACATATAAGTAAAACTAAGTTCTTAGAGTTGAAACGTAATAAAATGATTGAAGACATAAATGAAATAGAATCAGTTTCTCCTCACGATAAATTGTGCGTAGCATGTATAAATGGGAAGCAGACTCGCCTGCCTTTTAATAAAGTCAAAGACAAGAGTTACATAAAACGCCCTCTCTATATAGTGCATTCAGATGTTTGTGGGCCAATCACACCTCCAACAGTTGACAATAGAAACTATTTTGTGTTATTTGTTGATGATTTCACACATTATTGTGTGGTGTATCTGTTAACTTACAAATCTGAAGTGTTCTCTGCATTTAAAGACTATGTAGCTAAAAGTGAAGCAAAGTTCAATTTAAAAATAGTTAATTTTTACACTGATAACGGTGGTGAATATTTATCTACCGAGATGAAAAACTATTGTAAAGAAAAAGGTATAAGCTATCACTTAACAGTTCCTAGAACCCCACAGTTAAATGGTGTCGCAGAACGAATGGTACGCACAATAACGGAAAAAGCTCGTGCTATGTTAGATGGTAGTAAAGTAGAAAAATGTTTCTGGGGAAATGCAGTCTTAACTGCAGTTAATTTAATCAACATTACGCCTACAAGAGCTTTGAGTCAATCTAAAACACCATACGAGATGTGGCATGATAGGAAACCGAGTATTAAAAATCTCAGAGTGTTTGGTTCAACTGTGTATGTTCATAACAAAGCCAGTAAAAATAAATTTGACAACAGGTCATGGAATGGAATATTGGTAGGTTATGAACCCAATGGTTATAAAGTTTGGAACACAGAATGCGAAAAGTTTGAAACTGTAAGGGACGTTGTTATTGATGAGACTAATTTCATCGAATCCAGGCATATATTAAGACCTGAAGGGAGTAATAACAAATATTCCCAAGACGAAACTGATATTGTGAAATCAGTGTCTGATAAGTCTCATAATACAGGTCTGAAATCAGATATCTCTAAATCTGATAAACAATGCAGTAGAAACAAAATTCGTAGAATCGGTAGTGAAATGCCGTGTGAACCTGAAAGTGAATCTGAGAGTAGTTTATCGAACGAAAATCAGGAAAAACCTGATGAATTGTTAAATTTGCGAAGGAGTGAAAGACTCAAAACTCGGTCACCAATATCATATAATGAAAATGAATATGATATATATAGCGCTTTATCAATCACAAGTAATGTACCTAAGTCATTAGAAGAAATAAAATCTCTAGATGATAGGGATCAATGGGAAAAGGCATTCAGGGAAGAAATTAATTCTCTTGAAAAGAATAATACGTGGACTTTAGTACCTAAACCATGTAATAAAAATATCGTTGATTGTAAATGGATATTTACTATTAAAAATGACGGTTTCGGTAAACCTTCAAGATATAAGGCACGTCTTGTTGCTAGAGGTTTTACTCAAGAATATCTTACTGATTACAATGAAACATTTGCACCAGTTGCTAGGATAGCAAGCTTTCGATTTTTAATCAGCTTTGCAAATCAATACAATCTATTAATTCATCATATGGATGTAAAAACAGCATTTTTAAATGGTACACTGAAGGAAGAAATATATATGGAAATTCCTGAAGGTGTTACCTGTAAAGATAATTACGTATGCAAATTAAATAAAGCACTTTACGGTTTGAAACAAGCTGCCAGATGTTGGTATGAAACATTTGAACAGTCTCTCAAAGAAATAGGTTTTCAAAACTCTCCAGTTGATAGGTGTATATATGTGAAGGATAGGGGAGACATTACTAAAAACATTTACGTCATATTGTACGTTGATGATTTAGTAATAACGTGTGCAGATTTACAAATTATGAATAATTTTAAAACTTACTTAATGACAAAATTTGAAATGACCGACTTTCAAGACATTAAATTATTCTTAGGCATTAAAGTAGAGAGATACTACGACAAAATTACTTTAGACCAAAGTGCTTACATAAAATCAGTTTTGCATAAATTTAACATGAGTGAGTGCAACCCTATTAGCACACCAACCGAGCTCAAGTTAAACTATGAAGCTCTTAACTCTGATAAGAAGTGTGACGCACCATGCCGTCACTTGATCGGTTGTTTAATGTATGTTATGCTTTGTACGCGTCCGGATTTAAGCGCTAGTGTGAATATTCTAAGCCGGTACACGAATAAGAATAACAAAGAATTGTGGTTGTGTTTAAAGCGAGTTTTAAGGTATATTAAAGGCACGATTGATTTGAAGTTAACATATACGAGAAATAATTATGAGAATATTCTATGTGGATATGTCGACTCTGATTGGGGTGGCCACGATTATAATGATAGGAAAAGCACAACTGGATATGTGTTTAAATTATTTGACCAGTGTACTATAACATGGTGTACAAAGAGACAAACATCGGTAGCGGCCTCATCTACTGAATCCGAGTATATGGCTTTGTATGAAGCTGTAAAGGAAGCATTATGGCTTAAGTCTCTGGCAAAAAGTATAAACTTAAACATAAATAAGCCCATTATTTTATATGAAGATAACAACGGCTGCATTAGCATAGCTAGTAATCCAACAAGTCACAAGAGATCGAAGCACATTGATATAAAATATCATTTCTCGAGAGAGCAGGTTGAGAAAAATGTAGTAAAGTTAAACTATATTTCCACAGGTGACCAGTTGGCAGATTTATTGACAAAACCGTTACCACCGGTGACTTTTATGAGATTGAGAAAAGAATTGGGTTTAGAATAAGTTTTAGTTTTAAAGTACAATTTCTTTAGATATAATGAAATGGTCTGGTCAGGTTTTTCTGGGTTTTTCCTGATCCATAGCAACAAATGTTGGACCATAATTGTACAGTTCTCCCAGACCCCACTTGGAAGTACATATGTTCCGATCTGTCGTATTCATAAGTTGATGTTCAGTTATTTTGTAATGTTGAGCTGTATACCAGATACTGGATTGTAAACTAGCGATGAGCTAGAAGTTAGGGATTAATTTTTGAGGGGGCGTGTTGGATTATATAGTGCAAAAATTAATATACCTAACAATGTTCCTTTGTTCTACCTGTTCAACTTATTGTTTATTTGACTCTCCTCACCCCGCGTCACGGGATCTTGTAAGACGGACGTATTGCTTCCAAGTGAACGAATATAAAATAAATATTTCAATATTTGCTTAACAGAAACATTAAGTATTTTATTTTGACCCCATACCTCCTATATAAAATTCTATAAGTTATTTAGTAGTTTTGTACTTGTTAGATTTTTAAAATTCGATACAATTTATGACTTAAGGAATTTAATTGCTGGGTGGCGCTAGTGTTACTATAAGAGCGCCTTAAGGTTTGCGTCAAGTATCTGCTTATTTTACTGTAAAATGTGAAGGGGATGACTGGAACGACAAGATTTTTGAGTCCCAAGCTAGAATAATCTATGGCAAACCTGACTCACTGACTTAATATCAATGCACAGACGAAACTACTGTACCTAGAAAGATAAAATTTAGTACAGAGGTTCCTTTCGTGATTTAAGTGAGCACTAAGGAAGGATTTTTAGAAATTCAATTCAAAGGGGGCGAAGTTTTACGCGCACGAAGTCGCAGTTACTAGCACTACATAGTATAAAACAAAGTCGCTTCCCGATGTCAGTTTGTCTTTATGTATGCTTAGATCTTTAAAACTACGCAACGGATTTTGATACGATTTTTTAATGGAATGATTCAAGAGGAAGTTTATATAGAACCTACATGCCAAGGCGCAGCCGGGGAGGACTGCTAGTAATACATTTTTCTTATATTTAAGTCTGATGAAAACAATTAATATAACGGGAGGATAGGAAAAGATGGAAAGTACTCCACCGACAAGAAATAAGTTCTTAAATATAAGATGAAAACATACCGTAGACCAACTGGTGACCCAGCAGCACGTCACCGCACTCAATCAGCTGCTGCAGCAGCGTCAACCGGTTCTGGTATCCGAAATCCGTGGTGAGCAATCCCAACATCGCGACACATCACATTACATCACTGATAAACAAACACTGCGACATACACACGAAAACATCGATAATTTTCCACGTCCAATTAGCACAACACTAAGTTTAGCACATCACTATGTTATTGACACTTCAGGGTTGTCAAATCACTTCCATGTTCTAAATTCAAATAGGTATTAGAATCTGGCAATCTCAGGGATGTATCTAAGAACTAGAAAACGTGTTCTCAAATCGAATGTTAGTTTTTTTGGCGCCAAGAAGACAGATGCGTCCGCGCCGCGCGCCCGTTGCGACTGCTACGTCTTCCGATAGCTATTATGAAGACAGGTGGCGACAAAGGACTCCCTAACTTCCCCTCGATTCAACCGATCGGCCGACTCAACGCCCGACCGATCGCACGACTCGATGTCGTCGGGTTATTCCTGACGACTTTCTCATTTCCTTTCAAAATTAATAAACACACATATGAATGTCTGTGGATGTTTATGCTTCCTATTAAAATGCGTCTGATTTTGCTGCTGACATGACTGTATAAAACTGACAATTTTTTACAAATGTTTATGGAGAATAAGGAACATATTTATATCATAGTTTTATGAATCATTCATACGTATGAAGGTTTTGCTTAGCTTTTCAAACGTCTTCAAAAAAGAGGAGATTCTCAATTCGTTGGAATCTTTTATGTATTCATTCATTCATTGCTTGCATTTGTTTATTGGATTTTTCGGTCGGTCCCTTTTAAATTTCTTTATCATCAAAATCCGTTCAGTAGTACGGTTTTCGGTTTTTCTTTTTAGGTACACAGACAATTAACACAACTAGCATTAACAATTAAACGTAAATTTTACTAAGCGAGACGGACCGTAAAATGCATATAGATACAGCATCAAAGTCATCAAAGACAGTACACCATCAATGTCCAGTCGTAAAACCTAGGAAATGGAATGGCCCAATTGACGAATAGAAGCAAATGCATGCATGCATTCGAAGAGCTAGTAAACAAGTGGAGATTGCGGGACAAAGTCTGTCCTTAAGTTCATTAAATGTTCGATATTTAGATCTATACCTATATTTATTTTTAAAAAAGTTTGTTCCGGCATTGACGAGACATGCACTGTCTTCGCTAGTTCTGCTTCTCTCAAATCCACAATTCTCTCATCACATCACTATTCTTTATTGAATAGTACCTACCATCCGTTTTAATTGTTTATTTATAATTCTTAAGTCAAGAATGGCTACAGAGGGTACATTTACAAGCTGTGGTTCCTAAGTCGTCGTTTACGACATCCACGGGAAGACTTGGAGTGGTCCTATTCCTATTCTACTCTGCCGGGAACCACGCGGCACAAAAATAATATAAACTTTTCATTGTGCAATCATCTATTGCATTCCTTACTTCTCAGCCGCACTGCACACATTGCGTGTGAGTACGTGAGTGGGTGCAAGTACGCCCGCTATTATTACCAGAGGGGTTGAATGGGGGTCCGGCCGATTCGCATATCAACGTGTTTGCGTTTCATCGATTTCGTCTGCCCGCCTCGATTTCGGAGGGCCAGCGGAGGGCTTTGAATTTTGATCAATGGCTGCGATACACTATAAATAGCAATTTTAATTAAATATTCGCTATTTTTGGACTTAAGTATACGCAATTTGAGCTTTATTGGTAATAAGCGGTTTTGCTAAAATGATAACAATGAGTCAATAAAATAACCTACTAAAATTAATAGTTAGTTGTCCCCATTTGTCAAAAGAAATAGGCCTTAAGGTTTGCAATAAAGATCTTATCACACAGTACACTTGTATGTTTAATGTAATATAATCTATCACATGAATAAAAGAGTCTAAATAGGAGCTAGAGACCATATTACACAAAATGTAAATTCTGAAGATCAATATTACAGTCCACTAAACCTATAGTTTATTTCGTTCGCACGTGGCCGCATATTTACCAACACGTCGATTTCAAACATAATTCATATAAGACATAAACACCGAGAAAGCCAAACTCCGGAGACATCCAAGATGTCCGCGCACGTGAATAACACATACGTACGAGCAAATAAAGCTGTGTTCACAACGGACGATTTATTTCAAACGCGCGCGTGCTATGCCGACGAGACGTCAGATTTAAAGACGTTCGATAAAGGTACGTTCACAAACAAGACGTTTATTCTCGACGGGTGCACTCACAAGGCGCGGTGACGTCGCGTCGCGTCGACGCGGGCGCGGCTACTGACCGTGCGGCGTTGCATCTAGCTTTATGCACCGACCGTTAGATTAGGAAGGATATGGACAATTAATCGAGATAATTAAGGAAGACGATGGTTTAATTCCATGTGTCAACGCCGGGTGTGTGCGTATTAATTGTATGGTATATGAGGTGATGACCCTAGCTAGGCATTGTTTGAAATTGATTGTTTTTATATGCCAATAAAAGCTTTTTAGAAAAATCAAAACGCATTTCTCATTTTAGGTCACATCTGCATCAGTGTATCACTTCAGTACTTGACTATGGGATATTACAAATCATTTTGTGTTTATTTCGACTTAATGGCACCTATAAGACCCTGACTCTTAAATACAACCGAGACAGCTGTACATACATTAAAGTTTGAAATATTCATTCTAATCATACGCGTTTCCAAAGTTTAAGGAATTTGCGTTATATTTTTTCATTCAGGGATTGAGAGAGGTCATGAGTTATGACTTACTTAATACAGATAATAAAACCTGTTGACCGAATAAAAAGTCATTTCACCTCTTAAACCAAGCCTTACGGCACAGCTTGTGATGACACATAGATACAAGCTCGTCAAGTACTGCAGCACCCAACAAACACCAATTAGCTTCGAAAGCTATGACCCGGCGAGCTTTAAACGCAAGAATGTTTCGGAACGTAAACGCGGCTACAATGAAACTTATTGCTATTGAAACACTACGCAGAAACGAGAAAACACCTCGTGAAGCTATTATTGAATACTATTTAGTTTGAATTTCGAAGTAACCCCGTTTTTCAATATAAACAAAGTCACAATTCAACCGATTTAAAAAATATCGTACTAAATTTGAATAAATCTATATAAATTAAGGCAAAACTGACTGATTCACTGACTTATACATGGCGAAATTTTGATCGTTCTGGACCCTTAAAGGGGTGATTCAGCCCGTCGATATGAACCATTTTTCCTATGGGACCAATGCTGAAAACTCAAATTTTATTTCGACATTTTCATACAAACGTGTTCAGCCGCCCGGGCAATTTGTATAGGAATGTCTAATTTTTTTTCGAGTTTACAGCATTTGTCCCATAGGAAAAGTTGTTTATATTGACAGGCTGAATCACCCCTTTAATGGTCCGCAACGATCAAAATTTTGCCATGTATATGAACGCACAGCCGAAACTACTGTACCTAGAAACTTGAAATTTGGTACAGGAGTTCCTATCATTATGTAAGTGAGCACTAAGAAAACATTTTTAAAAATTCAAAGCTGAGATAAAGTTGTAAAGACTCTTGAATGAAAGAAAATTGCAGCCTTGATCAATTGCGGTACACAACGCGTATGCTAAGAATAATTATGGCATTCCAAGCATTAGTTTTTCAGTCCAAGCGGGACTGAAAAACTAGTAAACTAAATACAAACATTCAACGAGCTCCGTGGCGCAGCGGTCAACACGCCAGCCTGTGACACGGAGGTCCCGGGTTCGATCCCCGGTCAGGTCATGATGGAAAACGATCTTTTTCAGAATGATCTGGGTCTTGGATGTTTATCTATATAAGTATATGTTATTGAAATATATTATCGTTGAGTTAGTATCCTGCGACACAAGTTCACAACTTACTGTGGGGCCAGCTCAATTTGTGTAATATGTCCCTATATATTTATTTATTTATAAGAACCCATAAATATCTTAAAATCCTTGGTATCTTAGCAAGCCTGATGAATTATATTAAAACCATGAACCAGACAATGAATTTTAGGATCTAGAAAATGCGTGCGCCTCGATTAGTCTCAAGGCTCGACTCGAGCCGAAATAAGTCTATTGGAGAAAATAACACACGAGCTGCGTTACTAAACAGCGCGAATTTCACACGATGCGATCAGTGCACGTCAAATAAATACATACAAGTGAAAGATAATGTCGAGCATATTTCTCGCGTACAAAATGGAGGATCGACCATAGGGTTGGGAAAAAGTCGAGACTCTAAGTCAATGATATAGATAAAGTTCTCGCTTATTCTAATAAAGTTAAAATAAAAACTTTGTAACATATAAGTTATCTATTTCAATAAAAATATCTACGTATTATTATAAGAAGAACCACACTAATTATATTATGTTGGCATCTTCCAACATAAGAGTAAAGACTTTGACTTTATGACTTACCCTGTGCTCCTTGGCATAGTCGTTAAAACGCCAATCTGCGACACAAGGGGTCCCGTGTTCGATCCCCGGCCAGGTCATAAAGGAAAATGATCTTTTTCAGATTGGTCTAGGTCTTGGATGTTTGTCTATAGAAGTATTTGTAGTAAAATATAGTGTCGTTGAGTTAGTATCCCATACCATAACATGGTATGGGATACTAAGTGTCGTTGAGTTAGTATCCCATACCATAACATGGTATGGGATACTAACTCAACGACACTATATTTTACTACAAATACTTCTATAGACAAACATCCAAGACCTAGACCAATCTGAAAAAGATCATTTTCCTTTATGAGTCTTGAACTTACTCTGGGGCTAGCTCAATCTGTGTGGTTTATCCGTACTTATTTATTTATTTATTTTCTCTATTATAAAATATAGTATCTTTGAGTTATTATCCTACGACGTAAGTTCAGACTTCCTGTGGCGCTAGCTCAATTTGTGTAATAAGTCCTATATATTTATTTATTTTACGTCTTAAGACTCAACTGTTTCCCAACACTATTCGGGAACGCATGCCGGACAAACATATTGTATCTATTTTAGTTGTGGACGCCGATGCCAGTTTAAGGATACGTGAGAGATGGTATTTCAAACATGCGTTTAAAATTAGATATCAATTTTTACTTAAGTTTTCAAAATTTAAAGTTTAAAAAGTAAAATAGTTCATCGGACCCGACGTTTCAGTTCTGCTATGAGTTATTAATGTAACTACGAGTATTATTAAACATTGTAGAAAACCCTTATTAATCGAGAATTACCGATATATCTATTTTTAATGACAGAACATCACAATGTCTAAAATATTCGGGCATAAGTATTCAAAATTAAACTAATACTTACTCTAAACAATTCGTAAAAGATAATTTACTTTTGACTCTAGATCGAATAGCGACTTCACTTTTACAGTCAGTAATTAATTTTCATGATGAGTAAAATTTAAATCGTGTTTTATAGACTAGCAGCCTACTTCGGCTGCACCCGGGCGTGTTTAATAGGTACATATTAACCTTCCTCTTGAATCACTTGATCTACTTAAAAAAACCGCATCAAAATCCGTTGCATAGTTTTAAAGATCTAAGTATACATAGGGACACACAAACATCGGGAAACGACTTTGTTTTATACTGATAGATAGTGATTAAACTACGTGAAAAACATTACTATATCAGAAAAGTTGATAGCAATGGCTCTATTCCCAATATTCCATTAAATGTTTTAATTTATTTCGCGACTCACAAATTTCGGCAGTCCATCAGAAACTTGAAGGACGTCCTTTTCGCCATTCCTTTCTTCCATTACTCGACCTTTTATAGCGCGTAGGGTCGCCATGAGTCCGGATAAATGTAGAACCGGATACAGTTATTACTCGTTAGGCGAAGTCATTTGCCTCTAGGCAGCTTGAAAAAAATCTGACACCAGTGTTAGCCACTAGCAAAGAAAACAAACAAACATTACTTTATTTAATAAACAGCATAAGTTGGAAATGATGTCAAAAGGCTTGCATGTGAAATAAATGATTCATCTATCTATCAGTTCAAGTCACAGACAAAGTTATATGTCAAAGGTATGCACCAATAATGATGTGTAAAAATGTACACATGTTGATTTTTACACATCATTATACGTACATTGTTATTTACATAGTTAGTTTTTTTTTTAAACGCGCAATGTTCTTATAAAATAATTTGCACTGATACTAATTCATCAATAGATATAAGTGCCAATTAGTACAACAGTGGTATATAAATACGATTTTAATAGACAATAACATTTAACCGATTTGCTAAACACATAGTAAAAAGGTTTTTTAAATGTGTTTTTTTAAAGACAACTATACATTTTTAGTTACCATAAAGATAATTGCAGTTTGACCTATGACCTTTTAATTTATTTTATGCTTTTGTTTTTAGAAAAAGTCCCGCCGATTATCTAAAGCGTGGTATTCCTTAGCACAAGTATAGCGTTCACTTATATAACGGTTATTCGTTTTCTACGAATCGTTTGCGTAAACACACACAATGTAAGAATGGTGTGTTCGTGTCGGGCCCCGCATCGTGATACGGGTGAAAAATTCCTCTACCATGTTTTGTATTCGTTTGTTTCTGACATTGTTTTAATATTTCATTTCTAGTATAATTTCTTAGGCCAGATAGTGAAAATTTTATTTGCTTATAGTCATTAAAATCACATACAGTCCATTAAGGTAACGTCCAAAGACTTGAACGATATGCATATGCATATGATGGGCTTTGTTACAATCCACTAACTAGTTGGACGTTGAGTGACGCTTGTTCAATCGACGTCCGGCCTAGTCATTCGATTAAATGTCGCCATTCAATGAACGCGCTAGTCATTCAATCAAATAGCAGATTCAACCAGATGACTGCGACACATATATAGGGTTTAAAAAAATCGATAACTTTCTACATGATTAACCCCCGAATAATCAAAATAATCTTCACTAATGACTAATGACATTCTTAACTCTCAGACTGTCTTTGTCTTGCTAGGTTTTCTATCTAGACAGTGACACAACAAAACTTGAGTTCGGCGTAAGAAATGATGCTGAACAAGTACCTGAAAGAACTTGATTACACAAAAAAATAAATAAGCTAGCAGCAATTTTTTTTTATTTGTCATTTAATAATACAATTAAAACACAGGTCACGTGAGGAAAGCGATTGCAAGGGTCATATAAACGAGTCACATTTGCCCGTCCGTCATTGTTTGATCTTACGTCCTCTGCAACAATTAACATTATACGCTAAACAATAATGTCTTGGAAGTGAGAAGCTTTAGGAAATCAAAAGTGACTTTAGAACTGTTAGAACTAGAAATGTCAAAATGTTAAAAGAGCCTTTGTAAATAAGCAAAAGTCAAATATTTTGGATCTACTCGTATCTATATTATTGTTTCAACTCCTTATTATAGGTACAGAAATCACATAGGTATGCTTGTATCGCCGTCACGGGATGCCTCGTACATAGAAAGCAAAACTACTAAATATATTGATAACTAGCAATTTTCCCGCGACTTTGTCCGCATAAATTATAGCCTATGTCACTCGCAAAAAAATTAGCTTTCTATAGGTGAAAGAATTTTGAAAATCGGTTCAGTACTTTCGGAGTCTATTCAATGCAAACAAACAGACAAACAAATCTTTCCTCGTTAAATGTTAGTATATAGATAAGAAAACAAGTGACGAACCCGAATTAAACAACGTAAATATCTTGAAATTCATACAGGACTGACGATCAAAAATTTTGACTGTCTGTACGTACAGGTGACGTACAGTCACCAGCATAGACAGATACACATAGATATAATCTATATATATAAAAGGATAAACTGAATAACTGACTGATATATCAACGCACAGCCTAAACCCCTAGGTCTAAATACTTGAAATGTTGCACATAGGTTCTTTATACAACGTAGGCGAGCACTAAGAAGGGATTTTTCAAAATACAACTCTTAAGGGGGTGAAAAGGGGTTCGGTGTGAAAATCAACATACACGCGGACGAAGTCGCGGGCAACAGCTAGTTAACAATAAAATCATAAAAATAAACTCTAAGGGAATCATGTCATTCAAATAAAATATAGCATACTGAATATAATCATGAGCACACCACAAATGACCACATATTAAAAATATAGGCAAAAATGTTGTAATATTGACGACATTCTTCAGAAAGAAAACAAATTTCATTCAATTTAGTTAGAACTAAAAAAAGAGAAACCAAATAGTCCATGAGGTTCAATGAAATAGCAATTTATAGATGGGTATCGAATTTTCGACTTAGGTACAAGTTAGGCGGATTCTTCTAACTTTCCGACTCTCAAGTTTGCCACGATCATTAGTATGTTCTCTTTGTATCGAAACTGAAATTTCTTTGAATAACTTGATTTCGGTTTTCATTTACCATAGCTTTTATCTTATATTATTGTTGATATCGAGTAACAAAGCGTTAAACGCTAAAAAACAGGATAACCAGGATTTAATATTATGTTCTCTTTGTACAAAATATAAAATACTAGCTGTTACCCGAGGCTCCGCCCGCGTAATATATAGCCTATGTCCTTTTCAGAACCTAAACCTATGTGTTTGCAAAATTTCATGATGATCGGTTCAGTACTTACATACGGCCTGAAAGCGTAACAAACAAACTCACTTTCGCGTTTATAATATTAGTTAGGATATTGTGTAACAAAGCGTTTTACGCTAAACAACCGGATAACCAGGATTAAATATTCTCTTTGAACACAATATAAAATATTACTAAATTTTAATCTTGTATAATGATGTTGATATTGAGTATCTAAGCAATTTATGAGAGGCAGTTGCGACCAAGTTTCAGACTACCTATTTTACAAGAATTATAAATATGTTCTCTTTGTACCGAACTTTTTTAAAATATTCAGTTTCAGGTTTCATTTACTACAGCTTTTATCTTGTACTCATGTTGGATGTTGACAGGATATTGAGTAACAAAGCAAATTAGCTTATATCATAAGGCTATTGTTAAAAAAAGTCGCGAGCCGACCAGTTTCTACCAACTTTCAAACTACCAAATTCGCCATGATCATTAATATGTTTATAATTTTAAACTTTATTGTACAATTTTGAAAAAAGAAATGTGTTCAAAAGGTGGCCTTAATGTAAATAAAATAAAATAAAAATGTTTATTAGGTAACAATATTAACAAAAATAGGTAGTTGCTGGGGTCTCCTTTTAAGCAAAATGTCTCATGGCATTGTCTCCCAGCCAAACATATTCTCTCTATATCAAAAACTATATTTTTTTAATAATTTTACTTTAGATTACATTAGCTGTTATCTTGTTCTTATATTGGATATTGAAAGGATATCGAGAAGCAAAGCAAATTAGCTTATTAGGATGTTAACAAAACCCACGAGCCCATCGGTTTCGACAAACTTTGAAACTACCAAGTTTACTAATATTATTAGTATGTTCTCCTTGTATCAAAAACTGAATTTTCTTTTAATTACTTATTTGATTTTAGATCTCATTTAGAACAGCTATTATCTTGAACTTATGTAAGGAATTGACAGGACACTAAGGCGCTGTGGTATGAGACACTGGCGCCACCCAGCAAATAAGGATTAAAATAATAATCCTAAATCAAATCCAATTTAAAACATCTAATATCGTAATGCACTATTAAATTACTTGTAGTATTTTGGCATCACTTCTCATTGATATCATAGTTTAAGTTTAAGAGAATAACTCATTACCGCCGAAGGTGGCAACTTTTGGAGGCCTAATTCATTCAATTAAAAATAGAGAAGAAATGTAACAAGAATACTATAAGTAATTTACGAGGGCAATACATTATTATATTTTTTTTTAAATTTGATATCATTTAAGATTAAAAGAGTTTATTGTTGGGTGGCGTTAGTGTCTTACCATAGTGCCATAATTACGGTAAGTAAATTGCAAAAGTGCGCGAGCCAGCCAGTATTTACCCACTTTCAGACGCTTGAGTTTACCAGTTTTATACTAGTAAAGCAAGTTCTTTGTTTCTAAAGTCTTAACAATATTTCCTTTGAAAAACTTGATCTCATAGTCTTGTCTAGGTTTCTTACTACAGCTTATCCTGGTTGTTTAAGAGGAAGATCTAGCCGCATCGCCTTCAACGTGACGTTTACAGAATTTTGATGATACTTAAGAATTTTGAAAGTCCAGTAGTTTCGTAGTATTAAAGATTAGTAATCTTCCATGCTGTTTTGGGAGAAAAGGAAAACCATAGAATATACCAGGTGCTTTTCTTCCCGCGCAGACTGTAAAAACTGGTCAAGGGATTGAGCTAAGGAACCACGTTAATAGACGATGCAGCTAGCAACCCATCACTATTTTGATTCCGATTTCCACCTTAATGCTTCTTGACTCGGTTAACGTGGCCTTAAAGTTTTATTACCTTGGGCTCTGTCTACCCGCAAGGGACAAAGTGATAATATGTATGTATGTATGTATAGATTAGTATTTTTATTATTAATATTTGGGAAAAATTAATTAGGGCTTCTAGGGAACAAATCACTTTGGGCATTGACGCCTGCCAACATTAATTTTGATCGCAACGCATTACTTAATAATGAGAAAATAACTTGAGCGATGTTCACAAAACGCTGTAATGAAACAATGGAATCTTTTCCTCGTCATTTTACGATTTTAATATTATAAGGAAATATTTGTAATGTTTTATACAAAGAATCTGTGGCTACAAATTAATTAAGAGGCAGAAATTGTATTTCTCTAAAGGTCCTCTGAAAAAGGTGATCTATTATGATTTTTTAAAATTTAAACTGTCTAGTGTATGCAGTTAAATCTGTGTATAACACACATTAGAAAGCAGTATTAAAGATGTACCTATATAACACCCAGGGCAACAATAGTTATGAAGTGTAACATTTTGCCAAATATGTGTTTTACTAGATAAAGAGCTCCGTGGCGCAGCGGTCAACACGCTAGCCTGCGACACGGGGGTCCCGGGTTCGATCCCCGGTCAGGTCACTATGGAAAAAGATCTTTTTCATATTGACCTGGGTCTTGGATGTTTATCTATATAAGTATATATTATAAAATATAGTATCGTTGAGTTAGTATCCTGCGACACAAGTTCACAACTTACTGTGGGGCTAGCTCAATTTGTGTAATATGTACCTATACAAAAAAAAAAAAAAAAAGGGAGCTAGACATCCTTTATTATGTAAAGAGATAGTTAATTTACATTATATTATATCCTCATCCCAGATTCGTATCACATAATTTCTCCGAATATTTAGTTCCCAATTACCGCGTTTAACATTAAATATTACAACAATTTAACTACAAAGAGGTCCACATTATCATCAACGCTCGTACACAATGGAGGGGTTGGTTTCGCCTGAATAGCGCGGGAATCACTACCCCAGAATTAATATCACCCGGCGAAATTAAACGACCTCCGTTCTAAGCGGCGCGCGCTAATTCACATGCATATCTAACTTGCCAGCGTTGGCGGTGACCCTGGCACCAACCCGACCGAAGCGAGATAACTGCTGCAACTACAAAGGACTCTTTGCACGGAGGTCGTTTCGAAGTCGGGCGGTTAGCGTGTCCCCCTGCAGTAATAGGTGCAATGCAAGCAAGTGAAAATGTTAATTGATTGCGTGCTACTATTGCGCTTCATCGAGCCGTCTGATTTTGTTGTTCTTGGCTTTTTTTATTGGCCAATGCCAGTTTTTCGCTCATGTCTCAGGCACAAAGTGTTATCATTTTAATTTTTTACATCTGGTTTAATTAGTTCCTATCATTTTTATTTCAATTGGTCTTTTCGTTTTTGAATAACATTGAAAACAAATTAAAGATGATGAACTGTATAAACAGAAAACGAACTACAAAAGTTGTTAGGTTTTCCTATTACCTCTAAAATCTGAAATAAAAGACATGTTGAAAATATATCCGCAGCTTTATAATAATAGAAATTATAATACACTTTGCATCCCTTGGGATCCTAGTAAGGACAATAAAACTGTGCGTTAGTACCCCAACATAGAAATACATATCATTCATAAGTAGACAGACAGCCGGAGGGTTAAGCGTGAGAAAGGGGTTTGGAGTCGCCTAATCGATCTAGATTAAACTTAGGCGATGACTTAGAAACTCGAGTAAAGAGGGCACGTGTAAATTATAAGGGGCTAAACACGATTTATGTCGGACATTGTCAAAAAGTTAAACAAGCTGTTAAGGGCCCCGATGTAGGACAGTGAATCACCCGCGGTAAATCACTGTTTCATGACTTCACACTAGTTTGCGTGGATATCGATGGCCCAGCGGGCACATTATTATCGCATACCACTTACATACTATTATATTATCACGTATTTCATCTTACAGGATAGACAGAGTCTAAGGCGATGAGACTCAGAATGTCATATTAACGTTACTGGCTGTGGGGAAAGGAATCAAAATATTTTTTGGGTGCTTACTATTGACATGGTATTTCAAATTATCGTCAGTGCGGCTATCAGTATGAGATCGTCGTTAAACTAGATCAGATGCCTTTGAGCAGCTTGAGTTTACGTTATTTGGTACATTACCCGCTAATTTTTTGCAGGCAAGCATCGTGAAACGTCATGCATAACTTTAAATAGATTTAAAATTCCGTCTAGCATCAAAGGAGTCTTCAAAACCGTTTAAGGCGCCCAAAAACCGCGACCGAAGAAACAAAGTGACAGAGTTGGAATAAAAAAAAATAGTACTCGACCAGGAAGCGGGAAGCGCGACGCCTCCAGCTTTTCAGACGCCATTATTTCATCCGGTATTAACTTTGGGAATATTCCGCAAGACCGGTCAGTGCTGCAATGTAAAATAAAACTTGACAACAGTCCGGTAGAGTTCCATTCGGCTTGTGTTTATCGTCAGTTTAGCGCGTTTGGTGTTTAAGACGTGGACATCGATTATCGTAAAATGGTTTTTATTGGTTGACAATACAGCGTATATTGATTCGAGTGGTATTGTGCAGTTAGTACTTTTTGCGTGCGTATTGCGGCGTGGGGGGTAGCGGGCGGTCTTCCTTGTGGGTGATTCGTCTTTCATATTGGGAGCTGGGAGAGCGGACTGAACAAAGAAGCGTTCTGATACGGGATTGTTTCTATTCTGAACTCCGCATTCGTGATTTCAGTGCAGCTTAGTAATATTTCAATTTCAGTTCACCAAAATAGCTTTATTTCCAGTTTTATGCGATTTTCTTATTCTTGCTTTAAATTTATATGTTCGAGTGGATTTGCGCTCGGCCATAAACAACTGAATCCAATATTGTCTCTACTATAATTTCGTCAATAACATAAAACCGCATTGAAAATTGATCGAATTCATTGTATTTTACATAGTTTTTGCATTAGTTTGGTTCAAGTAGATACTAAAATAAAATATGCATTTACAGTAATAAAAAATACAGTACCAAAATACGTGAGATTACTCTTCCTACTAGGTACGAGTCATCATCATCATCGTCATCATCTCAGCTGATTGTCTGATAATAAAGATGATTACGTGCTACGGCACGTTAAGCCGTTGGTCCCGGCTGCCATCTGGTAGTTGTTAAAGGAACCACGTCAGAGGCCGAGAGGCGGTTTCGAAGAACTCTGACACCAGGGTGTGCATGGTCGACTGACCGTGTCACCTACTCGTGTAGGTGACTACTAGACAAAGAATTCCGACCAAGGCCTTCATCCGTCGTCCGACCACCTGGTAGGCGAGTGCCTACTACGAGTACTTCAATAAATTTAATCAATATTTTGATCAAATGCCTTACATACTAATTCACAATAATAAAATACCCTCCTGCAAAATACCTAAAGATATTTTCCTTTAGCCGAGCGCTACAAAGACACTTATAATGGAAATCATGAAAATCATAACTGAATTCGTCAAGAATCGAGCGTTGTCGGTAACGCGTCGCCGCTCCCGAAGAAAGCAGACTCGAGCGCACGCGTTCTGCATACTAACAACGTCCCATTATTGCTGTGTATTACCACCCAATAATTCAACACACGAAGCATATTAGCAAGATGACATATTTATAAGAGTTTCATCATCATCATCACTCTGTACTGCCAGAGCCATATATTAGCCAGAGCAGTCAGAGGATTTGGATGACTACACTCTGCGAGCTCCGTGGCGCAGCGGTCAACACGCCTGCCTGCGACACGGATGGTCCCGGGTTCGATCCCCGGTCAGGTCAAGATGAAAAATGATCTTTTTCAGATTGACCTGGGTCTTGAATGTTTATCTATATATGTATTTGTTATAAAAATATAGTATCGTTGAGTTAGTATCCTGCGACACAAGTTCACAACTTACTGTAGGGACTCAATCTGTGTGATACGTCCCTATATTTTTCGGGTTGGAGAGGTCTCTTTGATGTTTGTAAGCTTTGTTTAGCTTGTGTTTCCTAAGTCGCCTTCTACGATGTCCACGAGAAGACTTGGAGTGGTGGTGGTTAAATTCGAAACGAACAAAAGCAGCGGACGGCCCCGATTTCATGTTTGTATTAAGTCCCTAAAATACGCAGTATTCCTCAGTGTTGTACAGTCAATTCCATACTGAGCTGATAATAGTCGTTACATTTTTGTATAGGCGTCCACGCCACATCTGGCCTAATAAGGTCCTCAAACTGCAGTATACGGATGCTCACTACATAACCTTAAGCCGACCCTCAAGAACCCTATTCACGCCCTACTGACTGCACTGTAGTACATTTTTGTATAGCCAAGCCATCCACGGTAATCCGTCGTAAAATTGTCGGAGCAGTATGTCACTTCAATAGGAAGAGTGTGGTTGGGGGTCAGCGACGCATGTTGAATACTAATTCCGTATTCCGTATATCCTACTACGAGACTACGTGTAGTAATTTATGCATTCTGCGAAATAGGGAACCGTGAGTCGGTTTGGAGATTTTCTGTCATTTTTGTCGACTACAAGACGGGTAATGCTACTTTAATACATAGAAAAAGCCGTAAATTTGCAGGAAATAAATTCAAAAATACCAATACGTCGCGATATTATTGTTTGTAAATCAATTTGATTATGTTTAATTCGAGGTGTTTTCCTAACTCTATATCAATTTGTCATGATGATCAAAACAAACGATTTAATTATAAGCAAATGTGGACTTCTTGCGGCTGAAATGATGATGAAATGATGAATTATAAGCAAATTCGGTTAAAAGCAAAATACATTAAAAACATTGGCTACATTGTTTGTACCTCATATAGGTATAATATAATACCAAATTGGTTACCTACTACCGTTTTCTTGACATGTTTCGTACGAAAACTCTCGACAACCAATGGTAGTTCCTGGCAAGTACCTACGCGAGTTTTATCACCGCCTACACTATAAAACATAACAGCCACTGTACTTCCGCAACGATTTCCTTTCAAACCTCTTTGTCCCAAGAGCCAAGATTTCAGGAGTACGCAGTAGACGACATGTTTATATGTTAGAAGATTTTTTTGCCAAATACTGGCATCATCCATAATCAACGCTGAATCGAATTTCGCTTTATCGATCCCCTCGACCAACGACTGAACATAATCAAAAGTGTCTCTGTCTACCTTCCAAAAACAAGCCTCACGATAATTCCTTTAATGTATCACTAGACATTAAAGGAATTGTCGTTGAGAGCTTTAGATTGGAGAGAACTTAAAGTGACAAGACAGAAAATTATCGACACTGAACTTTTTAACACACAGCATTCTAGAATGCTATACATTGACAATCTGATCAGTAAACAGTAAAAGGCAATCTAAGATCCATTAGAATACCCGCTGAAATGTAAACAGAAACTTCACAGCCAATAAACAAACCTAACCAACCACCCACTTGAAAATCCAAGTATCAATAAAGGCAACTGCATTCAAACTATAAACACAAACAGGGCATTCCCTTAATAGTAAATCCATTTTACGCTAGACTAGCCGGTCGGTAGCCGTGAACTATTCCAGTATTTCTAGTAAAAGCTTGAAAATTGTTTAGCGCAGTAGTAGGGTCGTAGTATTAAAGGTAACTGCATTTAAACCATGAACAAAAACAGGGCATTCCCTTAATAGTAAATCCATTTCACGCTAGACTAGCCGGTCGGTAGCCGTGAACTATTCCAGTATTTCTAGTAAAAGCTTGAAAATTGTTTAGCGCAGTAGTAGGGTCGTAGTATTAAAGGTAACTGCATTTAAACCATGAACAAAAACAGGGCATTCCCTTAATAGTAAATCCATTTCACGCTAGACTAGCCGGTCGGTAGCCGTGAACTATTCCAGTATTTCTAGTAAAAGCTTGAAAATTGTTTAGCGCAGTAGTAGGGTCGTAGTATTAAAGGTAACTGCATTTAAACCATGAACAAAAACAGGGCATTCCCTTAATAGTAAATCCATTTCACGCTAGACTAGCCGGTCGGTAGCCGTGAACTATTCCAGTATTTCTAGTAAAAGCTTGAAAATTGTTTAGCGCAGTAGTAGGGTCGTAGTATTAAAGGTAACTGCATTTAAACCATGAACAAAAACAGGGCATTCCCTTAATAGTAAATCCATTTCACGCTAGACTAGCCGGTCGGTAGCCGTGAACTATTCCAGTATTTCTAGTAAAAGCTTGAAAATTGTTTAGCGCAGTAGTAGGGTCGTAGTATTAAAGGTAACTGCATTTAAACCATGAACAAAAACAGGGCATTCCCTTAATAGTAAATCCATTTCACGCTAGACTAGCCGGTCGGTAGCCGTGAACTATTCCAGTATTTCTAGTAAAAGCTTGAAAATTGTTTAGCGCAGTAGTAGGGTCGTAGTATTAAAGGTAACTGCATTTAAACCATGAACAAAAACAGGGCATTCCCTTAATAGTAAATCCATTTCACGCTAGACTAGCCGGTCGGTAGCCGTGAATTCCAGTATTCCCAGTAAAAGCTTGAAAATTGTTCAGCGAATTAATTCGCCATTGACCGAGCCGGGCCAATAAACTAAATCGCTGCATCAATACACGACGGTTGTAAACTCGAAATAGATGTACGACGCACGTAGCGTATCGTAGTAGGGCCGTAGTAGTACGGGCGGGCGGGGGCTGAGTGTGGGGGCGCGGAACGGAGGCTGCTTTTTCCCTCTGTACGGAATAGAATGGGAACAGAAGGTCAACTTCGCAAAAATATGTTCGGGATATACTTTTTTATTTATTTTAAAACTTCATTGAGCCTTTAATAAGCTACAATAGGTAGACTAAATGCTACAAGCATTCTATCCCAGTCAACAGAAAAGTAAACAGAAAATAAATAAATGGGTGTCAAAAGTTGTATATAGAAAGATACAGACAGATTAAGATACTTTTCGTATTCTGACATTTCATATTTTAACTTTATTCTGACAACATAATACAATTACTTTTCAAATCGTTCAAACCATCCATGCGCATTATTTAATTTAAATTGATAATTTAATTTGGCTTGTTTTGACTTGCAGGTGTACTTTCTTGATTTTGATAATTTAATAAGTATTTTAAAATATATAATAACCGCCAAACAAAGGAAATGGATGTAATTGTCAAAAATTCACCTGTCCTCGCGTCATTACCAGCATTCTTTCGTGCCATTTCGGGTAATGAACTCAAAAATAATTTTAAAACTAGGTATAGGTACACTCGTATTGCAGAGATTAAAAAAAAACAATCATTCTTATCAGACCAAAAAAAACCACAGATTTACGAAAGATACATATGAGATGCACACTTCTGTAATGACTTTATTCTATCCTTCTGCTAGACTACAAGAGCCGCCGATAGATGGCGGGGCGCGATTAAATTGGCATATTGAGATACGTCTCACCAGGGGTGGAACAGCGCCATGCCACCTGATGTCTCCAGTGAATCAAATCGCTTATTTGTAGGCCTCCACAAATATGCGTTCGCAAAGTCCCATAATTACATTTGTTTTGTATGAATTCCGCTACTTTATTTTATGAGTTGTATTGTATATGCATTAGTCAAATTTGATTTGGTAGGGTATCGATCGATGTAGTAATTTAGTGTTTATATTACTGCCTATGGTGCCTATGCCGTGTGGTTCCCGGCAGAGTAGAATAGGACCACTCCAAGGCTTCCCGTGGATGTCGTAGAAGGCGACTTAGGAAACACAAGCTATACAAAGCTCATAAACATAAAAGAGACCTCTCCAACCCATCTGGCCAGCGTGGAGAGTGTAGGCTAAATCCTCTGACTGCTCTGGCTAATACCTATGGCTCTGGTAGTGCAGAGAGGGTCGTGCTCCTGCAGTGGAGACTATCAAAGAGCTGATGATGATGATGATTACTGCCTACAAACGTCATTGTGGTTTTCATCAATATTCAAAAATCATTGCATAGACCAACAAATACAGCTTTATCCTGGCTTTAATTATTTATTTTATTTAGTCCTATAAAAAATTCAATTGTCTATTTACAGAGCGTTAACAAAATTCAAATATTAACACTAAATCATGGCGACTAACTTCAAACAACTTGAAAAATCTGCCTCTAGTGCTAGCTTTAAGCACATATAAAGATATAATACCACAAACATAATTTATTTAATAAATCACATACTTAATGCATTAAATACAGACTGTTATTAGTTACCATTAATAACTCCTTTGTGACGAACAAGACCAGTGGCGGATTTACCAATAGGCTTAGTAGGCTGAAGCCTAGGGCGGCATATTTAGAGGGGCGGCAAATTTAGCCCAAATAATAAAAAAAAAAAAAATTATATTTATACACATTACGTTCGTAATCCGTATATAAAAGACTAGCTGTTACCCGCGGCTACTTCACTATATCACCTACTTCACAATCATACTAATAACGGGAAAAAGTCGATGTAATGAGGACGATAGAACACATCATAAAGTAGCAATTTCTGAATAACTAAATGTAATTAATATGATTGTGAACTAAACTAACGTATTGAATTTCAATACTCAGTAGGGGCGGCAAGTTTGAATAGACTACTAGCGGCAAATTTGTAAATCCGCCGCTGAACAAGACAATTTAACCCTAATTTGATAAACTGAGTTTACACAGAGCTCGGTGGCGCCACAAACTACACGCATTAATTAAAACTCCGGCGGATGAGGCTAGTTGGTTATTGAATAAATAAAATGTCTCAAAAACGAGTGCTTGCGCAAAGTAGCAGTTAGTAGGGTTGACACCGCAACATTGTAACAAAGAAAGAAATATATTTATTTGGTGCATAAAATCAACAAACGTATATAAGAACACAAACAACTTAAATTATTTACTTTACTACAAAACAACAACTTTTTTTCTAATATAACAAAAAGTGTTAGCAAAGTATTTTTCATTTATTCGGTGTTTACGTTTATCGCAGTGTGCCCAAGTCGCGTTACGCCTAAAAGTCATTTCAAATAAGCGTTTGAACTATATCTCACGTTGTCCATTTCTCGATACGACTATGTCGCTATGGACTATTTTCTGATACTTGTCATCTTTGATTTATCCGTGGTAATCGATCATGCAAAACTGTAGAAATCTGATTATTTTCGACAAAAGAAAAAACGTGATCCAACTTAAAGTGAAATACACTGAGAATCCTAATGCCTTGTATACACTTTGATTAGTGTTTAGTGCGAGTGGCTCTTTTTGTGCTGTGTTTAGTGCTTAGCAAAGTACAGTATTTACAGCGGTTTCTATTTTTCTGCGAGTAGTTCCTCCCGCGCGTCCCGCCTTCGCCCCTCACTTGCTCCTAAACGCACTAAACACGTCAGGACAGTACTGTTACTAATAACCATAATAAACTCGTGTTTGTTGTTCGTCAGTTTTAAGGAATGAACTAAGCACCGCATACTCAACAGTTTAGGACACCACTATCTAATCAAAGTGTATACCAGCCATAAGGGATAGCGGGCGGAAATGCGGGTAAAATTGATGTGGATATATCCTACTTTGGTGGCAAGATTTTCATATTCAATGTCTAAAAGTGCATTCGTTAAAAACATAATGTTCCACTAAAGCCATATTGATTGATGTATACAAAATGTCGCATACGCTCAGATGATATACGGCATTAAATTTCCTTTTCTTTCTTTCATCAAAATATTTTGGAACGGGCAACCCTTTGGAGTCAGTTCCGGGGGCTGAGTGCGGAACTTATCGAGGAGATTAATAACCGGTGGCACAAAATACAAAAGTATAGAAGAGTACCACCTATGCACAATACATTTGAGTTAAGTCGTAAAAGTTTAAGAGGATACTCTTTTACTTTTGCTTCCCTACAACTGCAGGACGCTATGAAAAAAAGTAAGAACAAAAGATACAGCACACTGAGTGAGGCTGGGATGAAAACATAGCACGATCAATAATAGAGCTATCATGTGATAAAAGAGAAAAAAACAACGACGAGAATCGTTGTTTGTTTGTTGCTAGTGTGTGTAAGTGACCAACACGTGTCAGATTTTCAAGCTGCCTAAAGGCATCTGGCATGACTTACTGCCATCAATGATGAAAGCTGACGGTTTAACGTGCCTTCTGAAGCACGAATCAGCTCGAGATAAATTTATGCCACGTGCGGTCTGGGTGAGCGCACCGCATGGAGCTTAAATTTATCTATTCCAGCAGAGACCACGTCCGGGATTGCTTAACACGCCTAACCGCCAATAATGCTCACGCCCACTGAGCCATAGGACTCGTCCAAATCACAAAACATCCTTACAACATACAATGTTTTGGCGCGAGTTTCACAGCAAATATGGTCTTAGTAATGGCATTTCTGTAAATGCTTTAATTTATACTGGTACGCTGCCTGCCAAGATGGATTTCGTCGACAGCGGCAGCCAGCATGTTTACTATGTTTCCGACATATATTCATACTCTATACTATATTATTAAGCTGAAGAGTTTGTTTGGTTTAACCGCTAATCTCAGAAACTATTGGATCGATTTCAAAAATTCTTTCACCATTATATAGGTACGCTATCCCTGAGTGCCATAGGGTAAATTGTACCACGGGCGAAGCCGGGGCGGAGTGCTTGTATTAATATAAAAGGCAACCGCTATTGGCTAATCTATCAACACGCAGCTCAAACCACTAAACGGTTTATCTCGAAATTTGGATAATAATAATGAATATATAACGTAGGCATTTGTTAAGAAATAATTTTCCGTAATTCACCACATCAAGGGGTGAAACGGGGGTCTAAAGAAAAAGATTGTATTTAACGCCAGCAAAGCCGTGGGCAAAAGCCGGTAACGTATAAGCTGCAAGAGATTTTTTTCTACAAATCCAATTCGTTACATTGAGCAAGTCTTATTAGCTTTCAACAAATAAATATAAAATGAATAATAACATAATGATCCCCAATCCCCCAAAACAAGATAGGCAGACGATTTGACGATTCACGACGAAAATTTTAAAACTGTCGCCAAGGATGGCGGTCTGTGGAGGCATCCGCCCTACATTGACAATAATTGACATACTATTAGGTAATTAAAAAAACCATAATGCATACTAATTTTGTCTTTTTTCCCTTACGAGGCAAGCAAAGCCTAGAGGCTATCCTAAATATATTTTTTTCGGTTAGTCAGATACTTCAAACAATCATATAAAATCACCGCTCCAATTTGGAAAACGCCCCGAAACGAAACGGCACAATTCACACAATGAATCACTCAATTTGAAAAGTTAAACCGGCGGATTTTATTCCCTTTTTCCCGTAAATTGCCTAAAGAGTTATCGCCGGATTTTTTAAGCGTTTGGTTGGTTGTTTATTTAAGAATTCAGTGTCTCTATTTACGTGTACTTAATTACACTTTTTCAGAATTTTAAAGCTGTCTAAAGGCATCTGACATAGCAAATCGACTGCCGTCAATGAAAAGCGGGGACTAACAGCTAAATGTGCTTTTCGAAGCACGGACGAGCTCGAGAGAAGCCTAGTAGTTTGTCAATTTTGAAAAATAAGTGTAATACAATAAGGATAAGAAAGAAAAGATGAAGTTCAATAAATTATACTTATGAATCAATCAAACTTGAATTTAAACTGTTTCATTTATTGCTCTCAGAGACGCAAACTGATTCAAAATATAAAGATAGTTGCCTAGCTAGTAACTAATTGAAATTTACCCTGCACTATACTATTCATATACATGCAAAATATTTTATATTAACCCGCACAAATGCACAGATATTTGTACGTGCTTAGACGTTAATTGTTTAATAATTACGCCACAAGACGCCAAAATAATTACACTTCAATGCAATGAATGTAATTTACTTACTATTTCAATTAATAGTAAGATATAAAACTTTTTGTTAAGTACCCATGATTGCGTAGTGAATAATCAGGTTAGCCTGCGCAATTTTAAAAAGTCAAATTATGAGTCCGCTTTACTAATTTAAGTGTTCCGTAGTTTCCGTACCACAAAGGAAAAATACAGTTCATTTATTTACATATATTTATAACCTTAACCAATGGTAATTTTCTGACCTAAAATAATTGTGATAAAGATAAGGTGGTCGGATGATATAAGGACATTTGATAACAACTGGAAGGTTACCACAGGGAACCAAGAAGAATGGAAGGAAAGAGGGGAGGCTTTTGCCCAGCAGTGGGACAAGGAAAGCTAGTAAAAAAAAAAGATAATTGTATAAAACGGGTCACTTACGTGCTATTTTGTCGGGTTTGCCGACTAGTTTCGGACGGTCGGTAAGAACTGGATTGCGATGGCGCAGAAAAAAGGGAGACTTTATTTCTAGTAGTATGTTGTGGATAGCTGATGATGATGCAGCATATTTCGTTCTTTGGTACAGATCCCTAAAAATGCAAGTTATTAAATAAGTTATTTTAATGAGGAAATAAATAATATACGGAGATCTCAGGCAACACGCAATAAAATAAATCTCAGTTTCCATGACGGAAACCTATTTCGTAATTAACTTTAAGACTGAGCCTAGAGCGTATTACCAACAGTTCTCAGCTAATTGAAAGTGCAAAACTTAATCAATGCGTCTACTTCCACAACTCACAGAGAACTCGAAGGCACAGTTGATTCGAGTTTACAGCTTGCTTCTGCATTTTAAGATGAAAGTTGTTATTGTAAATTCATTCATTATCAATAGTTAAAAGTGTACATTTTGTTAATAACTCAAGACTAATCCTAGAACGTATTACCAACAGTTCTTAGCTAATTGAAAGCGCAAAACCTAATGAATGCGACGACTCACATAGAATTCCAAGGCACATGGAGTTTACTTGGATTAAATAGTTGTATACTTCAATGTTTGACCGAGTCCAAACAAATTACAATAACAGGATTATCACAACCATTTCAACTCAACACAGGCTTTTCAACACCACAAATAAAGACATAAAGTTAACTCGATTACTTACAAGGTGCAGAATCGATCGGACTCCAGAGTTATTCGATAGCTTAGAGCACGTGATTAATTATATCGAGTACTCGGTTTCGCGAGTTATCGATTAATATTTAATCATTCGCAAACTTCATTAGCGAACTGACTGGCAACTCGTTCGTAACTATTTTGTTGGCTGAAGTACAACTTTTGAGGTGAGGTAACTACTTCCTAACAAATGATTCTATCGAATCTAGGAAGTATATTATTTAGGGCTAAATCTACTATTTTTGTAACTATGTCTGTTTATTAGGAAGCGCAATAGGAAGACACAATTTTTAGGAAAGTAAGCTTGCATGACTATTTTAGCAGAAATAAAATTAAAGTCAAAATCTTTTTCAGATTGGCCTGGGTCTTCGTTGTTTATCTATATATTAAAAATATTGCATCGTTGAGATAGATATAGAGTTCAAAACTTAAGTTACTTAACTTAACTTATCCCTATATATTTATTTATTATGTAAAATTAATTATTAACAAAACGATTTAATGTTTGTTTTTCGTATGTGTAAGTGGCCAATACTGGTGTCAGATTTTTCAAGGTGCCTTAAGGCATCAGCTTAACGAAACGATTTAATACAACACGAAACGCATATTTAAACGAAAACTTTTGTAGTAATTTGCTTCAGCAGAGCAGATCAGCATTTCCACGAAATTCCTCTTTGATTCGGAGAAAATAAAAATACTTTCCATTTACACGATGAGATTGTTATCCTTGTTTTATTTTCAGTTAAATTTGGATCGATTTAAGTTTTTTTCCGTTTAATTATAACACGTTTTATTTAAGCTGTTTATTTTATTAACGGCAAAAAAATCATTGTGTGATTTTTTTCGAAAATACAACATCAAGAATTGTTTTGCGTCATTTGGGGGAGGATTGAGGCTAGATTAATTAATTGACACGGTTGATTGAGCTGTTCCTACGCCTTCATACATCGTCTACTTAGCTATAACACAACTTAATTACACATATAATGCAAAAATATCTCAAATCAAAGATTTTAATGTTTTGTTAAGCATGGATGTCAAGCCATATGCCACTAATAATCGTACTAACCATTGATTAAACCATGATTGTTTAAACTCTACACTTAAACAAAACCTTACACAATAAAGTTTACAAATATTGAAAAAACTGCCATATAAACAAACAAGCGTTTAATTCCCCGCTATCCGTAATTAAAGAAACAGGGCGTTATTAATTGTCCATTCGTACATAAATCCCCATAGACTCCTCGATGACCTAAATACTGATTTATTTATCGGAGCTGAGCCCTGAACATAACTCATACGGGGAGTGAGCTGGAGCTACCTCGTGGTCCTGCTCTAGCGTGATTGTCTTCTCGCGCCCTTCGATCGATCCGTACCAGATTATTTTCCAGTGTGTGTGTTTAAAAACCGGCTTTTTAGTCTGCCAGTATCTACTAAAGCTTCGTACATAATCCCTATTCCCTCAAACGCTCCGCTGAATTTGTGGGGCGCGACAATTTAATGTTATTGCAATAGAAACGCAAAATATTTTCTAACGGAGCTGAGCCCTGGACCTAATTCATAAAGTATTAGTTATATCTAGAGCTCAGCTTCCCGTATGATATGGGACACTTCCCATATCGATCGAGCGGGATGCACATTTACGATAATTTTAGCCGTAGGGTGTAATTTTTTACAAAACGAGCCTTCCAATTTCCGATATATTGTACAAAGACAGTGTAAGGTCTTTACTCCTAATGGCGTAGGTAGACAATCTCGAAAGATGCATGGATTCCGGCCATGTTTGGAAAGATATGCGCTGGTAATTAGAATTAGACATAAGGAAGGTTATTTGATTGCCTATTGCCTTTTAAAGAATTTTCAAGTCGACGCATATTACTTTAACTGACTTTTACCGGGCCGATGAAAAAGGAGTTGGCATCTTCTATTCCTATACTCCTGGAAAAGCATAAAAGGATCAAGCATCTCGGGAGAAGAATTGGCGCCCCTGGTCACGGTCTGCGGCGGACGACGGTTCAACTTGCTTCACGCTAGTTCCAGCGCTGCATACAGGGAGTCAGCCAGTGAGGCGGAGTGGGGGAAACAGGGGACACTTTACGACTGGGGCATCGTAAACCTGAAATTCCTAACAATTTCTATTTGCTCCTTAATTTTACGATGATAGAAGCCTGGGAAACCTTGCCCGGCGTTGAACCAGTCTCTTTTCTTAGAGTTTTAACTTCATTTTCTCATTATAAAGTTACAGTATGAAATGATTTATAAATTATGCAATGAGCTTAGAGACACACTCGTTAATTTATATGGAAATAAGTGTCGTATTGTATTATACAAATAAATAAATAAATACGGACAAATCACACAGATTGAGCTAGCACCAAAGTAAGTTGTGTTATGGGATACTAACTCAACGATACTATATTTTATAATAAATACATATATAGATAAACATCCAAGACCCAGGTCAATCTGAAAAATATCATTTTTCATCTGGACCTTACCGGGGATCGAACCCAGGACCATCCGTGTTGACCGCTGCGCCACGGAGCTCGTCAAGAGCACGTCATATACATGAGTATATACACATTTATGACAAGTAATTAACAACCAAATCTAAAACCATAATAAATGATAATAATTACCAGCGTTCTAAATTTCTTAAGCAACGAAGTTTACTTAAAAATCCGCCCATATATCTCATTCACCAGTCCTTTTTAACCCTTGCAGTACCCATCTGTTCTTTATTTACAAGGGCCGCATTCAGGGTGGCTGGGGTGTTTTTGATTGTCAACCGTAATGAGTTCGCTATGGGGATGGGAATATACTGAGGTGCATATTTATAGCTCACCTGCAAGCCTCGATTGAAAACTATTGTTGTTTTAATTGCGAGAGGAAATGTAAGCGCTGATAATGGAAAACTTCTTTATGTTCAGAGATATTTAATATTCCGAGTTTTCATACGAAATACAGTCAGTTAAGATGTAAATTTGAGGGCGACATTTTTTTTTAATTTACCACTTTTTTTCATGGAAAAAAATTTGTATCTTAAATGAATCCGAAATCCGTCAAAATACAGTACCAATTCTAATACTCGTTTATTCCTAGCCATTGTCATGAAATTCAATCTCATAATAGTGCCTGGTTTCCTATAAGAAACCAAAATTTGGAGCACACGGCGGAATAAAGAAAAATACATTGCTCTTCAGCCTCCCATTACACACGAAATTTGGAGCACTCGGAGGTAATACACAAACATCATATCACAAATACTAATAATAGCCGATTTCTAGAATCTTAATCGTGTGCGTGATGACTGTTACGTGATACTTTCTTGGGATTGACTCCAATTGGCCAGACTTAAAAAAGTTCATTGTGAAATTTGATAGATAATGTAACGTTTACAAATAGATACCGATTTCTTGTTTTGAACCAGTAAAATTCCAGACGGCGACTCTAGCTAGACTAATACATCGCGTCCAGACTTTGCAAATACTTACGGAGAATACAAACATTCGCGCGGCGTCCAGCGGAACTACACCCGTCTAGACGAATCGGAGCGCCAAATACAAATAGTTTGGTTTGCTTTGGATTGTCCATTGTTTTTACGCGGCCAAATGAAATGTGCTGTCAATCGAATAAGAGCGATTTATTAGAGGATGTGGAAGGTCGAAGATACTTGAATTACGCTAAGTAATTATGAAAGTTACTTGTACTGATGCAAATGTTAGTTATTATTCCAGTGTTAATGTCCTCAAAGTCTGTCATAAAGCATAGTAGCTGCATGTTATAAAAATATGACTAACGCCGCTTGATTTTGTTGTCAGCGACGGTTTAAAACAACCTTTTGTGTTTATAATATTTGTATCGGTCGGATTATGAGATATGTATGTGCAAACAGATATATATTTTTCTATGGAAACCGAAGTTAGTATAATATCGGATAAGACGATTTTTTAATAAATATCTCTCTATTTCTTGTTTAATTCCCAAAATCGTTATCATAGTATTCACTAAATTTTCGATATACAATTCATTATAGTCGAGAAGGATCGGGCTGCAACTAAATATATCCGGTTAATACCGGACGTAACTAGACGGCCTGCGGTTGACAGCTGCCTTTTTTGTCGTCTGACATCTATACCGCTGCTAGTTCCGATTGTAGTAGTCAATTCCCATCGATATTTTATATTGGAGTACTCATAATAATATTTTTGATGTATTAACTTGATAAATATTTCTTTATTACTATTTTCACTTGAAACTACATGCATATATTTTAAAGTCGGATATGTTAAGAGAGCTTTGAGCATTCAACTAACAGTCCAATAGGCTGTTATTGGATTAAATAGTTTTTCCATACGATCCAATGATCACCACAGATTCATTGATGCTGGATAACATTTAAGAAACATCATAACTATCCCTTTTTTAACCAATACTATTCTTGTCAAAGCTTAAGCACGAAGAAAAATAGAAAGAGGTTTTGTAGAAAAGAAAGAAACTTCTCATTAAGAATAGGTTTTGCTCTACCACACACAAGTGTCTGCTTCACGCTTTGAAGCTCTGAAACATATGATCTGTACTTGAAACTGTTTTTGCTGAAACAATTTTAACAAAGAGATATGAGCATATTTTAATCTGGTATAAACAAAATCTAATAATGTTGGAAATAATCCGACCAATGCAACGTAGTTAAGGCTGTGTAGGTAGATCATGCAAATGACATTACTTTCTAGATTTTCCGAATTAAGCGTCGCCAACGGTTCCTAGTCCATTAGATTCGTGTAGTCGGAAAAATCTGGAAAAATCTAGTCAGTCTGTGTTGTCACTGGCAGTTAAGTGCTGAATCGACTTCCTGTCGCCCGCTTTGAATTTCGAACGCTGATTTGATTTTGGAATTGCATGTTGAATTTCTTTTTTAGTCGACATGACCAATCGGTGCTCTGAAAATTGAGGAATTAAAACCTATAGGCAAAGTTTATAATCGAAGAACTGGTAGTTCACCGCAAACTTTATACAACTAAGTAGGCAATCAGGCATACAACCGACTTGATAAAAAGGCGAAGTTATCATATAATACATTATTTGCTTTTATATATTTTTGCACTGCTACTTATACTAATAAGCTGATACTAGTGCAACCCATATGTATCATAATAACAATATCTTCCGCATCATCTTGCCAAAAACATTCAAAATTTTCTTTGAATCTCGAATCTCGATTACGGAATCGACTTTTATTTATAATCGATACATCGGATCGAATCCGTCCGTAACCCAAATACGTAAATGCGTCGACACGTTTACGGACGCGTGTCGAAACGTTATTTATTTTATAGGGCGCGCGCATGGCTTTGTGAGTGTCGGCCATTATGCCGCTTTGATGTATGGAAAGTTTCAGGCCATATACCCAGATGTGTTTGTAAGGAGGTTAATCAATAACAAAAGTACAGTTAAACACTTGCTAAACATGAACGTTTGACATTAACTAATAAATACAATATTTCAAAGCATGAATTAATAATCATCATCCGAGCCTTTTCTATTAGATGTCCTTATGATGGCAAAGTCACTGCCGAGAAACTGCCTTTATTGATATTAGGTCATAGAACCGTGTTAGTTGAGTTTGAATTTGTGACCTCCTATAGAAATTCAAACTAAATTGTACTACATTTATTCGTTTTCACCCTCACTCCAATATTTGTCTATGGTCTCTATTGCCTAAAGAAAACAAAGCGGTCGGTCGTCTGATACTAGTAATAGTCTTCTTTGTAGTCTTCTTTGTAGTTTGTGGGCAAAGCCACCATATACTGGAAAAAGATTTCGTCCAGAGTTCTTGTAGTTAAGATGATGATTATGTCAAAGGCAAAAGTTACGTTTGTTATGTAAATAACGCTTTGTCGATTTTCTCACAATTGACTTTTACGTCTATGGAGTGGAAACATAATAAAAAAAGTTGTAAAATACGGACCAATAAGGTTCTGCAGTAGGACTGCGGTAGGCCGTAAATGGCCTAAGTTTTGATTAGTTTCTATACCTTACTAACGTTATTTGATTACGAAGTTACTGCTACATTAAACATTTAATAAAAACATATTACTTTATTTTACGTCTCACATAACTTTAATACTACTCTTGCATAAGTATGTATGAATAAACTCATTTTATTAAAACACTAGAGCAAAAATACATTATCTCTATGTACAGTGGACCACATAAAAAATACTATCCCCTTACTATTGGTACTATTATACGAGTATTGGACCAATACTCGTATAATAGTACCAATAGTAAGGGGATGATGAGTATACCACCAATACTATTAGTGGTATACTCATCTACGTGGCCCCTATACTGTCGATGTGTGTTTGTTTGAAATTATATAAAAACAAAACCAATGAACAGAAATATCTATATAAAAAAGACGACTTTACCCGACTTATGTGCCTATTGGCCTATTACAAATTCGAGGAATTGGCGTTTTAATAAAATACAACCGTACAGAGTAATTATCACAGAGTAACTAAATGTTCACAGTGCACTGCACTTATTCACAATTTGCTCGTTATCGTTACCAACATTTTTAATCTGCGGCGCGCTTTTTTTTCTCATTTCGCCCACAGGGCTGCCACCACAATGGGGACGCGAAAACAAAGGAAATTGAAAATGGAATACGCGATATAAAAAGTATCTTACGTGTACTGAATCATTAAATGCTGGCTTGTGAGTGAAGAGAAAACATATTGCCAGCTGATCTCTTCCCTCGGCTTTCTCACGTATGAGAGCTAGACATTTTTGAATATTATTACATACATACATATATATCTTTATATGTATTTGTAATAAAATATAGTATCGTTGCGTTAGTATCCCATAACACAAGTCTCGAACTTACTTTGGGGCTAGCTCAATTTGTGTTATTTGTCCGTATATATTTATTATTATTTATACATACATACTATCATGCCTCTTTACCATGGACTAGGCAGAGACCAAGGACCTCCACTTGCTACGATCCTTACAAACCTTTCTCGCTTCATCCACACCCATCACTGTTTTTATACATGCTCGCCGGTTTCAGGTAATCCTGACTTGCCCCTTGGCAAAAATGTCCGCAATTAAATATTTTTGACTGAATTAACAAAAATTACATTCTTATGAGATTCTGGCCTGGTCGGCCCCGGACCCGCTGGTGCAACGAATTGAATAAATTTAATAAGGACCACGCACTAGCACAATCTAGAGAATCTTGGAAGAGTGAAAGAGAGGCCTTTGCCCAACAATGGGACAGTCATGGCTATTTAATAATAATAAATAAATGAGATTCTAGTATAGACGCGCCATACCTGTGCTTTGGTTACCCCGACTTTTAGTGAGACTGCGACTTAGGTAAAGTCGAGCCCGCGAGGTAAAAAAGATATTTCCATCAGATGGGATATACAATTAACATATGTCTATTTGCCTTAGCAGAATAATACCGTAAAAGTCGCGATCGCAAAAAACATCGCTATTTCTTTACATTCCCACCTACGGGTAGTATGTACCTCCATTTCGTTCATTGTGCGAGGCAAGTGGGCGTCTAAATGCCAGGAGTTAATAACATTTGGTGATATAAAAGTAGGCAATCGACTCCGGGTCTTAATAGTATTATAATTTAACTAGCATTTTCACGCGACTTGGACCGTTTAAAACTTCACCTCCCTATTTCACCCACTTAGGGGTTGAATTCATGTTCATCGTGAAATAAACCCTTGTACCAAATATTTCAAGTTTCTAGGTAGGTACAGCTGTTTCGGCTGTGCGTTGATATATAAGTCAGTAGGTCAGTCAGGTTTGCCTTATATATATAAATATATGAATATAGAGTCACGTGAACATTGAATTCCATTAGGTTTCATCTCTATGTATATTCCACTAGCTTCAAGCAACTTCATTCGCCTGTATTATTCCTTATGTGCTGATGTTTAAATCTTTAACAAATCCCGTCCAGATGTGTTTGCGTAAAAGAAAAAAAAGATGCATTATCCATTAAGCCATCTATCCCCATAATTTTACAGGTCGGTCGACCTCACCAAGATCGCGGAAATGCACTGGGTGCAGGCTGCTTCCAACTGTGCGTATTGGAAATACTTGGGAGAGGCCACAGAGTAAGGAATTTCAATGAAGCGCGCGCGAGCTATATTGAAATTTCTTACCCGTTTCTTGTTCTGTGCCCCCAGCAGTGGACTTCTACGTCTGAGATGATGATGATGATATTCTAAAATTTTTTATTGACTTTTAGACGACAAAGAGTAAGTAATTCTTATCTTACCTACAAAAGTACTTATAAATAAACAACATAATGTCATAAAATAAATGCATCTGTAATAAAATCTTTAAATGGCTATAATTAAAAATTCATCGACCACGTTTTATCGATAAAAACCATGATTACTTACTTAATAACCGTATCAGTAACATTCAAAGTAATTCTTATTACTTGACTCCAACAATTTTTACAGCATAAGTACATTAATTGATGTCCAAGAAAGATTGGAAAAAGCGGTTATACTGGAGTTAATGAGACATATTCAACGACTTTAATAATCCATTCGTTTATAAAATATGGAAAACACAGAATTAGCTCTTCAAAGTACCATGAAAGTATCGAAACATTGACAAAGACAACGCTAACGCTAGTTATACTCAAGTTGATTTTAAAGATCGGTATTCAAAAATAAATCTTTGTTTACTTAATTAGTTGCATAGTCGAAATTGGCTGATTTACTGTATTTTTAAAGAAAATAAAAGATTTTGCTTCGTCTGGTTTAAGCGGAAGGTAATTGTATTGTCTTGAATCAAACACGATTACGATAAAATTCATTGACCATAATCTATCCTGACCTAACTTTATCAAAAGTCAGCTGTACGTACGCATATATGAATGGTTGATCGTGTAGTGTCTTTAAGACCAAATATCTTTTTTATATTGTTTATTATTTCTGATTGTACTGATCTGTACCATTTATAATTTCCGGTTAAACCACCCGGGTTGGCTCATCGGTATTTACAGTGGTTAAGTTACATTGACATGACTCCGGTTTCATCCGGCTGGCTTATTACTCGCTTAGCCAGTGCAAATAATTTTATTTTTGTTTAATAATAATGTAGGTTGAGCTACCTTTCTGCACCATTTATATTTTTCCGATTAACCCGCGATGGCTCATCGGTATTTACAGTGGCTAAGTTACATTGATACGATTCCGGTTTTATCCGGCTGGCTTATTATTAGCTTACAAATACTACTCTTTTCTTTATTTGTTTAAAAAAAAATAGGGTGAGCTACCGTTCTGTACTATTTATATTTTCCGGTTAACCCGCGTTGGCTCATCGGTATTTACACTGGCTAAGTTACATTGACACGATTCCGGTTTCATCCGGCTGGCTTATTACTCGCTTAGCGCGTGCAAATAATATTTTCCTCTTTTGTTTGCGCCTTGCATATGTTGAACGAGAATCTTACTCGTGTGTGTATTGTGATATTGATTTGTTCCACTAGGATCGCGTTAAATTTAAAAATAAATATGATTATACCTAGTTACAATTAATAACACATAATTCATTTAACAAATTGATCATCTTAGATATGCATCTTAACTAAAATCGTTCTCAAGTCTCGTTTTGTTATTATCTAGATAACCTTAAAAGACAAAAGATTTAAGATTGTCATTAGTCAAAAGATTATTTTGAATATTCGAAATCGAAGGTATGTTTTCAAGCAATTCTTATTATTGCATTAACAGTTGATTTTATGTTTCTCTAGATCACAAACACTCGAATCTTCCCTCTTTATATTATTAGTATTTATTTAAGTCTTTTATTTGTTCATGTAATTATATTTTATTTTACTTCCGAATATAATTTTCTTCTTCCTTACCTTATTACACTTTAATGGTATATGGTATGGTCAGAGCAACATGTAAGTTAATAAATTTTGCTCTATCTCGAGCCATACCCTCCATATTACCTCCTTTTTCCCATATATTCCTTCACACACTCCATTTGACTCCATCCACTTTTCTTAGGCCGTCCAAATTGACTAGGTTTTAGCACTTTTAGTTAGTGTAATACAGTAAATACTGTACCTACCTATCCTAGGTCTATTTTAACATTTGACTAAGCGGCTTAACCTTAGAGACCCAAAATTAATTACATTTATAACCTATTAAAGAAGCTTATTTCAAAATATAAAATACTGAACCCCCCTATTAGCCCTAAGTGGAACTTTTCGTTAACACAAATGAATTTGTATGTATGTACTAAACTATACATCGTTGTGTGCGGCACGTATTGTTTCTCTTTTCTCGAGATTTACATATCGTCGTCGACAGATGGACATCCATCTTTTCTTAGGCCGATCGAATTTACTAGGTTTCGGTGTAATGCAGTAAATACTTTACCTATCTACCCTAGGTCTATTTTAACATTTGCCTAAGCGGTTTAACCTTAGAGACCCAAAATTAATTACATCTTTAACCTATTAAAGAGGTTTGAAGTCTATTATACCCGAGTGGAACCTTTTAGTTAACACAAATGCATTTGTATGTTTGTACTATAACATACATACATCGTTGTATGCGGTCCGTATTGTTTCTCTTTTTTCGAGATTTATATATCGCCGCCGACAGGTGGCGCTGGCGGGCGATTGCGCGATACGTGTAAACTGCCTCTTAATATTTCATTGGGTTTTTAGGGTTCCGTACCAAAAATAATGGAAAAGATTAGATTAGGTTTTCGGCAGAGTAGAATAGGACCACTCAAAGTCTTCTCGTCGTGGATGTCTTAGAAGGCGACTTAGGAATCACAAGCTAACCAAAGCTTATAATCATCAAAGAGACGTCTCCAACCCGTCTGGCCAGCGTGGAAAGTGTAGGCCGAAGCCTATGACTGCTCTGGCTAATATATGGATCTGGTAGTACAGAGAGGGCCGTGCTCCTGCAGTGGATACTAACAAAGAGCTGATGATGAAGTACCCAAATAATGCAAAGTGGACACAGTCTGTGTCTGTCTACGCTGTGTATTTGTAAAATCGTGATATATAGACGGAAGGAACAACGAAACACAAGCTAAACAAAGCTTATAAAAATCAAAGAGACCTCTCCACTGGCCAGCGTTGAGAGTGAAGGCCAAATCCTCTGACTACTCAAGGTAATATATGACTCTGGTAGTACAGAGAGGGTCGTGCTCCTGCAGTGGAGACTGGAAGGACCTGATGATGATGATGATGATATATAGACTAGACAGTTTAATCTTTTCCGATAATATACATCGCTGTCTCCCCCTTCAAGCTTGTCCGCGATTGTTCAGGAGCCCAGAAGTCGGTGTACTGCATTTCTAATGTCGCTATAACATATCCCAACTAATATTAAAAATGCGAAAGTGAGTTTGTTTGTTACTCTTTCACGCCCTATCTAATGAACTGATCATCATCAAATTTTGCATACACATAAGTAAGGTTATTGAGAAGGACATAGGCTATATATCACGCGGGCAAAGCCGCGGGTAACAGCTAGTTGAATATATAATAAACAATGAAAACTTAAGGGATCGGCACAAGGTCCGTTTTTATCACCATTGTTACCATTAAAATAGTTCTGAATTCTTTGTGATTGAGCTCGACTCACACTTGATTGGTTTTACTTTATTTAGGCGCGTCCAGCATCGGCGCGGCGATTTTGCAAATATTTTTAGAATCGTTTTTTTGTAACGGTCGTTTAAGGCCCGTGTTGACTTTCACCTGCTCGCTCGTTTTATTGCTCTATATGAAATTTATTTAGACTTATAGTTAAGAAATAGTTTATATAATAAGACATTTATTATATAAACTATTTCTTAATTAATTAAATGGTTTTTTTTGGTTAAATAGCATTACAATGCTCGGTATATTATTAAAATTGAAAATATGTGATGAGAAAGAATTCGCCACAGGTAGGATTCGAACCCACAGCTCTTAGGTCTTAATTCATTAAGTTTTTTTTAATACTCCACTGTAGGAGCACGATCTACACCTCCACGCTTGCCAGACGCGTTAGAGAAGTCTCTTTGATGTTTATAGGCTTTGTTTAGCTTGTTTTTTAAGTCGCCTTCTACAACATCCACGGGAAGACTTGCGAGTGTGCTCCTATTCTACTCTGCCGGAAACCACACGGCCAAGACATGGTTAAACATTATAAGAAAAGACATTTTACTTTATATAAAGTGAGTCCCTTATAATCAATACATACATACTATCAAGTTTTTATCCCTTGCGGGGTAGACAGAGCCCGAGGTCATAAAACCTACGGGCCACGTTTAGCATCGTAGTGGGCGTAAAGGTGGAAAGCGGAATCAAAATAGTGATGGGTTGCTAACCGTATCGCCTATCACTGTGATTCCTTATATTTTCGCCCAATCCCTTGACCGGCTTTTACGGTCTGCCCGGGAAACAGAATATACCAGCTGCTTTTAGCTGGTATATTCTATGTTTTTTCCTTTCTCCCAAACCAGTATGGAAGAGATAAATTTAATAATTAACTGTTAAGTTTAATTCGCAATAAATAAGACGTAAATAGCAATAAATTTAATGAAGCAATCGCGGAAATTAAAACGTTTCTGTTACAGTATTAATTAAATATTTATGCAAACTTCTTCATAAACACGTCAGAGAGTTATTTTGAAAGTTAAAGAGCAAAGGGTTTGCACGGTTTCACACAACAAATCTATGAAACTCTTTGGAAAATATACGGTTTTTTAATAAAAAAATAATAAAACTAATGTCTGCCAAAAAAATATAGCCAGTGTTACTAGGGATGGTGAAAGGCTTCTTTCTTCTTCTAATTACACCTAATACATTCAAATCTCTTCAAAAATTTAAAAGTGAGTGTGAAATAAAGAAGTTCGCATTCATTACAAATATTTCATTCTTATATTAGTTTTGTCTTAAAATAAGAATTCGAATCATTCCATCGTTTATAGTTTAAAAATAAAGGCACATACTAACAAACTTCCACGTTAAACTCGGCAACTCATAACCTCCTTTCAGGACGCAGTTTTAAAATAGTTCAATTGTAACGTTAATCAATACATACATACATACATATTATCACGTCCTTATCCCTTGCGGGGCAGACAGAGCCCAAGGTCAAAAAACCCAAAGGCCACGTTTAGCATGTCAGTGGGCGTTAAGGAGGAAAGCGGAATCAAAATAGTAATGAGTTGCTAGCTGCATCGCCTATTAACGTGATTCCTTAGCCCAATCCCTTAACCGGCTTTTACGGTCTGCGCGGGAACAAAAGCAGCTGGAATATTCTATGTTTTTCCTTTTCTCACAAACCAGCATGGAAATCGTTAATGAATACTTTTTCAAAAGCAACAAAGAGCTGTAAGCCGTAAACACTCCTAGGGGAAGTTCCTTCGCTTGCGCGTCTCAAAGGGCCTTAATTAGCTATCGATAAAATGTCGTGAATGTTCTTATTTTCCCGGTTAAGTGCGGAGTTGACTGGCCCGGATCACGAAATAAACATTAGTAGTAGAAGGATCACTCAATTAGTTAGGTACTTAATGTTTTTTTAATAAAATTATCCGACTTAAAAGCATACCTCTCTAGAGCTAAGACTTCTCTCAAACTTACATACACTTTTCTTATTTTAAATTAACTTTCGTAACATGAATGTTTGATAACACCATTATGAAAAGTTAAAAGAGTCAATAGGGGTTCGACATTGGAAACTAAATTATTAGAATTCATGCCTCGCTTCGATACTGTTTTTTTGTTCTATCTAGTATCTATAATTTAAGAACTGTGTTCTTGTCGGTGGAGTACTCTCCATGTTTCTCTCCATTCTCTTGATCTTATATGACACAACTCCTGTCTTTTTCTTTTGTTTCCTATTTTGTTCACCGGCTCATAATTACATTTCAAGTAAAAGGAACAAAATAACATAGATGTGTCACAAGGGCTTAGCGGACGTGCAGTGTCTAAAATGCGTGCCCAGTACGCAAGTTGTAGATGTCATGTAGTCTCAACGCCTCAATCGTACGATTTGTTCTCAGAGACTGGCATAGATGGCGCCACTCGAAACTACACAACATTGTATCTACCGTATTATGAGAATATAAAAACATGATTAACAAAATATATCTTATTAAAAATCAAAACAATATTTTAGGCATAATATTTTAAAATGACACCGTATATTTAGTGAGTTAAAGACTAACGCAGATTACCGCCATCTAGTATCGAGTAGCAAGCAACTCTCATGCGCCATAACATTCGCCTGCTTTTCGCAACCTTAATTTGGTCCAATATTTTTGTATGAGGTGGGCAGTCTATTACGTTAGTATTATATTGTCTTTGTAGATGTTCACTTCTGTTACTCTTTTTAATTTTCTGTCCGAGTTATGAGCCAATTAGCGGGCCGCAGATAAATACCGCGCTCGCTATGCTAACGGCGACATTTGGACTAACTTGGATATTGTGAAAGTAAATAACATTAACTTTTTCAGAGCGTTTTAATTGGGGACGAGAAACTGTAGGGGTTGGAATTATCCACATCCAAACGCCTGCTTTATTTAGAGAATAATTTCTTAAATTTACAATGAATAGTTTTTTGACTACTAATGTATTTCATTTATATTTTGGATGTAATTAATAATACATAATAATAATTTTAGTTTCCTTTTTCAAATAAAAGGAGCCATTTTAATCTTATCTCGGACGTAAATTATGGGTTTTCAAAATAAAATTTGCTTTATAAATAATCAGTATTGTGTTCTCCAGTGTTTTAGGTATGATATAAGCACGTCCACTTACCGGGTTTTGGTAAAGGTGTTTTGAGATCGTTGTTGCTCAGTTGGGGATTTTCTTGAACCTGCAAATTTTGTTAAATGTTAATTCTTGTTAATTCAATCAATATATTGCCAAGTATTGTGTTAATATTTTTAGAACGGTATTATTTCGTTGAGCTTATCAAGTTAAATCTTTTTGATACTGATTCAATCGAAAAATACTTAAATCGAATTGGGTATATTGGTCGATTTACTAAAATTATCTAAACGTTCTAAGAATTTAAAGTATGTATTGGCTATTGAGAAGCCATTTAAAAAGTTGTGTGAGTATTTTATTTTACATTCTTCTAAAATAATATAAATATTCGATTTATGTACTAAATTTATAACATCTTTATTAAACGACCTTTTGAACGGGATTTCCAAAAATGGTCATGTTATAACAACAAAGTGAGTGTAATTATACAAGGTGTCGCACAGAGATGAATCTCTTTGGATGTTCTTAAATTAATATAAGTCCAATAATGTGAACAAACGAAACCGATTATGAGAAGTAAAAATATATAAAAAATTGCCACGCGACCCCTCGAGCCAATAGCAATTTTTTGCAGCTGATCGAACTGATATCTGTATAGGATTCAAAGACTGATAATTCCGCCACAGATTATGCATTATTCATGGACGTATATAAAAGACCATGGCATTATTTACCTTGTTGGTGTAGGGGTTGAAGATGAACTTGTTCTCGAGCTCCTTGCGCGGCGTCGCAGCTATCACCGAGAGGGGCGTGGGTAGGGACTTCATCTCCTGCGAAACAGACCACTAATTAAGTACCTCAAATGCTTATTAATCATGTATTGGGGTTATTTTGAACAAGTTGGCCATAATTTTTCAATGTACAAGAAAAAAAGGGTAAAACATTGGACTTTTCAGGAGTTCTGATTCCGAAATGAAATATTGCCAGGTAGTAGAGAATTACTCTGTATATCCTTTGCAGGGTAGACAGAGACTTCAGTCATGAGACACAAAGGCCACGTAAGAGTCCTAGACCAACGTGGAACATATGTACTTATTTAAACGTTATTTTTTAATCATCATCATCAGGACTTTTTTGTCTCTACTACATGAGCACGACCAGCCTGTACTACCAGAGCTCTATATCCGGAGCAGTCAGAGAATTTTTCGTACACTCTCCACGCTGACCAGACGGATTAGAGCAGTCTCTTTGATGTTTATAAGCTTTGGGGCTCTGCCAGTAACCACACGGCTATTCTTTTTACTTTTTATATCTATGTTAAAATAAGATATCTTAACATAAACATTAGATACCTTTGACACTTAGCCTGATAAACAAAACATATTTAATGTAACAGCGTATTGAAGTTAAAATTATTCACAAAACAATGCTCCCTAATATCATTGTCGATCTTAACATCGAGACTCAAAATCTGATTCCAACTCCGACTAAATAAACTTAATTAAAACAGTCTCTAATTAAATTATCTCACGTAAGTTACAATGTTAAGGTGGATAACAATTGAGAAGAACAATTTCCAATTTGGAATGCATAATTAACTGAAACTTGGCTTTCCTGCATTTTTAGCAATCAACTAGAGTGAGAGCCGACGTTGAGAAATGGTTTAATTTTTCAAACCTATCCATAAAGTTGGCGTATTGCGGTAATGGATTATTTATAAACTGGTTTTAAAATATTTGGAAGAAAAAAAATGAGATACAGATATTTTTGGTGCTTTCAGCACAGAATTATTAGCCGTGTCGTTCGCGGCAGAGTAGAAAAGAACCACTCCAAGTCTTCCCGTGGATATTGTAGAAGGAGACTTAAGAAACACAAGCTAAACAAAGCTTATAAACATCAAAGAGATCGCTCCAACCATTCTTGCCTCTGATTTCACTGGCATATATGGCCCTGGTAGTACAGAGAGGGTCATGCTCCTGCAGTGGTGACTAAAAAAGACCTAATATGGTGATGATGATGAAATAATACTCGTAGCACCAACGTACAGAACGGAGACTCGCAATATCCTCACACCTCTCCCTCACGCTACGGAGTTCATAAGATTTCGAAAAACAGAGTTAGCTGCTACTATTCTCAGTCGCAAGTTACAAGCTTTATCTTATACGTACGTTTGTATTTGAATTCATTCTGCTGTGTTGACCCTTATATTCAACTCACACACAGACGTGTGCAAGGATTAAAGTATCGTTTGTATTAGCCTTGGGCATAAAAATCACTCCGCTTGTATGAAACGCCATACCTGTGAAGTCTACCTCCTAGGACTTGCATCAGTATGGTTTCTCTTTTGTTTTGGCCATGCAGGCTCAAGATAAAAGCAATGCGTAGCTGTTAAAACGATGTAAGTATATTTTTTGTATATTTGCAATGAGATTAAAACGTTATTAAATATTGCACATACCTTTAAAATACTTTCGATTGGCGGCTGACTGCTGTCCGAGGGATTCTGCAAAGAAAAATAATAAATTAGAACTACTGCAAAATGTTTAAAGACGTGAAAGTTATGAAGTTATATTAAATGTAGGCAGGCGAAATTAAAATAACCTAAGTTATTTAATAGGCAACATTTGTGTTGTATTATCATCATACGAGCGTGTTCCCGATCACAAGTTAGGGGCTCCTATGAACCCCGGGGTCCGCTATTACGGCAACATATTTGTCTGTAAAACTACTTTCGCTTTAAAACTATTAGATGTAAACCATATAAGCCTTAGTAAATATACCTGAAGTATTTTTGGAATCATGTTTTAATATTATGAGAATCAGTCATTAAGAGAAATAGTGATTACCGCCAAAAACGCCCGTTTTTGGCGGTAAACTGATTCTAATAATATTAAACATGATTCCAAAAATACTTCAGGTATATTTACTAAGGCTTTTATGATTTACATTCTTGAATATCTTTCTATTTGTAAAGTATTAGGAATAAAATGATTGGCGTCGCTACTATGCCTAGTGTGCCCCCTAGTAAATGAGTCCTCGTTTTATGATAAGACGGTATATTTAAGTATAACTTAAAACCAATACGAATTGAACTATGTAAGGCAGATTGCTTCGATAACTATTCATTCAGAAAATAACAAAATTACATAAAAAGATCAATGATATAATAGTTTTTCTATGAAAATCTTAACTTTTTTCGTCGATAAGGGGTAGAATAACAAAACAATTAGTGACAAAAACTAACACGTTTCCGCGATAACAGATGTATATGTTTTAACAGGCTGTTTAGCGTCGAATGGCTGTAAATTAATTGGGCGTTTTAAGCCGGTGCCTTTTCAAACATTTTGCTATGTTTCGAACGCATGACTGGACCGTGATTTAAGAAAAAAAAGTTTTTAGAGAAACAAGTCCATTTTAAGACGCTCCTGTAGTAACACTAGCGCCACCCAGCAATTAATTCTTTTATTCCTAAATTATATCGAATTTTACAAATCTAACAAGTAAATTACTTGTAGTATTTTTGTTTTCATTTTCACTAACATTCGTTTGATAAACTAAAAGAAAAACAGGTTAACGCCAAAAGTGGCCACTTTTGACTTTAATCGATTTTTCTCTTTAAATATGGCACAAAAAATTCTATTAGTAATTTAGTAGTTTTGTACTTGTTAGATTTTTTAAATTCGATACAATTTATGATTTAAGGAATTTAATTGCTGGGTGGCGCTAGTGTTACTATAAGAGCGCCTTAAGGTACACATGGTTTATAAGCTGTTTAACGTGTTGTCGTTATACGTCTTGTATTTAGCGTCGAATACCTATAATTATATAGGCGCTTAAGTCCTGGTGCCAGCTAAGCGCTTTTCTTTCCGACGTACGCGGTACCCTATGAAAAATCTATGAAAAAATTTAATTTTGGGCGCTACAATTAAAAAGACCAAAGAGGAAACAACATTTTCTTAACATTAGAGCAAATGTGAAAAATTTGCATGACCTAAAAAGCTAGCTTGGAATATCCGGAGTTAACTTAGACGTTAATACGAATATGTTAGTACGTTACTAACATCTCAATATTTTATGTGCACGGCCAGAACTGCTCATAAATATGTTTTCAAACCAACACGAATAATATAATGACTACATGCTTGGCGTGTCAAAAACGCTAATAAACGTTACTCATGCCATTCCAATCTTTCAAGATGTGTTGATAGCCACTATTTCAAACATACATACATACTATTACGTCTTTTTCCCTTGCGGGGTAGACAGAGCCCAGGTCTATAAAACCTAAAGGCCACGTTTAGCATGTTGGTGGCCTTGTAGGTGGAGAATGGAACCAAAATAGTGATGGGTTGCTAGCCGCATCGTCTTTTGACATGATTCCTCATACCCATTCTCTCGATAGGCTTTTACGATCTACGCGGGAAGAGAAGCAGCTGGCACATTCTACTTTTTTTTTCTCCCAGGCCGCAGCGTGGAAGAAATACGTAAGGTTACTGCCGGTAAATTAAGTATATTTCAAACCAATAAATAAAGTATATTTCAAACCAAGACGAATAATATTATAAAGACTACATGCTCGGCGTGTCAAAAACGCTAATAAACGTTACTCATCATCATCATCTTATCATCTTCAGGTCTTTGTTAGTCTCCATTGCAGGAGCACGACCCTCTCTGTACTGCCAGAGCAGTCAGAGGATTTGGCCTACACTCTCCACTCTGGCCAAACAGGTTGGAGAGGTCTCTTTGATGTTTATAAGCTTTGTTTAGCTTGAGTTTCCTAAGTCGCATTTTACGACATCCACGGGAAGATTTGGAGTGGTCCTATTCTTCTCTGCCGGGAACCACACGGCTACACATTACTCATGCCTCTCCAATCTTTCAAGATCTGTTGATAGCGACTATTTCAAAGACGAGGTGATTTAGTTAGGCCGAACATCAAACATCAACTTATTTACCAATGCACGCACGCTTCTTTAGCTCGCCAAACGATTAAATTTAGGGCCCGTTTACGACGCCTCATGATTTACGGCTTTTCGGCAGTAAAAATATTTTGTTATTGTTGAATCCGCCGCCTTGTTGCGAGCAATCTGACAGATGTTCAGTTATCTCACTCGCTTTCGATACGAGTGAGAAGAGGATAGTTATATTGTAGAAGAGCCGTTATAAGGATGAAACCGCATAACGGTAAGAAATGTACTTTTTATGGCGGAGATATCAAACGTAATTGTATTCTAAGAAATTTGGTAAACAGCAGCCGCTTCGAAGAAGGATGTGTTTGCAGAGGTGAAGGGGGAATCAATACTGTCCTGAATCGTTGGATTGGATTCGTTGTTATTGTAACTTTGGTTGAATAGCTTATACGAACTTTAAAACGTAAAGTACTTTTTCCATAATGTAACTAGTCTTAAAGAAATTAACACGCTTACACCTATAAAATATCTATTAAAATTGGATACAACAGATACAATTAGTCCTAAAAGAAATCTTGCGATGCTACATGCAGCAAGCTTTCTTTTACGTTAAGATCTTGTAGAAATCTTTAACATATTTTTTTTTATTATGGTGAAACAAGGGAATTTTGTGGAACAAAGAACATACGCTTAAGTTCGTATATCACATACATTTTTTGAACAGTCGTGTATAAATACAGCCCTTTTATTATACCTTTATACCCTTCCAGATAAACATGCAGAAATAATGACATTAATTAATAACACCAGATATAAAAAAAAGGCAAAAATTAAAAGGCAGCTTTTAAGGAAGAGTACACAAATTAGATGAGTCAGTATTTTGAAAATTCGATACTCAAACTCCTATAAACAAAATATCAAGACACTGTTAGAAGCTATTAAATAACGTGAAATAAGTGAAATTATAATGTAACGAGCCGAGGCAGCCTCCGTCCGCGCCGCCCAACGCCTGCTCAACGACCTATCAGACGCCCGACTTTGCCAACGTAACTAAAGCTCACGGTACCATAGACGATGATTTGAATCTCACTTTTTTTCTGAAGAAGGAAATCAACATTTAAAAATCTACACATGAGACTTTTTTACGAATTTTCGCAAAATGAGACGATATGAAGTAACCTGGACATTAGTGACTTATATAATAGAAGGCTATGAAAAACATGCCACATCGCCGTGTGGTTCCCGGTAGAGCAGAATAGGAAACACAAGTTTATAAACATCAAAGAGGCCTCTTCAATCCGTCTGACCAGCGTGGAGGGTTTATGCCAAATCCTCTGACTGCTCTGGCTGATCTAAGGCTCTGGCTAATATATGGCTCTAGTAGTACAGAGACGGCCATGCATGCTCCTGCTGTGGAAACTAGAAAAGACCTGATGATGATGAGGAAACCTGCACATAAGTGATTTATTTAATAGGAGGCAAGGAAATCATTCCATACTCTTCCATAAGCAGTCAATGTGTGCGTTTTATTCCTAACAATGACAAAGAGCTTAGCCCTTAGCTTTCCAACAGAGAGATTTGTATGACAAATATATTGAAAATGAAGTTTTTTTTTTATTCATGATGATCCAGCGATTGACCACGATCTCACCTGATGTTAAGTGAAGATGTGGTCTATGGTGGAGCTCGCTGGCTCATTAAAAACCTATTCCACACCACATACGGGTGCATACTTTCAGTTGTTCAATCATCATCATCATCATCAGGTCTTTCCAGTCTCCACTGCAGGAGCACGACCCTCTCTGCACTACCAGAGCCATATATTAGCTTGAGCAGTCAGAGGATTTGGCCTACACTCTCCACGCTGGCCTCAATAACATCAAAGAGACCTCTCCAACCCGTCTTATGGACTATAGGACCACTCCAAGTCATCCCGTGGATGTCGTAAAAGGCGACTAAGGAAACGCAAGCTAAACAAAGCTTATAAACATCAAAGACACCTCTCCAAACAGTCTGGCCAGCGTGGAGAGTGTACGCCAAATCCTCTGACTACTTTGGCTAATATATGGCTCTGGTAGTACAGAGAGGGTCGTGGAGGCTAAAAAAGACCTGAATAATGGTGATGATGATATCAAAGTGTAGCAGCCCTCCTCATTTAACACTTTTGGAAATCCACGCAGTACGTTTTCTGTTTATCACGAACAGACGTGGTGGAGGACTTTGTTTTATTTATTTAATATGTAGTGATGAATAAATAAGAAATAATCCATATCGCACGTAGGCTTATTCTATATCTATTCTTTTAGGGGAGTATGAATGTACAGTAAATTATTCGAAATAAATCGGAGATATCATTGGAATTTTGTTCCCTAGGCCCTAGATAACCCTTCAAACTATTTTAAAAACTACTATTTACCGTTTAAGTAAATAAATGAAATGAAATAAGTGGCCGGATTTTTACAATAATATGTAAATGTTCTTCCATGCTGGTCTGGGAGAAAAGAAAAAACGTAGAATGTACCAGCTGCTTCTCCTCCTGCGCAGATCGTAAAAGCCGATCGAGGGAATGGGCATCAGGAATCATGTATATAGGCGATGCGGCTCGCAACCCATCACTATTTTGATTCCATTCTAATCTATAAAACCACCAACATGCTAAACGTGGCCTCAAGGCTTTACAGCCAGGGCTCTGTCTACCCCGCAAGGGAGGCAGACGTGATAGTATGTATGTATGTATATGTAAATGCTTTCTCCACTTAAAAGGTGCAATTCAGGAGTTTATTCTATTTTACGTTTTCGCTGGACTCTCGTTCGATTTTGGACCCCACCATAACGGAACTCCGTCTAGACAGTTTACACAATAATCTCCGTACTTCGTATAATGCACGCCAGTCTTCATCTTGTGCAAGTCTTATCCACATTGGGCTTATAACTTTTGCGTTGACGTCGCTACGGCTTACAATTTTGTTTGTGTAAAATTATCCTCAAACTATTTATAAAAGAATAGCTCTTGTAAGAATTGTTTAAAACTTGAAACAAATTTATGTATGTTTTATATTGTTATCTTCTCTCCGATTAACGAGAACTCTTTACAACGTAATGAAATGGTCGGTCCCTTCAATTTTGTTACATAATTAAAACTATACTTCCATCTTTACAACGAAATGATTGTGTAAACAGCGTATTATTACCGGCCGCCCACGCTCGGAAAGTTATCCGGCCGTAAGTTACGGAGCTTCACAATCAAAGTGTTAAAATATATGTATAAAATATGTGTCTGTACGAAATTCTAAGCTTATTGTTGTTATGACATATTATCAACTCTCCGTTTAACGAAAACTCTTTACAACGTAATGAAATGGTCGGTCCCTTCAATTTTGTTACATAAAATTAAAATTGTATTTTCATCTTTACAAACAAACGAAATAATTTTTGAATACCGTATTATTACCGTCTGCCCACGCTCTGAAAGTTATCCGGCCGTAAGTTACGGAGCTTCATAATCAAAGTGTTAAAATAGCCGCTATATTTAGCTCCGATCGTTATATAACAGTGTGGCAACTTGTTGTTCACGCCTTGGACTTGAGGTCACTGGAATTTATCTATACTTAATTAGTTAATTATCATTTTTATATTCATTATTACTGAGTAAACTAAACATTGAAATAAAATTGCATTTTATTTAATCTACTCTTCTTTGGACGGCTAACTAGTCTAATACCTTAGCAAGAGACCCAGAAGAGCAGCGAAAGATTTTTATCTTTATGTATATTATAAAATAAGGTACAGTTAAGTTTGTATCCCACGCCACAAGTTCACAAATTACAGTGCGGCTAGCTCAATCTGTGTGATTTGTCACGATATATTTTATATCTTTAAATAATATATTTATAATAATTTCTATAGGTGTTTTTTTGCATTCACGATGCTAGTATGATGCATTTTTATTAAATTAAGATATAAGATAGGTAGGGCACAAAATTCGACACTGGCAGGGTTTGAACCTGCGACTTTGTCTTTATACGACGTCGTATAAAGCTAAACACGCATGTTCAAACGTTCAAACCCGGGTTTAATCAGGTTTCAAGCAGGTTTTACTTGGTGGTCAATACGAATCAATACGATTAAATAGAAAATCGAAAGTCTTAGTAGGACTAAGGAGTTCTTACCTTATTTTGGAATCCATTCGGTATCTTGAGCGGCGGCGGACGATGAGAGGTCGCCCCCGTTGAACCGGGGACATCGCTCTGCCGACAAAAAAAAATACATGAACAGAAACCCACTTTGAAGAGGGAGGATTCATTTCTGAAGAGGTTCTCGACAAAGCAGACATAAGCAACTAAGGAAATTTTGAGATTTTGTAATATTCCTATGATGTTTCAAGGCAATACGACTCATCGAAAATTAAGGAAATATGAGATGGAGCAGCATGAAGCCCAGCACCATCGCATAATTAAACCAATATTATTTTAGCCTCAAGATCTAAAAAGAAAGGTCTAATTAACTATATGCACGGTTCATACACGTACCCGTTTTATATAAGCTAGTAAAAAAAATATATATAAGTCTTAGTTCGGTAAATCTGCCAACTTGAACTCGAACCTAAAGAAACCGACGCACAAAGGCACATTGTTGCGAGTATGTTTGATGTCGGTGAGCTGGCGACCTTGTTACTAAGCAAATATAGCAAATGTTAATATTAATTTAAAAAATTTCAATTTTCTACGGCAATTCAAACTGCACTGTTCTGTTTCTGTCTTTCGGACCCATAAGCATCATAGCTGAAGACCAAACCAGGAAAACTCTGCGATAGTGAGAGAGAGATTCCGCCCTGCAATTCGAGGACAGATACATCCGAAGAGCTAATTTCTGCATTGAAAACTCTAGAAAGGCAAGTAGGGAAAGATGATTAGAAAACCGCTGGTAAGCTAAATTTACGAAGATAGAAAAAGTAACCATGAAATAAGAGAGAAGTACAGTGGGCGAAATATAAAAATATACCACCAATAATACTCGTATAATAGTACCAATAGTATGAGGACAGTATACTTTACTATGGCCCACTGTACATTATGATAGCACCGACTTGTCTACAAGTATTGACTGGAACTTGCCGCGCGCGATGTGGGCATATTGTTACGAGTATGTTTGATGTCCGTGAGCAGGCGGCCTGTGTACATAGCCTTATAATGCCTTATATCTTACGTACATGGGACTGATTTATAATGCGATTTCGCCATTATACAGTCAAGAGTTAAATGATTGCTTTGCGATTACACGACCGCGGTCGCTTCAATAGGAAACGTCGTCATCATCAGATCTTTTTTAGTCTCCACTGCAGGAGCATGACCCGCTCTGACCACCAGAGCCATATATTAGCCAGAACAGTCAGAAGATTTGGCCTACACTGGATAGGAAACGTAAAAAATATTTGTAACTTTCTCGTTCTAGCTCTCTTCCGCACAGGTTAGCGGTTAAGTATTATGAGTATTAGATAAATTCGATTATGAGATGAATGTATCAAAACCACGTTACACTTTCGATCTCGACTGTTACACTAGATGGCAATGAAGCCAACGACAGGGCGATAAGCGTGGCCAAATATTAGTCAAAATATATATTAATGAAAAGTATTTCGACTCGACAAGAAGAAGACTAGATGTGACAAACACTAGATGGTAGATCTAGTGTTCTTCTTGTCGAGTCGAAATAGTTTTCAGTTAAAAGAAGTTCAAGCTAATATAAACGAAAAAAGAGAAGATTCATGTTCATCAGATTATGTAATATCCTGTAGATAAATCATCATCATCATCATCAATCCGCCGCAGGAAATCCACTGCTGGACATGGGCCTCTCCCAAGGATTTCCAAAATGACCGGTTGGAAGCGGCCTGCATCCAGCGCTTCCCTGCGACCTTGGTCAGGTTGTCCGACCACCTGGTCGGTGGGTGTCCGACGCTTCGCTTGCCGGTACGTGGTCGCCATTCGAGAACCTTTCTGCCCCATCGGCCAACGGCTCTTCGCGCTATGTGCCCCGCCCACTGCCACTTCAAAGAGCTAATCCGCTGAGCTATGTCGGTGACCTTTGTTCGTCTACGGATCTCCTCGTTTCTGAGATCGATCTCGCAGAAAAACACCGAGCTGCTATGGTTGTAGATAAATACCAGCTGGCTATTAGAAGACCTAAGAAGTCAATACATCAAGTCAAACTAGAAAACCAAAATCTTATCCATTCTTTAGAATGATTCCAATTTGCGAGAATTTTTTGCATTGAATGCGAAATTAAACGCTACTTTTAACCACAATTGTAACATTGAACTTCTAATGAGTCCCTAAATTAAGGAGGGAATTAAGGCTATGGTCTACCATAGCACTGCAAAAAATCTGTTGATTGCGTAAACTTGTGGCATTATATCTTAACGACAGTTAATATACAGGTTAATACCAATGTACTGTACAACTCAAGGTTCGCCTTCCCACGGTAGCAGTGGTAATCACACGGTTGTTACCTTAACGATGATGAGCACACATCACAATGCATCGGACTAGCTTACTGAAGAGAAACCACCGGTGTTGAAGCAACAAGATATTGTGGCGATAATACTCATCTAACTGTTCAAAAAGGGATTGCTATGTTTATCGAGTTCGTTACATCAGCTCCAGAATTACTCTTAGTTATTTTTATCGTTCCTAGAAGCCAAGAAAGTAGAAGTACGAGTACTTTAAAGTGGAGCTTGATATGGCGATTTTATTATAAACTAGCTGTTACCCGCGGCTTCGCCCGCGTAATATATAGCCTATGTCCTTCTCAGTACCCTAACCTATGTGTATGCAAAATTTCATGATGATCGGTTCAGTAGATACGACGTGAAAGCGTAACAAACAAACAAACTCACTTTCGCATTTATAATATTAGTTGGGATGGGATTGGGATTGGGATTCAGTTTAGTCGACTAACTTAAATGTAAACTTATCGAGCTCCAGGTATTGTCGAGTATGGCGTCTTTCATGCCATTTATATGTATAAGATAAGTCTACAGGCACCTTGAAAAATCCGACACCAATAATTGGTCTCGCATATAAAGCAAGAAGCCGTGTGCTTCCCGGAAGAGAAGAATAGGTCCACTCCAAATCTTCCAGTGAAAGTCGTAGAAGGCGACTAAGGAAACACAAGCTAAACAAAGCTTAAAAACATCAATAAGACTTCTCCAACCCGTCTGGAGCCAGCGTGGAGAGTGAAGGCCAAATCCTCTGACTGCTCTGGCTAATATATGGCTCGAGTAGTGCAGAGAGGGTCGTGCTCCTGCAGTGGAGACTAAAAAAGACCTGACGATGATGATGACATAAAGCAAGTACAAAACAGAAGTCTGCCAGAGAGTTGCTAACTTTAATAGAATAGATATTACCTTGTTGGAGAGGTAACGATGGTGGATTCGGCCATTGGTGAGTGCGCGATCCGGTTTTTTGAACTCGCTCTCTCTCCTTTCTCCTCTCGTACCTGAAACAAAGATATATTTTTGTTAGACTCGAAAATACTTATAACGCTTAGTTAGCTTTTTTACTGCTATAAAATTTAAAGGCCGCGAATATGAAGGCATGTATAAAAGGGCAAATAAAAGTAAATTATATATTATCGATAGCAGCACAATGACTGATTTTCAATATTAAAGAGGGATATAAATTAATGAATTTTTTAAATAAATTTCTCATCAATCATTGTAATATCCGCCTATTTTAAAATGCTTCTTGAAATATAAACGAAGTTAACTGTCTACATTAATTAATTTAATTCGCCTATCTCGTTATAATCAATTAACTCGACTTTACCGATCAATTAGATCGCTATCTTGCAATATTTATTGATAAACAGCTACAACACGTGTCACAGAAAATAAGGCATAGGCTACACAGATTAGGTTAGGACTGGGTCTTGGGTGTTTATCTATACCTTGTATTTGTGATAAAAGATAGTATCGTCGAGTTAATATTCCATAACACAAGTCTCGAACTTGCTTTCGGGCTAGTTCAATCTGTGTAATTTGTCCGTATATATTTATTTATTATTTAACCGAGAAAAGCCAAACAAACTGCGCTCACCTACCCGTCTGCCAAGCGTGTTGACCATGGCAAAATCCCTCTCCTCAAGAAGACCGCTTTCAACTGGTCATATTGGCAATCCTCGGGGAAGCCCTATGTCCAGCTCTTCTTGAGGCTGAGATAATGGTGACAAGATTACTGCACCATAGAATCCTGTATAGCTTTAATTCCACCTAGTGTAGTTTTATTTTTGTATTAGTGTACTAAAACAGGGAGGAGATCGGCTTTTGTCACCGTCTCAGAACCACACTCTTTCTTTATTTATGCTCGTTTGCATTCAGTATTGACATTAACAGTTCGTTGATATATGTTTACAGCATGGGAAAACCTGACCACTAGTCGGTTTGCAAGGGCATTTATGTAAATTGGATGCTAAAGAAATTCTTTCTTTTCTTTCTTCCTTTTAATTATGGCTTCCACCGAGATTTCAGTGATTCTGCCAATGTCCAGAATAATGAGATACTAAGTATCGGTGTTGTACGGTATGTGGCATCAAAGATGGCGTATGTTCTTTGGCAGCCTCGTGGGAGATTTTGGCGACAAATCTATACGAGTCCATTTAACAGTCTACTTTAACTATTTCACAAATTGTTCTCGAGCACGAGCATTTATAACACCAAACTACACCAATTTCATATTATAAAGTCCACTTAAATCAATTTGCAAAATTGTATAAGGCAAACGACAACTGAACCCCTTGACTTCCCACCAAAAACCTCCGCTAAAGAAATTACTTGGTACTCTCTGCATCTAGATTTGTCAACTTGAGTACTCTTTTAAACTTTAGGAAAAGTCTGAGAACAGTCATAGTCACGCGACACGATTCTATATCATTTTTGGCATACCAATGAGCCATATAAAAAAGGCTTCCGAGTATATGGCGTGGGCTTTATGTTAATAAAAAAAGTACTGAGAAAACTTCAGCGGCTATTAAAAACTGATAATAGCAAACAAGGCGTCTAGTTGTGTGGCCTAGGTTTTATATCGTTAGTCCGTCGGGCGAATCGAGGCCAAGTAGCCACGAGAGACATGACCGCCACCGAATATTGTTTGTTTGGGAATGTACGAGTACGCTACGATATTCTGCAATGTATTGTGTGTACAGAGCTCCGTCCAGTTTGAGAATAACCTACGACTTTTAAGGGAAAAGTTAAGTTGCTATTCAAAGTAGATGATAGCAAAAAAGGCTTCTAGTTGTGTGGCCTGGGCTTAATATTGTTAGTCCGTCGGGCGATACGAGGCAAAGTGGCCAATATGGCCGCCACCGAATATTGTGTTTGCTTTGGAAATGTTCGAGTACGCTAGCTATGATATTCTGCAATGTATTGTTGTGTACAGAGTATAGAGCTCCGTCTTGTTTGGAAATGACCTAGAACATTTAAGACAAAGTTCAACTGTTATTCAAAAATGATAATAGCAAAAAGGGCTTCTAGTTGTGTGGCCTGGACTTAATATTGTTAGTCCATCGGGCGATACGAGGCCGAGGGGCCAATATGGCCGCCACCGAATATTGTGTTTGCTTTGGAAGTGTACGAGTATGCTATGATATTCTGCAATGTATTGTTGTGTACAGAGCTCCGTCTAGTTTGAGAATAACCTACGACTTTACAGAGAAAAGTTCAGTTGCTATTCAAAAATTATGATTAGCAAATAAGGTTTTTAGTTGATACGAGGCCGAATGGCCGATATGGCCGCCACCGAATATTGTGTTTGCTTTGGAAATGTACGAATACGCTATGATATTCTGCAATGTATTGTGTGTACAGAGCTCCGTCTAGTTTGGAAATGACCTATGACTTTTATAAGGTCAGCTGCTATTCAAAATAGATGATAGCAAATAAGGTTTTTAGCTGTGTGGTAGTCCGTCGGGGGATACGAGGCCGAGTGGCCAATATGGCCGCCACCGAATATTGTGTTTGCTTTGGAAATGTACGAGTACGCTTTGATATTCAGCAATGTATTGTTGTGTGTGCAGAGAACTTTCTAGTACGGAAATGGCCTAGGACTTAAAAAGAAAAGAACAGCTGCTATCCAAAAATGGTAATAGCAAAATAAGGTTTCTAGTTGTGTGGCCTGAGCTTTGGGTCTTATATTGTTAGTCCGTCGGGCGAATCTAGGCCGAGTGGCCACGAGAGACATAACCGCCGCCGAATATTGTTTGTTTCGGAATGTACGAGTACACATGATATTCAGCAATGTATTGTCGTGTGTACAGGGCTCCTTCCAGTTGGAAATTACCTAGGACTTTAAAGACAATATCAGCTGCTATGCAAAAACGATAAAAGCAAATAAGGTTTCTAAATGTATGGCCTGGGTTTTGTATTGTTAGCACGTCGAGCGAACCGAGGCCGAGTGGCCACGAGAGACATGACCGCCACCGAATATTGTTTGTTTGGGAAAATACGAGTACACTAGGATATTTTTATATAAATATAAATAAATATATACGGACAAATCACACAGACTTTAAAGAGAAAAGTTCAGCTGCTATTCAAAAATGATTTTCAGCTTTATATTGTTAGTCGGTCGAATCAGGCAGAGTGGCCACGATCATCGGGAGATATGGCCGCCGCAGAATATTATGTTTGGTTTGGAAATGGACTACGATATTCTCCTCGAATGTATTGTCATGTGTACACAGTTTTAGTATGAACATGACCTACTTCTGAAAACTTTAGTGAATAAGTTCGGCTTGCATCTTTATCTAAATGTAGATTTCTTGGTATTTAGATGCTATCTTGTATTTTTAGCTGTCTATAGGCCTATGACATAGCTTAACTATTACCATGTAACGATTATAATTGGTGATGATATCATAATCAATTAGCATTTTAAAATTTTTATCTTACTTAGAATCAGGTAGTTCAGCACACAAATCCTATTACAAATAGATTTCACAAAAATGTTTTTCCATAATTCACTTTCGACATACTGTCAAGAAGATTTAGTATACATCGAAAGCTTTTGTAGTTAATAGCTTAACTACAAAAGCTATTATATTGATTTTATTATTAAAACTAACGTGAGATATAGACATTATTAAAATACGCAACAACGTAAATAGTCAGCCAGTACTACATGTCGGCCAGTAGCTGACTATTTACGTGAGTAACCCGTTGTTACGTATTTTATTATTTATTTTATTTATTTCCATACTTACAACTATTTTTACAGGCTATAATACCTAATACAATAGTTGTGCCAAATCAACAAATATTTTAATAATATTATATTGATATTTTTATGCCGTGTGCTTCCCGGCAGAGTAGAATAGGAGCACTCCAAATCTTCCCATGGATGTCGTAGAAGGCGACTTAGGAACCCCAAGCTATACAAAGCTTATAAACATCAAAGAGACCTCTCCAACCCGTCTGGCCAGCGTGGAGAGTGTAGGCCAAATCCTCTGACAGCTCAGGCTAATACTTATATATGGCTCTGATAGTACAGAGAGGGTCGTGCTCCTGCAGTGAAGACTATAAAAGACCTGATGAAGTATGATGAAGATGAAGTGATATTTTTATTATTTTTAACTAGCATTATCAAATTATTCTGGAGTTTATTATATCATTATTCTCGGACCTCATAAACTTGATTGAAAGAGCCGCTGGTTTTATTGATATTGATGAAAGGTCAAGGGGCAAGGCCTGATAGCCGCAGAAGCGATAAATACAGGAAAAAGAGATTTCTTTGTTCACGTAATATGACCTACAGTCGGTAATTAAAATAACGATAACGATTGCAAACGTAATCATTGCCAAAGAACTAATTTTAGACTTTTTTTATGTTTTCGCGATTGTAACACATTTAAATAAAATTATTTTAATAAACGCGATAATTAAATTTGTAATAAACGCGATAAAAACCGTATTAAAATAATTTTATTTAAATTTAATTTTAGACGCGTTTTTTTTTCATAGAGATCTATCTATAACTGACTCCTTACAGAATTACGGATACTATAGTATTATTTTCGGCAACTGAAAAAATGTGTCACCATGTAATAATATAATCGTAAAAGGCATCTTTTGTTAAATGTTATATTTGTTGGAATACTTTGTTTTTTCGATTTCTGCTAGTGATGCATAAAATGAGAAACACTGTCGGCTGAGATGTTAATGCTGCCTCTTCAGCATAGCATGCGTGACAACGTTTAACGCCTATTGCTATCTTGTTTTATGTAGAACCATGTACACCCAACCAGTACATAATATAATTTGTTCGTAAAAGTAGTTCATAGATGGCACCACGGGTTTCATTTGGTTTCATTACGAATATAAATTTCCTATTCTATAAGAAAATTTACATGAAAATATGAAATAAATCTAAATTGACATATAAAAAATAGTTTCATTTAATATTCGACACATAATTACGCAGTTTTACATATTCAATAAATTCCTACTTAAAGCAAATAAAAAAGCAGGAAGCATCTGCTCTCCTATTGCTTTCTTTCATGTCACTAGATGGCGGCACCACAGAGGCGGCACTAATGACAAGCGCGGTAGGTAGCTTCGTCTAGGCTTCGTAGCTTCACATCGTCATCTATCTTCGAGCAACACGGCCTCCGTACCGAGTCATCTATAGACTCATAGCTGACGCGTTTTGTTTCATAGCCTTGTATATTTGTGGGAGGTTTTATTGCGTTGTATTCCTACTCGATATCAAATTATCGGTATCATTATGCATATTTTGTATTGATTACAAATCCTTATATCATATGTTAAATATACGTATAGAATTAAGATTTCAATTAATTGTTTACAAATGAAATCCACAAAATAAAAGACGATGATGTAAATTTCTTTGGTCATTGAAGTATCAAAACGCAAACGGTTTGTTTTGAAATCCGTTTTCATTCAAACTTCAAAGTTTTTAATCGCTTGGATTTGGCTTGGATGGATCCCGAGTTGAATTCATGCGCTATCTTGTGAACTTTCTGAGGCATTATAGTATCGACCTGGCACTGAAAAACGGACTTTTTGGAGTGAAAACTTTGAAATACCGAGTGTTTGAGGACATCGACGATTATTCCAAACAAGACGACTGCATACTGGACCTCGGCAAAGCTTCCACGCATTACAGGACTTGGCAAGAATATCGGATCGAATAAACCACTTGGCATTTTCATCTATATTGTAAAATGCCTCCTATTTGTTCATATTTTATGCGTAAGACCCGTGTGGGTAAAAAAAAGCATATTTCGCTTCCCGTCTGGAGATGCTCTTCGTTTGCAATTGAGGTTAAATAATTGCGGTAAGTGCGCTTTTCTTATTTACTATAAGTTTTATTTTATTTGCCTATAACTTGATGTGATTTTAAAAGCTGCGACTTTAGTACCTACCTTTAAAAGTTTTCAAATTAATTCAGGGTAAAATAGTTGTATACTTAATATCTGTTTTGAGTCTTTCTCAACAGCATAACTTAAGTTTTAACTAGATACATGGCACTATTAAAGTTTGTCTCTTGAACTTTTATTATATATAACAATTAATAATTATAGACTGTGTCATTGCACATCCTAATCTGTTGAGGCATAAATATATTAATAATAATTAAATAAATAAATGGAGAAGGCAGTGGCACACTAGTCCATTATTCCTGCCAAAATAGTACTTTAATTGTGAGCATAAAAAAAACTCACTTTTAAATCAGAGAGAGTGAATAACTCGGTAAAGTACTTACTCAGCCATGTCTGTTTGCGATAAAAGAACTTCACTTTATAACTATAATACATACGACAGTGCGCACTGGGCTCCATTACTAAAATAATGTTAACTATTCTTTCATAAAATTAAAAAAATCCACATGGTCTTCTTATACTTCTCTCATTTCTCAATTAAATAAGAGTCATCATCATCATCAGGTTATTTTAGTCTCCACTGCAGGAGCACGACCATACCTGTACTGGCAGAGCCATATTTTAGCTAGAGGAGTAATAGGATTTGGCCTGCGCTCTCCACGCTGACAAGACAGGTTGGAGAGGTAATAAGAGTATCTTTACCAGAATAACAGCGAATGCATAAAAGCACCTACAAAATAAGTTAATTCTTCTGTTTTAGGTACTATTAGTATTATCTACTTGACACCTGAAGCACTTCGGAAAAAATATATGTGCATAGATCATTTTGATAAGAAATTCCTTCGACTGTCTGGTAAAAGATTATTGTTGAGTAAATCTGCTGTACCTGATCACTATAGAGATGACATACCATCAGAAATACAACCACATTCACCAATTGCTTCTACATCAGATGCACCTGTTCCATCAACATCACAAGGTAAGACTTGATTTAATTTTTAATGTTTGTAACTTATGTTAGAGACTTATTTTTCCTTAATTTTGCTATTGCACAAGATTATACAATCAAAATGTTGTGAGTACATTACAGTACAAGAGGAGAGTGAGTAGTTATTTGATGCAACATACATCTCTATGTAGGAGTCAAAAACTTAACAATTTATCAGGTAATGATGATGAAGAAGTGATGGGCCCAAACAAGAGGCCTAAGTGTGGAAAACAGCCCACGGAACCAGGTAGTGATGATGTTACAGTTTATGTTAACTTGGTATCAAAAGTTTCTGAAAACTAAGCTAAGTCATATACAAATGCTGTAATGCTGCTGGACAACAAAGCATCACAGCTGAGGACCCAACTTGGAAAAAGGCTGGGATGATGTTTTTTTAATGTTACTGACTCTAAATGTTTGTATAAAAAATATGATTTAAATATTTGATCCTTTCATATTAAAATATTTTAATTATATAAATATTCCTACTATATCTGCAAATTAAAATTAATGAGTTACTAGGTATATGGTAAAGAAATTTGCACTTAAATATAAATGTTTCACAGAAGGAAAAAAAACCATTTACTTATTTAAATTACAACCTAATGCAACGTAACCAATATATTTTAAAAATATAAAAAAGAAGATATTAATTAAACCCGTATGTATGTAATATTGTCAGAATTACAGTTTTTAGGGTTCCGTATCCAAAGGGTAAAAACGGGACCCTATTACTAAAACTTCGCTGTCCGTCTGTCACCAGGCTGTATCTCAAGAACCGTAATAACTAGACAGTTGAAATTTTCACAGATTGTGTATTTCTGTTGCCGCTATAACAAAAAATACTAAAAACAAAATAATAATAATAATTAAGGGGGGCTCCCATACAACAGAGTAGTTGTTGGCGTTTTTTGCTGTATCTCATGAACCGTGATAGCTAGACAGTTAACATTCACAGTTTCTCAGACGATGTATTTCTGTTGCTGCTTAACCGCAAGGCCACGAAAACGCGCGTTGCGTGGCGGCGACGGGCTTCGGAGGCAGGCGCATGCGGCGGAGGCAGGCGCACGCGGCAAGGTGTTCACGAGAACGGGCGGTGCGCTCGGGCGGCAGAACACAGTAGACGTATTTAGGTCACAGAATAATAACTACATTCTTATTTTGCAATGACATTGTATTAGAATGTCATTGGTATATATTTTGGGTTGTATTAAAAATATTAATCTATGCATTTTTGTGGCTTGGTGGTATTATCTACCAGTGCCTGCGACTTCGTCCGAGTGGGTTTCGGTTTTTTAATTAAACTTTGCAAGCCCTTAGGGTTCCGTATGCAAAAGATAATAACGACCCTACTACCTACCCTCCGTTATCGTCATCGTCATATCGTCATCGTCATATCGTCATCGTCATATCGTCATCGTCATATCGTCATCGTCATATCGTCATCGTCATATCGTCATATCGTCATCGTCATATCGTCATCGTCACATCGTCATCGTCATATCGTCATCGTCATATCGTCATCGTCATATCGTCATCGTCATATCGTCATCGTCATATCGTCATCGTCATATCGTCATCGTCATATCGTCATCGTCATATCGTCATCGTCATATCGTCATCGTCATATCGTCATCGTCATATCGTCATCGTCATATCGTCATCGTCATATCGTCATCGTCATATCGTCATCGTCATATCGTCATCGTCATATCGTCATCGTCATATCGTCATCGTTATCATTACCACTGGGCGCCACCGGAAACAACCGGGTACGACCAGGCACCACCAGGTACCAATAAACACGATCGGATACCATCGGGCACGTAAAGTAGACCATCGACTTCGACTACAATCTTGTTACATCAGTTCCCAACTCTCCATTGAATTCCATTGGGCTACCATCTACTTCCATGTTTCTACTACCGAAAAATACTCCTACTAAACAAAAGTACAAACACACAACAACAAGTTCCAAACAAATGGTAACAAACATACAGACGAATTGAAGACCCAGTACTTTTTAAAGTCGGTTACAAAATAACAAGAATATAAAAAGTATCAAAAATCGAATTTCGATTATGTACATTACAAAATAAATATTATTTTTATTTATATAGTACAAACAAACAAACTTACAGTTCAATTTAGAAACTCTTTCTTTTTAAGTCGGTTGAAAATTACTAAGAATGTGTAATAAAATGAGTACATTAGAAAACATTTATAAATTTTATTATAATTTAAAATTATTCTCCCAATACATCCACCTAATCACTCCCGCACTCGTTCTAACACAAGGTCGGGCACATCGTGCCATCTCTTTCTACTTTGGCGCAAGGCTGCCGCCCTGCCGCGCTGTGTTTGCGCGCATCCGTGCCGCTCAAGTTTTTTGTTCGTGAACACCCTCTAAGATTTGTATGACTTTAGTCAGAAACGCAAGCGCCTGCCTCTGCCGCGTGCGCCTGACGCGCGTACTCGTGAACGAGCCGTAAGGGGGGGCCTCCCATACAACAAACCTGATTTAAATTGCCGTATTTCGGCAGATGTTTGTTCGATGGTTTGTTCCTGTGGTTTGTTCGACATATAGATTGTTCGACAGTTGTATATATTCGCATTAAAAATAAGTAATTCGATGAAAATAATATATAAGGGGACTCCAACACAAAAAACATGTTTTTTTTTGCCGTTTTAAGGGTTCCATAGACGAGTAGCAAAAACGGAACCCTTATAGATTCGTCATGTCTGTCTGTCAGTCAGTCCGTTTGTCACTTCCATTTTATTCCGAAACTATTGAGACTACGCAGTTGAAACTTGGTAGGTAGATGTATTCTATTCACCGTTTTACGATTTTTATACAAAACTAAAAAGATTAAGGTGTTTAATATACCACATAGCATACATAGAAATGAAACTAGGTATTTTTTTTCTACAAACATATACGTGCGCGGTGATTATACCTAGATAGGTCTTTAAAAATGACACTGAGGTTCCTAAAACTATGAAAAATAAAATGCACAAAACTTTTCTGCCCACGGTCGTTACGGGTAGTCATAAAAAAAAACTCGAACCTAACTTCTTTTCTGACCTCAGTCGTTCCGGGTGGTTATAAAAAAGAATAACTCGAACCTTACTTCTTTTTTGCGCTTAGTCATTCCGGGTGGTCATAAAAAAAACAAACTCGAACCTAACTTCTTTTCTGCCCTCAAACTAACTCGAACCTAACTTCTTGTTTTTAAATGGGTTTGGAAAGTTATAATTATTTTAAAATAAAAATTAAATTTGTTCCTAAAATAGATTTACAACGTTATCGTCAATTCTAAAGATATGTATGCCAATTCATTTTAACCCAAGAAATATTAGAGATTTAAAAATAAGGGCTAACAATTGATAGGCTAAACTATTATTGTGCAAAAATGTGAATTAAGCTAAACAATAATTTTACATAACACGTTTAGACCAATAAGGTTCGGCGAAGTGAAATGAGAAGTAAAAATTTTACGCGAAACAAACCACCCCACCCCTTATAAACCTATAACGGTTTATGAGATACAGTCTTAAAATATTTATTTTATTCTGTTTTTAGTATTTGTTGTTAAGGCGAAGTGAGTTCACACACTAGCGCCACCCAGCAATTAATTCTATTATAAATCATCAAAACAAAGTAATATAGTAGGAATATTTAAATAATTATTTTTTTTAGTAAAAAAGGATCAAGTATCTAAATCATATTTTACTTACAAACATTTAGAGTCAGGAACAATAAAAAACATCATTACAGCCTTTTCCCAAGTTGGGTCCTCAGCTGTGATGCTTTGTTGTCCAGCAGCATTACAGCATTTGTATATGACTTAACTTAGTTTTCAAAAACTTTTGATACCAAGTTAACATAAACTGTAACATCATCACTACCTGTTAAAAAATCAAACTTACATTAAAATATCTATGAAAAGTAATAAAAAGAATACTACAAGTTATTTACTAGGGCATTCAGCTATTAGATTTTTTAAATTTTATATGATTTAGGACTTATAGAATTAATTGCTGGATGGCGCTACTGTGTGAACTCACTTCACCTTAAGAGGGTATACTAGCAGTGCGTTTTCCATACAAATGTATTTCTTTATTTTCTTGCTGAAAACTGCTTCTAGAGGCACAATTCTTTTTACATACAATCTATTACTACAATAAGTATGACCCTATGTTTTACTTTTTTTAAAAAACCTGTTTAAAAGAAAAACAAATAATATAAAAACAGTTTTATTGGAAAAATTAAAAAATAGGGCCATTTCTATTTTAGTACTAGATTTTATGAAAAAAGAATTGTGGCTCTAGAATCAGTTTTCAGCGAGAAAATAGAGAAATACATTTGTATGGAAACCATATTGAAAAAATACTGCTAGTATACGCTCTTAAAGCAGCAACAGAAATAACTAGCTGTAATTAAACATGTTGTTGAATTCCGACACAACAATCATGTTTTTTGCCGTTTCTGCTCGATAGCCTAATGTTGTATAGAAAATGGTACGGTACCCATGGTGCACGAGCCCCACTCGCATTTGGCTGATTTTATTCTTAATTCTCCGTCTTGACTAGGATGCCAACTTTTTTGAAGTATTTTTTCTGTGTAAAAGTTTTTGCTCGAGATATATTAACAAAAAAATTCAACCCACGGTTCAACAAACGGTTTGTTGTTTCTTTTATTATATTATAGACTAATATTTTATTTCCATTCTACTATAATGATCCTGTATAACTCATAAAGTATAAATTCACATCTTGTGAAAATAAGAATTATCTAACCCTTAAGATTCTAAAAATAACGGCCTGTGACAGTCTGACGTTCGTACACATGGACAGCTTAGTTATAGTACAGAATATAGTAATATAATATGTTTCTGTTGGTAACAAACTCTAAGTACCGAACCGTAACGAAGGCGTCAGTACATCAGCGTGATCGTCGCCCGACTGTCTGTAATTTCTATTACTACTAATTATACTTCATGGATCTTTTGTTTTTGTTTTAGCTCAAGAATCACCCGAACTGAAGTCACTCACACCTCAAAAAGTGTATGGTGCACCAAAAAGAAGTGCTGACAATATCGACGAAGAATATGGAATTATAAATATAACTACGCCAAAAAAAAAACGACGGAAGCAGGAAGATACACCGAAATATAAAAAGAGTCAATCAGTTGCAAAAATAAAATGTGAAGAAAAGAACGACGAAAAAATGCGGAGTAAAATTGAAACAAACCAATTAATAGAAATAAATTGTATTAAAAATGAAAACAACTAAATGCTAACTATTATGCAGTTAAAAACCAGTAAGATACAGTGGACCGAAGCAGAAAAAAAAATTGCATGTCTCTCTTTTATAAATATCCTGCAGCATATTATAAACATCTCAGAAAAGCAGGCATCATGCTAGCTGGTCCCAGTACAATTCAGACATGGTTACAATAGACAAATTGCCTACCAGGGTTTAATGATGATGTTTTAGAAAAAAGCATCACATAAATTTGCTTATTTGTTAATCAAACAATTAAAATACATATCATGTTCTATTTGTTTTGATGAAATTAGTAAAAAGTTAATTTAAATTACACGTTCCCCCAAAGAGCCCAAATATGCTTTTGTTTTTGTAGCCAGAGGGATTCATAGTTACTGGAAAATTCCTCTGGCCTCCTTTCTGTCTGAAAAAAAATTAATGCGGATAAATATAAATAAATAAATATAAATATGTCAAGGCGATTAAATCCTTGGGGGTAACAAAAAATGATTTATACTTTTTTCTTGATGATTGTACACCAAGTTAGCAAATCGGAGTCATTGGGCGGCGCGGCGCCGACTAGCGGCCGAATGCTCGCTAGCCGGTTACAATGCAAAACGCTGACAACACAAATTTTTAATATCGAGCAACCGGGATACCCCCCATAAATATTATTTTATTTTATTTTTAGTATTTGTTATTATTGTGGCAATAAGAATATACAACATCTGTGAAAATTTTAACCTCCTTGGTATTACGGTTCATGAGATACAGCAAAAAACGCCAACAACTATGTTGTATGGGAGCCCCCCTTAATCCGGTAGTTGCCTAATGTTAAGATTATATAAAATTTGTTTCTAATGAGACTAATTTCTATCTGAAAACATTATAAAGAACACTTTTAATTTGATATGGATTCGTTAAGTGATCTTAAAGCTTCTTTAAAGTTGGGTGAATAGGACCATTTTTTAAAGTATGAAAATCTTTAATTACAATTATACTGTATTTTAGTCTGCAAAATTTATAGCAACTTTTATTATGAAACCATTACCATAAACGAAATATTTCGTATAGCTACCAAACAAAGTTCTCACGCCACCCATACAAAATACAAGCTTGTGACGTCACAAATATATAGGCATTTTAGCGGCGCGTTTTCACGTCTAAAAATTTACGTCTAAAAACATGAGTCTTTAAAACTTTTATAACTGAAAGAGTTTTTTGTTAAGAAATGTATTTCTGTCACTATTGTGTTTATTTTTGGCAGGTCTTTACATAGCAACATGAAAAAAATTTTAGTCAACATGCCCATTATTATTATTATTTTGATTCTAGTATATTTTGTTGTTGCCACAAAAAAGTACATAATCTGTGCAAATTTCAACTGTTACGGATCTTGAGATCTAGCTCGGCTAGTGGTAGCCATGAAAAAGGGCTAAAATATCACGTTTTTTGTGTGGGAGCCCCCCCTTAATTATTATTATTTTGTTTTTAGTATTTGTTGCTATAGCGGCGACAGAAATACACAATCTGCGAAAATTTCAACTGTCTACAGACTAGTTTCCAGATACAGCCTGGTGACAGACGGACGGACAGCGAAGTCTTAGTAATAAGGTCCCGTTTTTACCCTTCATTTTACCGTCCATGAATGCCTCAATTGAGGGCTGCTGCAGTAATGTACTATTCTTTACTCTGTATGCTTACGGCTCGTTCACGAGTACGTGCGTTAGGCGCACGCGGCAGAGGCAGGCGCCTGCGTTTCTGACTAAAGTCATACAAATCTTAGAGGGTGTTCACGAACAAAAAACTTGAGCGGCACGGATGCGCGCAAACACAGCGCGGCAGGGCGGCAGCCTTGCGCCAAAGTAGAAAGAGATGGCACGATGTGCCCGACCTTGTGTTAGAACGAGTGCGGGAGTGATTAGGTGGATGTATTGGGAGAATAATTTTAAATTATAATTAAATTTATAAAGTTTTTCTAATGTACTCATTTTATTATACATTCTTAGTAATTTTCAACCGATTTAAAAAGAAAGAGGTTCTAAATTGAAATGTAAGTTTGTTTGTTTGTACTATATAAATAAAAATAATATTTATTTTAATGTAATAAATAATTGAAATTTGATTTTTGATACTTTTTATATTCTTGTTATTTTGTAACCGACTTTAAAAAGGACTGGGTCTTCAATTCGTCTGTATGTTTGTTACCATTTGTTTGGTTTACTACTTTTGTTTGGATGTTAAATAGGAGTATTTTTCGGTAGTAGAAACATGGAAGTAGATGGTAGTCGAAGTCGATGGTCTACTTTACGTGCCCGATGGTATCCGATCGTGTTACCCGGTTGTTTCCGGTGGCGCCCAGTGGTAATAATGACGATGACGATATGACGATGACGACATGACGATGACGACATGACGATGACGATATGACGATGACGATATGAGGATGACGATGATGATGACGATGACGATATGACGATGACGATATGACGATATGACGATATGACGATGACGATATGACTATGACGATGACGATATGACGATGACGATATGACGATGACGATATCACGATGACGATATGACGATGACGATGATGATACGGAAACCTAAGGGCTTGCAAAGTTTAATTAAAAAACCGAAACCCACGCGGATAAAGTCGCGGCCACTGGTAGATAATACATCTAGACATAAATCAAAATGTTAAACCCCAAGGCTAAAGGTGTGAAAGTTTCTCAGTAAGTGTACCACAAAAATGCATAGATTAATATTTTTAATACAACCCAAAATAACAATGACATTCTAATAAAATGTGATTGCAAAATAAGAATGTAGTTATTAATCTGTGACCTAAATACGTCTACTGTGCTCTGCCGCCCGAGCGCACCGCCCGTTCTCGTGAACACCTTGCCGCGTGCGCCTGCCTTTGCCGCATGCGCGACACCGTTGAGGTTTTGGGTTTCAAGGTGATTGTAGAAATGCAAAAATCTGCTAATGACTTTTTGTGATACAGGTTATATCAGAATATAGTTTATTAACCTTTTAACTGTAATTATGATTCTATATAATCACACTGGGGCATATTTTTACGTAGGTACCTACATAGAGCACGAACTGGCAGGCGGAGTAGGTATGTGTGTAACTTTTCGCCAACTAGCCGAGCGAGGGACACGCGGTATTATTATTACTTTCGTCTCTGTCGTCGGCGGCGTCAGTGACATTATTTGTTCTGTTAATTACCCGAATCCGAATATATAGATGTATTAAAGGTAATTGTTACTGACGACTGATCTATCTGTGGGTCTATCAGATACAGCTGAAACTACTTACATAACGTAGGTATATTGCGTGCGCTGAAAGTTTGCACGCACATAGTTATTATGACGTAAGCATTCGCTAAGAAAGGATTACAAAATTGGGGTGAATTTGGGAGTCCAAAGTTTGTGTATTTAACGCGATAGAAGCTGTGTGCAATTTGAGCAAAAGCTAGTTCTAAAAAGGTTGGTTGATTGAGGAAATCATTAAATTGTATAATTTGAATTATAGATACTTACCTATTTAAGAAGCGTTTTACCCACATTGTTATAAAATAAATAAAAAAGTACTATGACTACTTGACTATTGTTTTATTTCTTAACAATACCCTAAGACCTAAACCAATAAACCTTAGTTATTTTATTAAATACCTACCTACATACCAAACATAAATGACAGAAGGCATATTTTCATACCTACTTATTTTACCGACGGAGATAACTTGAGATAAGTAAATATATTTAAAGGCAAACTTAAGTCTTGGCTATTAGAGAATGTATTCTATGACCCTAATGAATACTTTGATTTTAAAACACCTAAAGCAAGAAATTAGTGAACTTTGCATTGCATGCCTAAAAGGGCAAACAGTTTATAGTTGATAGGTACCTACTTTACATATCATACCATCTAACTTTGAGTTTTTAATGATATAGGTAGATGCAAAAGTATGTATTTATTTGATTATTTTTTACTTGTTTCGTGTTTGGAATAAATTTACATCCCTACTCATTGTCAAGGGTATTGAAAAGTAGGTACTTAGACATTTCTTTTACAAAATTACAGTCTCGAGGAATTTTACCAAGTAAGTACAAGTAGTACTTTTAAGGTATACTTTTAAGTATACTTAAAAGTACATAAATTTATTTTTTTATTAGATTGGATAGAAGATTAGATTTGTTTTAGGAATAAATACCTGCATTTTGTTATATAGTGACAGAAAACGAACCATTTAGAAAAATCACCTATGCTATTTTAGAGCGAGCGAATATCGCTTGAAAACGTATAATAAACAAACAAACATTATCGAGTAGTCGACCGTTTGAAAATAGCACCCCTATTTACAAAATAGTATACCTTACATTGGGGAGCATTTCGAAAGATTTCGAGTGAACCCCGCTGTCAGTGTCAATGTCATAATCGTAATAATTAAGAAACGCCATCTAGTGACGATTTGAATAAACATTCAAAGATATCAAAGGCACACAGTGCTGCCATCTCTGTGAAATCACTAAAACATCAGTCGACTACCGATTTCGCCACCTTAGGTCGGTCCAATATTTTTGTATGGGGTGGGCAGTCTATACGTTAGTATTATATTGTCTTTGGTAGAACTAAAGAGGAAGATACATAGTGATACGTATTAGCGCAACACAAACGCGACGCCGTTTATGTCGCGCATTATGGGCTGCAGGGGCCCGAATTGCTACAACCTTCATATTTAGATTCACGATAAGAAGAAGAATCTTCTTATCGTGATACTGGCTCAAAAGTACTCAAACTTTCTACAAGCCTATGAATTCATATTTAACCGACTTTATAGCAGCGAATATCGATCTGAAGTTTTGGCGAATAGCTATGTTTATATTCTGAAACCTCTTTAATTTGTGATCCCAATGCAAATTATCGCGTTGTATAAACCGCGTTTATTTTCCTGCTGTGTTCATGTTTATAGCTGCCCATTTGGTACCTGAACAATTTTATTTTATACATACAAAAGAGCATAAAATATGGCTTCCACGTGGTGAAATTTGATATATCGACGGGAATAATATATTAATGTTTTATAACATAAAATCCCTATAAATATTTACCATATTTTAATCCTGTAAAAGTATTAGTCAATTTAAAAAATTGTGACTGACAAAGCAAATACAGAAAAATACCAAAAAAATCGTTGATATGAGAACGGGACTGAAACATGACCTGCTTTAATATTATAACTGGCATAAGGCATGGTAATTATGAAAACTCATCATCATCAGGTCTTTCTAGTCTCCACTGCAGGAGCACGACCCTCTCTGTACAACCAGAGCCATATACTAGCCTGAGTAGTCAGAGGATTTGGCCTACACTCTCCACGCTGGCCAGACGGATTGGAGAGGTCTCTTTGATGTTAATAAGCTTTGTTTAGCTTGTGTTTCCTTAGTCGCCTTTTAAGACATCCACGGAATGACTTGGAGTGGTCCTATTCTACTCTGCCGGGAACCACACGGCATATACACGACATAGACACGGAACTCATATGGCAAGTAAATTACCCATTAAAACAATTAAAACCGGATCACAATACCTATATAAAGTATATAAGTTCCGGCATTTACTTGTTCAAAATACCGACGGCCCAAAAACCAATCACCTTGAATGCCCTGACGCCCGCAATTATACGGTGTCGATGGCTCACAGATTTTATGGATTAATAAAGGCGTTCACTTCACCAAGCGGAGGCGAACTCCGGGAACATAAATCATAAGGCACTAAGACTCCCGTTTAACTACGGGTAATGTCGTTTCGTACACCGATATTAAAACTCTTTAAACGTTATAAGTCCTTTGTATCACTAGCCGCTTGCTTATTGTAACATTGGTAGATTTTCGTAAGAAATCATCTGATATAGCACTTTAACTCACATATAACGCCGGGCAATGTGTTTTCGTACACCGATATTAAAACTGTTTAAATGTTATATGTCCCTGGTATCAAGAGCCTCTTGCTTTGTTACATTGGTAATTTTCCTCAGAAATCATCAGACACAGAGCACTTTGACCCACGTATAAAACTACGGACAATGTGTTTTCTTTCGCACACAGATATTAAAAATCTTTAAATCTGATCGGATACGGGCAATGTCGTTTCGCACACGTATATTAGTAGAAACATTTAATTTCGATATTACTTAGTAATGCTCCTAACCAGTGGCGGCCGCTCCTTCAGTGCACTCGTGCACTGCACTACCAGATTTTTATGTATTTCCCAATTTTTTTTCGACACAATTATTATTTATCCAAAAGTATGTAACTTTAATTACACACTGAAGAAGAAATATTTTCAAACAAGCTTGATCTTTAAAACCTAAAATTTAAGACTCATTTTAGCTAAACCAAAAATTAGGCGAGCGCTTTCAAAGTGCGCACGAAGCGTCTCCATAGAAACTATATGGAATGAGACAGAAATGCTCCGGCAGGTGAAACGGAAGATGAAAAATCGGGTCGGCGCACGAGTCCCGAATACTCCCGAACGGGCTCGCTCGGGCGACATCGGCCGGGGTGTCTCGCTCGCTCGTTGAAGATTTTTGTTGCGAAGGCGTGTCCTTGACCTTACTCAAATCAGTTTGTTTGATTTATTTCGCACCTGTGACACGGTGTGATAGATAACGCGCGCGAAATTACCCAATAATTAATTATAGTTTTCTACTTTGTGTGTGCTACAAAGTGTAGTGGTTGAAAGTGGCTTCAAAGTGTGTTGTTAAGAGCGTATACTAGCAGTATTTTTTCAATATGGTTTCCATGCAAATGTATTTCTCTATTTTCTCGCTGAAAACTGATTCTAGAGCCACAATTCTTTTTTCATAAAATCTAGTACTAAAACAGGAATGCCCCTATTTTTTATTTTTTCCAAAAAAACTGTTTTTGTACAATTTTTTTTCTTTTAAACGGTTTTTTACAAAAATATGAAACATAGGGACATACCTATTTTAGTAATAGATTGTATGTAAAAAGAATTGTGCCTCTAGAAGCAGTTTTCAGCGAGAAAATAGAGAACTATATTTGTATGGAAAACGCACTGCTAGTATACCCTCTTAATGGGATTATTTGAACAAGAAAAAAAAAGAAAATAGGCTATGGCTTATTTAGGCGGTATGCCGCCTAATCTGTTTTTGAAACCATCTTCTCGTGCTTTTCAACCTGAATTAGTTACGAGTAAGTACCTATTAGAATATTCCATTTTAGGGCCAATACTCTTCATCATTTTCACAAATGACTTGATACCCTTCATATATAACCTCATACCTAATATCAGATTGGTGGTATATGCAGATGATACAAATGCAGTTATAACAGCACGAAATATTGAAGAGCTTAACAGAAAAGTTAATAGTGCACTTTCTTCTTTTTCTAAGTGGTTTGATGCCAATAACCTAAAACTTAATTCTAAAAAAACTAATGCCATTCTCTTCCGAACTACTGCTAAAAATACGGATACCTTAGATGTCAGGTTGAATGATGAGCGTATAGCTCAAGCAAATTCTGTCAAATTTCTGGGTATCCATATTGATGCTTACCTTAATTGGAAAGAGGAATTGAATAACATAGGCAGCAAAGTTTCATCTGCATGTTATGCCTTGAGAAGTTTGAGGGAGGAATTGACATTAAATCAATTAAAAATGACATACTATGCGTTAGTTGAATCTCGCTTTAGATATAGCATAATATTTTGGGGGAAAAGCTATGCTTATAACTTAAAAAAAGCTTTTACTTTACAAAAAAGGGCAATAAGAACAATGCTCTGGATAGACGAGACGGAGTCATGCAGAAGACATTTTGTGAATTTAGGAATACTTACAGTACCATGTTTATACATCCAAGTATTGCTTACTGATCTAGTTAATAATTTGGACAAGTATGAAACAGTAGATGAAAGAGTAAAGCGTCTTAATACTAGAAGAAAGGACATAGTAAATTCACTACAACCACACTTAAAGATAACTGAGCATAGCGTAAGATTTCAAGCGGTAAAATTATTTAATAAACTTCCACGTGATTTAAAAATAATCACTAGTGTGAAGGTGTTTAAAAAGCGTTTGAGGGCTTATTTATTGGAAAAGTGTTTCTATGCAGTAGACGAGTTGATTTGATGACACAATAATATATGAATTATGAATGTAGTAAATTTAATTATTATTTGTATGTTTAAATTATGTGTATGTATAAATGTATTAAAATTAATGAATAATTTTGTTGTATAGATATGACATGAATCGATTTAATATTATTTTAATTGTACTATTTATATTTGCTTGTAATTTCCGACACAATGTATATTGTTTATATGGAATAAATGAATCTGAATCTGAATCTGAATCATTCATTAGCGCGCAGCTCCTCTCACTAAACCAATGGTAAGTCAAGATGATGAGATATTTCACTGCATGTACATAAGTACCTGATACTTTTTATACAGAAATGGTTTTACAACATGCATTAATATTAACAAGAATTGTACCTAGAGTAACTGATTATGTATGTACAAATATTATTAAGTAGGTGCATAGGGGCAGTCGACTACAAATAATTGACGAACGTACGGCATTTCAATAGGTCGTTTTGCTTTTGAGAGACAGTAGGTAAGCAGGTGAACCACCACTCCTTGAAGTCACGAGCCGCCACTGCTCCTAACTGTACAAGGTGGATAAGGTAATAACCTCTAGGCTGGGATATCGATATTAAAGCCTTCATTCTTTTCATGTGACACTGGAATATTTCTACCATGATACGTATAAGAGAAATCATCTGGTAATAAAGTGCAAATGCTTTACCTCAAAGAGGTGAACATGAGAATCATAAGGACCTTCGACTACCGTAAAGCTGTGATATAATATAACTACATCGTGGGCGGGCAGAATAGCGTTTCGAACATCGAAAGTAAAAACTTCATACATTTTATGACACCTTGGTATCTTTCAGAATATTGTTTTACGTTTACCATAGGGTAATAAAGGTGAATACGCATAAAAAGTCAGTGTTATCTAATAAATGCGCGATCGCTACGCCACTAACCCAGGTACGTTCGCACAACCGTGAAGGGTTTACATCGTTTAGGACATTGAGCATGAAAACTTCTTATTTTTTTTATCTTTTCCAATTTTGCGTACGATAAAACCTACTTAGACATCATATGAGGCATAAAATTTTTGACTTTTTATGCATCTCTAAAACTTAGTAGTCTAGGAGCTAAGTGTGTAGAGTGACCTGACTTTTCTCTCGTTTTATTTTCGTTGGATTGGCCGACTTGTTTCGGTCTGTTACTTAGTATTGAAACGTTGGCTGATAATGAGTAAATTAATAAACGAATAAATACAACGTGAGTAAAGTCATATTTACAGAAAATATTTAAACAATATCAAGAAAACACACGACACAGCAAATATCTGAAGAGAATCCTGACAACCGGGAGTGTACATCGCGTGCATCCCATGCACGAAACGCCCCTAATTTAACAGGGGGTCCCCTCCGCGCCTTCCCCTCCCCGCTCGTGAGCAGAATCTCGGCTAGGTGTTTAGCTGGTTTTATGGAGATTGCCATCAGGATAAAGGAGTCCGAGTTACGATGCCTAGATTGCGTGCTGATCCGAGCAGACCCCTGTACGTACTTTTCGATATTTTAGTCATAATTACAAAAGGTATTTAAACAGTATCAATCACGTAAAAGTGTACGCCTCATTTAATTTTCCAAACTCATTAAGATATTACAAAAGGTATTTAAATAATATCACGTATACACATAACAACGCAAATATCAGAAGAGATTCCTGACAACCGGAAGTACATCCCGAGCCATGCACGAAACGCCCCTAACCCAACAGGGGGGACCCCCCCCCCCCCGCGCCACCCCTCCCCGCTCGTGAGGAGAATCTCAGCTAGGTGTTTAGCTGGTTTTATGGAGATTGCCATCAGGACAAAGGAGTCCAAGTTACGACGCCTAGATTGCGCGCTGATCCGTGCGGCCCCCTGTACGTAGTTATAGTGGGGGATATTATTTACTGCGTTATCGGCTTTGAAGTATGGGAGTGGTTAACGGCAGGAAGAAGTTTCTAATAATGTTAATGATATTGCTATAACACGATTTTATGCTAAGCTACGCTAAGAACGCTTCTAGCAGGCGTGAATCTAAATAGTTGACTAAGCCTAGACGAAGCTAAGAAAATTATCTTTAAAATGTTTACTACGGGACTAACTAACTACTCAACATACACCACCGCAGTTCCTCAGTAAGTCTGTGAAAATGGCAGCTGCAATGTTGTCGCAATAAAGCAGAAGAAATTTTAAAATAATCGCGGTAAGTCCCGTAGTGAACATAATCGCGTCCTTTTTATTCCCACGTCGCACAGGCGCAACGGGCATTAGGATATTGCCATCCCACCATTCCCACGACTTGCACAGCACATTAGCCGTATTAGTTCCGTAGGCCTCAAACCATATCATTCAATTAGATATAGGCGTTCACGATCCGATACAGCCAACCGCGTTTCATTTATTCTATTATGATGACGATATCTGAGTTTTTGCTCTTTTGTATTTCGTTTGGAATACATACATTTTTCACAGTCCAGTGCCCCCATCACTACATAATATAAAACAAAGTCCTCCGCCGCGTCTGTATGTCTGTCTGTTCGCAATAAACTTAAAAACGACTGCACCGATTTTCATGTGGATTTCACCAATTGATAGTAATTCATGAGGAAGGTTTTTAGGTAAACTACATGCACGAGCGCAGCCGGGGAGGGCTGCTATTTTTAAATAAATTATGTGATAGAAGATATCATTTAAAATGTTGTTCTAAAAGGCCCCTAATTAACCTTTTAAATTATTTACAGTTTAAAGTGAAGCTTTCCTTAGCATTTTTGTCAAAGTGGCCGTTTTAAACATCTTACTTACTTTAAATAGTAAATAGTAGAAGGGTTCTAGTATTTACTATTTCTCCGTTTTTAGTATCTCTCCGTTTTCGTTCAAATGGGGGCAGCGTAAAATTCATATATGACTTTAAATTATTAGGTCACGTTATAAACTTTGACTATATTTGACAACAGGTTTTTATTTTATCGACCTTCCATAAAAATAGCCTGTACTTGGGATGCAAACGATCCCCACTCAACCAAAAAAGAATGGAATAAAAAAAAACTCGCATTCATTCATACATACAGACAAGTACTTACATTACTTTGCTCATCATCATCATATAATTATACCGTGTCACCTACACGAAATGATGATTATGATGATCATCATATATTTCAGAACTTTGTTCTTGTGGGTGGAGTATTTTCAACACTCCCTTTATTTGATCAGACGTGTAAAGATTATATTATTCGGTCTTTGGTTAAAACTTTGGTTCTAAAGTTTATCAGAGAAATTGGGTCAACATTTGGCTATATAACCTAGCGACTAGAAAGATTAAAGTAGGAACTACTATACTAGCTTGGCAAAACAGTAAAACTGTCGCAAAATCTTAGCTACCTTTCATGCGATAAGTTCAATAAAGCACGAGTTAGAAGATGAAAGAGTTTGATAACTCTATCTTAGAAAGGGGGGTTACAATGAGCCTGACACAGTTTTGAAGATAAGCAAGAACTTACCTATGTTTAGCACCATTTAGTTAGGTAGAATTTAGAAATACGAAAGAAACAGAACAACATATACCCCACACATACCTCACACATACCCCAGAAGAGGCGTATTTTCGAGCGTTTGTTTGAGTTTTAACGTATGATTTAGTGACACAGGATGATACTAAATCAAGCGATGATACTAAATTAACTGCACGTAACCAAAACACTTTGACCTAAGGCCAATAAATGATGCATGCGATGAAACTAAATCGTCGTCATCAGGTCTTGTTAAGTCTCCACTGCAGGAGCACTACCCTCTCTGACTACCATAGCCATATATTAGCCAGAGCAGTCAGAGGATTTGGCCTACACTCTCCACGCTGGCCAGACGTGTTGGAGAGGTTTCTTTGATGTTTTAAAGTTTTGTTTAGCTTGTGTTCCCTTAGTCGCCTTCTACGTCATCCACGGGAGGACTTGGAGTGGTCCTATTCTACTCTGCCGGGAACCACACGGCACACTAAACTAAATCAACTTTACGTAATCAAAACGATTTGCCCAAAGACCAATAAATGATGCATTTGTTATATCTTTACGCCGCGTACCATATGAGCGCAACTTGGTGCGGCTTCCACGGGAAAACTCCACTAAACGAAAGTAGGTTCATCATAATCCGAGCGTATTACAGCTGTTGGTATTTAGGACACCGAAAGAAAACAGGATGAACACTGCAACATTCCACGTCAGGTTTAAATTATAAAATGAGACAAAGACGGCCCCCATATCATGACAAAAATCTGCTAAGATATAGTAGATAGAAGACTGCTAAGATATAGTAAGTGCCTATAAATAACTTATGTGGGCGAGTGTACTCCATCTCATTTCTACGGCACATGTGATTGGTCATTTAGCGTTTATTACGCGGACGCTGCCACCGCTAATGCAACGCACTAACCAGACAGCGGGGTGTCCAATCTAACAAATAACACGGGATAAGCTGCCATATCCATGATTAACAAGGTTATAACACTACCCTACGGCTTTCAGGTCTTATAGGCCTAGATTTTATCTCTCCCGCAAGGGAAAAGGATGTAATAGTATGTTAGCATACTAATTGAGAAAATTAAAAACTAGTACAAACCTTTATCCAAATATACGAATTCAGTGGAAAAGAGTACACACAGTCTCATTTCTGCGACACATGTGGTCTATTTAACGTTAATTACGCGGCTGCAGCCACCGCTAATGCAACTCGCTAAGAAGACCGCGGGGTATCCAAAACTTAGACTATATATTCTAATAATCGATGGGATTGTAGTTATGCAATTAACACGAATCTTCTATTTTTAACCGTCTGAATTTTATTCAAATTCTATTAAATTTTGTTATTTATTTTTCAATCTACTACAGGCATTATTTTCTCATGTGAAACATATGGTGATCTTGGATTTATGAAGTGATTTAACATTGTCATACATAATAGCAGGTGTGTTTGTTTGTGATAACTTTATTGTACAATAAATGAGATACAAAAGGAATACAGGCACGAAAGAGTAAATTGACAATGGCGGACTTATCCCAAGATGGGATCTCTTCCAGTCAACCAGCGAATAATTGAGAGGAAATTTCCTTAATTAGGGGTAGAAGTGTGTACAATCATTAAAATTTTGAATTTGGAAGAAAATATATCATGAAATCACCAAAAAGTTTTTTCATGTCTGTGCATGCAATACATAACCTACATCTAACAACATAAAATATTTACATAACTAAAAATATATAAATATATATAATTCATACATAACTATATACATAGGTTTGGCAATATTTTGGCGATAAATAGGAGGGATGGTCATTTATCTGTAACTTATCTGTATTTGTAAAAAAGAGTTGGCTAAATATTATTAAGAAGCAAAATTCAATTTACAACAGCATAAAAACTATGATAATAATACAGCATACCAGGTACAATCACCCACGTACGTGACACGGTCACGGTCCGCAATTTTCCGTAATCGTGCCCCGAGTGTGGCCACCGTATCCTATCATAACTGAATCTCATTTCACGTTGAAATGGCGTCCTACGGCGGCTTAAAAACTTAACGATTGCAATCTGGATTTCGCTGGATTGAAATGAAAGACGAAGATGGATCGCGGAATCTATGAGATTCGTGAAAGTTACTCGGGCATCTTCCATTTCAGAATAGCGAGCTGTTTATTAGTTTTATAATTCGTAATTTTCAGTATAATGATAATTTCGAACTATTTAACCCTAAGGTTGACTGGAAGAGGCAAATGACTTATATATTTTATTTTTATTAATTATTTTTTAAAGAGATTCCTGTCATGCCTGCTGTTATAGTTTGTTTTCTTAAATGATGTTATAATTGTTTATTATATCCTAATTTTCTTTTGAAAAGCAATTTGTTTGTTGTTGATTCATAGTACGGAACATCGAATGGACAAAATCGTGACCAAATGAGACCACAAAAATCTTTCACTTATAAAGTAGATACAAATGATAATAATAATTTTTATTTTTTAGTACTGGTGGCAATAATAATAATAAGCTATTTATTAACATACGTACTTTAAGTACACGTCTGTTGAGTTTACGGTAGAATATTGTACATTCAATATACAGTAACTAGTCTTATAGTAAATACTCTACACTACGCGACTGCCAGAGGCTCCGAAAATAACAAAATTATATATATTTTTAAAGATATATTTTATAATACTAATACTTTTTTTTTTTGATAATTTATGTGTAAGTTTTTTATTTACACATAATTACAAATATAGTTAAACAAATAAAAATATAAATACTTATGATTAAAAAGAAAGAATAATAAAAAACATAAATCTAAACTAAATAAAAAACGGAGCCCAGATCGCTGTCATCACAGGGTAATGTACCCAAGAGACTGGCCGCATTTCCACGTTGAATCGCTAGGCTCAGCCGTTGTCCAAAATGAGCGCCAGCCCTTGGGTCCCTGGAGACGTCGATCAGACGTGCCGAGATCTCTCTGTACAATTGACGAGCCTCCGCACCCCATGGCCCCAAAGTCTCCACGGCGAAAGGCACAAATATGTAGGGCTCACCTAGAACCGCATATTTGCGCCTCTTAATCCCTTCTGCAGTTGCTGCAGCTGCACCCGCTCTACGGGAGGTCGCTTGTAGGTGGGATGAAGCTACAGTATCTACACACGTGGCATCCCAAACAAGCGACCGTCCGTTTTTCCAGGGGATGAGTGTCATGCCGTCGGGCCTCTTGCCTCTTATTTTTTTTAAAGATATTTCTCATTAGCAATATAATATGTAAAGTTCAAATTGCTGTTCCGATCGCTCACCGCCGGCTTGTGGCACAATTGCATGTGCATTTAATTTAGCCCGTCTAGCCGGCGCGACTGCATACAAATGCATGTCTCGACGATGCCTGGCTCAGTAAGGACTGCCGATCAATGAAATGGAGAGATGTGGCATCAAGAACATATTGGCGTTATCAAAACGAAATGTCAAATTAGGTGATTAGACTGAATTGTCTTAGGCACATTTGCATGTGCATTTAATTTTGCCCGTCTGGCCGACGACGACGCTCAGTAAGTACTACCGATCAATGTAATGAAGAGATATGCGTTCTAGTGACAAAACAAAAAGTCAAATTAGGAGATAAGACCAAATCGCCTAAAGTACAACTGCATGTGCATTTAATTTAGCCAGTCTAGCCGGCGCGACTGCATACAACTACAAATGCATGTCTCGACGATGCCTGGCTCAGTAATGACTGCCGATCAATGAAATGGAGAGATATGGCATCAAGAACATATTGACGTTATAAAAATGAAATGTTAAATTAGGTGATTAGACCGAATCGCCTTAAATACTGTTGTATATGCATTTAAGTTTGCCCCGTCTAGCCGACGCGTCTTAATTTGCAGTTTAGTGTCAAAACAAAATATCAAATTAGGTGATATTTCATTTGATTGTACCGTGTTTAATAGGTCTTTTTAGCCTGCACTTCAGGAGTATGACCGTCTCTGTACTTACATACTACCAGAGCCATATATTAGCTAGAGCAGTAAGAGGATTTGGCCAGAGTTAGACGGGTTAGAGAGGTAACAATATTTATAAAATGTCATATTTTATAATTCCTCTTATCTAAGTACTCACGGTTGCACAGAACAAAATGGTAGCGCAAGATGCATTAGCGAACTCAGAATTTTAGTGAGTGCGGAAATTTTTGCATTTTACGAATGTTTATTTGGTCTTTGTTCCACTTCTACTTTTAATACCGAGTATATTCGAACATAATTCGGCTCCGTATTTGTAATTGTAGAAAGGTTACAAAACGCGTGTTCGTGTTTTAAAAACGCGCGTTGGCTACGCGTGGAAAGGTATTATCCTCTCTAAAATAATCCGATTAAAGTTTAGGAATCTACTCAAAATTTACCGATTACTAAATACTATACAACAAAGTGGCTTACCGCTGTTTGTCCCTATATATGCTGGCTTAGATATTTATAACTACGCAACAGATTTTAATGCGGATTTGCATGTGAAGCAATATGAAGGTTAATTAGTATAAAGCAGCCCTCCCCGGCTGCGCCCGGGCATGTATTATACCTATAAACCTTCCTCATGAAGAACTATCTATTGGTGAAAACCGCATGAAAATCCGTGCAGTTGTTTTTGAGTTTATCGCGAACAGACAGACAGACGCGGGGGAGGACTTTGTTTTATAATATGTTTTATTGATGATTGTCTGCCGTCCCTCTGTACGCAAATGAAATAATCTCGTCAACTTCCTCGTAGAAAGGCCGCCGCCGGCTCGCATTGACCCGCTTGCGAGGCTCTCGTTACTTGTGAATACTCCACTAGCACCAGAAACATGTGATGGTTAGATATAACACAAATAATATATCACTTATGACAGTTGAAAAGCGCGCGTTGGCTACGCGAGGAATTCTTCTATGATTATCCAATTTTATTTTAGGTATCTACTCTATATTTTCCGATCACTATTACTTCAACAATGTCGCTTCCCGCTATCTCTCCTTATGTATGTTATGTTTAGATCCGTAATACTAAACAACGGATTTCAATAAGGTTTTTTTAATACGTAGTAGTGATTCAAAAGGAAGGTTTATATATATAATACTTGCCCGGGTGCGGACGGGGAAGGCTGCTAGTATTTTATAAACAACTCATTATTGTACGCAAATGAAATAATCTCGTTAACTTCCTCGTAGAAAGGCCTCCGCCGGCTCGCATTGACCCGCTTGCGTGGCCTCGCTGGAAACAATGCTTTTCGAGCCGCAATAAATACCGTTCTGTAATGAGGCGAAAGTTTAAATGTCAAATCATATGACAATCACAATACCTTTCTCTCCTCTGGAATTCGGCATCGAAAGTAAATCACTTTATAAAGTAAGTACACGAAAAAAAAATATCTTCAATAGATATGCTCTTCCGTTTGCTGTTGAACATCATTCGTTGGTTACGAGTATCTTCAAAAGTGTGATTTATTTTTTTTATCTAAACTATCACAATATTTTTTGATATATGATACTAGTATATCGTTATATAAATTATACAGTGAATTGAGCAAAATGGCTCGAAGCTGTAAATTACAATCTTTTTTACACCTATCCATTTATCAACCCGACATCGACTGACTATCGACTCTACCAAAGTAAAAATATTATACGTACCAAGAACAGGGTAATATTACATCACAAAGCAACACGTGTATACCTACAACTGTATATACGTACATACGTCACAAACGTACCTACAGATATACGATTTAAATTGCCAATTACCGCCGGGGAGGCTGGCGACATTGACTTTTGTACTAGACCTCCACGAAACGCGCAATAATTGTTAAACTATGTTTAACGAGTTGTGAGATGGGGATATCAGATTTCATGTTTTTTTGTTTTGAGTGAACACTACAACTACAAATATTATAAATAGGGTTAATTAATCTAACATCTTTTTAATAGCATTATCCTCTAAATAGTCGTGCTCTAAAAAATCTACTTAATCCTCCACATTACTCAGTTAGCTACTATCATCATCATCATCAACAGGTCCTTATTAGTCTTCACTGCTAGAGCACAACCCTCTCTGTACTACCAGAGCCATATACATATTAGCCAGGGCAGTCAGAGATTTGGCCTTCACTCTCCACGCTGGCCAGACGGGTTGGAGAGGTCTCTTTGATGTTCGTAGCTTTGTTTAGCTTGTGTTTCCTTAGTTGACTTCTAGGACATTCACGGGAAGTCTTGGAGAGGTCCTATTCTACTCTGCCAGGAACCACACGGCAAACTAGTCACTATCAATTACGCGTCAATAAACTATAATATCTTTACGTTTGTAATATCTTTATTGTACGAATAATAGAGAACACAGAACATATAATATAGTATACACGTAAAAGCAAACATACAATGGCGGACTTATCCCATAAAGGGATCTCTTCCATTCAACCGGCCAAATGATTGAGAGGATGTCTACTAATTGAAGGGTAGAAACAAAATAACAAAGAAAATATATAGGTAATAAAAACTTACATAGTAAAATAAATACGTACATATTATAATATATATATGTATACTTATATAAATATACTATAAGGATATTCATATTAAATAGCTTAAACACAACTCAGAGCTTTATATGTATAGCATTGGGGGTTTCGCCCGAAGTTTGGCGTTAAAATACAGAGAATTAGTTTATTAAAAGCCTTCACAATTTCCCGAGGCTTGTTATTAAACCAGAGGCTGGCTTACGTAGCTAAAAATACATTAATACTCTCTAGTAAGCGATAGTGGTGAAGCGGTTAAAAGGCCGCGACGGTCGCGGGTTCACATTACAATGCTTAAATTCTGACTCATGTACTGTACATCCGGTGAAGACTACAACATTAGGAAATCTGCACGCAAATAGGGGATGTGGTGCACAGACCCTTAAGACCTCCATTTCATAACCCCTAGAGTGCTCTACAACATGAAATGAAGAAGGCAGTAGCGAACTCCTTACAACAAAATGAGCGATAATAACCAGTATGCGAAGAGAAGACACGTGGACGCTTACAAACGCTACAAACAACCCTTATTGTCGCATTTTCAATATTAGAATTAGATTAATTAGTAAAGATATACCTTATATAACATTTGACGAGCTCCGTGGCGCAGCGGTCAACACGCCTGCCTGCGACAGGGATGGTCCCGGGTTCGATTCCCGGTCAGGTCAAGATGGAAAATGATCTTTTTCAGATTGACCTGGGTCTTGGATGTTTATCTATATAAGTATCTATTATAAAATATAGTATCGTTGAGTTAGTATCCCATAACACAAGTCTCGAACTTACTTTGGGGCTAGCTCAATCTGTGTGATTTGTCCGTATATATTTATTTACTTATTTATTTATAAACATTGCTTGTTTATAGTAATAATCATCTCGAATCACACAAATTAAGATAGCCCCACAGTAAGTTGTGAACTTGTGCCGTAGTTCACTAACTCAATGATACTATAGACATGAGAACGTTTATATAGAATACTTAAAATAAAGTCGCATCGGCTGTTAGTTCGCTCGTTATTTAAAACAACTCAACGGATTTTAATACAGTTTTCGGCAATACATAGTGATTCATGAGGAAGGTTTATATTGTATAATACATTCCCGGGATGATAAAGAGCACTGAAAACAAGGCCCTAGCCAGGCCACTCCTCGTAACCGTATAAAATTCTATCACCAATTCCACACACGCCGAGGTGATTTTTCACGCCCGTTCTTATACACCATTTATAATAAACATGTGACCTAATTTCGCAGGAAGACCGGCCGACGATATTACGGGCGTGTTTGTCGCAAATGAGTCTGTTTGTATGTGTGTGTTTGTCGTAGAAACCTGTGGTGACTGATAACGGTGTTGATAACAATGAAAAAAAATTGTGTGGTCAATACATTTAATTGTGGCGAAACTATTAAAGTGAACATAAGGCGTGTTATTCTCACTACGAGACTTAACGGGATTAATTTTGTAGTTTATCTGATATTTCGGCAATTTTACAGTTGCATTGGTTTATTATTGTGCCTATCATCATCAGGTCTTTGTTAGTCTCCACTGAAGGAGCATGACCCTCTCTGTACTACCAGAGAGGCATATTTAGGCAGAGCATTTAGATGATTTGGTCTAAACTCTCCACGCTGGCTAGCAGGCCTATTTGCTAACTTTTGACAGCTACGGTGTACATCATTTTCATGGTAACTTCAATATTCATTACGGCTTCGGTATGAATGACTATTTTTATTTATGATATAAAAACCGTGAAGGAAGCTAAAGTGACAATCAAATCGTTGTTCACCGAGTTAGCAAATCGGCCTGCAGACCGTAGAGATCCCTTGGGTGTTTAACGTCACCTTCTACGACATCCACGAGAAGACATGGAGTGGTCCTATTTTACTCTGCCGGGAACCACACGGCAATGTGTTGCCTACATATTGTGCCTATATACGTGTAAATCACTATTGGCAACACGAATATTTGCCCTTGGACCGACGACCTTTATGGAATACGTGTGTGCGCCATTGCTCAAAGTGGTTTTACCTGCTCTTTAACCTTCTGCTTGTCACATGTGAGTGCAGAAATGGCTCAAGGGACATCGAAAGTTCGAAACCAAGTAACGAATTTAAATTATATTACGTTTGTAAGGATTATATCAAGTGGAAATCTTAGCCATAGTCTTTGACTATAGCGGCGTGATAGTCTGGTGTATTTGCATCATTCAAACATTTGCCTTTACATGGAAGAGGCCGCCTTTATTGATGACCACTGCCATCATACGGTGACTTCTTAAAACTTACTACTTACGCCAGAGCGGTTGCCCGTGCGCGAGCCTCCAGATAGGACATCTATTCCTAATGATTGTATGGAGACATCAATCACTTAATGCCCCGGAAAAGGGTAACAGGCTAAGTTTCAAAATCCTTGCAGGTTCTCAAATGATTTTAAAATTTAAACTCTACCTTTTATTTACCATTGAAGGTCCACGAGGTGAAATAATGGGTAAAATCTATTAAGGAATAAAGTATACAACCCCAAGCCAAATAATTAAGCACACAAGGAAATCAGTCTAATAATTAGAGAAGGTACAACTTAGGCAAGGTTAACTCTTCATACAGTCCATGTCATTGACTTTCACGCACCAGAGCACTGAAACTCAAGTCTACATTATCGTCACAAATGTGGCTAATTAGAAACAGTGCGAGGTGCACACGCGCATAAAATAAAGAGCAAACGGAAGGATAACCGATAAAGAGTAAGGTAAAATCATGGTTCTGTGCGCGCTGTTGCGGACAGCATAGACGCGAATATCTTAACTTCATTTACGGTGAACACGTACCGTATTATTATAAAACGAAGACTATGTTTAGTACTTGGTTAAAACCATTTTCCGATTTGTAAGTCAAGCATCACTTTGCCGTTTTCTCAGCTGTCATTTTCAATTAGTTTTGATCAGATAATGGTTCAAACCAAGCACTAAAGTTAGCCCTCATTTTATAATAAGATGGGTATAGTCTAAGTCTTACCATACAGAGTCTGATCTAAATTAAGCATGAATTTTGCTACACATATATTAACTCAGTCAAAAGCATGATCTTAAAAAGCAGACCTCTCGGCTGTTAAGCACCACGGCTTAGGATTAAATCTAGATTTAGAATTGGTAAAATCACTATTGATTGATCGATGTCCACGTTGATACAGTAGCTTTTAATTATAAAAAATACAAGTAAAACGATGATGCTGACGTCAGTAAATTTTTTACTTAATACATTTACAATTTAATCTAAGCGTATTTTTTTTCGTCAAATCTGTTAGATGTTTTTGTTGGCGTTGCTCCACACACTGCATGAAGTGTTTGCACATCTGTTGCTCTAATTAATTTATGACCGTCGGATTGCGTGTCGTCGGCCGCAGGTGCCCGTGTCATTGCCCAGTATCATTGTTCTCGCAATTCTCGCATCGATACGCTTTTCGTATCTTGTGGCAGCCCTGATGATTGTCATTTATACTTTTTATCAGGTTTTTCGAGTTCTCACGCAACGCGATGACCGATGGCGATATTCTGACTTCTCTCTATCTCTTCGTTTACTATTTTCATGCAGGTTTTCCCAATTTCGAGTACACTGCGTTGTCCTTTAGCAAAAAATTACAACAAGTAGGTACTTTCCGAACATATGTTTGATTCCTGTAATATCAGAAAGAGTATATCTTTCTGATATTACAGGAACAATTGTCAAAAACTTGCGACTAGTACACATTTTTTTATTGTACTATGAAAAGAGCTCCAAAAAATTGGAATATTGATGAAAAAATTATATTAATAACTCGATAACTCTTAAAAATATTGAGGTTACAAGTAATTTTCCTCTCGGCGTAAACGTCACAAAGAACAACAGACAAGAGACGTCACTACTTGAGTATTTTGTATGGGTAATGAATGTGAGAACATTTTTAGGCAGAAATGTATATTGCGTTTATGGAAATGACATTTCATAACCAAAGTTGCTATACATATTTAAGGCTATCTAATAGTAGTTTTAGTTTTTTCTAATTTTGTTACTTTTGGAATGGATTTTTCAAACCGATTTTAACCAAACTTAATGTATCGATATCGGATGACATATGTCCTCAACAATATTTTCCAGCTGAATACTTAACGTAATCAGAAACATATTTTAAAATCTACTCTTCAAGCAAACCCGTATTGTCAAAAATCAACGTGGCGTTTTCTGGTCCAAACGATATAAAAAAACCGGCCAAGTGTGAGTCAAACTCACGCAATGAGGGTTCCGTACAATATGCTTCGTGAACACACACACAATGTGCAAAAATGTTTTATTCAATTGACTAGCGTTATCTAGTGGTGTTTTAGTGAACTATTTCCCTAGGTGAACTTATTATAGTGAGTTTACCACTTTATTTTCAACTGATAGATTTCTTATTATTTTTCCTGTAATCTTCAAGCAATAAACTATATATTGTAATTTTTTGGAAATTTTAGGCCCATTAGTTTCGGAGATCAGGGGGGGAATGGTCAAATTTTGCCTTCTTCCTTGAATAAAATTAAAAGTATTGATTTTTCCCGAACAAAAAAAAATATTTTTGAGATCCTCATAACAAGCCCTTTCATTTGATATATAACACGGTAAGGTTTGCAAAACTTTTTTTTAACATTTTATATTTGGACCCCCTAAACTGACCCTTATTTAAAAAAAATATATATTTACTTTGCACATCCATGTTTGGGTCATAGGTTTACACCATCTTACCAAATTTCATTTAATTTGGTTCAGTAGATTCGGAGAAAATCAACTGTGACAGACGGACGGACGGACAGACAGACGCTCGAGTGATCCTATAAGGGTTCCGTTTTTCATTTTTTGTACGGAACCCTAAAAACTAAGGTCCGAAACTAAGTCGGCAATCCCGGCAAATAGCACGTGAGTGACCCGTTGTAATATATAATGTCTTTATCTTACGTTAGTTTTAATGATATAAGGCCAATAAATTTTAGATTTACCCATTTGGGTCTTTCCGTTTACGTCCCACTTTTTCTTTTATGCCCAGCCAATAATACCTACAGAATTCCGTCGGGATTTTCCAACGAAATAAGTTATTCAAGAAACGTATTTTACGCAAGTGTAGTTTCCCCATCCGCGGGATTTGCCGAGACAAAACTTTGAGCGAAATGTGCATATTTTATACGTCTGAAATTATAATGAGGACGTCATTGCTAAGAAATATATCAAATCGTTTAATTAAATGAGCTGATTCTGCTGCAATTTTCTGTTGTAATTGCATTGTGTTTATATTTGGCTTTGGCTTTAAGAGTGTCACATATTACAGTGCCTACAGGCATCTGATATGGATATATGGAAAACCATTGCCTAGCGTTTAGGAGCCCGATGGCCTAGTAGGCGTCAGCATTATTAGCGCTTCGTTTGTTAAGCAACCCCAGTCGCAGGCCCCACTTGGATGGGCGACCGCAAGTGGCATAAAAAATATCACTAGCTCCTCCGTGCTTCGGAAAAAACGTTAAGCCGTTACACATATTAAGGCACAAAGCAATATGTTTTTAAGGCCCTTCTTTAATTCTAAATCTCCTAATTATTTGCCTCTTATTTAAGTAGAAGCTAGTATTTCGAAGAAAATCATGGCAATATGAGATTTTGGGTCAGACCAATTACAAAACATTTCCCGTATTGGCGGCCCCTTCTTAGCTTCCAAATTACATTTCATGTCGTGTTTGTCAATATCCGTCGGATACGTCGAAAGACGACAAAAGACTGTTTAAGATCAAAATGTCCGATTCGCGGAACGTCCGATCCACAAACATGACCAATTTGGAAAAAATATATCATTAAATGTCATTATCCTAACTAATATTATAAATGCGAAAGTGAGTTTGTTTGTTTGTTACGCTTTCACGCCGTATCTGCTGAACCGACCATCATGAAATTTTGCATACACATAGGTTAGGGTACCGAGAAGGGGTAAACATAGGGTAGGAGAAGAATTACGCGGGCGAAGCCGCGGGTAACAGCTAGTTCTTTATAAGGCACTAGCAATTTTCCCGCAAATTCATCGGTGTAAATTATAGCTCATGCCACCCGCAGATAAATTAGCTTTCTACAGGTGCAAGAATATTGAAAATTGTAATGAAAGCAGTTTTTGAGCCTATTCAATGCAAACAAACAATCAAATCTTTTCTTTTTATAATCCTAATCCTAACTTTCCTAATCCTAACTAATATTATAAATGCGAAAGTGAGTGTGTTTGTTTATTTGTTACGCTTTCACGCTCTATCTACTGAAGCGATCATCATGAAATTTTGCATACACATAAGTCAGGGTACTGAGAAGGACGTAGGCTATATAGCACGCGGGCGAAGCCGCGGGTAGCAGCAAGTCCTAACTAATATTATAAATGCGAAAGTGCGTTTGTTTGTTTATTTGTTTGTTGGTTACGCTTTCACGCTCTATCTACTGAAGCGATCATTATGAAATTTTGCATACACATAAGTTAGAGTACTGAGAAGGACATAGGCTATATAGCACGCGGGCGAAACCGCGGGTAGCAGCTAGTATAATATAAGCTCTTTATAATATTGGCTATACATCCAAGGGTCACAAGACCAAAAGGCTCCGACCTCTACCGTTGCCATACACAAAACTCCGTTATGGGACAAGAAGGGGATAAGGACGGAAATGGAACTTTTCCTTTACTCCAAGACCAAGAAATTGCGCTTGCTGGTACGATGATTTATTTCGAAAGCAACATCTTTATTCGCTCGTCGTTTTGCGAACCGGACATTCTGCTTCAACAACGACACAACGACAATAGATAAATATTATGTCAAGAAGCCATTATATCGCCGCGGTTACTGGCTGGCTGGGCCCTCAGACAACATATAATATAAATAGAAATTCGCTATATTAGCCTTTACGTGTGTTAGTTAAGTTTAATTTGGAAATTAATCTAATTTGTTACTCTTCGCTATAGTTAAGGGTCGGTTTTAGTACAAAATAACCTGAAGGTTAGACGTGCTTCCGATTTCTAATCGGTCCCATTGAAGATAAAAAGGGCCGCGAAAGTTTACTATTGTGCGCGGTTTGATCGCAGTAATGCAGGGTAAGCAATGTTCGGGCTGGCTTAGCTTGATCACCTTTAAGTAAATCTACGTATCAAGTTAGAACGACACCGTACATCACGCATAAAGTAAGACATGTTTAATCATAGGTAATTTTGATTTAGGGTATGATTGGTCAAGCCTGAAAATTGTTTTGATTCGTCAAGCGAATTTTTAACACCCAGTTTTGTATAAGTTCGTCAAATGTTAAGAAGGTTTCGTTTCGCCAAACCATGTAGAGTTTCGGATTGATCAAGTCTACGAAAACTTTTAATTTGTCAAGTCTATTGGTAGTTTCGATTTGTCAAACGTTTAAAATGTTTCGATTCGTCAAGCCTATTTGTAGTTCTAATTCGTCAAGTCTACAAAATCAATAGAAAATGAATTTTTAAATCGTAATTTTTACTAATTATTACAATAAACACAATAAACGAAAGAAAAATTCCAGAACACTAAAATTATGACTTGCTATTTCGCCTTAGAAACTGGCTCATTAAAAATTACTCCTAATAAATGCGCGGGGTATAAGATGACCTAGTTTCGAGGTACCTAGACCAGACCAATGCCAGAACAAAGACAGGTCACAGTTCGTGGGCTAACCTCGGTCATAAAACAACGAGACTATAGAAGTATGTAGCTGATAATGTTTAAAGTACCTAATTGTACAAATAAAATGGTATTTAAATAGCATTACAATGATTTTAAGCTTTCGCGGTCACAATCACTATTATGTTCACTACGGGACTTACCCCGACAGAACTCAAAAATAATCGCGGTAAGTCCCGTAGTGAACATAATAGCATTACAATGCTCGGTATGTTATTAAAATTGAAAATATGTGATGAAAAGGAATTCGTCACAGGTAGGATTCGAACCCACAGCTATTAGGTCTGCGCCCTAAGTGTGCCACGGTGGTGTAATTGGTAGCGGTAGCACACTTAGGGCACAGACCTAAGGGCTGTGGTCGAATCCTACCTGTGGCGAATTCATTTTCATCAGACATCACATACTTACAATTTTAATAATTTTAAAAACTTCCACCTTCCGTCATGTTTCCGTCATTCTGGGGAAGAGATCCTTTTGGGACATGTATGTTCACCATTTGTACGTTATCTTTCTTGATTAATAAAGGTTTATATACAAACATACAAATAAGTATTGAACGTACAAGCAAGTCGCGTTTCACCGTCTGGGATGGTTGGACGGCACGCGTGAGGTATCGGCGTAGTCGTGTTGTCCCTTAATTTGTCCAAAAATATGTGTAACGAATATTTAACACACATCATTTTAATCCATATTAGTATTTTACCTCATTTTAAGGAATATGTATATATGATAATGAAATTAATTAGTAATATAGATTTTTTTTTACATAAACAGCTGTACTGACTCATTTTCTTTTAATACTGTTATTTTAAAAACTTGGGATAATTACAGCTGCGAAAATTACGTCGAATGAAATTAGTCCGCTTCATCACCATATTATATCAAAATAGCTAAAATCAAAATTTTATTATTACCAAATACGCGTTTGAAGAGTCATGTTTTTTACTTTTTAATTTGTGTTCGGCGGTCGCGTGGGTCTCATTGTGTCAAACAACGAAGCATGATTTGCAGTTTCTCTTAGCAGCGCACAAACGATGGTGCAAACTTAAGCTGGCGGAAAAGTTGCACAGTTAGTGATCCATTATTTATTTATAAGATAAAGCCGTTTGGTTCCGGGCAGAGTAGAATAGGACCACTCCAACTCTTCCCATGGATGTCATGGAAGGCGATTTAGGGAACACAAGCTAAACAAAGCTTATCGAAATCAAAGATCTCGTGGAGAGTGTAGGCCAAATCCTCTGACTGCTCTGGCTAATATATGGCTTTTGTAGTACAGAATGGGGCGTGCTCTTGACCTGATAATGATGAATAATCCGCCACATTCTCATATCCTTACACTTTTTGCTATAGTTCAAGGCTAAATGTCTGAAGTCTGGTAACCGTGAGATCTTGAACTACCTATAATAGACTTCCATTTGATTCATCTACCTATATATACACAGATGTTGTTATAACTAGATAGTGCACTCATTAATTTTAATGATTGCCGAGTTTCACTTTCTGCCGATGTGTTCATTTGCATATCGATATATCGATAGTACTGATATCGACTTGGTTTGCATTTTTAGAGTTCCGTACTATAAGATGCTGTCAGTTCCTTTTTCCGAAAACGATGTTGAAATTATCACAGAATGTCTGTTATTATTCCCTTCAATATTGTGCATTTTTTTCGTCTGCAGTTTGCCAACTCCACAAGCACTTGACCAGTGTTTATATGGACAAGTTAAATAATGTTTTTAAAATACATTCGAAACCAGAAATTTGGAGTTACATAAAAAATAAGGATCTCTCAGCGTAAGTGTCCGACTCGCACTTGGCCATTTTTTACGTTAACCAAGGTGCATTGACATGAGTAGGCTGGAGGTTAGATCGGCCGTTTGGTGAATATTAAACGACAATGGACAGACAGTACATTGTTCGATATTCATTCGTTTTATTTTCGTGACAAACAGAAAGCCTTACATTTTGATAATTTATATTTTCACTTCTGAAGACTGAGAATTATCTGTGGTATTTATTTAACAGAAAAAAATTGGATACGGAAGGGGTTCGAGACATTGGTTTGTTTGTGTGTGTAAGTGGCCAACACTGTTGTCAGATTTTACAAGCTGCCTAAAGGCATCTGACATAGCTTGACGACTGCCATCAATGATGACAACCGGGACCAACGGCATAACGTGCTTTCCGGAGCATACTCCGTGATCGAGATATTTTTGTGCCACTTCCGGACACCCATCCAAGCGGGGACTGCGCCCGTGGTTGCTTAACATGCGGAAGCGCTAATAATGCTCACGTCTACTAGGCCATCGGGCTCTCAGAGACGTTGATGAAATACCGGCGTTTTCTTCTCCACTTTGCACGGTTTCGGCATCCTTGGTTGTAAGACCATTAGAACACATATCATCCTTAACAACATCAAGCCAACACACAACACTTCCTGGGTTTTCCCCTATGCAGGGGAGCCGGCACGAGGCGGCGGCATAGCCAGACATTTGTTCATATGTAATTTGCCGGTTTTCGCAAGTTGTGGCCGTATCATAAGTGGTTCTCTTGCGTTCATTTTGCATTTGATAAGTCGCCATAATAGTGCTTAAATTTATTAGGCAAGTAATCTAATATCAAGGATAATAAGGAAAGATTTGTTTGTTTGTTTGCATTGAATAGGCTCTATTTAAAACTACAAGACCTATTTTCAAAATTCTTTCACCTATGGAAAGCCAATTTATATGCGGATGACATAGGCTATAATTTACGCGGACAAAGTCGCGGGAAAATAGCTAGTCTATGATAATGATAATGCTCAAATTTGTATGTAATGTCTCCAAGAGCATTAAACAACTACAGCTACAAGTATCAGCTAATTTCGCAACACAAGTTTATGCATCTCCGCTAATACGCACAGTTTTACGTCTTGCCAGCGCTATGAACACTACAATTTACACCGCCTTCTTCCTCTCTCTCACCCGCGAGATGCGAGAGTGACCAACGACGTTAATTAAACACGCTAAAGGCACATAGCGTTATACTCGTAAGTTTAAACACATGAATAGTGAAGATGAACGAGCAGAGATGTCACCAATGTTGAAAATCACTAATTCGAATTTACAATTCGCCAATATCAATGCGAATATTCGCATTCTCTTTCGCGATAGGCGTGTTCTAATTGCATCCACTATGATAATATGCTGTGATGCTTTGTAAAGACCGTTGCTGTATGTTAGGTGATACATATAATGCAAGTAATTTATTTGGCAAAATGTTAAGAGTCGATGTGACTCCTGATTACGAATATGTTTGGTAACGAAATCTGGTTCATAAAAATAGCCCGAATCCAAAGACAATAAGTCCGTTAATACTTTCAATTGAGAACCTTCTTTTTCTTTTATTGTGCGGGCAGACAATCTTACGAAACAACTGATGATAAGTGTCATCGTTGCTGTATACGTAATTCGCATTTGCGCAAATAAGAAAAGAATATTAGAATACTAATATTTTTCGTCATGGTTTTAAAACTAGCGAATAATCCCGAATTCACATACGAATATCCGTTCCATCACCTCTAACGAGACAGTGAGCTTTGGACCGAGTTCCGATGTTTTAGTACCCAGTTTGTTGGTTTATGACGAAAAACTGGGTACTAACAAATAAAACCATTTAAAAGTACTCTTTATAGACATTACTAAAAACACTTCTCTTTTTGTCAAGGATTTAAAAACTAGCGAATAATCACGAATCCGCATACGAATATCCATCCCATCACTACTAAGGAGACAGTGAGCTTTGGACCGAGTTCCGATGTTTTAGTACCCAATTTGTTGGTTTACGACGGACGACTGGGTACATACAAGAAGCGAGTTAAGTAAAGGATGATTTATACACCACATCGGTGTGACCTACTTTTCGTAGACGCTAATATTTCCATTTTGTTTTGACTAGAGTCAGTTTTCAAGTCATTATTTTAGTGCACAATTATTAAGTCACAGAAACTTCTTGTGACAAAATGTATGGAACAACTGATATTTCAAACGATTTAGAGTTCGAACCTAGTAAAAAGTTCGTTTTAATTTTATGAACTTGGATACTCTAACGTCCTACTTACCAGTTACCACTCACCACTGGTATTAGGAACATGGATATTGCGAGAACAATGTCTAAATCTCTTAAAGTTTAAAGAGTTTATTTGCACCAAAATAACAGAAGATACAAGAAAAATGATTTGGATCTTAAAAACCCGCGATAGTATAAAAGGTGTTGCAGTTGATCGCGCCGATAGGGGAGGTTAGGGATTATCTCTATATATAATATCTCTCCTCCGTATGTGCTGAAACCACAGAGCAAAAAAATCTTGTCGCTCGCGGACTACATTGAAATTTCTTACTCTGTGACTAAAACGGTTATAATTACATACATACATGCTAACACGTCTTTTTTCTTGCGGGGTAGACAGAGCGTTTAGCATTTTGGTGGGCTTGTAGGTGGAGAACGCATAGAATGTTAAAATTAGACAATTGATAAGGCAAAAACTCATTCACTAATCGGCTTTATCCCAGAACGAGGCTGAATAATAGCTAAAGTAAATTTCGCAACACATACAGGGTGGTACTAAAACCCGACGCGTTAACACGCATACAGCGTTGACAATAAATCTATGGGGACGCGGCGCGGCCTCCGGCTACTTTTGAACTTCGGTTTGTTTTACAAAAAGTGAGCGATTTGCCGTTTTGAGTGTCTTTATCGAAATCTAGGCTCATTTTAATGGTTTAGTTTGTTTTACAGAAAGTGTACGATTTTGAGTTTTGATTGTCTTAAAACTAGGCTCATATTATTGGCCTTTATCGAAACCTAGGCTAATATTAATAGTTAAGTTTGTTTTACAGAACGTGAGCGATTTTGCCGTTTTGAGTGTCTTTTTCGAAACCTAGGCTCATATTCATGGTTTAGTTTGTTTTACAGAAAGTGAGTGATTTTGCTTTTTGAGTGTCTTTATCTGAACTAAACTATTAATACTATAAAATATAAAATCTTATACAAAATGTTAGGGTAAAGACGGTTATCGACCCTCAAATCATCAAATCAGACCGTCTAAATAAAGAACTTTTCATCTGGGATCGATGCTTCGAAGTCGAAAAAAAAACGAAATTTTTATACAAAAGTGTTGTGTTCCGTTTGTATGGAGACATGCGCTTCCAGGCGACTCTCAACTACATTTCGCAACACATCACTCTGTAGAGTGAGGTGTGCGAAGCGTTAACATGCATAGAGCTTTAGAACATGCAGTCCTTGGTGGACGCGGCGCGACCTCTACCTGCTTTTGGACTTCGGTTTGTTTTACAGAACGTAAGCGATCTTGGAATAGGTTATGAAGTCCTTTTTCGTCTTAACCCCTTGTTATGCCTTAACGGACTGTTTTGTATGGCAACGGTAGAGGTCGGAGTCTTTTGGTCTTGTGCCCCTTCGATGTATATTAAATATTATAAAGAGCTTATATTATATTTCATTTCGCAACAAATAGAGGCTGGTATTAAAACTCGATGCATTAACATGCATAGACGAGAGACTTAAGCTTTGACAGTCTTATGTGGACGCGGTGAGGGCTCTGCTTGCTTTTGGGCTTCGCTTTAATTGATAGAGTGTGAGCGACTTTGCTATTTTGCGAGCTTTTTGGTCATCATTCTGTTACCACACTTTAATACATTTATCAATCAACATACATAATTAATACCATAACACAATACATATTATTTAGTTCAGTTTTTGCAGAACACCAATTTTTCGAAGAAACGTATGGCGAACTGTTATTGCCAAATGAACAAGAACGTTGTAAGTTTCAGGGTGCATATTTCTAAATAAAATGTAAGTGGACGAGAAGGCAGTTGCAGGTATTGCAAGTCTGACTAAAATAGACAACAGTTTCACTTTTTCAAAATCATTATATCTCTAAGCCGCTCCCCGCGGTAAACGAGACTCCTACTTTATCCCGCCCGCCTCTGATCTACGGGTGGTTATATATTTTTTCCATGTTGTTCATTTTTCCCGAGGACGTCGGAATCAATTCCCGGAGTCCCGGGAGTGTCGTGCCTCATATCCTGGACGATGGATGGCCTGCCTCCAAATGGGTCACGTTCGTTATGTGTAACAAATTATATTAAACGTTACGAGATTCGAATTCAAGAGTGTCAATTAGATTTTATCTTCCACGCTGGTCTGAGAGAAAGGAAAAAACGTAAATGTATCAGCTTCTCTTCTCGCGCAGATCGTAAAAGCCGATCGAGGGAATGGGCGACAGGAATCATGTTGATAGGCGATGCGGCTTGGAGCACATCACAATTTTGATTCCGTTCTCACCTACAAGCCCACCAACATTCTAAACGTGGCCTTACGGTTAAACAGACCTGGGCTCTGTCTACCCCGCAAGGGAACAAGACGTGATAGTATGTATGTTAAAAACCCTTGATCACGTATAAAGTAAAAAGTTGTTCTTTTTGCTTCTAATATTAAAACCCCAACACGGTAACTACCTGTATTGAAATAGAGTAAGAATATTCCGTAAAAAAGGAAACAAATGCCGTAATAAAAGGTAACTCGCAGCGAATCCCGAGTGTTTATTAATTTTTACTTTTTTACCCGCCCGGTGAGCACGGTAATCAAGAACTTTTTCATTACGCCGATTTATTTAAAGCAATAAAGTGGATTGGCTCGCGAACAATCTGCGAAAACTGTTATATTTACAAACAGTTTTAAGTTTTTTGCAAATATTTCATCGGTATTTGCCGATCATAATATTAATTGAAAAATTGTGTGTTTAGCCTGCTCCCGATGCATGTCAGCTATAATTAGAAAACATATTATTATATCATAATTTGGAAATTTTCTTAAATTAAAATTCGTCACTAGGGAGGATGGTCTCACAATGTCCACCTCTCATCCTTGGCTGTGCAGACCTAAAGGCCATGTTTAACAAAATGGTCCTACAGGTACAGAAAAGGGAAAGGTCCTTCAACCAATTCCTACGCGCAACCGGTACATTTTATAATAAGGTTAGTCTCCATAGAAGTAATAAAATATTATATCAGAACTTATGCTCTCACCGACATTTTACAGCCAATCGTAACGTAAATGAATGCCAAGGGTGAGTCGTAACGTCCGCGTTTATGCGCTAGCAAATTATGACGGACGTACACCGACGCATGTACTACATAGTACGGTTGTTTAGCTTTAGATATAGTTAATAGTTAACGATCATAGGTCACGAGCTTATTGTTTACTTGCTATGTTTTGGCTTAATCTATGTAGGATTAAATTTTAATAATCATTATTACGAAATAAATGGCATTAAGACGACAAAAAAGATCCAGTGCTGCCCCTATTTTAAAAATAAATACTCTCAGAATAATAGTTGTTCGTTCTCATGTTAACCAAACACATTGAAGACATAGGTTTGAACGAGATATTTGAGCAATACACAATAAGTATCGTCTTCTTTATATCGGTTTTGTCTATCCCGTAAAAGATAGCAACATCATCCACTATCGTATAGTTTACCATCATTGCGTGCGTTAAAAACTTTACCTGTCAGTCATTTCGTCCAAGGATTAGTTGACCTCAATTTGGATAAAACGCTTTAATCGAAGTCCTGTCCCATTTGCCGCGGAATCATTTGAGGGAAGGGAAAACTCTTCTTGACAGGTCGCTAAATTATATAATAGCGTAAAAACGGAACACAATTAACATCTTTTGCAAGGTTTTTAAAATAAAATAACTAGCTACTTGTTACAACTTTACCGTACAACACCGATACTTGGTATCTCAATTTACTGGACATTGGCAGAATCACTGAAATCTCGGTGGAAGCCATATTATAAAACAGAAGAGGTTGTCTATATCTTCGAATCTGAATCGTTTGTAGGACGTTCTACTGCAATCTAGTTAGTTACGAATCAATGTAAAAGTAAGTGAATGAACAACTAGATTCTCGAAGCCCCATAACTCGTCTTTATAATAATTAGATTTCTCAATTTACGACAAAATAAAATCTCACGGTTGAAATAATATCAGTTCGCTTGAGATAGGGCAACGTTTCCTAGAAAAGTAAATTGAATTTGTAAGACGGCCCGCAAAATAGGAATGGCCCCGATACGATACCGATTTATCGGCGTATCGGTCTTTTACCACTATAAACTAGTTGGAATTATGAAAAGTAGTAGTTTTAGCTTTTGCCAATACCACTGACAATTTAAATAATTGATATATAACATAACAACAAATATACGACCTCATTAATATGTGTAAGTCAATTATTCACATGTTATTAGTACGGATAAAAATGAGAATGACAGCGAGATACAGAATATGATGAGTAAATTCGCAAAGCTTTTGTTAAAATTATCTTAGAACGTGACAAGAAATCCCAAAGCAAATTACAAAAACATTTGTTTCGTATTTCATTGTAGGTAATCTTAATTTTACGATTCAAGGCCTTACAACTCAAAAAAGTCCGGAAATATCAGTAATTGTTCAGTTTGCTTCTACATTTATATGATAAATCACTTGCTTATATATCGTGTTGTGTATGTAATAATAGGTGTTAAAGATCAAGGTAGTATTACAAAACCGGCGCTGTTTCTTTTTCACTTGGAATTTCCTACATTATAAAGGTTTTTGGAATTTTCTACAGACAAAACAGTAAAATCAAAAATACTACATGTTTGACAACTCGCACAACGATTGTGATTGTGGCTTCTCCCCAAAAATTATAGCATCTTATGTCTTTTCCTAGGTGCCCAATACCTGTACCTCGGATGACTTATATTCCGACTCCGAGAGGTATAAGGAGTGTAAATAAAAATAGGACTATGACTTTGAAATTTAACATCAATCCATCGATACGACAAGACGAAGAACACAAGGACTACTGCATATAATTAAAACATTTTTGCAAGAATAAATTCTAAGTCATACCGGTGGCAGAGTTCATAGGAGCACTAAAATAATCGTGTTTTATTGGGGTAAATACACACCGTACAGTTGCATTCCTACGAAGTCTGTGATTACGTTCCCGTAGCACGTGATTACAGGATGCGTATGCAACTTCGTAGAAAACGGGATGAAGTGGAATACCAAAACAAGTGCATCTCTGTGCTTGCAAAAATTCCGCTTGTTACAGAAATAAAACCGACCAGTATTTCTTTGAAAAAGAAATCCATAGCTAGTGGCAACAGGAATGAATTGCATCGGTATTGCCATTAAACTTCGAACTTTTTGGAAAAATAAAACCGATTTCGGTCTGTCGCGTCCCTACGAAATCTGTGTTGACGCACCAGTGACAAGTTGGCGCAATCGGAGCGGGACGCCAAAATGGATGGGGGGCGAATCGGAACGGGTCCAAAGTTTAATTAATTATACAGCCCTTCGCAAATTCGAATTCCGTTTATAAATATTTGATTCCATTGTTAATGGCGGCGCTTGCGTGTGAAATATTAAGTATTTGGTGTCGGATGGGTTTTGTAAAAATGCAATTACTATCTCCGGTCCCTTTTTTTCAAAGTTTATAGTTATACTCGAGTGTAGGTTTTATCTATCAATCAGATTTTTTAACTAACAAGTATATATAACGTTGGATGGAATATTCGTTGGAATTTTAAAATGAAATGAAATGATATTTCATTTCATTTCAAAATTTTTATTAAGAACAATTCATAATTAAGCTTCCAACGAAACCGGTTGTACGAACTTAATTTGATTATGGCATAAATATAATACTGAATTTGTTGCAATGTCGCCCAAATTTACAATGCTACATGCATTTACACAATGCATGTAGCATTGTGTAAATAATTATATTTATTACAAAAGAAATTTAAATAAATATAATAAAGATGCTTATACAGATAAACTTTCAAGACCAAGGCCAATTAGAAAAGATCATTATCAATCAAAACCCGACCGTGAATCGAACCCGGGACCACTCGTGTCGCATGCTGGCGTGTTAACCGCTGCGCTAAGGATGTCGTCTAATACAAATGAGCAGCAGGAATTCTTGCGAGTGAAACTCTGTATAGAAAAATAAGTGTTTTAAATCAACAAGTAATCATGAAATCATTTTGCGATGCAGAAAAATTATCGAGAAACAATTCACGTTCACGTGAAACCAGTTACCGTAATACCTAGAACCGCATATCGCGTGCCGCGTGACGGCAAAACAAACGCACTAGCGATAACAGAATGGAATACAACGAGCACGGAAGAATAACTCGAGTAAGTGACGACTTATTGGTACGGCGCAGTGGTATCGTTACTGATCCAACGGACGTGGGGTTGGTTTGATTGGCTCTTGTGAACTGAATAACACTATATGCTTTGTGAAGAGACGTTCGCTCCTTCCTCCGACCAAATTCAATCTCATTTAAAGCAAAACTGAGTTCTGAAAGACAACGAAAGGACTTTGGCAATCACATACCTATCACTCTCACAATAACTGTGTTTAATTTTAACATATTCTCTTAGGTGCATATTCAAAGCAGCAAAAAGGTGAGCTTAAAGCAAACCAAAAGCATCCATCGTTGAGCCGGCTGATAGCATGTCAAAAAAGAATGAAATTTTATACATTCCATGACACGTCATGTTGTAAACATTGCGTTTTTTAACTTAAGAGTCGCCTGGAATCGCATGTCTCCATACAAACGGAAAAAGGGAATCGTGGCAATATTTGATAATTTTAGGGCAAAATTAAGCATTAATCTCATTATAATCTACGTACGTTCCTATACAGTTTGGTTAAATTATCAAATGTTTGAGAATTATACGCCTCTCAAGATTTCCATACAAATTTGAAAAGGCTTGTAATTCTCAAACCATTGGTATTTTAACCAAGAGAAATCCTTCAAGGTTAAGGTCTTTAAGCGAATAAAATGAAGGCTCAAAATACTTTTACCCAGAGATCTATTGTACAACCGCGCGCGATATTGGTGGGTCGTACCGTACATAGTACGAAGTGTCAATTCCATTCGTTCTATATTTGTTCAACAGCTGTTCTGTTATGGTGTAAATACGCCTTGTGTTATTGTGTTACGTACCTATACGCCATTGTCGGTGCATAATTAACCACTTTTGCTGGGTGAATCGAAGCAAGACATTATTTTCTGTGCCACGCTACTTCCTTGTTTGTTCGTACTGTACTAAGAATTCTTTAAATCGTGGGGTGTGCGGGCGTGAGGAATCATGTCAATAGGCGATGCGGCTAGCAACCTATCACTATTTTGATTACGCTTTCCACCTTAACTTACATGCTAAAAGATAAAGACGTGATAATGTATATGTATGTATTCTGTAAAATTAAAGTGTTCAGCAGGCATATTTGCTAACTTTTGACAACTACTGTGTACATCATTTCGATGGTAACTTCAATATTCATTACTGCTTCCGTATAAAAGACTATTTTTATTTGAGATATGAAAACCATAGTGGATGTTAAAGTGTAGTCACTTTTATCATCCATTATGGTCAAAACGTTGTACACCGAGTTAGCAAATAGGCCTGCAGGACATAATACGATTTTAGATAGCGGATTGAAGTATTTCACAACAAACTGTATTTCAACAACACGTCTAAATATTTGTTTGTTCATTGATTGTTATGTTAGCATTGTCATACAACTCACGGTCAATGATATCCAAATAGAAAATGTATGTCACCGATACTTTTTTATTTACTTAGGTACTTAGAGAAAGCTGACTGCATTCTCCAAACGGATACTAGCTGGCGAATTGCAATAGGCTTAGTTTCCTAAAAAATATAATTATTCTTTTAGATAGGTAATTCAAAAATATTTGACACGTAGTTTTTCTCTTCAATTAGGTATTTACAATAAAAAATTTAATTAGTTCGTGAAAATTTCGCGTGACATCATAGTTTGCTCCACTGTTTCGCAAACTGTGATGTCACACTGTGTGTGTGACGTCATTGTTCAATTACCAAAAAAAAATTGTAATCTAACTGACGGACTAATTTAAATTTTATTATTTTGACCCAGTAAACTATCCTAATAACCCAACAGTGTAGTTGTACGTTAAACTAAAATAAATAGCTGGTATTAAATTTCAAAGTGCCATAATAGGCTTATTCGACCTATCCAAAGCGATCAAAACAGCTAGGGTCAGCAATACGTAATGAGGCCCCAAGGACAATTTTGACCCAATTTCAATATCAAAAGTAATCAATTAAAGGGGTACAGATGCCTGCGGAATGTATTCATAAATGCAAATCCCGCCAGACGAGTATTACCGGTTGGCTCCGCGTCAGATGTGTATGGATAACTCGGCCAAACCAGGCGGTCTAAAAAATTACTCTTTTGCGCCTCAAAAGGCTATAAAAGCTCAAAATAGGCACAGAATTTTACAGGAAATATGATGATAAGTTGGGCAGGACAAATACATAAATGAAGTTGTTTTAATCCTATTAAATACATAATATTAACGTTAAAAGAATGTAATGACTCCAAGTATTATAATAATGAATTGTTACGATGTCATAACAATTACGCGGGCATTGTTTACTTTGAACACGTATTAATTGTTTTATTTTATAGTAAATGATAAGTTTAGGCCGCTCCTAAAGTAGAGTGCAGAAGAAGCGGCAACAAACTCAATGCGGCACAGCGCATTTTCTCCAAGCGACGTCAACTCACAATTTTTAGTTTACCTTAGAAACTACATACATGGTCTCATTATACTCGTACTATACGAGCAAAACTACAGTCTGTAACAATTTTGTGTTAATATGGTACCAAAAGACACGAGCATCTTCATAAAAGCTTGTAAAAAATAAATTGATTTTGAAAATATATGTCGAACTGGACAGGGTTGATAATTGTCATTTGACTTTGGTACTCTGAAAGCATAAGCGATTGTACAATGTACATAAATATTGTAAGCGATTGTACAATGTACATATATTGATGACAACATGTTCCGCCAATTGATTATTTTAAAGGTTTAAAAAGCGTTTTTACATGTTAACAAAAACTGTATACACGCGCCATGTTTTCCTCAGCTGTCGTATCGGAGGCGAGTGGGCGAGGCGAGGGCCGAGATTATGGAGATTTTTCAATCATTCATCAACCGGTTGTTTACGCCGTTTTACGCTACGATACCAACTGGGTGAACAAACTGGGTCAATGAAGAATGCTTCGAATTACGGTCACAGTTATCACTATCATATTCTTCAGTGATGTTTTGTTGTTTTAATTGAAGGTATATACAATTTTACGTTTAATATAGGAGTGACCATTGTTTATTATTTGTTATTTTTAATTTAAGTAGTGAAGTTAAAGAGTGAATCTTGCTGAAAAAGAGTGGTTTAACTTGTAAATTGTGACTTTATGACCTTTACGTCTTTTACGATAAATTACGGTACATTGTGACTTTATGACCTATACGTATTTATCTGGAGAGCTTTTAGGTTAGAAAGGTAATTTTTTAACCGATATTTCAATTTTTGAAGAGCTTTTTTTCACAGCACACCGAAAAAAATGTGTAAACGTTTCCCATTATTCATCCATCAGATAAAAATTTTAATAATGATAGTGTTTTTTATGTGTACAGATATATTTAAGCACTTATTTTTAGTAATATCATGGAATACTTGAGTTAAGCTCCTATCTATACGGGCAAATCAGAGATTTAAAGCTGTTCTAATAAATAGTTATTACATTTATATTACACATAAAGTTAGTACTTCTCGGAAATCTCATCATTTCAAGATAATAAACATCGATGATCACAGTAAACTGAATATATGTACAGTCATATTGAAGCGTGTCGCTTGCACCGTCTTTTTACTCAAGATTATCGCAAATAAAAACTTCAACGCGGCTTTGAACCTATTCATCGCGAGATTTTAATATTTCAACACTATTCATTGCGCGCAGTAGATATAAATCTTTGTAGTGTTAGCGATATTTCAGATAGTTTCACGACGAATTAAACAGAGTTTCAGATACAGGTCTCACTAGAATATTACACGTCTGCATGTGCTGTAGTAAAGTGCATTTCAGTAATTAACCGAACGATATCTCTATTAGTTTCAGTGACTTGATGCTGTCTTGTCCTTGTTCAAAATGCTTTATTTTTTTTATATAGTACTTATACCTATTGGTTTTGTTAATGCACCAGCATCAATTCGTTGGAAGGCCCAGCTATTAATATAAATTGCAAATTACACGATTTATACTTCTACGCATTTGTTACTTTGTGATATCTTTGTAGTCTCAGATGTTGAAGATATCTCGCAAAGTTTAATGTACGATCCGAGGGGAAATTACTTACCGATCTAGCCGAGGAGGGGATATAAGTAAACAAGGTGCCTGGGACGCGGAGAAAGGGTAACCATCGAATGATGAGTAGGATTCTCAAACTCATTAAGTTTGTTTGTTTTCCGTGTGTGTAAGTGGCCAACACTGGTGTCAGATTTTTCAAGCTGCCTAAAGGCATTTGACATGGCTTAACGACTGCCATCAATGATGTCAGCCGGGACCAACGACTTAACGTGCCTTCCGAGACTGAAGGAGGAGCTCGAGATATTTTTTACTCTTACTTTACTACTTACTTTAGTTGAATTAGAATATATAAATACTTGAATTAGAAAGTTAAGGATTCATTGATGGCCTCTGTGTTGTATTGTATGTACTTGGTAGGTCGCTATTTCAAGACCTTAGGTCATCGTTGGGATTTCGTATGATAAAAAGGCAAATACTTTAAGATATATTTGTCTTCGGTGTAGGAGTGTTTTGTTTGAGTTTGTACTATGATGAGATTGGACCTACATCTGCGACACCTCTTAGTCCTAAGGTTGGGCCGGCAATTATTGATATCTGTTCATCTTTTTGTGTATTAGTGGTTAACATTGATGCCAGGTTTAGAAGCATTTGTAATGTTTAGACTCTCATCAGTATCTTACGATACAATTTCACAACTTACTTTAGGGCTGGTACAATTTGTATTATTTTCATTTTTTCATCATCTAGTATTCCAAAATACATGCATAATGTGCAAGATTAATCCGACTTATAAAAAAAAGTGGAGATGTTCCTACCAATGAATCCCAGCTAATATTGATCAAATATTGCCTTCCAACGCTTAATATTAGCTGTACCGCGTCTCGAAGTAGGTGTCAGATCCACCGACATGTCTTTCGGCGAACGAATCCTGAATCCCTAAACGGGTCATCAAAGGATGGAGTAAGGTTACGCTCAACCTCCGTAATTAACGGTTCCCTCCCGATTCCTCGTAAAACCGAGGACAAAAGTTAAAGAGCGTATAAACGTGACCCTTGAGACCAAACAATAAATTAAGGTACTTCTGTAACAGCTCTCAGTACAGGACACTCTGAGTTAAGTTTAGAGATTTTCAAGGCAAGAGTGAATAGAATAGGTATTATTTCAGTTTGCATGTACGACTCATCCCATCGTTGCTTCCCATCAATCAAGATAGGCATCATCAGGCAGGGTTCAAACGCAATCAAATGATTCATATAAACGTATTGCCCTCGCCTAACTAGCATTACACGAAGCGCTTCCGCAGTAAAGTTTTAATTGACTAGTACTTTCGTGGTGAAAGTACTATTTAATTTTTTACTAAATTAACGTGTTTATCCTGATATTTCTACATAAATAAAATACGGCGCCAATAAAAGTACTTTTAATTTCATAGAAACTGAAGCGTCATTTTCCGAACAAAGAAATCGGTGGACCTATTAACCTCATATTTTCTTATAATCATCGGGTCTTTGATAGTCTTCATTGCAAGAGCAAAAACCTCTCTGTACTACCAGAGCCATATATAAGCCAGAAGAGTTAGATGATTTCGCCTACACTCTCCACGCTGGACTAACGTGTTGGAGAGGTATCTTTAATGTTTATAAGCTTTTGTTTTTTGATATTAATTAAGCTTAACTTTTTGGTCCATATTTAATGGCGTTCTACTTCTGTCCCATCCATAATCTACGCTGAAGGCTGCAATTATTTCCTCCCGACAGAATATCATTACGCTTTTTATATGGATAACGTTTTTACGGCCCATTCTCTAGGTCGACGGTAAGGTCGGATTTAGAGTACGCCTGAGGACCTGCGTTGAACAAGCGTAAATTTATTGATACTGCTTAAATCTAACGGAACGTTTTATATGGTAATAGGTATTTGGGATAGGTATCTATTCGACATATGTCTTTCTTGTGGAATGTGACAGTTATCACTTGCCAAATAATTAGTGGCGTGCCTGAGACCAATCAATCTCGCCTTTCCTTTGCAAAATAGTGTTTTACCATTTGATAAATAATAATAAACAAAGCCTTTATTGATTTCCGCTCATTTACATGTCTTACTTCACAAATGTTCATTACAATGAAGTATTAGTTTCATTTGGTATACGTCACAGCGACCTAGCATAAATAGTACAAGATACATTAAAAGTCAGAACATCGTCAAACAGAAACCTAAAGCTAATGACTGCATCGATAAATATGCATGCCGTTTCGTTTGCAGACGGTATTTCCCGTTTATTTCCGTGCTGATTGACGACAAACCTGCCTCAACTGACCACAGCCATGATAAATGATTTAGTGCGTCGCACTGCAAGTCTGCGAGAGTACGTCACGCTGTCATTGTATGTACCTAGCCTACGTAGGATAATCGTGATTTTAGTGACTGTGACGTCACCGCACGTCAGTATTACTTTGGCCTTTGCGACATTTGCTTACATAACACAGCGTCACGTCTGTTAATAGGAAGGCAAAGTTTGGACGTTGTTTTTCGGTTTCGGTTCAGTTATTTTTTACTCTTATATTCACCTCAACCATTGAACATATTTGGATGAAACTTCGCTTATAATATAAAGCCATAACTAGACCTATTATATAGAGCATCGGTTTTTTATACCGAAATCAGGTTAACGAGGGTAGGTTAGGTTATTATATGTATCAGGCTATCATTTTCCCATATTTTAAAGAATAAGAAGAAGTTCGGGCTCCCTTCCCAAGGTTTTGCCTGCATGCTATGTGATTTGGGGCCCTTCAAAAAGGCGTGGTTATGGGTATTATGAGTCCATGGGCGACAGTGACCAATTTCCATCAGGTGGCCTGTCTAGCCGTCAAATATACACAAAAAGTTATATCGGTTAATAAGCGGATGAAGTCTTAGGCAAAAATACTATAAGAACCTATAGTAAAACCATAATGAAAATGTTGACTTGAATCTAAGAATATCGGACGTGGGCGTCTGTTATTTCGTGTCCCAAATTTGCGAGTACGCTCACTGAATGGATCGAGAAATGAGTCATTAGGGCCGAAATAGACACAGATGTTATTTGTGTTAAAGATACCAGTATAAGAGTATCTCATTAGTCTTTTTTTATTGACTCAATAAATAATCTGAACAAGTATATTAATTAATAAGACCAATACATTTTCGTTTTCGTGTGTAGTGTAACAATTGGGATAAAAAATAGACGTTCGTGCCTTATATTTTCTAAATGTATATAATTTAGAAAACCTTAATATTGAAAATATGGTGGATAAATTACTTTTAATGAAATATTTTCTCTTCATCATCATCATCATCATCAGGTCTTTCTAGTCTCCACTGCAGGAGCACGACCCTCTCTGTACTACCAGAGCCTACTAGCCTGAGTAGTCAGAGGTTTTACTCTTCATTCAGCAGTTAATATCTATGGACCACAAGATGATGACCTTATAAGAATCAACTCAAACCTATCGCAAAAGGAGATGGCGAAACCGGCGAGCATGCATGAAAAGAGTAATGAATGTGGATGAAGCGATTTGTAAGGATCGTAGCAAGTGGAAATCCATAGTCTCTGCCTACCCCTATGGGAAAGAGGCGTGATAATATGTATGTTTGTATGTAACTCAAACCTCCATCGATTTTGCTTTTAAGCATACGATTTCGATGGTGTTTTTTTCATCATTATCATAATCATCTGCTTATAGAAAGAGAAATATTATTTTAAATATAAAATAATAAAGTAAATAAAATAAATATAAATAAATAAATATATACGGACAAATCACACAGATTGAGCTAGCCCCAAAGTAAGTTCTTATGAAAGACTTGTGTTATGGGATACTAACTCAACGATACTATATTTTATAACAAATACATATATAGATAAACATCCAAGACCCGGGTCAATCTGAAAAAGATCGTTTTCCATCTTGACCTGACCGGGGATCGAACCCGGGACCATCCGTGTCGCAGGCAGGCGTGATGACCGCTGCGCCACGGAGGTCTTTTTGTTCAGGACATTTATATTGTCACAATAAATAATCCGAACAAGTACCTTTATTCATTTTATGAGATAACATAATGGTAGTAACAGGTTTTGTCATACTTGGAACAGCTTTTATTTATCAGTTTAAGCCAGTAATATAACAATACATTCAAAGTTATTGTTCTAACGATAGCACAACTATAAAATGTATGTAGTAATTTAACGATTTTAAACAATCTAACGAAGAAGATAGAGTAAAGGCAAATATAAAGATAAATGTATCACTAAATATTTAAAACTAATTTAATATCTGTATAAAATATTTCAAATATACATAATTTATAAGACTGCCTGAGTAAAGTTTGACGTAGTTTTAATTTATAGTTAATTTATTTTTTAAATTATCATAAAAAAGTCAACATCTTCTAATGAGTCGCACGCACACGCACGTACAGTCACTTGCAAAAGATCATTAGAATTGGCGAATAAAAAAAAAAAAAAGTAAAAGACCTACACAGAACAGCAAGTCAAGTGGCTCTACACGCACCTTTATTCAATCAATCAGGGGTTTTCTGAAATATTAACCACCAGATAGCAGCACTGACTGATTTCGATGAGCTGCTGTCATTAGATAGATTGACAAGGACCTAACAGGCTGAGTAAATAGGAACTCTCCAAATCTTCCCGTGGATGTTGATAAGTGACTAAGGAAACACAAGCTAAACAAACAGAGCTTAAAACATCAAAGAGACCTCTCCAACCCGTCCGACCAGCATGGGGAGTGTAGGCCAAATACTCTAACTGTTCGGCTAATATAAGCTCTGATAGTACAGACAGAGAGGGTCATGCTCCTGAAGTGAAGGCTACAAAAAGACCTGATGAAGAAGGAGAAACAACTGACACATTGTGGCCCAATCACAGCTCACCGGACCAGACGCTTCAGTGGTGCCGCCGCATATTTCAGATTTCAGAACACCCTCTTCATAAGAGTGGGAAAATTACAATTCATTGGGAAGTATGCTGTAATATTTGGAAATAAAAGGCAAGCAACGTTATAATGTACTTGGAATTAGGAGGATTCTGTTATTGATTTAAAACCATATTCAGCTGCAAAATCTACAATTGGCAGAATCGATACTAGAATTTTTTTCTCCCAGTCCACCTCTGTGAATGAATAAGAACAGAATAAAAATATTAAATGATATGAGATAATATTATTCATGTACTCCAAACAAGTACAAACGATTACTTTGCTACGTTAAGACTTTTACAGGCGACTGTACGATGCGCATTTCACAATAATTATACGATATAAATATAAAATAATATCCTGCTTTCTATAATTACGAACAGTAAAATAAAATAAGTACTTAAATATAAAATTCTGTACAAATTAATGGCTACTGAGTTTTAGTGGTCTAGGCCTAAAGCTAGCTAGCATAGCCATCATTGATGAATGCATTAGTATTGTCCAAATAACACCCAATTATTAAACAATTTATGATTTAATTATTATTCTAAATTGTAGTTTTTTTTCCTTATTCATATATTCTTTATTTTAATCAGAAGTTTAGTAATAAACTTTGTATAGAATTTTTTTTGTTTCTCACGGAGCAGGTTAATTCAATATTATTTTTATTTATTAACGTATATCAAGAGAAGCCGATATAATCTATAGGCCTCTTGATATGTAAGTACGTAGAGACACAGAAACTTTAAGGGTGCCTTGTTTGCTACGGAACCCAAAAAGGAAAGATTTGATTGTTTATTTGCATCGAATAGGTTTCGAAACTACTTGACCGAGTTTAAAAATTATGTCAGCTATAGTTAACTAATTTATCTGCGGGTGACATACGCTATAATTTTCGCGGACGAAGTCGCGGAAAAATTGAAAGTTGTATATAATTTTCCGAATAATTAATCTAAAGAAACTGTGTCGTGACTGTTTGGTTGCTTAAGCGCTGATCAGTGCTTTATGAAATCGCCTGATTGCCGGGCGGGAGAATTTTAAAACTTAAATATAAAATATAAACACAAGGTATAAAATTGCAAATTTCGAATTTTCCGTAAAATCTAAGTTTTTAAATTATCGCCACTTTTCCGCAAGTCAATATGTGGTACTTTTGCAAGTACTTCATAACGGTAACAATGTTTATACACAAACAAATTATCAAACAAGCAACAGACACGCATTGTATCAAAGAATTCGCGCCACCTCAGCCACTGTAGCCTTGCGCAGTTTCGCAACAACTCCAATCAAATTCCACTCGTTTCATAACGGCCGCGCAATGTAAACCTATTGTGCATGCATGAACATTTTATACGGGAACGAATCGGCCCTTCATTACGGTTCCGCGTTGATGTTTTCGTGAAATGTCCTACTGTATCAGATGGCGCATTCTGTATATTATTTTGGTTCCACGTTGATGTTCACGTAAAATGTCCTACTGTATCAGACGTCGCGTCCTGTATAATGACTTACTTTTATAGTCTGGCCATAAGTTCAGTCGGATGATGCCGATTTCACCTAAAATGTTTCGCAACAACTCCACAGAACATATTTACTGAGTCCAGTACGAGTAGACAGCACTTGAAAAAAAATATACCTTTTTAGGGTTCCGTACAAAAGTTGAAAAACGGAACCCTTATAGGATCACTCGAGCGTCTGTCTGTCCGTCCGTCCGTCTGTCACAGCCGATTTTCTCCGAATCTACTGAACCAAATTAGATGAAATTTGGTAAGATATTGTAATCCTATGACCCAAACACGGATGTGCAAAGTAAATAAAGATTTTTTTGAAATAAGGGACATTTTGAGGGGCTTAATTACAAAATTTTAAAAAAAAGTTTTGCAAACCTTACTGTGTCATATATCAAATGAAAGGGCTCATTATGAGGATCTCAAAAATATTTTTTTTTGTTCGGGTAAAATCAATACTTTTGATTTTATTCACGAAAGAAGGCAAAAATTGACCATTCCCCCCCCCTGATCTCCGAACCTACTGGGCCGAAAATTTTGAAAAAATTACAAAATATAGTTCATTCCTTGAAGATTACAGGAAAAATAATAAGAATTCTATCACTTGAAAATTAAGTGGTAAACTCACAATAATAAGTTCATCTAGGGAAATAGTTCACTAAAACACCACTAGATGGCGCTAGTCAATTGAATAAAACATTTTTGCACATTGTGTGTGTGTTCACGAAGCATATTGTACGGAACCCTCATTGCGCGAGTTTGACTCACACTTGGCCGGTTTTTCAGTTGAAAATTACTTTTGGTAAACCCTATGTTAATCATATTTTCATGGTATTCCAGCTATAATTGTTCTGTGTGTAAGTCAACGTAACGTACAAAAAAGATGTGTCTACAAAGCAGAAAATTACATCCCAGATTATGACATTACGCGAACAGACCTTCAGGGTAATTTTGCGAACCAGGCAAATGTCGAGCCCTGTGATTATGAAACACCCGCGCAAGCACCAAATATCAATTATTTAGGGTACACCTGTAAAATCGTGGATCCTGCGGGCACGCGCGCCCTGCGCGAGGTGAACGGAAGTTTTAGTACAGATTACGTAAATTTACTTTTAGGTTCTCGGTTGCCGTGTGGTTCTTGGCAGAGTAGAATAGGACCACTTCAAGTCTTCCCGTGCATTTCGCAGAATGCAACTTAGGAAACACAAACAAAAAAAACCTTACAAACATCAAACAGACCTCTCCAATCCGTCTGGCCAGCGTGGAGAGTGTAGGCCAAATCCTCTGACTGCTCTGGTAGTACTGAGAGGGTCGAGCTCCTGCAGAGGAGACTATAAAAAACCTGATGGTGATGATGATGATGACGTATATTTTACGCTCATATTCTTATTTCCTAACTTCTTAACGTTTGCTTACTTATACTTGTTCACCGTGAATGCAGATCCGCCGAAACAGATTCTTTTCTAAAACTGTTAAATTAAGGGGAGACTGTTTTGTTATAAACTAGCGGTCTACCCTGGCTGAGCTCGGGTATGTACAAATAATCTTTCCAAGAATAGAGCCTACGCGCCGGTGAAAACCGCTCTAAAATCGGCCCAGTAGTTTTAAGATTAGTCTTTACGACAGACAGACATACGCGTCGGAAATCTTAAATTTTTACTTTAAATTGTACCTTCTATGTCAAAGACCTATATCCTAAGTTATAGGATATAGGGAAATTAGTACTATAAGTTCATCAAATGTTTGAATGGGCATCATATATGCCATTATCCAAAAAAGCCGAGTAATCAACTCCGGGAAACTTCCGGGGAGGAAAACGGAAACCCATCTCGGTAAGTATCCAGTAACACATCCCCTTTGTTATGCTAATATCAAGGTGAATCATCACAAATAAGATAGATGTGCAGAAAAGACCTCGTCTAAAGCACACAAGCAGTCGGAGTCTCTAAAGACCGATGCCAAATCAGATATAGTGGATTCTTACTATTTCTATTTACAGCCTATTTTTGACGGAAGATATGGATAAAACGTACGTTATCCTACGTACGAGTATATTCATTCTATATTTTGTGTTAAATGTTGAGAAACGTATGCAGTAGGCTTCTTTCGACGCCTCGCGAAACATGAATCGGATTCATTACAAAAGTTTCGGCAAAACTTGAGATTGAATACTTCTGTAGCCAACTTATTTTGTGTTAAATGTTGAGAAATTACCGCACTAGTCTCCTTTGTATCGACGCCTCGCGACATCCGAACCGGATTCATTACAAACGCTTCGGCGGAAGCATTTTTCTGAAGACTTGAGATTGAATACTTCCGTAGCCAACTTATTTTGTGTTAAATGTTGAGAAATGGCCGCACTAGGCTTATTTGTATCAACATCTCGCGAAATTCGAACCTGATTTATTAAAAACGCTTCAGCGAAGGTATTTCTCAGAAATACTATAAGATTGAATCGTTAGCAGAGTTAAGTCGAGTTCCGAAAATGTAGTTTGTTTTATGAAAATTCCGGATCAACTTTGACTTTTGTTGAGAGTTCTTGTCATTTTTGGGATCAAGGCTAAGGAACTTCAGTAAGTAATTTATGTTGCGGTATAAAGTTAAAGAAAATTGTGGTTTCCGTCATGGGATAGAAATATGCCACAGATAACGCTTATATGATACAGAATAGATAAAAATATAATTAAATATTCTAAAGGTGTTAGGATAGGTGGTCAACAAAAATCTAATCATAAGTATATATTTGGCGAACATGTAATATGATTGCCAAATATATACTTATGATTGTAAGTGACTTCTTAGAATATTTTCATCAATAATAAAAACTGGGCATTCAGGTGTAATGTGACATGTCAAAAATTTCGCACACTACTTCGTCAAAAATTTACAGTCAAGTTAAAGAAAAACAAGCCCATTACATTGATAAAAGACAACTGTCATTTGTGACGATCTGGGTGTTAAACATCTCACTTCATAACTTCAAAATGTTAAACCCGACTGCCCCCTTTTGTCAGTATTAAGTCCGCCAATTTTTTTTTTCTGAAATTACATAGCCGGGAAAAATACGATCGATTGGTCAAGATGTGTTAAGGCTACAGGAAGCGACAATGGAACATACATACAACGCGCGTGAAATATTAACCTCCTTTTGGGTCAGTCAGATTAAAAAAAGTCCTTTCCATATAATCCGAATATCCGATTTCAATCATAACCGAATTCTATAACAAAGTAGCTGCCAGCAACCGCGCCCAAATCCGCAGTGTATTAAATCGAATTTCCGCACGAGCGGGTTCCGTATCTTTCATATTTGCGGAATGTCCGCGGAGTATGATCAAACGGGTTGTCCGCTAACTTTGAATATGGTTCAATCAAAGGGCATTTGGGTTGGAATATTACGCTTTTTGCCGTGTTTACAATATGTGGTATTTATACCGAAATTCCGTCCCAATTTGAATACATATAATTCATAGAGTCTGCTGGCACACGTGGTTAGCTGGCTAAACCTAGTCGTATATAAAGATACAGTGCGAATCAACTTTATGGCGGCTCGGAATATAGCGCGAGTCGATGCGCAGTACACAATAGGTTCAGCGGGGCAAGCGCGGGGAGGAGGGGCGCGTACTGCGCAGCTCTCAGCTAATAACCGAGCCGCCATAAAGTTTGATTCAGACTGTACAGTCCGAAAGGCGTATGCTGAGCTTTGCATTAGTGTGAGTAATCACCAAAAGTAGAGTCGGACAAAAAACTTAAAAAAAAAATTATTATGTATCGTTCATATCTTTAAAGTAACTAATTAAATTACATATTTCTTTTACTTGGCTATTTAAAGGTTTTGGTATTCTTCATTTACTTGTGTTCGCAGCCATTTCACTAATGTATCGAACACAAGAACAAAATATTAACTATTAAATACGTCACGCTGCTATCAGTACAAGGGTGAAGTGTGACAGGCGCGGGGCATCTCCGCCGCGCTATCGTCCGACGTCACATGTACACTATCTATGTGCACTCACACAAATGCAAAGCTCAGCTTAGGCCTACCTACATTTAAATTTAAAAAAAAATAGGCGTTTAGACTATTACTTACAGGGCGCTGGGCTGGGCGGCTCGGCGTAGATGCCTATCGACTTGCTGGGGTCGTCGATGAGGGACTGCGCGAGGTGGTAGTCGCCGAGCTTGTGCTGGATCTGCTGGCTCACGTGGTCCCTGTTGCCAGTCACCTGTTAGACAATACACATACATAAATTACCAGAATAAATAAAAAAAGAAAGAAGATTATCGTTACAATGTTAGGTACATCGCGAGCTCAATACCAAGTGTCCAACATTTTATTTCATAATGTACTGACGGACTTATTATATTTTTTCAGGAAACTAGCATATTGAGAGATCATTACGTCTAAATACTTGATATTTTGCATATTTGCATAGGGCAGTTTTTACTAAAGGTTAATGCAATCAAATACGACGCAATACGAAATAACATAACTTTCATTTTTAACGAAGTGCTGAAAATTAATATCACAAATCAAGAAAACTTTTTCCATTAAAATTTTGCATCACAGCAAAACCTCCAATGATCTTATTTCGATAAATCCGATCGGACATCAAGATAAAGGTTGAATCGTGAGAACTACTTCATAAATGCTAAGGCGACTTACTACAACGGTCCTGGCTTAGGCACAATTTCACCTTAGCCTACTTCGAAGCAATAAATTGTCGGCCTAGGCCCGATTTTAGATATTCAGACGACTAGAATTATTACAAATAACTGAGTCGAAGTGGAATTTGAATGCTTATAATAATATGCTAATGGGATTTAAATATCAAAGAATCATAATGTTAAAAACAAAACTAGGTATATATACAGACTGTTCATCGGTCTGTTCTTTCAGATAAGAAGAGTAGTCACCAATGGTGCCTGTTCTACAGGACTTCCACCACGTCCTCTTCACCTTTTTCTTCTTCTTCCTCACCTTATCCCACTTTATGTGAGGTCGGGACAGCATGTAAGCTTCTTCCATTTTGCTCTATCTCGAGCCATCTCCTTCGTTACCTTCTTTTTCCCCATATCCTCCTTCACACACTCCATCCATCTTTTCTTTGGCCTGCTTGTATTTTGGATTTCAGTAACTATCATATTCAGTACTTTTAGGGTTCCGTACAAATATTGAAAAACGGAACCCTTATAGGATCACTCGTGCGTCTGTTTGTCCGTCCGTCCGTCTGTCACAGCCGATTTTCTCCGAATCTACTGAACCAAATTAGGTGAAATTTGGTAAGATGGTGTAATCCTATGACCCAAACACGGATGTGCAAAGTAAATAAAGATTTTTTAGAAATAAGGATCATTTTCAGGAGCCCAATTACAAAATTTAAAAAAAAGGTTTTGTAAACCTTACTGTGTCATATATCAAATGAAAGGGCTCATTATGAGGATCTCAAAAATATTTTTTTTTGTTCGGGTAAAATCAATACTTTTGATTTTATTCACGAAAGAAAGCAAAAATTGTGGTAAACTCACTATAATAAGTTCATCTAGGGAAATAGTTCACTAAAACACCACTAGAAAGCGCTAGTCAATTGAATAAAACATTTTTGCACATTGTGTGTGTGTTCACGAAGCATATTGTACGGAACCCTCATTGCGCGAGTTTGACTCACACTTGGCCGGTTTTTTTCTAGTAATATGGTTCTCTTCCCTCCGCACAAAATGGCCGTACCATCCCAATCTATTACTTTTAAGCTTTTCTGTTGTTGTTGTTCCACTGCCACACTGAACTCGTCGGTGACGCCAGCTTTGGACCGGACGTCCTCTTCACCTTCAAAATCTTAAAATAAACAAGCTCTAAAAGCGTTACAAGATATTGTTGACTTCTGTGATAGAGAGCTTCAAGCTGCATCCGCTGAAGACGCGTTAAGCTCGTATTCAGCACTGATTACCGAGCTTCCATTCACAAAGGATTGGAAAATTCTTTTTTTTTTTTTTTTTTTTTTTTATTTTTTTTTTTTTCTTTTTCAATGCACGTCCGCTGACCGCTCGGATTTCTCATTTAGCGTTGCAGTGGAATAACAATGTTGTTTTTAATATTAAACAACAGTTTTAAAACCTTTATTTAATTAACTAAGTATGCCTCTTAACACAAGGAAACATAATACATGGATGCAATTTATTTCAGAAAATTCCCTGTTGTCCTCTTCACCTTCAAAATCTTACAAATTTACAAGCTCTAAAAGCGTTACAAGATACTATTGACTTCAATGATAGAGAGCTTTTAGCTGCTTCCGCTGAAGACGTGTTAAGCTCGTGTTCAGCATTAATTACCGAGCTTCCATTCACAAAGGATTGGAAAGCTCTTTTTCAATGCACGTCCGCTGACCGCTCGCATTTCTCATTTAGTGTTGCAGTGGAATAACAATGTTGTTTTTAATATTAAATAACTGTTTTAAAACCTTTATTTAATTAACTAAGTATGCCTCTTAACACGAGGAAACATGGGTGAAGCTCAATGACTTAGCCCGGGTTAAGTCTCTATTACAAAATATGTACTTATATATTTTTACTTCTAATTGCAACATAATACTGCAGGTACTCGTAATATACTTCGTTTGGTTAAGGGTTGTTTCCGTTTTTAAAGGTTGTATGCATCTATTAGCATCGTGTCACCACATACCTAGGTATGCGGTGACACGATGCTAAGTCAGAAGAGAGCTGCTAGCAGCTCTCTTCTGACTTTAGAGCACTAACAAGAGCGTAGTGGAATATAGATTAAGTCAATTTTTGTAATTTGCATCAATAATAAGTACTTAGATTTGTTGCACTATGTATCCAGTTACAGCTGTGCAGATATAGCGATTAATTCTGATAAATCGATGATAATACGCCTGTATGATAAATTCGTAATAATAACATTTACAGAGACAGTTTAAAAAGTTCAAATTTAGTTTTGAAGCTCCGATTTTGAACGTACCTTCTGTCGTTAGAAGCTTTAAAAAATTAAAATTTTAATGCTTTTACGGAAGACAATAACTTGTAGATTAAATTTTCACTGAATTCATTAGAAGAAAATTTTAGTGAGCATAGTTAGAACCGATTCTATCCAGACAATGACATTTACTGTAAATCGCTTCAAAAAAATACATTACTCTTTATAGGTGTACGACATACAGGTGTACGCAGTCGAATGGATTTATCGCATCCATCTTGATATTTATGCTCGCAATTTTTATCGTTCAGTGAACGTTATTGTTGTGTGACAGAATTTATTAAAATGGTGGCAAACAGAGTGTCTCGTTTAGGTTTTACAAAATATATTTAACGCTTAATGGAAACTTTTCTTTTTATGAGTATATAAGTTACGTAAGTTTAATGAAAATATTGGTATCCACGTGTTCCTAATGGAAATAATTTATCTCCAAAGTTGGATAAAAATATCATCAAAGAATAATGGTGCTACAATACTTTTGTATAGAGGCTTATAATTTTTTAACCAAGCTATATTAACATAGATTATGATCATATTGATTGATTTAATGCTTAATTTTATGGCAACATCATCAATTATTACCGAATTCCCTTTCACTGTTTGCATGTATAAATGTATGCGCCTGCTTAGGACTTAGGATAGGAGTGCCCAACCCTTAAGTCCTAAGAGATAATTTCGGGATAAAAAAACAAACTAATTTTATCTTTTCCAGGGTCTTATACTATCACTACATAAAATTTCACCTAAACCACTTAAATGGTTTATGTATGATAATAAAACAAACAGACAAAGCTACTATCACATTTATAATATTAGTTACATATGACTGAACAGACAAATTGCTGTCTATATTGATATTACAATACAGAAAGTTTATTCAAATAAGACCTAATTATTCTCCTATTGATATTGGATCCCTGAGCCCTTTACCTTTTAATAAACGTGACCTTTATGGTCGGGGACCTTTGCCTTCGCCGACGTGAATATCGGATTAGGCTGGCCAAATCAAATCATACAGGAGAGACATACATTTCTACCAAGATTACTAGTTATTATGTCATATTCCCTTTGTATCCTTATCAAATCAATTTCGGCTACGAATAGTTGTATTTGGTGTTAGTTTAAAATGTCAAGCAGTCAGATCGATTTTTTTGATTCTTGATGATCTTGATTTTTCTTAGACCATATTTTCGTTCATCTTAAGTTTTATTACTTAACTAACAATTTTCTCGCTTCATCCGCTTAAATTACATACCAATTTTCGTTCTTATTCAAACTGTTTTTCAAGAGTGACTTTTCAATCATAATGTGGGTAATTTTTCCAATATCCGTATTTTTTACTTAATCCAAGGACCACTCCAAGTCTTCCGGTGGATGTCGTAGAAGGTGACTTAGGAAACACAAACTAAACAAAGCTTATAAACATCAAAGAGACCTCTGCTACCCGTCTGGCCAGCGTGGAGGTGAAGGCCAAATCCTCTGACTGCTCTGGCTAATATATGGCTCTGGTAGTACAGAGAGGGTCGTGCTCCTGCAGTGGAGACTAACAAAGACGTGCAGTGACAGCAGTATCCATACTTTTAAAATCGTATTATTTTAAATGGTGGGCATTTTACAAACGAACATAAAATAAACGTATTGTAGGTTGTGGTTTTTCAGTGTTCATTCTATTCCCTTCCTTCACGATGATGATGGCAGATCTTTTTTAGTTTATTGAAGGTTTCTATAAAATGACATCAGCTTGAAGTTTCTTGGGTCAATGGAGACCATACCTTCTCGGGCCATAAAGGGACGCAGAAAACTGGGGTATTGCGGTGCGGAAAATAAGTTTTTTCCCAAGTTGTGGACTGTGATAAATGTCAGTATCGGTCTACGCGTCTCTCTGCCAACTTTTATACAGGTTTCAGCATTATTGACTTTTATTAGGCCATTTTGTTTAAATCATGAACGAATTCTTTATTACTTATTTGGCAATTCTCATCACAAATTCATTCCGTTTTTAAGCTATATGCAAGAAAAAGTTATTTAAAAGTTGTGGACTTTGATAAATGTGAATATCGGTGTAGGCTTCTTTCTGCCAACATTTATTCAGGCTCCAGCATGATTGCCTGTTATAAGGACATTTTGTTTTAATCATGAAAAAAATCTTATTATTTATTTGGCAATTCATTCCGCTTATATGCAAGGGCGAAAAATAAGTTATTTCCCAAGTTGTGGACTGTGATAAATGTCAGTATCAGTCTACGCGTTTTTATGCCGACTTTTATACAGGCTTCAGCATGATTAATTGTTATTAGGCCATTTTATTTTAATCATGAACGAATTCTTCATTGCTTATTTGGCAATTCATTCTAAATTCATTGCGCTTTTAAGCTACATGCAAGAAAAAGTTATTTCCAAGTTGTGGACTTTGATAAATGTCAGTATCGGTAAAGGCGTCTTTCTGCCAACATTTATTCAGGCCCCAGCATGATTGCCTTATATTAGGCCAATTTGTTTTAATCATGGACAAATTTTTCATTATTTATTTGGCAATTCATTCCGCTTATATGCAATAGGCGGAAAATAAGATATTTCCCAAGTTATGGACTGTAATAAATGTCAGTATCGGTTTACGCGTCTTCCTGCCAACTTTTATACAGGCTTCAGAACGATTGACTGTTATTACTTTTGTTTAAATCATGAACAAATTCTTCATTATTTATTTGGCAATTCTTTGATTCTCCCAAAATAATGTCGCGTCTTACGTTTTTTTTTTATACGTCTGTGCCATTGATTATATTTCTTTAACTGAAATAAGTAATGGTTGATTGCGATTAAAATGGGTTAAAAAGAAGAGTAAACCAACTGTAGTACACGAACAACAAATGCACAATTTGGTTAAACTGACTAATTGTTCCAATGGATGGATGGGGAAAGAAGAAACATTTAAAACTCTCGATATTTCGATCACAGACCAAGTAAGTAAAGATCGTATTCATATACAACTCCCAGTATGGCAGTTCCAGACAAAACATATAAAGCTTAGTACACACCGAGGCCGCGCCATGTGGCACGCATCGTCCTAAATAGACCGGCTCAATGTCGCCCGAGTGATTCATTCGGAGATGATCGTTCGTATGCCTCTTATTGGAGATATGCAAATATCTATGTCTCTGTATGTAATAGCGATTTTATTTGAGGAACGTATTTGTGGTAGATATTGACGCGTATATGTGGACATTTTATATTTAAATGATTTCGTATATAAAAGGTAAAAGTAGTTTTTGTCAGCTATTATAATTAATTACTCCGTCCGATGTTTGTCTGTCTGACAAGTCTAGCATTTTTATCCTTTAGTCGCCTCGTGCCACATACATAGGAAGAAGCGGCTCAAGAAAGGCATAGATATAGAAACTCAGGGTATGTGTAATAATTTTGGATGAACACATATTTCCAGTCAGGGATGCAGCCGGGATGCGCATGGATCAGAGTTATTAAGAGAGAACCAAAACTTTTCATAAAGTTCTTTTATAGCAAGCAAGACGATATCTCTTTAGTTCAGTATCGGCGTCGCATTTATTTATGCGTTATCGCATTTGCTACCAAATCTATTAGGTTACCCGCACTGCACTGTGTACTGACACAAAAAGGAGAACTCATATTTACAATTAGGGTTCAGCCGCGAATTACGCGATGCGCTTGGATAATAGAAGGAGTTAACTTTTGATTGTAGCAAGACGATATCTCTTTAGGTCAGTACCGGGGTCGCATTTATTTATGCGCTATCGCATTTGCCACAAAATCTATTAATTGCACTATAACCTGACATAGAGGAGAAATCATATTTAAAGGAATAATACAGTTAAGGATGCAGCCAGCACGCGCTTGGTCATAAAAAAGTGTAAACTTTCGGCGTTTTGTAGCAAGTCGTTGTCTATTTAGTTCATTACCGGCGTCGTGTACCTACGCGCTATCGCATTTATTGGCAAGAGGCAATTTATTAGGTGACCGATATTGCACTGTGTACTAACACAAAAAGAACAACTTATATTTACAATTGAGGATGCAGCCAGGACGCGCTTGGATGATGGACGGAGTAAAGTTTTGTAACAAGTCGATATCTCTTTAGTTCATTACCGGCGTCGTGTTTAAGTATGCGCTATCGCATTTAGTAGCAGCAAGAGGCAATCTATTAGGTCACCGGCACTGCACTGCATACTGACTGAGAGAAACGAAACTTTTTTTGAAGTTTTGTGAACAAGACTATCTCTTTAGTTCATTATCGGCGTCTTGTTTACCTATGCGCTATCGCATTTAGTGGCAAGAAGCAATCTATTAGGTCACCGGCACTGCACTGAGCTGGCTGCAGCTTGGCACGCCGCCAAAATACACATAATATACGTTACAGACGTGACTCTTTATGACAGCTCTCTTATAAAACACACAAACACTAGTTTGTTTTTTTTTTGTGTGATAGTGGCCGACATTGGAGTCTAATTTTTCAAGTTGCCTCTAGGCATCTGATGTAAGAGGATCATCTGGAGCCGTGACATTTCTGGCAGAGTACAATAGTTACTTCAAGTCTTTCACGGGTGTCGTGGAATGCGGATAAGGAAACACGAGCTAAACAAAGCTTAAACGCTCAATAAAGATCCTCGGACTGCTGTGGCTATAATATACGGCTCTGGTAGTACAGAGTAGTCTCTTTATTGCAGTCTAACTATGACAACTGTACTTAAGAAATTAATGTGACTTTCGAAGCCATGAGGAGCTCAAGATATTTTTTATGCTATTTGTGGGCACACTCAAACTGCCTAGAGTTTCTTGAAATGTGTAGCCGTTATTGAATTGTACTGCCAATTTGTTATCGAGCTTAACAACTATTATTATCAAATAACGCTCACGCAAAAAATGTTCAAGTATGTGCTTCACCGCCCTCAAACTACAAGAAGTGGAAGAGAGCTCCGGGTCTGTACTATCGCTATTTTGTTTATACATACGTTTCTGTTTCGTCAACAAACTTGATGACACCGAAACTAAATGTTTATTTATGAAATTTATAACAACACAATTGCTTTACTTTAAGATGAACCAACGTAATACAAGTAAGCATATTTTAGGGGCATGCATGACATTTTAAACATTAGCTCAATATTTGCATAATCATCATATATGTATGTTAAGTGACTGAATATATTGTAAAGTAAATTACATATGTTTTCTACCTCTAAATCACAAAGGACGCCAAATTCTAGAAAAACAGAACCATAAGTCAAAAAATCCATTTAAACAAAGCTATGTGAAAGACTAGTTCGGCAGATAAAACACGATTAGGGCTCGAAACAACATTGTTAGAGCGTCCTTTGGATTAAAAGTTAATCTGCCGTGTTTTCCCGATCCCACGGGAGGGCCGAAATGCGTCTTCAATTTATCGTTGGAAAAAAGCGGGTCAGGTGTCCACGTACCGAAACAAAGCAACAAGTTTTCTAATCCTGTGACGTCGACTTATTTTCATGGAGGCGACTAGGTAGGTTTTAAAGAATTTGAAACCTGAGCCACTAGTATAGGAAAGAGAACAGAATGGAGTCAGCCAAAGGAACAAGGTCTGGTTGAAAAAGACCAGAGTCCTTAAGCAGATACCTAGCAGTACCTGCAAAAGCAACCATCTCAAAAGCACAGACAGTTTGATGACTGTCCACTGTGAGATGGCATAGCAAGAAGAAAAAAAATATCGTCATTGTTAGAAATCAAAATGTAACTGCAAAATTACTTTTTATTGCCAAAACAGCCTACGTTAATAAAATGGTCTAAATACTTATATTGTATGTTGCTTAAAAATGTCCGCCATTTAAAATCAATCACATACCAAAAAAATATGGGCGGATTGCACGCGGAAATAGGAATTCATCTGGGTACTGCTATTGAGTAAAAACTACGGATGATTGAAAAATTATACACTTTGATTGAAAAGTCACTTCTGAACAAAACTTTAATAACACCCTGAATTGTGTCATCAAAGCTATCCGGGTCTCTGGCTGGGCAGCGTGAACGATAAATTCCACTATTAGTGCTATTCTATAACAACTGCTCGTATCAAAACAAGAAGTTGTAAATCAACTAAAAAAACAATAATCTACTGTTATATTAGTCGCTTCTAGTCGAAAATCTCAATGTTAGAGAACCGAAAATGCGTCATCAAAGCTAGGTACACGGGTTTCCGGTGATAGTCAGATGAAATCCCACCATTAGGACTGCGTTCAAACAACTACGATCCTATCAAAATAATGAGTTGACAATCAACTAAAAAACATTAATCCACTAATGATGAAGTCACTTCTGTTCAAAAGTTTCCATGTCATGACCCGGAATTGCGTCATCAAAGCTGGGTACCCGGGTCTCTGCTCCAGTAATGGGCAACGTGTATGATAAAATCCCGCCATTAGAAGATCGTTCAAACAACTACGCCGAATCACAATGATGTAAGTTGCAATTAACTGACAAACATTAATCTACTCGCAATAAAGTCACTTCTGTTCAAAAGTTTCAATGTCATAACCAGGATTTGCGTCATCAAAGATAGATACACGGGTCTCCGGTGATCTCCAGTAATGGGCAGTATGTACGATAAAATCCCGCCATTAGGACTTCGTTCAAACAAATACGATCCTATCAAAATAAAAGTTGACAATCAAATGACAAACATTAATATACTAGCAATAAAGTCAATGAAGTCACTTCTGTTCAAAAGTTTCCATGTTGTGACCCGGAATTGCGTCATCAAAGCTGGGTACCCGGCTCTCTGCTCCAGTAATGGGCAGCGTGTACGATAAAATCCCGCCATTAGGAGTGCGTTCAAACAACTACGCCGTATCACCATGATAAGTTGCCAATCAACTGAGACGGATACAGTTACGCAACAGCAATGTATCATAATTTAGCGAGATGGAATTTCCGTATTATCCCTCACGACTCAAATGAAGTGTGTTTATATGACGGATTACATTGAATTGCTCGCATTTTAGTACGGGTATAAGAAATATTCTGCGGCTGTGATTATCCCGTAAGAGCGGCTGTGATTAATACGTGTAATATGTATAAAACTTAAGCTTGGATGAGCTCTAAACCTAAGTACAGATGTTTATTACCTTAGTATAGGCAATAAAACAGTTAATAGTTAAATCTATTTGCTGAGGGGCGTAGGAATTTCAAGCATATACTCGTGGCAGAAATTTCGTGGGAAAGTAAAACAAAGAACCACATACTTGAGGGCACTAAAAAACTTTGGGCTTAATCAAAGGATAAGCGGTTTATTCAACTACAACGAGGGTTAGCAATACTACGAAAAGATAAAGGTTGTCAGTGTGACTGAAGTTTTACTTTCCCTTACATTCTCAAGTGTAGGGACTGAAGATGGCATGATGTCTATCTGTGTAGCAACTCAAATATCTACGCATATTACCTTAGTGTCGGTCTACGCACACGTGCCACCAACCACAACCACAAAAAGAAGCCACCGACATATTTCCTGTTGTATTCATACATTTTATATGGAGTCGCCGAACACACTTGTCGCTGGTGGTAGCCACAAGCTACTGCAGATGACGGCAATTGTGGCTGTTGCTAGTGGCCCGTGTGCGGTGTAGCTCAACCTGAGAACAGCACTTTACAACACTATCGAAGGAGTTGCAGAACATAATGGTAACAAAGAAATAAAAGGGGCAACAAGTGGCCCTAAATAGCATCAACAAGAAATACTAAACAGCACTGCAGCGAACCAAGACTCTACAATGCTACTACCAACCAACTATCAATCTGATCAGTCATATATGCCTCAACTAACCCAAGCAACCTCGGTAGCCAGCTCAAGATAAGCACAAAAGTCATTCAGTTGCAGATGACTCTAAAATTCGAAACCTTAGTCGCCAGCATAAGATACAACAAAGCACAATAATCATAAAAATGAACAAGCATATGTCCACAATCTTGTACCTGTTGTAACTTATGAAAAAAAGAGTTTATGTTTTAAGTTTAATTTAAGTTTTAAAGTGGTGGAGGGGTAAACTCCTAAGTAGGGAAAAGTCAAGAAAAATAGGTTTAAATGACAAGAGGTTTTATTTATTGTCGTACAATAACATCTTAGGTACTCTTAGTGAAGAGATATAACCGTAATCTTAAAGTTAAGTTAACAACAATGAGAAAATAAAGAAATAAAGGGGAGGGTTGTTGGCTAGTTTGGCTGGTCCCTTGTGAACGCGTTTATATTAAGGTAAAGTAGCATACTATTTAAAGTAGAAGTTATAAGTAGTATACTAATTTATGTAATACTTAAAGATAAGTAGAATAGTAGTATTGAAAGTAGTATTTATGTAAAGGTAAAACTTTCAACCAAGAAATTTATCCCCGTAATTAAAGAAAAAGAATCCTCAAGTCAACCGACGAAGGATTTGACTTGCCAGCCGATGAACCCACTCCTCGGACCGACACCAGCCAGACAGCACTTTAGCCATACACCTCGGCCAAACACTCCAGACGAACACCTCAGCCAAACACCTCCTGTAGTAGTACACAATAATGTATTACAACTAGGTACAGCTAATTACAGACAGAAGATAAGGGGAAGTTAGACTTTTACATAAACGGTGACGTCGCACCCAGAACAGCATTTAACAGAATAACTAAACTTGTTTTATGAATAATTAATAGATCTAGCTATTACAATGAAAAGATAGTTTCAGATTATCATAATAAGAAATACAACGCACCAGAGGCATGATACCATTGATGGTGGACGCTTGTGGCGCTAGATGCACCGAGCGTCTTCATCGTAAAACAATCTCAGGCCATGCATCATGGTCCCTATTTGACAAAACTAATATTGTAAACAGTGACTAAAAGAGATAGCTCTAGTAGTACAAGATATTAGCGAGTAACAAACAATAAAACTATATTTAGGATAGCTTTTACACAGAATTTAGTTCTAACAGAAAGATTACATAATTCCTACTTATTTAAAAGCGTGGGGAGAGTGTTTCTGAAGATAGAAATGTAGAAGAGGTTATCGCATACCTGTAACGGAGGCAGAAAAACGCTTCTGGACTACGGCAACCGTTGAAACCAACAACAGCAAGGCGATCACGCCGACACCGAAGAGTACCAGAAACTGTAAGAGAATGAAAACGATTATACACGAATCACCACCAAAACGCACGCATGGGTGTGCTCTCACACGTGTTCAACTCACCGGTTTTATCTCAGAACAACAGGAACCACGAATAACGCTCGCAGCAACGCCGCCTTCGGATTCTTCCTCAAATCCCAGAATCAGCAGCTTACAGAACAGAACAACAGACAGCCCACAGCACAGAACTTCTCAGGGACCTGCACGCCAGCACGCGCAGCCCGAAAAAGACACTTCCTCCTACCAGTGACTTCCGACGACGCGAAGCACGTTCGAATCATATGCTCAAAACTATGAACCACAACACAACCACTAAACACATTTTAAATAAATTAAGTAAGTTAGCGAACTTGACTTAAACAATCTATGGGTAGCCTATTAATTGCTATTTTATAGAAAGAAAGGCTAAATATAAAACAATTACTTAATTATAAGTAAAAATTCAATACGTCAAAACAATGTAACGCAACACTTCCGAACGCACCATTTCTGCGTTTCGTTATACACACAGCAGCAAACCGTTCATGACAAATCTGACATAACATTTTTACTAATATTTAGAACGTATAGTTGTAGAATAAAAGAAAGTCCATTCACTATCTTCTATAATGATTTTAGAACTCAAAACACAAAATAGTTAAAATCCCAAATAATTACAAAGAAATATCGCCACAGACAACAAACTTACCAGAAACTAAACGTCAACCTGTCACTTCTGTCAGATGTCAAACACAGCAAAACAAGACTATGTTTACCTTTTCCTTACAGACCAAAACATTCAATATTTCTAGATTCAAAGTGAAACTATTAGAAAACCGGGAATAGAAGGATTCGTGAAAATACAAAAAGTGGAATGAGATATAGTTCAGTGAACTTATACGGTCAAGGCAGCTTGAAATAATGTAATTTTATAGGCTATCTCATGGTAAGCAACACTTGCATAAAATTAGGTGTTACAGTACCCCCTCACCCGCCAGAATTTTGCGAGGTAACGAGAAAAATTCACGCTGGCCCCCAGCATCACGATCCAACTAAAATTCAACCTAAACCTTTAATGTCTTTCACATGACACTCACTCCTCCTGCCATTCTCGTCTTCCACCAAATACACTAATTTAGATAGCTTCTTCACTACACGACACTTTTCAAAACGTGGAGCTAATTTATAAGAAAAATGTTTCGCAGCATCACTACGCACATGCGTCCGGCGCCAAATGATATCATCCTCTACAAACTCAACATCCCTTCTACGCCTATTGTAATACTTAGCGTTCCTCCAGTGCGATTTTTTCAGTTCTTTATCCACTTTCAGAAATATTTCCTTCAACACGCCTATCTTATCGAGGTAGTCAGCACGACAACTAACAAGAATATCATCTATATCCTCACTATCTCCGTAGATAGAACCATCAACAACAGCTTCACGTCCATGAACAAGCAGAAAAGGGGTAAAAGTAGTAGTGTCATTCACAGCAGTGTTAATAGCAAATTGAATTTCACAAAGATGTGAATCCCAACTTCGTTGATCAGTACCAACAAGTGCAGCTATTGCCGTGACAATAGTACGATTATACCGTTCTACAGTATTTACTTGAGGACAATAAGTAGGAGTGAAATGAATTTGTGGTATTCTATACTTTTCAAACAACGCTCTCACATCGCGTCCTATAAATTGCGGTCCATTATCGACGATAACGGTTTGTGGAACCCCATGAACTAAGAAAACATGGTCTTCCAAGCGTTGAGCCACTACTTTACCAGTCGCACGTCTAAGAGGAAACATTAACACATATTTTGAAAAACAACAAACCACTACAAGCAGATATTCATTCTGTTGCCGAGACCTGGGCAGTGGGCCAACTAAATCAACGCTGATACACTGGAACGGTCTACGACACACCTTAGGATTTCCAAACAAACCAGGAGTAGTTTGATTAGGATGTTTATATGCTTTACATGTCTGACATTTCGACACGTACTCTTCAACATCCTTATACATATCAGGCCAATAAAAGCGAAGACGCAAACGTTTATACGTCTTTTCAGTCCCTAAATGAGCACCTAAAGGAGAATCGTGATTCTCAGTAATAAGACGTAGTCTTTCATTCGAAGGTACGACTTCCTTCCAATCAAAATCTCCAGTTAGCGAAGACTTACTCTTAGTATAACGATAAAGTATACCATCGATTATTTGGTAGTTAGGACAGGTTTGGGGCCTGTTCTGACAACGAGAATACAGATTATGAAACCAAGGATCGGTTCCAGCAGCATTTATAACAGAAACCGGTACAGAACGGGATAAAGAATCAGGAACAATGTGATCTTTACCGCGTCGATGCTCAATAATAAAATTGTAGGGAGAAAGTCGGCAACCCCAGCGTTCCAAACGCCCGGTAGGATTACGAAGGTTAAGGAACCACTTTAAACTAGCGTGATCCGTAATAATCTTGAAAGCTTTAGGACCTTCCAGGTAGGGCCTAAAATGTTCTACCACTTGTACCACAGCCAACGCCTCTCTTTCAGTAGCAGAATAGTTACGCTCTGCACGATTCAACGAACGACTATAATAAGCAATTGGATGTTCTTCACCGTCAAAAGACTGAGTCAGCATGCCTCCAATACCAACATCGGATGCATCAGCGTGCACAATAAAAGGAAGAGAAAAATCAGGACATGCCAGAACAGGAGCAGACGTCAAAGCACTTTTCAGCTGCAGAAACGCGTGTTCAGCTTCAGGAGACCAAACAAACGGTGGCCGGTTTTTCCGAGTAGAAGTTAGAGCATTTAAAGGTGCAGCAATGGTACTAAACCCTCTAATAAATCTTCTATAGTATGAAGCTGTCCCTAAAAATCGTTTAACATCTTTGGGGCAAGTAGGTATGGGAAAATCCGTAATGGCTTTCACCTTCTCCGGGTCAGTTCTCAATCCTAAATCATCCACAACATACCCAAGGTATTTCAACTGCTTCCGAAACAGACAACACTTCGACAAACCAACAGTCAGATTAGCAGAACGCAAACGCTCCAGCACCCTCTTTAAGAGATCAATATGTTCTTCGAAAGTTTTAGTGGCGACGACAATGTCATCCAAATAAATAAATACACGCCCTCCAAATTCAGGTCCAAACAGTTTATCCATCAGTCGTTGCTGCGTAGCTGGCGCAGAGGTCAGACCATAACACATAACTTTAAATTGGAAAAGTCCCCGCGACGGAATAGTAAACGAGGTCTTCTCTTTAGAAGAAGGAGTAAGAGGGATCTGCCAAAACGCAGATTTTAAATCAATAGAAGAAAGGAAACATGAGTCTCGAAGTTGATCTAAGATGTTAGAGATATAGGGAAGAGGATAGGCATCGTGTTTCGAAACCTCATTAAGTTTTCTGCTATCCAAGCAAAAACGCATCTCACCATTAGCTTTAGGAACCATGGTAATAGGGTTGTTCCAAGGACTACAGCTCGGCTCAACTACATCCTGTTCAATCATTTCGTCTAGTTGACGATTTAACTCACGAAGTTTATCAGGGGACATCACATAATAACGCTGTTTGATAGGAGTCGCGTCTCCCGTATCAATGTGATGGGATATCAGATGAGTTCTACCTAAACCCTTCTTTTCAGCTGAGATATCTTCAAACATTTTACAAACATCACCCGCCAATTTCTTCTGCTCTTCCGTTAAAGCATCGAAAGGGTGTATACGATTAATTTGCGACACAGCCGCTTCAGCAGGTTCTTGAAAAACTATTAGATCTTTCCGATCCATCAGACTCAAGACATCAGGCGCAACCTGAAAAGCCTTCCAAAAGTTGATACCAAATAATAAAGACGAGGATACGCCTGGTATCACAAAAAACTTAATCACACGCAACACATCATTTACCACAACAGGCAAAAACATATATCCAGCGACTGGAGAGGTAGATCCATTCGCAGTCACGACAGAATCTATAGAATCATGCTGATGTAAGTCAGCCAGGTTAGTAAAATACTCCACAGCAGAACCACCAACAATAGAAATCTCAGATCCGGAATCTAACAACCCGGAAAAAGGAACACCACCAATTTCTACATTTAAATAAGGACGAGCGTCCCGACAATCATTTGAGCGGACCGTCGCTACGTTACGTTTATTATTTTGAAAAAACACACGCACATAATCACACCATTCACGCCACTCCGCAGGCGTAGTTAAACGACGGCCCTTCTTTACGCGTTTTTTGTATCCGGCGCAGATTTACTTTTAGGCGCACACTTCAGACAGTTGGCAGCAGTTACACCTTTCTCACCACAACGGAAACAAATAATAGTACGAGGCTCCGTACATTCGAGCAACGTATGATCACGAACACGACAGCGTACGCAAAACTTATCACTAGGTTTAGAAACAACATCACATCTGGAACGATTCGACTTCCACTTATACGCAAGGTCAGGAGCAACAGCATTCTGAATATTTTTTGGAGGCTCAGTGAACAATTCAGCTCTCTGTTTAGCTGCTTCCAGTTGCCTACAATATTTTTTAAGTTCAGCCCACGACTGAATATTAACGTTCGCTAACGGGATGGAATATGAAGGTCTTATATTAAACTTCACTATAGTCAACTTCTCTTCATCTCCAATAGGCATCCGCAAACGAGAGAAATAATTAAACATAATATTCATATAACACGAAATAGACTCATCAGGACCCTGACTCCTAGATCTAATTTCTTGCAGCAGGCGATGATCATAATCATAAGGCAGAAATTCTTCCAATAATAAGTTTTTTAAAGACTCCCAGTCCCTCACATCACTACGTACACTACGATACCACGAAAGAGCCTCATCAGAAAACAATTCAGCTGCAGAATTAAACAACTTCTCTTTAGAAATATTCCTAGATAAACACAACTCTTCTATTCTTTGAAGAAAAGCTTGTACACTGTCCTTCCCATTAAATTTAAGATTAAGAGAGTGAACGAAAGAGTAACGATCACAAGTTACCACAGACTTCACAACTACAGATTCAGCTTCAGCCACACCAGACTCCCCAGGAACTACATCTACAGCCGGCTTAAAATCAAAACTACTACTAAAAGAATGATACAGCTGATCAATTCGTTTCAACAACAGGACGAGACGATCATCTAATTGCTCCTTCAACGTTACATGCACTTCCTCAACAGGCTCAACACGACTCAACCTATGAAAGATATGGTTACCCAAAGCCTGGATGCGATATAACCTTTTTAATAAAAGAGTTTTCTGATTCAGGATCGCCTCTAATTCCGAAATTTTAGAAGTAATAGTTTTTAATTCCGCTTCTACATCACCTTCAAACACACTCACCTCATCGCTAGGTATCTCTTTAGCCAAGCGTCTAATTTGAACACGTAATAAATCAACAGATTTCTCTGGTACAGCATCACGTATAGCCACTTCGTAAAGGAGCTCATCTTTATTCAAAACGTTAAAACAAATAGGGCGTTCTTCCGTCATGTTGAAATACAAACTTAAATTATAACAGATAAGTTACCGCAATTAATTTATAATTGTAAAATAAATTACAATATTCGTATAGAAACAGTGTACACAGTAACCTCACACAATATTACTAAACCGTAACAGAAGTTCAATTTAATTATTCAGACTATAATAAAATAAGTATAAAGGACCAGCCAATCCGTCATTGAGCGAAAGACCAGTGACAGAGAGAAAGCACACTAGACCAACAAAGTCCCTGTTCGGGCGCCATGTAACTTATGAAAAAAAGAGTTTATGTTTTAAGTTTAATTTAAGTTTTAAAGTGGTGGAGGGGTAAACTCCTAAGTAGGGAAAAGTCAAGAAAAATAGGTTTAAATGACAAGAGGTTTTATTTATTGTCGTACAATAACATCTTAGGTACTCTTAGTGAAGAGATATAACCGTAATCTTAAAGTTAAGTTAACAACAATGAGAAAATAAAGAAATAAAGGGGAGGGTTGTTGGCTAGTTTGGCTGGTCCCTTGTGAACGCGTTTATATTAAGGTAAAGTAGCATACTATTTAAAGTAGAAGTTATAAGTAGTATACTAATTTATGTAATACTTAAAGATAAGTAGAATAGTAGTATTGAAAGTAGTATTTATGTAAAGGTAAAACTTTCAACCAAGAAATTTATCCCCGTAATTAAAGAAAAAGAATCCTCAAGTCAACCGACGAAGGATTTGACTTGCCAGCCGATGAACCCACTCCTCGGACCGACACCAGCCAGACAGCACTTTAGCCATACACCTCGGCCAAACACTCCAGACGAACACCTCAGCCAAACACCTCCTGTAGTAGTACACAATAATGTATTACAACTAGGTACAGCTAATTACAGACAGAAGATAAGGGGAAGTTAGACTTTTACATAAACGGTGACGTCGCACCCAGAACAGCATTTAACAGAATAACTAAACTTGTTTTATGAATAATTAATAGATCTAGCTATTACAATGAAAAGATAGTTTCAGATTATCATAATAAGAAATACAACGCACCAGAGGCATGATACCATTGATGGTGGACGCTTGTGGCGCTAGATGCACCGAGCGTCTTCATCGTAAAACAATCTCAGGCCATGCATCATGGTCCCTATTTGACAAAACTAATATTGTAAACAGTGACTAAAAGAGATAGCTCTAGTAGTACAAGATATTAGCGAGTAACAAACAATAAAACTATATTTAGGATAGCTTTTACACAGAATTTAGTTCTAACAGAAAGATTACATAATTCCTACTTATTTAAAAGCGTGGGGAGAGTGTTTCTGAAGATAGAAATGTAGAAGAGGTTATCGCATACCTGTAACGGAGGCAGAAAAACGCTTCTGGACTACGGCAACCGTTGAAACCAACAACAGCAAGGCGATCACGCCGACACCGAAGAGTACCAGAAACTGTAAGAGAATGAAAACGATTATACACGAATCACCACCAAAACGCACGCATGGGTGTGCTCTCACACGTGTTCAACTCACCGGTTTTATCTCAGAACAACAGGAACCACGAATAACGCTCGCAGCAACGCCGCCTTCGGATTCTTCCTCAAATCCCAGAATCAGCAGCTTACAGAACAGAACAACAGACAGCCCACAGCACAGAACTTCTCAGGGACCTGCACGCCAGCACGCGCAGCCCGAAAAAGACACTTCCTCCTACCAGTGACTTCCGACGACGCGAAGCACGTTCGAATCATATGCTCAAAACTATGAACCACAACACAACCACTAAACACATTTTAAATAAATTAAGTAAGTTAGCGAACTTGACTTAAACAATCTATGGGTAGCCTATTAATTGCTATTTTATAGAAAGAAAGGCTAAATATAAAACAATTACTTAATTATAAGTAAAAATTCAATACGTCAAAACAATGTAACGCAACACTTCCGAACGCACCATTTCTGCGTTTCGTTATACACACAGCAGCAAACCGTTCATGACAAATCTGACATAACATTTTTACTAATATTTAGAACGTATAGTTGTAGAATAAAAGAAAGTCCATTCACTATCTTCTATAATGATTTTAGAACTCAAAACACAAAATAGTTAAAATCCCAAATAATTACAAAGAAATATCGCCACAGACAACAAACTTACCAGAAACTAAACGTCAACCTGTCACTTCTGTCAGATGTCAAACACAGCAAAACAAGACTATGTTTACCTTTTCCTTACAGACCAAAACATTCAATATTTCTAGATTCAAAGTGAAACTATTAGAAAACCGGGAATAGAAGGATTCGTGAAAATACAAAAAGTGGAATGAGATATAGTTCAGTGAACTTATACGGTCAAGGCAGCTTGAAATAATGTAATTTTATAGGCTATCTCATGGTAAGCAACACTTGCATAAAATTAGGTGTTACACTGTCATAAATATAGAACATATTCGGTGAGTGTCTCCAAATGTGGCATTTCCGCATTCCTTAGGACCCTAATCAGGACAAAGATTAACTCTCTCCATTCTACATAAAACTGCAGAGAATCAAGATTTAAATCAATCGATTTGTGTTACACCCCAAAACATGCACCTGAGTGCAAAGTAGATATGCATAGCTAACTATAAGTAAACATGTCAAGCAACAGCAAAGCTGCGAGTTATCTCATACATAGCACAATCATCATAAAGGTGAACAAGCATATGTACACAATCTGTAGCTGTGTCATAAATCTGGTACGTGTTCGATGGCGGTGTCGTTGCCCCGCGAACGCAGGGGCAAGAACCCCGGGCGAAAGGACGGCGGCGGGCACCCCGGCCTTCAGGGAGGTCGCGCGCGATGGCCACTGGGACTACGACTTTCTAGGCTTTGCAGGAATTATTGTAGACACGTGGGATTCTCTATATTTATACGAGATTTATTGCCACTTGGACTTTTTTCGCCCACTACGCTAGCGGCAAGTCGTCCATGAAATATCGAAAAATAAACTAGGATTTATTACATCTGAAAGGTCGTTCGTATTATTCAATTTACTTTACGCCGATATAAGTTAGTAAGGGACATTTTGACCATTTTCTTGAGTGACAGCTACCTTAGTTGTTCTACCAAGATAGATTGCTTCTTTAGCAGTATATAATCAGTCTAGAAAGCAAGTGGACGCCAGAGTTGACGAAGAATATAGATGACGTAAAATTTTTCAAAGCTGCTCAAGAGAGGAAAGGACTTGTTCACGAATTGCCATTCAAGTTTTTTTATTTTTATTAAATACGTCGGCAAACAAGCAAGTGGGCCACCTAATGGTAAGTGATCATGGCTGCCTATGGACAACTGCAACACCCAGGGGTTTCACAAGAGCGGTGCCCGCCTTCTAGAAAACAGAATCGTTTTTTGAAGGTTCCAATATCGTATCGATTCGGGAATACCGCCGCAGGAATTTGATTCCACAGTTAGGTCGTACGTGGCAGGAAGTTTTTTTTAAAACGTACGGTGATTAACTTCCCGTTATCCAGGTGTAAGGGATTCAATTTATATCGGTGTTACAAAGAAATAAAAAAAAAAGACACACCTTCCTAAGAAATCAGCAAGTAATTCCAAAAATACAACTTTTCACATTAGACCTAATTACCATATCTATTTATAATTAGTGAAATAATAACCATCTGACTTCATGCCTCCCATTCTCCGAACTCGACGATTCCTATTTTTAGAATCCAGCGAGACCTTCATAAATCATTTTCCTTCGGCATAATTTCTCGTAATTCAATAAACAAAATGAGCAATCGCTTTGAAACATCGAGATTTTCCTCAAATTTTGGGCCAGCCAACTTCTTCGCGCCGGTGACAGCGGTATATTTTTTTATTCGATGAGGAACCAATCCATTACGTGCTGAGTGACGTGTACGTGATAAAATAAAACCTAGTACTTGACACAAATTTTGCCAGTTTTTGCTAAAGTTCGAGAGCCATGAGAGTATTTTTTTAACCACGCAACTTTTGTAAGTTTACGCAGTTTTCCCAATTTTTTTTTATACACCAAATATACTGAAGCAAATGGATTCCACCTGGCCACAATCTACCCTGGCCTGTTTGGAGACCCCTAAACCACCTAAGTGAAGGAGTTGGAAGACGTTGAGAGCTCCGAGAGGTGAGGCTATTCGTGTCACCTACACGAAATGATGATGAACCCGGAAAAAGGGATAACGCGGGCGGAGCCGCGGGAAAAAGCTAGTAATAATAATAAATAAACTTGAGCCTAGGATGAGTCAACGAACTCGCTCTAATCAAATGGCAAAAATGGCAATTATCTAATTATAATGGCATCCGAATCAACAATGGATCTGCCAAGTATCGTGTAACTTTATATAGATTAGGCAGTAACAAAGAAAAATTATTTATTTGGAGCCACAAAAACAATATACAATCCTGAAGTGTACCTTCATCGTTTAACATATCAATTTATAGCCAAAAAGGGCCACTTAGCATAAGGCAGTGATGCAACTTACATCACGCTGCTGGCATCTTTTAAAAAGAGCACTGGTTGCTATACATATGTAAAGAAATGAAGGTGTATATATTATAATTAAAAATTAAAAATATGTAGTCCATACATAGTACCAGTCCATTATTGGGCCTAGCTCGCTCGTGTTTTAAGGATGTGCGTCATATAATCGACCTCAGAGCCTAGGACGAGTCAACGAACTCGCTCTAATCAATTGGCAAAAAGGACCGGGAATCGAACCCGGGACCTCCGTGTCACAGGCAGGCGTGTTGACCGCTGCGCCACGGAGCTATATAACAGCAACTTGCGGTATTTTTACGTATTTTTGTGTACGAACTGACAGGGCGAATATGCGACTTTCGCCTGATAGCCGGGCGCAGGTTTACCTGTGGTATTATATTTCTTTTGTCTCTAGTAGGGCACGAGCGACATTCCGTCACCTGTGGCCCCAGTACTGGAAATGGTCTCGCGTCTCCGTTACATTGATCACTATAAAAATCAAAAATTATATTTTTCCGACTCTTTCATGCTGCCAAGTTCTTACGTAAATTAAAGAAAATAAATCCATCTAGAGATAAAGAGACAGAGAAGATAAATCTATCTACATAAGCCGTATCCAATACAAACGATAGCACAAACTTATAAACGCTTACAATCTGCCTAATCAGTAAAAGACAAAGATATAGTAAATCGTATTAGCCCGTTTATTCCTACTTCTATTAAACATAATTAGGGCTCCTAAGTTAGTTACACCGTAAACACCTTTCAAGGTAAACAATAGCTATCGACACAACAATGTAATTAAACGATGATAATGTTTAAGCAGACAATTTCAATAGATAGATCCGAGAGGAGGGGGTGGCTTCACTGCGCCCGTAGTCTGTCGGTGGTGGGGGGTAGGGTTGTCACTTTTTTGTCTGAATATAGTAAGTATGTTTATTCCTTCCACGCTGGTCTGGAAGAAAAGAAAAAAACGTAGAATATACCAGCTGCTTCTCTATCCCGCGCAGATCGTAAAAGCCGAGCGAGGGAATGGGCGTGAGGAATCATGTGATGCGGCTAGCAACCCATCACTATTTTGATTCCGTCATCCACCTACAAGCCCACCAATATGCTAAACGTGGCCTTTAGGTTTTATAGACCTGGGCTCTGTCTACCCTGCAAGGGAAAAAGACGTGATGTTGTATGAACATATTATTAACAAATGCTAAGCATAAAAATATAGTACACCACAAAATATAGTATTTTAGTAGGGACGAAAAAAATAATAGACTAAGTTGTATTTTTACTTCACATGTTACTTATTTATTTTCGTTAACAAGCACATACTTATCGTCTGTCGAACGAAAGGTGCGTTCAAAAATTTGTGGGCACTGTTTATTTTATTACTTTTAGTGTTGGAATATATATACATACATACCTTGATCTATTGTACTGAAAGATAGTATTTTCGCGTACTATATATTTCTTCAACAGTATATAGTGCGGAGTCCGAAAATACAGTACAATACTATATATTACTAGCAGCCCTCCTCGGGTACGCCCGGGCATGTTTTATACCTATAAACCTTCCTCATGAATCATTCTATCTCCATTGCTAATGGTTAGGATTTCGTCGGTGTCATTGTATCTAAAGAAACATACACAATTTTTTTTTCTGGAATAAAAGAGTGGTTTGCATTGCCTTTTCAATCCACACACAAGTGAAAAATCTACTGAAATCACTAGTATGCCGTTAGCCTAACAATATTTTATTGTTTACTGCTGGTAGTAGTCATCAATAAATGCTAATCTCTAATGCCAATCTCCAAAAAATGCTACATCAACTCCATAATGCATCTCTCAAGGTGGGTCTAAGGATGAATATGTCCAAGACTAAAGTTATGACGGACATCTCCGGCTTCTCGAGCATTAACATAACTGTTTGTGGCGAGAGGCTGGAGGTGGTCGACAAATATACTTATCTTGGACATTGTTTATCCTTTGAAAAAGATCTAAAAACCAAGGAGATTGATCGGCGAATACAGTTGGGATGGGTGGCATTTGGGAAGCTGGCGGACGTTTTTAAAAATAGGGAAATACCGCAATGCCCAAAGACACGCCTATTCAACCAGTGTGTCCTGCCAACAATAACTTATGGTGCCGAGACATGGACTCTTACGAAAGGAACCATGTATAAGATTGCTGTTTCGCAAAGAGCCATGGAGAGAGACATGCTTGGCATCAAATTGCAAGACCGAGTTCGCAACACTGAGATCCGGCGTAGGACGAAAGTTCACGATGTGCTCTCAAGGGTTGCAACTCTGAAATGGAACTGGGCGGGACACCTGGCTAGGAGGAACGATGGTAGGTGGAGTAAGGCTGTCACCGAGTGGTATCCCAGAAATGGGAAACGTAGTGTTGGACGTCCGGTAGCGAGGTGGGCCGACGACATAAAACAGATTTCAGGAAAGAACTGGATTGCGAAGGCTAGGGATAGAGAAGGATGGCGCAGACAAAGGGAGGCTTATGCCCAGCAGTGGGTTATGGAAAGCTGATGATGATGATGAGTAGTCATCAATAAAAATACTATATAATACGGTCGGCAACCCTAGGCCGGGGGGAGCGCGGAGTCGAGGATCGCACTAAATGAGAGCGTCTAGACGCTGCAGTCTCTCGACTTTGTATTTACTATTGTGGTTATTGTGCTTATCGCCTTAATGAGTTACGGCGTGTTAATTAACTGAATCGGGCACACTTGACGTTTGATTCATTCATTAATTGTCGGTTTATTTCAGCCTGCTTTGGCACATTTCTTCTCCTTTTCTGTTGAATAGTTTGAAATGTAATGCAAATGTGTGTTCGAAAGCTAATGGCTAGGGTTTCGTCGGTGTCATTGTATTTAAAGAAACTAACACTATTACTATTTTTGCCTGGAATAAAAGAGTGGTTTGCATTGCCTTTTCAATTCACTTACAACGAAAAATCTACTGAAATCACTAGTATACCGTTAGCCTTACAATATTTTATTTTGCACTGCTGGTAGCAGTCAACAATAAAAATCGGCCAAGTGCTAGTGCTAGTACTATATAGTACAGTTGGCAACCCTAGGTGGGGGGAGCGCGGAGTCGAGGATCGCACCAAATGAGAGCGTCTAGACGCTGCAGTCTCTCGACTTTGTATTTACTATTGTGGTTATTGTGCTTATCGCCTTAATGAGTTACGGCGTGTTAATTAACAGGATCGGGCACACTTGACGTTTGATTTATTAATTAATTGCTGGTTTATTTATGCTTTGGCACATATCTTCTGATTCTTTTTCTCCTTTTTTTTGTAGAAATAGCTTGAAATGTAATGCAAATGTGTTCAAAAGCTAATATCTAGGGTTTCGTCGGTAACATTAGAAACTAACATAATTTCTATTTTTACCCTATTGACACACCCAGAACGAGGGTAATATTTTTTCGCGCGTATATGTAGTTATGCGTGTAATGTAACGTCAGCAAAAAAAAAAAAATATGGCGGATGTAATTAGTCAAGGCAGTCGGGTTTATTATTTAACTTTTCAAATTCATAATGACTTGTTGCCTGGAATAAAAGAGTGGTTTGCAGTTGCAGTTTACCTTCTTAAATTCACACACTAGCGAAAAATCTGCTAAAATCAGTATGCTGGTTGCTTCACAATATTTTTCTTCACTGTAGACTGCAAGGTAGTATCTCAACAAAAATAACCGTATTTGATTCAGATTGAGCTACAAACTCAGAAGTACAAGTCGTACATAACGGGAATCGAACCGGGGTTGCGCTTTTGTACCACTAAGCCTCTGAGTGTCATTGGTTTTAGACCGCTTTTTCAAATGCGCAAGGTAAAGAAGTTTCATGACGTTAGTTTTATTTCTTATTTTATTAATTCACATTACTAGCTTCTAGGGGAGTCTTCGCCCGCGCTGTCTATTATTTATGATCCGATAATAAAAGTGTCACACCTCCGTTACTCGCGTTCAGCAAGAAAGAAGTATTAAAATATTTTTGTCATAATAATTGTAAGCCGATTTATTGCTTTATTTTTTTTCACTTACTACGAATATTTCCATTTTTACAATGTTAAATGAGGACTAAGTAGGGTAAAATTGAGCTCAATAAGATGTCCTAAAACGCTCGGAATGACTCTTTTTACTTAGCTAAGTCACACTTGCAGCAGTAAGCTCAAGACTAACAAATAGAAACGAAATTTTACAAATTGATATATTCCAATTGAGAGAACTTGTAGAAGGAAGGAAAATGAATAAAAAAATAAACAAAATATGAATACATAAAATCGCATTTCGAGTTAAAACGTTGTAAGCGATCTTGACACGACAGTTACAGATTTAGTCGATCTGACGGGCAGGATTTCAGCGGATATCAATATTTCAAATTTTTACAGCAAACAAGGAATATTTAAGTACCTATTTTGTTTTCTAAACAAACTAATAATTACATCTATGGGGGAGGCCTTTGTCTAGTGAACGTCCCTGGCTAAAAAACAGAAACAGAAGTATAGGAATTATTATTTTCTAACAAACTAAATATCTAAATAATATCACCTTGTGAATTTAACCTCAATGCACGCATATAGAAAGCTATAAAATACCTTTATTAAATGGCCAAAGCCGTAAATATACGTAAAGTTCGCAACAAAGAATACCGAGACATAAAGTCGCAGGAAATGGATATTACTCGATGAAACCTCTGCCTTCCGTCTCGTTTCAACTCAGCAAGTGTGAAGGAGACGGTACTATCTGTATGAAAATGTTTACTGGCCGGCTTCACTGGATTTACTGTGGTTTCTCTATAAACTTTTAACCACACGTGAAGTCCCTCTAATACCATAAAATATTTAGTTCTAAAGTATTCAAGATGAGCATTTTAAGATCAATACGATCTCATTTTGAATACCGACAAATAAATTTAAACTAAATTAATACACAGATTTAAATTAAAGAAAATTCTGTCGTGGCTTTATCGGCACGTTTACATTATTATTCCCGTTGGCCAAGATGAGAGGAATTCTTCTTACTTACGTTATAACGAACGAGAGATAAGGAGAGATAAGTTAAAAATTCAAAAGGAGATATGTGATACTCATTTAACCATTTCAATATGAAACTCATCATCAGCCTTCCATAACTCACTGCTGGGCATAATCCTCCCTTTTTGTCTGCGCCATCCTTCTCCCATATCATATATACTCATATCTCGAAACAATTTTATCAAACAGATAATAAATCCATTTTATTCGCACGACATAAGTCAGATAGCGATTACAGTCTAGTTGGATTTGATATGTAACATTCATATAGCATTCTATGCGGCACGTGCGACACCTGGGTGCGTCCTTGACGCGCAAACTGTGTCGTTACGTACCTATACAAGACGATAAGACGAAACAACTTAAACAAAATAAATAAACAATACACCGGGTATTAAACAATAAAACGGGTTGCACTCCGGGAGCGCCGGCAGAAGTGAAAACTTGAATATTAACGTTGTTTTTCGATCAGGTCACGTGTCCGTCTTACGAATGAACTCAATCTGACGGTTACGTGACCTGTCGCGAGTTTAACATTTTTTCCCCCGTCCACGTCCACTCAGCAACACAAGCTGCGATGTGACACACATACACACATCCCGAACAAAACTTCGTGAAACTTATAACACACATCTTTTGAGCACCTGGTTGCGTCCCTGACGTGTCGCGAAATTGTACCATTGCGCACACGAGAAGCTATGGCGAAACATTAAGTTCCAATAAAATACCCGCCTAGCCTGTATTACGTAACCAAATACCGTGACGCCTAAATAGTTTGCTATTGTTACGGCAGTGTGTGTCGTTATAATTTGGCAATTTATTTGGTTCCAATAACAAATTATATGATTGCCATAAATGAGTTACTCGTGTGCTCTTAATTACATCTCATAATGGACAAAATAATATTGAGCGACATTGGCCTATATTAACTATACCTACTATACCTCGATTAGCGACAATAATAAATAAATGTACGTGCGGTAGGTAGTTTAATTTGGCAGTTTATTTTATTTTGATTAGGTTATTAATTACAAAAAAAAAGGAAAGGGAAGGCCGAAAAAGTCGTGGAGGGAATGTGTGAGGAACGGGGAGCAAGTGCTGATATGGTTGGTAACAGGAAACTTTGGAGAGAGTTGACATACAGAGCCGACCCCAAATAGGGAAAAAGGCAAGGAAGAAGAGAGAGATTAGGTTATCAATTATTGATTGGTAGTTGGTAGTAGAATTACTTTATTGCATATTATAACTTATTATTATTATTTGAATTTAATCTTTTACAATCATTATTAATTTAACTAATTAGATTATGCGTTGATAACAAAATTATAGGAAGCGCCAGTTAGTGTGCCAATGGCGTGATATTGACCTATATCTACAACCCGCATATACTTTTAAGTATACCAAGGGTTCAGTTAATTGATAATGAAACTGTGAAGGCCGGAGCTACAATATGTATAACAACAGCATAGGTAATATTGTTTAACATCAAATTCCCTAATGAAAAGTCTGTTATTAACATGGATGTAACAACTGAGGTAACCCAAGGATGTAGCAAAATGAAGGAGATTTTGCTGCCCCACTGTATGTGGGACATACAGTGGAATAAGTTAAGAAGAAGGAGAGTAATTTCATAATAATCATTGTAGAATTGTAGCTAAGATATGGCAAAAATATGATGCAGGGGTTGGTAGAAATCAACGCAACGAACTAAAGGGTTTTACCAAAAGTCTCAAAAAAACAAAAATCATACAGCAATGGGCATGTTGACTAAAATTTTTTTCATGTTGTTATGTAAAGACCTGCCTAAAATAAACACAATAGTGACAGAAATACATTTCTAAACAAAAAACTCTTTCAGTTATAAAAGTTTTAAAGACACATGTTTTTAGACGTAAATTTTTAGACGTGAAAACGCGCTGCTGAAATGCCTACATATTTGTGACGTCACAAGCTTGTATTTTGTATGGGTGGCGTGAGAACTTTGTTTGGTAGCTATACGAAATATTTCGTTTACGGTAATGGTTTCATAATAAAAGTTGCTACAAATTTTGCAGACTAAAATACAGTATAATTGTAATTAAAGATTTTCATACTTTAAAAAATGGTCCTATTCACCCAACTTTAAAGAAGCTTTAAGATCACTTAACGAATCGATATCAAATTAAAAGTGTTCTTTATAGTGTTTTTAGATAGAAATTAGTCTCATTAGAAACAAATTTTATATAATTTTAACATTAGGCAAATACCGAATTTCCCACAAAGTCAAACAACAGAAAGCAACAATTTCGTCAATGGATGCAAACGGCAGCCGTTTCAACTTTCAAACAGCTGTTCATTCGGCGGCCATCATTGTCTTTGCTGAAAGCGATTCAGTGCATACCTACGTTGGCAAAACACTGCCACGCACACAATGGGTACATAGATCTGCATTCCAGTGTTGATGAAAAGTTCCAAGTTTATGAAGAATTTTCAAATTGTAGCCTTTATTTCTTATCTTCAAATCAAAGAGCTGTGAAAAGTCATGTTCTGATAACCGATCTCAAGCGTAGTTCGATCTGGGAAGACCGTGTTTAGAACAAATGCTGTATGTAGGACGAGACGTTATAAACAAAAATTATCTTTCGTTAATTTATGCATAAACAATACTACTTGACACAAGAGAGTGCAAGTTAATCTGCATTTTCTACAACGAACTTGCATATTTCAACCCAAACATTTTGCTAGATCTATGTAGGTAGTTCCTCTTTTCATTGTATATTATCTTCAGCAAGGATGCTACTGCTCTCCCCCTGCCGGATTCATTCCGCTAAGCGCCGCGGGGCGGAGGGGGGCTGTTTAATTACACTTGTTTATGCATGTGTCGTTCGAAGTGGGTCGAGCGAATGCACGCGGGCTCAGATAAGTCGACCGCTTTAAAACGTTGCTACCACCACGTTCGAACCATACGCTGTGGGGCTTCCCGAATTAGACGAGTTATAATTTATTAATAGTGAGGAAACTGCGCGTTTTTATCAGACGTATTCAAAGTCATATTGAAGGACAAGCTTCAAAATGTAGTAGGTTATTGGGACGTATGATTCGTCTCGAGTCTAGATTCCACAAGAAGGTACTGAGTAACCGCTTTAACAAAATAACCATGTTGTAAACACAAACGCGGCGTTCGTTAACAGCTCGGTAAAGTAAACATTTGACAAAATTTATATAATTTGGCAACAATTTTCTACACGAAACGTATAAGTGTAATTACGTTCGTCAAAGCGTAAACAAGCGAATGGCCTCGAACTCGCTCGACATTGACGCGGCCAGAATTGCTTGGCCTCCCGCGCTTCCTCCTACGTTAATCGTTTCTAATGAACGTAGAGAAACTTGTCGCATTATCGAAGATCTGGTAAATCTGGTTGGTAGAGCAGACGATGTGTGATGGAGAGGCACGTGCTGTTAGTATAGCAAAAAGACATACTTCACTTTTACCTGGGTATATCGCGCGGTTCTCGATGACGGTACTAACTACTAAGTATCCATAAGCGAGAGATAGCTTTATAGATAGCGTCTTCGGAAACGATCGCGGAAATGCAGCCAGTATTTACTGTTACGTGACTTAAGGCGATAGCGAACGCTTCTTGCTTTTACAGATTGAATTCTGTGCTCCTTTATAGGTTTTATAAACGTGTACGTGACGAAAAGTTATTTTTGAGACAAAGATGATCCCTAAAATGGACTGCGTGGATAACCTGAAAACCAAAAAGAAACTGTGGTATTTTTGCAAAGCTGGAATCAGGTTGCCAAACTTTTAAAAGTAGAATGACTAAATGTAATGTTGTCTAAACAAAATAGATTATTTTCCTAAGCTCTTGTCTGCGTTAAGTCAAGTAAGATAAAATATATCCTTTCGTTATGTAGCCGATTGTGATCCAATGAATTTAGTATCAAACGGTACAGGGGAGCAATCAGTATGGGAGTACAGTTGTTGTGAGAAACACAAACAACACTCTTATACGATCCGTGCGGGGGAAAGCCTTTTCTACAAATTAGAGAGAGTAACAGATGTGAGGCATGAGGCTTTGTCCTATCAAGATGTATATCTAAAAAATAATACTTGGTAAAGTAAAGGTAGGTCCTTTTTTGTCATAGGTCACGCCAAAAAATTTTCAGGATACAGTCCATAGCTTACAAATTACTCAGCTTCCCAGCTTCCTAACTAATAACTAACAAAAATTTCTGAGCAAAAACAACAAAATATTTAAACTTTATGTAAAATACGGCTTGCTAAGGAATAAAGAGATGGGTAATCTTACTATCGCAATACAAAAAAAAATCTAGTGGATCACACCCATTACAACACTAAGGTAAAAAACCGCTTTGGTAAGTTCTAGCAAGAACAACGATTTCAAAAGCGCGCTTTACATCTAACAATGTATAAGGACTGACCGTATGGTATATTATCTATTGCTCGTAGAGCCTAGATAACATAGGCTCATATAAAATCAAAGCGGCCATAACATTACAAACCGTAATAAGTGTAAGACTGACTCGGTAGACATTAAGACAGATTGAATATCGCGTGCCAAATACCGCGTAGAGTATTATGCGCTTAAACAGATGTAACGAATTAACGATGATGGCATTCGCGAGCGTCTTGCATTTGCAAGTTAAAAACAAGTAGGTTTTACTGTTCCAACTTAAAATCTGAAGTACTGTATGTATAATTACCTAATCATAATCCTAACTAATATTATAAATGCGAAAGTGAGTTTGTATGTTTGTTACGCTTTCACTCCCTATCTACTGAACCAATCATCATGAAATCTTGCATACACACAGGTTAGAGTACTGAGAAGGACATAGACTATAATATATACGACGCGGGCGAAGCCGCGGGTAACAGCTAGTATTACTATTTTTCACATAACGACACTAGTATCAACGACCAACGAGGCGTGATGAAGTATAATTTTGTACTCTCCATATATTGTGCGTTTACCGACGTGTGTTATTTACATAAGAAGTTCGCGGATATTTGTTTCGCTCGTTCGTTACATTTGAATTCAAACACACGAGTGTAGCCGGTTAACCCCCAAAACTTCTTTACGGTACACAACAAACATAAATTTATTAAACCTCAAACCATGCTTGCATAAAACAAGTATTTGTAACTTTCAAATATTGGAGGAATTATGACTTTCATGGTTATTTCATAGCTCAAGGATTTATACAAGACACAAGATTTTATCTTCCAATATCTTTATTTCATCTGTTGACGTACTAAATATTAGTTGTATTGTTACAACTGTAGAGTTAGCTGCGTCTGTAATTGTAATTTTTCATCATCAAAAGTCTGTTTTTGATTTATTGAGAGTTGAGAGTTACAGACGCAAAAATTCAATTCTAAAAATTTTGTATAACTAGTACGCGTAACTACTGGATTGAAACAAAACTTAATCATTTTGTACTTGTTATTTATGTAGAATTTTATCTTTTTGTTAACTGCTTACATCTTGTTCCTCTCTCGTATAGAGCAGTTATTGTGACAAGGTTGTTAGCGTCATACTTTGCAGTCAGCTTCGAGAAACAACGCATAACATCTGGTAAGCACATGCAGGAGTAGGATTTACACCTACGACATCGAGTATCGAAGTGAAATAAAGCAAAGATATAATGAAATAAAGCCGTTATACGGCATAGGATTAGCTTTTCAGGGTTCCGTACAAAAGTTGAAAAACGGAACCCTTATAGGATCACTCGAGCGTCTGTCTGTCCGTCCGTCCGTCTGTCACAGCCGAGTTTCTCCGAATCTACTGAACCAAATTAGATGAAATTTGGTAAGATATTGTAATCCTATGACCCAAACACGGATGTGCAAAGTAAATAAAGATTTTTTTGAAATAAGGGTCATTTTGAGGGGCCCAATTACAAAATTTAAAAAAAAAGTTTTGCAAACCTTACTGTGTCATATATCAAATGAAAGGGCTCATTATGAGGATCTCAAAAATATATTTTTTTTTGTTCGGGTAAAATCAATACTTTTGATTTTATTCACGAAAGAAGGCAAAAATTGACCATTCCCCTCCCCCTGATCTCCGAAACTACTGAGCCGAAAATTTTGAAAAAATTACAAAATATAGTTCATTTCTTGAAGATTACAGGAAAAATAATAAGAATTCTATCACTTGAAAATTAAGTGGTTAACTCACAATGATAAGTTCATCTAGGGAAATAGTTCAACACCACTAGATGGCGCTAGTCAATTGAATAAAACATTTTTTGCACATTGTGTGTGTGTTCACGAAGCATATTGTACGGAGCCCTCATTGCGCGAGTTTGACTCACACTTGGCTGGTTTTTTAGTTAATATTTTATCTTTTATTGCGTTTTTACGAGAGCACGAAATAAGAAAACACTAATAAATGATGTTGATAACCATTAAACAAATATAAAAACCCAACACTGATTTTTTGAGGTTTCGATTTAGGTACTTTTGCCCTCAATAGCCCTTTTATATATCCCTGTTCTGTATCTATTTGGGGCAATTGAAAATGAAAACGCATAATTAGGGGAGAAGTTTAAAAAATATGCCTAATTAACAATTGCCTATTTAAAATTATTTTTAAATTCGGGAAGATGAATATTATGAAGTATGAAGCTTCTCCTACAATGAGTAAGATACAAACTGACTAAACCTTCATTTTATTCGCTTAAAGACCTTAACCTTGAAGGATTTCTCTTACTCTTAAACGATCCTCAATTTAATCAATGCTGACACCTGAGCCTGAGACGCATGACGAGTGGCCCACTATTTTATATGTACAACCGAATTCCACTAGATATTGGTAGGTTAAGTACCAACCCACTTAAACGTCATTTTACTACATGTTCATGTGATATGTATGTAAATAAAAACAAAGTTTAAGGAACAGTATTTTCTATCTTTTCTTTCTCTCTCTCTCTCTACTCTCTCTCGTATCGGAGGCTGAGATGGCTTTGAACACCCGTGTGCCACTCACACTCTAATGGTTTTCGTGATCAAGTACTCGCAATTCGCCCAATGCCGGACCAGCATCCGGGAAGAGCAACAACGCGTCCGGCTCGGCGGCATGCGCATGCGACATCTGGAGCGCGCGCGCTCGGCGGTCTCACTCTCATAGTTCTCGTGATCAAGTATTCGCAATTCGCTTAATGCCGGACCAGTATAGTCAATACATTCAACCTGAAAGGCGCGGGGAACAATGACGACGCGTCCGGCTCAGCGTCATGCGCGTGCGACATCTGGAGCGCACGCGCCTGGCGGACGCACTCTAATGGCTCTCGCGATTGTATAAACGCTACATTCACTTATTACTAGGCCTACATAGTCAATACACTCACCCTGAAAGGCGCCGGGAAGAGTGACGACGCGTCCGGCTCGGCGGCATGCGCGTGCGACATCTGGAGCGCGCGCGCCTGGCGCTCGCGCTCGCGGTCTCGCTCGCGGTCGCGACCCGCCCACGCCGAGCCGGAGCCGCCGCCGCCACTGCCGCCGCCGCGGTCGCGATCCCACTTCTCGTACCTGGAACAATACAAAAAATATACTTAAGTAAAGTTGAAAAGACTGGTAGACTTGACGTTGAGACTTTTTCATATACGAAATGGGATTTCTCTTGACCATCATCTAGCCTAGAGGCAAAAATATGGCCTATGAGAGCGAGCTTACCCAGAAGAAACCTATTCAATATATATCAACTCTGTTGTTGCAGTTGTAGCTTCATGAGAGAAAAATTAGCACTACTATACAGCGTAAATATGCATTGAACCCACAGGAAACGTTTCTCCTATTGACGGGCTGAGTCACCCATTTAAGGGTGATTTGAGGGTCAACACGCTGTAAACTAGAAACTAGCCTAAAATTACTTAAGAGAAGTTAATAGAAGATGACTACATAATGGATTAAAAGAAAGTGAGCAAATACGTGCGAGAAAAGAAATTTGACGTACGTGAGGGAGAGGAAGTAATAGGTATAAACTAGACGTGAGAAAAACCTTGAAGTTATAGTCATTATATGAACGATAGACTTCATGCTTTAGCGACTCCTATTTAAATGAAAGTTCACTTAGCAGTGGAGTACGGAGGAGCTGAGAAAAGTAAATGTGTAAATGTATGAAATAGGTTAAAAAAATGATGATTTTTATAAATGGAACAATAAACAAGGTACTTGAAAAAAGTGTAAAAGAGATGAGAAGATCGACCTTACTTGTAAGTTAAACAATATAAGAATAAACGAATGGTTAAGATTAAGTGTTGTAGGTATAAATAAACTAACGAAGGTGACTCCTTCGTGCAAAGTAAAATAAGGATCATCGTATTTACATATAGCCTCCGCCAAGGCCATGTGTCACTGGTTACAGAAGACAATGCGAATGCATATGAAGAAATGTTTTCAATGTTACACGAATAGATACCTAAATTGATATAATTACCGCTTTTAAATACCCTACTAGAATGATGAAATATAAGGCGACTGCATAGGTGTAGGTTGTAACTTGCTCTCACCTATTTCTGTCGCCAAGCAAGTAAACAAAAAAGGTAAAGAAATAAACTTTTTTATTTACTTGCTTGGCGACACATAATTCACTCACAAAGTACACGTTTCACAGCTTCAGCACTTTTTTAAATAGGCCCAGATGAGACCAGCGATTCCATCAAAAAGAATAATAGAAAGGCAGTCACGACATCAATACATACAGAGTGTTTTTAAATTCACTGACTAGAAAGACTATACATATAGTCTAATATATGTATAGTTTGAGTCATATAGTCTATATGACTCAAAGAAATTTAAGACAAAAATACACACAATCAGCAATTTTGTGTTGACGCAAGAAAAGTTTTTACATGTATACATTTTCTACCATGCCAATGAATTCAATTTCACCATGTGTAAACGAATTTCAGGGCTCAGTTAGGATTGATAGCCTGGTGAAAGCAAGACAAATCTTTAGTAAATGAAAAGTAATAAAACGTGATTTTGTAATGCGAAAAATCGGATTTCAATAAAAATATGTATAGTTAAAGAAACACAAAATGATAATTTTTTATATTTATAGTATACACTTTTCTGAGAGATTAGGCGTGGCGTTAATAAGGGAACTGCCACTAAGATGTTTTATAATGTTTTCTGTTTATTTCATAACATCTTAAACACTGAATTTAACATGATAAACACTGAATTTTGGAGTCCCATATTTGCTTATTTTTTAGTTTGTGTCATTTCCCACAACTGCGCAAAGGCCTGACATATCTGTTTTCACACATGACAGTGCTTTTTGCGACTTGTTTAAAAATAAACACCTTTAAGCCAGACTTCGTTTAGTTTGCGTTAATAAGTGTAAAAAACACAAGAGAGAAATGAAGAATTTCGATTCCAAATAATAAAGTACATTCGGTCGTGCAATAGGTAAAACCCAGCCGCACTGAAGGTCATGAGACGGCGCGTCGTTTTACGACCCTTCAAGGCTGTCTAAACAGCTGCTGACTAAACAAGAATGTCAAATTTAAGACTTACAAATAAATAAATATGTATATATATATAAGTAGGCACAAAAAACACAAATGAACTAGCCCCACAGTAAGTTGTGTACTTATGTCGAGGATACTAAACGATACTATATTTTTATATTTATAATAAATATCACTACATCACTACATATTATAAAACAAAATCCTTCGCCGCGTCTGTCTGTCTATTCGCGATAAACTCAAAAACTACTGCATGGATTTTCATGCGGTTTTCACCAATAGATAATTTTCAAAGATATAATCCGATTTTTTTTTAAGTAACAATGGATTTGTATAAAATCCAAATCCTAACTAATATTATAAATGCGAAAGTGAGTTTGTTTGTTTGTTACGATTTCACGCCGTATCTACTGAACCGATCATAATGTAAATAAATAATAAATATAATAAATATATACGGACAAATCACACAGATTGAGCTAGCCCCAAAGTAAGTTCGAGACTTGTGTTATGGGATACTAACTCAACGATACTATATTTTATAATAGATACATATATAGATAAACATCCAAGACCCAGGTCAATCTGAAAAAGATCATTTTCCATCTTGACCTGACCGGGGATCGAACCCGGGACCATCCGTGTCGCAGGCAGGCGTGTTGACCGCTGCGCCACGGAGCTCGTCAATTTTGCATACACATAGGGTTAGGATACTAAGAAGGACATAGGCTATATATCACGCGGGCGAAGCCGCGGGTAACAGCTAGTAAAATATATTCATGCGAGTAATATTATCATTGGTATAGTACATGCTTGTTTATTATAAAGAATTTCATGCTAGCGATTTATGGTATTACTACTCACCTGTTTTTGGTTATAAAAATATGATTATGCAGAACTTTAAACTGTCAAGAAAAATAAACATGATAATGTTCGGATGTAAAATGAATTCATTAAAAACTCAATATAAATAAATACCATTCATTGTGTTCAATACCGCAGTGGGTCAAACTCAGTCTACCCTGTAATCTATAGGAATGCATTAAGGTGCATATTTCGGATGCATGTCAACCCGTACTTTACGTAATACACATTGTTTAAAATACAAGTAAATACCATGAGCGCGGATAAACAACACCTACATACATACATACATATTATCAAGTCTTCATCCCTTACAAGGTAGACAGAACTCAAGGTACCCAAAGGCCACGCTTAGCGCAATATTGGGCATCAAGTTGGAAAGCGGAATCGAAATAGTAGCCTATAACGTAAGTCCTTAGATTGTCGCCCAAACAACATCATTAATTTGTTTTATTTATTTAACTTCTTAACAAAAGTAAAATGCGGACTTAAAAGGCTTTATCTACCAGTCAACCCACAGGTGGAGCTAAGTAAAAAAAATTTGGAAGTTGGTGCAAAATGTGTACTTTTAACAAAAGTGTCTTAGCCCAATTATATTTATAATGATACATATACATATATTATAAAACAAATATAAACAACAACAGTCATTCGTAACCCAGAATTCGCGTTTGAATTGAGGCGGTTTATCAATAACATGACGGCTATTTAACAATAAACGCTTTTGTTATCAATCAGTGTTGGAAGAAACTCGATCCCAAGCCATTGTTGATGTCAAGACTCAACAAAGACACAATCACCACTACCGATAACAGTATCTTTCGCTTCAGTTTAGCCTTTTTTATTTATACATCACTTTTATTTGCCTATATATCTGACTTGCCCTGTGGACTAGCTAGAGTATTCGAAGTCTAGTGAGTTTTAACACTTATATGTATGTATGTAGAAAGCCACGGAAAGAAATCAAGAACTCAAGACCGTTAGCTGATTCATTGTCAAAAGTCTCAGTTATCCTACCTAGGCATTTGATATAGCTAGAAAAAATAGAGGTAAACTAATTATCTAAAGAAATTATGAACACGTATAAATTTTCACTGACTTTAAAACTCCATAAAAACAATCCTTATGTTACACAAGTAAAATAATGCTGCCGTTTTCTTTCACAAACGATCTGTGTACAACACCACAGTGGGTCAAACTCATTCTGTAATCCAGAGTGCATTCAGGTGCATATATCGGATGCATGTCAAATCGTACTTAACGTAATGACAGAATACCACGAGCGCCGATAAACATACCAGTCATTCATTGATAACCTAGAGTTCGCGATTTAAACAACAGGCGGTTTATTTATTTATTTATTTATTTATTTAACTTCATACACTGTTACACGTGTAAAGGCGGACTTAAAGCCAATGGCTTTTTCTACCAGTCAACCTAGTAAGTGGTGTTGAGAAAACATACGGTAGTGCAAACACATAATAATGACAAAAGGGAACTACATATAATAAAAATATACTAAACAAAATACACCCTATAAAATAATAATAAAATAAACAATACATATACTACATATATATTTAGGAACTATCTGACAGACTTTGAAGAAACAGTGCCTTAACGTTGTTTTTGAAAGACAAGCGAGTTTGAGCCTTGCGGATATCCACTGGAAGAGCATTCCACAGCAATACTGCTTGGACAATAAATGAATGTTCAAAGAACCCACTCCGATGAACAGGCGTATGAAGAAGAAGGTTATTCGAGGAGCGAAGTTCAATGGCATGGGTATTAGCCAGAAATTGAAATTTGGACTTGAGATACGACGGAGTTGTGGGCTCAAAAAGAATAGAAAACAAGGTAGTGAGGGTATGCAAATTGCGACGTTGACGAATTGGTAACCAATGAAGTTGGGAACGATAATCCGACACGTGATCATACTTACGAAGACCGAAGATGAAACGGAGGCAATTGTTTAGCAGACGTTCAAGTTTATTGAGCAAAGTACAATTCAGGTTAGAGTAGCAGACATCAGCGTAGTCAATGATCGGTAGGACTAATGCGTATATCAACTTTGTTTTAATTTCAGTAGGAAGGAAATTTTTTAATTTGTAGAGAGAGCGGAGAACACCAGTGACCTTCCTAGAGACTTCAGTAACTTGTACATTCCAAACTAAACCGGAGTCAATATAAAGCCCCAAATCCTTGACACTACTACTATAAGGAATAATGATACCATCAAAAGAGAGAGCTGGTAGACTATTGATATCAATACGCCTGATGTAATACAAACTACCCACTAATATACCCTGACATTTTTTAGGGTTGACTTTAACTCCGAAACGGCGCGACCAATCACATATAGCCTTTAAGTCGTTATTAATCAAATTGATGGCTAAAGCTAGATTATCAACATCGGCTTGAGCATAAAGTTGCAAGTCATCGGCATAAAGGTGATACGAACATTTAAGATCCTTTGTAATGAAGTCAATAAAAATAGAAAATAATAGGGGAGAAAGAATGCCACCCTGAGGCACCCCAGCGTCCACTTCACACCAGTTGGATGACTTTTCACCAATCTGAACCGACTGCTGACGTCCTCGAAGATATGAAGAAAACCAGTCCACAACAGAAGAATTAAACTTTAGATGAGAAAGAATAGCTAATAAAATATCATAATCGACAGTATTAAATGCATTGGAGAAGTCAACTAATGTTAAAACAGTGACTTTCTTGTATTCCATGCCAGCCCTGATATCATCAGTTACTTTAAGAAGAGCTGAGACCATGCTATGCCCAGGACGAAAACCAGATTGATATAAATTTAGGAGCCCATTACGGTAAACATATTGCGTGAGTTGTTTGTGGGCGCATGCTTCAATTATTTTCGACAGAAATGAAAGAATAGAGATGGGGCGAAAATCACAAGGAAGTAAGGGATTGGGAACTTTAGGAAGAGGGCGAACGAAAGCTTTCCGCCAAAGTGAAGGAAATTGTGCAGAGAAGAAGGAGTAATTTATGATGTGGGTAATGGCTGGAACAATAAAGTCAAGAATTAACTCAATCATGCGGCGATTAATCTAGTCAATACCCATGGCCCTAGTTTTAATAGATAAAATAAATTTCCTTACTTCATCCTGACTTACAGGGGAAAAATTAAAGTCCATATCAATGGGAGCGGGAAGAGAAGCAATATAAGAAATAGTGGCTGATTTGGTTGAGGGATCTAAGGGGGAAGAGGTAGCAAAATGACTATTAAGGTCATCCAAAGTAATAGAAGGGGGAACCTCAATGTTATAGGATTTGCCAATACCTAGGGTTCCAAGGAACTTCCAGATATCGGCAGAAGATGACGACGAAAGGGTGTTGTGGATTAGGCGACGTTTAGCATCACGTATCATCCTATTACACCGATTCCTTGCAACCTTAAACAACGCCCAGTTTTCATCAGTCCGATGTTTTTTAAATTTCCAAAACGCGCGATCCCTCCGTCTCATAAACATACGAACACCAGGTGTTATCCAAGGCGCAGGGGGACGCTTCAGCTTAACTCTCCTAATAGGTGCATGTCTGTCATAGAGCTGTGTTAGAAGCCTATTGAAGACAGTAAGTTTCACGTCCACATTTGGAGCTAACCATACCTGCTCCCAGTCAGTATCACTAGCATCTTGGATTAATTTGTTAAAATCTGTTCTTGCAAAACTACGTAAGTTTAAAACCTTGGGGGTAATTTTTGGCGGTTTAAGGAGGTAAGAGCAATGGAGTAGGTCGTGACGAGAAAATGCTGGAGCTGGATGTTGGCCATGCGAGACTACATGCTCAGGTGAAGATGTGATGATAAGGTCAAGCCAAGTGTCGTCTGTGTGAGTATTCAGATGAGTCGCTTGTAAGGGAAGAATTTTAAGACTAGCTGACTCTAATATTTCCCGCAGATTTTGGGCCCTTACTGAGTGGTATGCGATTTGGTCAGTGTTGAGGTCACCCATCAAAATCAGATGCTTGTACTCGGATCCAAGGGATTCAAGTGCAGATTCAAGGTCCGAGAAATAATTCGTAGAAGGGGGGCAATATACAACACCCAGAACTGCCTTCGACCCCTTTAAAGATATCTCTAAAAAAAGATATTCAGCCGAGGCTGAATACATAGGGGGAGATGCTAATAAAATTTTATAAGAAATTTCACTGCGAAGGTAAATGGCCACTCCACCACAATCTTTACCCAGCCGATCATTTCTAACAAGTACAAACCCAGGAAGGGAGTAACATGTAGACAAAAGAGCTGGTTTAAACCAGCTCTCAAATATGAGGATAGCGTGGACATTCACATCCGAGAAGGTGTCTACAAAATCAGTATAATGGCCCGGAAGGCTCTGGGCATTAATATGGCAAATATTTAAATGGCAAGTTTTGTTTTGGAAGACATCACCAATATAGCCGCCAAGTGTGTCAAAAGAAGAGGAGGCACTGTCATCACAAGAATGATATTCACTCTCTAAGGATTGATAAGAGTCACTGTCAGACATAAATAAATACGTATAAATGCAAATATAAAATAATAAAACTAACCTAGCAGAGTACCAAGTTCTCGGCACCACCCACCAGTTGATCACCAACATTACATCAAAATGTAAATACTTATACATAATTCAAAAATTTGTAAGTACATCGTAATTTACAACTATAAACTCTCACAATATTAAGTCCTTACTTTAAACTATAATTTAAAAAGAAAACTAGTTACTAAAACAGTAGTAAGTACTCAATTAAAGTACAAAATAAAATAAAAAATACCATGCCAAAAAAGCAAAAAAAAAAATCCCTAACAAGATTATCGCTAATCTCTGAAAATAACTCAGAAACCTGACCATCCCCACGCATCCACACACGCCGGATCACGAAGTCCACAACACTCCACTTACATATTCCTCGTGCATCCAGCTCCCCAAATAAAGACGCAAGGCAAGACGGCCAGGCTTGTTAGTGAATACGTAAACATCGCAAAAAGATACAATACACAGAACACAGATATAAGTAAAACTAAAGGACAGCTGTACAGTACCTACCCAAAAATTTAACACAATCATTCACTGAAAAAAAATATTATTTTACTTGGGCACTAACATTAGACAAAAAAAAAGAAGCTGAGTACATAAACAAAACGCAACAAAAAATAATTTAAAAAAAAAAAAAAAAAAACACAGAATGCACTTGATTGGCCATCAAACGTAAATGTCAGTGTCAAATTAATGTTTATGTTTTGGGGCTTGACTGTCACTGTCACTAAGCGAACAAATATTCAGAGTTAACCTTCCCACTAAAATAAAAATATTAACAATAAAAGCCGGTTGTTGTTCAAGATAGTTATGTAACAATCACATAAACAAGAAACAGTTAACAGAACACGAAATAGAATGAATTTATGGGAAAAACAGACAAGCTAAACTAATACTTTGGCAATTGGTATAAACATACATCTCGTTATTATGGAAGAGTAGCCTGCACGAGCACAAGTCCTAAGAGCGCTGGGAGGATGCAGTCTTCGCTTCCTGTGCCCCAGCAAGGCCCACAGGCTGGGGAAACTTAACGACCAAACTGTTGAGTCCTCCATCTGTGGTGATTTTATGTCTGGAACCATCAGGGGTCTTGACAATAACAACACCATCTTGTGACCAGCAGTTGCGCATGCCGAAGTGCTGTCTTGATTTACCGAAGATGATGAGCCTTGCCTTCGTCAAAAACTCCTTGACGGATATGTTAGAGCCTTTAAGGGAAGATTTCTTATTCCAAATGGCCGACTTAGTTTCATAATCTCGGAACCGAATAAGCAACGGTCTGTGATGATTCTCCTTATGCTGACCCAGCCGATGGCAGACCTTCAGATCAGTGATACTCAAGCCAGCCAAACCCATTTTATTCACAGCAAGATCTAGAACAATCTTCTTACAGTCCTCTTGAGGTTCTTCAGGAATTCCAGAGAAAATTAAAACTTTCATCCTATGCCGAGCTTCAATGTTGTCGACAGTCTCTGCCAAGTGCAGACAATCTTTTATTTGGCTTCGGAGAATACCAAGCAGCTTATACACAATTCCTCTAAAGGTTCGGAACTCCTCTGCAACTTTGACAATGGTGTCCTTTGATGGAGCTGCTGACTGCAACTGGGATGATAACTCGGCCATCCTGTTGTTAAAAAGTGTCTCCAGGTCTTCCTGTGCTTTAAGGATATTCTGCATTTGTGACATATTGCTTACTCAAGAGGTGAAGATGTAGATACAGTGAGATGTGTGTAAGTGTCAAACTGGCAGGTGGTATGTGGTTCTTAGTGGCACTTAATCTTGATGACTATTATTAATAATGTAAGTAGCACTAAATTACTTGATAATTTGATGAATTAATTAGTATTCCAATGTGAAAAGATAAAATATTTAATTAAAATACAGAAGAGAGATTACAAAGACTTGTTATTTGTTTTGCGCCTACCGCCCGTCTCAATAACATTACGGTTATTTAACAATAAACGCTTTTGTTATCAATAAGTAGTGTTAGCAAAACTCGGTATCGAGTTATTGTCGATGTGGAGACTTGAACTCGGGGAAAAAACTAGTGATGCAAGTAAATGATCATTGATTACTTACCCATCGCGTTTGAATTGCGATTTACAACAGGCGGTTTATCAATAACAATACGGTTATTTAACAATAAACGCTTTTGTTATCAATAAGTCATCATCATCAGGTCTTTCTAGTCTCCACTGTAGGAGCACGACCCTCTCTGTACTACCAGAGCCATATACTAGCCTGAGTAGTCAGAGGATTTGGCCTACACTCTCCACGCTGGCCAGACGGGTTGGAGAGGTCTCTTTGATGTTAATAAGCTTTGTTTAGCTTGTGTTTCCTTAGTCGCTTTTTACGACATCCACGGGATGACTTGGAGTGGTCCTATTCTACTCTGCCGGGAACCAGTGTTGGTAAAACTCGCTACTGAGTTATTGTCAATATGGAGACTGGGACTCGGGAAAAAAATAGTGGTGCAAGTAAATGATCATTCATTGCTTACCCATCGCGTTTGAATTGCGATTTACAACAGGCGGTTTATCAATAACATTACGGTTACTTAACAATAAACGCTTTTGTTATCAATAAGTGGTGTTGGACAACACTTGATACCGTTGATGTTGATGTCAAGACTCTGACTCGGAAAAAAACTAGTGCAGGTAAGTGACAGGATTGATAAAATAAGTATTTTATTTTATTTATATTAGGGAAACATACAGTTATAATAGTTTAACAAAGTACATGAAATAAAAATAATACTTAAACCAATTAAGTTTCTTTAGATAACTTATACAAACTATCGAACAGAAAGCTTTGATAAAATAAATCTTAATCTAATACAATACACAGAAGAAAACAAAAAAATCCAGTTACATTGTCGACTTTAAAATGAACAATGTTATGCCTAAAATAACACGACGCAGACCACATTTTTGGTTATTCAATAATAAATGATATTCTGATCTGATACAAGTGTTGGCCTTACTGACACACATCGAAAAACAAACATTTAAAACAAGTAAAGATAGGTCTTTTATGGTAGATATACGGCTTACAAAACAAAATTTTGCCTTTGGTATTTTGGATTTCCGAACTAATCAGTCGAAAAACTCTTCATCAGCACCCTTCCATCCAACCTATGTTTTAACCTATTTAAACAAAGGTAGGATGGAAGGGTGCTGGCTGATAAAGACTGATTAGTTCGGAAATCGAAAATACCAAAGGCTAAACATTTTTTTTGTAAGCCGTAATCTTATTAGAAAGAAAGTAATTAAGTTAAATAATACAATTTGAGTGTGATAATGCAAACTTGAGATACTCATATTTACAACACTATCAACAAGTGACGTTACAGAAATTCAACAAGTCCATAGCCGCGCGTGTGCTGTATGTTGTTGCATTTTTAATTCAATAAACGCAATATGTTACTGCACTTACTGCACTTCGTTACCATTATTACTGAGTTTTCTTCCACGCTAGTCTGGGAGAAAAGAAAAAACTTAGAATGTACTTGCTGCTGCTCCTCCTCTTCTCGCGCAGATCGTAAAATCCAATCGAAGGAATGGGCGAATACCTGAGGAATCATGTCAATAGACGATGCGACTGACAACCCATCACTTTTGATTCTATTTATACCAGCTACAAGCCCACCAAAATGCTAAACGTGGCCATTGTATTACATAGTGGTTTTATAGACCTGGGCTCTGTCTACCCCGCCCGTAAGTCTACTATACTAACTATTATATTACTGAGTACCTACATGTTGGTTTACCGGATGAAATATTTTTTATCACAATTATAAATACAATTCGCTATTAGACAGTTGTAGCAATAAAATATAAAATATATTTTTTATGGTAGCTTATAACTAAACAATTATCATCCAATATGTTTTTTGCATTAAAACAATTTATTAATATTTAATTTTTGGAATATTAATCTCAGTTTTTTTTATCTGTGGTCTACAAGTGGCGGCCATGATTAATCTTCGTATGACGTCATAACTCAATAAACAAAACGTCAAAGACAACGTGATCAACGTCAAGTGCTCGTCAAGTCGTTTGTTCTCATACATATATCTCCATATTTGTTCTATACAATGTTTTGAGCCTCCTTGGTTCTATATTATGCTGAGAAAAAGTGGAGAAAATCGCTCTATTATTTCGATTTATGCTATAAAAAGAGTTTCACGAAATGGAGTCAGGCTACATTAAAGCGGATAGTGCAGCCCAGAGTCCATTCGTTTATGATCGCAAAAATATTTAAACAAACATACATACAGACAGCGGAATGCGACTTTGTTTTATGCTATTTATTAGTGATAGTGATTAGTGATGATTTTAAGAAGTTAGGTTAGGTGTAATTTATTTTTGTAAAATCGAACATATTGATTTCTTCTAAATACTTACATCAAAGTGATCCGCACAAAAGAATATCACAGACTTATCAGATAGAAACTGTGGCTCTCGGCCTTGGCGTGGCAGGACTGGACTTATAAACATGTATAAACAATTTCTTGGGACATTTCACTGTCGTACTTCTAAGCATAGGCACCGCACACGTTTTGTAACTTGTCATTTTCACAATTCCAGTTAAATCTGTTTAATTTACACCTCAAAACAGTTAGAGCTATTAGCCGTGCTTTGTTTATTGAGTTGTGACGTCATAACATGGAAATGTCACGTGACACAGTGTTTGAGCGCGAATTTCGAACCAAAAGATAAAAAAATCATGATTTCTTATCAAACAAAGCTTTTTCGAAAAAAAAATTATTGTAGGGGGGTTTAGAATAAGTCTATAGATATTATAAAATATATTTCAGAAAATTGTCAAGTAGCGAATTGCAAGTATCGTTTGAAGTGATAAAATTTATTTTTGTTTTAAATTACACGTTGATGTTTTCATAATATTTATTGAAACAAACCACGCAGATGGTTTGTATTATGTAAATGAAAGATGTAATATTAAACTATCAATACCATATTTTCTGTGCCGTTAAAGAAAATATTTTATTCATCATCATTTCGTGTAGGTGACACGGTCAGTCGACCATGCACGCACACCCTGGTGTCAGAGTTCTTTGGAACCGCCTCTCGGCCTCTGACGTGGTTCCTTTAACGAATGCAGATGGCAGCCGGCACCAACCGCTTAACGTGCCGTCCGAAGCACGGAATCATCTTTCTTATCAGACAATCAGGTGATTCATGCCTGCAAACCAAACTGGAAACAACTTAACAAAGTATGCTTCCCGTGGGAATCGAACCCACGACCCTCGGATCAACAAGGCAAACGCCTTAACCACTGGACCACGGAGGCTGTTGTTATATTTTATTCATCTCTAGTCTCGTAAGTAATAAACAATCGAAAGAAATTATTGCGTAAATTTGAATTCTCATTTGATCGATATCTTTTAAAAGAAGGCTTTTAAACTTTTTAATGACATTTCATTGTTTCTCTGATGGATGCTACTGGTTACAAAGTTGGTTTGTATACTTGTTGGTGAAAATCGTATACATTATACGCATTTTCAACACAACTTAATGTTAACTAAATGTAAGTATCGATCTAAAATTAAAATTGCCCGCAGCAGTCTATTTAAAGCTAGATGCTTACATAAACAGAAACATTTGTAAAATCTCAAAATTCAATGATGATATATAAATAAATATGTAATAAAAAGTGGAATACATTTATTTTCGACAAAAGATAAATAATTCAGCAGCAATTGATACCAACACGCCCTCCATATCGGATTACACCTAATGTTTAAAGCATACACTCTATCCACACCTGTTATAAATTATAATTACAACCTCTGAGTATATTCCTTCCACGCTGGTCTGGGAGATAAGATAAAACGTAGAATGTACTAGCTGCCTCTTCCCGCGCAGAACGTAAAAGCCGATCGAGGGAATGGGCGTGAGGAATCATGTCGATAGGCGATGCGGCTAGAAACCCATCGCCCACCAACATGCTAAACGTGGCCTTTAGGTTTCATAGACCTGGGCTCTGTCTACCCCGCAAGGGATAAAGACGTGATAAAATGTATGTAAGTATAGGCGCCTTGCCTTGCCTTCTTTAGCATATCATAATTGTGTATATACAGTATCTCGTATATTGAGGAGCCCGATGGCCCAGTGGTTGTGAGCATTACCAGCGTCATATATATATATATATATATATATATATATATATATATATATATATATATATATATATATATATATAGATATCCCTTTACGGTAAATGTTGATCAGATGCGACTTCACGCGAGCACTTTGTTGATCCGAAAACGCATGTTGATCCGGCGCCTTTTGTTGATCCAATATGCATCTCTGGAAACAAATGTGGCTCCGACCGGATCAACATCTGCACTATCGGACTTCTTACCTAGCGTTCGCTGAAGTTGATCCGATATACAAATCCACCTTGCGATAGTTACGGATAATGTTGATCCGATTTAAATGAACCAATCAGAGCACAGGAAGCGATCTGATTGGTTGAAAGCAGCCGCGACGTTGCCGTTTTGTATCTTAAACTATCCCAAACTACACAACATTTAATCCATCGTCTTTAGGCTCGTTAGACGAGTTTGGGCTCATTGGATTTGTCTTGTCAAGAGCATTAATTTTTATTAGTGTCGAGGGTCTGATGATGCTTCTTGAAGGTGGCCATAACATCTCCTGAACTACACAACATAACCCTATCGTGTTTTTTTTTTTTTTTAAATAGCCGTGAGTGTCCCAATGTTGGGCAAAGGCCTCTCTTTCACTCCTCCAAGATTCTCTATATTGTGCTAGTGCGCGCCAGTTCTTATTAAATTTGTTTAATTCGTCGCACCAGCGGGTCCGGGGCCGACCAGGCAGTCGCTTGCCGTTTGGAATCCAATCAGTTACTCTTTTGGCCCACTGATCTTGGGACATCCTGGTCACATGCCCGGCCCAGTCCCATTTTAATTTTGCAGCTTTGTCGGCTACATCTATTATTTTAGTTTGGGAGCGCAGCGTGGTGTTGCGTATGCGATCGGAGAGTTTAACGCCCAGTATGCTACGTTCCATACCTCGCTGGCAAACCTTCAGCCTGTGCTTTTGAATGTTGGTCAAAGACCATGTTTGTGCTCCGTATGTGAGAATGGGAAGAATGCACATGTCCATAAGCTTACGCTTTAGGCGTAATGGAAGTTTGCCCTTCATTAGATCTTTCATAGACCAAAAGCTCCTCCAGGAATTTTCGATACGTCTTTTGATCTCGTCTTCTTGTCGAGACTGGAAGGATACTATTTGGCCCAGATAAACGTAGTCTCGGACATATGCAATTTCTTCCCCCTCTACAAACACCCGGTCTTCGGTGCTGTTGGTCATTATTTTGGTCTTTGACATGTTCATTCGAAGCCCAGACCGAAGGCTTGCCAGACTGAGGTCGATGAACATCGTTTGCAGATGTTCTGCTGAGGAAGCGAATAGAACTATATCGTCAGCAAATCGTAGGTTCGTTAAATGCGCTGTGTCAATCTTTATTCCTAAGTCTCTCCATTTTAGTTCTATTTCTTTGAAAATTTCTTGTAATGTGCTATTAAATAATTTAGGTGATAAAGGATCACCCTGTTTTACTCCTCTGCTAATCGAGAATGGTGGGCCAGTGGATTGAAGTTTTATAGCGGCTGAACTGTTGTTGTATATATTTCGGATGAGGTTAATATAAATTGTTATTATTATCGTGTTATAGTTATTATTATCGTGTTTGGGCTTATTGAATTTGTTTTGACCAGAGCAATACAGTGCCTATACAAATGACTAAAATGTAGAAAATAAAATTACATAAACGTAAAAAAAAAATTTTTAAGACAAGCTTTTATTTAATGCTCAGTAAAAAATATACTTCAAATATCCATCAATGTACTGGTACTTACTTTAATTTTTTTTTGACGAATCCCTGGACCGATTTAAGAAATTCGTTTTTGTTTGATGGTTATTCATTATAGATGGTCCCATTACATTTTTATTGAACAGTGGCGAGCGCTTTTTGAAAAAATAAACCAAAACCCAATAAAATTTTACAGGTATGCCGTTCGGATTACACTTATTTCTATTTTTTTCTTATGCCTATTAAAAAAAATTATAGGGTTGAAGTCGGTTTTTGTTTTTTTGTTAAAAATATCTTAAATTATTTGATTGTTAGACATCAAAGCTTTTTGTTTGTATGGTGAACGTCTGGTGTTCCCCATCGTCTAGTTTGTAATAAATATAAGTACTCATTTCCATTACTTACTTACTGCAGCGTCTCTTGCTGACAGTTTTACTTGTCAGCTTGCCTCTTGCGCAAAGGCTCTAATGATGTCTTCACAGTTGCCTATCTCTTTCTTTACACGCCGCCTCCATTATCTCATATCCCCATGTACTCTACTGTGCCCCTCTCTTTATTTTCCTATCAGATCAGATGACCTTGACTCAGTTACTCAGTTTGATGTTGAGAATACTTCTTTCAATTTTCTTTTGACCATACTTTTAGACTGTTTCTCTGTTATGAGGCTTACATCAGCGAAACTAGGTAGACTCTTAAATTCTTCATCTCCGTCATTTGATCAAATTGAAAGAAGTCTACGAGAGTACTTCGGTAGTACATTACTTGTAGTATTTTTAATATAACTTTTCATCAATTCAAATTAAGAGACCTGCTGGTAATGTGTAGTTCTCTTAAATTATCAAATACAAAATAATGAAAAGTAATTCCAAAAATACTAAAAGTGTTTTACTTCCGATGTACTATAGTAGATTTTTAGATGCGATGCGAATGTGAACAAGTGAACTGTCGCACGCAGAACGCGACGTTGCCGTTTTGTGCTCGAGTACCTATTGGTCAATTTTGGCTCCGGATCCACATTGTCTAAGTAAATGTCGCATATAATTTGAATATACTCTGGATCTAAAAAGTCATATCCAGTATGATTATTTAAACCGTTGATGGATCAACATATACTGGTGAAATCACCGACGAGTATGTTGAAAACCTGCAAGTGCAGATCCACCGACGTCACACGCGCATCTAGAACGGATCAGAGTATATCAGTTTGCGCGACGCGGATCTGAGTAAACACGTAAAATAGGTGGATCAACAATTGTTCTAACTTCTCACTGGATCAACATTTACCGCAAAAAGTTCATTATATATATATATATATATATATATATATATATATATATATATATATATATATATATATATATATATATCAACGGGTCACTCACGTGCTATTTGTCGGGATTGCCGACGCTTACGCATGTAAAGCAACCCCGGGCGCAGTCCCCACTTGGATGGGTGCCGCAGCTGCAAGTGGCATAATAAAATATCTTGAGCTCCTCCTCGCTTCGGAATGCACGTTAAGGCGTTGGTCCCGGCTGTCATCAATGATGGCAGTCGTTAAGCTATGTCAGATGCCTTTAAGCAGCTTAAATAATCTGACACCAGTGTTGGCCACTTACACACGAAAAAATTTCCCGTTAGTTTTAATCATTGTCGGAAAATTCAGTGTATCTCACTGCGTCAACGAGTTAACTTCATAGATATTTCTGACAGGTTATAATACTGAGTCTCATATAGACGCAAAGTGTCAAGCTGATCGATGACAATCATACATAATCTTGTTTACGGCGGCCGCCATCGCCAGCCCGACTTGGTATCTTAATAAATTGCATAAATTGCAACGCGGCGACTGCTGAAAAATGGATTATGCACTGCTGCAAACCGGTTTTGCGGACTACCGGCAAAGAAAATATACGCAAAAAGAAACGACACTTAAGCATGTGTGCACGTAAAATCGCTTGCGACTACGTGTGGGTGACTGGACGTGTGCGGGGGCAGCGAGAGGCGCGCGGGACAAAACGAAACTGGTTTGGACGAGGGCTGTGCGTGTTGTTTGCGTCTCTCGCACGGCTCGCACCGCAGGCACGAGATGAGTAGTAATAGTAAGTGACTACCTACTCGTTGTCAACCCTAGCGCTTACACGCCCCGGCTCAAGGTCACGTACAGGGAGTGTCGCCACTATGCTACTGGTAAGTACATAGCCGTCTTTCATGCGAGTGGGAAAAAGAAAAACATAGAAAGCACCAGCTGCTACTCATACTGAGAAGAATGTACCCGCCAGTTCACAGGAATCTCGTTACCCGCTCTCACAGTCGGACAACAGAATCAGCAAACATAGCAATGTAATGCGAAATACGGTTCCGCAATAATTATGTTAATTACATAGTTTTAAAAATGGCCAGGAATCCTTTTTCTAGGCCTAGTTTGGTACTCGTACAATTCATCATCCTTTTTAATCATTGTTAGTCTCCACTGCAGGAGCACGACCCTATATGACTACCAGAGGCATATATTAGCCAGAGCAGTCAGAGGATTTCGCCTATACTCTCCACGCTGGCCACACATTTTGGGAAGGTCTCTTTGATGTTTGTAAGCTTTGTTTAGCTTGGGTTTCCTAAGTCGCCTTCTACGACATCCACGGGAAGATGTGGACTGGTCCTATTCTACTCTGCCGGAAGCCACACGGCACTATTACTACACCAATAACGGTATTCGAATAGAGTCATCTATCCAAACTCATAATGGGCGTTTCTGTATTACCGACAGCCGGTCGGCAAGGTCGGCAGCAGGTTTCAGAACACAACCCGACAAACGACATTATTGGATAGCAATAAAAAACTTGGCGTAACCGGAGAGTGAATAAAAAATATGCCAGCGGGCATATACGACCATAACCTACTCGTAAATAAATAGACCCATAAATTAAAAGTGATCAATATTGCCAGATTGGCTACTTTCTAATATTGACTGTTTAATTTGATGACCTTTATGCTTTAGTGGTAATCAATATTTATACTAATATTATAAAGAGGAAATAATTGATTGTTTGAATTGAATAGGCTCCGAAACTACCGGACCGATTTTCAAAATTCTTTCACCTGTAGAAAGCTAATTTATCTGCGGGTGACATAGGCTATAATTTAAGCGAGCGAAATCGTGCGAGGATTGCTAGTGTTATCCGTACATATATTCGGTGCAGCTTGGCCCGAATAAGTACTTTTGATATTTTTTGGAAATTGTTACTGGGCTGGACATAACTAACGATATGAATGACACTTCAACTATTTTAGAAATGTCGGTCTGTCTGTGCGCGTATCACGCAAAAAATCGTCGTCAAAGGTCAAATCGTACTGAAATTTAGGTACTTTAATTCCAGTTTTTAATTGTATTTATAGTTTATCTCTGAAAAATGTAAAATCCCTGTTGACAAAAGTTTAAAACATGCGCGTGCAAAGAGGGCACAGCTAGTTTTTTAAATTATAGGATTTATACGATTACCGCCCTTTCCCTCATCTGAGCGTAATTCCGGTTGTATCCACAGTCGTAATATTTCAGAGCCGGTGCCTGTTATTAACACAGTATAGCGGCTATTACACGATGCGATATTCAGTCTCTGAAAAGAGGGACGCCGCAACGCAATACATAGGACACGCATAGAGATATCTCCATTGGTATCTGTCTAACGTACTGAACTGAACTTTTAAAACCAGTGAATTTTTTTTTGCGGTCACCTACCTGTTCGTCAATCCTTCTAATGTAGGAATATTATCATCTTTATGGCACCTTGAGCGACGTCTATGGAACAGAGGTCTTTTTTAGTCTCCACTGCAGGAGCATGACCCTCTTTGTACTACCAGAGCCATATATTAGCCAGAGCAGTCAGATGATTCGGCCTACACACTCCACGCTGGCCGTATAAGATTGTTTAGCATGTGTTCCTTAAGTCGCCTTCTACGACATCCACGGAAAAACATAGAGTGGTCCTATTCTACTCTGCCGGGAACTACACGGCAATAACTCCGTAACTTATAGTCACATATTCTCATGTTTTGCAAACATGTTTCCTGCTAAGATACTGCAAACAGACAGGTCAACGTGGCGAAGCGGTGGGTCGTTTTTCCCATTACTATTACGACAGGACGGTACAAAAACTACACACATTTAACCAACTCCGGCCGTAGTAACCACTTGGATTAGATGCATAAAACATCTAGAACTCCAGAACATTATGAGTAACTAATAGATATTCTCAAGTTATGAAAACATGTTTCCTGTTAAGCTAAAGAGTGCAAACAGACAGATCAACATGGCGACGCGGTGGGTCGTCTCTCCCATTACGAGCGGCGGTTCAAAAGCGATAGACGCCGAATGTTTGTTGTTCTTATCTAGCGAGCGAGCTCTGAAATGCACGTGGAAGTGTACATGGACTTATTTTAACCTAGATGTGGCGTAAACAGTATTTTAAATATTTGAGTTACTTACGTCACAAATTCACAATATATGCTTACGTCCATGCATGACGCAATCAAATTAGGTCACTCTTATCAATATGCGAGTGTATCCTACCTAAATAACAATATACTTCGAAACGCAATAAAAAAGTAGTTCAGTTTTTTTCATCATTTAATTATTTAAAGAAACCTTTAAATTATGGAATTTTGACTTTACGACGACTATATTGTAAAGTTATGTAATTTAAGGGATACTAAAAATTATTTGACAAAAGGTTATATATAAGCTCTGTTTTATAAATTAATAATCATTTTAAGTGATTTATTTCATTTTGTTGTTAAAAAATACCATTGGTGGTGCCCCTGTACTGTCATATAATAGCTTAAAATATTCTAGCACTATTATGTCTACGTTCCCGCGAGTAGACATAATATCTTGGCCGTGGCGTTGCGCAAAACACCAAACACCTAAGCTGATGGGTGATGGGTGGTCCTCGGAATGTTTTCATTGCCGGTATGATTAGTGCCCAGGATTTAGGAAGCTACGAGAAAAGCTATAAAAATTCATCGCATCTTATAACAGCCCTGCTGAATACAAAATTGTGTTTCATCTAAGCTAGCGTTACTATGTCTACTTTCCAATGAAGATATAAATTGTTGGCTGTGGCTTGCGAAACACCCTTCGTCGACGGGTGGTCCTCGCAATGCTCTCATTGCCGGTATGATTAGTGCCCAGCATTTACCTTTCAGCTACAAAACGCAATTTAACTACGAGAAAAGCTATAATAATTCATCGCATCTTATAACAGCCCTGCTGAATATAAACTTGTGTTTCATCTAAGCTAGCGTTACTATGTCTACTTTCCCATGAAGATATAAATTGTTGGCTGTGGCTTGCGAAACACCCTTCGTCAACGGGTGGTCCTCGGAATGCTCTCATTGCCGGTATGATTAGTGCCCAGCATTTACCTTTCAGCTACAAAACGCAATTTAACTACGAGAAAAGCTATAATAATTCATCGCATCTTATAACAGCCCTGCTGAATACAAACTTGTGTTTCATCTAAGCTAGCGTTACTATGTCTACTTTCCCATGAAGATATATATTGTTGGCTGTGGCTTGCGAAACACCCTTCGTCGACGGGTGGTCCTCGCAATGCTTTCATTGCCGGTATGATTAGTGCCCAGCATTTACCTTTCAGCTACAAAACGAAATTGAACTTGCGGATGAAGCTATGAAAATTCATAGAATAATTGTCTATTTTCCCGAGTAGACATGAATTGTTGGCCGTGGTTTGCGAAACACCCTCGTCGACAGGCGGTCCTCGCAATGCTTATATTGCCGGTGTGATTGGTGCTCAGCATTATGTTTTTATGGCCACTAGCACAATTTTATTGTATAATGAATGCGTGGTCATTCCTCTATGCAATATGATTTGGATTTTGATCCAATCGCATAAACACCAATTATATTAAGGGTAAGAAGGGGGTAAGTAAAGTGTATTCGTTCATCTTACTGTACTTACCCCCTAATATTCAAAATGATCTTAACTAATTGCATTCTTTCAAGTCAGGGTGCTCCAACTAGGTAATCTAGAAAGTGACAACGAGAATTGAGAACGTTTTTAACACGCTTTTATTAGCTTCACTTGTAACTAACTATGTATGTAAGAAAATCTTACAATCTTAATTTGACCCACTTCCCGGTCTTAGATTAGGATGAAATTTTGCACATGCTCTGAGTCTGAGTTCTGATGACAATACATGACTAGCGAGCTAAAAGCGTGTTTTTTAGTTTTTTGAACTATTATTATTAGTCAAGATGCCTTTGAGTATGCGGGCGTTAGTAAAATAAGCATAAGGGGTACGGACATTCTCTAAAAAGAACATTTGAGTTATGTATTGAAATAATAAATATTAATTCACCAACATCGAAACATTCACGTTGAAATAATTGAAGAGAACATAGCAAAGATGGTTAAGCATAGAGATATAGCGGCAGGTCGATAGCAATTTCTGCCTAACCCATTTGACCATGTTCGTGTCGCGAGCAATAGGCGGCACGGACCGACATAACGGCGCAACTCTGCTACATACAATACAAACACGAGATAAGATGCTCGTTTCTCAAGTATAAACAACATTTTTAGTAAAGGAAGAGCCTTTTTGAACGTTAAATGCCTACTTTACTTGTTTTATTTATATAAGTATATATTATAAAATAAAGAATCGTTGAGTTAGTATCGCACGACACAAGTTCACAACTTTCTGTGGGGCTAGCTCAATTTGTGTGATATGTCCCTAATCCTTATATATTTATTTTATTTATCATAATGTACCTACTATTACACGACATCCATTATTATTAGCGTTATAAAAAGTTTCGGTAATGGCCCGCTACGAAGATTGATGGCCAGACGTGATTATGACAATAGTAAAGCTTCCAACAATAAGCTTCTGTTCATAAAAGTTTAATAGGTTTGGTGCTAGTTTGTTCGTTATACTGATTTACTAATCGAATTATTTCATATATTATTTATTATAAAGAAAGGCTAAACGCTAAATGGCAAAGGAAAAGTAGAAGATTAAATTATTTTTTTACAACAATTTTGTTTTTGTGAGAAGCTTTTGTTATGAGCGATTCATACTGTAAGGCGTAAGGTGCTTGCCAAGACAAATCAAATGAGCTCAAACACGTTTATCTTCTTTAGATTAGAAGTATCTGTGTCCACCTTCCGACTCTAGCAACAGATCAGGTATATTATATGGTACCTTAATATTGCATTTATCCGACTTACATAAGCACACAAAATTTCAGCTCAATCGAACATGAATAAGTGCTGCAAAATTAAATTGCAAGGTTTGACCCTCACCTCACAGACAACCAAAACTAACAGGGCAAGGTAAATAAAAAAAAAGAGAAATAAAAAGCTGTAATTATGTTGAAAAACGAAAAACGTCGGCCGATATGGTAAGAACTCCATCGAAAAAAACAGGTTTTGATGAGGATGAAAGATGTGACAAGCAAGTCGTGTTTGCAAAAAATTTGCTTACATACCCCAATGACTTCTCTAAAAAGCACCCTTCTCCCACCCGTAAAAACGTCTGAGGATATTAACTTGCATAAAAGTTCCTCGGAAAGTAGCCGTTTCCCGGTTTTAATTCGTGTTCCAGCACTTGTCAAGTAATATTTTAATCCCGGGTTCCGTATACTGCGGTGGGCTTATTTAAAACGTTGGCCTACGTTATTTCATACACTGCATAGATTAAAAACTGTGAACCAGATTTTTCAACATTTTTTTGGCAATCGCTCTAACTGACGTGTTGTGAGCTAAATGGCTTTTCTATTTTTTTGTTCCTCGCCATTTTGTAGTTGTTATATGTGGCTTTTCAACTTGCGACCTGGTTTTGTCTGGGGGGTGGCAGGTTAGTTTTTGTTAGCCTAAGGGCTGTTGTACACAATCATATTTTACGCCAGCAATTTTTTTTTCTTCTCATTTTACAATTTTGATGGTAAGCTATAAACGCGCGTCAACAAATACTGTTGCAACAAAAAAAACTTTTGATTATGATGTTATAATAAAAATTAATATATGGAAAACATAAATGAAAGTATTTAAATGCGTTGTTCCTGTTAAAGTATAAGTGTGTGCGTAAGAATTGTTTTGGTGATTATTTTATACTAGCTGTTACCCGCGGCTTCGCCCGCGTAATTTATAGCCTATGTCCTTCTTGGTATCCTAACCTATGTGTATGCAAAATTTCATGATGATCGGTTCAGTAGATATGGCGTGAAAGCGTAACAAACAAACAAACTCACTTTCGCATTTAAAATATTATAGTTAGGATAGGATTAGGTTTCCTTTGGATTTTTTTTTTATTAGTTGGGTAATTTAAATAATTAGAAAAATAGACAACTCATTTTGCTTAGCCGCGTTTGATAAAACCGAAAACAACATTAATTACGTGACTCGCGTCACATACCGACCTACAAAAATTGCGCTCATATTACTCTTTCCATAAATCTATCTATAATTTGAATATTTCGATAAAACTCGTAAGAATATGCTCAAAATGCTCTTCATTATATAGTCCTCGTACGTACTTAATATAAAAATGTAATAATTTCCACCGAAGGCGATATAAAAGGTGTGCCCTTTTCACCTACACACAGCGTGTTCGGAATCGTAGCGAGGACTCTGCGTGCGTTGACCTGGCTACAGGTCGCTAGACGCCTATAATTGATTTTGTTCGAAGAAGACACTTTTTATGATTGCCATTCCGCAATCATGGATGGTATTTACTTAAAAATACCTTGTATGCTTAAAACTTGTTTAATTGTATGTGTTCTCCTTAGAACCCTGATAGAACTACTTATTTTAATTTTTGATATAGGATAAAATCTTAAATCACTAGCAGCCCGCCCCGGCTTCGCCCGTGGCACCGATTTCCACAATCCTTTTTTTTCCTAGATTACTTAATATTGTTGTTATTGTACACGTAATGTACTGCATTACATTAAAATTGTTAAGGTAAAGTCGTTAATTGTTGTTAGTTCGTTTATGATATCCTGAATTCAAGCACAATTAGAACAAAAAGGAACTATATCGGATCACATAGTTATAATATATTTTTAGGGAACTTATTGTTTAAAGAAAGTATGCCTATGCATCGGACTAAATAAATAAAATCTAGCTCTGCAGTACTAAATAACAATTTGGGCAACATGTTCTGGCGGTTTGCGCGGAAGCCTTTTTATCGGGGTTCGTTATCTATTGCGACCTCCAAAATGGCGTGTCAATGACCGCCACCTCTGACACGGAACCACCAGGCTCGCGTACAGATAGACATTATGCGACTGACTAAAAAGAAGAGTGTATTGTTCTGAGGGATCATGTCTGTAATTCGCATTTTTATCCCTTACGGAATAGACAGTACCTGAGTCCGTAAAGGTGTTACACAGCAGTTATATAACGTTATACAGCGATGTGTAACACTAACATTCTTGATAATGTATGATGTTGTAAAATTTTATCGTTGTTACACATTATTTTGTAACGTTATATGATAACAGCTGTATGGGAGCACCTACCACAGGCTTAAAACTAACATTATTGTCAAATATAAAACGACCCATATCTCGAGAAAAAATTAACACCTACCGCAAGATGCCACATGCGGCCAGAGGAGAAGTTAATTGTTCTTGCGATATTGATCGTTTGGAGTATGAAAATAAGGCTTTAAAAGTTAAAATCCTATCAGTGTTATCAGTACTATCCTACGCCTGCACCGTATCTGCCGTGCCTTAGCCGTACGCTTTAAGTCTTATGACAGAGGCTACATGTAGCGTGTGTAAAGATGAAAAAAGGAATCAAAATAGTGATGATTGCAAGCCTATATTAACATTATTCCTTGGGTTTTTGCCCATTGTCACGGCCGTCTTCTACTTCACGCGGCAAACGCCTTGAACATTCTATGATATAATGTTTTCTTATGTTTTCGCGAGTATTACACATTTAATTTACGTGGCCGCAGGTAGACTACCTGCGACCACGTAAATTAAATGTGTAATACTCGCAACACTGTAAAATGCTCGAAACGTTAGGTGTATAAATAATGTAATAAACGCGATAAAAACCGTATTAAAATAATTTTATTTAAATTCTATGATATTTTATTTTCTTGCGGACTAGAATCGAAGTTAAAAGTATGACTAGTTAGATGTGAGTTCTAGTCTACCACATAACCACAGAATAAATAGTTGTTTTGTTTGTTTGTTTTAAAACAAACAATAATATTACTAAACATAACTTTTTCTTGAACATATTCGGATGCGCGACGTAACTATTGCTGTTAGATACCTTTTGCAAGTTGATATATTTTTTGTTAGTTAAATATTTATGTACAATTTAATTTGAGTTTAAATTCAATCCCAACTTATATTAATATTATAAATGCGAAAGTGAGTTTGATTATTTGTTTGTTACGCTTTCGCGGCATATCTACTGAACCGATCATTATGAAATTTTGCATACACATAGCTAAGGGTACTGAGAACGACATAGGCTATATACCACGCGGGCAGAATCGCGGGTAACAGCTAGTATAAATGTAATTATGTGAAAGATTCGGATGCACGACGTATTGCTCTAAGACTCCTGCAAGTTGATACATTTGTTTGTTAAAAATGACATACTTTTTCATTTGAGTTTAAATTCAATAAAGTACAAAATACATAAAAGAACATTTTCGTATACAGAAGGTAATCAAAAATATGGTGTCAAAGACCGAGTCACCTCTACAGGCCATTAGACTCGAGTACTTCAGACCCGAGTGTACAGAGCTTTCGAAGCTAGTGATCATATTTGTTTGGTTTATGTGTATTAGATAAAGTAAGGGACTTTTATTGTTATTAAAAAGGTTGTGTGGTTTAACGATATCTAAAAATAACTTTTATTTTTCTTAGACAATTCACACAGATTGAGCTAGCCCCAAAGTAAGTTCTTAAATAAGAATTGTATTATGGGATACTACCTCAACGATACTATATTTTATAACAAATACATATATAGATAAATATCCAAGACCCAGGTCAATCTGAAAAAGATCATTTTTCATCTTGACCTGACCGTTTTGAACTTGTTTAGATATAAGTTTTATGTGCTAAAATTTTTAGTACTTACGTCTTTAAAATAAAAGCGTAGACCTTATTAAGAAATATTATTTTCTATTTCGACGATTAGTATAATATTTTAATTAAAAGATAAGGTATATATAGTATATAAAGAACTTAGGAGGCGAATGGGAAGAAAGTATAGAATGTTATATATAAAAACAAACGGCGTATTTTCAATATTATACAGAATATTTAAAAATAATTAATACGTCACGAAAAAAATTACTAGTATATTTAAAGTATTTTTAAGAAAGATTGTACCTATCTATTAACTTTCACGCGATCCTCCCAAAAATAACAATGCATAATCTGTATTTAAATAAATGTCTTTGACCATATAAATATTATTTATATTGGTTCAAATTTGGAAAAAAGTTTATTAAAGCGTTATTTATTAATTCATAAAACATCATATTGATTCAAAGTTTTAATATTTGGAATATTACTCATGTCATGACTCACATGACTTGCCTATAATTAGCATATCTGAGTACAGGTTTAAACAGTTGTAACTGTATATTAGTAACTATCAATGTTCCCGTGACTTCGTTCGCGTAAATTATAGTGTAGCCCGCAGAAGGCATCCGGCCAGCCGCTTTCTTTGCCTGATGTAAACGAATTGTGACGAGGTTCTCAAGACCTCCGCACACTTAATTAACCCGACCCTTCGACCTGGCGGCCATTTGTCAAGAAGCAAATAAATTTCAAGAATCCATTTGTTCTTCCGCAGCTAGCCGTATTCATAAGGTAGAGTTACTTAGGGATCCATTGTACAGGTTGAAATATATAGGGTAATTTTTTGGCTTTTCTTACCAATTAATCAATTTTCTTTGATGGATTCCGTGCTGGTTACTAAACGTCAGTCAACGAACATTTTCAAATACATAAAAAGCATCTTGTCTTGCATCTTGCTTGAATGGATTTATTTTTCAAAAGACAATCAAACCGATGTAGTGTATTCACTATTAAAATTGTAGATATATGAGTGAAGATGCAAAACCTTCGAAATAATATACAATACCTATAATATAAAAATCAACAGCAGAATCACAAGTAACCATTTCGTAAAGTTTTAAAGCCGCCGACAACGAGAATCCTACGAAAAAGCGCGTAATAATTATGAAAATTGTTTATTTTATGAACTATAAGCAAAATACCTACACGTACAGCATAGTCCTTAGATAAGTTTATTGGTATATTAATAAAGGACTATTTCATGCGAAATAGTCATGCGATTGCGAGCGAACATAACCAACTTACAGACGGTGCAAAGCCCGAGCAAGTATGCATCCACCCTTATCATTAATTAACTTTCACTAATCTAGTTTTATGGACACGAACCTTTATGACTTCATTGTGTTTTTACGATGTTTTAAGTATTCGGTTGCTCAAACTATAAACCAGATCTTCGACCCAGATTATTTTGTTACACGCGGAAAGGCAAGAGTCAGTTTTGGATTTGAGAACTTTGGTTTTCTTATATCTTAGGCAAATTGAGGTGGGTCGCATCGCATCGTTGAGAAAAATAAGTTTCGTCCATGAGTACTCGCTGCTTCACCACTCTGTAATATGATTTATCAACAACTTGTATTCATTTGAGCCACACGCTTGACATATATCATATAACTAAACTAATTATAAAGAGCAGAGATTTGAAGCATTAGGCTCTGACTACCCTGTAAAGGATAAAGACGTGATACTATAGGTATATGTATCTATATATGTAAGAGACTTTAATCTGTTTGTATAATTGAAAGGCACAAAAACCAAATTTAAAAATGCTTTGTCTCATGAAAAGCGACGTGATTCGCAGACACATTGGCTATGATTTGCAAGGAGCAGTATATTAGCCAGAGCAGTCAGAGGATTTGGCCTACACTCTCCACGCTGGCCAGACAGGTTGGAGAGGCCTCTTTGATGTTTATAAGCTTTGTTTAGCTTGTGTTTCCTAAGTTGTCTTCTACGATATCCACGGGAAGACTTGGAGTGGTCCTATTCTACTCTGCCGGGAACCATACGACTTGTTTAGCAAACGCAAAGGCCTCATCCACTTCCATTCATTAGTTTAGCTATTTTATATATAACAATAATGATTTACATATAACGTTGTCATGATCAAATATTTGCGAACCGGCCCAACCCGTTGCGTCTCGCCTAAGTATGTCCGTACCTTTACTTACATTGCTTTGAGCCAATGGGAGTTCCGTCCGACTTCTGACTACTGAAGTTTACGACGGAAACAAAAGTAGTATAATAGTTAATTAATACCTATTAACCAGGAAACATTCAACGTTTGAACGTAATAAAACTAGGATTGTAAAATAGGTGCGTTTGTAACGTATGAACATTTATGAGGCTCCATTTACGTAAATTAAGCCTTGTTTATGTTATCAACGGCATCTTCATTCGAGTTTGGGGATTAAATGTCATTAAACAAACAAATAAACACCCACACTGTGTTTTATAAACATGAACGACTTTTTAATAAGTTTTACATTTGGGTATGGTTTAAGTTTTATTAAGTAATTGAATATTCAAATAAGAGTTAAATTATGCAGTGCATTGGTATTGTTCGTTTTGAATGTACATGTTCTTATGTTTAATAAGTAACAGTATAGCGGTAACAGTGTAGTGTCTGTAGAATGTTCTATATGTTATTTTTGTTTGCGTTGCAACATTAGAATATTATTATGTTTTTTTTTTATTTTATGGTGTATTATGTATTATTATGTGGAGAGTGTTGGCCAAATTCTCTGACTGCTTTGACTAATACATATATGGCTCTGGTAGTACAGAGAGGGTAGAGGTCGAAATCACAAGTTTATCTGTTTGTTATGTTACTTTTTTTTAACTGTCCTTTGAAATCTAAAGTAATGCGACCTTTGTTGCCGTGTGGTTCCCGGCAGAGACGAATAGGACCACTCCAAGTCTTCCCGTGGATGTAAGGCGACTTAGGGAACTCAAGCTAAACAAAGCTTTTAAGCATCAAAGAAACTGCCTCCGTGGTCCAGTGGTTAAGGCGTTTGCTTTGTTGACCCGGGGGTCGTGGGTTCGATTCCCACGGGAAGCATACTTTGTTAAGTTGTTTCCAGTTTGGCTAAGACATTGCAGGCATGAATCACCTGATTGTCTGATAAGAAAGATGATTCCGTACTTTGGAAGGCACGTTAAGCCGGTGGTCCCGGCTGCCATCTGGTAGTCGTTAAAGGATCCACGTCAGAGGCCGAGAGGCGGTTCCGAAGAACTCTGACACCAGGGTGTGCATGGGCGACTGACCGTGTCACCTACACGAAATGATGATGATGATGATCAAAGAAACATCTCCAACTCGTCTGACTTGCGTGGACGAGTGTAGGCCAAGTCCTCTGACTGCTCTTGGCTATAATATACGGCTCTGGTAGTAAAGAGAGAGTCGTGCTCCTGCAGTCGAGACTAAAAAGATCTGATGATGCGACCTTTATCAAAATTTCGATAAGGTTACGCATTTAACATTAGTGACACAGTTTTACTAAAAGTTTTTTTCTTTAATAGAGTAGGTACACGTGTCACGAAACAAGCTAAACGTCGAACAATAAAAATAGCTCCGTTTTATCGCGAGGTTCTCGTAAATTGCCATAACTACCTTTATCATCGGGTAGAGCGATAACAGAGCTCCATTATCGACCATTTACTGCTCTATGTAGCGAAAACGTAACGAAGAAATAAATAAATATATAGGGACATATAACACAAATTGAGTTCGCCCAATAGTACGTTGTGAACTTGTGTCGTTGAATACTAAGTCAACAATACTATATTTTATGAGATACTTATAGAGATAAACATCCAAGACCCAGGCCTTGGCACTCCAAGTCCATAGGACCACTGTTCTATTCGACTCTGCCGGGAACCACACGGCACCCCAGGAACCACCAGTTATTAGGGAGTCCTAACAGTACCGATTTTTAAGAGCATGCTCTAAAGACAGAGACCAATGGTGAGATCTTGTCCATAGTCACGTCCAGAGCGGCCCATCGCATATATAAGAATTCGCTGCCTCTCCAAGCCTTGCGCGCACAGGGTCGGCCCATAGCTAAGGTCCGCTCCTCCTTCACCGGGCGTTTAGGGCGAGGTCAGAGTGCCATCAACCTATATTGGCATATACACATCACCAGAGGTACTAACTTTTAATAAACCATTAACTGGTACAACTGGATTTAGTTTATACTCTGCCTCAACGACATATCTTGGCGAAAATAAACCAATTATTATGTTGGATAATATATGCACAGATTTGAATAGTATTTGAAAAATTTGAAGTGCTGTCGTGTTAAAAAATGATATTACTACAACAGGAAAACAACAAAGAAATTGATTAAATACTAAAATTGTTCAATTTTTATTTATTATTTATTCATAACAATTGCGTAGGTCAAACTAGATGACCTAACAAGGATAAAAATCGACATAATCAACCTATGGACATGAACACTGCTATAGATACAATTTTACACATATTGTATATTACTCCCAACCGTGGACCACCTTTTTCAAGAACAACCTAGTCCCAACGTAGTGAGACACTCACACAATTGGTTTTCAGAATTGATTTTCCCTTAGTGGTGGTATTTTTGACACGAGCTGTCAAAATCCACCAGTCATAAAATTAATGATTAAAAATGATTGGTGGAGTTGTCCTATTCTACTTTGCCGGGAACCACACGGCCCTAAAACGCCACTTGCTCGTTAACGTGACGTAATATAAATAAAATTAAACATGTAAATAATAGATTTTGCCGCCCTTCGCAACTAGATTTCAAAGGAACGCATTATAAAGTCTCTAGATTGGCTATAATATCGGCTCAGCTGTTGCCTTATTTCTCGTGACGCAAGGGCCCATTCATTTATTACGTAAGACGATTTAGGGGCGGAGGGGGTCGGCCATGTCTTATTTGTTCTAGCAAGAGGGTGAGAGTGGGTCTTAATCACTTAAGATGCACAAAGTTAAGATAATACTTTGAAGACGCGGTGTTTAAGTGGCAAAATAACTTTGAATTTTAATTTCTTTTGAAGATCTAGACAAGCGAAAGCATCAAGCCAAGAACTAGCAAGCAGCGCTCATGCGTGTTTAATATTAAACGAACCATATTGAGCCACTTATGACCCCTCCATAACTCAAAATCTTTTTAACATAAACACCAAATTTAGAGTATAGAGGCTCCTTAGGTAAAATATTTTCCTGAATTTTAATAACAGCTCAATGAGATATAAACATCAAAAAAATATAATAACTCACTTCGTCGTCTTCGTCACTTCGACTTGTGCGTATATATTTCTGTGCCTCCTGTGATAAGTGATACAAGTAAAACATCATAACTTTACAGGAGAGCAAAAACAAGATTTAAAAAATTCTTGTTCGTTAACTGAGTGGAATAGGATAAAATTAAATACCTTGTATTGTAGAGTAAAACGATCCGATTAGCTTTATATTTCAGTTTTTTTGCTACATATTAAATTTTAATAGTAATTAATGAAAAACCTGTGAGTTGTACCTTCTCACAAGTCTCTTATGGGCGAAATTAATGTTATAATTGATACTAGTACAGTTAAATTACATAGCACTAATAAATTTTCTTTGTGCAAACCGATATACACGAAGTTGAAACATTTAATAACTTATAGAATAATGACCGTAGCATAATGCTCCTCAAACAAAATATATTATATGAACTCTTCTATTTTATGAATTTTACTTATCAGTTGCCTATTTACATTTCTTACCTGAATTGTATCAGTTTGCTAAAATTCTAGTCTTTTATATGATGTGTAAAAAGATATAAGTCAAGATATACCCCTCGACAAAAAGGTATGGATTGTGTAAATAAATACAAGTTACCGAAAAATAATAAACGTTTATTGAACTTTTCATAATTATTATTAATGTACTCATATTAATAGCACAGCTTTATCAATATTTTTTATTATAAGTAAATTAAGATCTATCCACCTCAATTCGCAATTTACTTTTACTATTCTTAAAAGGAACTTATCAAGTAAACACACTTGGCAAGTAATAATATAAACTTAAAAATTGGGAAATCGCACAGGTCAATCTTTTATCTTGAGATATCAAATTAACTTCATTCAACTACTTAGTACAATACAAAGCGTTAAGAGAGACCTGAACGCGCATCTCCATACAAACGGACAAAGGGAATTGTGGCAATATTTGATAATTTTCGTGTAAAATTTAGCATTCCATCCATTAATCTCATTATAATATCTCATAGTAATCTCGTTCCTATACAGTTTAGTTAAAAAGATATCAATGGTTTGAGAATTCAAAATTTGTTTAGAAATTTTGTGAGGCCTGTAATTCTTAAACCATTGATAATTTTACAAAGCTGTACAGGAACGCACGTAGATTATATGATCATATGATGAGATTTGATCTAATTGACAACTAACACAGATGGACAGTTTGTCGTAACTGATTATGCAGTTAGCTAAAAAATGCGGAAGTATACTTATATAAATCGGAATGAAACCTGTTTAAATTATTACAATATGTCCTTTGTAGGAAGACTAACGTTGACAAAAGAATAAAAAGTTAACTTAGTCTTTTATAATCTATAAGTTGTATCAAGAACCTTTTCATCATTGCCATCGTTGGAGTCATCTATTATCTGGTGTAGTGTCTGTACACATAAGTTTTGCAACTCAGATACTTTTATAAGACGAGCTCCGTGGTGCAGCGGTCAACACGCCGGTCTGTGATACGGATGGTCCCGGGTTCGATCCCCGGTCACGTAAAGATGAAAAATGATCTTTTTCAAATTGACCCAAATTCTTTAGATACCTACTCGGTTTTTTGAACATTTTTTTGTGTTTCGTTCTTTTTATTATTGTCGGAAACGCGTCCCGCGTCTTTTCAACTGGTTCTCTTCTTTCTTTTTGTGTCCCTTATATATATAGCTAGTTTTCCTTTAATACCTTTCCATTTTTGTGTCCATTAAACTTTAGTTCCGGGACCCTTTCACTAATTTTCTTGTTGTCTCCTCTCTTAATTTGTAGCCTGGGACTGACGATTTTTTTCTTTAATTTCAACTTCTGTGATCAATTCCATTTATCAGGTCGTATTTTAACTAAAACAAAAATTATTCAAACTTAAATTTGGAAAACCAGAGCGAGGAAAAAACAGGTGTCGTTAATAATACGTCAATTGATTTTAATACATATTCCAAACAAATTAATAGAACCGATATTACAAAAGAAAAGATCAAGCAACTGATCTAAACGTTAACATTACATTATTTTCTGTAAGGTGATTTATTCCAATAACCAAAACAAATAAATAGACTATCAGGAAATTTCGTGTAAAATTATATATCCGTTAACTTACTTATCGATCCATAGCGCAATCGGGACCCGACGTCACTCCATCCAGATCACAGCACACGGCGTTTCACCCCTGCGCACTCCCACTATCTTCACTCGATCATTAAGCACATTTATTTTTCTACATAATATTTTTAGAATTAGTTTGATTTTAGATACAATAACACTTATATTTGTTTGCTCATAAAACCAGATTTGTGTAGAAAGATTTATATCATAATGTATCACTTTTCACTAAAAAAAAGCATAAATTCACATTCGGATTGGTAGGTATATGTCAATTTGTACTCCAGAGATATCGAAAAGGATTGGTGTAAACGGATACTACTTTAGATACATTCATTTTCACGATAAATGAAATAGGAAATAAAATTGAATACAGAGACACTTAAATCACGGAGCACGAAAAATAGTTTATTGTTATATTTATTATGAGGGTTACAACTTGACAAATATCGATATTCACGATGTTTTTGCAAAAAATCCGACAGTTATATCGTTTTGCACAAAATTATCTCCGAAACTATAACAGATAGAAGAACGTGAGTTGGACCCAAAAATCGGGAATTTTTTTCTGATAATGCCCACGTTAAAATCACAAAAAGGGTACAACTGAACTTAAATCACCTATCACAGGAGGCACAGATTTATGTATGTAATTTTTATTTATAAGTTCTCACATTTTTGCAGGAACCTCGTCATATTTGTATAAAGCAAATATGACAACGATAAAGGTTCCTCCCAAAACAATCTGAGAACTAAAGAAGAAGTAAATGGCGTGAGGGCTAAACCACAGGAAAAATCGAATCGAACGTATTATAAGTTCTCCAAAAAACAAGGATTTGAGTTACCTAATATTTCGAATGGTTGTTCGGCTAATTACTCTCCTTTAGTTTAATATTACGAGATTTTAATTGACCCACAAATTGTTCTTCGCTTGACTGAAAAAAAGCTTGTTTGGTGTTTATTTACTCTCAATCATCATCATCATCAGTTTTATCATTTAATTTTTTAAGAGGTTTTGTCGTTTAAGACCACTATTCCAACTTAGACTCAGTCGAATTTCGACACTTATTTATAACTGATAGACATTTGTTTTGAATCAATCTTGTTCGTTACGAAATCATAAGTTAAGATTTAATATCGATCAAGGGACATTGATAATTAAAATTAGTATTGAAATAATTTTAATATTCTTACTTATTGACCGAGTGAAGCGTCTACGTTCAGCTCTGCAAAAAATCTTTCGTATGACTGTCTGTCCGGCTGTTCTCCTCTGCAGGTCGTTTTCGATGATTAAATAGAATCCTGCGTCCAGCGTTTTCCTGCGACCTTGATCAGATCCTTCAACCACCTGGCCAGTGGGTGTCTGACGCTGCGCTTGCCGGTACGTGGTCGAAAATCGAGAACCTTTCTGCCCCAAGCCATGGGTTCCTAGTGCTATGTGCTTCACCCACTGCCTCTTCAAAGAGCTAATCCACTGAACAATGTCGGTGACCTTTGTTTTTGTTTATTATTTTATTTCTCTTTGTACCTATCTATGTGTCTTTTTATTTATCTATCTTACGTAGAAAAGTTACTACCACTATGTTCCTACATTAGTGCGGAATAGTCAGCTTCACAGGCGTTGTACATAATATCGAATTACCCGATACTTAGTATGCCCGCACACGGACTCTTTCGTCGCTTTAACTCGGCACTTATTGTACAAGTGGATAATGTTGAAACAGTACTTAATTTGAGCAATCCCCTGTTTAACAATGAGGCATATTATCAAAATAATGCATTGAATTTTAATGCGTTATTGTCAACATGCAAGATTTTCATAAAGCTATTATTTCCAATCTAATTCAAATTTTATGTTTAGAAATCAACTAATAGCCGAAGGTTCAAACTTATCGGTGTTAAATAAAGATAAGCAGGATCTAACATTAATATATGTATAACACTTATTGTAATTAATGTTGGATTTTAGAACTCGTGGAACGTTACGTGATACTTACATAAATTCATATAGGTATACAACAAATTTGGCATAGAGCAAACTTAGAGCATTACGTAAGCTTATACGATAACAAAACACAAGTATAGCGAAGCGATTCATCCAAGCGGAGTGATATTTATGCCTCAAACTACTACAAACGAAACTTTACATCCGTGCGCACGTCTGTGTGTACGTTACCTATCAGGGACGCCACCTCAGAATAAATTCAAGTAATAAGAGACACCGCGTAACGTGCGACTGAGCATAGTAGCAGCTAACCCTATTTTTCAAAATCTTAAGAACTCCATACAGCGGGGGTGGGGTGCGGGGACGCCATATTGCGAGGGACATTGCGAGGAACGCTGCGAGTTTCCGTTCTGTCTGTCTTATAGTACTATTATTAATTCTGTGACAATAGTATGTGTATTTCCGGCCACAATTTCATAGCTAATTCCCGCTATTCAGGATGTAAGCGTCTTTGCGATGAGGTGTAGAGTTCCTAAATAAGACAAGGCCACAATCACGTTACGATCCGTCTCGTAAGTCTGAGACATGCCTTTAATCACGTAAAGCCCACCGTATAAAAACGTCTACTGTACCGAAATACACTGTACTGTACAGTATGTCCTATAAACAATGACGAGCTCCGTGGCGCAGCGGTCAACACGCCTGCCTGCGACACGGATGGTCCCGGGTTCGATCCCCGGTCAGGTCAAGATGGAAAATGATCTTTTTCAGATTGACCTGGGTCTTGGATGTTTATCTATATATGTATTTGTTATAAAATATAGTATCGTTGAGTTAGTATCCCATAACACAAGTCTTATTAAGAACTTACTTTGGAGCTAGCTCAATCTGTGTGATTTGTCCGTATATATATATTTATTTATTTATACACGAGGCAAGCAATGTCAGGCTTTTACGATTTTTTACGTTACAAGTAATATTCTTTTCATACTCTTACTCATTTGAAAAATTGTTTCAGTGTACATATGAAAATCCTGAATTGATTTTTTAAAAGTTTTTCAAAAGATTCTCATTTCTGCCAATACGTATGTAGACAATACTATTAAACGAAGATATGGACCTTACGCTGATTAAACGACACAACAAAAGAAAAGCCTGATGTTCCGAGTGATACCAATTCGTCACACTCCACGTAAAAAATAAACTAAACAAAATACAACTATTACCACAGAATTAATAATAGTCTATTACTACGGTTAATTTCTACTAAACACAGACTGCACCCAGTCTACACCAGGCTTTAAGTATAGATACCAAGAAGGTTAATTCGAGTCACTTCCAATTATGTTTATTGGATTATCGCTAGCTCGTCGAGCAATATACTGTTTGGTCTCGCACACAGCGAGATGGAATACTAGCCATGTTATAGACAATATCGAGAGTAGACATCGATAATGTCAGTGTAATGAACTCGGTACAGAGATGGGTCATCATCGTCATGTCCTCATCTCATGAGGGTTCTTGAGTCAAAGAATGTTCCGATGAACCTTGGTGGCAGAGTTTTAACGCATATAGCACACAGCCGCGAATGCGGAACGGAAGCGTTCCGAAACTAAACATTCGCGAAACGCTGTTGTATGATTCCGTTTCAATTTCATTCTGCTTGCGGTGTCAGACGCACCAAACAAAATCATACTAGACAGCGTTTCACGGTTTTGCTAATGTTTAGTTCCAGAACGCTTCCGTTCCGCATTTGCGGCTGTGTGATACAGGCGTAAAACCACCGTATAGGCCTCAATGGTTTTTTTTTATAATGAATGACCACTGTCAGAGACAACGGATCATCATTCTTATCAGACAATCAGGTGCAATGTCCTGATCAAACTAGAATAAGAACACAAAATTGTTATTACCGCCGAGAATCGAACCGTCGCTCTTACCTACAACAAAGGAAGCTGAGTATGGACTTTGTCAAAATAAGTATAAAGCAGGAAAGGAGAGACAAAGACTATGTAAGCCACAAAACGAATAGAACTGACATAATATGCCGATATGAAACAGTGCGATAACGTAAGAAAAAAGAAGTAGACATAATGTTAGTGTATTTAAGGACTAACGACTAGTCAGCTCGCTTGGTACAAAACGCCTGCACTGTAGTGACGATGAGATGAATGGTAACATTGTACTCCACTTCGTTACTGTATCACACAAAAAAGTTTGATGAAGCTCTGAAATTTTAAAGCCCCGTTTTCATCTAGTCTTGAGTTAGGAACTTGGCACATGTCCAATGGCCGGATCACCAGTAGATGACATTTGCTGACTGCCCCACATTTTCCAATGAAAATTCTCAATTAATTTTGATCTTAGGGAGCGGATTAAAAGCACTATTCCGAGCCAATAACGTACAACAAGTGTTAAACACTTAAAGCTGTATAACAAGATCTAATTAGTTTAGTCAGTCACCTGCCAAAAGATTAGTAGGAAGTCGTCATAAACGCAAACTCGTCACACCATATTCGCTACTCATCATAAACGCAACACGTTACGCTTGCGCAACTCGTCATATTCGCTACTCGTCATTTTCGCTACTCGTCATTTTCGCAACTAGTCACTATCGCAGTTCGTCTTTCTCAAATGCAAGGTGTTTGATGCAGAATGGTGACTTGCATTTGCTAGCATTGCGAATTTACGTGCTTTTAGTAGCGTGGACAGGCTTTTGTAACAAGCTATCGACAAAAGGGCCTCGCAAACGCAACTTGTCTATGCACAGGGGCCTCGCAAAGATCTGCCACTCAGAGCCTCGCAATGTTTAAGGCCGCTGCTGCCAATATTGCTAATCCTACCGTGACAGCTCATCTCTAGTCTCCGATGCAGGAAAAACCCTATCTGACTAACAGTGCCATATATTGGCCAGAGCAGTAAGAGGATTTGGCCTACACTCTCCACGCTGGCCAGACTGGTCCCTTTGATGTTAATAAGCATTGTTTAGCTTGTGTTTCCAATGTCGCCTTCTACGACATCCACGGGAAGACTTGGAGTATCCTATTCTACTCTGCCGGGAACCAAACGGTAATATACAACTGGGCTATTTAGCTCTTCTCGATCTTTCCTCCGACCTGACTTACGCAACTAATACACAGACCAAAATAAACAATGTTTATACGGTACAAACGGCAACAATGGTGGTTGTGTACAGGCAAACACTCGGCATTGTTAGACCTGCGTTGGTGGTACAGTCGGCACAGAAATCATATATTTATACGACTGATCTACTGGTTGATGTCATGGAGTGCGATTGTTATAAATATACGCTTTATTTGATAGGTGTTGGATATAGTATCGTTGAGCTATTATCCCATAACACAAGTCTGGAACTTTTTTTTTTTTTATGTTAGAGGACGGCAAACAAGCAAGCGGGTCACCTGATGGTAAGTGATCACCGCTGCCCATGGACTAATGTAACACCAGGGGTATGACAAGAGCGTTGCCGGCCTTTTGTTTTCCCTCCCCAGAGGGGAGGGGGGATGGGCCTCCGGCTCTCTCACTCACCGAACTTACTTTGGGGCTAGCTGAATCTGGGTAGTCCGTATATATTTATTTATATCTAAAAAGACATTGTGAACTCTCCAACGTGGCGCAGTGGTTAACACGCCAACCTGCAACTGGAATGGTCTTATTTTCGATCCCTGGCCAGGTAATGACGGAAAAAGGTCTTTTTCAGATTGGACTAAGTCTTGGATATTTATTTATAAAAGTATCTGTAGTTTTGTTGGGTAAGTATCCTACATCACAAGTTGACAACTTGTGGTGTGGCTAGCTCAATTTGCGTAATTTGTCCCTATATATTTATTAATTTAATAATAATATACGAATTATCCTTCTCCAGTCTTTGCGACGTAAATATTGATAACATGTAATCAATGTTACACACATCCACATTCTAAATAGTTGTTATCAATTAGCAATAATGTTTTAATTGCTAAATAGTAAATTAAACACTATCAACCACTTAAATTATTAAATGTTACGCGAGACATAATTATTATTATTAAAAACGGTTGCACTCACGTTATATTTAGTCGGTATTGCCGACCGGGTTTCGGCCAATTCAGATGGCCATCTTCAGGGCGAGTATCAAGGTCGTCGCGACGCGGCCGTTCCTTGAGCACTGACGGGATCCGCGCGCGCCGCCCGCCTCTCCGCGCGACGCGCTCGTGCCGATGCGTTGGTTGGGGGGTCAGACACCCCCGAAGATGTTGTGGCTGGTACCAAATCGACCTCATATGCCTCTGATGGTTGTGAACGGCTCATGTGCACAGAGCTAACCGTGTCAACTCCTTGAACTAAAATGTCCTCGTTGCATTGTTGTTCAAGGAACGGCCGCGTCGCGACGACCTTGATACTCGCCCTGAAGATGGCCATCTGAATTGGCCGAAACCCGGTCGGCAATACCGACTAAATATAACGTGAGTGCAACCGTTTTTAATAATAACTATCAACCACGTTTATCTCTGTCTGTACATTAACATGGTAGACTGCTGAAGACTGGGGCGATTACGATGTATGCTTTAATCAAACATTTCTATTGATATATAATAAATAAATCAACATACGGACAAATCACACAGATTGAGCTAGCCCCAAAGTAAGTTCTTACGTAAAGTTGAGTTATGGGATACTAACTCAACAATACTATATTATATATATATATATATATATTTAGTGGCGCACCCGGATAGCTGAGCAACTTCACGGAATCCCCGTAGACTAGTGACAAAAGGGTCCGAGAACAAGACAGTCTGTTGAATAAAGAAAATAAGAAATGGTAAAACAATTCCACGCGGGCAGGACTTGAACCTGCGTCTTAGATCTCTGTACAATCTATGCGTTACAGAGATCTAAGACGCAGGTTCAAGTCCTGCCCGCGTGGAACCTTTTTCATAATTTCTTATTTTCTTTATTTAATAAGTAAGGTAAAATAGCAATGTATGTGAATGCAAAATAAATCCGATATAAACTACAGTCTGTTGATTTGGTACCTCAAAATAAAAATTGGCTTTTAAAAAGATGATGAAGAAGATTAGATAAACGAATGGCGTAAAAGAGGCCTTTGCACATCCGTGAGACACTATAGACCTAAAGTTTTAGCATGAACAAAGACAAATACATAGAAAAACATTTGTTAAAAATTTCATTATTTGGAGAATATTTTATTGTGTGCCGATTATTTTCTGACATAAGAACATTTGATTTAGCTTAATACTCACAAGATTTGATTACAGACACACAGACATATCGTCACTGAGATGGGTTAAAGTAAAAAAGAGCTTGAAAAAAAATATTGCACACTAATACACCAGATCGAGGAGCTAGGAGACCTAAGTCTCCACAACATAGAAAACCAAAACAAGAAGTCTTGCGCTCACACACACACAATGGGCCTATTAAAGAGGTCTAGGTGTGAAAATTGACCACGGAAACAGAACCAGACACCAGGTCGAGGTCATAATATATAACCAAAATTTATCCGGCTTTACTAAATTGGTGGCAGTTTTACGGGCTTAAATGAAATAACTAACTTTATGAATAACTGTTGCGAGTTGACATCGCTTATTCGACTTTCCACCCAAAATGAAAACTTTGGAATTGAATAGGAAAGCATTTATAACGAGGTGGGGGTGTGCCGGAACCCCCCTGAGACTAAAGCAGTAAGGCTATTTTTATTTGTCACTTAGGACATTAGGTTAGGAATACACTTAGGTCGGGCGGTGTGCGACGGCAAACAAGTCAAATAACAAAGGTCATTCATTTCGTTAAACCATGTATTGTTGGATCCAAGAAAGACTGTTAATTTATTTACATTTGGGAATAGTACTTTTCAGGAGATAAAAGGGACGAAAGGTGTCTATAGCCCATACAACGTGTATTCGAAATTTAATAAAGATCGGTTTAGTAATTAAGCCCCAGGTACACGCATAGAGTAAGTGGTAGAGTACACTCGCTTACTACTTTACCAATTTCTAGTACTCTAACGATGCTGTTTACATCGGTATAGTTACAAGTATAGGAAGTACTGTTCCGTCTACTTTACGCGTTTACCGGAAACTTTATGCCGTGGAAGCGTAACAAACAAACACAATTTAATGTACATTCATAATATTATCGAATTGATAAATCCATACGAGAAATTAAGATTTGGTAAATCCTTTATTATGCTTAACGCACGTCTACAAACGCAGCTGCATTATACAGGTGATGCTGAACAAGCTGGCAACATTTTAAAGATGGAATCAGAATCCATAACAAAATGTACGACACAAGGAAAAAAGGTAAAAAAAATGAAAAATTATTTGGAATTCCATAGAAATTTGACCAACTGTTTTAGGGGTTTGAATTTGTACGGGGGGAATGAATTTGTAATATTTTTTTCTCATTTATTTGGGACTCTGATTCCGTCAATAAAATATTGCCAAATCAGAATCAGTCTGTATATCGTTAGCTAATGTTTATCAACATCGATATAGAATAAAGCCGAATGCGCACGCAATTAGGCACGCACCAGCCTCACATGGCTTTGGCCACGTGATTGGTGTTTCTCTATCGGCTTGTCATTTGCATGTATTCGCCGTTGCACGAACAGGCACGCATTCTAGCGAAACTCATGTAGGGAGTCACGTGGCCAAAGCGGACCAGCAGTTTTTCGCCCTAAAATAGACCCACCCCGTCGCTTTGAATCTCATACGATGTTTTAAGGACGAAAATACTTCATCTCGTGAAAAATCTTTCTCAATAAACCATCTGACGTGTGGCGTAGGGCCTCGGCCTTTTGAACTTACTGAATGACTCCATTTATGACAATAAATAGCAAACAAAAAATATCAATATTTCCACGACTTCGACCGCGTAAATTGAACCCTATGTCACCCGCACATAAATTTGCTTCGCAGACATGAAAAAAAATTAAAAATCGGTCCAGTAGTTTCGAAACATAATCAATACAAACAAACAAATCTTCCCTCTGTATAATATTAGTATAGATTAACGAACATGCTGATATAAATAGCCGAGGAGCGGAGCCCGGGCTCTGAACTCTGAACTTCTCAGCTGATCAACCAGGAAAACTCTCGGATGACATCATAAAAGACTTTGTAAATAATCTAGGAATTAGAATGAACAATGTTTGACAGTGTTATTCCGTCACTATTTGTTTTATTCTTGTGACCAATTTGCACTGCGACGCTTATCGACGTAAGTATATACTTAAAATATTATAATTTTTCGTAAAAGTCACTTCTTATTTTATATTATATGATTTTCCGATTGTTTCCGACTTTACAAGGCAATGATGATTTGATATCTCTGACTATTTCTTTGTGAAGTTTTACACACAAGCGGATGCTAACAAAATACGACTCAAGAAAACAATCAACTAACACATTGTATTGTAATTAGGCAATAAAACACGTCCGTGGCAAACCTTTTAAGCTAGGGAAATGTTTATCCAACCTGAAGCATAATAACTTAAGTAAAGTAAGGTTTGGATCACACTTCGCTCGTTAGAACCGACATCAAAATAAAATTTTGCGTTTTTTCGGTATTTAGGTATCCTTCACGCTATTTTTTGAACAGTTTAATTGCCAATTGACACAAGTCGTTCAATTGAAAAGAATTTCTTGGAAGTAATGAAATAAATATCAAAAGAAGTGTACCTACCTTCTACATCTTTGTTGTAAAATAAAGAGTTTTATGATTATAACTTGTTTACTCGTACATCAGTATATCACACAATAGTTTTAATAATGATATATTGGAACCTTTCCGTATCTTTAATTCTTATAAGCATAAGAACTTAAGTAAGGTTTGGATCACACATCACTCGTTAGAACCGGCTTCAAAATAAAATTTTGTGTTTTTTAGGTACTTTGGTAGCCTTCACTCTATTTTTGACCAGTTTAATTGCCAATTACAACAAGTCGTTGAATTGAAAAGAATTTCTTGGAAGTAATGAAATTAATATCAAGTGAAATCAAGAGTTTTATGACTTTATAACGTGTTTATTCGTGCATCAGTATATCACATTTTTTTACTACCTATATTGTCCCACTGCTGGACAAAGGCCTCCTCTCTCTTCTGCCACTGATCTCTACCTTAAGTGATTGATGACCAATTTGGGTCAAAGCCGCTAGATCATCAGACCATCTTGCGGATTATCATACAATAGTTGTAAAAAATGACACGCTGAAATTATGCGTAGCTACTTTTCTAGAGTACTTTTCTAACATTTTCCATGCGTTAAATTGAATATTAGAAATATGCCTTTAATTGGTCCCGGCTGTTAAATTTGATAACAGTCGTATAAACTACGAAACTAGTATTAATCACTTACACTAAACCAAAAAAACTAAAAACAAAGAAATAAATTTTACATCGGCTAGGTGAAAAAAGAAACTTACCCAACGCCTCCGTTCAAGGGGGCGACCACACCAGGCCTCTCATAGCACATATGCATACCAGCAATCTTGTCTGATTGTCAACACTGTCAATGTACACTAAACACTTTAAAATCACTTAGTCACAATACACAAATAATACAATTTAATCAACACCACGCACAAACATTGTGTAGAAGTCACTCTGCGGAACAATTAGAGATTGGACACGGTCAGTATAAAATCGTATTTTATTCATATAATTGTATTCGTGTCATGTCGCAGTTGATTGCTGAAACTCATTAATATTCATATTAAAACTAATTTGATGATGGTTCATAGTTCCTGGTAGAGTCATAATAATATTTTTAACTTATCAAATGCATAATAAAAATAACCTCAAAATAACCATAAATATAACCTTAAAATTTATCTATACTACATAGAGGCAGAGAACAATATTAACCTGAGGATTTTCCTGAAATGAAAATATATATATAAATTTGTGGTGTTTAACACTTTCCTTACTCATAACCTTTCCTTGTATTAATGCATAATCGCAAGGAAAACTGCTAGTATAGAAGTAAACAAGTGATATTCCATGAAGGGACTAAAATCGGTGAATGACGTCATAGCGTTCGTGAGTCGTGACGTCACGCCCTTAACACCGACCCTTAAACCGAGGTAGAGGTTGCTATAGTTACAAATCGGTTTCACTAACCAAAAATAAGTAAACCAAGTCCACTCCACGTATCTGAGCTAACACGTAACACGAGATAATAAACGAAAAATAGATAAAAGACGTGTTTAGTAGGAATACTTAAAAGCAGAGATAAAACATGAAAAATGGAAAGACTAAATGGGAGATAAAAATAATACCTACCTGTCATTCGTCTAAAATCTGGGGAAAAAAGATTTTAGCGAGGAGGCGAGGTGTGATCTTGAATTAAGAAACGGTGATTACTTGCGAATTTTCCGGCCCGGCTGATGATTAATTGCCTCGGCTCGTATACTTTTTGCCTTATTTAGCCGGGAACATCGGGTAAATAGGATGTGGCGGCCTTTTTTTCGTAGGGTCATGAGGAGCCATTACTCGGGTCTTTTCCCATGTGATTGATCGGCGTTTCGCGCCTATGCGGCTCCGATCGCACGCCACCCCTTCGCCTGATATTATTCAATAGCGTACACCATAATACCCACACAATAACAGGTAATAGAATTCCATCCACATTGCGATGCGGGTGCACAATACCTCACGAATGTCTGCCAAGGTTACCGGCACGACACTGACAATTTGAGGAAATTTTATAAACGAGCCAAAAAACTGCGCCCTACATCGACGAGATACATTAACCCAGTTTAAAACCGAGGTCGGACTAAGACCACTTTGACAGAGTATGGCTCAAAACAAAAAGTTAAACCAAACTGCGCTTAATCCATCACACCGTTTGTCTGGTGTAGACTGTATGTACCTATAGTCAAATAACTTCGGAGAAATGAACACGGGCGTCATAAAAGTTAGATAGCTAGATTCGCAGGCGTGAACAGTTCTCACGACTGGTATATACGGAATTCCTGGAGCAGTCGTAATAAATGTTGAAAATGTAATTGAAATGGTTTTAAGTACCCGATTCTTGTAAAAGCCGACTTAGATGCGGTAAGATAAAGTGAGCGGCACCATTCGTCAGCTAGTCGACGGCTTTTACAAGTCTATTCAGATAACCCTCGGTCAACCGTGGGAACGTCTTCATAACTCTGATTGCGCCAGGCGCTGCTTTGTCAACAATACAACCGATTCATTATAAATTCTATTGTGCTTACAATTTAAACTACTAAGACGTTAGGAATCACCAAAATGTATTAAAAATATTAATTCACAAAAACTCGGCTAACAATGCTTATCTCTATTGGCCTTGTGTTTATGTAGATAATTAAATATAAGCTTGTTTAACATAATTTTATGAGAAATGTTAAAGAAACCAGTAAGGTTTATAAGTCTCAAACAAATTATAATATTCATCTTCCTTGTTATTTCAATCCCTTTTGAATATGTATATGAAAAAGAAGTAGAGGTACCTCGTATCAACTTAATTTTGCTTAAATTACTCACTGAATAGCAAATCTGCTACAAATTAACTAATCATTCGTGAAGTACTTATAATATTAAACTGGAATTAAGTTATAAAGTAAGTGAACATTGCGTCATAAATATTGAAACTATAATTTTAAATGGCTACTGTAAATTACAATGAGTAATGCTCCACAGGGCGCCATGCAGCGGAACTATCAAGAACTACAGGCGCTGGACATATTGCGCGATAAAATGAGCGAGGCCAAGCGAAGATGCCGGCTGCTAATAAAACGAATGGAAATAATTTCCAAATTACAATGATTCTGCACGCTAGCGCCGATCAAGATTTCAAAAGCGGTGTAAGGTCAAAAGAGGTAAAACTCTTTCATCACAACGGAGATGAGACCAATCATATAGTTATGCATATTGATGTTGTTGTAGATGATCTAAATAGATTAATTGGAACTACGTGCAGACTCCATTAGTTGTAATTAAAATACACTTACAACCTTGCCATTGGCAAGGAACTAGTTAATGGTTTTTCGAAAGAAACACTACTTGACGAAGATTTATGCATGTAGGCGTGGGGACTAACACTTTTCAAAAGTTAGACAACCACTAAGTTCACAAACTGTAACAGTAAATCATAAATTCCCAGTTCCAGCAATCAAGTGCGTCATGCATGAGTCAACATCATGGACATAACATCCGACGGAGCGATTCTTACAAAAAGCCGCGAAGGCGACGACGGTTCCAATCCGTTCCTACAATCCAACACTGCAATCCAAGTGATCACTAGCGGTCCTCGCCACAGATTTCTGCGCGCCGCGGGGACACATACATCCGCACGGCGAGTTGACAACACGAGCGCATTCCGTATCCGAATGCAAGGCGCATCACGATCGCCGCTCACGTTCGCGCGAAAACGCGCCAAAAGCGAGTTCCCCGAGTACCCTTGATGGTATTTCTCAGAGAAACGCACGGAACTGCAGACACGACCAAGCGGCGGGCGACGACGCGCTCGACTGCCGCTCGAGGCGGGGCGGGAGCGACGAACGCCGCTCGCAGGTTATCGTGAATCGACTACACAGATAATGATGTCAAAAGTGGATCGGACTAATGCTCTCTATTATGTTGTAAACGTTCCGAATATCCCAAGACGAGATGCTGAATCCTGCACAGTCAGCGTGCTGCCTTACGTTTTGTATCTCGTCAATGTCGAGCTCCGTGGCGCAGTGGTCAACACGCCAGCCTGCGACACGGAGGTCCCGGGTTCGATCCCCGGTCAGGTCAAGATGGAAAACGATCTTTTTCAGATTGTCCTGGGTCTTGGGTGTTTATCTATATAAGTATATGTTATAAAATATAGTATCGTTGAGTTAGTATCCCACGACACAAGTTCACAACTTACTGTGGGGCTAGCTCAATTTGTGTGATATGTCCCTATATATTTATTTTATTTATTTATTTATTTAATTGTATCGAGTTCGAATATCTAATTTGGTGAAATGAACACACCATTATTATGATAATGATGCTATCAATTATGTTCATTTTTTTTCAATTGAAATTAATCATTATATCAGATGTAATTTTACTTATAATTGTTTCGTTAAAGATTGAAAGCTATGATATTTGGTCCTTCGAGCCGATCAACTTGGTCCTTCGTTAGGAAACGTTAAAATTGTCATGAATTCTGTTTTAATTTGCAAAAAATATCAATGCAATGCCAAACGTCTGAAAACTGTACCAACAAAGGAGTATTAGTAGAGAATATCACTCATCGAAGTGAGCGCACGCCCAACGTAAAACACAAACCGTAATTTTATTGTCCCACGCCATTTTCTCCACTGGTCAAAAATGATTCTTAACACGAAAACGCAAGATAATAAATCGCTTAAGTCTGCAGTAAGCTGGCGCACACTTATTCAAAACGAATAATGTTGATATACTCTCGACCTTCCGAAAGTATACCGTATCGTGATTGTATTGGAGTTGTTAACGCATCGGCCGCGTTAATGCGGATGACACGTTTGTATTACTGGATATTATTGTTTGGTTCCTCGAAGCTTGCAAAACCAGCCATATTGTAAGCATTGACAAAGTTGAATTTAGCTCAAGAATGAGTTTGCCCCGTATTTCCATTTAGCAAGCGTTGTGTGGGTTTATATTTTGGTTGTATTAAGAAGCGAGTCGTTTGATGGATGTTTCAGTCGGATTTTTTGCGATGGATTTCGTGAAAGAGTCGTGACGTGTAACGTGGAAGTGTTTTTCCGTTGAATGATTTGACTTCGTACACAGCCATGCTAGCTAGCGTATCGTCTATGTACCGGATATTACGCAACTGTAGCGAACGTCATGAGCATAACTTCCAATCAACTCGCTCATTAATGCTTCACACTTTAGGAAGGAAAATTCAGAACTACGTAATTCATATAAGTATTGAACAAGGCAATTAAATGGGATCATTCTATAGAACTAGTTACAAGTGGAGAACGTTATCTGGACGACCGGATACCAGTATTGGGTATTAAGTGAATTGCGCATAGCTAATTCAGTGTGACCCAAATTACTGGTGGTGAGCGGAGTGGGGCGGAAATAGGCAGTCGGTCCTTTGGGAACGGCGTGGAGAAATTTAGGGTCCTAACGGGACGGATGCCGATCTGTGCGGCTTTCTATTGCAAAATTACGTGACCAAGGTTTTGTTTACAAACATTCCGTAATGATTACAAATTAAACCTGTATGAGGGTAAGCTTAGTCAAGCAAAAAGGCGTCGTGATTAAATTTGCATAACTAGACAGAAGAATCATTGTTAATTGAAAGTCGGACAAACAAGAAGGGGAATGTGAAGTAAGATTTTACTCCTGCAGAAGAATACATAAATATATAAAACTTGTTAGATTGTAAATTTAAGTAATATTAACAATGTAGAACGTTCACATAAAAAACCAAAACAATTGAAAGACATACGCTAAGAAAGCAAACAGTTAAGCTGAGAATCCAGAAAATAAACACCCACAAGAATACAATGGCAAATACCGACAATTTGCTACAGATAGGTAAACATGCATTGATAATATAAGTGCAGTGCGAAAATCAATCATACTAGGGGTACTCGTCACACTCTTTTAGAATAGAGCAATGGTATGCTCTATTCTAAAAGTTCTAAATTGCATAATGGTAAAAAAAAATGTAAACAATAATATCCGACTATAAAAAAAAATACTAAATGCATACTTCATCAAATATGTTATTATAATATTCGTTATTGCATCAAATATGTTCAAACTGAAATATCACTACAGGAAAGCGAAAGCTCTGAAACGGATGTTTTAAAAGAAGGTAGAAAACCCAAAACACATTAAAATTTAAGTAATACAATATGAGGGCATATAAAGATAAAATATATTTATTTCCTCTATCGATCTAAGTTTCAAAGTGTGTAAATATTTTTATGTTGACAAAATCAATCTTTTTGGTAGCTCTCGTCCCAATCCGAGCGAATAGATGGGTGGTCCTTGGGAACTCAAGGGAATGCCAATGCCGAACTTGCCGACGGATAATCATAATGCCCACTTTTTATAGGTCTCCGTTTGTAATTGGAGTCCAACGTGAATAATGTCTGTAGTAGTGTACAACTTATGCGTAATAAACTATTCAATAGCTAATAAGAGTGATACTAACCCTATCTTGTAATTTAAATATGACAGAGAGTGCAGATGCAATAACGAAATTATATATAAAAAAAAAATAACTACATAATATCTTATCATAAGTAGACACCAAATAAAAAAAAATTAGCTCTGTGGCCAAGTCTGAATTTGAGAATACATACGAGTACTCATCCAAAGTCACCAATAAATAACCAAAGCATGGTAAGCTGCATAGCTGCATAACTGATCTCAATTTAGTAACTGCGATTTGCACTTATTTAGCAGTAAGAATGAATTTACCGTAGAGGTCGTCTTCATCTTGCTGCTCTTAAAAAAAATTAAGTCTTCAGAGCTATGATTTAACCAGAGATTTGAGTGTTCATTTGTAACAGATAAACTCAAAAATATCACAAACATTTTTTGAAATTCTTTCACCAATTGAAATCCCATTTTTTTGGGTTCCGTAGTAAACAAGGACCCCTTATAGTTTCGCCATGTCTGTCTGTCTTTTTTTAGGGTGGCTTCCATACAAGAATAGAGGGAGTAATATCTTTATTTCTATACAAACTCATCGAACACCATTTTTCGATTTAGGAATTCGCTTCCGAAATATTTGGTTTTAAAGTGCAAATTTTTGAGAGGTAAGTGTTCCCCCCCTCTACCTGCTAATCGTATACGTGAAAAAAAATTACAGCAGTAGTATATATACTGAAGTTGAAAGGAAATCTATCAAAACTGAGTATTAAGTACAGACGAAAAAGTTATAGGCAACCAACTTATAAAATGTACTCGAAAATGTAAAATTTCATACAATTTTTATTGTTAGATGTTTTTGGTTGTTAAACTGTGGGTGCGAGTGTGAGTGAACAGTGTGAAATCAAAGTTGTCATTCACAACTACGGAACCCTACACTGCGCGTGGCCCGACACGCACTTGGCCGGTTTTTATTTATTTTACTTTATACACAATACATAATGGCGGACTTAAAGCCTGAAGCTCTTTCTGACAGTCCACCTACGAGTACTAAACATTCTGATTTCAATAGCTGGAGCAATTTCTGAGAGCCCGACGGTTTGAGGTTGGGGCGGAATCCCGGTGAAATATGCACGAGAACGGGATACGCGGGAATCGGCAGTGAGGTGCTCCTTAATGTAATTACTTCGGGATACAACTTACTTTCGAGATACAATTTACATAAATATACTTTTCCACTGTAGTATGAAATTTCCACAGTTATTCCTAATCCTAACTAATATTATAAATGCGAAAATGAGTTTGTAAATTGCAAAATTATACGCGAGTGAAGCCGCGGGTATTGTTTGTTTCTTTTTCGTGTTTGTAAGTGACCAACACTGGTGTCAAATTTTTCAAGCTGCCTCATTAGGCAGCCATTGCATCTAACATAGCTTAATGACTGCCATTAACGATGACAGCCGGGACCAACAGCTTAACGTGCCTTCCGAAGCCGCGTGTATGAAAAGCTATATGAAATAAAAAGCATTTTTTACTTTGCCAGTTTGAAAACGCATTTTAACTTCATAGAGAGTACCCATTTCCCAACTATTAAGCTATGATATACTTGATATACTTGATTGAAGAGTACCTATATGAGTTGACATGGGCCGCTGCGTACTTACTTAAAACCTCAGCTTAAATATTGAACTTTGGGAACATACCTGCAAAAGAAAGAAATCATGTTAAAATCATCAGAGTTTGATCAACAGATGGCTTATTTTAGAGCAAAATGCAGGTTTCATGTGGTTTCGAGTAAATTCAACCCTAAAAGAGGAGCACGACATTCTTATTAGCACTTACGAATGTTAAGCAACCCTAACCGTGGTCCCTACTGGGATGGGTGATCAAAAGTGGCATGAAAATATCCCGACCTTCTTTCTGCTCCGTGCACCTGTGGTCACGGCTGTCATCATTAAATGGCAGACGTTAAGCCATGTTTGAGGAGCACGACAGTCTTATTAGCACTTACGAATGTTAAGCAACCCTGACCGTGGTCCCTACTGGGATGGGTGATCAAAAGTGGCATGAAATATCTCGAGCTTCTTTCTGCTCCGTGCACCTGTGGTCACGGCTGTCATCATTAAATGGCAGACGTTAAGCCATGTCGAATGCCTGGAGGAAACTTGAAAAATAAGACCAGCAGGCCGATTTGCTAACTCGGTGTACAAGTACAACGATTTGATTGGCACTTAAGGATGCGCTAGTCCGGAACTCGAACTCGTCGGCGCACATGGCTAATTTGCGTGCTATTTGGCTGAGAAAGGGATAGACTCGGTTATAAATAGTGCGGAACTATTTACACCGATTTATAAGCACATCGGAACTACAGTCTAGTACAAGTAGACACAAATATTGTTGAAAATCTAAATCTTCGTCGTCTAAAAATTCGCGAGTATGCGTTCGGGAGAAGTGTTCTTGTGATAAAACAGCTGAATGTTTTAATTAAAAGTAAAGTTATTTTTTTTTTAATAACCACGCTATGCTTGTATGAATTTTGTTTTAGAGATTTTATACTCCTTTTGGTATTTAATTGTGCCCAAAGTTGCGTTACAATTACGTGTTGAAACGGAATGTTTTGAGACTCATACCTTTTAAAGTACTTATAATTTTACAATTATGATTCCATACAAGCATAGATAACGACAAGAAAAATCGATAGAATTAAAAACTTTAAACAGACGATACCGAACAACGGAGTCATCACCCTACAGAATTTGTATGGCGAAACACCTGACTAGCGTACCCTTAATCATCTATTACGGTTTTCATATCTTAAATAAAAATAGTCATTCATAGCGAAGCCGTAATGAATATTGAAGTCCATGCAAATGATGTACACCGTAGCTGTCAAAAGTTAGCAAATAGGCCGGCTGGTGTCCTATTTTTCAAGTTGCCTTCAGTGTTGGCCACTTATACACACGAAAAACAAGCTCTTACATGGATCTTCCCTCCATGACGTGGGCTGAGAAAGGGAATCACTACATAGTATAAGTGGCAAAGTAGCTTGCCGCTGTCTGTCCCTACCTATGTATTGCTCAGACTTTTAAAACAACGCAACGGATATTGATGCTGTTTTTTTAATTGATAGATTGATTCAAGGGGAAGCTTTATATGTATAATACATGCCCTGGCGCAACCGGGGAGCGCTGCCAATCCTAATCCTAACTAATATTATAAATGCGAAAGTGAGTTTGTTTGTTTGTTTGTTACGCTTTCACGGCCAATCTACTGAACCGATCACGATGAAATTTTGCATTCACATAGGTTAGGGTACTGAAAAGGACAAAGGCTATATATCACGCGGGCGAAGCCGCAGGTAACAGCTAGTAAGAAATAAAATTGTCGCTTCGAGAAGGAGGACTAATTTATCAACGAAATCCCTATTTTTCACCGATGCCAACCATATTTTCATAATTAATGAGAAGGAAACTATTATTATAATTGTTTCCGAGATATCCCGACTGAGGACAACAGATCGTATCACGCATAGATAAGAGCAATGCAATCTAAAAGATAACAGACCTCCCGCGCTATCTCAGCCTGTAGATAACACTGTCAAATCGCAAATATCGCATTACATGTATAAATTATTTAAAAAAATGTCTATTTTTACTTGTTTGTTTACTGATTATTATTTTTTTGCTAGCCATATGTGTCCCACTGCTGGGCGAAGGCCTCCCCTCCTTCCCTCCACACATCTCTGTCGTTGGATATAGGAAGAGAGGAAGACCTAAGACGAGGTGGTCGGATGACCTGCGGGAATTCGACAAGTTTTGGATTAATATTATAAAATAATAGTAGATTGTTGCACTGAGCAGAAAGTAAGTTATTGCTGCACGAGTGTTTATTTGGAGCCCGAGCGCTAGCGAGGGCTCTAAAAAGCACGAGTGCAATATAACTTACTTAATGCGAGGTGCATAATCTGCTTTTCTTTCAACTACTGCAATAAAAGTAGGTGAAAAATAAATCTGAAGACAAATTACAAAAGTTAGAAACTTGTTGTTACTTACATTGCCGCCTTTTTTTCTTTATGGCCAGTATTTTTTTAGGCTAGGTAGTACACACGTCCCTTTGTAAACTCCATACGGCCGTTAAGTTTGCCAACCTTTTTTATGACATGTGACAACTATCGTCCCGCGATTTAAAAAAAAAACTAAACAGTGCAGTAAAGGATTTCCATACATTTTTGCTGCTCTAGTGCAGCAAAGTTCCGCTTTGTGCTGGATAAGTAGTGCAGTTATGATAGAATTGCAGCGTAGTTGGAAGAAAAAATCTTTGCCAGCTTGTATATCTCTACTGTGCCGTGAGGTTCCCGGCAGAGTAGAATAGGACCACTGTAAGTCTTCCCGTATGTCATAGAAGACAATTTAAAAAACACAAGCTAAACAAAGCTTATACTCGTAACCACCAAAGCTCGTCTGGCCAGTGTGGAGAGTGTAGGCCAAATCCTCTGACTACTCTGGCTAATATATGGTAGTACAGAGAGGGTAGTGCTCCTGCAGAGGAGCATAAAAAAGACCTGACGATGAGATGCGATATCTCTACTAATATCATAAAAGGAAAGATGTGTTTGTTTATATTGAACTAGCTGTTACCCGCGGCTTCGCCCGCGTGATATATAGCCTATGTCCTTCTCAGTACCCAAACCTATGTGTATGCAAAATTTCATGATGATCGGTTCAGTAGATTCGGCGTGAAAGCGTAACAAACAAACAAACTCACTTTCGCATTTATAATATTAGTTGGGATAGGCGCCGAAACTACTGGACTGATATTCAATATTCTTCCACCTACAGAAAGCTTATTTATATGCGGTTGTCATAGGCTATAATTTACACGCACAAAGTCACGGAAATATTGTTGGTAATATAAAGCAATGATATTAGTATTGTATTCATTTCGGAACAATGTGCCACTATCTGAAATTTTTAAGGTAAAGTGCACATATAAAGGTATTTTTACGGCTAGTTCGTTATCTACGCATTGGGAATACTATTGCTTATCGGCTCAAAATGGTATTTAGGTAAATGGTTTAAATTCCTTTGGCGCGTACCTGTCTGCTTACAGTTCATACAGCTCAAAAGTGTCCCGGTATTTAAGTAGGTACTTGTGGTAAATCATTGAGATATAATACTAGAGGAGCTACCTTATATATTGGCATTGTTCCATTCCTCGAAATTTAAAATTTAAGCGCTGCAGCGCTAAAACAATAACGAAGCGTCCAATCGTTAACTCAATACCTCAGAGCCAGAGCTATATTTGCTACTCTCACGCGTTTCCATAGCAACATGTCAACATAATGCAAAATGGCGGGAGGTAATTATTTTGTAAAAAATAATGTACTTGCTGATGAAAATGTGTGCTTTTGCACTGTGCAGTGTTCGTTAAGTTATTACCTCAATAACTCAGTACACACCAAGGCATTTTTTATGATTTTTACCAAGTTTTTGTTTATGACCAACTGAGTGAGTTGTGGGGCGATGGCCACAGATGAACGGGACAAAGTAAGGATTCGCGGTGTCTTCTCTAGTAGTTATATCTCAATGTCGTCAATGCATTTTTCAAATGTTTTGCCTTTACTGCCGAAACAGAACACTGACATACACACATATATACATAGTATCTCGTCATTATCCCTCACGGGGTAGATAGATACTAAGGCCATAAGACTGAAAGGCCACGTTTAGCATATTACTGGGCTTAAAGATGGAATACGGAATTAAAATAGTGATGGGTTGCTAGCCGCATCGCCTGTAACGTGATTCCTTAGATTTTTGCCCAATCCCTTGACCGGCTTTGACGGTCTGCGCGGGAAGAAAATCAGCTGGTATATTCAAAACAGAATGTCCACTGAGTTTGTGCAATTATAAGTATTATTTTATGTACTTACTAGCACGAATTTCGTGTTATATAGCAACCGGTAGCAATATTTTACAAAAGTAAATTAATGGACATACATATGTTCCACGAACCGTTTCTTGATGGCTAGGCATCTTGTATTGTGAAATCGTAAAAAGTGAGTGACTTAAACGTTCACAAACATAAAGTTACAACGCTATCCTTTTGCCTCAAGACCTTAGTAGAGCTGCGAGGTTACTTGCAAATAATATTATAATAACAGCCAGAACATTTAAGTAAACTTTAGTAGGTCATACCATAACGCTCCTGATGATTTTGCGGTCGAACTCCACTATTTTTAGCATTGCGGTTTCAAGTTACTCAAAAATAATGTTAGTTTGAAGGCTAGTAATACTTTATTCGAAATGCGAGATGTTTTTCGGTTTTCAAATTGAACAAAATATTGGAATAAATTGGTTTTTAGGGTTCCGTACAAAAGTTGAAAAACGGAACCCTTATAGGATCACTCGAGCGTCTGTCTGTCCGTCCGTCCGTCTGTCACAGTCGATTTTCTCCGAATCTACTGAACCAAATTAGATGAAATTTGGTAAGATAGTGTAATCCTATGACCCAAACATGGATGTGCAAAGTAAATAAAGATTTTTTGGAAATAAATGTCATTTTGAGGGGCCCAATTACAAAATTTTAAAAGAAAGTTTTGCAAACCTTACTGTGTCATATATTAAATGAAAGGGCTCATTATGAGGATCTCAAAAAAATTTTTTTTTGTTCGGGTAAAATCAATACTTTTGATTTTATTCACGAAAGAAGGCAAAAATTGACTATTCCCCCCCTTGATCTCCGAAACTACTGGACCGAAAATTTTGAAAAAATTACAAAGTATAGTTCATTCCTTGAAGATTACAGGAAAAATAATAAGAATTCTATCACTTGAAAATTAAGTGGTAAACTCACAATAATAAGTTCATCTAGGGAAATAGTTCACTAAAACACCACTAGATGGCGCTAGTCAATTAAATAAAACATTTTTTGCACATTGTGTGTGTGTTTACGAAGCATATTGTACGGAACCCTCATTGTGCGAGTTTGACTCACACTTGGCCGGTTTTTTAAAGTTCGTTCTAAGACACAAATTGTTTTTTGAGCTACTTACCTATTGAATTGAAAATTTAAAATTCCACGTGTCAGTAGCATTCAATTAAAATTATACTTCATCCATCACTCTTTGTACTACCAGGGCCATAATATATGTATTATACTTCATCATCATCATCATCATCAGGTCTTTATTAGTCTCCACTGCAGGAGCACGACCCTCTCTGTACTACTAGAGCCATATTAGCCAGAGCAGTCAGAGGATTTGGCCTACACTCTCCACGCTGGCCAGACGGGTTGGAGAGGTCTCTTTGATGATTATCAGCTTTGTTTAGCTGGTGTTTCCTAAGTCGCCTTCTACGACGTCCACGGGAAGACTTGGAGTGGTCCTTTTCTACTCTGCCGGGAACCACGCGGCTATTAGGTATACTTGCATCGTCTGAATTAGTTTCTGTTTGTTTATAAAGACGATGAAGTTTTGTATGAGTCAAGTGGCAGTCATTCACAACAAGGTGGGAAAAGGCGTATCTTTAATAATTTTTGTTTGATTGACAAGAGAAAAAATACGGGTCCAATATTTTTCAATAATCTACCAGCCGGACTCATCATATTTAAAATAGAATATATTTAGGAAACAAGCCAATAGAATCCTCTGCTGATTCCTTGACCCGGGGATGGCCCCACACTAGGCACAATAGCAACGCCAATAATGGAGGAAGCCAGGAAATTCAAGAATGTAAATCATAAGCCTTAGTAAATGACCTGAAGTATTTTTGGAATCATGTTTAATATTATCAGAATCAGTGAGAATTATGAGAATGAGATTACCGCCAAAAACGGCCGTTTTTGGCGATAATCACTATTTCTCTTAATGACCGATTCTCATAATATTAAAACATGGTTCCAAAAATACTTCAGGTTATTTACTAAGGCTTATACGATTTACATTCTTGAATTTCTTTCTATTTGTAAAGTATTAGGAATAAAAATTATTGGCGTCGCTAGTGTGCCTTAAGTCAGTAAATTACTTTCATCGGCTGCCAACCATTACTCAGTTTAATTGTAAACCAATAAATTTTATCGGCAATATAAACACAAACAGGTTAACAAAGAAAACGCCTCACGGTCACGGTTTCAATACGGCACGCGATTAATCATAAAGTAAGACCTTCAGGACGACTCCGTTGACATTCAGTATTTGAACTTGCAATAATGCAAATCTATACTTATATTATAAAGAGGAAAGATTCGATTGTTTGCTTAGTTTGCATCGAATAGGCTCCGAAACTACTGGACCGATTTTCGAAAGATTTTTTTTTTTAATATATACGGACAAATCACACATATTGAGCCAGCCCCAAACTAAGTTCGAGACCTGTGTTATGGGATACTAACTCAACGATACTATATTTTATAATAGATACTTATATAGATAAACATCCAAGACCCAGGTCAATCTGAAAAAGATCATTTTCCATCTTGACCTGACCGGGGATCGAAACCGGGACCATCCGTGTCGCAGGCAGGCGTGTTGACCGCTGCGCCACGGAGATCGTCAATGAATGAATATACTGGGAGAAATCACACAAATTGAGCTAGCCTCACACTAAGTCGTGTGGTTGTGTCTTAGGATACTATCTCAACGATACTATATTTTATAAAAGACTAGCTGTTACCCGCGGCTTCACCCGCGTTATATATAGCCTATGTCGTTCTCAGTGTTCTAACCTATGTGTATCCAAAATTTTATGATGATCGGTTCAGTAAAGAGGGCGTGAAAGCGTAACAAACAAACAAACTCACGGAGTTTTTGGTGGGAAGTCAAGGGGTTCAGTTGTCGTTTGCCTTATACAATTTTGCAAATTGATTTAAGTGGACTTTATAATATGAAATTGGTGTAGTTTGGTGTTATAAATGCTCGTGCTCGAGAACAATTTGTGAAATAGTTAAAGTAGACAGTTAAATGGACTCGTATAGATTTGTCGCCAAAATCTCCCGAGAGGCTGCCAAAGAACATACTCCATCTTTGATGCCACATACCGTACAACACCGATACTTAGTATCTCATTATACTGGACATTGGCAGAATCACTGAAATCTCGGTGGAAGCCATAAATAAAAAAGAAAGAAAGAAAAAAAAAACAAACTCACTTTCGCATTTTAAATATAAGTAAGGATGCATATTTAAAATTCGTCCGAGTGGTCACGTCATCGGCAACGCAACGTAAACGTCGCGGCGATAACGCGACAGATAACGACTAGCTGCGCGCTAATGACGTTGTGAATTTCACGGTCTAATGTCGTAATAATTATTCATAAGGACAATTTTTGAGGCAACAAAAACAAGTAATAGTGAGTGCCTTTTTAAAATTCGTCCGAGCTATCTCGCCGTAGGGAACGTTACGTAAACGTCGCGGCGATAACGCGACAGATAACGGCTAATGATGTTGTGAATGTCACGCTCCAATGTCGTCGAAAAAATTGATTTAACTACGACTGGCCTACGTAAGACTATTATTAATAAGGACAATTTACGGGGCAACAAAAACAAGTAATAGTGAGTGCCTTTTTAAAATTCGTCCCAGCTATCTCGCCGTAGGGAATGTTACGTAAACGTCGCGGCGATAGCGCAACAGATAACGGCTAAGCCGCGCGCTAATGATGTTGTGAATTTCACGCTTCAATGTCGTCGAAAAAAATGATTTAACTACGACTGGCCTACGTAAAAAGACCATTATTAAAACGTACCATTTTTGAGGCAATAGCACCAAAAAACAGTGAGTGCTATTTTAAAATTCGTCCGAGCCATCACGTCGACGGGGAACGCTACGTAAACATCGCGGCGATAGTGCGACAGATAACGGCTAGCCGCGCGCTAATGATGTTGTGATTTCACGGATTTCTGGCCATTTTGGCTTTCAAAGGCGATCTTACTGTGACTGGCCTTAAAAATCAACTCAACATATTCAGATTTGTAGAACCATTAAATCAGTCTTTGTTAATGGCTTGGTTGTTTAAACGTTAAAATTCGCCCACCTCACTGCGTCGTCAGAAACGCTGCATGAACGTCGCGGCAACAGACAGCGGCTAGTCGCGCGCTCATGACATTGTAATTTTACGCCCGGACGTTGACGTAAAAATGAATTTTACTAATAATCTTGACGGTAAAATGGTATATTCAGATGTAGTAAACATCTGATCTACTTAACTGAACATTATTTCATTATATAGCTTTATCTGTTAATGGCTCGGCTTGGCACAGCTGTTAAAACGTTAAAATTCGTCCGAGCGGTCGGAAACGCTTCATAAAAGTCGCGACAGATAGCGGCTAGGCGCGCGCTAATGACGTTGTGAATTTAACGTCCGGACGTTGGTGTAAAAATGTGGTTTTACTAAGAATGTTGGCGGTATTATGCAATTTTACTAATTCTGGTCTAATCAATTTAAGACTATTTTAACAAGCATCGTAAAACATAGCTTTCATTGACAATAGCTCGGTTGTTTAAACGTTAAAATTCGTCCGAGCGGTCGGAAACGCTCCATAAAAGTAGCACCGATAACGCGACAGATAGCGGCTAGCCGCGCGCTAATGACGTTGTGAATTTTACGCCCGGACGTTGGCCTAAAAATGAAATTTTACTAAGAAGGTTTTGAATGGGAGTATTAAGAATTATAACGAAAAGTAACAAGTGCTGACTTATTTTGGTCGGATAATGGTTTAAATCAGGTACTTAAGGTTAGTCCTAGCTTTATAATAAGCCAGTCCCTAGTAAAACTTTCGGCCGCTTAAGGAATTTACATTTTAAGACAAAGCATTAATTTTTCAGGGTCCTGTACCATTAGACATATTATAATCGTTTGAAAGAAAACGGAGATATAAGAAAAAAAAAAAAAAAAACATTCTGATGCCTCGTATCGTGCTAATTGCAAATTCCAAATACTACTGTACTGGATTAATTTGATGATGAAGTTATGATTAAGTTCCTCAAAGATAAGTTAAAAGAAAGGAAAAATCCTTTCTTTTACCGCTATAACCACGTTCAGTTGCATCGCAATAATTATTATTTACTTTACAGGTACAATTTAGCACACAATCCGTATCGACGATAACAATTCACTTCACTCATTATCATTTCCACTTAATGAATAATGTTATCCGTCCATGTTTAGCGCGAATGGTCATAAATTTCATCAATGGAGTACAAAAACAATGACGTAAGTGTACGAAGCGCATATGATCCGAGCTGTGGTTAGTCTCAAAATGACTCAATCGCATAATTCTTTAAAAACGCCTGAGTAAAAACATAATAAAACAATATAGGTAGGACATTTTTCTAAGAGCCTGGCTACATATCAGCGGTAAGGTGTTGTCGCTGTTGAACGACAAAGTGACTGACGACGAACCGATATTGATGAAATTTAAATGAAATCGGCTCATTGCTGACGAAGTTATGATGTAACATATATAGAATAAAGATTGGAAAAAGATCACCTAAGAATAGAAATATTTTTTTCAAATACTGATTATGTTTCAAATTACATAACCTTTTACAGCTAACACGAGTGAGACAAATCCGTTTTAAGAGCATATTCCATAGCATGGCAGGCGCTACAACGTTGTCTACCGCCAACTTGTTTTCCGTAATATTAATGAGCTAAATGGGGATAGGTCATCGCGCGATATAATCGGCGTCGCGGGCGCCATGCTACGGGTGCATAGGACATTTTACGAAACGTATGTCATATAATACACAGCAATACAGTTTGAGAAACAGTTGCGGACGCATTACGCGAAGAGCTTGCTGGAACAAAGACACGCGTGCATAGGGTGTACTCCCAATGACACCGTGCTATAGAGCTGAACAACTATTCATCATTATTATCATTAGGTCTTGTTTGTCTTCACTGCAGGAGCACGCACGACCCTCTCTGTACTACCAGAGCCAAATATTAGCCAGAGGTGTCAGGGGATTTACGGATTGGAGAGGTCTCTTTGATGTTTATAAGATTTGTTTAGCTTGTGTTTCTACGACATCCACGGGAAGACTTGGAGTGATCCTATTCTACTCTGCCGGGAACAACACAGGACAGAGGTTGATAGGCCGTGCTGTTATTATCCGCCTCCGTGAAGTTTGGGTAAACTAATGTCATCAATAAAGGCATCTGACGTAGTTAAACGACTTTTCTCAGTGATGACAGTCAACGGCTTAACGTTCTTTTCGAACACAGAATTATGATTAAAATCGACCATCTCGATCTCTCTTGACCATCAAATAACATAGCAAATCATTTTAAGACTGAAGCTTAACAAGACCACACCACCACAATGATTTTTTGCTTTGAAAGAACTTTGTTTCAAGTTATTTTACTATGTTAATTTTTTCTGTACGTTTGTAAAATTCCAACCGTGGATCAATTCAGCCAAGTCAAGGAAGAACACGCGGTGCATTTATCGAAAGCGGTGGAAAAGGTTTTCCATCGCAGTCAGTCGGAAAAACACGCCGAACGGGGACACGGGCATGAAATAATTATGTCGGCGAGTACTCGACGCCTGTCCCCCTATATCCCTTTCAGGGCTGCCGAGATTCACCCTCAAATATTATGATACTATGTCTTTACTTCTCACTCCGTGGTATTTAAGAGTTGAGCTGTCTGTGTGATTGGAAAGGAACATACACAATTACTCTTTCGATAGGTGTTTTTGTTATTGTTTTTTGTGTACGAGCATGAAATAATATGTCAGCGAGTACTCGACGCCTGTCCCCCTGTATATCCCTTTCAGGGCTGGCGAGATTCGCCCTTAAATAATCTGATACTATGTCTTTACCTCTCATTCCGTGAATTTAAGAGCTGAGCTCTTGTCTTCTTTTAATAAGTCATGGTATTATTTAGTGAGACCATCAAGAACTTGGCAGGCTTTCGCAATTATGTTTTTGATATGCAATGTGATATGCAATGCAATGCCTGATTGTTCGTATGTACGCCTGCACATTAATTGATACAGTTTTTACGTCTACAGGGTATATGTTTTTGTTAGTAAGATTCCAATGAACAAAGTATTTGTAACTTGGACTTTTGCAAAATTTAAGTTTGAAATTATAGAAAAGATATTATATGTAATATTAAACATTGAATCCTAATCGCAAAACTTAATACAAGTTTAACTTAGAAAAGAGTATGATCCCAAAAACTATTTATTTTCTTAAATTACAAAGTTCAACTGCGGATGGGAAAGTTACGCCGCATTCTAGAGTGGTGGGGGTGTCAACCCTTCCCCCGCCAATCCGTCTCGACCCCTGCGCGGTAAAGCGGTGACAAAATATCTCCGCGAATGTGGGACTTGTTGCTCTACAGCGTCGAGTTTGAGGAGAGCTGCCGATGAATACGCAAATTAAGTGGCGTACACCTACCTAAATCAGGACGAGAGTTTTATTTATTTTTAGTAAGTTTTACCACTAAGAGAGGTCTTTTCTATTCTTTAATTTTGGCTTCCTTTTATTTTACCTTCCATGCTGGTCTGGAAGAAAAGAAGCAGATCGTAAAAGCCGATCGAGAAAATGGGCGTCAGGAATCATGTCAATAGGCGATGCGGCTAGCAACCCATCACTATTTTGATTCCGTTGTCACCTACAATCCCACCAACGTGCTAATTAAGGTTTTACAAGCCTGGGCTCTGTCTAACCCGCAAGGGAGATAGACGTGATAGTATGTACGTAATTTTGGCTTCCACCGATGTTTCGGTGATTCTACCCATGTCCAGTTTAAAGAGATACAACGTATCAACATTGAGGGCTTCTCGAAAGAAAAGCCATCATAACTGTCAGAATTATAAGTTAACGGAGAGGGATCTTAAAGTGGCGACCTGTTTGAGCAATCGACACGACAAGTAGACGAAGTATCGGCGTTGTACGGTAAACAGTTAAGAAGTAGCAATCAAATATGCGTAGGTCGTTTGATTGCTTTATGGGAGCTTCTGGTGACAAATATATGCGAGTCCATATGACAGCCTAACTATTTCATAAATTGTTCATGAGCACGAGCATTTATAACACCAAACTACACCAATTTCATATTATAAAGTCCACTAAAATCAATTTGCATTTAAGGCAAACCCCAAATTGACTTCCCATCAAAAAATCTCTGAGAGACTTGTTGCATTTTTTTTTCCTTTGTTCCAGGGATGTACATTCAGCTCTACCAAAGGGTGATGTCAAGCAGGCGGAGAGGTCAACGGATTCAATTCCCAGCTTACCCAGAAGATGCCCATTTATATGATGGTGCATGAACCGTGAAAACATAACACTCCTTTTCGATCATTTGTGTAAAAAAACATCGTATTAACAACTATAATTCTGTAATACAATGCCGTGACAATATATTAGCATTGCAGAATTTGTACCAGATGCAATACGGCTCACATACAATATGTATGACATCATTTCAATACTAAACCATAACAATGATATGCGAGCAGCTGCAAGAACACACATTATTAATAACTCCATTCGCGCTGCATTGGTTGATTATGCCGCAAATATGAGTAAGTCAGTTTGGGTGTGGTTCCCGGCAGAGTAGAATAGGACCAGTCCAAATCTTCCCGTGGATGTAGAAGGCGACTTAGGAAGCAAATAAAGCGTATAAATAAATATATAGGGACATATCACACAAATTGAGCTAGCCCCACAGTAAGTTGTGAACTTGTGTCGCAGGATACTAACTCAACGATACTATATTTTATAATATATACTTAAATAGATAAACATCCAAGACCCAGGTCAATATGAAAAAGATCTTTTTCCATCTTGACCTGACCGGGGATCGAACCCGGGACCCCCGTGTCGCAGGCTAGCGTGTTGACCGCTGCGCCACGGAGCTCGACATCGAGATACTTCTCTAATCGTCTGGCCAGCGTGGAGAGTGTAGGCCAAGTCCTCTGACTGCTCTGGCTAATATAGCTTGGTAGTACCGAGAGGGTCGTGGTCCTGCAGTGGAGATATAAAAGGACCTGATGATGAAGTCAGTTGGGGAACGAGAAGAGCCAAGAAAATGATGGAAGGACGAGCCTCAATCTTATCAGAAAGACCGGATCCAATAGCCTTCGACCGCAATAGTTAAAATTACAGAAGGGGGAATGTGACTATAGCTCGCGCGAGCTAGGCGACATTCCGTGCTTCGTAGTGAGATCCTAAAATAAGTAAAGTGCATGTTTTTTATAAATACCGTATCGCTGACGATTGCTTTAGTTTACATATAGAAACAAAACAAAGCAATGGATTTTATACGATGTTATGATCTGAATGCATTGCCGGTTTTTTTATTTAATAATGCAATTTTATATAAAATTGAAACTTTATATCACGCGCCACTACTGTGTTTCATATAAATTTACCCCAGCTAAGAAGGAGGTTTGTTTTTTAGGGTTCCGTACAAAAGTTGAAAAACGGAACCCTTATAGGATCACTCGAGCGTCTGTCTGTCCGTCCGTCTGTCTGTCACAGCCGATTTTCTCCGAATCTACTGAACCAAATTAGATGAAATTTGGTAAGATAGTGTAATCCTATGACCCAAATACGGATGTGCAAAGTAAATAAAGATTTTTTTGAAATAAGGGTCATTTTTAGGGGCCAAATTACAAAATTAAAAAAAAAAGTTTTGCAAACCATACTGTGTCATATATCAAATGAAAGGGCTCATTATGAGGATCTCAAAAATATTTTTTTTTGTTCGGGTAAAATCAATACTTTTGATTTTATTCACGAAAGAAGGCAAAAATTGACCATTTCCCCCCCCCCCCCCCCCCCCCTGATCTCCGAAACTACTGAGCCGAAAATTTTGAAAAAATTACAAAATATATTTCATTCCTTGAAGATTACAGGAAAAATAATAAGAATTCTATCACTTGAAAATTAAGTGGTAAACTCACAATAATAAGTTCATCTAGGGAAATAGTTCACTAAAACACCACTAGATGGCGCTAGTCAATTGAATAAAACATTTTTTGCACATTGTGTGTGTGTTCACGAAGCATATTGTACGGAACCCTCATTGCGCGAGTTTGACTCACACTTGGCCTGTTTTTTTCACACTTTTGCCTGTCTATGGTCGTGTTCAGTCTGAATCTTAGCTCAGGCATGTCAGCCGAACGGATGGTCGGAAATGAATACGTTTACCTGTATTTGAACAGCGGGCTAGGTTTTTAGTCTGTGGTTAGCTTCTATAATGCTGGAAATTCGACTCTGGGCAGCCAGGAATGAAGGCATTCAATAGGCTTTTATCGTAATTAAATTGCTTATAAAATAATCAGTTCGTCTGGTAGATTACGGGAAAATATTGGAGACGTATTTCTTCTTTTGTCATTAAAACAAAAATTTATGAAAACATAGCCCGTTACAGTTCCGCGTCACGTCTCTGATCAACACACTTTTTACCGGCCTGTTGTGTCATGAACCCCCACTTCTGCACTTTGATGCGCTTTTTTAATAAAGAAAAAATACATATCAAATATTTTTCGATACTTTATAAGACGGGACTAATTATTTTGAAAAGATTTGTTTGATTTAATTGGATGTCCTCCGTCAAATGAGATAGACAATGATTTAGTCGTATAAACTTATCTATCCATTCCTCTCCCTCATCTGAATGTTTCCCTGGTTCCATCATTAGCTGTGCTGTGTTGGAGCCCTGGGTCCGTTAGTGTATTGCTTTAATGTGATTTAGCTAAGTTTACACGCCTGCCCGCTTCCTGACGCACATTATCCTTGGGTAGCTATTAGCTATAGTACCGTGGACCTGTTTGTTTTTCGTATGTGTAAGTGGCCAACACTGGTGTCAGATTTTTTAAGCTGCCTTAAGGCATCTGACATAGCTTAACGACTATGCAAATTATGTACAGACCGAACCAAACTTTATGGCGGCTCGGATATTAGCTGCGAGCTGCGCAAAACGCGGCCCCCCTCCCCGCGCGCGCCCCGCTGGATGTACTGCGCATCAACTCGCGCGATGTTCTAAGCTGCCGTAAATTTTAATTGGAACTGTACAATTATGTATCCGGTGCCCCTTGCGTGTTAACTACTGCGCCACGGCGACCGTCGATTAATTTATTTATCGATCATAGCGCCAATAAATTCAGCATTCGCAGCCAGCATTGTCTCGTGCTAAAAAACTATCCAGACGCATTCACCTCCACGACTGGTGCAAAAAGCACCTCCCATTTTCCATACAAAGTCGGACTCGCGCCCATTGAAGTAAATAGCAAGAGTAGACTTTATCGTGGGCATTTGTGATGCAGCAATACATTTATGTTGGAATTTTTTTGGCGAAGTATTCTCTGATACCGTCACATAGTCGACGCCTTACTGCTTCACTTCCCACACGCCCCGCAAAACGCTATTTCAAAAAAGCAGCAGATTTTAGATACACACGTTTATTGTCCAAACAAATCTGAAAACACCACGTGATGTCCACCACGCCGTGACGAAAACACACTTAGTAATTTAACTCAACGTGCAAGAAAGAACAACATGTACAAAGTATGAATTATAACTTCTTTTGGGCCGTCATGTTAAATGCAAGGGAACCATATCCAAATACTGACATCTAAATAGACTTTTCATAGCTCTTCTTTGGTTGAAGTCATTTATTAATATTTTTACAAATTTCTTTCCCACAACTTTTTATATCTTCTTTATTAAGAGTCAAAATGATTTCGTTCGAAAAGACATCCTTTGACCAGTATTAGTCTAGTCTATTCGAACAAAGATACCACGATTATTGCCGACTCCACAGTCGGAACTCAACGGGAGTCGATCTAAAGATCATTGCTTATTCATACGCGAGTCTGCGCTGCTCGTGTACGCTAAATCCATTTTGCTAGTAATCCATTTTCTGGGAACAAGTGCCTTAACTCGACGACACTCGGGATATGACACAAAATATAAACATGTTATTCCGTCACAGAATTCTACGAGTGTTTATGTAACAATAAGAAAGAACACGGCGTCTAAATTAACCACCGACATTCCCTTTAACGGGTGACTCAGATCCTCAAAACATTTTTTTTTTCGAATCATTATTTTGGGTTTTTCAAAAGCACAATTTTTATACGCTAGGCCGGCCAAGCAATTTGTAACTGACGACTAAACTTATAATTGCAATACCTTAAATCCTGACTGGGAAAATACGCTAACGTCACGTGTTCAGAATCGAACTTGTTTCAAGCTGCATCCTAAACCGTGACGTTAGAGCTCAGGGTCAGAATCTGAATAAATCAATACTTATATCAAAAGAGGAAAGATTTGATAGTTTGTTTATTTATTTGCACTGAATAGTCTCCGAAACTACGGGACCGATTTTCAAAATTATTTCACCTATAAAAAGCTAATTCATCTGCCGGTCATAGGCTATAATTTACGCGGACGAAATCGCGGGAAAATTGCTAGTAATAAATTAGCCTTTTATTATTTATCATTCCTATGCATTTTTACATATATAAATCTAATCATGATTGCATGTTACATTAATTATTGTAATCAATTTGAAATGTATGCAATCAGAATCTATTCTGTTCTATTTCTAGCCTATACTATCCCGCTGCAGGGCAAAACAGAATCTACTAAATTAATATATCTTAGTAAACACAAAGTTGTCATTCAAACTTATAACGGTTTAACAAACAAACCGATTTCACCACACAGCACGTACAAATAAGTAATTCTCACTGCGACCAGTCAAGCGGCAAACGCTGTGAACTCTGTAACACTACGCCGGTTATGACACCTCTAGAATATAACACTCAATTAGACATGGCGGATTTATTTTATAGTCGACTAGCGGCCCGCCCCGGCTGATCCCGAGTAAGTATTATACACACAAATATTGCCATGTGGTTTCCGGTAAGTAGAATGGTTCCACTTACAAAACAGACAGTTTAATGTTTAAACAGAGCTTAAACATTAAAGAGACATCTCCAACGCGTCTGACCAGCGTAGCGAGTGAAGGCCAAATCCTCTGACTGTTCTGGCTACATGACTTTGGTAGTGCAGAGAGGGTTGTGCTCCTGCAGTGGAGACTAAAAAGAGACCTGCAGGCCTATTTGCTAACTTTTGACAGCTACGGTGTACATCATCATGGTAACTTCAATAGGTATTCATTACGGCTTCGGTATGAATTATTATTTTTGCTTAAGATATAAAAACCCTAATGGATGCTGAAGTGACCATCCACGGTGACAATCAAATCGTTGTACACCAAGTTAGCAAATCGGCCTGCTGTTGCTGCTTTACACGTTAGCGATCGAAACTGCGTCATAATAAGTCTCCATATTTATTTATTACTTTTTCTTTATCAAAGCAGGCGATAGTGCAATCCCTTAATACATCTATGCCTTTAACCATCAAAATTTACGTACAGCGGTTGACAACGCTGAGATTCGAATCGATTCCTCGGAAGAACGCGGATTGGGGCGCAGCGGATACTTGAAATACCTTGCGGAGTCGAGATCGGGACCTCGTTTGGAACGCGCCCCTGTCGGTGCAGCGGCGAATATTTGAAGTCACTTCGGGAACGCTCTTCAGTTTTCTTGTTATTTTATATTGATTGATAAAATTGTACCAAAATATTATAAATGCAAAAGTGAGTTTGGTTTGTTTGTTTGTTTGTTACGCTACACGCCGTATCTACTGGACCGATCATCATTAAATTTTGCATACACATAGGTTAGTGCATTGAGAAGGACATAGGCTATATATCACGCGGGCGAAGCCGCGGGTAACAGCTAGTTGTATATAACAGTAACGTTGCTTTTTTTTGAAGAACGCAGATTTGGGCGCAGCTAATAATTGAAATACATTGCGGAGTCGAGATCGGGACTTCGCTTGGAACGCACCCTGTGGTGCAGCGGCGAATATTTGAAGTCATTTCGGGAACGCTCTACACTTTGTTGTTGTAATTTTTTTTTAATTGATTTTAAGTTTTTATTTGTGACATCAGTATTGCGGATTGGGTCGCAGCGGATAGTATAAATATCTTACAGATACAAGATTGGTAGACCTGGCTCGGAACGCTACCTTTTCGGTGCAGAGCTGCGAAAATTGCCGGTCAAATTGGAAACGCTCAACATTTTAAGAAAATTTTTTGTTTTACTTCTCATTTATTGGTACATATTTTCATATGACTCATATTAGCGCGTCAAAACTTAGTTCATAATTTATTTAGAATTTATCAACTCGGGAACGCCATTAATTTTATTATTTAAAAAGGTTTCAAACTAAAATAAATGAAAATTTTACAACCGAAGGTAAACTTTAAAAATTAAAACTTTACAGTGAAACAATCTGCACTGAACTCTTCTAAAATGTATCTCAGCGTACCTGGAATCTCGTTTACGCATGAATTACTCCGCAACGTTCAAAGCGGCAAAAACGACTACAAAACTCTGTATTAATCAGGAGATTTCCTCAAACAAATCGTAAAGTGAGTGCCCTCGACTTCAAAGGGCTTAGGGTGAGCCGGCGGAGGCGAGGTACGATTGCGGGGAATAAGCCTTAGTTTTACTGAGCACTCGATACAAGTAACGCTGTCTGGTATAGTACTCTTCTGTGCATTTAATAGCTTTTGAAACTGATAACCATACTTCCGTATGTAAAGCAAACCCGAGCGCGGTCCCCACTTGGATAGCTGCAAGTGGCATAAAAATATCTCTAGCGCTTTCATGCTTTGGAAGGCACGTTAAGCCGTTGGTCCCAGCTGTCATCATTGGTAGCAGTCGTTACGCTAGGTCAGATACCTCTAGGCAGCTTGAAAAATCTGATACCAGTGGCGGCCACTTACACACACGAAAAAAGAAACAAAAACCATTGACTTTGATATGCGTATGTAGTTGGCTTGAAAACATTTGACGACCACTAACAGGCAGGCAGGCGGCAGCTTTTAATACATCATCATCATCTCAGACGTCAAGAAGGCCACAGCTGGACATAGGCCTCCCCGATCATTAGGTTTTCCACAGTCACCACGCTTGGCAGACGGATTGGTGAGCACAGTTTTAGCGACTTATCTGGGTTCTGAAACTGCTGCCCATTGACTTTTTTAAGGTTAGAATTTGGTCTGTAGGGAAGGGAATAAAGGTATTTGGGATGCTACTTGCCTATATGGATTTGGGATAAGTAAGTAGCAGCTCGGGAGGCCGGGAGCCCGTATCCGATATCATTCCTGTAACCACCAGGCCTCTGCCTCCGTGGTCCAGTGGTTAAGGCGTTTGCCTTGTTGACCCGGGGGTCGTGGGTTCGATTCCCACGGGGAGCATACTTTATTAGTTGTTTCCAGTTTGGCTAAGACATTGCAGGCATGAATCACCTGATTGTCTGATAAGAAAGATGATTCCGTGCTTTGGAAGGCACGTTAAGCCGGTGGTCCCGGCTGCCATCTGGTAGTCGTTAAAGGATCCACGTCAGAGGTCGAGAGGCGGTTCCGAAGAACTCTGATACCAGGGTATGCATGGTCGACTGACCGTGTCACCTACACGAAATGATGATGACCATCAGGCAGGCAGTTGAGGATGAGAACCCTGAACAAGCTTCGCTTTTATTGCTTTGCCAGATAATTTTACGGCATGAATGCTAAACACTGCATAAGTTACTCGAAAACGCTCAGTGGTAGAGAAGTTAACCTGACTCATCTGTAGAGTTAAATGAAACGTGGTTAGGAGCATCAGTAGCATTGCAGTAAGATGCAAATACATCCAAAATAACGTTCCTTAATATTTCAACTATGGGTAGCCGATCTTAATCAGTTTGAGAAGGATTGGAAGATAATATCAATGGAAAGGGTTGTGTGGCAACAACGAGGGGAGGCCTTTGCCCAGCAATGGGACACTAAAGGCTAAAAAAAATGAACTAACCTACAAACTAAGTGAATTGCGAACTTCATAAAGTGAACAACTTAAGAAATACAAAGTGCACTAAGAAAAATAAATACCATTTCCTGTACAAAGTTTTGAAACTCGAGTTGTTCCTTATTTTTCCCATTAAGTTTGTATATGACACCTGGTAAGTAGAACTTTATCTATGCAAATGCTACTTGCTCTTCTAGTAATTTATACATAATTTTTTTGCAGAAAGAAGTTCTTGATGTCCGTGTATTCAGAGTGAATCCTGAGGAAGCGCTCATCATCATCATTTCGTGTAGGTGACATGGTCAGTTCCTCTTCCCACCTCCATCCCATGGTCCTGCCAACCTTTCGGTTATAGGGACCGAACATAATTACAAATTATTTTTTATTAAACGAGAGGAACTCCCCCCGTCTACTACCCATGCGCGCATCACTCGCCCCACGGCGCGTGTTAATCACTTACCTGGGGACGGCGACGACGATGCCTGCCCTGTCAAAGGGCCACGACGAATACACAACACTATGTGCTTCACTCTCGGCCGCCTGCCGATGCAGCGGCCGTTGTCCTCTTCATCTTCTTCTTCCGTCTTCTTTCTTCCACTTCTACCCGTCCTGGTTTCTTTGCTTCCTTCTTCCAGTCCTCTTCTACCCGTCCTGGTGTTAAGTCACGCCTCTTTCGAGGCCGCACCGGAGGCGATGCCATCCGTGCGCAAATTCTGATAGCCGCCTGAAGTTCGCTTCACTTCCCACGAGATCGGTGTAGTACACGGGGCCCACTTCGAGCGGAACTACATTATCTAATAATACCCTACGCTCATCCCTGTAAAGGGGGCATTCCCAAAGCACATGGTGCAAGTCCTCCAAAACTGCTGCTAGGTGACATGGTCAGTCGACCATGCACACCCTGGTGTCAGAGTTCTTCGGAACCGCCTCTCGGCCTCTGACGTGGTTCCTTTAACGACTACCGATGGCAGCCGGGACCACCGGCTTGACGTGCCTTCCGAAGCACGGAATCATCTTTCTTATCAGACAATCAGGTGATTCATGCCTGCAATGTCCTAACCAAACTGGAAACAACTTAACAAAATATGCTTCCCGTGGGAATCGAACCCACGACCCCCGGGTCAACAAGGCAAACGCCTTAACCACTGGACCACGGAGGCAGTTTTAGCAGAGGAAGCGCTAATCTATAGCCATTCTACTTCCAGGCTGGTTTAGGAGAAAAGGAAAAACATAGAAAATATCAGCTGCTTTTCTTTCCGCGCAGACCGTAAATGCCGCAAAAATCCAAGGAATCACGTCAATAGGCGATGCGGCTAGCAACCCATCACTATTTTGATTCCGCTCGAATATGCTAAACGTGGCCTTGGATTTTTATGACTTTGGGCTCTGTCTACCCCGCAAGGGAAAAAAGACGTGATAACTTGTATTTATGTACAGCGAATAGGCAGATAGCTTTAGGATAAGCACGAAAAGACAGACGGAATTTGTAACAAAGAAGAGATTTCTTGTGTCTAGCTAGACCACTGGGACGAAGCCTTTTTGCGCAATAAAATGATTTGAAGGCATGCGAGGGAAAATCTTATTTTATGAAACACTAGAACTTATTTCAGTTCTAGTGCGTTATATGTGATGTGTTTGAAAGTTTTAATTCATAAATGGTCAATTTGTATGATGAGAGAGAAATACCTGCTAAAAAGGCATTACAAATGCTAAATGTCTCTCAGGCAGCTCTAGGATAAGCACGAAAAGACAGAATTTGTAACAAAGTAGTGATTTCTTGCGTCCAACGAGACTTCCGTCTGGGACGGAGCTGTCTAGCACAATATTATAAAAGAAGGGATGCGACGTGTCAAAATCTATTATATGAAGCACTAAAACTGAAATGTGTTTGAAAAGTTAGAAAAGAGAAAAGAAAACGATTAACAGATTTCAAAAATTATCAGTTTTATATAATGTATACACATATGGATAAAATCCTTTAAATTCAGTTTATGGCTTTCTTAGGGAAGATACCCTATCCATACAACGTAACCTGTCCATGGGGTGAGGCTCTTTAAAATAATACGATTTCTCACAGAGGGAAGGAAGGTTTAGGTCTGCGTCACGTAGTTAGTGTTTTCTAATTAAACTTCGCGCTTTTCCATTGCCATATTCGAGTTATAGCGCATAGTAATTACATACCGATGTTTATTAATAACTAGCAGTGCGCCCCGGCTTCGCCCGTAGCATATATAAATGTTTTCTTCCGTAAGAACCATGCTCGTACTTCAAGGAATATTCTAAAAAAAGAAATAACGAAATCGGTTAAGCTGGTCTCGAGATTTGAGCTTAGCAACACATTCAACGATTCATTTTTATATTATAGCTTGTTGTCTTTATTAATGTCTGATGATAATACATCAGACATAATTAAAGACAATATGGCCCAAAATCTTTCTTTACTTTTTTGGAAAAATAGCCTGCGCCTTCACTTTCGTTAATATCGATATCTCGGGAACAGTGTGTGTGCAAAAGTTCGTGATGATATATTCAATAGGTAAGGCGTTGTAGCGCAGCTCATTATGACATATAAGTTAGGATTATTTTATACACCAAAAACTTAATTTCATTCAGATAGCACCAGCCAAGCTGTGGGCAAAATATAGTCAAAACATTATACAAATTATAATTTACTCTAACTAGAAAAGGCTGGTACGTTCAGACATGTACATTGTACAATATTTACTCATTACAGATTGCTAGTCTTCCCAGAATCGCCATCAATTCTGGAATGAAGAACAACGCACCGGCATACTTCAAAACGTGTAGTAACCGTTGAGGCCACTAAGCGTGGCAAAACCGGCTTGGCAGAAATAGGTGAGAGCGACGACGTACTATACGGACCAATTCTGTTAAGTCTCCTGGTAAAATGTACTTAGAGTTGCAGAAACGTATAGAATACCTGATCCGAATTTACCGATTTCGTTAGTAGCTATACATATGAGTATTCTTATTTCGTAAATTGGTGCATACTAATCTATATTAAAAGGCAAACTGAATTTTGGTACTGAAGTTCCTTACATTATGTAAGTGAGAACTAAGAATTAGTTATCAGTTACCTAACCGATTTTGAGCGGTCGTTTAAGCCGACTTTTCTAATAGATAGTTTTTGCTAATAGATAATACATATAAGTAACTCGCTGGACAGACGATATCGTAGCCCTAGCCGGTAAAGACTGGCTATAAAACAGAGGAGAGTGGAGCAGATTGGAGGAGGCCTATACCCAAGAGGGGTCCATTCTCAGTGAGCACTAATACACTAACACTTATTAAGAATAAAATCATAAACAATAGTTCAAAAAAAAGTATATATATATATATATATATATATATATATATATATATATATATATATATATATATATATAATAGGAATTTTAAAACATAACTAACACTATCTAAAAACCAAAAATGTAATAAATAAAAAAAAACTGAAATAAAACAAACATATTAAATCAAACTTTCGAGTACCACTAATCTTTAGACTAACACTATTATATAAGATAAGAAAAACAATGAGAATGGGATAAAATAAAGGCTTTTTTATTTTTATTTTATTTATGTAAGTATGTCTGTTCCGGCTGAAACAGCTTAACCGATCATGTAGTGTGAGGTGTCATTAAATTCGTTTTCTTTCCCGGAGTGTCATAGCATAGGCTACGTTAGCAAGAAAAATTAAAATGGCGGACGTTAACTGTCGAAAAGGCAGTCGGGTTTACAAGGAACACAAGAGTCGAAGTCCTAAAAAAACCGTGACAAAAAGGGAACAGACCTAAAGCGGCGGCAAATATCACGTTGAAATATCGCAGTCGACATGTAAAACAAGTCAAATTAAAGCGTTAATATTGCCGAAACGGCTTAACCAATCATGTAGTGTGTATGAGGTGTAATTAAGTTCGTATTCTTCCCCGGAGTGTCATGTGACGTCACCAAAATTTAAAATAACGTCATAAACTATCAAAAAGCAGTCAGGATTTTTTATTTTTTGAAATAATCCACTTGCTATTAAGTCATAACGTAGGTGTACATAAGAGTCGAAGTAAAAAAAAAACTGTAGAGACAAAAAAAAAGAGAGAACAGACTAAAAGCGGCGGCGTATAAATGCAAATATCACGTTGAAATATCGCAGTCGACATGTAAAACGAGTCAAATGAAAGCATTAATATTTTTCCGTCAGTTTCCGAGCCTCTGCCCTTAATGGCCAATTAAATAAATCTGAATGAAACGCCCCATATCGCGCGATATCTTTGCCCAAACATAACTCAGTTTATAATAGCTGCTGTATCGAATTACGTACCCGTATAATGTACATTGGTCGTCGAGTCGACTTGGCTCGGATCTGTAGTGAATGGAAGGAGAAATAAACATAAAAAATCGGCCAAGTGCGAGTCGGACTCGCGCAAAAAGAAACGAACATTAGATTATCGGGCAAAAACGGTACAAAAATCATGTTTGTTATATGGTACCCCTTAAATATCTATTTTATTTTGATTTAACTATGTATTCATAAAGTAAATATACAACTCAATATTCTGTAAATATTTCAAGAGTCTGATTGTTGTTATAGCGACAATAGAAATACATCATCTGTAAAAAAATCCACTGTCTAGCTATCACGATTTATGAGACAGCCTGGTGACAGTCATAATGACAGACGGACATCGAAGTCTGAGTAAAGGGTCCGGTGTTCAACTTTGGGTACGGAACCCTAAAAACGGACGAAAACTGGCGCGTATGAAACATCATCTGAGATAGTGCTGTTGTCGTGTTGGGGCTCCTTACTCACACTGAGTCGACTGGTTTATTACGAGTAGAAACTACCATCACGCGTGTTAGTGGGCTTATAGATGGAAAAGAGAATCAAAATATTAATGGGTGGCTAGCATTGCCTATTGATATGATTTACTGATTATTGCTCATTGCCTTATTTATGTGATTCCACTGATTCCATTAAAATTATTTAGATTTGATGGTTTCTTCGTACTGGATAAACTCAAAATAATAGGTGCTATAATTTACGCGGAAGAAGTCGCGGAAACCATGGCCGAAGTATAGGAGAACAATAAACTATTGAACTTTGGAAATGATTTGGTAGTATTTTCCAGAGTCGGTAATAAATAATCTCAGAGCTTCAAAATAGTTAACAATTTGCCATGGAGTCAAAATCTTCTTACCTATTTGCCGAAGAACCTACTTATCGCACGGGATAAGTTGAAATGTACTTCTAGGAGAAATAATATGAATAATTTTCGTGGCTTAACTAACACAGACTTCGTAGTACCTACTAGACTTACTTGAGAAGTAGTAATTACGCCAGTTGATCAATCCGTTTTCAGAGAAGTCTCGCCTCGTAATGGCAGTCGTATTAAAACTTGCAGTTTGAATATGCGCCAGTAACTGACTGGCGGTATTTGCATTACTTCTAGCATAAATAATCTTTTTTGAGAAATAATAAGAACTGCTCGTCTGGCTCACCTAGCAAGACTTGGTAACAAGGCCAGAGTTGTTGTAATTACTCGAGTTGATCAATCTCCTAGTAGAGACGTTTCGCCTCGAAAAAGTCAAAGACATATTCGAACTTGCACTGTGAATGTGCACCAGTAACTGACTGGCTATGATTGCATTAGCTCTAGGACTATTTAATATGAAAAGTAATAATAATAACTACTTCACTGGGTACAAACTAGCACGACTTCTTAACTACCAGACTAGAGTTGCAGTAATTACAACAGTTGATCAATCCGTTTTCAGAGAAGTCTCGCCTCGTAATGGCAGTCGTATTAGAACATGCACTGTGAATGTGCACCAGTGACTGTCTGACTGTGATTTCATTAGCTGTAGCCAAGCACCGTTTTATATGAGAAATAATAGGACTACTACACTAGTGATGATGATGAGATAGTATCACAGTAAGTACTCTATTGCCTGACAACAACCTTCCTTCAGTAGCACTAGAACCATAGTCAAATACTGTGAAAACGTAGAACAAATATTTGACCCCGTGAGGCACCAAAAGAGCCACGGAGGCAGTCTTTATAGTTAAAATTATCAAACTTCGTACATTGTCGTATTCAATTTACCTATTTGAATAAGTTACCTTGACATTGACTTGTTACATGCAAATGAGAGCGGGGAAATATTGAACATGCTCACTGCTTTTAGTTGTCAATGGAATTTTTCTCTTCGGGCCTTGAAATCAACTGTCAAACGGAAGGGCTTTGAATGCGAGTCGTCTTGTTTTCCATAAATATATATCGAATATTCTCAAGTTTTACATGTTCCCAATTATCTATGCATATAGAGAAAATAAATCATCTCAAGATTAAGTTGATGGCTATGTAAGAAGGTATTCCGTAAATAATTTTTGACTTTATGTATTTGGTAAACATTTCTTTTAATTTGTTTCAGCTTAATAATGAACTAAGCAAGCAGCTAAATATATCTATTAAATAATAATTGCATGTCCTCCGAATGGTAGCAATTAATTCGGTCTTTGCAACATTCACTTACATCACAGTTAGTAACATTTCACAAAATAATACTTAAATGCTATGGTTGTTGTTGGCAACAACTGTCTGGGCAGTACACTCTTTGAAACATTCACTAACCTGATAAAGTGTAATGGAGTAACATTTCACTAAATAATGAATGAAGCATGTGCTACGAATGGTAGCAATTAATTTGAGCTGCATGTTTGTCACACGCGTCAATATTTACTCTGAGCAAACATCGACAATAATATGGCTGCTGTTAACAAAAACTGTCTGAGCAGTGCGCTCTTTGCAACATCAACAATTTAACATGGCTCAGTGTAATGCAGTAATATCCCACTAAATAATAGATGTTGCATATGCTACAAATGATAGCAATTAATTTAGGCTGCATGCTTGTCGCACGCGCCAATATTTATTCTGCCCAAACATCAGCAATGATATGACTGCTCTTGGCTAAAACTTTCAAAATGCAAACTGTTTTCAGAAAATAGGCCCATGCAGGCCTTTATTCTTTTTCTTTCTTACTTTTTTAATTATGGCTTCCAGCGAGATTTCAGTGATTCTGCCAATGTCCAGTATAATGAGATACTAAGTATCGGTGTTGTACGGTATGTGGCATCAAAGATGGCGTATGTTCTTTGGCAGCCTCGTGGGAGCTTTTGGCGACAAATCTATGCGAGTCCATTTAACAGTCTACTTTAACTATTTCACAAATTGTTCTCGAGCACGAGCATTTATAACACCAAACTACACCAATTTCATATTATAAAGTCCACTTAAATCAAAATTGTCTAAGGCAAACGACAACTGCACCCCTTGACTTCCCACCAAAAACTCCCCTTTATTCTTTATTAATTGGACGCTTATAACAAATTGACAATACTATCCTAAAATGTCATACTAAGGCGACTAACGCCCAAATATTCAAACGAACGTTCTCGTCTCGTTCTGTCACTGTCTAGATAACCTAGCAAGACGAGACAGTCTGAGATTTATGAATATCATTAATTAAGATTATTTTATATATTCGGAGGTCAGTGTTTTATAATGAGAAGGTTAAAGTCTATAACTGTCTTTCAACATTACTTCACAAACGTAAACTTCGTAACGTGCAATTGAAGGTGATGCAATGTGCAATGGCTATGGCAACAGGCACCAAACATTGTAAGTTTGTATGTAACGTTAAACACGGTATTCATAGAATCAACTATCGTGTATAATTATAGATAATACAACGTATAGGTAAAGTCTTGTAATGCTTAGGAATGCCTTTACTCTTGTATGAATGTAACTGTGAATCTTCAGTTTCAAAAGATATACTAAGGAACGTTTTAATTACATAGGTATTCATTTTTTTATTATGCAAATTTTTAATACATGGAATTTGCTGCTCTATTCTGATTATGTTTTCGAATATTTTGCCCAATTAATATCGTCGTTATTACGAAATGCAAGGTAGACGTACCACTAAACAATTTATTTTGTTCCCTTTATTGTTTCCCTCTGCTGGGCAAAGGTTTCCCCTTTCTGTTTCCACACGTCACGATCCAAGGCCACTTTCTGCCATCCTTTAAAAACCCATCTATATCATCTCGCCTTCTCCTCCTCGGTCTGCCTCTCTGTCTTCGTCCCTCCGGTAACCATAATTAAGATTAAACCAATAATTATGAAAAACTGGTGAGCACAAATATGCCTTTCAACGAATCAGTCACGGTATACAAATTAATTATTTAACTATATAAACAGGACTTAGCACGAACCTTATTTATTTGTTTCCGCTTACGTTTCAATGGGGTTCCACCCATCGTGGTTGCAGTGACGTCATTTATTTAAATAATTATGTGTTCAAAGCGCGAAAGTTTAAAACAGATACTGTGTTCTGTTTAACAGAACATAGTATACACATTATAAAAAAGGATATGGTGCTAAATACTTAAAACAAAATCGAGGCACATCACATCTTCTTATTTTTTGTTCCTTTATATAAATATTTACTGTTTTCTCAGCCACTAAGTAGTCGGACCATAAACACTTATGATCAAATACTAACAAATTATAACAAGTTTATCCCACGGGAACTCGTTCGGATCGTGCCCAATCAGGGCAAATAGTAGCTTTATGGAATTATGGACGGGTTGACTAGGCTACGACCACAATTAAATTATCCTTCATTTAGTTTTTTTTTTTGTGATTATTCGAAATGATGAGATTTAAACCAACTTATGTTAAATTTTTTAAGTCACATAACATAATTCTCGTACGTTGTTTCTTTTTTTTTAGCTTCGCCAAAGTCTTTGTTTTTCGTAAGAATGGGTTCGATATTACCATATTACTTTACATACAAGAATATTCACGTGATATATTATAAAATCAATGAATGACATAACCTCTTGTCGTGGGAATTTTTTAAAGCATCTACATTTCCCCAAGCACAGTTTGAAACATGACTTTAATTGTTTTTTCTTCCAGTTTCTATTACTCAACTGTGAAATTGTATAACAAATATTACAATCGGTAGAACATTACAAAAATTCCTTCTCACGGGGCAACGGTACCGCGCACCTTCCCGAGGTCACAACTATGCGTCTCTTTCGTTCTCGTTCAATTCTTGACGTGCGCAAGAGAGAGAGGAAGTTATGCAAATGAGGCGGTAAAAAACGAGCGTTCGACTTACTGGCGAGTCTGTGATTGATTAGATGCAACGTCTTAGGGATAGGTAGTTAGAATGCAAATACATATGCTGCCTCCGACAGGCTATTAGTTAATGGATTTACTGAGCGTGTAAACAGAATTTATGTTCTTAGCATGCGAGTAATAGTGACTATAGACTAATTTACGAACATAAGTAGTTATTAACTGATCATTAGGAATAATTTCACTCGAAAAAGTTAAACATTTGTATATGTAGATTGCATTTTTACTGGGACACCTATGCCAATCTATTACATACGCCTTATGATCTGAGACGTTCCTATTTGCTACCCTCCTAGTCAAATACATAATATGCCGAGTCCTACAGGCTATCAGTTAATGGATTTACTGAGCGTGTAAACAGAATTTATGTTCTTAGCATTCGAGTTAGTTACTATAGACTAATTTACGAACATAAGTAGATTCAAACATTTGTTTTAGTTTACTTGAAAAGTCAATAATTTAGATATGTCGGTTCCATTTTTAAGACCCATGGCAATCCTAATCCTAACTAATATTATAAATGCGAAAGTGAGTTTGTTTGTTTGTTTGTTTCACGCCGTATCTACTGAACCGATCATCATGAAATTTTGCATACACATAGGTTAGGGTACTGAGAAGGAAATAGGCTATATATCACGCGGGCGAAGCCGCGGGTAACAGCTAGTTACTTATAATATGACTAATATTCCGAGAAGTTCCTAATTGCTACCCTCCTATTACGTGTACGAGTATTTTTGGAACCCTAATTTATATATAGAATTGTTGTATTTTTTTTTTTGCAGAACATAAGAAAATAATCCCATTTATTTTAAACATACATAGACATAAATAAATTACACATTACAGGTAACTCAAATAAAGACAGAATAAGCTTATACTTACAATAATAAATAAATATGTTTTTCATTCACAAATTGAGCTAGCCGCACAGTAATTTGTGAACTTGTGTCGCAGGATACTAACTCAACGATACTATTTTTTTTAATATACTTATATAGATAAACATCCAAGACCCAGGTCAATCTGAACAAGATCGTTTTCCATTATGACCTGACCATCATTACAATGTTTCTAAACATTGTTGAATGAACACAGACCTTAATTATAACAATGTAGTACGAAAAAAAATTTATTCTACATTACATTTCTGAGAAACGGAACCCTTAGGCGACGTGCACGTCACCGTTGACCAATTCATTTCTTTGGTGAGGCCTTTCCGTGGAAACGACGATTCCGCGCGCCTCCCATTGTCTGTCCACATTGAGGTACTATTGGACTCTACTCGTAGAACCGACATTTAAGAAGATGATTATTTTATCATAGTCGTATTTTTAATAACGCCTCTCAGATGAGACGGTAATTCCGAGCACCTCCCATTGTCTGACACCATTGAGCTAATATTGGACTCTAGTCAACCGACATTTTGGAAAATATTTAATATATCCCTAGCTTTCGCCCGCGGCTCTGCTCGCGTTTGTGTCGATCCTCCATGAACAGTACTTTTCTCCGGGATGAAATAAATAAATATATAGGGACATATCACACAAATTGAGCTAGCCCCACAGTAAGTTGTGAACTTGTGTCGCAGGATACTAACTCAACGATACCATATTTTATAATATATACTTATATAGATAAACATCCAAGACCCAGGTCAATATGAAAAAGATCTTTTTCCATCTCGACCTGACCGGGGATCGAACCCGTGTCGCAGGCTAGCGTGTTGACCGCTGCACCACGGAGCTCGACTATGATTATGATGAAAGGTAGCCTATGTCCTTCTCCTTACTTCAGTCAACGTGTATTCAATTTCATGATGATCGTGTTGATCGTGTGTTCACTAGATATGGCGTGAAAACGTAATAACTTCATCACATCTGAGAAGTTGGTAATGATACGCGCACTACCTATTTACCTTGGAGAAAATATTAGAACGTACCTACAACAATATTTTAAAAGTTTTCTAATGTTTTTTTAATTAGTAATAACCTTATTTGTTATAACAATCTTATAATCGTAGAGATTCTTCGCTAAGGACGTTTTTGTCGCTGTTGTTTTTTTTTTGTCTAAGGATATAATATCAACAGGATCTCAGTCTATGCGTCTCTATTTTATGTACTACCGCATTCGCTTCCTGGTTGCATTCCTTGCTAAGATGTTTCACAGTCTGTGCTATGATTTTCCGACTTCTTCTCCTCAGCGTCATTGATTCCGAGATTAGGATGCACGTCACTTCTATGCATTCTAGTTCAAAGCTCTCGACATATTTCTATCACAATGGCGCTCGTTTAGCCGCCCGCCAATAAATACATCGTAAACCGGCTCAGTTTCATAAATTCTACAATTTATACAAGGTGCCAATGCAAATCGTCATCTTCTTGCAGCGTCATGCGAGGTGCAAATAATGGTGAAATTACTTTCAATCACTTATTGTGTTTGGACTCGAGAGTAGTTAGGTTACATTGTAATCGATGCATCATGCCATACTTTAAATGTATTTACCTTTTAATTTTGCTTGTATGTGGACGTAGAACCTCCTACTATACAGAGTGTTTTCTAATTCATTGGCATCCTTTTAAATATAGACTATACTTTCGAGTAAATTAAAATTACACATTTATCAAATTTAAGAAAAACTAAATAAATACCTCAAACGCTTTGAAAGAGGCTACTACTTTAGATAAAAACAAAAAATTAAAACAGGATTGAATTTCCAAAAACACCGAAAAATTAATTCATTTAAACAGTATTAAATCAATCGGTCGATGAAATTTACGCAAAACAAATGACTTTAGACCGATACACGATCAGCGATTTAATATTGACGCAAGAAATGTTTTTACGTTAAAAATTTTTGCGTATGCTAAGGAATTCGATTCCACCCTGTATAAATACATAATATAGTAGGTTTTTATTTAATTGGCATGCGCTTTTCAATAAAATAAGGATTTTTTTTCAAAATTAATAATATTTAAAATCTGAAACTAATACGTTCACTAATACTAACTAGGGAAGTGACAATGGTCGATTGTCTGAGAAGAAACTAATCATTTTAACAAAGAAAGATTTGTTTATTCGTTTGCATTGAATAGATTCCGAAACTACAGGACCGCTTTTCAAAATTCTCGCAGCTAAAGACAGAATTCCTCTGCGGGTGGCATAAGTTATAATTGCGGGAAAATTTCTAGCAATCAATATGGCACAAGTCTTAGATACGGCTAATTATGTGCATTTGTTACCTATCCCAACTAACATTATGAATGCGAAAGTGAGTTTGTTTGTTTGTTACTTACAGGGTACAGGGGTTCCTTTCTTGATGTAAGTGAGCACGAAGTTTTTCAGAAATTCAACCACTAAGGGGGTAAAATTTTACGCGGACGAAGTCGCGGGAAAATTATCAATTTTCCCTACCTAATCCTAACTCATATTATAAATGCGAAGGAGAGTTTGTTTGTTTGTTTCTTACGCTTTCGTCTTGCTCTCATCTACTGAACCGCTCATCATGACATTTTGCGTACACATAGGTTGGGCTACTGAGAAGGTCATAGGCTATAACACGCGGGCGGAGTCGCGGGTAACAGCTAGTATCTTATACACGTCGACCCAACAATTAACGAGGACAAAAACAAACAAGCAGATATTGCCCGCGCGTGCAAACTACATTATAACTCAATATAAACTCGATCTAGATACACACCGCATCAATAATTTATAAAGTTCTGATACGTGTGTTTTTACAATTATTCTATCGTTGGTCTATGAATGTAAATGGATTTGAAAAAATAATTTAATGTAGGTAATCTGTGATAGAAATGAAGGACAGGACTGCAGGCTTATGATTTATGTATACGAAATTTCTTAATGAATATGACTGAATATACATATAACCTACATCTACAAAAGCAGTATAAAAAATATACATTTAAACACCACTCATACCTATGTAGACGTACAGTATGATTACCTACTATGAGTAGGGTTGCCATCTCTGAAATTAAGGCGCTGTAATTCACGCACTGCCGTAAAACGTCTATTTTTTCGTCGCGCAGTTAGCTTTATTTTTCATGGAATACTAGCATGAAAAAAATATGAAGTACAGTTCAAAGATCAAAATAAATGATTACATCAAAATATTTTCAAAAAAATATTTAAGACAGGAAAATAAAATATCAAAAAGCTATATCCAGAAAAGGTTTCGTCGCTAATTACTTGATATTTTCAGAGATAACTACCATTTTTTTTACTTCTATAAAAAGTAAAACTTACTGAGCAAAATGGATACCTAAAAATATTACAATATTTGGTTATAATTAAGGAATTATTAAATTGAAACCGACAAAACCGGCCGAAATGACAGATACGGGTTCGAACTGAGATCGCCTACCGGCATAACCACTTTTAACCGTATTTCATTACCAGTACGTACTATTATCGCGCGATTACCATTACGTACTATTATTATTAAGTGTTACAGCGCCTTAAGCAACCAGGACAAGACGCGTGACCCCAGATTTTAAAGCCCAGATCCCGGTCAACAGATTTTTTAAACAAAGTCAGAGTAATAAAAAACCGGCCAAGTGCGTGTCGGGCCACGCGCAGTGTAGGGTTCCGTAGTTGCGAATGACAACTTTGAGTTCACACTATTCACACTCGCACCTTACAGTTTAACGACCAAAAACATCTAACAATGAAAATAGTATGAAATTTTACAGTTTATATAAGTTGGTTACCTATACCTTTTTAGTTTGTACTTAGTACTCAGCTCTGATAGTTTTCCTTTAAACTTCAGTATATATACTACTGCTGTAATTTTTTTCACGTATCTATATATAACCGTTTAGCAGATAGAGGGGGGGACACTTACCTCTAACAAAAATTCGCACTTTAAAACCAAATATATCGGAAACGGATCCCTAAATCGAAAAATGGTGTTCTCAACCTCACAATATTTTTGAAAGACCTATTTAACGATACCCCACACGATGGGTAAATAGAGAAAAAAAAATTACTCCCCCACTTTACTAGTATGGGAGCTACCCTTAAAAAATTTTTTTTCAAGTTTTTATTCTACCACTTTTTTGCCATGATTAATATACATACCCATACCAAATTACAGCTTTCTAGTACTTATAGTCTCTGCGTAAAACCGCGGACGGACAGACAGACAGACAGACATGGCGAAACTATAAGGGTTCCTTGTTTACTACGGAACCCTAAAAAAGACGTGTGGCACTCGGGGACTGCCGCGGTAAAGCATAGCATTTTTTATCAACTTATGCAATTATAATTATTTATTTTATTTATGCAGTATATTTGTAATAGTAATTTGGGGAATTTGACAGGGAGGTATTCTGAGGGGCTCGGGCTTCGCCCCTGCCACGCAGCTTGGCAGCAGTCCTCGCCTCGCTAGCGATCGCCCTGCGGGCTCGCGTAGAATGAGCTGAATTGGCAACATATACTTTACCGGAAGTGGTACTTTTTGTATATACAATCGAAACTACCTTGTATGTATATACTACTATTTTTTTTTTATTTTTTTTTAAGACAAAATTTAAATTTTTATGACTTTTCGAAAATAGGACATAAACGATTCTGACCAAAAAATAGCAGACTAGGAAAAGTGTTCAATGTCTGTCATTTTAGGGCCAGAATGGTTACCAACGATATCGTGAATTCAAAATTGCAGACTTGAGGCCCTGATGATGATGATGATTGTTTGTCTGTTTGACAAGGGTAATCTCCGGAATTACTAGACGGATCCGAATGAAACTTTTTTGATAATAGCTGCTAGCCTGGGCAAATATAAAAACCGGCCAAGTGCGTGTCGGGCCACGCGCAGTGTAGGGTTCCGTAGTTGCGAATGACAACTTTGAGTTCACACTGTTTACACTCACACCTCACAGTCTAACGACCAAAAACATCTAACAATGAAGATTGTATGAAATTTTACATTTTCCAGTACATTTTATAAGTTGGTTGCCTATAACTTTTTAGTTTGCTCTTAGTACCCAGCTCTGATAGTTTTCCTTTCAACTTCAGTATATATACTATTGCTGTAATTTTTTTCACGTATCCATATATAACCGTTTAGCAGATAGAGGGGGGGGACACGTACCTCTAATAAAATTTTGCACTTTAAAACCCAATATTTCGGAAACGGATCCCTAAATCGAAAAATGGTGTTCTTAACCTCACAATATTTTTGAAAGACCTTTTTAACGATACCCCACACGATGGGTAAATAGAGAAAAAAAAATTACTCCCCCACTTTACTTGTATGGGAGCTACCAAAAAAAAAAATATTTTTTCAAGGTTTTTTTCTACGACTTTTTTGCCATGATTAATATACACACTCATACCAAATTACAGCTTTCTAGTACTTATAGTCTCTGAGTAAAACCGCGGACGGACAGACAGACAGACATGGCGAAACTATAAGGGTTCCCAGTTTACTAAGGAACCCTAAAAAAACAGTTGAAAATGGGATAAATCACATTTTAATTTGTTTTCAGTCCTTAAAATTCAATTTAGTCATCTTTTATCATCATTTTAAAATGTACCAAACAAAATAGAAAATTATTTCAGACTGTTACAAATTGTATAAATAATAAATTTAGTAAGTCAGTTCGTCGGTTGATCGCCGAGTGTGAACAGAGTGCGTGTGTCACAGGCGGCCCAAGACTGAAAACGAAGCCCAGTCCGGACGCACCCCGTATCACTAGATATTATAAAATAAAGTCCTCCCCCGCTTCTGTCTGTTCGCGATAAGCTTAAACACTACTGCGCGGATTTTCATGTCATCATCATTTCGAGTAGGTGACACGGTCAGTCGACCATGCACACCCTGGCGTCAGAGTTCTTTGGAACCGCCTCTTGGCCTCTGATGTGGTTCCTTTAACGACTACCAGATGGCAGCCGGGACCAACGGCTTAACGTGCCTTTCGAAGCACGGAATCATCTTTCTTATCAGACAATCAGGTGATTCATTCCTGCAATGTCCTAACCAAACTGGAAAGAACTTATCAAAGTATGCTTCCCATGGGAGTTGAACCCACGATTTTCATGTGTCACCAATAGATAGAGTAATTCATGAGAAATATTTATAGGTATACATGCCCAGGCGCAGACGGGGATGCTAGTACTCTAAACTAGGACAAATCCGGGGAAATCCGGACGGATGGCAACCCTTACTATGAGCAGCGCGGGTCGAGTGCTACTACAATATGTCAGTCAAGGTCCGCCTTGCTTATCAACTCATACATATACTGTGTGTATTATTATAATGCTGCTTTGTTGTTTTGAATACAAAGGCAGTAGACAGGTGAAACGTATAATTTCATTTTCATATGTGGAAATTAATAGGCACACGCTTGAAATGATTTTGAACTCTGTTAAATAATATAGAACTAGTAAATTCGTATTATTTAGTAACCCTTTATTCACCTATTTCACTAGTCTATCTTTCCTTTTACGTTCGCCCAATATGCGGCCACAGCGATTATCAATTAAAAAATCAAAATCAAAACGTTTATTCAGAAAATAGGCCTTTGCAGGCACTTAAAAAAGCTTTTATCCGTGACTTCTGTTGTGTAGACCGTGCACATTCGATATATATTTTTAAAAGAAAACACTATTTTCGCTTTGATATCAGGTACCTATAAGTTTTCCGGGATATATTGTTTGCCAATGTCGCCTTGACTTATTGGAAACAACAACGTTAATTTTTATTTGGTCTTACCCCAATATCTACATATTGCCTTGTATACGAATAATAGATAAACATCAGGTCAATAACATTCCATAATACTGAAAAAAAAACACTAATTAAAAATATCTGTAAAAATGGGATCCCACTTCTGACACGTCTGATCCCACTGCTGATGTCACTTTGCTTTAACATCCAATCACACGACGACTTTTCTGCTACCTCATATCCTACTGACATTAAATAGGTTCTAAAGGAGGTATCCTACTAGCATTAAATAGGTTCTAAAGTGTGTATCGTGTCTTTATTTACGCGATACGATACAGTTTGGGGGTGAAGTCCGCAAGTAGGTCAATTGAAGCGCATTTATTATTCCCGTTCTGGCGCCGCGCGCTTTCTCAATTATGCTGTTTGTATTAGGGAATGTGCACTTTTTGGACACTTCTAGACAGATATCTAATCTTGCCTCATCCCTTATTTGCGACCACCCCAATAAGTTTCAATTACAGTCCAGTTAATCTGTTAAGTTTGCAACAGCATTGTTACCGAAAGATCAGACAAATCTCAAAATAATATAATCTCCAAGATAATAGCGCTAAGTCTCGATTTGATAATAATAGATACTCAACCAGATCTAAAGCACGCCAAAAATAACATATATAATAGAACATAATCTTTTCGAGTAAAATCGACTTCACGGACAAGAAAATGCCAGAATAGCAAGTGATACCGAATACTATTGAATTCGGGTTGAGATTCTTTGGTCATCAAATCTTGGTACTTATGTAAACCATGTCCTAAATCAAAATAAAGGACAAACACTATCCAGAAAAAAAAAATAAAAGTTTTTATAATGATTGGATGCATCTATTTGAATTATATCTGAAGAAGATTCTAGAAGACTTCGAAATAGCAAGCTTGTACCTATAAACAGACAGAAAGTAAGACAATCCTAGTTTATGCGAATATTAAACGCGCATTAGTCTTTCAAATGAATTCGTAGTACCTCGCGACCTGGATACGGCTGAACGAATACATAATTAAATTGCAGATTTATAACTACGATATACTAATTGTTGACACCTGGGATACAAAGAAGTGTCCACAGATCCAGCACTAATATCACGAGTTATATTCCGTGTGGTTCCCGGTAGAGTAGAATAGTCCCTCTAAGTCTTCCCGTGGATGTCGTAGAAGGCGACTCAAGAAACAGAAGCTAAAAAAAGCTTATTAACATCAAACAGAGCTCTCCAACCCATCTGGCCAGCGTGGAGAGTGCAGGCTAAATCCTCCAATTACTTTGTCTAATATTTGGCTCTGGTAGTACAGAGAGGGTCGTGCTCCTGTAGTGGAGAGTGTAGTGGAGTAAAAAAGACCCGATGATGATTAGATACCGGATTTTTTAGCACTCTGGGCACCAGAATAAAAAGAGTCCAAAGAAAATATAATGCTGTTCGAAGGACGATATGGAAAAGAAGAGTAACATTTCAGAAAAAGAAGATGTGACATTCTATAAAAATCATTGTACCAAGAAAACTGTTCAACTTGGATGTAGATATGTCGCAGTCATCTGGTTGAATTTGCTATTTGATTGGATGACTAGCGCGTTCATTGAATGATCACGTTTAATTAAATGACTAAACGACAAGTCGTCAAGTTGTTGAATGTAACGTTCAACGTCTTGACTGAATGAACGTCATTTAGCGAAGTCGTTGAATCTTAGCCGACTTTGTAATATTTGGTGGTAGCATGATTTCCAAAAAATTGTAAATTTTTCTTAGTTTAATGCCGCCGGCGGCGGCGTAATAATAGGTAAATCCATGATGCCATACTATTTTATTAAAAATAACGCACTTTTATGTAAATTTAACCGAAAAAAATATCAACACCGTGCCATCTGTGCGAGCAGTGTGACGCCATATTTGTTTTGGTGACTACTAGAGCCGCAGTGGTAAGAAAATTAACTAAATTTGAATCACCTGACTGATTTTATGTCCGCTCTGTTCAAAGGGCTATGTTACAATCCGCTAACTAGTTGGACGTTGAGCGACGCTAGTTCAATCAACGTTCGGCCTAGTCATTCAATCAAATAGCAGATTTAACCAGATGACTGCGACAGATAGGTTTATCAATGGCACTTCGTGGCACTCTTCTGCTAGCACTCTCACAGAAAATCGACGTTTGAGTAGTAGTTTTAACGCTTCTATGCTTCTGTGAGTTAGAGCTGGGGGACCATCGCCCTTTCCCCTCTGGGGAGGGAAGATAAAAGGCTGGCTGGCAACGCTCCTGTCACACTCCTAGTGTTGCAGTTGTCCATGGGGATCTCGCTTAGCATCAGGCGACCCGCTTGGTCGATTGCCGTCCTATATCATTAAAAAAAAACTTAAATGTCTATTAAAATTGAAAATATGTGATGAAAAAGAATTCGCCACAGGTAGGATTTGAACCCACGAGTCTTAGGTCTGCGCCCTAAGTGTATTACCAACTACACCACCGTGACTTCGAATCACCGCGTCGAATTCTCTCATCACATATTACCCCGTAGGGTATAACGCATTCAAAGCATGCGTATTTGCGCAGACCTAAGACTCGTGGGTTCAAATCCTACCTGTGGCGAATTCTTTTTCATCACATATTTTCAATTTTAATAATATACCGAGCATTGTAATGCTATTTAGAAACCATTTAAATGTCTATATTTGGAACAAAGCGAAATTCCGAAACTAGTAAATGAAAGAAAATTACAAGCGCACGTTGTAGAAATTAGAAAAAAAGGAAACTTTCTCCACAAACGATCGGGCGCTCGGCGTTCACACACCGCGACTAATTATAACTGCGAACGATCGCTACGCTACCCACGATCAAACGCTGTCAATACTTCATTACATAGTTAATTTTTATTTTCATTCAAATTTCATTTTCACCTTTCTTCGTTAAATACGAGCGGCCTGCACCGACTTCGCCGGGTCTAATATATAAAGCAGAAAAGTTGTTTTTTTTTTCGTGACGAAAAATTATAAAGGTATTTTTGGCTAAGCTTGCTACTACGGAACCCTTCATGGGCGAGCCCGACTCGCACTTGGCTAACTATTTTTAGCTATTAGACCTTCGAGTGCGTTAAATTATCCGTTTTTTATGCAGTCGCCATGGATGTAGGTACATTATACATTGTAAAGAAGTGAAGCAGTCGACGATTTAAGGTAATTCTTATTTCAGCGACAGACACATGACAAAACAATATTGTAGGTACTATCAAAGTAGGCTGTCACAGACGACGCGACGGTTCTACAGAGTTGTTTTCCTAAAACAGATATAATATCATTTATATATAATATATAACTAAATATTGTTTTAATTAAAATAAGATATATTTCGTGAATAATTCTTTCATTGTCTCATAATATGGTAGGTACAACATGTGACGCTACCAGTACCATCTATGTGCAACTGCCAAAAGAAATTGCATGATTAAGGCAAGAAAATCTTTACTTAAATAAAGTCAAACTATTTGATTATTTTCTAAAGAGAAAACCTCTTTTTGGAGCAAGCGGGATATTACTCGTTGTTATGAGTTATTTATTTAAACACAGTACAAATAATATATTACAGGGTTGTTTCTATTTACGATGTCATCATAATCTCTTTCGAGATTTACCGTGCATCGGAAATTGCCATCCTAATTTGTCACCATAAAAACTAAGTTGTTATTTTAAACAAAAACAAATATTATTCTATTAATCTAAATTATTTCACTAAATATTCGTTAAAGTGTCACTCTCCAAGCCAATTGATTATATTAAATATTGTTTATTGTTTAGCGTTAATTTCACCAATTGCGATAACATTATTGTAACAGATAGGGAAACCTGTTATTGGCTTTATAATAGTTTATAAGACTGTTAATTATTATGTAACGCTGTTGGTTTTCTCAATAAATAAAATGTAATAAAATTGCTCTATAGAATAGGTTTAAAATTCAGTGTAAAGCAAAGACACGAAGTAAACTAGACCAGTCTGGTTTTCTACACTACACGCAGAACGGGTACATGCCTTATCGGATCAAGATCAATAAACTACGGCGAAACGAGTTTTCACTTTCATACGAAATATCCACGGATCAAATGAATTGTAGTACATCGATTATAGACTAGTGGCTCTGTGAGTTGAAGACCTTTCGAGTCTTATTACAACAAACTCATGGTACTAAACGCTATTAAGGCTTAGTCTTCTGTCCCAACTCCGCCATTTACAAAAAATAAAATATTGAACCTACTAGAATATTTCACGGAAATCAGTTTTTAAATGCGAAATTCACAGACAAAAGTCAATGTTTTAATCGGCCTAGTTTCGTTAACAACAATATGTTATCAAATACGCATAATAATATCCTCTTAAAAAATCGACAACAGCTCTCAGTCGACAGGAAAACGTTAGCAAACGGACCCCGAGCTCATATGCACACAGTGAGTCAGATTTAATCGAATACGATTAGATTTTTTTATATAAAAATCATCATCAGCGTCTCAGCCTCAGAAAGTCCAGTGCTGGACTTAGGCCTCCCATGGATCTCCAATACGAGCCGTTGAAATCGTTTTGCATATTTAAAAATAAACTGTTGGTATTCGGAGTCGATGCCTTCTCTAAAACAAATGAAAACTTTAATTGCTTTACTTTTAAAATGTAAACATAACTAAACTGTTAGTTTTCTGACGCAGCAGTAGCTTTCAGCGTTACCAACTAAAATACATGAACGAAAACACCACCAAGCAGTTAATGTTAAGTTCGTATTCATTTACAACTTGTTATTCATCGTAGTGAAATTATCATACGCGCTCATAAATTATTGATATTTTCCGTTCATTGCAAGGCCGCTGCGGGATGGATTTTTCAGGACAATGGTGTAACAGCCTCGACCCGATCGCCCTGCGGGATGTCAGGCCTTCAGTGACGTCACAAGAACGCAAGTGCAAATTGGTCACTTAATAGTTCTAGGAAGTTTGAAATAAGTATAGCGAGGATTGGGTCCTTTTGGATGGATTTCTTTGATCGAAATATAGTATTAATCGAATTTTATGAAGAGCTTGAAGAGTTAATAGAATCGTTTTATAGGGTTATTGGCTACCGAGCAGTTAATGTAAAGTTCGTATTCATTTACAACTCCTTATTCAACGTAGTGAAATTATCATACGCACTCATAAATTATTGATATTTTCCGTTCATTGCAAGGCCACTATGAGATGGATTTTTCTGGACAAGAGGGTAACTGCCTCGACTCGATCGCCCTGCGGGACATCGGGCCTTCAGTTACGTCACAAGAAGGCAAGTGCCCATGAGTCACTGAATAGTTCTGGAATATTTAAATTTATTTAGAAAATTAGAAATATAAGCTAGCATAGAACGTCCCTTTGGATGGATTCCTTTGATCGAAATATATTATTAATCGAATTTCATGAAGAGCTTGTAGAGTTAATAGAATCGTTTTATAGGATTATTGGCTACCGAGCAGTAAATGTAAAGTTCGTTCGTATTCATTTACAACTCCTTATTCAACGTAGTGAAATTATCATACACGCTCATAAATTATTGATATTTTCCGTTCATCGCAAGGCCGCCACAAGATAGATTTTTCAGGACAAGGGAGTAACAGCCTCGACCCGATCGCCCTGCGGGACATCGGGCCTTCAAACCATCGTTACACGTATAGAGTAAACGGTAGAGTGCTAACTGTACTACCAACTCTCCAATGTAAACAGCATTAGTAAAGTACTAAAAATTGGTAGTGGCTAGCAACGTGGACAAACTACTCTAACACTTGGCTTCCCCCTCACCATTGATTCTGCTCTACCATACACTCTACCAATATCTGGTTACTCTACCCATGTATACCTACCCTAAGTATACTCGTAGTTCGTCTGCTAGTGGTAGCCGCGGCATCCAAACTAACAAAATTTAAATTTACGTGTAGACGTCTACTTTACCAAAATTGGTAGAGTTACCAGAATCGGCAGGGTAATAGATAAGTGAACTCTATCATTTACTCTACGCGTGTACGGGAGGCTTCAGTCAAGTCACAAGAACACAAGTGCCAATTGGTCACTGAATAGTTCTGGGAAGAAAAGAATGATACATAACTGGGATTGAATGTCTCTTTAGATAGCTTTCTTTGATCGAAATATAGTATTAATCGAATTTCATGAAGAGCTTGTAGAGTTAATAGAATCGTTAATGGGTGATTGGCTACCGAGCAGTAAGTTCGTATTCATTTACAACTTCTTATTCATCGTAGTAAAATTATCATGCTCGCTCATAAATTATTGATATTTTCCTTTCATTGCAAGGCCGCTACGAGATGGATTTTTCAGGACAAGGATGTAACAGCCTCGACCCGATCGCCCTGCGGGACATCGGGCCTTCAGTGACGTCACAAGAACGTAAGTGCTAATGGGTCACTGAATAGTTCTGGGAAATCAGAATTATGTATAGTGAAGATTGAACGTCCCTTTGGATGGATTTCTTCGATCGAAATATCGTATTAATCGAATTTAATGTACAGCTTTTAGAGTTTATCGAATCGTTTTATGTGTAAAGGAGTTAGAGGATTAATATGAGATGAAAGAGAATCATAAATAAGTTTAACGATGGATACTTATGATTGTTAATATTACATAACCATCTATAAGCCTTTCGGTCTAATGGCCTTAAGTTGTGTCTACCCCGTAAGGGATAAAGACGTGATACTATGTATGTATGTTTTAAATTAATTTGTCTACTTATTGAGTGTTTCTTATCTAAATCGTGTAATGCCTTACAAAAACGAGCCTATTATTTAAATAAATAGCTATACATTTTCCTCCGAAGATAAATCTGACCTCCCAAACACATCAATACATTTTTATTAACACTACAGAGGTTATCAAAGCCATGCGTATCCGATAACTCGCTGTTTAACTTTGTCACATAAATCTGTTGCGCAAATAAATGTTTTCATTATAACTTGGAGGGGACAACACAATTTAAATAGTTTTATGCAAAATATATATACACGGCGAGGCAGTGCCTCCCAAAGTGGCGGTATACAGGGGTCCATGACAAACATCAAGGAGTCCATGATATAAAACAGCGAATTATCCATCGATGGGACGAACTCAGTCTTTGTGACGTAAACGAATCAACGGGGGTCTACAGAGATAAACTAAAAGTCTCGAGATGATATGTGTCGATGTTAGCCAATGCCTTTGATTTTAAAAGGCGTAGGAGAAATAGTAATGGAACACGTGTCGCGAAGACGACAGTCAATTTTGTTGCACACCAGCTTGAGGGTAAGTAAAGAGAACAAACGGACTAAACATTTTATAAAAGGGCCGTCCTCACTCATAACAAACAAGGTAGGTGTAATAAAAAAACATTGCAAGAGATGTAAGATACACAAAGCTTGAGAACCCAAGCAATATAAGCATACCTTTCTCCCGAGCTTATTACGTCCGCAGAAGTGACTAGCGATGCGCTTAAACTGCAAATACCTCTAGGCAGGTTGAAAAATCTGACACTAATGTTAGTCTAACACGCTCTACAAAAAAGAAGATTTGGAAACTACCTTCGTCAAACCGTAAAATCTGGCAAGTGTTCTACAATAAAAAGAAGTTTGAGAACCCGTGTAGTAAAGCATACTTTTCTCCCGAGCTTATCCCGCCCGCCAGAAGTTACCGGCGATAAACTTTTATGGAGCTTAAACTTGTACTATGAAATGATATTATATTTTCTTTGGCGCTTACCGGCTCGACTCCAGCATCATTTTGTGTGGCCTGGAACAAAAACAGAAGATAATTATTGCATGTTATATTTATTGTGATAGAAATAATAATTTTTACGATCTTGTTTTGTATATTAGCATTCAAATGAAACATATACTTAATGTAAATATATGTTGCAGCTAGAATTTAATTGTTTACTTAGAAATATAAGTCAAGTAAGTATATAAGCTTTTAGCGGCTCAAAAATATACAACCATTTTGATAAATTCTTTCACAATCGCAATTAAGTTACATATTCTTCTTAGCAAACTAATAATATTGGTAGGTCTTTAAATCTTAGTTTTTTATAAAAGCTTTTTTAATTATTATTTTAGGATAACATAATTCATGCTTATTACTTCCATAATAGGAAGAGTATAGCACAATATTCTGCGTGTTTTAACTAATAGTCATTGTTTCGTATTAAGATTAAACTAATTGTACAAAAACCTTAATTGTTACACCTATATATGAACCCTTACATTGTTTTTATCACGCGTCTTGCTTTAGTAAACTTGTTGTGTCTAGTAAAAATGTGGCTAGAAAATGGTTAACGGAATTAAAAAGATCGCACAATAACATTGTCTGCCTGAGAAATAAGTATATTTACATACTTAAAACATTTTAATCCTTGGTAGACAGAGTCTATACGTCATTCAGTTATTCAGTATTATGGTGACTAGTCAAGGTCTTACTTTCTTTTATGCCCTTACCAATGAAGCCAATGATAAGGCTATCAGCGTGACGATATACTGGGTAAAGATATTTAAATAGAACCACTTCGACGCATATAATCAAATGCAAACTAAAATAAAATAAAAATAGTAAATAGTCCATCGTAAAAACGAGAAAATGAATTCAAAATATAATGAACTTAATTGAGTTGACTCAAAAACCACTCATCACATCCAAACCACGCACAAAAGCGAAAGATGGAAATGAAAATAAAGTCTGCATAAAAGATCTCACAGAAACTATCACTAACGAAAATAAATTACAGGTCGTCGGCCCGAGCAATCACGATTATCTACAATTCTAGAAAGGTTGTAGACGTTCAAATACTAAGTATTAATAGTTCTTAACTCTTATTATCCCAGGAGCATAGATTAATTAAGATACAGAAGAACAGCTTTTACAATTGGGAGCATGGTGGTCAAGTAAGCGACTAATTAATGTAACATCCTCGTCTTCATCGTCACTTACCATCAGGTAAGATGGGAGACAAATGCCTAATTCAATAATTAATCAAAAATAAATAAAAAAATTATTATCACAATCAATAAAGTGATCGAGACGTTTGGCCAGGGACCGTTACATGTCACTTAAATTTTAGTTAAGTATGTACATATTGCGAATCCACATAGGAACAGATGAATGTATCCGGTGAGTTTGAGTGTCTTGTCTTTACAGCATGACCGATTATATTGTATTGAATATAAGATAAGGCAAATTCAGAAGATGAGTAAATTAAATATTCAGGTAAGGCAAACCACTACTAAAAAATCAGATCTGCTTTAGGGTGAGAATGGTAATGGAAATGAAAAATTTATTATTTACTAGGCAGGAGTGACCCATCTGGATTATATTTTATTTTTGACTCTTATTATCCCAAGATCCCATTTGAGGCAATCTCTTGGATGAATTGCTTCATGGCTACATTGAATGTCCCAGCGTTCAGTTTATTTTTGATTAATAAACTATTTGATAGTATTTTGAATTAGTATTTATTGAAGATTTTGAAGGTATTGACGCTTGTAGTAAGACTTTTGTAACTGTTTAAGTGTAGTTTTTGTTTTACTCTACTCGGCACTAATTTAGATTTTTTTTGTTCATGGGCAAGAAATAAATGATTATTATATTTTTTACTTCTAGATTCCTGTGAATAAAGGCAAGCAAGAGACAGACCAAGGAGGAAATGGCGAGAAGATATAGATAGCTTTTTTAGCATATAGCAAAAGGTAGCTTTGGATAGTGACGTATGAAAAAAGAAAGGGGAGGTCTTTGCCCAGCAGTGGAAAGCGATATAGGATAAAAAATATAAGCCCTGCCGCCACATCACAACATCTCTGTAGAAACAAAATATTGAAAACGTGGTGACTAAGTATTCACGTAAACCTATACCTATATGTTATAAGCGGTTAGTCTGAATTGCGGCAATATCAAGTGGAAGAGCACAACTCAGCCTTGCACAAGTGGGCAACGTCTAATGACGCATCTCGCGACGCTCGAGGGCGCATTCCTCAAAACGCGTACAAAGTCACGTCCCCGGAATACGGTGTTTTCGCTACAGCTGGGACGATTTACCTTTTTAGGGTTCCGTAGTAAACAAGGAACCCTTATAGTTTCGCCATGTCTGTCTGTCTGTCTGTCTGTCTGTCCGTCCGCGGTTTTACGCAGAGACTATAAGTACTAGAAAGCTGTAATTTGGTATGGGTACGTATATTAATCATGGCAAAAAAGTGGTAGAATAAAATCTTAAAAAAAAAAAAGTTTTTAGGGTAGCTCCCATACACGTAAAGTGGGAGAGTAATTTTTTTTTCTCTATTTACCCATCGTGTGGGTATCGTTAAATAGGTCTTTCAAAAATATTGTGAGGTTGAGAACACCATTTTTCGATTTAGGGATCCGTTTCCGAAATATTTGGTTTTAAAGTGCGAATTTTTGTTAGAGGTAAGTGTCCCCCTCTCTATCTGCTAAACGGTTATATAAAGATACGTGAAAAAAATTTCAGCAGTAGTATATATACTGAAGTTTAAAGGAAAACTGCAGAGCTGCGAGTGTGAATAGTGTGAACTCAAAGTTGTCATTCGCAACTACGGAACCCTACACTGCGCATGACGCGACACGCACTTGGCCGGTTTTTGTATTAAGTTTTCTGTCATCGTTTAGATGTATATGTATGTGAAGGGGCATTTTGCCGTTCCCGATAAAGTAGAATAGGACCACTCCAAGTCTTCCCGTGGATGTCGTTGAAGGCGACTTAGGAAATACAAGCTAAACAAAGCTTATACACTTCAAAGAGACCTCACCAACCCATCTGGCCAGCGTGTAGGTAGACTGTAGGCCAAATCTTCTGACTGCTCTGGCTCTGGTAGTACAAAGAGGGTCGTGCTCTTGCAGTGGAGACTTAAAGACCTGATGATGATGACGTACTAACGTGGTACTTACCATAGGTTGGCGAACATCCGCCCGAGGTCGCTAATGTCATCACTTTCACACCACCGCCGACTGCGCCAGCCCATTGTTATATTGTCAATCACTTATCGATTTCACTGCTATGTGTTAATAACACCATGGTGGTATCATCTTTGACGTAGTCACGAATTTCCATACAAACGGAAGTTGTACTCTAACTATACATAGATGGCGCTACGTGCAATATTTAATAGATATTCATTATTACAACTAACTAAAAAAGCATTTTCGATTATTGCATTAAATCAGCCCCCGTAGCATGGCTCCCGCGATGCCGTTTATATCGCGCGATAAACTATCTACTTCTCGCTCTTCAGTATTGCGAAAAACAAGATGGCGATAGTCGATAAACGTTGTCGCGCGTGCCATGCTACGGGGGCAGAATTACAATTTTATCTTCCAAATAAATGAGTACTATCCTTTTTACGCTTAAAACATTCTAATTAGTCTAGTTGACTAATAGAGGACCTACTGCCATCTAACGGTGGCTTCTTAAAACTTAGTTTGCCAGAGCGCATGCCTCCGGATGTGACATCTATTCCTATAGAATTATAATATCTATGATATCACTTTGTCGGGTCCTACTCACCCAGCTAGTTAGAGTAGGCCCAACATGAATATGAAGGAAGGTATTAAATGCTCAGCGGAGAGAGAGAGAGAGAGTTCAAGAACACAACACAACACAGATAACAGATTTTAATAAGTTTCACACATGCGTTACGCAGTTAGTAGTAGTTAATACAATTAGTAAAATAATACTGTAGGCGAGTGCCTGTAAGCTAGGGTCGAGAGATTACGACCAAACTTAGGAAAGGAATTGAATGGAATCATTGAGTGATGAAGAAGGACTGCGAAGAAGATTTGAATATGGAATTTGGAATTTAAAATGAATTATGTTTCGAAATAAAGCGGACAGGATGATGATGATTGGGAAATGAGGTGAAAAGCAAGATGCAGCATGAAGGTTATCCATGCGCATCGTTACAACTTATTGATACATATACCCTATGACAGAGGCTCGAAAAAGTCGAAGAGTCAATATAACGCTTTGTGTTTACATTGATTAATGATACCGACAGGCTGGCTCAGGTGCAGCCCAAAATCGACCTATTTAAACTGTTGTTTTTTTTGTCACCTAGGCATAGAATTATTATATCAAGACACTCAAGACATTGTTAAATAATTTCCATTTATCGAAAGATATTTATAGATATGCTTCGCTATTTATTGCCGTTATATTATGCAAATTAATAGAAAAGGTTGTAGTATACAGGTATATACCCAACTAGTTGGACAGAGCAGTTGGACCACTGCCCCTCACCCATCAGAAATACGGACAAGGCGAGGAAGATGATGATGATGGGCAAGGTAGAAACTCGCAAGTTAGTAAAACTTATGATATTACGATATGATAAAACTTTAGGTCATTATAATCTACACACTCTCTCTCTCTCTCTCTTTACAATATTTATATATATTAAAAAATGCTACATCATATTATCCCGGACAAATAAAGCTTGTCATATGCAGGTTCCAACATTGTTAATATTGTTTTATTTAGTGTACAATGATCATTTTAAAATCTTATTTTGAAGGCTTAAGTGATCATTATGATGTCGTAGAAGGCGACTTAGGAAACACAAGCTAAACAAAGCTTATAAATATCAAAGAGACCTCTCCAACCCGTCTGGCCAGCGTGGAGAGTGTAGGCCAAATCCTCTGACTGCCCTGGCTAATATTATGGCTCTGCGGTGGTACAGAGAGGGTCGTGCTCCTGCAGTGGAGACTAAAAGGGACCTGATGATGATGATGATGAAGTGATCATTAAAACTTAATGAATCGCTACATTTTCCCATGCCTTGTATCCCAACACAATCATTATAATCCCGGATAAAGAGCGTTTGTCATACGCAGGTTTCAACATTATTATTACTGTTTTATTTAGTGTAAAATGCTCATTCTTATTTCCAAAGCATAAGTAACCGTTTAACAAGTAATGAAACGCTACATTTTCTATGTCTTGTATCCCGACACAATCATATTATCTCGGACAAAAAGCACTTTTCATACGCAGGTTCTAACATTGTTAATGTTGTTTTATTTAGTGTTAAATGCTTTTTTTAAAATCTTATTTTAAAAGCATAAGTGGCCGTTTAAAAAGAAAATAATAAAACGCTACGTTTACCATGTCTTGTATCCCAACACAATCATATTATCCCGGACAAAGAGCATATATAGCATATTGTTATACGCAGGTTCCAAAATTGCCAAATAATATATAATAATAATAATAAATATATACGGACAAATCACACAGATTGAGCTAGCCCCAAAGTAAGTTCGAGACTTGTGTTATGGGATACTAACTCAACGATACTATATTTTATAATAGATACTTATATAGATAAACATCCAAGACACAGGTCAATCTGAAAAAGATCGTTTTCCATCTTGACCTGATCGGGGATCGAACCCGGGACCATCCGTGTCGCAGGCAGGCGTGTTGACAATTGTTTTATTTAGTGTACAATGCTCATTTAAAAATCTTATTTTGTAAGCAAGTAATGAAACGCTACATTTTCCATGTCTTGTATCCCGTCACAATCATATTATCCCGGACAAAGAGCTTGTCACACGCAGGTTCCAACATTGTTAATATTGTTTTATTTCTTGAAAATGCTCATTTTATAATTTCCCTTAAAGCAACGATTCTAAGAATTTCACGTACATACAAGTGCTATTATGAGTCACACTCGTCTGAATAGACTCGCTTCAACGAATTTTAAAACTTAGCAGTTACTTTTATAAATGTCTGAATGGAGTTTATATTTTCTTTGAATATGATATACCTATGGTAAGACTTTTGATTATTTATTATATAATTTAAAAAGCATCATAAATGCATAAATTGATTTTCTTTTTTCATCTTAGTTAGATAACGGGATTTGGGCGAAAACATTTTGCTTTTAAATATGAATTTATAAAGACTTGCACCCTGAACTAATAATTCTAGTTTTATACATAATGTCGAAAGAGGCCCCACACTAGGTACACTAGCGACGCAAATAATTTTATTCTTAATACTCTACAAATAGAAAGAAATTCAAGAATGTAAATCATATGTATATCAGAATCAGTGATAATGATGAGAATCAGATTACCGCCAAAAACGGCCGTTTTTGGCGGTAATCACTAGTTCTCTTAATGACTGATTCTCATAATATTAAAACATGATTCCAAAAATACTTCAGGTTATTTACTAAGGCTTATATGATTTACATTCTTGAATTTCTTTCTATTTGTAAAGTATAATATAATAAAATTATTAGAAATAAAATTATTGGCGTCGCTAGTGTGCCTAGTGTGGGGTCTTTCGACCGGATCGGCTCTCGTGAACAACCGCATCGGGAATCTTCCCACTTATCCCGTATCACTACACAAATCCAGACCACATCCGTAAACTGTTATTGTGGTCTATTATATGGAATTTGATTATTTTCTATTATGCTTCCACTTCCTCTTCTATTATGCTTTTCTTCCTCCAATATTGTACCAGACATTTTACATTTTTTTTTGTTGCATAATTTTTATTAACATATAACATTATTGTGTGTTTTGTGTATGTATAATTGTGTATATATAAACTATTTTATACATACAGTTAGTTCTTTTTTTTTCTTTACAAGAAATTTATGAAAAAAAAAACATAATATTAAGGTGTTTAGCCTAGTAATTTCTTTTTTATATGTAATTGTACAAATGTCCATATTGAAGGTCTGTCAACAAGCTATGGAGCGTAGCATTTTAGGTGTCAAGCGAATAGATCGTGTGAGGAACACCACCCTGCGCTCCATCACAAAAATCTCGGACGTTGGAAAGAAGGCAGCCAAACTGAAGTGGGATTGGGCGGGTCACATTTGTAGAATGCATCCGGAGAGATGAGCTAACATAATCACACAATGGATGAAAAAGAGATGGGTAGACGATCCTAGTGAGTTTGAGGCCTTTGCCCAGCATTGGGACACACACGGCTAATAAAAAAAATACATGTAATTTATATTAGACTAGACGAAGTAGAAACAACTATAAAACCAGCATTGTTTATTAAAAATTTCATCAACTTAATTACCTTCTAATAAGATTATAAGATAACATATTATGAGAAAGAAAGGTATAAACTATAAATCAATATATTTTCTTAAATCGTAAATCGATCAAAGGCGCCTTTGCGAGGATAACCCGTCAAAAACCGTCTCGGAATAAATCCACTTAGCAAGAAACCCCAGCCAAAGGTTGCAAAGTGGGTTACTCATCGACTTTTTCGAGTTCCGCAACTCTGAATTCTCTTTGATAAACATTTGAGTTTTGATAAACTTTTATTGGAACTCGTTACACACATAAATCACTGTACGCAAGTAGCGACGAACTTTTATTAGGCGATAACCGACTTCTGAAACTTAAATACTTTCACAAGTGTATACAATGATAAAATGCCACTTTATATCACCAATCACTTGTATAGAGGTACACTTCTAAATAAAAATAACGAGCGTATGATACACCTGCAGGCCTATATGGTGACTTTAGCCAAATACGGTGCACAATGTTTTGTTGTCCATTACAACATCCATTAGGGTTTATATTTCTTAAATAAAAATTGTCAGTCATACGAAAGCCGCAATAGATGTAGTTGTCATCAAAACGTTTACCGCAGTTGTCAAAAGTTAGAAAATAGGCCTGCTGGTTGTATATTATCACTGTGGACCACCATGGCATCAGAAATTCCACAGGGGTGCCAATAATAAGCTACCACGCTAGTCAGATGTATCACAAAACACACACATTTTAAAAATATAGTCCACTTCACATATCACTCTATCTATCTACACTTACTACTGACAATATAAAGATACCAATCATCAATTATCATAAATTAGTTTAAATGGACATACTCGTAACACAGTATGGTCATACTAAACGACTAAACTAACGACTGCCCTTCCTGCCCATCCTTGTAGCAGGTATATTCGCAATTATCCGAATCCGAAATCTCTTTCCAATATCGAAAAAAAAACGCAGCGCATTCTAAACTCAAATTCTATTGAAATAACGATCGAAATCTTTAAAGTCTACATGCTAATTCCTACGACCTATTTTTGTCTTTAACAATAATGTAATAAAGATCATAATGCTTTGACAAAGACGGTTTGTAAGGGATGTCGGTAATTCATAAAGGATGTTCCTGAGAAAAAACCGTTACGGTAAATATCGGAGAGGACACAAGAACTATTTAAATTCATTATTATTTTCAAAACACGTTAGTGAGGTGAATGAGAGCAATCTTTCATATAATGTATTTAATTTGATACAAGCATCTGAGATGTCTTTGAGTAATTTGGCGTAAGTTTACAAAACTGGTGTTTTACAGTTCGGATCTGAATGGAGGTACAGATCATAGATAAAAACTTTTTCTATGCAGGTTAGCTACACTGTTGAAATTTTCACATAGATAATGTATATTTGTTGCCGCTATAACAACAAATACTAAATACAGAATATTATACATATTTAATGGGGCTTATGGAAGCCCCATTAAATATATACAACAAACGCGATTTTTACAGTTTTCTGCTCGACAGTCTAATGATGTATAGATAAAGTGATAACGTCGAAATTTTGTAAGGCTATCCAAATTCGTCCTGAATCGGAATACATTTCACATATCAAGCTTGGTCGACACAATCGTATAAAATCTGGACGAACATTAAATCGGAAAGCTCAAAATAATTCCGTTGTAAAGAATCATTCATTGTCCATAAAGCTCATTTGCATTCGCATAAACAGGCGAAAGGAGGAGAAATGTTCGGCTCGCACAAGGATGACTCATTCCGTGTCGATTCCGAGCCGTGTGCCGTGTAGCATGGTCATCGAGCCGGTTCGTTGTCCGTATGTTTTTTTTTTTATGTCATAGGACGGCAAACGAGCAAGCGGGTCACCTGATGGTAAGTGATCACCGCTGCCATGGACAACTACAACTCCAGGGGTGTTACAAGAGCGTTGCCGGCCTTTATTTTTCCCTCCCCAGAGGGGGAGGGTGGGATGCCTCCGGCGCTCTCACTCACCGAACGAAGCATAGAAGCGGAAAAGCTACTACTCGAACGTCGATTTTCTGTGAGAGTGTGGTGCTTCCCCGGACGAGCCGGCCCATTCATGCTATAAGCAAAAGTGAATTTTGCCGGTAGCGTAAGAGTTTGGGCACCGGTGACCTTGAGCCGGGGAGTGTAAGCGCTAGGGTTGACAACGTGCAGGTAGTCACACACTTCGTGCTTGTGTTGCGAGCCGTGCAAGAGACTGACGTAAACACAATATAGAAAACCCTCGACCAAGCCAGTCGGAGACGGCCCGTTTACGCCCCGCGCGCCTTTCGATGCCCCGCGCACATACAGACACTTACACATAACCGCAAGCGACTTTACGTGCACACGTGTTTCTTTTTCTTTGCCTCGAATGAGCAGCTACCGTTGCGCCGTGATGCTGTCTACTTTTCCGGGCAAAAATAGTATAGCATCACTACGACTGCTCGGGCGCAGCTCGGAGCTGCTGTATTCATGCAACGGGCCGTGGCCGAGCCGAGGCGGCTCCGAGCTATTTCCGAGCGTTGTCCGATGTTCGGCCATCACTCGGTTCCAGCTCGGTATAGCGTGTGCTATATAAAATTATATTAGTAGACCGTGCTACGGCTGACGCTTGGCTCGGACCCTGCACGGTTTAGCAAGCCTGAGTCATCCATAAAACTGGGCTATCTACGCCAATGAACAGATTTTGCGGTTAATTTTAAACTAACGCGATGGCGATGTGCGCCCGTCCGCCCGTTTATTTTGTTTTGTGTTCTCTTTTCAAACGATGACAGTGTTATGGCGTCATCGCATCCTAGATAAACATTTCTGATGGATAAATTACACTGACCGGACCGAGTCGACGCAAACTTACAATGTTAAGTAAAATTAGCCAAATGCGAGATAAAATAGCATAAGAAGGGTTCCGTTCCGAAGATTAAACTACAAAAAACGTCCAAAAAATACATTTCTTGTTCCATTCCCTTTAATTTTTATTTTTATTTTTAAAATTTGTTGTTAGCATATCCCACAGGTATGAAAACATGCTGTTAAAAATTCAAGTCTACCTATTACAGCCTAATAGAGACAGCCCTTGACAGACGGACGGACAACGGAGAAGGGTTACTAACAGACTCCCGATTTCACTTTAGAGTATGAAATCCTAAAATGGAAATTGTTCTTCATTCACAGCATTTAAATCCCATATTTGTATGGAATAAACAAAACAGTTGGCTGCCGGCGGCATTGAACCATACAACAGGCACATCATACAAATATGGACTGTATACTATGCGTAACGAACAAAATTCTCGGTCATTGTATATGTAATCCAACCCGACTATATCAGTTCAAATTATACTTACGGCATAAGATTTTCTGTATTACCATCGTATAAGCTCATTCGGTATATATCAATGGCATTTTATTCAAAGGCAAAAAAAAGCATTCATTCAGTGTTTTATTTTTGTATATACATACATACACAATCAATGTAAGTGATGCCATTTGCAAAAGGGAATTGCGATTTATTATGTCTAACAAAATGCAAGTAGACAGATGTTTTTAGCACACGCTTATAAGACCACAGTTTACTGTGATTAGACTGACCAAGCAACAACCTAACAAGGATATAAATAACATTCTTTTACTACCTCAAGTGTTTACAAAAATTCCTAGAATTATATAAAACACTGCTATGATAAACAAGCAATATCTTTAAATAACCATTTCCAGAAATGTGTTAATTTAAAAGCTCATTAAGATTAAACTGTGAGAACTGAGAACGTTCCCCGAACGTATAAATCGTAAGAGAAAGTCTTATCGATCGGCACAAATGATCCGATACTGGAGCGTATCTTGCGAACTTCGATACAGAATGTGGTTCACGAGGCATTCTTTTGCGGCATTCCCACCATTAACATTTAGCTCGGTGGCTCAACTCAATGAGCGCGATACACACCGAAAGGACGCGTGCGACAAACTTTTTATTATGTACTAGCTATTTTCCCGCTCTTTTATTATGTGCTAGCACTTCGTCCGCTAAATTATACCCTATGTCACCTGCAGATAAATTAGCTTTCTATAAGTAAAAGAAATAAATAGTCACAGGACATAGGCCTCCCCTGTGGCGATCTATGGGGAAGGCTTATGCCCAGCAGTGGACGTTCCTGGTTGATAGATATAGTGAAAGAATTTTGGAAATCGAACACTCAATAATCAAATCTTTCCTATTTACATTATTAGTATAAATTAAGCTTACAATTCTGATTTGAAACCTAAGAAAATCAAGCAAATTTCGATTAAGATTGTATTTCAAGAAGTTTTTTTGCGACTCTCACCATTAACTTTTAGCTAGGGTCTAAATGCAAGCCATTTAGGGTGATACGCACAGAAAGGACGCGAATGAGCGTTATCTGAAGTTTGTCTTTATAAGAATTGTACTCACATAGAGAAAATAAAAGAGGACCTATAGCCAAAAGAAAACCTTATAAAAGAAGATCAGTTGGTGTCTGCAGCTTGCCTCAACGAGAATGGTACTTAAGTACATATATAAAAGAACGCATGCAATGAGGTTTTGATATTTGATCCTGTAGCAAATGTTACAAACTTCGATTCGGAACTTACATCATCCTAAATGATCTAAGATTCGGAATGAAGATAAAGAAGAAACTTTTTGAACCATTTCCATCATTAACATTGATGGCTTGACTTAATGAGAATGATACACATAGAAAGACCGTTAGCGAAAAGATCAGACGCTGTCTTGTGTTAAGCTGTACTTGTCAGTAAAAAGAAAATTAACAAGAGTCCTGTTGAAACATAATATAGTTCGTGAAGCATTTTGAAAGGTTTCCCACCATTAACATTAATCTCGGGCCTCGGTGACTCAATGAAAATGATACATATGGAAAGGGCGTGAATACAGATTCGTCATGGTTTACATGAAGTAGAGTAGAAGGTTTCAGAAATAAATAGTGTGAAATTGTTCGACTTTAATATGAGTTTCTTTATCGACAGGCTACAAAAATATATTTAAGTTATTTTTCTATCAATTCATGGTATACAATACATACATAGATGCCAAACAATACTTGTGAAGCAAATATTCTGTCTCAAAATTACTTTTTCATACAACATAGAAGGCAACCAGGCAGAAATGGTTCGTTCATTCGACGTGAGTTGACTTTGATTAGTCAATTCACAACCTTCATCTTCATTCTTAAGTTCTGTATGTCTCATTGCTCCGCCTTGTAATCTCGCTTGATATATTCGAATCCAGACTACTACATAGTAATAATCTCCCCGAAACGACGTTTTAAGAACACCAATTTGGAGCGGATGTGGAAGTTTTTGCAAACAAAATATGGATTTTAGGAAAGGGGGTTCAATGCTCGAGTTATTGTGTTTGACCTTTTGTAGACTCGACCACAAAATAAAAGCCTCTACAAAAGCGACACAAATCTGAGAATAATGTATACTATATACTCTTACGTGGAAAACCAATTGGGAGCTGTGAAAGTTTTTGCAAACCAAACATGGATTTTAGGAAAGGGGGTTCAATGATCGAGCTATGATGTTTGACCTTTTTTAGACTGGAACACAAAATAAAACTCAATAGAAGCGACGTCAATCAGGGATCAATTTCTACATTAAGACACTACTTAATTGGGAGATGATTTGGATTTTTGTTTCTGACAAAATATGAAATTTTGGAAAAGGGCTTCATTGCTCGAGGCATTGTTTTAATTTTTGTGTAGACTGGAACACAAAAGAAATCTATGGGAACCATACAAATAAAAGAATAAACGTCTACTATATAATAGTGTTTCGGAGGAGATGTAGAGACCAAGATCATTCACTTCTACAGCTGCTACAACAATCAGGGAAGCTATTATAATTTTTCAGATACTATGATATCGAAAAATTGGAATCCTCTGCACCGATTCTTTGAACGAAAATGCATTCATAATCTAACTATTAGATAGTGAACGTTAATTCTTGTAAACTATAAGCGTTCTGTTTCAATACGAACTATATTTAACATTCTATTAAATTCCATTTTTTATCAATTTATATTATTTAATTTAATTTTTATAATAATTATCCAATTCGGTAGCTCACGTTATTTAAAACAACAATGATTTTTCCTTATTACTTTTGCAGGACTAGTTATAGTTCCTATATAAAGAGGCAACTAACAACAGTTCACAGTATTCACAAGGACTCATACACAGGATTTCACTTTGTACGGAGTGTCCTATCTGTAGGTAAGTAATTTGTAACCCGACGAATTGGCGTTCCGAGAAATTTGGAAACCGTAGGATAATTGCCGTTACGACTTTGTAAGGGAAGAACGTTATTTGGGAATAGCTATTAGACAAAGTCCAACCGGGCATTGTCTCCTAGAATTAGTTTGTAGTTTGATGATTGATTATTAAATATCAAATTTGAATTGTCAAATCTCAGAATTAGTTAACGCGCTCAGAAGTCACAATTGTTTAATTCTATTCATTTTCTTAAGGGGGCACACTAGGCACAGTAGCGACGCCAATTATTTTAATTCTAATACTTTACAAATAGAAAGAAATTGAAGAATGTAAATCATATAAGCCTTAGTAAATAACCTGAAGTATTTTTGGAATCATGTTTATTATAATCAGAATCAGTGAGAATTATGAGAATCAGATTACCGCCAAAAACGGCCTTTTTTGGCGGTAATCACTATTTCTCTTAATGACTGATTTTCATAATATTAAACATGATTCCAAAAATACTTCAGGTTATTTACTAAGTCTTATATGATTTACATTCTTCAATTTCTTTCTATTTGTAAAGTATTAGGACGTTGCGAGATACTGATAAGACGAAAGCCCCGTCGTGTCTCAACCCTAAGCTGCTACCTACCCTTTTTCCCATGGACTGGGCAGAATCAAGAGATAGTCAACCATAGTCTAGATGTCTATTCCGTTCAAACTAAGAACGTATTCAGTATTCCTATTAACGCGCTAGGTGTCTGACTCAATAAGCTGAAGCCTGGATATGAGATTAACAAAGTTGGTGACGCCGCGAGATAATGTCTTCACTACACCGGCTGCATACGTTGCCAAGTCGACAAACTTAGTTGTTCACTGCGTCGCTTCCGAGAGTTCATTAAACTTACGATTTGAACATCAGCTATGTATTTATTTATTTAGGCAACCAAAATTTGTTATTAAAAGTAGACCCTGAACCACAACGTTGGTCTTAGGCTGCTGCAACGTAAAAATCATAACTAAAATGCAACAGTTAATATAAAATAAGCAACTTGTGCGTCAACTTATACAGATAGTATAGGTAATAAATTTAGATACAGGAAAAATTTTACTGTGTGTTTGTTGTAATGGACAAACTCAAAAACTACTGGATATATGTATTTTTAATTTTTAAATCTCACTTGTAAGGGTTCCGGGATCTAAGGGCCCGGCCGGGTTTGACCCGGGGATATCTAGCTATGAGTAGAAAAATACCAAGATTTTGAAGTCATAAATTTGTAAAGTCACAAAACGTACAAATTCAGTACTTCAGTAGTACTCTTAAATAATTACAAGCTCTGTAATTTCATATAGCAAATGCGTTTTATAAACATGGCCCTATTAAATCATCTTCCATTTTCATAGCGTCCCATTAAATGTTCAGACTCCCCATTCGTTACTGCAGCGAGGGCACTTAGCAATAAATTAGACACATCTCGGTAATAAGGTCCTCGGGCTGGCGGCCCTAGCTCTGCTAATGAGAGACTAGAGTGCTTACTGCCTAGTGGAGATGTAGTCCTTTCAAATTTCAGAAGGGGTTTTTATTGTATGTTTTTGAGGATTCCACTTATTCAAATCAAAACAAAATGCCTTCTGTTAGGTCTATACTTCATATCTGATTCGAATCTTGTGACTCAAATGCATTGATAACGAGCAAGCATAGCGAGATACGTTTGTCCGGTAGTGGACTTCTTGCGGATGAAATGATGATGATAATAATAGCGCGTAGAACCGATGGGGTTCTTGAATGGCGACCACGTATCAGCCTCGGACAATCACCGACCGGGTGGTCGGACGACCAGACCAAATTCGCAGAGAAACGCTGGATGCAGGTCGTTTCCAATAGGTAATTCATTATAGAAATAGGAAAGGCCAATTCCAGCAGTGAACTTGCAGCGGCTGAAATGATGAAAACGAGTAAGACCATAGCCTTTGAGCTTTGCACTTTAGGTTTTCATGCCAAATACATTATTTTAGAATAGTAAGTTTATAATGAACACTCAGAGCGACCGTGAACAACTAAGTTTCCCGTCTTGACTTGGCAACGTATGCAGCCGATGTAGACAGTATCTCGCGGCGTCACCAACTTTGTTAATCTCATATCCCGGCTTTAGCTTATTGAGTCAGACACCTAGCGCGTAAATGGGAATACATAATAGTTCCTTAGTTCTTACGAAATAGATAGCTAGGTTAACAACGATACAATTTTTGATAATCTCTTAAGGACCCACGTACAAAGCTAGCGAGCGGGCGAGGTGAGCGAGGCTGGCGAACATCGTTTCATCTCTTTTCATACTTTGGCTCACACAGCAACGAGCGACGAGCGAGCTCAACTAATATATGAGCAATGCGGCCGAAGATTGCTCGCCTGGCTAGCTAGCTCCCGCGCGGTGTGAACCAGATCACTTAGCTTTTAGTTTCGTTCGCCTCGCTCGCCTCTGCCGCCTCGTTTGCTGGTGTGAACCTTAATTTTGCCCAGTCTTTCAGCTAGTAAAATGAAACAACGAGATGCGTTTTCCCTTCATGTCCCACCCTATGGATTGACAAAGTCACAAAACACAATCATAATTTGATTTTGCAGGACAATAAGTTCAAACTAACATTTGCCGATTTGTACAACCGCCGCCAAGTATGTTTCGAGCCTTAGCGAGCGAAACGCTAAACTACCCAACCACCAACTATGAATTCGTTTGTGACTTCGCCAATTCAATCCAGACTTTCAGATACGTTTCATTACTACTCAAAACTTAGAGGTCTGTGAATACAAATAGGTGTTTTCTTCTAGAAGTAATAGTATAATAAATTATTCGACCTTATAAAAATCCAAGTAAATGTCCTACCTTGTATAACGGATATGCACAATAGTACACACGATAAAACATCATGGAGGTCATAAAATCAACGTTCTGCAGTCTCTAAGCGTGGGAGGTAGACTCAAGTTCAATGTTGTGTTGCCTACACGTGCGTACTCTAGAGATCTCTAGCTCTAGACATTTATTTATTTATTTACATGTTCTGCTACACTTAAACCACCGTTCCACTCCACAAATCCTGTGTTGTGAAACTGACTTTACACTTATTATTGCCTAGGAGATGTACCGTCGAGTTCAAGAGGATCCCTTGGGGATTTGTATGTTTACATACAACTTCTGCAGTCGTAATGCTTCGTGTATCTACATAAAGGAGAGGGAAAGGTTTCTTACCAAGAAGTCAAAAAGCTCTTAGGGATAGAGAGGGAAGGGCTCCACTGACAAGAGCGTCTCTCTTAAATTTTGATAATGATGAATGCAAACGTGGCACGCAGAGCTTTCAACCGACTTCAAAAAGGAAGGGGATCGTTAATCGCACATCTGTTATTACACTCGAGTTTCAAAATTCAAAATCATTTAATTGCTTTAAATAGAGTACAATAATAAACATGGTATGGTTTTGCTAAGTTCAGGCCTATTTAGCTATATTAATAGCAATTAATGCAAATTTCTTTTTTTTTTTTGTATCACAAAACTATTATTAATAACAATTTTTAAAGCTAGTGAATAAAATTATGTCCAGTTTAATAAATGTCAAAATGTATTAATATTATTGTTTAGTAGTCATAAATTTAATTGTGTATAGTATAGTATATATAGAATAAATTCATTGATTGTGTAGAAGCACTTGTCAAGAAGCCAATTGTTCAATTTGATCTTAAAGTGGTTAAAAGGCAGTTCCCGAATAGACTTTGGAATTTTATTATACATTTTAATTACCATATAATAACAATTTTTCTGCAAATGTGTTGGAAAAGCATGGAAAAAGTAATTTTGTGGGATCTCTTGACAGGTGTTTCTTATTTATATTTGCCTTTTTAAACAGATCCGGATGTTTTTTCACAAATAAACCAATTCGACGGCATGACTTTTTTATGTTTGTTACATCATAATGCCGTCATAACATTTATAAACCTTTACGGTCTGCGAAGGAAGAGAAGCAGTTGGTATGGTACATTAAACCTTTTTTTTTCTACTAGACCAGTATGGAGGATGCAGCTGGAAAACGCTCGGACGTGAGAGAATATTATAAAATCAAAGTACCTATGCAGTCGTATTGCAAAGCGTGGGACGCAAAGGCCCAGCGTTGTCAACACGTGCCACCGCATAATGATGACATTTTTCTGTTAAACCTGACGGAATAATTCAATAGTGACTATAGGTAGAGACAGAAACTAGTCAGTCATTATTGAACTACAAAACGCTTAGATAAAATTACTAGTGTTTTTATCTACAAAATGGTTTATCTCACGTATTTTTAGTTGGTATCGCCAACAAGTTTGAGCCTATTCAGACACACCAATGTATATGGCAGAGCCCCAGTCTCACCTTTTGTTTTTAAGAAACACTAATTAATGAATTCTTGGTGAATTGGAAAAAATTACATCCCCTTAAGGGCAAAGCTAAGACATGATTAACTTTATACACTGTGTAGTGTACCCAGCTTTTTCCCATGATATAGTCCACATGATTGATAGCTTTTCTGATTTATAAGCTATAAAATTCCATTAAAATCGATCTAGTAGTTCAGCGTATATGAGTAACAAACATCCTTTCAACCACAGAAACTTTCACTTTAATGTTATTTATTTTTCTTGTCTTGTGTCTCTAAAATAAAATTATTCAACAAAGTTCTTTTGAAGAGCATATGTACGAGTAGGATTAAAAATAAAACTAAGTGCTTGCGGTATTAATTTAAATAAAAGTGCAAATGAACTTTCCAGAGTAGAAATGCAATTTCACAAGCTAGAGAATCCCACGCAACGACCTTCTCACTTGAAACTCCATTTCTATGGGGTTCAAAAGTAAAATTCAGTTTAACCTACGGTACAGTTAAATGTCACAGTGCTCAAAGTAGTAACCTTTAGCAACTGTGTCACAGATTATTTCACCGTGGGTTGCAGCACAAATCAAAAATAATGCAGAAGAATAAATAAGCGCCCCAAATATGTTCTATTTGAATGATAGATCCCACAAAGACACACACAGTCACGAAGACATAATTACACGGAAGATTGTAATTTTTTTTTTATTCGTGTTATGGGAATTTTGATATTATTAGTTAACCTAAAATTAAAAAGCAGTTACTCTATTCTCTCGAGTAGACAATTATTTACGCGAAAATTACCTAATTACGAGAACCAAATTACGTAATTATAGAAAGAAGACCGACAAATGTCCCGTTTTTCTCCACTAATTGGCACAGAGCTAAGACAAGAAAGTAATATCTGATGTGATTTACATCAGTCTGATATTTTTCCAAAACATTAGATTCAGAATGCCGTTCCTGTCACTTAAATTCATGAGTCAAAATAGGCCTTACACAAGTGATACTTCTGTAACCTCTATCAATTTTGCGGTTTCAGATTGCAGAATCGCAGCAGAAAGGTAAAATGCATCTAAGATTCATTAATAGCAACGTATCTAATAGTTACATAACCAAATAGAAATCTATGTAGCTTATTTCGCAAAGCACACAGGCAATAGCAAAGAAAACATAATCGGTCGCTAAAGTAGGGTCGACGGAAGATCAATACAATAAATAAATTACATAAGAGATAGTCTTATGTCTATTACTAGCGCTAATTAGAGACCGTTTTCGGAACCATAGACATAAAATAGAGACCCTGACAAGGACTGTATCTTTTGAACCGTAAATGATAAACACTTGAAATTTTGACAGAATTTCTATTATTTGCCGCTAAGGGGGCCATTTACAAGAAACCTGTTTCTTTTTGTCTTTCTAGATTTTTTCAAATGTGTTGTGTCTGATAATTCATTACTGAGATATCAATCAATCAAATCAATAATCAAGAAAACAGCAAGGAAGACCTAACTAGTTATAAATGCAAAAGTAAGAAGTAAACCTCACAAGAGAAGTCGCATGGAAGAGGTTTCATAGTGTGTGTATTATAGATAAGTGTCTGTACACATTTAGTTATAAATGCAAACTTATACATCAGGGGCGCCAAACAAAAACGTAGGTGTTGATTATTCTATGGTACAACGGAGTGTGACTGTGAATCCTATTTGCACTTGGTTAATATTATATTCATTCCAGGCTAATTTATGATATACATGATTACAATGGTTACATTTAATATTCTTAAACGTAATATTTCTCAGTATCCCACCAGACTATCGTTGAAATCTACAAAAAAATCAACATAAACAAGGCAGTGTCCAGGGTAAGCTTGCGTCGCAGCCGCACTGAATTACCACAACACATTTAACGGCCACAGTTTTAATCGCTTGTCGCGCGTGCTGCACAACTCACACCATCCCTATTTACCCGACTTCGCCACCCAGAAGGAGGAAAATGTCTTTTGCGCGTATGTTTGTATATATCATCATCATTAGGTCTTTTTAGACTACCAGAGCCATAATATTAGTCAGAGCTGGCCAGACATGGGAGAGGTCTCTTCGATGTTTATAAGTGTTGTTTAGCTTGTGTTTCCTTACTCGCCTTCTACGACATCCACGAGAAGACTTGTAGTGGTAGTGGTCCTATTGTACTCTGCGGGAACTACACTTCTCGAGTCGTTGGACTATCTACATAAAAAAAACAACATAAACAAGGCCAGTGTAAGCTTGCGTTGCAGCCGCATTGAATTACCACAACACATTTAACGGCCACAGTTTTAATCGCTAGTCGCGTGTGCTGGACAATTCACACCATCCCTGCGTGCATATACATACATATTATTACGTCTTTATTCCTTGCGGGGTAGACAGAGCAAGAGATCATAAAACCCAAAGGCCACGTTTAGCGCGTTATTGGGCGTTAAGGTGGAAAGCGGAATCAAAATAGTGATGGCTTGGTAGCCGCATAGCATAATTCTTTTGTTTTTAGCCTAATACCTTGACTGGCTTTACGGTCTGCGTGGGAAGAAGAGCAGCTGGTATATTCAATGTTTTTCCTTTTCTTCCAAACCAGCATGGAAGAAAATGCAAGCTGAATACACGTTAGATGAGAAATAAGGGAGAGGTTTTATCATTTATGTTTTGTAGTGGCTACGAGCCCCGGCGAGTCAGATCGTTAAGTCGATTATATTGCTACGCTCGCACTTTATCGAATTAGTGTGATTGATCGGCTATTGTGTTGAAACTCCTGTATGATCGAACAAAATAACAATGTATAACAACGGCCTTCAATGTGTAACTACATAATTAAACGATAATGAAACCGTCTTCAAATATCTCATATTTGGGATACTACTTCCTCAGTATAAAGGTAAACTTTTATCCCGTTCCCTCAGTCCAATAAACTTCTACCCAGGGTTTGTTGGACTGGTCCCTCGCTTAAAAATTGGTTTCGATGGCATCATCATCATCAGGCCTCTTGTTAGTCTCCACTGCAGGAGCACGACCCTCTCTGTACTACTAGAGCCATATATTAGCCAGAGCAGTCAGAGGATATGGCCTACACTCTCCACGCTGGCCAGACGGGTTGGAGAGGTGTTCTGATGTTTATAAGCTTTGTTTAGCTTGTATTTCCTAAGTCACCTTCTACGACATCCACAGGAAGACTTGGAGTGATACTATTCTACTCTGCCGGGAACCACACGGCTATACTTCCTTTTCGATGGGCAGCAGCGACAGAACTGAGTTAAGCCTAATAAACTGCGCTTACCAACCCATCTGCCAAGCGTGGTGTGTATGGCAAAACCTCCCCTATGAGAGAAATCCTTGGGGGAAGCCCATGTCTAGCAATGGAAGTCTTGCGGCTCAGACGACTAAACAGTGTCCCAGTCAAAACTACTGTCAGTCGAAACTCATAAGTTATAAAGGTCTTCTCATTAGCGTGTTCCCATACACTTTTGGCCTACGGGACAATTGGAACTATATAAGGACTTTTCAATCAAAATGTAAATTAACAACTATTTCACATCATCGGAGCAAACCTAGTGATTCGTTACGCTTTGTTTTAATCTCTTCTAGAAATGTAAGAACCATTGAATCATTTACGCTATCAGTATTTACCAAAATATAACACAGGCATCAGTAAGACGAAAATATTCGAATCTATATCTATACTAATCTAATCTACCCATTTTTTTAATTAAACAAAATAAAATATAATCTATATATATAAAACAAAGACGGGTTTGTTACAACACTTATAACTCGAGATCTGCTGAACCAATTTTCATGGTTATTGATTCGTTGGATTTGTCTCCGCCCCGAATAGCAGAATACATCTTAAAAACAATGAAAACTCGATATGTGTAATGAATACTTAATCATTGACTGTTAGGCGGTACGAAGTTCGGCGGGTCAGCTAGTATTTTATAAAAAAAGATTTGACAGAGTGTTTGATTTAAGTTGAAGGAAGAACAGAAAGGAACCCAAAAAGTGTTGAACCTATTTTGATAGTTCTTTTATCATTTATATTTATAAAACGCTTCATTATCAGAGGGTAACATAGACTAAAATTAAGGCGGAAGAAGTCGCGGGAAATCAACTAGAAAATTATAATAAGAGCACTCACTCATTAGTCTACTAAACTCCCGACATACGGTGACAATCCGAACCGAACGAGGAATTTCCAATCAAAATGTAAATTTCCAACTATTTACCATCGGACAGAACCGACGGTTTCGCTCCATTACAATGCCTCCATTACAGAGTAAGCAATGTCGCTTGCGCCCTACCAGAGATGAAAGTAAGAATAGTACCGCGTGTCAGCCGGAGCCTGGCTAGTAGGCGAAAGTCGCATAATCGGCCTAGTACTCAAAAAAACCTAAAAATTCCCTGATGTGCTGTGATATGGTATCATAATTACAGTAAAAAGTTAATAAACAAAATGCTCATGTAACTTTTATCACAAGTAAGTAGGCAAGTGGATTATTTCAAAAATAGGTACTTAATTTTTTGAAATAATCCACTTGTCTGCTGACGAAAACTGGCAAAAAAGCACTGCCTTTTGTGGCAGTTTTCGTCCGCCATATTGATTTTTTGCTGCCGTTACATACTCTATGACACGTCAGGGAAAAATACATGTCTTATGACACCACACACTTCAAAATCGGTCCTGCCGTCGAGGCTACAGGAAGGAAAAATGGAACACATACTTACAAACATACCTACATATATACATACGCGTGAAAAACATTACCCTCCTACTAGGTAGGTCAGTCGTCTTAAATCCCAAAACGTCAATAACCGGTACCGCCCCCTGACACGCTTGTTTAGGATGAAATGTGCTGATAAGGCGTCTCTAGTAGCGCGCGAGCGACGACGGTCACATTCGCTGCTCTATGGCCTCCATCTATTTTAATCTCGTTGCCACCCCAGTAAATTTCCTTTCTCTGCGTATTACGACGATTGATTCTGTCGAGGACAGTTAATTTTTCAGCTTGATTAGTTTTATTTTGGATACTTTTGTAATTAAATTTTATTTTTGTCGACTACAAAGATTCAAAATGTCTATTTTATGTAACGATTTCTTAGAACACTTAACAATTACAAAGGCGGCACTTCATCAATTTTAAAACAGTTGTTTTTGTCGCTTCGGAAGCAGAACAGAACAGAAGAACCGGCAACAGACTACACTGCTGCAGCACGCTAATTGGGAGAATATGGTGCGATAGTCTTAACCTTGGCGTTGCAGGCGTACAGTTCCCGTTCTCCATCAGGTAGGCCGTATGCCGGTTTGCCTACTACGTTATATAATAAACCTATATTAAGGGTCATTGTCCTCATCGCTCGTTTAGCTACTAAACTATTTTTAACTTATATGGTATGTCACACGTCATATTACTTATTATGTACCATGCAATGACTTGAGATATTTTAGACCTGGTTCAAAACAAACCCTACTTTAAGTCCAATAAAAACAACAATAAATCTTCTCGACACCGTTTTTGGCAAGTAATTCTACACAGAACGCCTTTTTTTAATTAGTTGATATTTGCCGAATTTGAATTGCCAAATATTTTTTAGGTTTTTTCTTTGGTTGGTAATAGTAAGCTGACTCGGAGCCGCTTCTCGCCGAAACTACATCTAAACTCTCTCTCTCCCTCCCTCATCCAAGAGTTTTCCCGGTTACAGCTGTCAGCTGAGACGCTATGCAGCCCGGGTCCTGATAATAACGAAACATCACCCCGTACTTACTACTTTGAAAACATACCTGCAAAAGAAGATAAATATAATTAATTCGGATGAAATATAAAATAACGAAATGATTTATCATTGAACTTTACCATCATATGTAATAAAATCTTGTAATTTTATTGTTCTTTAACATCACTACTACAAATGTTCAGTAGCAGACAAATCCGCAGTAGACACATACAAGTGGTCGATAGATATGGTAATGAAGGAAGTGTCTGGCGAATGCGCTGCGAATAAACGGGGGCCAGACAGATTTAGGGCTCTTGCAGGGCTGTGTCACAGAGACTACAATAAATGCTCAAAGCAGACAAATCAGCAGTATACATACATACAAGTGGTCGATAGATATGGTAATGAAGGAAGTGTCTGGCGTATGCGCTGAGAATAAACGGCGGCCAGACAGATTTAGGGCCCTCGTAGGGCTGTGTCACAAATGTTTTAATGAATTTGTACTTATACATTAAATTATGTAGTCAGCTCCGTGGCGCAGCGGTCAACACGCCGGCCTGCGACACGGATGGTTCCGGGTTGGATCCCCGGTCAGGTAAACAAGAAAATGACCTTTTTCAGATTGACCTGGGGCTTGGATGTTTATCTAAATATATATTTGTCATAAAAAATATTATCGTTGAGTTAGTATCCCATAACACAAGTCTCGAACTTACTTTGGGGCTAGCGCAATCTGTGTCATTTGTCCGTATATATTTATTTATATTAAATGCTCAGTAGAAGACAAATCAGTAGTACTTGCATACAAGTGGTCGATAGATATGGTAATGAAGGAAGTGTCTGGCGTATGCGCTGCGAATAAACGGCGGCCAGGCAGATATATAGGTATGTGGTCACAGTCAAAGATGTTTTTATAAATTTGTACCTATATATTAAATTACGTGCTCAGGCAGGGGTGTCATCCTCATGTCCGGCACTTGGACGTTTTGCGGCTGAGACTACGAGAGGACGATCAATTAATGACGAGATGATGATGATGATGATGACAAAACTAGCAGCACTCCCCGGCAGCGCCCAGGCATTTTTTATACCTGTAAGGTTTATAGGTATAATGATGTATAACTCTATCTATTAGTGAAAACCGCATGAAAATCCATGCAGTAGTTTTTTAGTTTAACGCGAACAGACAGTGATACTTTCGAATCTATCAGATTGATAACACTAACATGTAGTATACATTTGGTCTATACCGAGTGTATACTACATGTTAGTGTTACGTATTCGTATAGTGCAAATAGATAATGTACCTTTGTACATTATCTATTTGCACTATACGAATAAACCCTATTTATTACACTCTCGGAAACGTCCCTTTGTTTATCAAGCGAAGGAAAGCCATCGATAACAGAGATAGCGCTGATAACATTGATACACGTGCTATCGATAAATTTAATAATTATGATATTCTATAACATCAATGTTTTGCCTATATTATCTACAAGGATTTCAAAAACTTATAACATCAGATACCAGCATTCAAACCTCATCTTCATTACCCATAATCTCATTTGGTATAAATATATGTAATTTTTTTACCCAACTGACCGACCCAGATGGAGGGTAATGTTTTTCTTACTTGTATGTATGAATATATGTTAGTATGTCCGTTGCATTGTCGCCTCCTAACAATAACTTAACGCATATATTTAACGATCAATATAATGTTAATAAAATTTATTATATAAGTTATTGCATAAAGGTTTATTGGCTATACACACTATACTTCATGAAGTATCGATTTATTCATCAACACAAAATATCTAAATCAACGCAACACTAGATCAGTTCTTCAGCGACTTTATAATAAATATGGAGATAATCATAGATTAAAAAAAAAACATCTCATTCGTTCTCATCCTTCGTGTTGTCAGTTATTGTACCAAGGGCGATTATCATGAAAATTTGCAGCCGCGTTGACGGTGCGGTGCCAATACGAAGAGGGAATGTAGGCTATCATTAATCCTTAAAAAAGCAGGAATCGATATAAACCCAAGTGGAGTTACGGGCAAAATCTAGTAAAAAATAACTACAGGCATACGCACATTTTTATTGCAATTTGCAATCATCAGATGACAGTGTCCGCCCGCCATCTTGCGTGCGCTATGCATAGACTATGTGACGAACCGATTCGTTGCGAAATATGACATTGTCATTACTTTATGATCCGACCATTTGAATCGGAGCAAGTTTTTTAGTTTTTTTTTTTTTACAGTGAGTCCGGCGATGTTAATGCTTTTGTGAAGAGTGCAAAGACCCTGGATTCAGTCGCTATGCCAGACAATATGAATACAAATGATTACAATAAAAAAAAACATCACTTTGATAAAGATGTATTAATTATTTTCGAGTTAAGAGTTTGATGCATGATTCTATAAATAGTAGCTCAGTGTGCTGTAAACCTCGCGAGCCTTATCAATGCTAATCGGCCATTTTGAGAAAAAAAGTTTGAATTGGCTTGATAGAAATATACTTTGTAGATAGGTAATTATCAAACCAACTCACAAAACTTCAAGAGTATTGGTTGAGTAATGAGACCTATAGAGGCAAACAGCCCGAATGCAGAACATACGGACATACGATTTTTTTTTACCTAAGCTGAATCAATATTGAAGATGTGTTACTTGAATTAAATACCGCTTTAAGAAATAAGGAAAAAAAGGAAGGCACTGTTTTCGCCAAAATAGACGCCGACAACACCTTTCAATATTTGTTTTGTAGAACTTAGTGAAGGCATTATCCCAACTAATATTATAAATGCGAAAGTGAGTTTGTTTGTTTGTTACGCTTTCACGCCGTATCTACTGAACCGGTCATCATGAAATTTTGCATACACATAGGTTAGGGTACCGAGAAGGACATAGGCTATATACTACGCGGGCGAAGCCGCGGGTAACAGCTAGTTTTAAATCAATTTTCTTTAATGAAACTTAATAGCCAGACTGTGTCCACAGTCACGATTAAGTACTAATTAACACAAACTTCTTATCGAATGTGTAAGTGGTTAACACTTGTACGATATTTCAAGCTGCCTAGGGGCAGCTTAATGACCACCACTTAGGTGAATTTAGGTTTTAACGAATTATTTGCTGGGCGGCGCTAGTGTTACTGTAAGAGCGCCTTAAGCACTGGACTTGCATCCAGTGACTTGCTACGTCCTTGGTCACGTCGCTGGATGCAAGCCGCTTCGTATTAGAAATCCTTGGGGAAGCCCTTTGCCCCAGCAGTGGACTTTTTGCGGCTGAGATGATGACGTTGACGAGTCTTCATCATTTCAAAAAAAGCCGCAAAAAGTTCGTACATCATTAATGACAATAGCTTGACATATAGTTTAAACAAAATTCCATTGTAAATGGTGATTAGCATCCGGCATAGCGTCAGGGTCTGAAAAAAAGTCATCATCATCATCATCAGGTCTTTTTAAGTCTCCACTGCAGGAGCACGACCCTCTCTGCACTACCAGAGCCATATATTAGCCAGCAGTCACAGGATTCGGCCTTCACTCTCTACGCTGGCCAGACGGGTTGGAGAGGTGTCTTTGATGTTTATAAGCTTTGTTTAGTCAGTAGTTTCTAGTAGTCTAGTAATTTCCTAAGTCGCCTTCTACGACATCCACGGGAAGACTTGGAGTGGTCCTATTCTACTCTGCCGGGAACCACACGGCACGGCAAAAGTACTATAACTTTATCATTTAAACTTTAACTATAACTTTATAAGCTAACAAGAATATAAAAAACGTGCAGTAAATATGTTCCAAGGTCATCAGGACTAATATGTATGCCATAGCTAATAGCTATTGTTTTCACTCATTAGTGAACACCCAATAAACCACTCTAAACATAGAACTAGAGATCTACTAAAGTGAAGTCCTTGGTAAGTAAATGGCGGCTACCTACTTAGCGCAAGCGGAAGCCCGTTAAACGAAATACCAGGATAACTAAGCAGGACACATAAAACAAGAAGCCTGGAGCTCACACGAGCTGAATAATTACTGCAATTAAAGTTTAACTGAGGAGAAATCCTTGGGTACTCTAAATAATTCACCCGATTGCTATCTCTGCGGCATCGTGTCCACGCTATTTCTTGATGCAAAGCTGATGTGAGTGCATAAGACGAGAGGCGTATTTACATTAATTTCTAAGAGCTACATAGCTCAGGATGCCAGGTCTGCCACCCCTCAAAATTTAAACCGTTACTACAACAGACTCAATAATTCCTGCAATTAAAGTTTGATTGAGAATATATATAAGTATATATCATAACATATAGGATTGTTAATTAGTATGCTCCGATACGAGTTTACAACTTACTGTGGGGCTAGCTCGATCCGTGTGTCCCTATTAATTTATTTAAATACTAAGTTACTCTTAATAATTCAAGCGATTTCTACCTCTGCGGCATCGTATCCTTGCCATTTCTTGATGCAAAGCTGACGTTACAAAAGATGAGAGGCATAGTCACATGATTTTCTGAGAGCCATGGCTCAGGACGCTGCGTCAGCCGTCCCTCAAGACTTCACCTTTGCAAAACAGACTATTTAGATAATTAACTTTGGTAAAATAATTTGAAACACGAAACTTAAAGATTTATTTGATTTTATTCACAATATTTGTTTATGCAAAGCATGTTATAGTATTACATGCAATCATTAAATTGTTTCCTTAAAGGAACAATTTAGCATATGAAAAAGATTACAACATTTCAAAGAAATACATACTCAGCGTATATCCAAATTTAAATTTAAAAAAAAAACTGGGAATATGGCATATATAATGCAAACATAGTGTTTAAATTTATAAGAGCAAGAATGATTGCAGTTCTCATTGTAATAATAATCCTTTGTTCAGGTCAAATTACTGGGCGGCAAATTTTATACGCCCGAGGCACTAAGTGGAAGTTACATCACTGCATAATATTATGCAGGTGTGCTGCTTCGGAGCGTGGCATACAAGGCTTCAATCTAGGACGATATCAAATTTTAAATTCAGTCCCATATGAAACGATTGCTTTGCTTTCAATAGTCTTTGAAAATGTTTGCGCTTTAATAACATAACGGGATTTACTGAGGCACGTGCGAAATTCAATTAATATAGGCTATCCATACTAGTATTATGAATGCAAAAGTAACTCTGTCTGTCTCTCTTTCACAAATTTGGTACACAGATAGCCTAAGAGCCTGAGAAAAGACACTTTTTAATTCGAAAAAATAACTGTGACTGGTATTATAACCCGAAAGTCTGTCTGTCCCGCTTTAACGCCAAAACTAGTGGACCGATGTAATAACATTTGGTACACAGATAGTCTAAGAGCCCGAAAGGACATAGGCTACTTTTTAATTTAAAAAGACTGTAAGATACAAACTAAATCCACGCAGGCGAAGTCGCAGGAAACAACTAGTAATGTATAGGTTTGCTTTGCATAGGTATGACCTCCCGGAGGCTCTACTCTATAGCTTCGGGGAATTAGAAATAATAACTTACTTAAAGTCCGAATCAAACTTTATAGCGGCTCGGAACATCGCGCGAGTCGATAAACAGTAAACAATGTTAGGTACAGCGGGGTGAGCGCGGCGAGGCGGGGCGCGTATTGTGCAGCACGCAGCTAATATATATACAATAAAGTTTGATTCGGACTGTAACTATATAAACGAGTTTAAGACATATGAATATTTGAAATCCAGTACCTTTCTAACCTTAGTTTAATTGAGCACTATTACTAGAGGCGTAACAAATATTTTTATTATTATTATTACATAGCTAAAGGCAATAAATGCTCCTTGAATACAATTTGTTTTACTACTAACGCATTTGCAGTTTTGATACGGATAGTAAAATTCGTTTATATCAAACTCTGTACATTTCTTTTCTGCGGCAATTACATATTAGACTGTGAGGTAATAACGATCGCAATTATTTTACATCATAAAACTGAAGTATAAGTAATTAGCTAATGCAATTAGGGGTTTGTTGTAAAGTTGCTTTAAAATGAAGATTTGTCACGCATTCCAACGCTTTTATATGCAGAGATGTAACTCCTAGAGTTGGGTAAATCCAGTTGGAGCCAAATCTTCGTAATCTATACTAATCTTACTAAAAAGAATTTTTTTTATTGTTTGTATTGAATAAGCTCCTAAACTACTGGCAATATATTCGAAATTCTTTTACTAATAAAAATTTCCGGGTGACATAGGCTATAATTTACGCGTACAAGTCGCGGGAAAATTGCTAGCCGTTGCTATAAATCCAACTCTAACGGACTCTGCATAAGAGCGTGTCCAACTCCCCAACAGAGTCGAGACCGCCTCATGATTTACTTGTAAGTGGATGGACGACGAGTGGATCGGCGGCTTCAACTGCCAGTGCGACGCAAATTGCATTTAGGATTGATTGGAAAATGAGATGGTGTGACAGAACAGGACACAAATGATCGCGCCGGAGTCGATGACGCATACATTTGTCCTAGAACCATATGAGTACGAAGCGCAAGCGCACGGAAAAAATACACTAAGTTCCGTAGGACCTGCCTGCAGTCCTAATCGTACGTAACTACCGGGAACAAGGACATAGTTTTTGGTATATGTTTCTGATGTAAACCCTGATAATGTTAAATATTATATCTTCGAATCTACCATCGCTCTGGCCGAAAAATCAGACACAAGTATTAGAAACACAGTCGATAAAAAGAAGAATGGCAGTAAATTGAATAGACAGAGCAAGGAATGTCTAGTTGCTCGCGCGAGCTATATTGGAATTCCTTGCTCTGTGGTTGAATGCATCTTTCTTTCCCAAAATACTCAGTGCCGAATACAAGACGTTTGTAGGATGTGGGCTAGTTTCAGTAAAAAAGGACAAATTTTCAGTTTCGGACGTCGTCCCATTGTCTATATGTGCCATTTCTGTTTGCACCAGCTTTACTTCCGCGGACGCTAGATGTCGTAGCACAGTTGGCGGAGAGCCAGGAAATACCGCTCCTTCAATCTTTAATGTATTCGGGACTATATTTTTATTGTGCTGTGTACAAACATGAACAGATCGTATCTCGATTAACTTTCCAAGGTTTGAATAACGTTTTGGTTGCTCTAGTCTGGTCTACAATAATAATACAGAAGATACAGCGCGGAATAGATAAGTAGTATTACTATTGTACTGAACTTGGGAGCCAGAATCTTTAGTATCATGCACGAAAGAGGAGGAAGACGATATTTTACTAAATGTAACAACATTTTGGCTATCGAGTGCCGTGTCTAGAATAAATAAAATAGAACTTATCCGAATTATCCGATGTATGAATGCAATCAGACCGCCGGACTACTATCGTCGCAAAATTTACTCCAGATGATAATTATAGAAAACGAGGAAGCCTGTTTGGAAAGACATGGACTCCTCCAGCCGTGAGACAAAATAGGAAATGAAAAAAAATGTGGCGAATGATGCAACTAAAAGACAGAAGCACTAAAATCGCTCAACAATATCCTCACGAAGGGTTGGTATGATTTCCGAAAGTCTGGAAAACATTACAAAACCAAAAGGAACAGCCATTCCTTATACAACATGAATATTATTGGACTAATATGCAATCGTGATAGTGAATTTCAGGCATGGAAAGATCATAACTGAGGTTCCCACAGAAAACATAGGAGGGACTTTTTGTGCCCTTCTATTTGCTGGCTAGGTAATATTCTTCCTTGAATTAATAGAAACTAAAAAAAACTGAACCAGCTGTACATTTACTGACTTCAATTAAGCGTTTTAAATATGGTTTTTAATGCGCTAAGGATATCGTTAAAAGTTATTTAATATCAACTGTAAATTATAGATACTGATTATTGATAATTTATTATGCATCCTGTTGTAACTTAAATAGACATTACAACTGTACGTATTAACAAAATAAATATAAATCTGCACTCTCATTAGTTATTACTGCCAGGTTTACAGAAATAAGTTTTTGTTACGTAAGCCACTGTTTGAGGACACTTCCCCAGACTGTCTTGTTTCTCCATTTTGGTTCTTTGTTGGTTTAAGAGAAGGAGGCGAATATCTCATAACTAAATTGATTCATCATCGTCAGGTCTTTGTTAGTCTCCACCGCAGGAGCATGACCCTCTCTGTACTACCAGAGCCATATATTAGTCAGAGGATTTGACCTACACTCTCCACACTGGCCAGACGGGTTGGAGAGGTCTCTTTGATGTTTTTAACAGACAGGTTGGAGAAGTTTCTTTAATGTTTACAAGCTTTGTTTAGCTTGTGTTACTCGCCTTCTACGACATCCACGGGAAGACTTGGAGTGGTCGTATTCTACTCTAATGGGAACCACACGGCCACTCTGTCGATTATCTTTCCTTATTGGTAATTTTTATACAAACTTTGTTCAAAAAGTATTTCTCATTTTTAATCTAATCGGCTGCATAATTCTCTAAATTATTTGTGATCTATCTTTATATGCAGATTTTATATTTCGTTGAAAATTGGAGGGGCTAGTCATGTTATCGTGGTCGATCTGTTCCGAGGTGATGTCATCCGGCTGCGGCTCACGCGAGCGATATAAGTTACGCTCGATTAGCATAAAACAAAGAGGCTCTGTTCGATTCGATAATTACCATACCGACCGACTTGTTATGCGGACTAGACGGCGTTACGCAAAATGCGATTTGGTTTAGTGTGCTTTAGTGTGGTCAGTGGTGGATAGTTTAGTTAGTGAGGATTTTGTGAGTTAGATTAGAAACACAAACTCAAAGCTTATAAACATCAAAAGACTTGTCCAACCCTTCTGGCCAGCGTGCCGTGGAGTGTGTAGGCCGAACCCTCTGACTGCTTTGGCAAATATATGGCTCCGGTAAAACAGAGAGGGTCGTGCTCCTACAGGAGAGAGAGAGAGTAACAAAGACCTGTTGATGAAGAAGATGATTGTTTAATTGAGACTCTGTTATCGAATCCTCCGTTTAGATCTGTAATATATTACGTCCGAATATTCAAAGGCATCTTAGATGCATTGCATCCTAACTAACCTATACCAGAGCCATATATTAGCCAGAGCAGTCAGAGGATTTGGCCTACACTCTCCACACTGGCCAGACGGGTTGGAGAGGTCTCTTTGTTGTTTATCAGCTTGTTTAGGTTGTATTTCCTTAGTCGCCTTTTACGACATCAACGGGAAGGCTTGGAGTGATCCTATTCTACTCTGCCGACAACCACACGGCAAGCAATTTATAATTGTTAATGGAAATTCTATTCACTGTCTGAGTTCCCACGTTCTGGTCGGAATCTAACCTCAGGTGCACATATAAAACTTACAGATAATATTTTTCCCAAAACTAGTCACTTGGTAAAATATTGTTTGATAGTAATGTGTTTTGGATTAATTTTGTTTAATGGTGCATTAAAATAGTGATTAATTATCATTTGGCACTGTCGTTTGATAAGACCGTTTGTCGGACAGGCGACTCGTTTTCCCACGGTTCGTTTCGAATCGTTCTCAGATCGGACAACTTATATATTTTTAAAATTATCATTTTAAAAACATTCGCCAATATTTTGAAAAAGTAATAGAATAATAATGTTATACTTAAATATATATCCCAAAATTGTGCTGCTAAAGTTGTACACACATACATATTATCACGTTCATCCCCTCCCTTACGGGGTAGACAGTGCCTAAGATCACAAAGACATGCAGACCACGTTTAGCATGTAGAGGGTTAGATAGAAGTTAAAAATGGAATCAAAATAGTGATCGCACACCAATTGTTTCGCAATCGCCTATTGTCATAATCCCTTAGCTTAAGACTGACCAATCTTATAATTAATTATCACAAAGCGTTGACATTGGATGAAACTATTCGTCGAAATGGCTACTTCGCTTTCCCACGCTACGTTCCGAGTCGCTCTCACGTCAGAGAGGTCCGCTCTGTGCGGCGGACTTATCGAACCATTTCAAGTAATGGAACGTCTTCGAACTAAATTACAGAGGTTGAATATCAACCATTGTGTCGGCCCCATTAACCGGTCAGCTTCAATTTGCAAATCACTCGTTATTTTGCTTCCGTAAAATTAAAAGCGTGTGTTGAGTGATAGTTTGTTGTGTGCTTTAATTTTGTACCGACTTGAAAAGTTGCTAGCCGGGAATCGAACCCCTGCGATTTAAAGGCACTTGCGGCACCATAGAACCACCGAGCTTTTCCCTGTAAATAGACGGGCAAGAAGTAATACGATGGTTCCTGGCCATTCAAAGAGTTTTATTCAAGTTTTATAATCTTTTGTTTAGCAATACAAATTGACCGTTATAAAAAACCTTAACGAGCTCATCTGAGCCATTTAAGGAGCAGGAGCATATGGGTCGCGAGGAGTAACGGGACCTACCTCAAGCCCGAGTGGTGACGCGTCGAGGTCTTTGACCCGCGCGACATCGACGCGGCCCGTGACCTGCGAACTCCTGCAAGCCTCCTATCGACTGCTGCCCTCCTGGTATCCGAGCGCCTTGCATCCCTAGACGATTTCTTTCTCTTCGTCTTTAAATTATAGTAGTAATACTTCTTATTTTTATGACAATAATATTTTCTATTATTCATTTGTAACACTAAGTTTTATTATTCACAAAAACGAAACACACTATACGACGGATGTAATCGAAAGACTAGTTTCAAATTGTATTTACCATCAAAATATTACTTACCACGCAAGTTCAAGTTTCATTAATAAAATTGTGCACGATCTACTTTAAATTCGCTGACCGATCACAAATTGCTTTATATACGAACAATTGGTCGAGAATTGTTTGTATTGTGAAACAATGGAGTTTTCTATTTAAGTTTTGTTTTTCGTAATTAGAATAGGTTACAACGAAAATGTTGTTAATTAAATGTACGTATAGTAAACAAGTTTTTTAATTTAAGTTTTTATACCAAACAAGTCAGTGATGTATTTTTTTCAGGCATTTCAAATGTATGTCAGAATTCAGAACTGACACACATAAAGTATGGGCCTAATAAGTATAACATTACACTTATTTGCAGTGGTCGCGTAATAAAACAACCGTGTGGAAACTAAGCTTAGCAAATTGGCTGAGCATAGATTGTCTCATGAAACAATGGTCGGTTGCACTCGAGCCTGCAAAATATAAACAGATTTTGAAACAACTAATTGAAAATAATGTTTACATGCCCGTGTAGAGTGTGTACTCTTAGAGTGTAGTGCCGTATTTACTACACACACGAATCTTAAGATATAACTCTCATTTTTGAGAAGTCATGTGATGAACGTAGCCTAACATATTGACTGAGAATTGCTTGTATCATAAAAGAATGGCTCGTCACACTCGAATTTGCCAATTATACACAGATTTAAACAACCCGCGGGCAGTCGCGGTTAGTTAGAATTTATTTGTAAATGGAAAATCTAGTTTTCATGCTCTTAGGCTGTATTACACTCCTTTATAAGTAGTGTTAACAGCAAGTAATGCAACTAAGCCCAGCAAATGACTGGCTTATCTCATGAAACAATGGTCGGTACGCCCGAGCTTGCAAATTATAAACAGATTGACTTTTACACCTTACATGATACGTCTTATGGCCCTAGGCTCTGCCTTCATCGTACAGGAAAAAGACGTAAGTACTATGTAACATATTTTCATAGATCTTCATAGCCTATTGCTTTTAGGTAACTAGACCAAGAAGGAAATTTATTTCCTCTCTCTCACTGTATTATAGAAATATAAATGAAACTCGGCGAGATGTTCTCACCTCATCCGGTTTGCGACAGTCCCGTGCTCAGGTACCTAACCGGATGACACTTGCATCCGGCATCGCGCACGCCGCCTCCGCACCGTGTTACCGGTACATGTGATAATGATAATACTAAACCCTCGCGTTGATTTTACCCGACTGGGCCGAAAGGAGGGCTATGTATTTTGAGTGTATAGCTGTATATTTAAGCACGTTTGTTTTATGCAAATTACTGATTAGATTGTTTCATGCTGAACTAAAAGAAAAAAAAATGTAATCGATGTTCTTCTATTCCTGCGTAGATCAAAGAAACCGATTGAGTGAAAACTGGGCGAAATCTGAGGTACCTTCTCAATGCGCAGCTAATATTCACTATTTATAATTCGTTGTTTAAGGTAGTTTAGGCCTGATGGGCCTACGAATTTAGTGTCTCTAGTACAGTAACTGTAATGACCATACCCTTTTCACGAGTATTGGTGTACGGTTGCTCCCATCTATCGTCCTAACATGGCAGACGTTAAGCTATGTCGATGCCTCTGGCAGGTAAAATATCTGACCCAGTGTTTGCCACTTACACTAAAAACAAATCCCATCATAATCAAGCTGTTAACACAAGGAGTTGGTCATTAACTCGAGGGGATCCAATTTTAACGTGTGATGAGTTAACTGATAGTCCGTTACTTTGTAGTAGCTGTATATTTCAATCACACTATTTCCGTCCCAATTTCAAAGCCCTGCGCGCGTCGACAAACAACATTAATCAGCCGCGTCTGTCCACAGAGGGCGCTGCATGCTGAATGACAGATATACTATATCAGGAAAGTAGGTTACACATGCAGTTATAAGTGGCCGTTGTTAGCAAAGGGATCTGTGATTAGTGAACCCGGGTTCCGAAGCATATCAGCTGAAGATGCAACCAGGAACAAGCTTAGATGAGAGAGAGAGAGTCAGTAACACGGGACGATCCAATTTTAACGAGTAAAGAGGATTGAAAGTGCGTTCTTCGTAATATAAAATGTGTAGTGTAAAATGTAATTTTTAACGGTGCATATGGATCTTTGTTATCCGAAATAAATGAAATTGTGATTTTAATTTAATTTAAGCCATTGGTCGCAGACGCATTTTACATAGCAGTTTGGTTAGTCCAGATTGAGATAAATCTGATACCAATGTTAGCCCCAAACCAAACACACACAAAAAAGAGTATAATAATAACTACCGATTAAAGTGATGGTTACATAAAACTAGGTCTATAGTCATAACAATAATATTTAACACTGAACCAATAGTTGACATGTACAACTTTGGGATCATATTGATAGTCAGTGACACCGACAATCGACAATATATTTAGGGAAATAATCAAGCTCAGTAAGGGCCAAGCTACACGACCGATTCTTTGTCCAACCAAACTGTTTGGTTGGATTGGAAGTCACCACCAACTTCTATCCAACTAAACAGTTTAGTTGGCTATGTGCGCATACGATCAACTATTCTGTCGGTCGTCTGAGCTGAGAGGTGTGGACCATACTCTACTAATTTGTGATGTGGATGGCATTATTCAAGATATCAAGAATGAAAATGTACAAAATATACAATAAAAAAAATTATAGCCATTGTAACAAAATGCAGAATGAAGAAAGTTTTGCTTTTATTTTCAATATTGAGTTCGTTCTAATTTGGCAAGATTCTAAACATATTTCCTCCCACAACTTTTTCTTGCCATTGGTATCATTTTAATTTGTAAGTAGAAAACAATCTTGAAAACAATTTTTTTAGTGTAAGTATGTCCTATACAAGTAACGTAGGAGCTCTACTAACTCATTGTGGCATTGTTGAATAGGTCTTGTAAAGTTGAGAAGACCATTTTTCGATTTTAAGATCCTTTTCTGAAATATTAGGTTTTAAAGTGCAAACTTTTGTTAGGTGTAAATGTCCGTCCCCCCCAACCTCTATATGCTAAACGGTCATATATGGATACGTGAAAAAAAATACCGGAGTAGTATATATTACAAAGTCGAAAGGAAAACTATCAGAGCTGAGTACTAAGTACAAACTAAAAAGTTATAGCACTTTTTCATAAACCGGCAAATTAACTTTGTCATTAATACAAACACTATGAAAAACAAAGTTATTTTTGCTGGCCAAAAATTATAGAGGTTTTGGCTAATCTAACCTTGCTTCTACGGAACCCTTCGTGGGCGAGCCCAACTCGCACTTGGCCAATTATTGTTATATAAAGGCGGCCGAGCTTCTACCAACGTAATTAACTTTCCAAAATCCTCTACGACTAGTTGATGAAGGCGAGGCAGACGAAGGTGAAGCTGGCGAATCTCTCATTTTTGTACCGCGTATTGCGCTAGCGTCCTTCCACCGATACAGTTGACGGCTTACTGAACAGTCGGTCGCCGACTGAACGATTGGTCGTGTGCGCCTCGTCATACAAAACCGTGGAGTTTACGTCGATTGGCCAACTATTTAGTTGGTGATCGGTCTTGATTCTATTGATTAAACAGTTGAGTTGGTGCCGTGTGCGCACTCGAGTACTGGTGCATTGATTTTTGTCAACCGATCAAACTATTTGGTTGGTAAACTATCGTTCGTGTAGCCTGGCCCTAAGTACATAGGTATATTATAATTTTGAAAGTGAGTTTGTACCTATTATTACCCTTTCGCGCTTTACTACTGAACTTATAATTATATTTTTTTGTATGCAAATACAGGGTCACTAACAAGTACTAAGTGTAAGTTTCATCCAAACATTACTTACTTAACTTAAATGTACCTGATATTCGTTAGATAAGTGCTTCTTTTTTTAGCACGGTAACCGCATCCGATAATGCCGGACGCGGCAAATTATTTCGTTACTCAAAAAGAACCGATCAAGGGACGACTTTTTGTTCGATAATTGCCGTGCCTTTTTAACCCTTTTGGAAACTGCCGAGTTGACTGGCTGCTCGTTTTAAAAGCTAATTAGTTAGTTAAAAAACATCATCATCATCAAAAAACAGCCCATAATTAATTCTGACGAAAAAAGAGTCTGGCGTATGTGTCGGAAATCTTATTTATTTTAGTAGATGTTAGTAAGTATAAATAAGTATTGTCAAAATTAACCTAAGTTTTTTTCCGGTCAAAGAGGAATTCCGTTTTAGTCAGAAAAAAGACAGCTTATAATTTATTCTGGAGAAAAAGAAATCTGGCGAATGTGTCTGTAACCGGATGTACCTACATCATCATCAGGCCAGAGCCATATATTAGCCAGAGCAGTCAAAGGATTTGGGTTGCAGAGGTATTGATTGGCATAGAGTGATCCTATACTACTCTTCCAGGAGCCACATAGAAAAGTATTACACCAATCATACTCGTATAATAGAACCATAGTATAAGGATAGTATTCCTTTTTATGTGGCCTACTGTACTTAGGTACAAAATTAGATCGACATTGTCTAGTGTGCCGTACGGAGTCCGTGCCTTTATTTTGTAAACTGTATGTCTGTAATAGTTACACTTGGTTTAATAAATATCCGACTAGTCATGACATACATACTTCATTATTTCTGTACAGATAGCCCGTGATCGTGAAAATTGTAGAAAACTGTAACGCTAGTAGTTTTTCGATTTTGCATATTAAAAATTAATAAGAAAGAAGATATGACGTTCAAAAAGAGATACAATTAACCAATTTTGAATAAAAATCTTTAACTTTGACTTTACTTTATGAAGAAGGAGGCTTCTTTTTTTGAACTGCAGATGAAAAATAATAGAATAGTCTTTACTAGCGACTTGTCTAGCCCTTACTTGAGTGCAAGTATTTTTATAGAATCTCTTAATCTAGAATCTGTCGTACACCTAACAAACTATTACATTTATCTTCTAATTAATTCTTGACTTTAAACTTTTAAGGTCTGTAAAGAAGCTGAAGACTTCGTTTTGTACTTCACCAAAGAATATATACACTACGAGTCCACTCAGGGGGCAGAAAAGCCTGACCCCCTAAAATTTAAAATCTGTTCTTATCGGGGTTATGTTTATCTGCCCCTGACTGTTAATGTAAACAAACATACATACATATTATCACGTCTTTAACCCGGTTATAAAAACCAAAGGCCACGTGGGCGTAACGGTGGAAAGCGGAATCAAAATAGAGGGTTGCTAGCCGCATCGCCTAAAACGTGATTCCTTATATTTTCGCCCAATCCCTTGACCGGCTTTTATGGTCTGCAATGCAAAATTGTATGTTAAATTGTAAACAGACCTTACCAAATAATTTCGTTCACATGTTACTTAAATAAAATCTGATCAAAATCGTCACTTTGATTTCTAAGATTAGGATGTCAATAGCAAAATCAAATAACATCGTTTAAATTAGGTACATGTCCTACTTTATTGTCAATGAAGCAATAATCGTAAATGACACAGTAGTACGCACGGTGTCATTGACTCCATGATGACGGCTGGTGACGATAATGATACGAGTAGTTTTCCTGTTATTTTGGATAATCAGTTAATCGTCTATAGTTACTCATATCATAAAGAGATTCGATTGTTTGTTTGCGTTGAATGGGCTCCAAAACGAATACTGGACAGATTTTCAAAATTCGTCTCATCATCATAATCATCATCATCAGGTCTTTCTAGTCTCCACTGCAGGAGCACGACCCTCTCTGAAATTCGCCTAAAGAGAGATAATTTATCTGCGGGTGTCACAGTTAGGCTAAATATACAGGGTTACTTGTAAAACACTAGTAACCTCGCATAGTATAGCTAACATCACAAACAAGAACATTTGTTCTACGATTTTTCAAAATTTGTTTTTTGTTATATCAGATTTAACTACAAAAATAAATATTAAAATAATTTGTTTTCGGGGTGACTGTTAACACGCGTAGCGCATGCGCGCGGCAGTGTCATAGTACGAATGAATCATAGACGAACAAATGTCACGGGTCACGACAAAACAGTAACAAAATCTTGAAAAATGTTTTTTATGTATTGAGTTATGTAAAACTCGTAGAACACACGTTGTTGTTTATGATTTTAGGTATCTACACCTGCGAGGTTACTGATATTTAACAGTCACCCTATATGTGAGTTTGTTTATACAATAACTTCGAAATGCCTTAATGAATTTGGTTGTTTGGGTTTATCGTGAGAATCTTTATTCCCGAGCGACATAGACAATATTTTTTGGCAGGGCAGTCGAGTATCTACATACTTATCCCGAAAACGTCAGATCTAGAAGGAGATGGCGCGATGACTTGGACCCATAAATAAGTGGTTGGCAAAGTACCGCTCTTGATTGGGATGTCTGGAAACGGAAAGGGGAGACCTTTGCCCATGCAGTGCGACATCCAAAATTCCAAATAGGCTATTTAAATTTTTCTTTCATTTTAAAATTCAAATGCCTATGTAGTATCAGAATTTTCTTTAGTTACTAACAACTCCGTGTTTCGCAAAATGAACAAAATTTCCTTTTCTAATAAAGTTGAAGTTTTGACGTGAAACTGAACAACATTTCTAAAGAAACGCGTACAAAGAGCACTTGTTCTGTTTCAGGGAAAAGTAGTTCAGTGCTACGAACAAAACTTAGCTTTTTCTAAAGCTTTTTTTTTAACTTTCTAGAGAGCAACTATTTTCTCATATAAGCGTTAGTAAAACATACAGTTAATAAAACCCTGTCCGATCTTTGAAGGGGCGACTCAGCTCGTCAATAAGGACATCTTTTCTTATTGGACTAATAGTGGAAATCCTAAAATATAACCTTTTCATACAAATTGCCCGTCTAGCTGAACACTTTTTTTAAAATATAAATATATACGGACAAATCACACATATTGGGCTAGCCCCAAAGTAATACTAACTCAACGATACTATATTTTATAACAAATACATATATAGATAAACATCGAAGACTGAAGGTCAATCTGAAAAAGATAATTTTTCATCTTGACCTGACCGGGGATCGAACCCGGGACCATCCGTGTTACAGGCTGTTGACCGCTGCGCCACGGAGCTCGTCTTTTGTATGCGAATATCATTCCCATAGGAAAAATTTATGATATTGCCGGTCTGAGACGCCCCTTTAAGAATAAAAGACAGTTAGCGCAGATATTTTACATCATTTATACACAGAAGGTAACTGCAATAATTGATTGTAACAACCACTGCGCCAAACTGCCTTGAAAAGTTATAAAACAAACCAGCCAAAAGGATTTAGTCGGTCGTCACAGAGCGGAGCGATGAAAATGGCTGCACTTAGCCTAGCTGTGACATGTCAGTTTGAGGGAGATACGTATTATGATTATGACGTTCATATGCTCTATAGGCTTTTTGCAACGACTCCATCCACCTCATTTGTATTCTATGTGCTGTTCTGTTCAATAAGCTAACATTTGTTAAATTACATAAAATCCACCCAGATGTTTTTGTGTCAAGGAGTATTCATAGACGCCCAACTCGAAAACTAACTGAAAAGTGACAAAACGCCATCTAACCAGCCAAAAGGATTTAGTCGGTCGTCAGAAAGCAAAGCGATGAAAATGGCTGTACTAATCCCCCTTTACGCCTAGCTGTGACATGTCAGTTTTGGGGAGATATCGTGACGTTGGTACGCTCTATAAGCTTTTTCCCCCGACTCTGTTCACATAATTTGTAGTCCATACGTACGTACGTTTTTGTATGAAGGACTTACAAACATCCAAACATACATCCTCAAAGACGACAAAATCCAGAATTAACTGGAAAGTGATGAAACGCCGTCTAACCAGCAAAAAGGATTTAGCCGGTCGTCACAGAGCGGAGCGATAAAACTAGCTGCACGAATCCCCCTTTACGCCTAGTTGTGACATAAGTTTTAGGGAAATATCTTATTGTGATATTCGTACGTTCTATAAGCTTTTTCCCGCTACTTTGTTTACTTCATTAACAGGTGATGTGCTGTTATGTTTAATAAGCTATAAAATTGTTAAATTTTATAACATCCACCCATACGTTTTTGTGTGAAGGGCCAAAAAACATCCATTTATAAATCCTTACAGACAACAAAATCCAGAACTCACTGGAAAGTGATGAACCGCCATCTAACCAGCCAAAAGGATTTAGCGGGACGTCCCTGACGAAGCGGAGCGATGAAACTGGTTGCACTAATCCCCTTTTACGCCTAGCTGTGACATGTCAGTTTTGGGGCAATATTATTATGACGTTCGTATGTTCTTTACGCTTTGCCTGCTTTTCTGTCCACGTCATTTGTTCAATAAGCTATAACATTGTTAAACATCATTAAATCCACCCAAAAGTAATAAACATGCACACGTACATCCTCGCAAACTATTATAAAAGTCAACTGACCACAATTGTACCAAAACTAACTGGAAAAGTTATAAAATGTCATCAACAGAATCAAGGGTTCCGCCCTGTTCCGGGGCTCTTTTTCGCTCTAGTACTGTCGGGGGCAGATAAAACTGACCCCCTTAAATCTGTTTATACGGGGGTCAGGTTTATCTGCTCCTGACTGTAAATAAATGACGGATCTGAGTGACAGAAAAATAGAAGCAAAGGAAAAGTGAATTCTGTGCTCAGCTGCCAGATGTAGCTTAACTCTAAGGGTATCGAGTAGTAAAGATACAAAGACACAAACATCCATATTTCTTATAAGAAAGAAATACATGTATTAGCACGTGATCTGAACATGATGTCTAGCCTAACGCAACTGCAACTGTAAACACATAGTAAATATTAACAGTGACCATTAAACATTCTGATTTATGTGCTATGTGCGAGCCAAAAGAGGTGAATATATACGACTCCGCGTTGTTATAGTCATAAATTATGTCTCAGCGAATCAAACGTTTCCTTATAAATTCCACATTATAAGCAGTGACACATCAATTAGGACTTTGCTAAACAAGATCATCACTATTCTATCACCACTTTAATGTATGTAGTAGTTAATTAAATGTTATTAAATAAATAATTAAGGCATGCTCAAAAATAGCACAATAGTTAGTAATAGTAGATAGTTGTAGTTGGCAACCCCATCACAATTTTTAGGGTTCCGTACAAAAATTGAAAAACGGAAGCCTTATAGGATCACTCGTGCGTCTGTCTGTCCGTCCGTCCGTCTGTCACAGCCGATTTTCTCCGAATCTACTGAACCAAATTAGGTGAAATTTGGTAAGATGGTGTAATCCTATGACCCAAACACGGATGTGCAAAGTAAATAAAGTTTTTTTTGAAATAAGGGTTATTTTCAGGGGCCCAATTACAAAATTAAAAAAAAAGTATAGCAAACCTTACTGTGTCATATATCAAATGAAAGGGCTCATTATGAGGATCTCAAAAATATTTTGTTTTTGTTCGGGTAAAATCAATACGTTTGATTTTATTCACGAAAGAAGGCAAAAATTATCAATTTAGCCTGTCAGGGATAAGGACGTGATAAGTATGTGTAGAAGTACGTAAGTAGTACGTTGTACACACACTACCCACATTGCTCGCGTTGACCATCGTTCCTTAGGAAACCTAAAGCATTTATGTGTTAAGACATTATTTATTTGGTATAAGAATGCAAAATTTGCAAATTATATCTAAATCTGCTCAGTCTGTCTAAATAATTGTGAGTTTCAATAGTTTAAACTTATGTTAGATTTAACGAGCTGCCCAAAAGTTAAGTTGTAAGGTGATTCGAGATACAAACAATCTCACGTAAATATACTATCAGAACCGCTCAATCATAATATTAGTCGGATTAAAAAGTTATTTATCATCTAATTGAATTATTATAGATTAATAAATAATGTACATTGAAAACATTAATTACAATGCTCATAATAAATACATATAACTTAATTCACAACCACACGTTACTTTATCGCAATACGTCACTATATTTTCCGAGTCCGTGCATATGTAAATTAGAATGTAAATACGCGAGTGCAGTCCTGCAGTTCACTGACAAATTCGTAGCATTAGTGCACACGTAACGCCATCTATCGTCTGCCCTAGAAGCCAACAGGTTCCACATTGTCGCCGCTAGAGGCTCCGCATTAGTGCTGGAATATTGTCGTAGATAAATGAAAGAGCATTTATCTAACGTTGAGCAGTTAATACCGAAACTGAGCGATGTCTAGCCGTGGCTTATTTGGTTTAATACGCCGCTTTAATTATTACAGCGCATTATACAAGCGTGAAAGGATTTGTGCTAGTCTACGCTTTGTAACGATACTCAATTAGTTTAGTGAGAATGAGGATAGTTCTTGCTAACTAATAACTGTTGTATGTAAATTGTCTCTTGATTGTTCTAACTTGTCTTTGGATCGATTAGGGTAAATTCGAAACAGCTTGAGTATTTAGATTAAATGGTGACTAAAGGGCGTAAGGTCACATCATAAAATAGGTATGCGTAAAATTGCAAATTCACATAATACACGGAACAGCTAAACCTCTATGTTACTCGAGCAAATAAACATACTATTACTACGAAAAATTCATACGGATAAACGAGTAATATATGTAAATTTTTGCATCCAGAGGCGATTATTCAAAGGGAAACTTGAATTTCACTTCACAATATTTAATACTGCAGTGCTCACCGCAGATTACTATCAAAGCAACCGACGTCATTCATATTCCAGTAGAATGCACCGTTTGCAGATTATATCCGATTTAAACCTACGCCGCAAAATAAGGAGAGTACAAAAGTTTAGGTTTGCACAAATTGTGCTCAGATATGCCTTAAAAATCTGACGAGGACTTGTATCATACACGAACACGTTTAGCGTGTAAATGAAAATTTTCAGAATTTATTTGGGCCCCAGGTGGCGGCACTGTGTCGAGAGGTATTTTTGACACGAGCTGTCAAAATCCACCAATCATTAAATTGATGATTAAACGTGATTGGTGGTTTTTGACTGCAGCTGTCAAAATACCTCTCGACATAGTGTTGCCACCTCGGGAAAAAATCAATTTTGAAAACCCGTATTGACCCTCGACATTCCCTTAAGGGGGCGACTCAGACCGACAATATGAACTATGTACTTCTCCATTTCGTGTTTCTGTGATAGAGAGTTCTTGTTTTGTCAGCCAAATAAATAAATTAGTTAGAGGCTGCTTGAGTATAAATGTTCAAGTTTAATTATCTATAATAATTTTCTGACTGTGATTCGGGCTAAGCTTTGCACCAGGTACAGCATATTAATCTAGGCCCTTCTGGAGTCAGAGTTTTGAAGTTTCATAATGTACTTGGCATAGGCATAGCGTTACGACGGCTATTTAAAGGATATAGGTTAATCTCAGAAACAAAGATCACTCTCTTAACAAAACTGTTTCACTTCCATAGCGTTTTTATTCTATGCTACGCTATTTAGGACGCGACAGTATTTAGCATAGGTTATTATGTCAACGTTTTAAAACTATTTGGGTTTGATAAAGATGCTAGTTTAAATTATTAATCACTTCATAATTGTATAACGAATTGTTTTCTGCTTATATTAATTTTAATCTTATCGTAATAGAACATTCTGGAATGACGAGAATTTCACGCCAAAATAGAAAGAAATTATTTTTTTATCCTTTACGGTTTACCAATACGATACTTTTAAGTTACCATCGAGATATCTTTAAGAATGCCAAAGTGTAACATACCGTGATCAATTGGCCAGATAGCAAGTGTTGAAGCTTACCAACAATAAAAACCACATTATAATTGTGAATGACGGTAGTGATTACTGCAATCATTGATTCGCTTAAAAGGTAGAAAATAAAGAAAGTCGTAAACCATGTGAATTACTTCTCGGCTTGTGTGTTGATCTTTTCGAAGTTAAATCCGCTGATACACAGTATCGTATCTTCTCGAAAGCAGGGGCGGTTTTTAGAGTTGTAAAGCCCCGGGCGACAAATTACACCCCTTTAATATGCATGGTTGGAATAAAAAGTAACATCTTATTTGTAAGCATATATAGGTAGTCGATGAATTGTCCTTCGTATCCTAAGTATTTTTTTCTCCCTCCACCTTCTAATTCCTTGTCTCAATCAATAACAAAATACCTTAGCATTTTTCGGTTTAAGAAATCTTAGCAATAACTCTCAAGGACGTACTCCTCCAGCGAACTCCAACCACCCAGGCTCGGTAAGAGTAAACCCCGCCGTAAGACTTTAAAAACTTACGGCCTTATTAATAATCTCCAGTTAGGACTCATGTTAACGTCATCAAAAAACCCAGCCCCTGCAATCGAGAGGCCCCGGCCCATCTCCTCATCTAAACTCTCCACTGCTCAAGCTGACCTCACCGTAAGCTTTTCCGAGAGCTCGCGGTCTATTTAATTAATCAGTTAGGACTCGTGTTAATGTGGTAAAAAACAACCCAGCCCCCACAATCAGGAGGCCCCGGCCCGCCCTTCACCTATGTCCGCCACTGCTCCAGCTAACCCCGCCATAAGCTTTTCCGAGAACTTGCGGCCTTTTTATTAATCTCCAGTTAGGACTCGTTTCGTGGTGATAAATAGTGGAATTACTGGAATGCACGGCTCTGGAACGAGTTGCTACAGTTTATGTTACTAGATTTTGCTCGCTGCTCCGTCTGCATGGATTGTTGTTTTAGGTAGGTATATCTCGAAAATCGGCATCTTCATTAAATATTTTTTTCTCAAACATGCTTGGAAATGTTCACATTATTTGGGATAAATCGATATTGCTGTACTGGTCAATACACGCCAGCAAAGATGTATGAAAATCCATATCCGTCGTGTTCTTCGAGCAACACGGCCTCCGTATTGTTTTAGCGGCCGGCAAAGTAAGTATGAAAACTCATATCAGTCGTGTTATTTAAAAATGGAACGACGCGTTTGCTGCGAAATAATTCAACTATGGAGGTTACAAATACGAATTTCAAATTTGACCTGGCTAGTAAGAAAAAAAAAATAAAGAAATACAAGAATTGGGTGCGATATTTTGTACTTATTGTTTTTATGAACATTAATTGACATATTTACATCAATATTTCATGCTGGTCTAAGATAAAAGAAAAATAGAATATATGTACCAGCTGCTTCTCTTCCCGTACAGTCCGTAAATCAGGCCGAGGGAGGGGGCGAATACCTAAGAAGAATATGTCAATAGGTGATGCGGCTAGCAATCCATCATTATTTTAGTTGCATTTTCTACATAAAAGCTCACTAATACGCTAAACGTGGCTTTTGGGGTCCGTCTCACCTGTAAGGGTAAACACGTGACAATGTGTATGTCTGTTTGTCTATATACTATTTATTTTTCATTTCCGCGCAATGTTTGAGAAAAGTACTATACAAGCCTTGGCCGCAATCAGGCATTGATGGACTTAGGTATGTGTGCCTCGGCTCCGCCTCGGCCCACATTTACACGTTCGTCCATCAATGCCTCTATTGCCAGCCGCTGCAGTAATGTATTATAAGACATGATGTAGGTACTTAGCCAATGTCAATACATAACACGTCCATATCTCTTAATTTATAGAGACCCAAAACCACCGTCCACTCGACATGTCCTTGGATACCTTGTAAATATCCTAATACTCTGTCCTTCACTTCGAATAGCAGAAAGATGTCAGCATCAGCTAAAACAGTTTGATCATGTTGTTATTCGCGGTCATGTCTATTGTACCGTGGAATACATTCGCGATAACCGCCCACTCGACGTGTCCTTGCATAACGTCGTATTCTAAAACTCTGTCCCTCACTTCGAATAGCAGAAAGATGTCAGCATCAGCTAAAACAGTTTGATCATGTTGTTATTCGCGGACGTGTCTATTGTACCGTGGAATACATTCGCGATAACCACCCACTCGCCACCCACCGTTCTGAGTTATAACGCGCTATGAGATAGCAAGGTGTTGCTCTGATCCTATGCAAGATATTCCAAACTAGTACATATATTTACGTAGTTTTGAAAAAATCTAACTAAAAATGCGATGGTACTCAAACACGCATCAATATACATAGACCAAATCCCGACTTGAAGTACAAGACACCTTATTCCCGAAAGAGTCCAAAGTCGCGGCCAAAAACTATTATTTCATAAACAAATTCTCGTTTTACCTGTAGTGTTGCGTTGTTTAGTGCAAAAATTAGAAACAGACTTATTTTCACAGTCGATCTGACGCCATAATCTATATGTTTGATATAAGCTCACCATCTTGATGTTGTTGTTTTTCGTATGTGTGACTAAAACTGGTGTCAAATTTTTCAAACTGCCTAAAGGCATCCGGCGTAGATGCCATAAATGATGACAGCCTATTGGGCTGCCGTGCCTTCTTCGAAGCACGTTAACCACCATTTTGATAAATGTCCACCCCGAATGAACAAAGACAATGATTTTAAACGGTAACCCACTCTAACTTCATAAAACATTATACACCTTATAAAAACTCAACATACATACATCAAAGCGACTGGGATTGTGACCAGGTTAGGGCCGTAAGCGTGCGTAACATAAAGCAAGGTGCGATGTGAACTCATCTGTACACGGGAGTGGGATGATCAGCAGGCCGATTTGCTAACTCGGTGTACAACGGTTTAATTGTCACTTTAGCATTTATTACGGTTTTCATATCTCAAATAAAAATAGTCATTCATACCGAAGCCGTAATGAATATTGAAATTACCATGAAAATGATATACCCGTAGCTGTTTAAAGTTATCAAATAGGCCTACTGATCACTATACATTCTACACCTATTTCGCTGAACTGAAAATAGGGCACGACCTGTAAGTGAATATTTTAGGGTTCCAACCAGTAAAAAGAAACCACATATAAGGCAACTTCATTATGGGTTCCGTATATCAAAAACAAATACGTTGCTTTTTTCCGATCGCCATCATCAGTGCCGATTGGGACGACATCGTGTGCGCACCTCGATTCACATCCGCCCTGAGCAAAACCTTAGGATGAGGTCGAAACATGTCGGCCAGTAGCTGACTATTTACGTCAGAAACCCATTGTAACGTATTTCAAAAAGAAAATATTTATAGGGTCATTTTGTTGTCAGTTCGTCTGTCTATCTGATTGTTGAGATATTCTCAGGACCGGTGGGTTTCAAGGCCGCAGTACCTTGAATGTGAAAAACATCAAACTTCTAAGATAGCTAGATAGATAAGATTCTAAGATAAATACTCGTAGCACCACTTTCGGATTACACGGAGCCAAATATCGCAAGACCAAAAGGGAAAGGTGATGATGAGTACCTTTAATGAAGTCAGTTAAAAAGCAGGTGTAGCCTGCAACTTTATTCAATTACAGTTTTTCTTCAAGATAACTTCTTTTCCGAACTCGATTTACATTTTTCATGGACGATTTTTATACAGAACACGGATACTGTTGTTATGGCGGCTCGTTTGTTCATGATCGATAATAATTTTAACAGAATGGCTTCCATATTTTTATGACTCTCGTACCAAAAATGTCTTTCCCCGTTTCGTCCTCAGCTGATGTTTCAGAGTCTGGAGTTTGCAATTATTTATGCTGTAATATAATTTGGCGAATTTTTTTCGGCCGCCGGCCTGCCTGACGCAACCCTCCTTCCCTCTAGCTGGCCAACAACTTTCATAACACAGTTACTAACACGATTGCCAAAAAATGTTTTGTTATTTTTTTAGGTACATTGTAGTGGTACGGAAGTTTCTTTTTTCTACCATAACTTCAAAATGCTTTAAGGAAATAAGGGGTATGTCAGTTACAACAATACTTACATCATCCCAAATGCCATTGTTTTTTTGAGCAGGGCTGTAGTATTTCTAGTTTTCATTAAAAAGGTAACAACGAAAAATTTGCCTTTACGATCTACGAAGGAAGAGCAACAGCGCCAACTGTTATACTCTCCTATCTATGAATCAATCGACGTTTCAACTCAACAAGAAAACAACACATTTCTATATCAGATCAGCGTCTAACAGCGGTGTGTAATTAAGGAATTATGTATGGGCGCTCTCTCGCCGTGAGAAATGCAAACAAAAGTGAACACTTGGAGTTGCGTCACTGTATAAATTATATTCGGAATCCTAAACGGTGAACTGGTTTAACTGGTGCTTTACATCCCGCTGTGGAAGAAATTTTACGATTCTCGAATCTAGATTATTTCTATGGGTAGAAAAATCATCATCAGGTCTTTGTTAGTCCCTACTACAGGAGCCATACCGCAAGATTATCCTTTAGGTTCGTTGGATCTCATTGGGAGTACGTCGTATAATGTAACAACGAGGTGTAATTCAGAAATATCGGTAAATACAAAATAGATTGTCATAATTTTTTTATGAGAATCTATGTTTTATTTTTCAGAATTCTAATGGATCGGTGAACTACTAGGGCCACTTCACATCTCGTTACGGAAGATATTGTATGTACTTCTAAAAGAGATTCAATCAATATAACCCGAGGCTTGCCTTATCTGCATAAATTTTAAATATTCGTCTAAAATTGTGTTGAAAATAAACTTTCGGCAGCGGCAGTCGATGAACACGGTCCTTACGGGGTCGACAAAACCAAAGAATGCCAAATCACACCGCAAGACAACCAGGCTTAAACTTCAATATTGAACTATAAATAACTATTTATTTTCACGCGACTCTATCCATGTAAATTAAAGCCTATGTCATCCGCAGATAACTTAGGTTTCGAAAGGTTGTGAAAGAATTTTGAAATTCAGGCCAGTAGTTTCAGAGCCTATACAAACAAGCAATAAAACCTATCCTCTTTATAATATTATAGTAGATATACAGAAGGAATATCTTTCTATTACCTATTTAGAGGTTCCTCGCACTAAAGCCCTCTGATATACCTCTAAATCGGCTTAACGTTATGCTAATGAACGTATAATTGGAATACTTGTTGCTCGCATTATTTGGATTCTAAATGGAAATGCCGCAGTATTGTGTTCTGTCTCAGCAATGTTCATTTGCGAAGGCTTACAATGTTATGGGCTTCTGACGATAATTTTCTAGTTAACGGTACTCTTTTTCACGAATTGGAAATATACAGGATGTTAGTATGAACACTGTTATCTGTCAAACCATGAAACGAGCTAATTAAAATGGAGTCAAAACAAACAGTATTTATTACAATCTCCCTTTTTATCTTTTTACTCTTTTTGTACCACGTGCAATATCTTACATGTCATACTAAAACTATCCACAAAATATAAGGAAACGATTGCACACTCTCTCAGAAGCAAGCGATCATTTATTCATCAACAAAGTGCACCGGTACGGTTCAGCCTACATGCACGGCAGTATGCCACGGGTGGGGTCGTCACTTGCCTCCCCCCACGCCCCGGCGACTAATTTCCGACGGAATAGTGGCTGCGATTCAATATTATATCGTTGGATCAGGATTTGATGCTAAGAACTAACGACATACACAGCTTTCGTTTTAATGTGTTATGTTATAATCTACTTATGTGTTAGGTTATTAGATCTTTTTAAAAATTGAATTAATGCGTATTAATAATAGATGGCTTTATTAGTAACTATTTCGTATTCCATCAACCTATTCAAATATTTGAATTAATTCATATTAATAATAGATGGCTTTACTAGTAAGTTAAAACTTGGGTTGTGTTGTCTGTGAACTGGCTATAAAGATTTTCTTAAAACTAAACGTTTAAAAAAATCTTTATAGTCATGTAGCTCAAGATTGTCGCGATTCAAAATCAATCCAAAAGAAAAAAGATAATACAGTCTTCGTCTCGAGATGTTTTATTCAAGAATAAATTTTGCACCTGTTTTACGAGTAAATTAACATTGTTAAAATCGGTCCAATAATACTAAAAAAAAACTGATCAATTTAAAATATTACAGTACAAACAAATCTTGTTAAGTTAGTAGGTTTGATAAAGGAAACTTTCTTCTCGAAAAAACATTTTTTTTATTATAAATTATAGGGATAAATCACTCTGATTCATCTAGCCCCAGTTAGTTGTGGAATGCGTTATGGGTAATAACTCAACGATTTAAAATAGATATAAAATACATAGATTAACATCCAAGACCTAGGCTCACCCGAAAAATATCGTTTTCTATCTTAACCTGACCGGGGATAGACCCCAGAACCCTACGATTCAAAGGCAATTGCAGTACCACTGAGCCACAGAGGTCGTTGAATATTCGTTGATGATAACGTAAATGGGAACTATTTAAGACAAGCAAACAAAAAGTGTTTCACAAGCTAATATCCATTTCCTTGATCAACTTATACTTTTTTACACGGGATCCGAATTTAATGTTTTCTATGTTTTATCAAGAAATTAAGCAATTAAAAGTTTGAAAGTAAATCGTGATGGCATAGGTCTCAACTTCGCCGCTTTATTATTGAAATGGAGAGTGGAGAGTTTATTATCTCTCAATCTTCGACGTCGTTTATAAATCGTGGAATCAAATTTAGCCGATATTAGCCCGAGTCAACTAAGTGGCTGCGGTCTAACGGACCTCGCTTTTGTTTGTCCTTTGAACTGACTCCATGCGTTTGTTTTAGACTTAGTTTGTAATTTGGTGTAGACTTCAATGGCACTGTTAATTCTTGCTATATAAAAAATCCAAAAACTAAATGGCGATTAAAATCGACTTATGTAATTCTCGAGCCTGCGTGCTGGCAAAATTCAACAGAATTGGTCATGAAATGCAACCTGTAGCGGAAAACAGCTGGACAGATACGAAATAATTTTTGTCCAAAGTGAAGCAGACGTTTCAGTAGCGCTTTGCGCTCGCTCGTTAAAAAAACCGCGTAAAGAATCTCTATTAAGGTACATAAATATATTTAAACTCCTTACCTTATAAACTGTACCTAAATACCAAAATACGGTATTGAGCAAAGCCTTAAACAAATATCGCATCTTGACTACGGAACTACATATTGACATCAAAACATATGTAGAGCAATTTCACTGATATCTATCTACCTTTACGTGGACTTTTCAATATATTGCTTAAAAAGAAGATACTTAATCCACGAAAGTTCACGAAACTGATTCACAGTTTAAAATATCACAAAGAGATCAGAAAGTGATGGATGCAATCCCACTAACGGCCGCGTCATTCACATTCTGTTCGGTGAACTGCCCAATGTTTTGTGTGATCGACATTTATACACTAGTGTCAGATTTTTCTACGTTTCTTTAGGCTTCTAAAACATTGAATAATAACAAGTGATAACAGATGTGATCAGCGGATTAACGTTTTATTTTTTGAAAAGAAAGGAAAATAGTTTTTTGGGTCACAAATTTAACTTTTTATAAAATTAGAAAAACAGAAAATATGGACACGTATTTTTTTGACATTTTAGAAATTAAGTTGATCATAACTAACATCTATCCCTCGAACTTTAAGGTACTTACTGTTATTTTGTTTCGGATAAAGTCGTTTGCAAATCCTATATTCATATAGTATTCCCCCCACCAAAATGCATATTGACAAGATTATTACCGTTTAGTAGTGCCATAAGCAGGCTCGTTAAACCAGATACAGGCGGTTACGAGCCCGTTTCTATAAACGTTCGCGTTATTGTCATTTTATTTCTAAATCCATACATGCCATACACACGGCGCCACGCCCACGACTACGCGAACCAAGAGTGCTATTTTTGAAAGTGGGAGGCACACATTTTGGATAGATGTATCTATCGCGGCGTATACGCTAAGTAACAAAAAGTCAACACTCGATTTCCAAGTCTTCAACATCACATCAAAATCATCTATCTATACTGATATTTTAAGAGGAAAGATTTGATTATGTGTTTAGTAAACAGTTACACAATTAAAAAATACATCTATTACTTATTAGGATGCTTGATTATCAACGGGTCAAATAGGATATAATATTCGCGGATGAAGTCATAAAATCTTAAATAAGATATTTTGTTTTGACAAATTATTATTTGTTTCTAATGTTTTCGCGATTATTAGTACATAAAAAAATCTGTTATTAAGGTTTTATCGCCTTTATTACATTATTTATACACCTTACGTTTGCATACCAATGGCCAGTGTAATGGGGTCACCAGTCTCTCCTATTGAGAATTAGCAATGCAAAATTTACAGTTAGGCCTATGCAGCGTTAAGGGGTTTTGGGATAAAACATTGTCTAAATGGGACTTAAATACCGTTCTATAGTAGGAATCGACGAAAAATCGTTCGTTCGTTAGGTGACTTGTTATTTCAAAAATAGTGCTCTTGGATTGTAATGGTCACCAGTGTGCTCGAAGGCATCTTTTTGCTGTACGGGGTTTCTTTATTTGGTAAATATTTTTTTGTATTCCAGAGCTATTTCGACATTCTCCATGCCATAACCAAATGACTTGAAATTAGACATTTTCAGTGGCACACCGAGACTATACTTAAATTACTTACTATTCAAACGTCCACTTAAGCTATCCACTTTGGAAACATACCTGCAAAAAAAGAAAAACCCATCAGTTTGAATAAAGTACAAAAGTAGAAAAGGCACCTTTAAAGAAAATACAATGACTATCTACAATTAGGTTCTAGCAAGACATGAAGACAATACGAATTTACGAATGTATACGTATGGTGTTTGGGTTCGATACAATTTAAATTGCGTGTGATACCTTCGAAACATTTTAAATAGCGTCTGATGTTTTATTGTTAACTAGCTGATGTAAACGGGTGTTCAGGTCAGGAATGTCATCCCCAACTGCCTGTACCGCGGCCTTGCTCGTCTGACCTTTTTGCTGCACACTACATCTGTTTGATGTTAGTAAGCATGTTAGTATGATCACTGTATAGTTTTAAGCAGTGCCTCATCTTTTCTAGTTTGTGAAGTGGGTCTAATTTGCAAGCGGTTATAATTTGCTGCGGTTCGCTGACAGTATCGTGTCCCGCGCGGTACCAGCCGCGGCGGTACCGCGGCCTTGCTCGTCTGACCTTTTTGCTGCCACTACATCTGTTTGATAGCTTGGTATAAGGTGTTATAAAGTCAACTTTTACAGGCTTAAACCATATACATCAGAGTTTGTTAATAGAAATTAAAAATCAGATAGAATTGTCATGTGAATAGAATTGAATGTGTTATATTATCTAGATGAAATAAACATTGTAATCTAATCCCAATGAGCTCCGTGGCGCAGCGGTCAACACGCCGGCCTGTGACTCGGATGGTCCCGGGTTCGATCCCCGGTCAGGTCAAGATGAAAAATGATCTTTTTCAGATTGACCTGGGTCTTGGATGTTTATCTATATATGTATTTGTTATAAAATATAGTATCGTTGAGATAGTATCCCATAACACAAGTCTTATTTAAGAACTTACTTTGGGGCTAGCTCAATCTGTGTGATTTGTCCGTATATATTTATTTATTTATTTATTAAAATTAATATTAAAAATGCGAAAGTGAGTTTGTTTATTTATTTGTTTGTTTGTTTCGCTTTCACTTCGTATCTACTGAACCGATAATCCTGAAATTTTGCATACACATAGGTTAAGGTAATGAGAAGGAAATAAGCTATGAATCACGCGGGCGAAGCCGCGGGTAAAAGCTAGCAAATCAATAAGCTGAACCAATATGTCTCATAGTCACATCTTATGTGTTGGACAAGGAAAAATTTATTATTCATCTAGCTAAACTTGATTTTAAACAGAAAAACCGGCCAAGTGCGTGTCGGGCCACGCGCAGTGTAGGGTTCCGTAGTTGCGAATGACAACTTTGAGTTCACACTATTCACACTCGCACCTTACAGTTTAGCGACCAAAAACATCTAACAATGAAAATAGTATGAAATTTTACAGTTTGTAAGTTGGTTGCCTATAACTTTTTAGTTTGTACTTAGTACTCAGCTCTGATAGTTTTCCTTTAAACTTCAGTATATATACTACTGCTGTAATTTTTTTCACGTATCTATATATAACCGTTTAGCAGATAGAGGGGGGGACAATTACCTCTAACAAAAATTCGCACTTTAAAACCAAATATTTCGGAATCGGATCCGTAAGTCGGAAAATGGTGTTCTCAACCTCATAATATTTTTGAAAGACCTATTTAACGATACCCCACACGATGGGTAAATAGAGAAAAAAAATTACTTCCCCAATTTACTTGTATGGGAGCTACGCTATAAAAAAATTTTTTTTCATGTTTTTATTCTACCACTTTTTTGCCATGATTAATATACATATCCATACCAAATTACAGCTTTCTAGTACTTATAGTCTCTGCGTAAAACCGCGGACGGACAGACAGACAGACAGACAGACATGGCGAAACTATAAGGGTTCCTTGTTTACTACGGAACCCTAAAAAGTAACAAAAATTGCACATGAAATAAAAGGTTAAGTTAATAATACTTTTTCCAGCTAAAAACTGACAGCCTAGCCCAGTAGTGGGCGGCATTGAATTGTTCCCGAGTTACACACATGTTGTGGGTGTTGATCAAAGCGTTGGTTAAGTGTTTACCTTTGCCCTTAAAATGTGATATCAGTCAAGTTCACCAACCACGGTTATAGGACTTATAAGGAAACTCCCACACACTCCTGCAAACTCGTGATTCCTCGTCAATCAATTTAATTAGTCGAATAAAGGACGAAGAGAATAGTTATTAATATATTTTTGTTACAAGGGCAATCGTTTCAGTCTAACGTAATTGAATTTTAATTATCCTCTATCGTTCTGATATATTTTGAGACGTTATAATATATCCGCGGATTTTAATTATATATGGCGTTGATTAACACACATAAGAATTTTTTTATCGCAGATGTCGCATGCAGAAGCAGGGAATAAACAATAGTACTTCATGTTTTGTGACTACAAAGAAGCTTTATATTATAATACTAGTAATATTAGTACAAATCATAGAGCAAGGAATTTCAATATAGCTCGCGCGCTAGCGACAATACATTCCTTGCTCTGTGATACAAATACCTATTGGCCAGAGACGTTGATGTCTCGTTAACAGGGTCCCGTTTTTACCCTTTGCGACGGAACCCTAACTAGGCATTTACGACTTGAAAGAAGAAGAACAGAGAGTCTCCATTAGTAATCGTTGTATGTACCTACTACTCCCAAGTAACATTTTATGGTCCTGAAAAGGTTTTGAGCAGGTCCTAAAACCTTTCTATGACAACGCAAAGTTCTGAGCAACTAGTTTTGACAACCTTAAAATAACCTCATTATTAGGTTCTGTAGAACAAAAGGGCCCAATCTACAGAACCTCCACATAACGTTCTGGACTTAAATTTCTGAGATTAAATATAATATCTCAGATACAAAATTTAACCTTTTCAGTACCTACAAGGCTTTGCAAAGACCAAATTTGGTCACCATCAAGCCTTGAAATGTAGTTCTGCTTTAGCACTGTGAAAGTCTTGTTAGTCAGATTTAGGCTTAGAAATAAGTTTATTTTGAGTTCTTATAGGATATTCTGAACACAAAATAGGCCTTCTTAGGTTTAGTCAAATTACATTTTGGATAAATGAAATGCATGTTTTTAAATAGTTACAATGGCGATGATTTATGTTTCGTAAAAAAAATATTTGATGTTATGAGTTGTTGATTTGCTGGTTGTATGGTATCAATACTATTGAGACAGTCATTTTTTTGATGATATCGGACATAATACTTAAGTAAAATTCACGGGCCTGCTAAAAGACATTATTTAGTATTATTTAGGTATTAAAAATTATTGATGATATTTTCAATTTTAATTCGAAAACGCCCAAAATCACAGATTAATTTTTAAGATACAAACCTGTAATACCAATAACTATTTTAAGCCTTGTTTTAGTGAGAAAATCATAATATAATAACCAATAAAATAAGATATTAAAGTTCAAAAATGGCTGACTTTAGCCTAAATCCTGATAGTTTCTGATCTAACCAATTTAAGACCAATAAGCCCTGAGCTAAGTCCTAAAGGACTTAATTTATGCCAAAATAGGGCTAATCGGTAAATTAGAGGGCTAAATCAGGGCTTTTTTGTCAGAGCTCAGCTTAATAGGTTTTCTTTGATTCTACATGTCTCTGTGTTGATGCTAGTTAGTCTGCGGAAAGCTAGATTGACCTGTTACACAACTTTCTGCGGACCTTTCAGTCACTGTCCAACACTTGTCAAGACCACACAAGACTATTCACCAAAAAAAATAATATCAGTGCATACAGGGTGCTTACTTTAGGAAAAAGGTTTTGTTGGACTGTGTAAACGGGATGAGAAAGTAGCAGACATACTTGCAATAACACGACAGGCAGTTGATGATGGCACCCTTGAATTAATGACATTCAATTAAATGTAACGAATCTGCTACTGGAAAGTATGAGATCATATGATGTGCCATATGTGCTTGAATTTCATTTATATTAAAAAGAATTGGCCAAAATTCATTTTTTGATGATTTGAATATTGGTAATCCATCAATATTGATATTTATCGAAATATAATTCATTTTTGTATCATAGAAAACACCTTCTATACATTTTTGCAATCCATAATGTCAATATTGACCACCTGTTATATAATTAATAGTTATGTTTGCTGGAGTAGACAAAAACATTCTAGGGTCATTCTAAGAAAAGAATCCTCATTTAAAATACTTAAAAGATCTTTTAAAGCCACATGTGTAATATTATGCTGCAGCGCCCATTCTTTAAGTTTTTGATCTTGAATTTCGTAATATTTAAGACGCTGAAAGTCGACTTCATCATAAAAAACGCTAATGCTACTATCATCAGACACACTGGGGCTCTCTTCACTAGGTTGACATTCATTCCTATTACAAGGTAAAAATACAGAAGCTTCATCAATAGCTGTCACAACTTCAACATCAGTTGTAGCTATTTTTATCTACATCCACTTGTTGATACTGCTGTTCTATCTGAAAACACAAGAGGCAAGACCCTTATTACAATTCATTTGCATATTACTCATTTCACGTCTCTCTATCGATCGTCATATAAGAATTTAAATTCCTCATATCCATTCACACCCATACTATTAGAAAATTAAAGTTATCGCTAAATATCTACGTAATTAAAAACAGCAAGGTCAGTTAAATTAAACAGGTAGTTACGTATCTAAGAAAAACCCTGTCACACAATTCTTTTTGTCTGAAAATATTGGTATGAAATGTGGCATACCTACCTTTTTAGGGTTCCGTAGTAAACTAGGAACCCTTATAGTTTCGCCATGTCTGTCTGTCTGTCTGTCTGTCCGTCCGCGGTTTTACTCAGAGACTATAAGTACTAGAAAGCTGTAATTTGGTATGAGTGTGTATATTAATCATGGCAAAAAAGTCGTAGAAAAAAAACCTTGAAAAAATATTTTTTTTGGGTAGCTCCCATACAAGTAAAGTGGGGGAGTAATTTTTTTTTCTCTATTTACCCATCGTGTGGGGTATCGTTAAAAAGGTCTTTCAAAAATATTGTGAGGTTAAGAACACCATTTTTTGATTTAGGGATCCGTTTCCGAAATATTTGGTTTTAAAGTGCAAAATTTTGTTAGAGGTACGTGTCCCCCCCCCCCCCCTCTATCTGCTAAACGGTTATATATGGATACGTGAAAAAAATTACAGCAATAGTATATATACTGAAGTTGAAAGGAAAACTATCAGAGCTGGGTACTAAGTGCAAACTAAAAAGTTATAGGCAACCAACTTATAAAATGTACTGCAAAATGTAAAATTTCATACAATCTTCATTGTTAGATGTTTTTGGTCGTTAGACTGTGAGGTGTGAGTGTAAACAGTGTGAACTCAAAGTTGTCATTCGCAACTCCGGTTTTTTTGTCAATATTATACTTCACTTTCTGCTTAAAATTACCACTGTTGACCATTTTATGGCAAGACATCCTGTATACTTTAGAAAATAACGTTGGTTTTGATAAAGCACACGTGAAGTCCACAAGGTTTCAGACTGAACTTATGAAAACTCATAAAGCCTAATAATAGTCTACAATATTTTTCATAAAACTTAAGGACTACAAAAGGACTAGAAACCATGTCAATTGAAATATAAAAAGTCGAATTAGTCTATTTTTATACTACAAGGACTACGTATGGTAAGCAAAAGACACAATAAGCCCTACAAAGGTTTTGAGTTAGACATACAAAACTAAGCAAAATTTGGTTCTGAATAGGTCATATATATGTTACGCTTATGACCTATTTAGTCATGCTTTGGCATGTAGAGTGCCAAACAATAACCCAAGTAGAACCATTTCAAAACCTGAAGATCTCAGAACCATTTACTCAGATTGATAAGCAAGCATTACTTTATTTTAACCTCCTTTGGAATCCTATTTAGTTTTTGTCATTACTTTTCAGTTCTAAGACCTATTTGCAATTTAAAAAACTAAATATTGAGCTAAGGTATAACTTTAAAACTAAAAAAATACCATTTTAGGACTTATAAGCATATTCTGAAACCTCAGTTCCCTAAAAATGTTACTTGGGCTAGTCTCGTCAACTTTGCCGATGACTACCTTTCGCGCCATGTTGTGCGTCAGGGCAAACCCCACTTCGAATCTTCCGCAGACCGCAACCCGCACTCAACGAGTTTTAGGCATATCTTTGGTCAACAACCAAAGTCGATGCGATGCAACCGTATTAAGTGAAAAGACTAAGTAAACAGAAATATTATAAAACATATTTTTGTCACTTATACACGATAAAATATTATCGTTTTGGACCTTTTAAGACGTGATTCCTTACTAAGCGTGATTCAGCTCGTCGATTCAAACAATACCGAACCCATAGGAAAAGCCTATGGGACCAATCTCAGATCACATCAAACAATGTGTGATCTGAGGGACCAATGCTGGAAACTAAAAAAATAATCATAGCATTACCATAGAAACTGACCGTGTCGCTGATGATTTTTTAATGGAAATGACAATTTTTATGTGTTTCCTAGCATTGATCCTATAGGAAAAATTGTTCATATTGATGAACTCCAACACCCTCCAGAGGATCCAAAACGATAATTATGTCACCGTGTATAAATAACCATAAAATGTAACACATAGTAACGTTATTTACTCAAATGTATATCAGATGCGACTATGATTTATTGACCATCCACATTCATTCCACGCGCGTCGCCATGGCGGTTGAACGCTAGATTTTGTTTGTTTGTTTTTCGTGTGTGTAAGTGGCCAACACTGGTATCACATTTTTCAAGCTGCCAGGCATCTAACATAGCTTAACGACTGCCATCAACAATGACAGCCGGGACCAACGGCTTAACGTGCCTTCCGAAGCACGTAGGACGAGATATTTTTATGCCATTCGCGGTCACCCATCCAAGTGGGGACTACGCTCGAGGTTGCTTTACGTTGATTACTCAAATGTAATCACATGCGACTATGATTCATTGACCATCCACATTCCACGCGCGTCGCCATGGCGGTTGAACGCTCGAGATGAGAAAGTAAAACAAACGAATGAATAAATCAAACTTTCACACCGCGCTAACTAGTAACAAGTGCGTGAAATATATTAGTTCACCTCAAACATAGAGTATAGAATAGAGGCACTGACATTTGAATAAACTTGCTTCTTGTTTTAGTAACGCAGGTTTTTATTTTTATGTAGGTACTTCCTGTGTCATAGTTACCTACATTAGAAAAATTTTACAAACGAGTTAACAATTTACTTAAATAATCTTTATTGTACAAATACAATGTGAAACACAATCGGTGAACTAAATGCTAATAGCATAAATGAATCATACTTCTACACTGTGCTAACTAGTAACAATTTCTCGAATTTCATTTCAAATATAGAGATAGTTGATAATGCCAGTAATGGAGGCAATCGACAAGTCAGTTATCGATTTTTTTTCTTTACTTGGTCCATAAGTTCTTGCACAAACTTCCTGATGCTGGGTCATCGAGAACTATACTTTAGTTCTGTCTGATTCCCTTTGGAATGTGCAAAAAAGTTATATGGTTTAAAAATTGCTGCATGTTATGATTGCTGTGACTTAACGTTTGCTTATATGTGAACCAGCTGAATATGTGGTTCAATTTGATACTTCCACGAACGCATTCCAGTAAACAAGAGCTTTTCCCCTTTTTTAACAAACCTTCCTTTAAATAAATGGAGCTGTAATAAATAAATAATAAATAAATATATACGGACAAATCACACAGATTGAGCTAGCCCCAAAGTAAGTTCTTAAGTAAGACTTGTGTTATGGGATACTAACTCAACGATACTATATTTTATAACAAATACATATATAGATAAACATCCAAGACCCAGGACAATCTGAAAAAGATCGTTTTTCATCTTGACCTGACCGGGGATCGAACCCGGGACCTTCCGTGTCACAGGCCGGCGTGTTGACCGCTGCGCCACGGAGCTCGTCAAGTATAGACGTAATATCTAGATACACACTTTCTACTATCGCCATTTATCCCATGAAGACATATCAGTTCCTATTTTTTTTTTCTATAATATATTGTGAGTCTATCTGTAAATTTATGCCTCAAACTCGAGCAGCATCCGCCCACTCTCGCCCCTTAAGAAGTCTGCCCTTTAAAGGTGAATACCCGGCGTAGCCCTTAACTTAAAGTAATCCGGGAAACGGTAAATTCCCGGATAATTTATAGCTTTATACAGACATTAGAACACTAATTTCTTTGTAAACAGGAGTAAGATTTTGTTCAATGGATATACCTACATAATGGGTTTAATCCCATATGTTAAAGTTCCGTTTGTAATTTTGCCAAACTGAACTTTTTCAGATTGACCTGGGTCTTGGATGTTTATCTATATATGTATTTGTTATAAAATATAGTATCGTTGAGTTTGTATCCCATAACACAAGTCTTTCCTAAAAACTTACTTTGGGGCTAGCTCAATCTGTGTGATTTTTCTATATATTTATTTATAAACTATGTTCTCTGATCCTGGGTAATGTAGCCTTTTAAGAAAACTTACATGACGAGGTAGCATCTCGCCAATAAACTATCATTGAACTTACGAGTAATTGGACAAAAATTTGACAGTAATCGTTGTAACTATCGACATATTCATTAATAATAATTCAGATCATTGGAAACGAAGTTAAATTTCTATAGGAATCTCTTGTAAACAGGAATGGGTATTTGCGGTAGCCAAAACAGCGCTGTCTGATATATTCTCTGTAGTTTAACCAGTTGGTTTGGTTGCAGTTTACACAGATTATTATTGTTACAACAGATTATTTTGCAATGTGTGCATGTACAATGTACAATAACTAGTGTCATATTAGTTAAGAGTTTTGTTGTGGAGAAAATAAAGTATATTTTTATTTTTATTTTTTTTATTTAGTTTATGAGAAACAATGGATATAAACAAGCAAATACAGCAGCAAAATTATGCCACTGTGGGCTTATCATAAGACGATCATGATCCTCGTAGGTACACTAGGTACATCTAATCTAATAGGTACTATATTTTCAGATTTTTTATTTCATTACTTTATGTAAGGGGTTAGTTAATGGGCATAAAGTCTACCATAAAAAATTAAGCCACGGTAATGTACAGTTAAAAAACAAATTAGCAGCAAATGGTCCCGCGGCCCGAAAATACACGATTTCACATTCAAAGTGATGACTGGGCCATATTCACCCCAGCAAAAGGGATAGTCGAAGAGACACAATAATCGGGTTGCATCATTTAACAAATAAGTTGAAGTAAATTATAAAATAAAAAGGTTGACAGTACATGTATGTACTAAAGCCATCAAGGAGCAGTAGCCTTGATTTACGCAGACTATTGAGTAATCAAAAGCTTCCCAGACATTTATTAAAACAACTAATAAAACGCAAATTTGGAAATGTGACGAAAAAGCCCTTTTGCCATCACTTAGAAAAAAGCTCCCGACATTTATTATATGTCGAGCTCCGTGGCGCAGCGATCAACACGCCTGCCTGCGACACGGAGGTCCCGGGTTCGATCCCCGGTCAGGTCAAGATGGAAAATGATCTTTTTCAGATTGACTTGGATCTTGGATGTTTATCTATATATGTATCTATTATAATATATAGTATCGTTGAGTTAGTATCCCTTAACACAAGTCTCGAACTTACTTTGGGGTTAGCTCAATCTGTGTGATTTGTCCGTATATATTTATTTTTTTATTAAAACAACTAATAAAACGTTACATTATTTGGAAAATGTAACGAAAAAGACCATAGAAATTACGCATAAGTTGGCAACTTAATAGGTATAATAAACGCCATCGTAAAAAATTAAAATGTACAGTTTAAAAACAAATTAGCAGCAAATGGTCCCGTGGGCCGGGAAAAAACACGGTTTCACTTTCAAAGTGTAAATAACTTGTTGCCAGTGTTGCTTCTTTGAGGCTTCTGCTGCAAGCGAGCCGGGCTTATATTTAATTAAATAGCTCGTTTATATTTAGAATTTCTTTATCTTAGCACTTTACTAGTTAACAATTTATAAGTGTACTGAATCCCAACTCCCAACTAATATAAATGCGAAAGTGAGTTTGTTTTTTACGCTTTCACGCCGTATCGACTAAACCGATCATCATGAAATTTTGCAAACTCATAGGTTAGGGTACTGAGAAGGACATAGGCTATATATCACGCGGGCAAAGCCGCGGGTAACAGCTAGTTACATATAGTTATAAACATTAATGAGATGATTTGACGAAAATCGTCGATTTATGACAGCTGCCAAACCAATTGTTTCTAGATAATGGAACCATTGGTTTGTCAATTTTTTGGACGGAATTACAAAAAAGTCTTCTATTGTGTAAATTTCTCGAATTGTCTGTAATTCTTGAAGATACAAGACCGGTGTAAGCGCGGCGAAATGAAAACCGCTTCCTGTTGTGAATTCGGTTAAAATACCAAGATACCTAAATTATTTAAATATTTTACTGTGAATGTTAGATTTTTTTTCTAAAAAGATAAAGTTTATGTTAGTAAGCTAAACAAAGCCTTTAGAGCCAACGATACATACATCACAGTATCACGTTTTTATCCCTTATGGGTAGACAGAGCCTTAGGCCATAAGACCGAAAGGTAACGTTTAGCATGTAGATGGGCTTAAAGATGATATACGGAATCAAAAGTGGTGGGTTGCTAGCCGCTATTTACACGATTCCTTTCAAATTTACGCCAATACCCTCGGCCGGTTTCTACTATCAGCCAGAGAAGTAGCTGGTACACTCTACGTTTTTTCTTTCCTCCAAGACCAGCATGAAAGAAACAACGAGCCAACGATTGTCATAAAAATTCTCGAAGCGGCTAAAACATAAAAGTATCCACTCAATTCGGAATTAATTCAAAATTGTTACATACACGCATTCGTAAAATCCTAATGCATTGGGAATGTTGTAGCTGAATCCGTTCCAGCCGTGTGACTTGAATAACAATGATTTCAAATTGGATCGGGGAGATAAAATCCATGTTGCTACGTATGTGCGGTGGTAAGAGGTAGCAGAAGATATGGCTTATGCACAGATCTGTATTATCTGAGCCGCAGAGGTCGTCTTCTATGACAAAAATACAAGTTTGTTTAACGAGCGTTTGGAGTACTTTGGAGTGAAGACCTGTTAATGACAACTTGAAACTGTGTAATACTGGGAATACTTTAACGTAAATTACCCAGCCCAAGATAAAACGATAAAGTTAATATACACATACTATGACGGAATATAGAGGAATATATTTTCTTAAATAATACCTAAATCAAAGTGAATATCAGTTATAATACACTAGCGTGTTAATTTGCGTATAAGGTTTTCTAAGCAAAACGACATCGGTAAGCTAGAACTTTTAACATTGAACCTTAGACACGACATGAAAATGCGTAATCAAACATATCTGCTAATATCTGTAATCTTTATATGGAATAGTCGTTCCACGAAATCCTATTTTGGCCTACGCCATATTTGAGTAGTCTAAGAGCTCATTAGCAAATTAGCACCTCATTATGTAGGACAAACCTTATCAGCCCATTACATTATGCAAAATTCATGTGATGAGTTAATGTCATTATTTAAAACCTGGTAACTACACCGTTTTTTGAGATTGTCACTAAAAATTATACTTATTAACGGTACTTTTCCATATTGTAATATAAGTTAAACATCATCATCATCATCAGGTCTTTTTTAGTCTCCACTGCAGGAGCATGTCCCTCTCTGTACTACCAGAGCACAGACATTGTCTGTGTACCAGAGCCATATAGCCAGAGCAGTACGAGGAATTGGCCTACACTCTTCACACTGGCCAGACACGGGTTGGAGAGGTTAAAAAAAAATACTATGCATAGTCGTTTGGTTTGTAAGGTAAAAGCGCCAATGACTGACCATGTTCATTTGACATTATTAAAAATTAATAAAAATGTAAGTACTTACTTAAAAAAACACAAAATATCCAAACCGTTTTATTTTACTAATAATATTGTTACAACCTTGGTCATCCTCGTTTTTAAGGCAAAGTAACGCACCGCTTGGCGTAATTTGTTTACAGCGGCCAAAACAAAGTTTAATGGCTTCCAAGATGGTAATGAACTTGATTAATTAAATGCGCACTTTGTCGACCTACACAGTCGATAATTTTAAATTAGCTAACTCGCTTCCCTGGATAATACAGATGGACACCAATTATTGGATGGTTTAGAATAGGCTCTATTCGGTGCATTTACCTATACATTTTGTATTTTTAGACCTAAGATTGAACTACAAGTATGTACTGTCTTAAGCTGGTAAAGTTAAACAAAAACCAAGGAATCATTAAGATAATTGGCTAACCCAATTAGTACATTTACGTCCACAAAGCTATTTATTCCGTTTTCAAGCGCCATATCACCCAATTAAAAGAGACGGACATTCCACCTACGATATGAGACTGAAATATAGTGCACTAAAATGTCTGTCAGTCTGCGAATCTAAAGTCGAGGCAAAAAAATAATCGCCGATTCCGAAGTATGGCAGAAATTTGCGCCGACACGCACGCCCAAGTGAGCGGCCCCTTTATTTGACAGCAAATTAATAATCACCGACGCAACCGGAACGCCTTAACTAGCCCACGCAACAATACAAAGTGGACTCTATTATGTGAACGTTAAAGTCCAATACAAACATTTACGAATTAACAACGACTGTTATGCAATTTTAATCCTTACGGTTTGAGACATTTAAAGCGGAAATCGAGCTCCAAGGCAAAGTTAATAGGATGTAATTTATCCGGGTTAAAATGCTACGTTGCCGCTCCGGGTTTCGTGCGACTGAGACGCCTGTGGTTTCTTACTGGGCGAGGAGGAAGACAGACATGTTTCTGTTGGTTTGGTTTGTAGTCATTAGTCGCCGGCCGGCAGTTCGCGGGCGCGCCACTGACGCGTCGTCAGAGGTGCGATCGCAAACGTCGTAAGCGGCGTCCGTCCATTAATTTTCAGGAAGACGTGAAATTCTCTCAATGCTCCCTCTTTGGTAAATAGCTTTCAGCTTGTCCCACACTCCAATGTTAATACGGTGACGTTTTGACAACGATATTACTTTTCAGGTCATTTTGTGGAACGGCCTCTGTGCTATCGCGCTTTCCACTATTTTCCGCTGATTTCGATATTTAACTGTAAACATTTCATGAATGAGTTCACGATGAATAAAATACTCGAACGCGATTACAAATGGGGTAATGAGCGGTAAAGTTGGCATGTAGGTCAATTTTCAGTAAATATTTTATGATCACACAACACCAATTACTTTATCAACAAAATTACTATAATGAATTTATTTCCAGCGTTGGCTTTTTGCCATTGGAAAATGATATGGCATTATAGCTTTCGCTAACGAAGCAATTACCACGTAGGCACCAGTAAGACAATATAGGCATTCCTGGCGCATATTTGCCGTCAAACAGGCCAAAAACTGGTCTGCGATAAGTAAGGGGTCACAGGCCGCTAGCAGCCTATTCCACCACGACCATACTTGAGATGCGGGAAGCACATTACATATGCAAATCAGTCCAACTTGTGCAATGTTTGCCAAACTAGACTCAACATTACCATTTCTACGTGATATTAAGTCAATGACAGTTTGATGATAGTGAAGCGTTGTTTTAATAAAGTTTGTGACGTGATTGACAGGCGTAATCGCATTCTCTCACATATTATTAATGTTGGGTCATACTTATCGATCGACACTTTGACGAAAGATAATTACTCATATCGGAAAAGGGCAGTGTTAATACATGGTGATATATCAGAATACCACTACTAGTTGACAGAGTAATAATAGAAATTATTGTTAAGACTTAGCAAATAACATCCATAGAGCTGCTAACTGATCTGATCGAAGAACATCAACAACATACATCATACATACATATTATCACGTCTTTATCCCAGGAGGGGTAGATAGAGCCGAAGGTCATAAGACCCAGCCTCATTTAGCATCATAGAGGGAGTAAAGGTGGAAAGCGGAATCAAAAAAGTGATGGGTTGCTAGCCGCATCGCCTATTGATGTGATTCCTTAGATTTTTGCCCAATCCCTTTGACCGGCTTTTACGGTCTGCGTAAGTAAGCGAAAAATTACAGGTTGAAGAACCCTACCAGACGGGACCTGTACCACTGAGTTTGAAGCCTATTCTAACCCAAATACAGTTATTTCCAATTACCCACATGCAGTTACCCAGTGGGTGTGAGCGAGCATTATTAGCGCTACCACATGTTAAGCAATCCCGGGCATAGTCCCCGCTTGGATAGGTAACCGCAAGTAGCATATTTGGCTGTCATCATTGACAGCAGTCGTTAAGCTATTCAGATACCTTTAGGCTTGAAAAATCAGACAACAGTGTTTGCCACTTACACTCACGAAAAACAACAACAACGGAAAAGGCTTCTGGCCATCAGCTCTATATTATTTATTCTTAGTTAAGAAACAAAGAGAAAACCTGAAGACCTTGCAAGCGTTGCAATAATATTAAACTAAATGCAAATTATATCTCACCGGAGTTGAAACCTAACTCGACGACCTAATTATCTACTCGGAGTGTCAAAACAAAGAGAGTAAGTGGAACGCTGACACTATTATTAGTACGTTATATTATTATTTTTGTTCCCACGACGCCATTTTTAATCTAGTTATGGCTTATACACTTGTTATTAATTGGCTTTTTACTTCAATAGTTGGTTTTACAGGTGTTCAACTGAACAGCTGAATAGGAGTTGAAACCTAACTTAACGACCTAATTATCCTACTTGGAGTGTCAAAACAAAGAGAGTAACGGGAACGCTGACACTATTATTACGTTGCATTATTATTTTTGTTCCCACTACGCCATTTTTAATATAGTTCTGGCTTATCTTTGTGATTATCTCGCTTTTTTCAAAAGTTGGTTTTACAGGTGTTCCACTGAGCTGCTGAATGGGACTTGAAACCTAACTCGACGATCTAATTATCTACTCGGAGTGTCAAAACAAAGAGAGTAAGTGGAACGCTGACACTATTATTACGCTACATTATTATTTTTGTTCCCATGACGCCATTTTTAATCTAGTTATGGCTTATTCTTGTGGTTATCTCGCTTCTTTCAATAGTTGGTTATACAGGTGTTTTATGTTGGTGTTGTATTTTTTGTTTCAGTTCCATGTATGTGGTAAATCATGTCTTACTAAAAAAAATACTGTAGCCCGACAGTGGGATAAAACTATAAATTGCATTGAAGGTAGAAAATGTAAACAAACTCCATTTTTGACGCAAGCCGAGCATTTCCTGCATCCGATGCGGTGGAAACAGGACGCGCCGTGTGATAAAGCGGCGAAATGTGTAACTTGCGGAACAATGGATATGTTTAGTTCGCTTCACACGGGCTTAAGAGCTAGGCGCTTAGTACCTTTTTAATGATATAGGACGGCAAACGAGTAAGCGGGTCACTTGATGGTAACTGCTCAAGACCTGTTGCAGTTGTCCATCAGCAGCGATACTACAATTTTGTGAAATACTACCAAATGAACAACATAATATATTTTGACATTTGAACAATTCACACTATATGATAGGGCTCAGATCATACGCAGTGTTACGACCAATATAAAAGCTAATATGTAATACATATAATAGCTGTAACTATCTTAAGATATTTAAATGTAGCTAAAATTTTTGACGCTAGCCATATTACGTTACGAAAGCGCGTATCATTTAATTGTAGGACCGATGCAATAGGTAAGTTATGAACTTTTCATTAAATGACGAGTGACTTATGTTAGTGAGCACTAAGAAAGGAATTTTAGAAATTCAGCCCCTAAGGGGGTTTAAGGGTTTAAGAGGGGGTGAAGTTTACGCGGGTAAATAGTTAGTAATATAGTTTAGTTTATCAGTAGTTATCAAATATAGTTATCAAATATAACGTGTCAAAACTAAACGCCAGTACTAAGCACATACAATGACGCACAAACGATGCACAATACAAAGTATACAAATCCTATAGAGCAGCTGCTAACATAACCTTGCGTGTCCGTGCGTCCGTGACATCTGTTCGTTCGCTTATCGCAATCTTATCGTTTCATTATAATATCTCACGTTATTGATAATTCATATATTAAATTGATTATTCAATTATCTCTCTGCCTGGTATTTATTAAATAGCAGTAAAGGAAGGAATCATTCGGCTGATCGCTTAGTTCCTCGGATCATATTATTTTTTAACCCCGGACGCAAAAACAGGGGCGTTTTAAGTTTGACCGTTATGTGTGTGTTTGGCGGCCTGTAAACCGATTAAGATGGGTTTTTCTTTATTTAGAGGCAGGTTTCTTGGCGATGGTTCTTAGACATGTTTATCAAAATCGGTTCAGCCTTCAACAATATATTGGATTTATAAATTTTGAATGAAACATACTTTTATGAATTCTGATAATATTAAACCCCTTTCTGGGCAGTCGTGTAAAAAAGTGTGTTAAATTATGACACACTTTTGACATACTGATCTTAAAAACGCTACTTCAATATGTCATACTCATAAAGTATTAACATATTAAGACTTAACACTGGACTTACAATCTAGTGTAGCTGAATTAATTTATCGGTGGATTCGTTCAGCCTCAGGCTTTAGTCATAGAATTGTTAACTATTTAATAGTTAGAACACTTTTTAATAGTTAGAACCCTGTTTTTTGTCTAGTATGGAGCGCTAAGCGACTTCATTTTTACTTAGGGGAAAATCTTTTATATGAGTCTGTCTGTCTCGCTGGTTTCCTCTCCGTATATAGGTTGCCTTTCTCAACCGATTCTCGTGAATTTTTTTTAGCAGCTCCAATTAGGTCGTTTTTATTGTTTTTTTTTTTTTTTTTGAAATATGCCGCCTTTGAGCTCTATTGCGCTCAGGAAGATTGTGAGTTCGCTATGGCAAAACTCGCGAAGTCTACAGCTTATAGCGCCACTAGTTTATCAACGTGAAGATATAAACCTGTGATAATAATAAACTAACATGATGTACGAGTAGAAAAGTATGATCAGATTTGTCATTCTTAAACATGTCCGGTGGTTGTGGGTATGGCATCGGCCAGGCTTCCCGAGCTGCTACTTTCTCATCCCTAAACCATCCCAGCAAAGAGCATTCGAAATTCCTTTATCTCGTTTCCCCAGTCCAAAATACTCCTACCCTTCCATTATTTAACAAGGTTTCGATGGGCAGCATTGTCAAACCGTTTAACACAAGAAACTGCACACACCAACCCATTTGACAAGCGTTTTGAGTATGACGAAATCCTTAGGGGTGGCCTATGTCGTAGTAAGGCGGATCCTGTACTCCAATCATCTATGATATGCTTCAAATTTGTATCCTAGACCTAGAGTATCATCATCAGGTCTTTTTAAACACGCTTTTATTAGCTTCACTTGTAACTATGCATGCGTAAGAAATTCTTGGATCTCAATTGGACCCACCCGGTCTTCGATTAGGATGAAATTTTGCACACGGTCTGAGTTCTGATGACAATACATGAAGCGTGTTTTTTAGTTTTTTAAACTAATTATTATTAAGTCTCCACTGCAGGAGCTCGAACCTCTCTGTACTATGGAGCCATCGAGACCAAGAGTATACTGCTCAACATCCACCTTATCAATAAAACGCCCACGTTGATATTAGGTTTAACTTATCTCCATTGATAAGAAGTCATGTGCTTGTCCTATCAAAACACTGTTAAATCGTATCTAAAGCTAAACACTTCTAAATAGAAAAAGGCCTTTAGCTGTCACATTATTTGTCATTCAAAGGCAAATTAGGATTATCATAATTATCATAATAATGAGAATTAAAATTTATTGCCTCAATTCACGGTTTAACGACATGGCTAAGTTGTTAATATTTTAATCATAATTTGCCCTGCGATTTAGCCTTACGTCTGGTGGAAATGAGACCACCTAAAGCGGCGAAGATCTTAGGTTCCGCTTAGATTAAAACATAAATTTGATGTTAAACATAAAACTTGGCTTAATCAGCATCGGTTTAAAAGTTATTACACGATCGTTCAAGAAATGACTTATTTGGCAGTGCGTATGTAATATTATATGTATGATGGTAAGTGAGTTGTGTTTTTTCTCCGTAACTATTATGTTCGAAAAGGGAGTATCTGTAGAATGTTGAAGCCGTGACACTGTTTTCTTTTTTCTTTCTTTATTGTCGTTCGGGTTTGCTAAATGATTTTGCAAATTGATTTTAGTGGACTCTATAATATGAAATTAGACGCAGATACTGCACGAACGTGACTAGCCTGTGTAAAATTAAAAGAACATCTAAATACTGATACAGAACCTGGGAGTCAATTTTTTAACCAAGAGAATCGATCCGCCACTTAGTTGTCAAGTTTCCGCATGGTGAATATTAATTGGCTCTATTTTTGATTCATTATTCGAATGGGTTTTCCGAATGGTCGCCACAGGCTACTCGGAACGGACTACGCGTGCAAAATGTCAAATTTGACTTTGACCCAACTTTGAACAAATTTTTATTTTTTTCTTAAATTCTCGTCCTTAGATCCTAGCGTTTTTGCCACAACTGTCTACAAAAAGTGGGAATATACGTCCGATTTGCTTCCGATCCGATTGGAGCGTTGCCTTTTAAAAAATAAGAAATTCCAATACACCTACATGAAAAAAAATTTAGATTTTAAAAGAAATTGCAATAAAAGCCCCCCTAGATATGCCTTAGTTACTATATTAAGAAAATCAGAGAACATAATTAAAAATTTAAAAAAATTAAAAATATTTATTCAATTACTTACAAAGGGTAACAAAGTTGTGGTTGGAGCCTCCATTTAAGTATATAATATACTTGTGTTTGGAGTATCCGCTCTTCCTAGGTAGACTTAATTATGTAAGTTAATTAAATCAAAGGTTTCGATCTAACAATGAAATGAATATAATACTAGTAGATAAAAGAAAATATAAATATAAACAATAACTAAATGTACCTACCTACTTAATGATTAATACTTGGTTGCTTGTAAGTATCAGTTGTATCGAGTGTAGGTCGGTTGGTCATTTATACTTCTTAGATAAAATAAAATAAAATATGAAATATATAATATAATATATAAAATATGTTATTTGATTTATGCCATCTTAAGTTAGTAGGCAATAAGAAAAGTAATTTTAAGTAGTCTTAAGTCATAATAAGTCAATATGCATATGCTTGTAGTTATATTAAGGGTTCTATGCTCAACTAAGTAAGCTTAACTAATCTTTTTGTCAAATTTGTATATAAGTTAAATAGATCAAATCTTAGTAAAATATTTTAAGTAGACGTATAGATTGATGATTATTATTTTGTATCTCATAATTTTGTGATTTTAGCCAATTAGTAACGGTTTTTTTACAGTTATACCTATTCATTTGATATGTATTTAATTTCCTATTTAGTGTATTGTACAAATGAGCTGACTGATAGCTGAATTGTCTTTGAGCGTATTTTGTTTTAAAAGCTGGGATGGGTACAACATTATGTTTTCTTCTTTTATTTAAATTTTGAGGATTATATGTAAGATGTTTATGAGTTCTGAGTATAGTTTGAAGTACATACAACTTTCGAACTGATAGATTTCGACTGATAATTAAGAAATAAGAAGGCTTTTGTACAATTCGCAATTTTATTTTTATTACGCCATTTACTGAGAAGACTTTGTCTATAGTATATCTTGTTCATATTGAACTGGTTTTTCTACGAAAGAAGATTACGAAAAACAATTGCCTAAAGACAATCAAATTCCCCTAGAATTAAAGACACTGTACCTAAAATGGCAACACCGTGCGATTGTCGGATTGAAAATCGGACGTGTATTCCCAGCTTAAGCTACTAGTTTTGCTGTGCATTCTGGCAACCGTAACAATATTTTTTTTTTCTGGCAACTCTAAGCAAAAGAACCATTCGCACGGTTCAAAAATACGTAAAAACAGGCCCGCTCGTTGATTTTATTCACATGTGAATACGAACCGAGTGCTGACGTCACAACGAGTGGTGGATTGATTCTATTAGTTCAAAAATTGACTCCCTGTACTTTTGGTATCGGTTCTAAGCCTTGGCTGTAGGCTTTTTTAAAATTTCAGAGTCAGCAACCCACCCATGATATCTCTGGTGTTGCAGCCCATAATAAACTGCGTGGGCGTCCGAAACTAGGTGCACATAGTTGCATCTTGATTGGATAACCAGATACTGCATGAACGTGACTAGCCCGTATGCTGACAACAAACCCTGGTAAAGAAATTAAAAGAACCTCTAAATACTGCTACAGAACCTGTACTTTTGGTATCGGTTCTAAGCCTTGGCTGTAGGCTTTTTACGATCTCAGGGTCAGCAACCCATCCATGATATCACTGGTGTTGTTAGCTCATAATAAACTGCGTGGGCGGAAACCAGGTGCACATGGGTGCATCCAGATTGGAGAACCAGATACTGCACGAACGTGACTAGCCCGTGTGCCGACAATAAGTACCCAGGTAACGAAATCAAAGACAATATAATACTAACGTAATAGACTGCCCACCTCATACAAAAATATTAAACCAAATTAAGGTTGCGAAAAAGCAGGCGAATGTATGGCGCTTTTATTGCTGTGTGTCACTGTCCTAACTTGATCTGTTGGTGGCCTTTCCACACCATTGGCTCCGTGTTTTTCGTTTAAAATGCGGACGATGGAGATTGCCTCTGGTGAGTATTGAATTGAACGCTGGCTGTACAAGCGTACAGGTAACAATTAAATTATAGTCATCACATAAAGGACCGAGTCTTTTCGTTATAGAAATTAAATTATAACATTTCTCTCTGATATGAGTGGAGAACTGTGAATAGAGATAGAACTGTGAAAACGTAATCCTGATGTACTGTACTGTCTAATGAGTTTAGTAACCACTAAAGGAGCACATAATATGTCTAATTTTGTGCCAACACGCGAAGAATTTGTCTTCCCTCTGATATGAGAGAAGAACTATGAAAATGTAATCCTGGTGCACTGTCTACTTAGTAACCACTAAGGAATCACACAATGTGCCTTTTGTTGCCCCTTATCATGATTTGCCGTGGTCTACTAAGAAATCGCACAATAGGCTGCAAACCCAAGTGGGTTGCTGTAGTTGAAATCTAGCTAGGTACGAAAGAGTCATCAGCTCGCATAAGCAATGTTAGAGGAGCTTCGTCCTACAAACTACGGCACATCATTTTAAACATACGTCGGAACACATGGTGTATATTTATTTACCTAAACATCAAAAATACGTAGGTAGATATTATAGCAGCGTGAAGAACTATGCCATGCATACAAACGCGCCTATGGTATTATTTACTCTGTGATTTATCACTGGAACTTATACCACACGCGTTCTAGCCAATTCTCATGACGAAGTGTTTTTTTTAGCTGTCTTAACGCAAATTCGTACGACCTTGTCTGATGTCTTACGTCTCATATTAATGAAGTGTCTGTCTGTTGATTTCCGAATTAGCACTTTAGCGTGTCGCCTATAATTTATGTGCGCCACGTACTATCGCGGTTATTACGCCGACCTTGAATTTGATCGTGGTGACCCGGTGGATGACGAACCGTTTTGATACTTGATATCGTGGACGGTAATTTTCCAAGTCGCTTGCCATTTTCCCACGACTTCGCTGACTTGCTTGACTTAGTGCCCTTACACAGGGTTCAAATATTCTGATGGCGCATTGGCGCATTGGTGCATTTTTCCTTTTTTTCTTTATGTAATAATAGGATTGCAAACGAGCAAGCGGGTCACCTAATGGTAAGTGATCACCACTGCCCATGGACAACTGCAACAAAGGGTGTGACAAGAGAGGGTGGTGTAGAGGGGATGGGACTCCCGGCTTTTTCACACACTGAAGCATAACAGCGGTAAAGTTACTACTCAAACGTCAATTTTCTATGAGAGTATGGTACTTTCCCGGACAAGTCGGCTCATTCATGCTACTAGCAAGTATATTTCACCGGTAGCGTGGCTCTACCACAAGTACTACTACTAAACTTAAACGGGCGAATCAACCGGTCAATATGAAAAACTTTTCTATGAGATCAATGAGTGGAGACTAGAAAGACCTGATGATGATGATGATGATGTGATGATGACACCAATGCTAATACTAGAAAACTACTATTGTAATCTGAACATTTTTGACTAAGTATCATTTATTCTTAGAATTGAGAGAGATTGTATTGTATCTCCCTCACTATTGATCATGTATCATCAAACTTTTTTCACCATGGGCCCTCTTTTGTTAAACGCTACTTTTTTTCACCATGTGCCCTCATTTTATTAAACGCGACTTTGTAAAATACATATTTCCTAATAGTAAAGGAAATATGTATTTTCTTCCTCCGAAGGTAGAATAAACTTTAAAACAGACTGCTATCCTATGCAAGATAGCTTATCATATAAAATATGCTGATGATCTAATCAAAACACGCTCAGATAAGTTTCCGTCTGCTGTGCAAGGAAATTTTATCGTACTTTTATTATATTTACGTCGATAGTAGTTCACATACATACATGGTATTAACACTCCTCTTTCCCATGTGTAGGCAAAGACCATTGACCTCCACCTGCTAAAATCCTTACAAACAAATAAGTACCTACTTCTTACATTTTTGTTTGTTAATTAATTACAACAATTTTAATTTAAATAAAATTATTTTAATACGATTTTTATCGCGTTTATTACATTATTATATATAGCAGTATTGGCTCACGGTGTCTGAAGGCAGACTTCAGACACCGTGAGCCAATACTGCGTACATCCGGAACGTTATCAATAAATATTTTAGGCGGTAGATTTTGCAGTTCTTATAAAATACTAGACAAATGTCAACTTAGTCTACCTGCGACCACGAACACTGTAAAGTGCTCGAAACGTTAGGTGTATAAATAATGTAATAAACGCGATAAAAACCGTATTAGAATAATTTTATTTAAATGTGTAACAATCGCGAAAACATAAGAAAACAATTTTAATGTAAAACGCAACTGACTTGAAGGCCCCACACTAGGCACACTAGCGACGCCAATAATTTTATTCCTAATACTTTACAAATACAAAGAAATGCAAGAAAGTAAATCATATAAGCCTTAGTAAATAACCTGAAGTATTCTTGGAATCATGTTTCATATTATCAGAATCAGTGAGAATTATAAAAATCAGATTACCGCCAAAAACGGCCGTCACACTATTTCTCATAATATTAAAACATGATTCCAAAAATACTTCAGGTTCATCATCATCATTCATCATTTACAGGCTTATATGATTTTTATTCTTGAATTTCCTTTTTATTTGTAAAGTATTGGGAATAAAATTATTGGCGTCGCTAGTGTGCCTAGTGTTGGGCCTTAATATCCTTTATAAAGGAACTAAAGGACAGATTAATAAAATGATTTTTTGAGCTAAGATAATTTTGAGTAAATCTTTCAAAGGGATGTAAAAAGATTTCTTCACCGTCAAATTTGCGATTTAAAATATAAGTAGTTGCGCCACTTTTTTCTCAGATAAATCGGGTATTTTTTTAAATAATTAACTAAACTAAAGTTAATAAGTAAACTCTGTTGCTAAAGCGAAATTCATTATTTTATACTTGGTGTAAATATACCTTAGATATAGCCTTGAAAGGGCTTTTCACTTCAATCAATACAATACGAACAACTTTTTCCGTGGTAACAACAGGGAATTCGAAAAATAATTATGTTCCCCTAAAAATTGACGGCGAAAAACTTTGGAAATGTCGATTTTTTAAAGAATTCCGTGCTTTCCGAAACATTTTGTATGTAGAATTGTTTTAAGAATTCCCAGCTTTCGTACCATTGACAAGGTTGTTCACATTGACGGGCTGCTTGTTCCCGTTAAACTTATGTTAAATTTACACCGATATGTAAGTCTTACTTATTTATACGGAAGTTTTTTACCAAAATGCTTACAATTTCCTATTCAGCTTCTATCCAAAGATCTAACTGGGTCAAAATACTACAGAAAGGCGTATTCAAGCTAACGTCGATAGGTATTATTTTCCTAGCTGCCTAGGCATTATAAGCGTCGGTACTGCCATGACGATTCGCTAACAAAGTCAGTGTTCGAGGTCGTCTCCAATTCGGAAGGTTGTACTAATAAATGGCTAATAAATGCTAATAAATAAAGGAATTTTCATACATTTTATAGCCAAGTACGAGTACGATATTCAAAATCAAAATCAAAAATCAAAACGTTTATTCAGAAAATAGGCCTTTGCAGGCACTTTTTCACGTCATATCATATTTAAAATTATCTTATTAGATAATATGTATTTATTAATTGTTCAAAAGCTACAGACTACTAGCGTTTCGGAACCGACCACTGCAGAGAAGAAACGCCGAAAGAAACTCTTATCAACAGTTTTGGTCGCCTACTCGCCTGAAGGGCTTTATATGATTACGAATATTTATTCCTTATTGTCTTTTTCTTTCTTTTCTTTTTTCTTTCTTTTTTCTGTTTTCTTGTTACAATTTCAATATACATAGATTTATTATTTTTGGAACATGTTTATGTTAACGATCGAGTGTGTAAAGATAATAAACAACATATGATACTTAAAGTAGTCTCAAAGAGGCCGAGCAGACCAGTCCCCCCTGACAGCACCCGTTCACGAGTTGACGTGTGGATCAGCCATCGCTGAACTCAACCATATTAGAGGGAACTCAACGACCCGACACACAACGCCGCCACCAGATTGAACATTTTTAGTGAGCATGACTAACTCTAACTCTTAAGACATTGTCAAACAAGGTTAAATAAGGTTATGGTCTATACTTGTTGCTCGCTCGCTAACATTTACATGTTTTACAATCAATTAGTAGTTGATTCTATATAATTTAACATTGGGTGTGTTAAAAAAACCAATCACAATAAAGCAAAAACAATAGATAAATAACGTTTTTGAGGTCTCCTGTATCTCACACGAGGTCAAGGCTCCATGCATTTTTATCCGCTAAATAATGATTAACGTTATAATAGGCTCTTTTTAATAATATACTTTTAGTCACTTCTTTAAATTTTGGATAGGGCAAAGATGTAAAATCTTCTGGTAGTTTATTGTAAAATTGAATACCAAGCCCTAAGAATGAATTACTAGTTTTCTGTAGTCTACAAGCTCTTGTCACAAGTTTATTCTTATTTCTTGTGTTGTAATTATGAATGTCACTATTTTTACTATATTTTTGAAAGTTTTTATGTACATGCAGTATGTTAGCGAAAATATATTGAGACGCAACAGTTAAAATTCCAATTTCTTTGAATAACTCTCTCAGCGAGTCCCTAGCCCCAAGTTTATAGATAGATCGAATAGCACGCTTTTGCAAAACGAATATGGTGTTGATGTCTGCTCCCTTTCCCCAAAGTAGTAACCCGTAAGACATTATGCTGTGGAAGTAGCTGAAATAAACAAGGCGTGCTGTCTCGACATCTGTTAGTTGTCTTATTCTCCAAACAGCGTACGCTGCGGAGCTAAGCTTACCAGCAAGAGTTGTTATATGGGGGCCCCATTGTAGCTTCGAGTCGATAGTTATTCCTAGAAATTTTGTTGAGTCAACTAATTCTACTGTTTCATTATTAACAACTATGTTAGCTGGCACATGCTTAACGTTGGGGGTGCAAAATTTAATACATTTCGTTTTTTTAGAATTAAGCAACAGATTATTAGCAGTAAACCAATCTAATACCTGAGTAAGAGTGTTATTTACATCGTCAAAATTTGTCTTCTGTCTATCAACTTGAAAAACAAGTGATGTATCATCAGCAAATAACACTGCTTTACAGACACTGGCGTAGAATGGCAAATCATTAATATAGATAAGGAATAACAAGGGTCCAAGGATTGATCCTTGAGGTACTCCCATTTTTACATACGATCCATTAGATTTCACGCCATTTAAAGTAACTTTTTGAAGCCTATTAGCCAAATATGACCTAAGCAGTTCCAATGATTGGTTTTTTACTCCATAATAACTTAATTTAATTAATAGAGTCTTATGGTCAACACAGTCAAACGCCTTAGAAAGGTCGCAAAAAACTCCTATTGCATTTTGTGACTTCTCCCAAGCTTCTAAAATATACGTCAGCAAAGCTACTCCTGCGTCCGTGGTAGAACGACCTTTGGTGAAACCGTACTGTTCGCTATGAAAAAGTTTATTTTTATTAAAAAAAGCAACTAACTGTTTAAAAATTAACTTTTCAAAAATTTTGCTAAGAACCGGGAGAATTGAAATAGGACGAAAGTTATTAGGATCGTCTTTACTTTGCGATTTATGCAAAGGTATAACCTTACTATATTTCATTAAATCAGGAAACGTTCCTGTATCTACACATTCATTAAATATTAACGCTAGGTTAGGAGCTAAATCCTCTATAATATGCGAAACTAAGGACACGGACATATCCCATAAATCCCCAGTTTTTTTTAAGTTTAATTCTTTAAAAGTATCGATAATTGTTTTAGGTGTAACATAATCAAAAAATAAAGTATCGCTACATTCTGGTACATGATCACGTAATATATTTTCAGCTTTTTTAGGCGATGATTTAAGGGAAGCAGTTGTCTTAACTGGAATTTCAGTAAAAAAATCTTCAAAACATTGAGCGACCTCTGCATCCGTTTCAAACTTTTGATTGTTAACTTGTAATTTTAATGTTTCATTATTACATCGTTTAGTTTTACCCGTTTCCTGATTAATAATTTTCCAGGTTGTTTTTACTTTATCTCCGGATTCAGCAATTTGTTTACATAAATATTTAGACTTCGCACAAGCACATACCTTTTTAAATATTTTCGAATAATTTTTTACGTAGGTCATAAACTCTGGGCTTCTATTGTATTGTCTCATTGCCAGTAATTCGTATAATTTATTTCTACTTTTATAAATTCCTACAGTGGCCCATTCACTAAACTTTTTCTTATTACAAATGCTACGCTTCTTAAGTTTGAACGTTTTATTAAATTCCGTGTCTATAGCCTTAAACAGTTTATTATAAAGTACATTAGGAGTTTCTCCCTCATCACAAATAATTGGCATCTTTTTAGAGATATTAGCTTTAAATGCTTCTAATTTTGATTTTGAGGAAGGTCTATAGGTTACTTTCGGCAATTCAGTATTTATATCATAATTTAAAAAAACGGCTGATAAACCAAAATGATCAGACGATATTTTTTTAACTACGCTTTTTTCAAGAGCTTCGCAGTTACAGAAAACATTATCAAGACATGTGGCTGTCGATTCGGTAACTCTGGTTGGTTCAAGAAATAAGTAATCGCAATCAAATGATTTAAATAAGTTAATAAAACCAACGCTCTCTTTGTTGTTTTTCAATAAATCTACATTAAAGTCACCACATACTAAAATTTTTTATTACTAAGGCTTACTTTATGCAAAACATCCTCCAAAATAGACTCAAGTAAATTGTAGTCTGATGTAGGAGGACTGTATACACAAACTATAATGTACCTCTCGAGTTCAATACAGGACAACTCAACCTCCCGTTCAACAGTTAGATCAACAATATCTTTTCGTTCTTTACATTTCATACCATTACGAACTAAGATGACACTGCCTCCATGGATGGCTGCCATACGGGCATACACACTGTGCATAGTATAATTGGGAAAATTTAAGTGAACGTTATGTTTTTGTTCAAACCAGTGTTCTGTTAAGCATAATACATCAATGCACTCATTATCTAAAAAAAGTTCTAATTCTAATAGTTTGCTGGCCAGGCCTTGCATATTTTGATGAAAAATGCTAAAACGTTTGGCACTAGCCGTTGTCTCATTGTTTAGTTTAAATTACATCTAACATTTGGAATGTCAACACCGACATTCGGTGAAATGTCAACATTCTGCTTTGTACAAAGTACTGCAGCAGAGTCTTGTATATTGTAAGCTACCAATGTAGCAATTTGTCTTTTATATTCTGATGGAAGATACATAGTAACTTCGGTCAACTTAAATCTAGAAATAAATTTATTAATATCTAAATAAAAAATAGCGTCACTATGACGGTATGTCAAATTATACATATGAACATTCAAATCATATATATGCTTATTTGTAGCATAGTCAGCTGACTCCTGATAAGGAAAAGCACATAGTATGTATTTACATCTTGTCTTATTATTCAACTCTAGGAGCATGTCTATACTTTGTTTTAAATCCCTTTTTTTAATAGATGAGCAATCGCCACTTAATAAAAGTAATGTGGTATCTTCATCTAAGGAGTCATGATTTATGCTATTAATTAAACTAGTATAAGAGGCCCCGGGTGTACATGTGTTGTATACTGTACAGTCATGCTTAAGAGTATTATAGATCATACTGCTCAGACCTTGACCTAGTTGATCTGAGTAAATTAACAATTTTTTACACCCCATTCTCCTATTGAAACAGTTATCAATAGTATCAATCTTTGTCTGCATGTCGCAACTGACATTTTGATACTCTTTTGTTCTAGTATCATCAATAATTACTGGTGATATGGCAGATGACGTCCTGAGAGTACAGTCACACTCAGGTGTCTGTATGGAAGAGACACACTGCTCCTCACTAAAGTTAGCCAGATCAATTAATGTTTGAGCAGCTGAAATATGTTCACTATGTTCTTTTTCAGACAGCTCATACTTTTTTGTCACACTAGCTAGGGACTCCTGCAATAGGAAGATTTGCGACTGTAATTCGTACATTTCAGTGTCATAAATACGACTAGCTAAGTAGAGGTTTTCTTCACTATTTTTAAGTTCCTTAACTAAAGACAATTTTTCCTTCCTTAACTGCGTTAAAGTTTTACAATTTTTTTGCTTTAGGAGTAATTTCTTAGTGCGTTTTATCATTTTATTTATTTTAACATACTTTTTTATTTTGTTATGACTGGTTAAAATAAAAAATGTTGACTGCGGAGTACTCGCAGGTATTGGGAGTTACGTATGTTAAAACTAAATGCTAAAAGGCGATTGTATTACAAAAGATTTTTCAAATGCAGATTCTTCTTTACTAGGTGTTAAATTTGGTAAGAGTTTGGTTTCAAACAAAACTGATAGTTTTCTTTTCATCTTCACTATGTATACTGAGTAATAGTAAAAGTCAAGAAGCAAGAAAGAAATTCCTTCAGGGATAAGTCCGCCACTCTGCAGGTACTTTCTTAAACTGTATATTAGCCTCGTTAAATTGTATTTTTATGTCTTGTACTCTAGAGAGTATGACAAACAAACAAAAGTAAGAATAGGAATATAGTATTTGTCTTTATTTTACTGACAATTTTTTTATTCTTTAAAAAAAACGAAATATGTATCGGTCACAAATAATTATATTTAAATCCATCAACTGTTTAATTGATAAAACGCGTAATGGAGAACAGCCATTAACAAAGCAATTTTCTATGCTGCAATTTCTAATAGGTGAATATTAATGTTCTGTCTACCGATGAGCCGAGTCAATGAAGCCCTTGTTGATGTAACAATAAGAGCTACTGTTGCGTGTTGCATACAAATATGGCGACTATTCATTGGTATGCAAACGGAGCAGCCGAACACAGGACACATTGTCGCAGACAGATAACGGAGGTAGTAATGCAAGCGTTGCGATTTGTATTGTCTAAAAGCCAAATCCATTTTGTTCGGTTTCGCTTTGTTACGAGTGTTCACAACTTCACTTGATATAAAAAGTAGATTTCGTCTCAATAATAAAAAAGAACGGTAGCCAGAAAACAGGGTATACATATAATAATGTTTTCATCCCACGGGACTGAAATGATTTAAAAGTGCACACAAGATTTTGTTTCCAAAATGTCCGTTATAAAAAGGTAGAATCATATTTCTTTTAAAAATCCAAAATATGGATCGATCACAAAAATAATTATATTTAAATCCATCAGCTGTTTAATTGATAATACTCGTAATGGAGTACAGCCATTAACAAAGCAATTTTCTATGCTGCAATTTCTAATACGTGCATATTAATGTTCTGTCAACCAATGCGCCGAGACAATGCGGCCCTTGTTGTTATAGTGATAAGCGCTACTGTCGCGTGCAGCATACAAATATGGCGACTATTCATTGGTATGCAAACGGAGCAGCCGAACACAGGACACATTGTCGCAGACAGATAACGGAGGTAGTAATGCAAGCGTTGCGATTTGTATTGTCTAAAAGCCAAATCCATTTTGTTCGGTTTCGCTTTGTTACGAGTGTTCTCAACTTCACGGCCATTTGTGTATAAGAAAAGTATTTCTTCCATTTCATCTTTTAAAAAATTCGGTAGCCAGAAAACTGAGACTATATGTTTTCATTCCCACGGGACGAAAATTATTTAATCATGCACTCATGTTATTGTTCCGGACCGTTAAAAATGGTAGAATCATATTTTTAGAGTTTCACTCACCATTTTTTAAAAACAAAATACTCAAGAATTATGGTGTTTTATTATTATTGAAAATCCTACAAATCCGTCTGCGGTTATAATTTTGATAATAAAATCTAAAGACCTCTCAAGTGAACATCCATCAAGGCGAAAGTTATAATTGAGTGGGCAAAAGAAATATACAAACATAAACTGAACAAGCATAACCCTCGATCTGGCGGAGTCGAGTAATAACTACAAATGTAGTGCACATGCGTTCTCTATCTAGATTGGTCTGTGGTTACAGTACAGATAATACAAAAAGTAGTGCATGCAATCACTAATTAAAAATAGCGAAAGCGATAAGATATTGTGTATAATGGCGTGGGGAGTGTTATGTGATATTTTTATCAGCTTGATAAGGCAAAGTGACATTAACTGTAAGCGGTTTCGCTTGAACGTAGGGTCGATTTTCGCGTAACGGCGAGCCAAATCTCGACAAGGTCAAGCGAATGCGTAATTAAGAAATTTTACGATAACGATTGTGACGTTGACGACCTCTGCGAACTGAATGTAGGAAATATTTGAGACGAATTATCACTTAATACAAGGTTGATAACGTCTATCACCATCATCAAATTTAAGAGTTGGGCTCTTGTCGGTGGAGCTTCATCCATTCCTCTCTTTCTTCCGCCAGTGTTTTCATTTCTCTTTAAGAAGCAACGTTATTATTTTTTCTTTTATTTGTTTCTTGAAAGTGTATTTCGGCCTTGCGTGATATCGCATGCCTGAAAAATACTTCTGAAAATAATCCGAAACCGCATAAGACCCATTACAGAAACTCAGATAGATCAGACCAATATGGATGTAAGCAAACCAAGGGAACGCGGGAAGCAATTTTAGCACTAAGACTGATAGTAAATAGAAGAATAGGTTCAGAAATAAATACACATATAGCTTTAATTGACCTCGAAAAGGTATTTGATAAAGTAGATTGGAAACTGATATCATCTATAATATAATTAATTTGTCAACATCATTTAAACCACTGTTTGGCATCTCTCCTGTAGCATAATGGGTTAACTGAAAGATTAAACCGAACTATAGAGAAGCGCCATCTTCTATCTTTTTGTCAATTTTAAAAAATATGTGTCTGTAATCGTTCCTAAATATAAAAATACTAATCCATCGTGGTTGTGAAAGAATTGTATGATTATTTCTTTATGACATGCAAATATTTCCAGGAGAGATTTCTAAACGTAAGCAGCCAAATAATAACTTTATTTTTACGTTTGTACTTTGTTTAAATTTAATGCATGCGACGACGACTTACTAACTTACGACTTACTAACGACAATTTAGTTTTTTTTTACTAAATAACACCGCATATCCTTACCCGAGCGTGTTTCCTGTTGCCTTATCATCTGTGGCTTAAAGTGACGCAAAATACTTACTACTAAAATGTCCAATAATGCTTTGGAAACATACCTGCAAAAGAAAAAACACATTAAAACTAGAATTTTAAAAATTGGTCTGGGAGTTTCGGTGCATATTCAATGCAAACAAACAATCAAATCTTTCCATAATATTCGATAAAACATTAAGCTAATTCTCACAAACCCCCACCAGTTCTAGCAACTGGCAGACGTCTTAATGAGTTACCTCTTTCATTCCAGCTAAGCAACGCAGTAATAAAATACCCGTGAGGTAAGAAACTGCAACAATTATGACATTCCGCGCATGCCAAGTTACAGCGTTGCGTACACACAAGGCACAGAATTAATAATAGTACTAACTAACAGACTTAGAGGAAAGCCCAGGCACAGTTACTTCAAAGAAATAAAGGAAAAAGTGGGAAGTGTATCATACCAGGGTGTTAAGAGATTGGCAGAGAATAGAGACAGATGGAGGGAGCTCCACCGACAAGAGCTTAGCTCTTCAATTTTGATGATGACTAACTTACAGCACGGAAACTCGTAGCGTCCCCCGCAATACGGCGTCCCCGTACCTCTCCCCCGTGCTGATTGGTTCTTTAAAGGCATTAAAATAGAGTTAGTTGCAATCGCCCGGTACGCCACGCGTTGCATGTTTATTGAAACATTGATAATTGATATGATTGATTGATAAATAAACAAATAAATATCAAATCTTTCCATAATATTAGTAAAGTTAAAGCAATAAGCTTATTCTCACAAACCCCCTCCAGTTCCAACTCGCAGACGTCTTAATGAGTTACCTCTTTCATTCCAGTTAAGCAACGCAATAATAAAACAGCCGTGAGATAAGAAACTGCAACAATAAATTATGGCATTCCGCGCATGCCGAGTTACAGCGTTAGGTACACTCAACCACACATCAAGCATCCCAAATTCATTGAAATTTAGTTATTATTACCGCAGCATAAAGACGCCATCATGAATTAAGCAAACGAGAAATAGTCTATGCAATTGTGTGAAATACAGTATAGATTATGCGGATTCCAATTTTAGGGTACCGTACGCAAAGGGTAAAAACGGGCCTCTATTACAAAGACTCCGTCGTCTGCCCGTGTGTCACGGGGCTGTATAATGTATGTTTGTTTGTGTTTCATATACAATGTATAAGTGGCTCACACTGTTGTCAGATTTTTCGAGCTGACTCAAGGCATCTGACATAGCTTAACATAGGCAGTAGGCATTGATAGTTAATAGATGAAATTTGCACAGAATTTGAGATGGTTAAAGCTTAAGCTTAAGATTGGACCCAAACAAGTTACGTGCTTTTGTGCTCTTGTAGTTTGAAAATATTTAAGAGACATAAAAAAACACGATTCGATTTCTTGTACTTGAAGTACTTAAATTTAAAAAAATACACGCAAAAATGCGATAACTTTCTCACGCCTTTAGTAGTGACTTGCTGTTAACTGTACCTTAATTAATGAATGGCACGCAAGATTACGCTGCCGAATTAGAGAGGATATCTAACGCTGTTATCATTTAGTTTTTAGTTAGTTTATCGAGTCGGTAGCTTTATAGCAAGGAACTCGACCTTTCACTTTCTCCTCGGACGGGGCAAAAGCATTGGGTTTTGGCATAGCCAATGAATACAGCCTACGTTTCGTTTTTTCGTATAGGTAACTAACGCCAGTGTCATATATTTACAATTTAAGCTACCTGAGTAGAGGACTTAAAGAAGAGCCTTCCGAACCACCGACGAGTTATCTCTATACTAATATCATAATATAGATACAATAAAGAGTAAAGATTTGATTGTCTTTTTGTTTGAATTGAATAACTAGGCTCCGAAACTAATGGATCGATTTTCAAAATTCTTTCACCAAGAATGCTAATTTCTCTGCGGGTGACATAGGCTATAATTTACGCGGACGAAGACGCGGGAAAATTGCTAGTGTATACGATGGCTATTGTTGACAGTGCGTTCAAAGATTAGCCATAATATGACGGAGACAGTTTTTTCTGAGCAAGGCCGTCATTTTGACGCAGTCGGGTAAACACAGCAGATTTCAAGTTAATAAAGCAATATCGGTGTCAGATATTAAAAGGCAGGAAGCGGTAAATAGAAATGGAGTGCGTTTACGGGTTACGCTACAAAGGTAGAATATTAAAGAAGCTGTTACAGCAATCTATAAGTCCTATTTCTCTTGGAAATAAATCATTTCCTTTGCTCGTCGTCACTGATTTCCGTGACCGGAATTATGTTAAAGCAATGGGATTTTTATGGCCGTGTGGTTCCCGGCAGAGAAGAATAGGACCACTCCAAGTCTTCCCGTGGATGTCGTAGAAGGCGACTCAGGAAACACAAGCTTAACGAAGCTTATAAACATTAAAGAGACCTCTCTAACCCGTCTGGCTAGCGGGGAGAATGTAGGCCAAATCCTCTGACTGCTCTGGCTAATATATGGCTCTGGTAGTACAGAGAGGGTCGAGCGAGCTCCTGCAATGGGTACTAAAATAGACCTGATGATGATGATGAAATACTCTATTAATATGGAAAATGAAAACTGCTTCTGCTGTTCAATAAATCGTACGTTTCCTTCGTAAATAAATTGCGTCCATCGCTCGTCGTCCTTGATTTACGAGTCTCGATATAGTTAGGTATCGAAAATAGTTTCAGCAATACAAAAAGTATTGGCTTCTAAAGCAATTTAAGGGTTGATACACGGACAACTTTAATAATGAAACACAATTGATGTGTAAGTTGGTTTAGTTATTAATATGGAAAATGAAGGTTGTACTTCGTATGTTTCGCTCGGAAATAATTTATTTCCAACGCTCGTCGTTCCTGATTTACGAGACTCGATTTAATAGTTTCAGGAAGCCTGCGGCGTCGTGTGTAATAGTTGTTATAGCGGATATAGTCTTACCCAAAATTTTAAAGACGAAGATTAAATATTATGGGGTGAATAGGTGAAGAACGGAAGAAACTGCACGGCAGAGTAGCCGTGTGGCTCCCGGCAGAGTAGAAAAGGACCACTCCCAGACTTCCCGCGGATGTCGTAGAAGGAGACTAAGGAAACACAAGCTAAACAAAGCTTATGAATATCAAAGAGACCTCTCCAACCTGTCTGGCCAGCATGGAGAGTGTAGGCCAAATCCTCTGCATGCTCTGGTAGTACAGAGAGGGTCGTGCTCCTACAGTGGAGACGGAAAGGACCTGATGATGATGAAAGTAACTAAAGATGGATTGCGAGCCATATCACCTATTAACATGATTCCCTACGGGTTTCGCTCAATTCGTATACTCCTTAAGCTCGTATTTGCTACTAAAACAGCTAACGCCTTGACTGACACACCAATACCTTACTCACAATTGATATGTAAGATAGCATATTACTGTGTAAAATGAACGCTGCTGCGTATGTTTCGCTCGGAAATAAATTATTTCCAACGCTCGTCGTCCCTGATTTACGAGATTCGATTTAATAGTTTCAGGAAGCCCATGGCATTGTGTGTAATAGTCGTTATAACAACACAGTCTTTATCATACGGGGTAAATAGAACCTAGAACCATAAAATCGAAAGACGAGTAACTGTAGGGTGAATAGATCAAGAACGGAAGAAACTAATGATGGATTGCTAGCAATGCTAGCCATATTGCCTATTAACATGATTCCTACGGGTTCGGTTTAATTCCTATGCTCTGTAAGCTCGTATTTGCTAAACAGTTAAAGCATTGAATGACACACGTATCACTTAATAATTATTCACAATTGATATGTAAGATAGCATTTTACTGTGTAAAATGCTATGCTGCTGCGTATCTTTCGCTCGGAAATAAATTATTTCCAACGCTCGTCGTCCCTGATTTACGAGACTCGATTTAATAGTTTCAGGAAGCCCGCGGCTTGGTTTGGACTATAGCATAGCGCACACCGTGCCTATATCGTAGCGAACATGTTGTAGTAACGTGTTCGTATACGATACGTCTCTAAGGCCTTGTTGACTGCAAATGACAAGGAAGATTTATAATGATATGAACAATTAAAGCCTCCGATTGATAAATTAAAAAGCCCGCATTATATAAAATATAAGCAAGAAGATAAACGAAACAAGTGGTAATTTTTTGTTTTGCGCATTTTTTAGTGTTTTAATAACGGCAACGTTTGAAATATTTACTTACTATATTAAGTATATTCATTAAATAAATAATTACTTGAAAGGGGGCACCCACAAAACAAACGTGATTTTTGCTCTAACTAACTATAACTAGTCTAAACGTTGTATATACAAAGGTACGGAACTCTTTGCGCAAGTCGGACTCGCAATTGGTATTTCTACTCAAATTATTATGTTCAAGCAAAATAAATTGTCGAGAAAATCCTAACCCTGACCCCAAAGTAAATATTTTCTCAGTATTCGCTCTGGTCAATACACGTGCTGGATAAATGCCACGTGCACTATTTTTCCACAAGCGTTCCCTCAACACCAAAGTGCTATTTTTCCCAGCTTATAGTTTATTAATCATAAAGCTTAGATTAAGGGGGAACAGTAGGCACAGTAGCGACGCCAATCATTTTATTCCTAATATTTTACAAATAGAAAGAAATTAAAGAATATAAACAATACAAGTCTTAGTAAATAACCTGAAGTATTTTTGGAATCATGTTTTGATATTATGAGAATCAGTCATTGAGAGAAAAAGTGATAACCGCCAAAAACGGCCGTTTTTGGCGGTAATCAGATTCTCATAATTCTCACTGATTCCGATAGTAATAAACATGATTCAAAAAATACTTCAGGTTATTTACTAAGGCTTGTATTGTTTATATTCTTGAATTCCTTTCTATTTGTAAAGTATTAGGAATAAAATGATTGGCGTCGCTACTGAGCCTACTGTTCCCCCTTAATAAATAAATAGTAACAAGAAAAAAACAAAAAGTTGAGCTAGTTTCACAGTAAGTTGTGAACTTGTGTCGTAGGATACTAACTCAACGCTGCTATATTTTCTACGGTCTACATCCTTATAGGTATAGAGAAGTATTCAAGACCCAGGACAATAAGAAAAAGATCGTTTTTCATCATGACCTCATCGGAAATCGAACCCAGGACCACTTGTGTCGCAGGCTAGCGTGTTATCCGCTGCACCATGGACGTCGTTATTATTAAGTGATCATCTTGTTTCACTTTTCGGACAGACTTAACAAAAGTATTCAGCTGTTAGTTTCAGGTCTATCCTACTTTTAGTAAGAATTCTTTAATGTTTCGTCAATATTATTAGTTCTACAACGTTCATATTTTTCAATAAGCTTAGTCCGTAGATTGAACTAGTTTTGTTGAATGAGCAGACAGCAGCAAGCAGCAGACGATATGTCGCTGGATTAAGTGTGCATTCGCAGGTAGCGAAACGTCATCTGTCGTTGCTGTCGGCTACAAATTTGTACACTTGTGGTTAAATCTTTAAACAATTTTCGGCTAAAGTTAGTGATGGTTGATGAAAATGTACTTTCAACACAGACTCAGAGGCTCGGGTCGCTTGGGTTTTGAACTCAAACCTTTAATTATTAATATGGCGGGTCATTTCAGGCCGTCAAGTTTCGACCTCATCCGAAGGTCTTCTTCGGGCCGAATGTGAACCGAGGCGTTTTAATCCCAACCTTTCAGTTGATAGTCGCACTCACCAATCGCTTCTCTTAACGTTTTTAATTGTACTTATTGTAGCAGGAAACTATTACGTTTGCATGTACATTGGCGGATATGAGTGTTATAGTAGACAACTTATTTAGTGTATAATTTTGCTCATTAAAAGCATAGGCTTGTTAATTATAAAGAAAGAAAAATAATTATTGGATACTTCAGGTAATAACAAAAAATTATGACTTTTACAATTATTAATTATATGTTATCAGGTAATAAATGACTGTAATTGAAATAATATAGTAAGAGCTGTTCTCATAAATCTAACTCGTATATCATAATAAAATAGAGTGCAGACGCTAGGGACTGTGAAGCGTTTTACTGCACTTGGGGATCTTTAAAATAAATTATGTAAGTACTATAAAGTGAAGAAACATATTTAATATCTTTTTTTTTAGCACCGAGACTAATTCAACGAAACAAAGTATAAATAAATAAATATATAGGGACATATCACACAAATTGAGCTAGCCCCACTGTAAGTTGTGAACTTGTGTCGTGGGATACTAACTCAATGATACTATATTTTATAATATATACTTATATAGATAAACATCCAAGACCCAAAGTATGACTTTGAAGTTCAGTGACAGCGGAACTCCTAAAATCAGATCGAATTGAACTCTCTAGTAATTATTTGTCGTATTTGGTAATACTTAAGGGGGAACACTAGGCACAGTAGCGACGCCAATCATTTTATTCCTAATACTTTACAAATAGAAAGAAATTCAAGAATATAAATAATACAAGCCTTAGTAAATAACCTGAAGTTTTTTTGGAATCATGTTTATTATTATCGGAATCAGTGAGAATTATGAGAATCTGATTACCGCCAAAAACGGCCGTTTTTGGCGGTTATCACTTTTTCTCTCAATGACTGATTCTCATAATATTAAAACATGATTCCAAAAATACTTTAGGTTATTTACTAAGGCTTATATTGTTTATATTCTTGAATTTCTTTCTATTTGTAAAGTATTAAGAATAAAATGATTGGCGTCGCTACTGTGCCTAGTTCGCATTGACGTATTAACCGCCAGAAGCGGCCACTTAATATTAATCAAAAATTCTCTTAGCAAAGCGAAGTAAGAAATTAGATTTTATTTTTAAATTAGATCTTATAATAAAAAGATGGTGGCCGTATCGTTCATACAAGCCTGTTAAATCGGTGTGAAAGGACTTTCACACTTAAACATCGATTTAAGAGAATCCTTTTTAGACATATCGATATTAGTAATAAGTTTCTTTCGGCGTGTTCTTCTCAGCAGTGGTCTTTCCGAAACGATTGTTGTTTTTCGATTTTGCAAATATAAAAAAAAAATAACAAGAAAGATAAATGACGTTCAAAAAGTGATTCAATACAAAAGATCCAAAATTTGAATAAAATCTATTCATTTCATTTACTGTTAAGAGAATCCATAATAACTCTCTTCATAGACAGAGTCACTCGTTTTTTATGAAGTATGGATAAACTTCAACGTCACTTACAAAATAAGTTCCGGAAATGAGGAGTAAAAATGGCAATGTAAAAACTGGTCTGCGGCGTAATGATATTAAAGCAACGATGCATTTTCATGAGTGCAATTACGAGTATGCATCGAGCTTAAATCTAATTGAAACGGCCGATATTTAACGGTTTTTATCATTGTAAATTGATTCCATGTGCAAATCTGAAGCATTCTGTGTAATGAAATTAAAAGTACATTATGATGCAAGTACGGTACGCTGGATGTTATAAACGAGATGTTTTAGCCTGTAGGCACAAGGCGAAGCCGAGTGCTATTAATGAACCGATAACTGTAACAGCCAGCTTACTGTATACGAGCATCTTACGACGTTTTTCAATACATTTGCAAATACCATAAAGTGAATTAGGCAATTGTGTTTGGTGTAAGGAAAAGTGCTTGACTATTCAGTAAAATACAATAACAATCCAAGTTTCGATATCATTCCAAACAAGTTTTTTGAATGCACTAATTAATAATAACCAAGATCGTGCAGTTAGAACGTGGCAATGTTAATAAAGTGTAAATTAATCGTGATCTTGCCTAATGTTGTAAAATAACGCTTCAAATTTTATTACAACTTAATCACACATCATGGTCACTGGTTTAATCTATCTTAAGTAAATAAATCATAGTCGGTCATATGATAGCTGCAACGTATTTTGTAATGACGAAAACTTTGTATACCATTGTCATATATGAACTTTTATTGGCTTGACTTTTACGTAAAAAAATCTTGGAATCTTAATTTGACCCACTCCCGGTCTTCGTTCAGGATGAAATTTGGCACACGCTCCGAGTTCTGATGACAATACATGACTAGCGTGCTAAAAGCGTGTTTTTAAGTTTTTTAAAACTAATTATAAATTATTAACGCTAATAAGACACCTATAAAATATTGGGATTTTTCTTTAATTACCTGAGGTAAGGCCGATAGTCGGCAGTCGGCGACATTATCGATGTCACTTAGAAAATAAGTCCCTAAAAAGTAAATGAGGAGCCAAAATGTTAATTGATATATATGAATGTAAAAGCTGGTATGCAGCGGCGTGATCGTATGATAAAACGATGCATTTTCATGACTGCAATTATGCATCGATGGCTAATTTGATTAAACAGCCATTACTTAACGGCTTATATTACACGGAGAAAAATCGGTGACCGGAAAAATTACTAGAATTGATTAGTAAAAAATAATTACAAGAATTTTAATTTACGTAACTAAATTATAGTGTCTATAACAATATTCTGGTAAACGTTACTAACGTTTAGTTTTCTTTGCATTTGATTTTGTGTAGTAAACTTCGTGTGATCTAACAAGAACTCTTGTGCTATCTGCCACTAGTCTAGATCTGTATTCATTACGAGTCAATGAGTAAGCAATGCAAAGTAAACTAATAGTGATTTATATGATATACTGTAAAGTGGTGAATACCGGTATCACTAGTTTTTGTAACAAAATACTCTGGTTTAAGTACAACTTTGTTGTTTGTAGAACAATAACAGATTCACTTAATAATACGATATAGTATTGGTATAGATAACAAATACGAATTTAGTGAGTAATATTAAACATCTGGTTTTAATAACATAAAAATACATTTCATATTAACAAACCAATTAATTTGTTAACACAAACAACACACCTTGCCGTGAATACGAGCTTTATCGTAATCCAAACTTCTTGTTTTGCAGCAAAAATGGACCGCATTGTCACAAATGTCAAAAAACCACTCAATTCGCGGACAGCAGCAGCACAGCTGTCACGTCCCTTTCAAATTTTTATCTTTCCGTTCAGTTACGTAATCGGTACCTCTGTATTGTATCACAGTCGTTTTTCCGGCTAATGTGCATTTGAAGTGTATAAATTAACTCAAAACATGGATGAAGACGTAAAAAATTTGATAACAGAATGGCATCTTCAAGAATATATCCCATTTTAAGGTAAGCTAATTTTTGGTAATTTTCGGAGCAGGTTCTCTTTAACAGAACATGAATCAATATTATAACGGGTGTCTCAAAAGTGCGCAAAGGATTTGAATGTTTTTCTATTTTTAAAATATACAATATGGCGGGTTGAAATTTGACACATGTAAAATTAATTATGGAGCGTTCCACAATAAATACTATACATATAACGAGCCCTCAGAAACACAAAATCATAAGTAGGTACCTTCTATGTGGGTATAATTTTCAGGTCATGGCTGATGAAGGAAGGGAAACATTTTCAAACTTTTGCCTGATTGTTATGCAGTAGCAAACTAATAGGTATCATAGATTCTGAGCGCTTTACGAGTTTTAAGTGAAGTTACGAGTATGAAATTCACTGTGTGGTTCCCGGCAGAGTAGAATAGGACCACTCCAAGTCATTCCGTGGATGTCGTAAAAGGCGACTAAGGAAACACAAGCTAAACAAAGCTTATAAACATCAAAGAGACCTCTCCAACCCGTCTGGCCAGCGTGGAGAGTGTAGGCCAAATCCTCTGACTACTCAGGCTAGTATATGGCTCTGGTAGTACAGAGAGGGTCGTACTCCTGCAGTGGAGATTTGAAGGACCTGATGATGATGATGAAAAATGACGTTAAAACCTAAAGAACTCATTTTGTTTATCTTTGCAGATAATCAAGTTTCATCAGGCATTTTTCCGATGCTGGATGCTGAATTGGCCAAAGATTTAATCATTCCAGTGGAGGTCCAGATTCCAGTGGTAAATAGCAATTTACGAGCGAATGTGTTGAAAACTAATATTTTCAATTTTATACGTAGTCAATTAGAAAATATACATTTTGTATAAAAATCGTTACTTATTTGTAAATTATTAATTATAATTCTTAAAAAAGACTGAATGATTCTGTACAGTTCCTTATGTTAAACTAATTATGTAAAAATAAACAATGTTTTAAAGATTCAAGCATTTTATTTAGTATCCAATGTAAATATAGCGGGCGATTTTGTAAATGTTACATTAATATGTTAGGTACCTAGTACTTAGTAGTTTTTACTGAAATAACGTTATTTTCACAATCTAGTAACCATTTGATGTTGTTGTTTAACATCGTTGCTGCTTATCATAGATGCAGCGACATTACACAATAACAACAAAAACGGTTACTAGAATGTGAAAAAATGTAATTTCAGTAAATAACTACCAAGTACTAGGTACCTAACATAATAATGTAACATTTACAAGATCGCATCGGTAGAAACCACACTATAAAATTTGACTCAACTCTTCGTGTTGTTACTAGTACGTAACATTCTGGTAAAGAGTACCGTGAAGAAAGTAAAGAGTAGCACCCATTTGATGCTCTCAACCCTTGGTGTTGTTACAAGTACGTAATATTCTGGTAAAGAGTACCGTAAACAAAGCAAAGCGTAGCACACATTTGATGCTCTCAACTCTTCGTGTTGTTACAAGAACCTAATATTCTGGTAAAGAGAACCATGAACAAAGTAAAGCGTAGCACACATTTGATGCTCTCAACTCTTCGTGTTGTTACAACTACGTAACATTCTGGTAAAGAGCACCATGTGTAAAGTATCGACAATCGTTAGTGTTTGTAACCTTTACTATATTAACTAGGTAAGGATAAAGAAAACTCTGTTTAGTATATAGAATACGGCTATTCTTGTTGTGTCGATAACAATAAGAAAGTCTCGTGTTAGCAATCGTTGTTCTTGTAAAAACTACAAGAGTTTTTTCTCCGTGATACCTATAAACCTTCCTCATCACTCTATCTATTGGTGAAAACCACATGTAATCCACGCAAAAGTTTCTGAGTTTATCGCGAACAGACAGACGCGGAGGAGGACATTGTATTATAATATGTAGTGATGATAGTAATTTTAAGTTTGTAAATTTTGAGTCTCATGATTACCGTGTGTATGATATGGGTCTTATAAATTTATACAATAGTTAATTGAATACTCAAAGGTATCTAATCATTCTCAAGTATCGCTCTGTTACTGTCTAGGTAATAACCACAGAACTATATCAAGATAGATAGAAGGAAGAAGTGTATGTACCTCGCGTGGAAAAATTAAGCCTCAATGGCTCAAATGTTCGGCGCGAAGCTCAGTCGGCGAGCGACCGCAGTCCGCGTGCGACGTCAAGTTCTTAAAACAAAATGACTCGTAGTTCGGTAATTTAACTGTGCAAACAACACCAATAAAGGTGGAGCTGGAGATCAAGGTATTTCCTTTCATTGGTTTGTATTATTTGTTCTAAAATATCCGTAAATATTTAAAAAACGTTTATTTTGTTGCTCCGTATTACTTTTATCACAATAATAATAGAGCGATTATGTATCAAATGCTAGTTTTCCATTGCGTGTTTAATTTTACGAGCCAGACTTGAGATCCATTCAAAACCAGCAATGTAAAAGTAAGCTATTCAAATTGTTGAGTAGCGTCCAAGGTTAATTTATCAGTTTGTCTGTCAAAAATAAGAATAGTGATGTGCATTGCAATTTTCTTACTCGATTATATATATCGATTTTGAAAGCAGATTAACTGATAATTTGAATGATTTCTTTTTTATTTATTTAGCTTTCCGTAGTAAAAAGCAAATATTACTAAACACTGATTTTATAGGTTATATAATTTAACTTTTTTCAGTTTTCCTCATATCTGAAATAAGTGGATTGAAGCAACAGGCCGTAAAAAATGGTTTCCTAAAAAAACAGCCGGATTTGTTCTAAAACTTTCCACGAAGACGCTTATACTGCCCCATCAAAAAAACGACGAATAATTAGCACAGCTTGTCCGACTATTGATGTAGTGATAATGTCAAATGATGAAAAGGTACAAATACATAAATCTAGGTCAATTTTTTTCTTTTTATGGTCTTCTAATAAAAGCTTGTTTTTAAAAATGGTTTTAATGTATTCTTATTATTTATTTTGTTTCTTAGTGGTCGCACACTCCAATCCTTTACCTAAATACCTAGTTCCCTCATAAGATGATTCGTCGTACCGTTTTCGGCCATCTAAAATTCGAAGAGAAAAAAATCTTGTTTGTGATAGGTTACCGATTAGATTAAGTAATTATCAGTTTGTCTGTCGGTCAAACAAAGTATGCTTATCGATATTTTGAATCGATTAATATTAACCTGGAATAATTTGGGTAAATAATTGAGTGACAATTAGGTAAAAATAAATAGGTATAAAGGAGAAAATCTACTACCACTACATAAACTGTTAGAAATAGATATGTACTATATATGTAGTAGTACTAAATAAACTAAAGTTATTGATAGCTGATTCCAAACTTACCTACTTATATAGATTAACATCAATTCAATGTTAACAGAATTGTATGTTTTCCTTATTAACTTGACGGGGGATCGAACCCGGTTCCACTGCACCACAGAGGTCGATATCGTAATTAGATAGGAAGAAATTGTTTGGGTAACACGAATAAAGTATAGTGTACTTAATTCTTTTCACTACCTACCAATATGTAGATCGATATTTTAGACTTCGCTGCGCAGCGCGTACACAACCTCCCGCTTCCAGATTTTGTTGGTACCGCGGGCGGGGTGGGACGAGGGCGATATTCTAAGGTATTATCGGTATTTCGTTTTTTAATCGATGGCTTGAAATCGTTTTCGCGCGGCTTATATTTCCCGTCACTAAATTATACTCGTGACGTCAAAATACCTACGCAAAATGTTACACGCACGGTGTCGATACAAATCGACGAGCATTTTTCTTCTATCTTGATATAGTTCTGTGGTAATAACCTAGTAAGACAAAGACAGTCTTAGATTTAAGAATGACATCAGTTAAGATTTTTTGAATATAATGGGGTATGTATGCCTATCAAATGCCTTAGCTACATAATAAATCAAGGAATTAATTCTATCTAGACGTAATGTGAAACGTCAAAAGTGTCTCATTATCGCGGAAAAGATCTTAGTGCAGTGTAATGCATAGATTTCTTGCTGAAGTATACAAGGTAGCTGGTACACGTCATGTAAAGAGTCAAGTCTATTAACCTACTGCAGTAATAAAACATTCGGAAATAGGTTTTTTAACGATTTAAAAGCGATTAAAAACCAACTAAAATGCGGTAATGTTTTATTCACACATACTTACCGTTATTTTCAACTAGAATGTTAATTAAAACGCCTACTTCAATTCGACAGGATTCGTTTCTAACAGTTTTACTATGTGTGCGCATCCACTTTTGTGACTTTTCGGGTAAATTATTTTTTGTTTTGAGTATTTTGACTAGGAAAGCCTCGTGGTCCTTTTCTACTCTGCCGGGAACCACAAGCTAAACAAATCTTAGACATCACAGAGACCTCTCCAACCCGTCTGGTCAGCGTGGGGAGTGTACGCCAAATCCTAAATTTAACTGCTCTGGCTAATAAATGGCTTTGGTAGTACAGAGAGGGTTCTGCTCCAGCAGTGGAGACTAACAAAGATCTGATGATGAATATATTGAAGATGAAGACTACTTAGTATGTGCTGTTAGTTTACACACTAGTAAACATACTCTCCTAGTGTAACTGGTTTTTTAATTGATTCGTACGAGACTCAAATTTGGGTCTAGGACTAAAAGAATGCATAAATTTAATTGGAATTTTTGGATATTTGTTTACATAGATGGAATATGAGAAAATGTGGTATTGTTTTTTTAAAGTATTCCATAAAATATAATGTAAAACTAATTGGTTTGCCACCAACACGAAAAGAAGACGAAGCAACTAACTATACCATATATGTATATAACTACAAAACTGAAATTTTCATTTGCAATTAAATCTGCGTGTTTTGTCCTTGTAATATTATTCTTTTAAGTACATATTATTGATACTACAAATTGGATTCAATCTAGTAAGCTCTTTTCGAAATTGATAAATTTCGTTATTACTCTCGTCTCAAGCCTTAGAAACAAGTTCTGAAACCTAATTTAAACGATAAAAGAGGTAAAGAGATTTCTCAATTACGTTGAGTAAGAAAATAATATCTATACCTTAAATAACTCCGGCGTACTGAAAGAATACTAAATTAGTTTCATTTCGGACAAGATGGTTCAACGTACGGCCAGATAATACAATTATCTGAACAAATTTGAGTAATACTTGCTTCCAAGAGTGTGAAAAACATGAGCCTCATTCAATTATTTTATTCAGAAGAGATGTTTGTCGGACTGGTGTACGATAATTGAGTAAATAATTTAATATTAAGAGTTGGGTTAGGTTTTAGTTATCATTTGCCTTATGAAGTTATCACCACTGCTCTTTTATAAACTTTTGCTTAAAGTTAAGACTTTTCAAGAAGATAAGGGTTTTCTTCAGAATAATTGTGTACTAACAAACGCACTCAATGTCTATCTTCGACATTAATGAAGTCCTTTGCTATCAAACGTAGCACTACGATTAATACTGATTTGATTACTTAATGGTGTAGTGGGATCTCTCTACTTTAATGACAAAAATATAATCTAAACTTAGCCATAGGTAAATTATTGACGTCAGCAAAAAAAAAATAGTTGTAAAAATCGTGAACACAAGTAACTATGACAATTGATAACTGTTCAAAGAAATCTTTATTAAACAAACTATTAAATCTTGAATCTAACCACACGGAAGTAGATGAGGGATCCACGTCACATTTATTATAAATCCATATAGATCCAAATATTAAAGACTGACCTAATAATGAAAGAAAGATGAGAATCTCAGATTCAGTCGGAGTCTAGGAATGTACTTTCACTGGCTCCTCACAATCGTGGAACCATTGTCGATCCATAAGCGACGCTAGGGTTGCTAGGCTTTAAAGTGAATAGACGGACAGAGCCGCTAGTTAAACCGGACATTTATGTTAAAAGGCCGAAGTCTTTTAGACGTAGTACATACCTATAACACGACATTTTTTATATAAATCGGGCAGGGGAATTGTTGGCATAAAATCTTCTCAAATTCTATTAATCTTCATAAAAATGGTCAAATTTAAAAAGCTGCCAAAGTCGGACAGGCCGGACTCCGATTGATTCGGCCGCGCGCCGAAAAAGCCTAACTGGGTCTGGAGTGCTATTTTTGAACGTGGGCCACTCGTCTTCGAACGATTTTTCCATACAAAAATCGCTCGAAGACGAGTGGCCCGCGTTCAAAAATAGCACTCCTGGCTTTATCCGGACGCCTGGCAACCCTAAGCGAGGCAGATAACAGCAGCAAGAAAACGCAACACTTGCGCCGGCGCAGCGCGACCTACTTCCAGCGGCCCTCTACCACGGTAGGAACGATTATCAAGCCACAACCATAATCCGACATGGCTTTCTTTACGAATGATTCCGAGCGACAATATAGCGGTATCGGCAGAATGATATCGTCGTGGTAGTGGTTTGATTCAAAATTGCGCATAAGTTTATACTAATCGCTCACGAATTAATAATTGGAACAACGATTTAACGTGCTACTTAACGGCTCCCTCATCTTCCTAATCCTTCCTTTATATCGTCAGAATCGATCAAGGAAACGGAAACGAATTCAGTTTTCGTTCCAAAAGGCACTCTGCCCTATGTGCAAATGGTTTAGTATCGTTTACATCTATTATAACAAAGAACCTGCGTTTTGTTAACAGGATATGTGTCCTTTTAGTGGCCATTGTATAAAAATAACCACTGTACAAGAATGGTAACTTAAAAACGTCAACGTATATACTCGTACCTATACTTAGTAGGTTTATCGCATTAAAATGGTCCTATAGCAGAAAGTGAAATTCTTGATGTCTACGTCAAAACGTCAACTGTAGACATGAAGAATTTCACTTTATGCTGTAGGACCATTTCATTGCGATAAACCTACTAAGTATCGGGGGCAGATAAACCTGACCCCCTGTTTGTAATCTTTTGAAGAACATTTCCGAAAGGATCAATCATACACATATTTCGTTGTTAATTTAGCGAGTTGGCCAGAGATGGCGTTGGTTTATTTATATGAGGTGGGTCCAGGTGGGTCAGTTTACCGACCGTACTTAGTACTTACGGGCCCACACTAGGCACCCTAACGTCGCCAATAATTTTATTCCTAATACTTAGAAATAGAATGAAATTCAAACGTAAGTCATATAAGCATTAGTAAATAACCTGAATTATTATTGGAATTTTATAATCTTATAAGAATCAGTCATTAAAAGAACTACTGATTACCGCCTAAAACGGCCGTCTTTGGTTGTAATCAGTTGTCTGTAGTTTTTAACACTAATTAATAATAAAACATTTGTCAAGTAAATTATAATTTTTTTAAATATAAAACAGAAAAAAGGCCTTTTGGTGTTCTTTTTCACGTCATTTTATATTTTAAATAATTCTTATTTACTTAGACATAGAACCTTTGAATCTTTTTCTGCATTAAATCTTGGAATCTTTGGTATACCAAAGATTCAATGATCTTATGCAGAAAAAAGGCCTTAAAGTATAAGATTTTTGTATAGCAAGCTGACATGAACCCCAGCTTTTTTCATTACACGGCAGTCCAAATATCTTTGCTGATATTGAACAAGTTTCACATAGAAACGGCCCGTATTTTATTTAAAATACTTTCAGTTCGTGACCCGAGAAACAAAGGCGTCGTAATGTTGGGGTTAAATATGGCGGCCCTTCGCGAAGGTTTCCCCGCTAACATCTCATGTGGTCCCTTGGGATTTTCGTAGCTTCTTAGCTGTTGGGGATTTCGTGTTTTTTTTAAACAGTTCCTGGAGTCTACTTTGAATGACTACCTAATTAGTATTGAAGGGTTCCTTGCTAGCAACTCATGTGTCTCCTAGGGCTTTTAGTAGCTACTTAACTGTTTAATAGATTTCGTGATTTTCAAATAATAAGTGTACTCTACTTTCAATGACTTCTTAATTATAACATAATCATGTACCTTCTACTGGCTAGTATAAGACTACGTCTTATCATCTTGTCAAAAATCGTGAAAACATTACACTCTTTTTTTGGGTATGATCGTGTAAAATCCCCAGTTAACTGAATTGAAACGAAATGTAATAGCGGAATCTAATTTAAAATATTTTAATGAAGCAACCGACATCGATATTTTAATTAATCCGAGTCATCGGACGCGTGTTGAATCTCTAATCGATTTAAATAGTCCGCTCTATTAGGAGCTCGGCTTGGATAAACAAACCTAACCGAGTTATTTGTACATACATTTACATTTTCATCATCATCATCAGGTCTTTTTAGTCTCCACTGTAGGAATAGGTCCCTCTTCTGTACTACCAGAGCTATAATTAGCCAGAGCAGTCAGAGGATTTGGCCTATACTAAATAATATTATCACGTCTTCTTCCCTTGCGGGGTGAACATAGCCCAAGGTAATAAAGCCCAAAGAACACATCAAAATAGTGGTGGGTTTCTTGCCGCATAGCCTATATGAAGTGATAGATTTTCGCCCAATCCCTTGCTCTTGACCCTTGAAAAACATAGCCCTCCTTCTGGGTCGGTTGGATAAACAACGATATGCCCGCGTAAATTCCCTAGTTCCGAAATAGTTTATTAATTGAAAGTTACCTTAGTGTGCAGATCATTCTAATCAAAACGACTAAGTAACTACAAAGGTACAAAAGTTAAAATATTAATTAAATAATTATTACGTTTCATAAGTAGACAAAACACCTTATGTAATATTGTACACAAGCTAGTTACCCACTTACGTTACATGACATTTATTTACATTCGAGACAACGCCATGAATTTTAATACTTCCATAGAAAATCAAAAGGCATTACGAGCTATTCAAAATGTAATTATGATTTCATAGCATTGTGAGTTGAATCTTACCATTCGCATTACTAAGTTATTATACTTGTGAGTGTTGTTATGTTTGTTAACCAATCATGATTAAAAACCCGCTAAGGGCGAGTCGAAATCGCACGACGAGGGTTCCGTATCCATACAATATTTCACTAACTACAAAAAACAACAAACACGTTTTTGGTATGCCCCTTCCCGTTATTTTTTTTCATTTGCTGTTATAGTGGCTTCAGACTATATACTTACATTAACACTTTCTACGAAAATTTCAAGTCTGCCTAACTATTACGGTTTAATAGATTACCAAATCGGTGACGGACAGCAGAGGCTTAATAATAGGATTCAATTTTACCCTTTGGTTTGGGTATGAATCCGAAAATCAACAACTGTGATTAACGGCAAAAATTTGGCATATCATTTATTAAATCATCTAGAAACTTAGGCATACTTTTAGTCGCGGATGATGTTTAGGGCAAAAGTTAAAACGAAATAGGACCTATAAATTATGATTTCATAGGTCGAGTCGAGAGATACTAGCGGAGCGGGCTCAGAAGCCCCGAAGTTGAAGATGTCAGCAACACGCTCGGTTGACAAGAGAGTTTGGGAGAAATCAATCCATTCTTAGACATAGCACAATAAAAATTATAAAACTTTATGACAAAAAAAATTAACTCAAGAAATCAATCATCTTAGGATTGGGATTTTTTAATATTTATATGGGACTACTTCATACCTTTTCAAATAAAAAAAAAGAATTTATCAAAATTGGACTACTTATTCTACTCTGAAAAAGTTACGCGTCATACATAAAAAATAAACGCGTTGGCCTGACAACCTCCTTCATTTTATCGTCGGTTGAAAATAAAGACAAACAAATCGTTTTTTTACCCGTCTTTAAATAGACGAGGTGAATGTCACCTTTTCAATCAAGGGAAACAAGCGACCCCATGGAATCGCAAGGAGGGAAAGGAAGCGTACAGTCAGCTTCAAATAAAAGCGTGTGTTTTTGATAGATATGTGACGAAAAAAAAAACTATATCAAACATTGAGATACAACTATAGAGAAGACACTGCATATCCTTACTTTGCGTCGCGCCACAACTCACTCAGTCGGTTGTTAGCTTTTTCGCTTGTGGTACTTCCCAGTCCCACGATCGAACAAAAACTTGGTAAAAATCATAAAAAATGCCTTGGTGTGTATTTAGTTATTGCAGTAATAACTTATCGAACACTGCACAGTGCAAAGGAACAAATTTTCATCAGCAAATACATTATTTTTTACAAAAAAAGTCAATATAATTACCTCCCGCCATTTTGCATTATGTTGACATGTTGCTATGGAAACGCGTGAGAGTAGCAAATATAGCGCTGAGGTATTGAGTATGCATGATTGGACGCTTCGTTATTGTTTTAGCGCTGCAGCGCTTAAGTATTAAATTTCGAGGAATGGAACAATGCCAATATAATAAGGTAGCCGCTCTAGTACTATATCACTATATCTCAATGATATCAAATTAAGCCTATAGCACACAGCCACGAATGCGAACCGGAAGCGTTTCGGAACGAAACATTGGCGAAACCACGAAACGCTGTCTAGTATGATTTTGTTTGGTGCGTCTCACACCGCAAGCGGAACGAAAGCGAAACGTAATCGTTAAATTCAACTAGTTAGTCAGCGTTTCGCGGTTTCGCTAATGTTTCGTTCCGGAACGCTTCCGTTTCGCATTCGCGACTGTGTGCTACAGGCGTTACAATCTTGTAAGTGATACTGATCGTTTTTATTGATGCTGGTCGAGCTCCGTGGCGCAGCGGTCAACACGCTAGCCTGCGACACGGGGGTCTCGGGTTCGATCCCCGGTCAGGTCACTATGGAAAAAGATCTTTTTCATATTGACCTGGGTCTAGGCTGTTTATCTATATAAGTATATATTATATAAAATATAGTATCGTTGAGTTAGTATCCTGCGACACAAGTTCACAACTCACTGTGGGGCTAGCTCAATTTATGTGATATGTACCTATATATATATTTATTTATTTATTATTGATACAATACTTATAATAGGAACTAACAATTTGATCTGACTTCTAAGCGGTGGGGTGGATAACTTAACCATTAGAAAACTACGTTTTCGTTACGATGCAAATTTTGTTGCAATTAGCAAAAAATACTTTAAAAAACTTTGTCTTAGGAAATGAAACCAAATCCGTACTGTATCATTTCACATCAAACTAAAGCTTAAGTAAGTGAATACACAAAACAAAATTCTCGTGCATTGTCCCTTTTAAAAATTCGAATATGTATTGTTCTGTCGAGTGTACAATTCATACACAACAATCAGAGTGACGCAATATGGAATCAATGGACCAAATATAGAAGTCGATATGGCCTCTGTGTGGTATAAATAGGGTTCGTTATGTTCCGTGGGCAAAAATAGCGCACCCGGTATATTTAGGGTGAAGGAACTTAAAAATAACGACGCATATGGAGAGCTGTAATGAGCGATGTTGATGGCTTCGGTTTTAAAGTCAGAAGTGCTATTTCTAAGTGGCCTTTACGTTTTATATACCTGGGTTCTGTCTACCCCGCAAGGGGAAAAGACGTGATAGTGTATATGTATGCTATTTCAAATGTGCTATACATCTAATAGAACGATTTATGTATGGAAAAATCGCTCGCTAAAGCATAAAACTCACAGAAAAGGCGTACGGCGAAGGCACGGCGCAGTTACGGTGCAGGCATGGGATACTATGATAGGATTTTAAGCCTTATTGTCAAATACAAAGCGGCTAATATCACAAGAAAAATTGACCCCTTGAAACATAACGTTGGTAGTTATAAACCGCAAGGCAAGGAGATAGTGACATAAGTCTACCTAAGTATCACCAACTTGCCTAGATGGATTCGCCCAGTAAATGCGAAAAGGTATGTCGTATGTAAGGTATACGGTATACATTTTTATACTCGTATACATTTTTATACTCGTATGAAAATGTATGCCGATTATTTTGCAACATGATACGAACGTGAAAGCCAAAAAGATACGGAAAGTCGACTCCAAATAATATTGGTATAAAAGCTAGAGGAAGGGCTGATGATAATTTTACGATCGCTGTAAAACTTTACTTTGTCATTACTAGCAGCCTTTCCCGGCTTCGCTCGGGCATGAATTATACCTATAAACCTTCCTCATGAATCACTCTATCTATTGGTGAAAACCACATGAAAATGTGTGCAGTAGTTTTTTAGTTTATCGAGAACATACAGACGCGACGGAGGACTTTGTTTAATAATATGTATTCGTATGTTTTTGAATTGCCCCGTACTTACTCTATCTGTGGAAAATTACATTGTATTACGAACAAACTACCTAATAGTTAGCTCCAAAACTATAGCAGAAAACTAGATAACTAAGAACAAAAATAATGCGTCACATCCTCAAACCACGTGTTAATTCTTTAAAACGATTTTAATCACTTTAACCTACAAATACGCAACCCCATAAATCAATATAAAATACGGTCTTATCGTATGAACAAACAAACAGAACAAATTAGGGATCCCCATCCCCATTGGTGAAATCCGTGGAAGCGACCCTACAGGGGTGGCACCTCGACACCTGGATAGGGGAAGGCTTGTTATTCAATGATTGCATGGCGTTTGGAAGTCAACAGAGTCAACTGCATTACTTAGATTAAATGGGAGTTATGATGGGAAATTAATTGAATAATAGAATAGACGATTGTTTATTTTTGTTTATATCAGTGTCGCGTGTTGATTTGAACTTCGTTCCACTTATATTTATCTACATTTTTTTAATTAATAATAAAAAATTGCATACAAAATTTCTGGACCGACCGAAATAACGCAACAATCAACAATTTTTAAGCACATCACTTCTTTAACAAGATGCAATTATTTTTTAGGGTTCCGTACAAAAGTTGAAAAACGGAACCCTTATAGGATCACTCGAGCGTCTGTCTGTCCGTCCGTCCGTCTGTCACAGCCGATTTTCTCCGAATCTACTGAACCAAATTAGATGAAATTTGGTAAAATAGTGTAATCCTATGACCCAAACACGGGTGTCCAAAGTAAATAAAGATTTTTTTGAAATAAGGGTCATTTTGAGGGGGCCAATTACAAAATTAAAAAAAAAAGTTTTGCAAACCTTACTGTGTCATATATCAAATGAAAGGGCTCATTATGAGGATCTCAAAAATATTTTTTTTTGTTCGGGTAAAATCAATACTTTTGATTTTATTCACGAAAGAAGGCAAAAATTGACCATTCCCCCCCCCTGATCTCCGAAACTACTGGGCCGAAAATTTTGAAAAAATTACAAAATATAGTTCATTCCTTGAAGAGTACAGGAAAAATAATAAGAATTCTATCACTTGAAAATTAAGTGGTAAACTCACAATAATAAGTTCATCTAGGGAAATAGTTCACTAAAACACCACTAGATGGCGCTAGTCAATTGAATAAAATATTTTTTGCACATTGTGTGTGTGTTCACGAAGCATATTGTACGGAACCCTCATTGCGCGAGTTTGACTCACACTTGGCCGGTTTTTTTAGTTTATAGGTAAGTAGTACATTGAAAATTATCCACAAAATTTTATAAGAGTTTAGATTTTTTTTAATATAAGGGTAGACTTGAAGAAGCATTTAAAATGAAATCTGACGAATAGAACACAAATTTTAACTCATCCAGTACCCGTTGTCACGTCGGTGGGTACAAGTACAAAGTACCTACTAAGGAATCAATCAACGTCAAGAAGAAAGTACAAACCCTTCATTGCATACGTCCTTTTTCTGAAGTGGGTTAAAAATGTAAAGCACGGATATTCATCCTCAGAAATGATACATGATATAGTCTGAATGCACCGATTCATTCAAATGGCATGGTAAACCGATTATCAACTGGGATTTCAGAAATCTCCGGGACTCGGTCGCAGTTTCAAGCAGGGGTGTAGCGGTTGCCGGTTTTTAAACATCTACGGATGCGGAATCTGTGGGCACACATCCGCGTATACATCTCTGCACATGTATATCTTGAGATAATTTATTAATAAAAACCGGCCAAGTGTGAGTCAAACTCGCGCAATGAGGGTTCCGTACAATATGCTTCCATCTAAGGTGTTTTAGTGAACTATTTCCCTAGATGAACTTATTATGGTGAGTTTACAACTTAATTTTCAAGTGATAGAATTCTTATTATTTTTCCTGTAATCTTCAAGGAATGAACTATATTTTGTAATTTTTTCAAAAATTTCGGCCCAGTAGTTACGGAGGAATGGGGAGGGGGGGGGGGGGGGGATGGTCAATTTTTGCCTTCTTTCGTGAATAAAATCAAATCATTGATTTTACCCGAACAAAAAAAAATATTTTTGAGATCCTCATAATGAGCCCTTTCATTTGATATATGACACAGTAAGGTTTGCAAAACTTTCTTTTAAAATTTTGTAATTGGGCCCCTGAAAATGACCCTTATTTAAAAAAAAAATTATTTACTTTGCACATCCGTGTTTGGGTCATAGAATTACACCATCTTACCAAATTTCACCTAATTTGGTTCAGTAGATTCGGAGAAAATCGGCTGTGACAGACGGACGGACGGACAGACAGACGCCCGAGTGATCCTATAAGGGTTCCGTTTTTCAACTATTGTACGGAACCCTAAAAACTATCATATAACTGGCCTTCATCCATCTTTACACATCTATCTACCTGTCCCTTACCAATTGCACGTACTAAAACCACGAGCAGTAAAGGAATCAAATAATAATGTACGAGAAACGAATGATATACAACCCCAAACGTACGGATCATTTTACTTATAGAAATCTTCGTTTCTTTTGGTCGATGAGTTTAAACACACGCATACCGCACGGCGCTATTTGCCGGCCCAGAACATTTTTCCCAAAAAATTTTTGCGACATCTGGATCCGCATCAATATCCGCATAGGTTACTGCGGATGCAGATGCTAAAATCGATGCGGAAGCTCCGCAATTGGTTTCATTCAAGATACAGTTGAGCGATTCCTGAGCTAACAGAGTTTGTTGGGGGCAGAGTGCCAACGCGCGCACTCTATATCTCCTACTCTGTGGCTGTGTATTGCAACTATTCGGGATTTTCACAAACTGCCCTCGATATGCAGTTGCGTTTGACAAGCGAATGGCTGCTGGACGGGTAATGCGTGTTGTTGATGGGTTTATTGTAGGTTTATCATCCAGAATAGTATTATATAAAGCACCTGTTTCAACGTAAACCCTCAATAATTTCGGAATTGAGTGTCACTTTCACGATTTTATGACCCAAACACACTTTATCTATACCCAGCAAAAGCACAGCGGTCAATTACCGTGAAGGTCAACGGGTAAACAAATACAATTTCACACTGTCTTGGTAAAAACGTGAATATGTGTTTGTTTTTCCGCCATTCCCATCATAATGAAGATTCTTCATGCTTATTCTCCAAAGTAAAGAGCGTCGCGAGGATGTATTTGATTACGGTATTGTTTATGTACACCAGCAATATTAATTCAAAAAGTATTAACTATTCAAATCAAAAAAACCGGCCAAGTTCGTGTCAGGCCACGCGCAGTGAAGGGTTCCGTAGTTGCGAATGACAACTTTGAGTTCAAACTGTTCACACTCGCACCTCACAATTTAACGACTAAAAACATCTAACAATAAAAATTGTATGAAATTTTACTTTTCGAGTACATTTTATAAGTTGGTTGCCTATAACTTTTTAGTTTGTACTTAGTACTCAGCTCTGATAGTTTACCTTTCAACTTCAGTATATATTCTACTGCTGTAATTTTTTTCACGTATTCATATATAACCGTTTAGCAGATAGGGGGGGGGGACACTTACCTCTAACAAATTTGCGCATTAAAACCAAACCTTTCGGAAACGGATCCCTAAATCGAAAAATGGTGTCCTCGACCTCACAATATTTTAAAAGACCTAGACCTTTTGGCATGATTAATATACATACCCATACCAAATTACAGCTTTCTAGTACTAGTCTCTGAGAAAAACCGCAGACAGACGGACAGACAGACAGACAGACATGGCGAAACTATAAGGGTTCCTAGTTTACTACGGAACCCTAAAAAAACGACTGTCACTTGGGGAAGGGCTTAGGACTTCTTCATGTGCTTAGTCTGTCTTACAAGGAAGTTATACTTTATCGAGCTCTTCGAATTGTAGCGCGCAGCATCGTCTGAGACTATTTGTTCTAGAAAGTCATAATTGGGCATGGGTATAACATTATGATCACGCCGATCACGTGGTGATGTCAAATTAAAAATGCCCTTTTTGGGGGTTGCTCCCATTATACATGTAAAGTAAAAAAAAAAACTAGTCAATCCCTTGTTTTGGTTTGGGCTATCTGCAAAATTTTAATTATGAGTAGGTAAAAATAATATGGTGATGTAACTCAGAAGAAATTAAAAAAAATCTGCTAGCAACAGTTCCGTACCTATATCGAAGCAAGCCAACCAATGTTCCTTTCAGGCTCAGGTGCCGACGATTGTAGCATTACATAAACCACAAAATGTAAGGGCACAGAAGCGTACCCCCAATCTGGATGTTACACATTACTGTTAATAATGCCAGCATGGCATTCCGTTTTCTGACGCTTCGAGATATCCAGAGATTTTGTTCGCCAAGATAAAGCCTAAATTTATTGAGGTAGGTATAAAGTTACGTAAGATATCATTCAAACAACAATTTTTTTATGCGTGCGCGTTATATATTCGCAGTCAGCATCATTTGCATTAACTGTGGGAATTAATGGAATGAGAAACATCAGCAACGAATCGTGAATCGAATGAAGAAAAGAAAAAAGAACTGATCTAGTCGTACGGAAAATACGTACCTTAAACATAATAATGAGCTTTATGCACACATAGCATAAAAGCATTTCAAAGAACATGAACAAGTTTGTAAGTAAATGTAAACAAAATATAGGAGAGGCTCTCGGATGAGATTATCCGTCTGTTAAACAGAACATAGGATGGTGGGCGTGTAGCTGGAGAACGGAATAAAAATAGTGATGGATTGCTAGACGTATCGCCTGTTGACACGTTTTCTTAAATTTCAACCCAGTCCCTTGATCAATTTTTACGATCTGCTCGGAAGGAGAAGCAGTAAATTCTACATTTTCTTTTCTTCCAGACCAGCATGTAAAAAAAAAACATTTCTTTTGCAAATAAACTAAGAACCGTTGCTTGAAACTTTGTATAATAATCTGTCCTCTCTTTATTTTGTGCACTAAACGTTCGGAACAACAGGCAATTTAAGGTCAACGCACTGGCGTCTCACGTATTAAAACGTTTCCTCTTGTCGCATACAAAAAAGACGGTCAAGTGCGCCGCGAGTCTCGACATAGGAGGTCCTAATGCAGAGTTACAGAATAATTATTTTAGCTTTGTTGGCGCTTTCATAATAGAGTAACTACTAAAGTGCTAGGCATGGAACTGATTATTTTAAAATAAGTACTTCGGTAATGAGTTTCATGGGTTATTCAATTTGCGTCCAAGTATTAAATACATAATCTAACCGTAGCAAGTAATTTTGAGTAAGTTGTTTTATTTTATTGTTTCCAAAATGTCGTATACGACGCGCTTGGCATTTTAATTCGGCGAGTTAAAGCGGTATCGTTTTCCATGTTCAACAGTCCGTTCACACCGTCAGGGATTAGCCCAAGTTATGGCAAATTACACATTGATTGCCTCCAAATGTCAACGCACGCCTTAATTAGTATTCTAAAATTGTCGCTCGGCAATCGAAAATACGGAGGACTTAGAAGCATAACTTCATTCGTGTACTTAATTTATGCATTCACTGATGCGTGGCTTAAGGCGCACGACTAATTAATGTCACTGATCGTTTGTCACTCTCAAAATTCATTATCATAATTATCAAAACATATGATATTGTGTGGTTTTCAGAACAGGCAATTTAAGAAATAACTTTTAAATGTTTTACTTCCTATGAAATATAACTTAGGTAGTGAATTTCAATAAAGGACTGAGAGAAAAGTGAATAATGTAATTTGGCGAAGCTAGCAAGCTGCCTTTGCCAGAGAAGAACAACAAAAATTAATTTATCTTAAGTACTTACTGCTTTTCATTCATACGCACTCTACGACCAAAATACGGATGTTGCTCTAGTGGGTACTCAAGTGGCAATTCTTCGCACTTTTTAGGGTTCCGTAGTAAACAAGGAACCCTTATAGTTTCGCCATGTCTGTCTGTCTGTCTGTCTGTCTGTCTGTCCGTCCGCGGTTTTACGCAGAGACTATAAGTTCTAGAAAGCTGTAATTTGGTATGGATATGTATATTAATCATGGCAAAAAAGTGGTAGAATAAAAACTTGAAAACAATTTTTTTTTAGCGTAGCTACCGTACAAGTAAAGTTGGGGAGTATTTTTTTTTTCTCTATTTACCCATCGTGTGGGTTATCGTTAAATAGGTCTTTCAAAAATATTGTGAGGTTGAGACCACCATTTTTCGATTTAGGGATCCGTTTCCGAAATATTTGGTTTTAAAGTGCGAATTTTTGTTAGACGTAAGTGTCCCCCCCCTCTATCTGCTAAACGGTTATATATAGATACGTGAAAAAAATTACAGCAGTAGTATATATACTGAAGTTTAAAGGAAAACTATCAGAGCTGAGTACTAAGTAGAAACTAAAAAGTTATAGGCATTCAACTTATAAACTGTAAAATTTCATACTATTTTCATTGTTAGATGTTTTTGGTCGTTAAACTGTAAGGTGCGAGTGTGAATAGTGTGAACTCAAAGTTGTCATTCGCAACTACGGAACCCTACACTGCGCGTGGCCCGACACGCACTTGGCCGGTTTTTTTATTTTATGCTACACGCGCGGTCACAAAACAGCGCTATCGAATATTCTCAGTTCAAACGAGGGTTTGATTAAGTTTTTCATTCAATAAGTACTTAAGTACAATTTGTCTAAGCAATTTTTTTGCTGTTTTCCATTATTGATTTATTGTCGCTATGACTTTACCTTAATCTCGTCTCCTAAGAGTCAATAAATGTCTTTTAATGGAGTTTTAAATAGTTCTTTATTTGGTTTTAAGATTGACTCGTAGAGTCACTCACATTCGAATATCTTTGGTGGTGATACAAATAATGTACTGGGCATTACGTTTGTAATATAAAGGTAAGAGCGAAGAATCGCTCACTCTTATTGAATTTTATACCAAAATTAAAACCCATCAAAAAACCAGACATAAGAAAAAGATTTTTTGTCTTGTCAAATTTGTACACAATGTACTTACTTCACTTAAAACTTTGGCATCCAACTCTTTAACGGATAGATACGTTTTATCGCAAACATTTCAACCGATTCCTGTAATTATTAATGAAACAAGATATTAGACTTAAAGACTACTAGTTACTAAATATTTTACAAGCACGAATTTGATTTTTTACGGGAGTATAGTACTTACTTATAATAAAATGTTATTTTTAAAATAAGTATTTAAGATACTTTTCGTTCGAAGACAATAGAGTCAGAAAAAATATATTTTTTTCGTTTTGAACTTTCCATTTCGCAGGGGCCGTCGTATCGATTTTAGTATGGCGTCACAATTCATATAAGTCTTAAACCAGCGAACGTCAAGATGCTTCTAACGATAACTAGTTATGTCATTATCAAATTATGTTTAGTGTTGTCGGAAATATGAGGGAACAAACTAAATACGGAGCAGCCAAAATCATAACCCTTCTTTGGTTTCGCCATAGTCGGTTCACGGGCTTAGCTAAAGCTAATAAGTAATAAACAAGTTTAAAAGAAACTCAAGTTAACAGAAAACAATGTGCAACAAAAATATTACCCCTATGCCAATAACCCAGTACTTGAGTTAAGTATGCAAAGATAACATCGGTGTTAAACCTATGAATAATTAATATACTATTGTACGGTGAACGCAAACAACACATGGTTGTAAAATATACTCTAATACAACGTAATAAGATGCGCCGTTTTTACGATTGTTGTGTAGCCGATTGTACACAGTTAAAAGTCGTTCCTAGATACGCATCGATATGTTCCCTTATTAAGTTAATGTATTATTGCAAAAGCATTCCTGTCACATTAAAATACTTTATGGGGACAATTCCAAGCTATTTGAAATTGAACCATCTGTGAATTCAGTTTTAAACGATAACTATGGGGATTTATTTGGTATCAAGAGTCAGTAAAAATACATTGCGTAGATGGTTTTATGAAATTCGGGTCCAGACGGCAATTTCTGATTCGAAACTTAGTTAGGTTCCTTAAGGATGGACAGGAAGTCACTCGAGAAATTTCCATAGTTAAGTACTTATCTATTTAAAAACGATAGTTAGTTAATAGCTTTTTATTTTGATTCTCTTTTCAACTTATAATCAAGCTAAACTTAAGTTAAACATCTGATGGCCGCGTAGTCTTTGTCCACTGCATAATAGACTAGATTACGTAACGTGTAAGCATGTACCTACTCAAAGAAATAGAATATACATTTAGGTAAGAAAAGAATAAAATGCGCACACACGTTTTAACAATATGCAAAAGGACATCAGGTAAAAATAGAATCAGTTTTTAGAGTTTAATGTGTATTAATTTTGTTTCTTATTCCATTCACTTAACTGACGTTGATTTTTACAGGACTTCATTCGCATCCGCATCCGCAAATGCGGAGCTTCCACACTGATTTGGAAATCTGTGTCCGCATGAACATCCGCAATTGTCAATGCGGGTATTTATGCGGGGCCGGGTCGATGAGTGGCCTATGCTTATCTAAGAGTACTTATCAATCATATGGAGTGCAGATTTGACATAGAATGTGTAACACTCGTTTCTAGTAAATGTAGTTAATTTCTGTATACTTTCGTATCGGAGCTTTTCCTCTACACACGGGTTGGCGTTTGATCTCCATGTCAGTTTATTTAATTTCAGGCAGACGTGAAAAGTCGTATGGGAGGCCTAGGGAGTCAATTTTTCAACCAAGAGAATCGATCCGCCACTCGTTGTCAAGTTTCCGCATGGTGAATATTAATTGGCTCTATTTTTGAATCGAATGGGTTTTCCGAATGGTCGTCGCAGACCACTCGGAACGAACTACGCCAAAGAATATGAATGTCAAATTTGACTTTGACCAAATTTTTATTTTTTTCTTAAATTCTCGTCCTTAGAACCTAGCGTTTTTGCCACAACTGTCTACAAAAAGTGGGAATATACGTCCGATTTGCTTCCGATCCGATTGCAGCATTAAAAAATAAGAAATTCCTACCTACATGAAAAAAAATTAAGATTTTAAAAGGAATTGCAATAAAAACACCCATAGATATGCCTTAGTGACTGTATTAAGAAAACATAATTAAAAAATAAGGTTTTTATACAATTCGCAAATTTTATTTTTATTACGCCATTTACTGAGAAGACTTCGTCCATAGTATACATAATATAGTATATCTCATTCATATTTAACTGGTTTTTCTACGAAAGAAGATTACGAAAAAGAATCAAATTCCCCTAGAATTAAAGACACTGTACCTAAAATGGCAACACCATCGGATTGTCGGATTGAAATCGGACGTGTATTCCCAGCTTAAGCTACTAGTTTTGCTGTGCATTCAATTATTCAACTGGCAACCGTAACAATTTTTTTTTTGCTTGCAACTCTACGCAATAGAACCATTCGCACGGTTTAAAAATACGTAAAAACAGGCCCGCTCGTTGATTTTATTCACATGTGAATACGAACCGAGTGCTGACGTCACAACGAGTGGTGGATTGATTCTATTAGTTCAAAAATTGACTCCTAGGTTCGAAAAATTGCAAAAAGGCCTCTAATAGTTGGAGTAAGTAATTATGTTTTTATTTCTCTTCCTCATTAATGATCCCAAGCTCAGCATCCGCAACTGCCCGCGGATGTGACCTTACAGTAATCTACAGTTTTATATCCGCAACAAATCTTAAGCCCCGCATCCACATCTACCCGCGGATGTGAAACTACAGTAATCCACAGTTTTATATCCGCAACAAATAATCTCAAGCTCCGCATCCGCATCTGCCCGCGGATGTGAGATTACAGTAAACCACATTTTTATATCCGCAGCATAAATAATCTTAAGCTCCGCATCCTACAGTGATTCCGTCCGCATCTGCGGATATAAAAAATATCCTTGGTTGAGATAGTGAGCACGTGAGCGCAAGAAGTATAGTTATCGATACCGTTCCGATACTCGGTAATGGCGGCAATTAAACTAATCGTTTCGCGCGCGCACGCGCCGCTCTTGTAACGTTATCGTGTTGGTGGAGAACGGGGTGGTGTATTGCCTGCGACTTTAGTTGAATCGGTCGCTAATCACTCACTCATATAAGCGTAGTCTCTGTCGGAGTCTGGGGATAGCTTTAAAATGACATTTTAGTATTCTGTGTATGGAATTCGATATTGCCTACTTTAATACTAACTATTTCGCAAATGTATTAAGTTCTAAGTAATATCTTTCAGCTAATGTATTAAGTTTTCCATTTCGATCCCAACTACGAAAAAATATTTTTCATTGTATTTTATACTTATTTTAGAGGACGAACGAATCACGCTATTTCGTCTCTACTTGATTTTAAAATACTTAAGTACTTGAGTTATTTATTTATTCACATACAGAAATTCAAAATATGGACTAAAATATACACCATAGGCAGATTTTTTCAAAAACAGTTCGGGTTATCTCTGTAATAACTAATTAAATTTAATAATGCATCACAGTTGTTACCTAACACTAGGAATAATAAAAACCAAGCTGAGGATCTGAGATGATGCGTTAATTAAACATAATGACGCTGTTACGCTAGGGTTGTCATATGTGCAGGCTGCGGTGTAAAAAATCAGTATTGCAAGAAGTTGTCCTAATATGAATTTCAAAAACGGCATTGCAATTATTTGTTTATTTATTTGTATCGCAAATTTTAACAATCTTTAAAATTACTTACAATATTACAGTGATTTGTTAGTTGCTGAATCCATTGAATAGCGTCATTTTCAAGGCTGAACAAGTCTCTGATGGTTTACCTTCATACTTTGCAATTGCAATTGCACTGCAATGATATATAGATAAAAGTGAAGTGAGTTTTGTTGTAAAAATTTTGAGGATCGCTTTAGCTCCAACGTGACAGATTAAAAATGCCTCTCATGAGGAAATATTGCAATTTTATTTTGTGAGGTAAGTACACATCTGTAGTGCATTTAAATGGCCAAAGGTTTCCAATATAATATGAGCTAACTACTTTGAAAAAAAAAATTGTGTTAGAGAAATGAGCTTCTTGAACAGAGGAAGTTGCTTTACTACTTCTTCTTCTTCATCAGGTCTTTTTAGTATCTACTTGTAGGAGCATGACCCTACACAAACCATACATTAGCCAGTGCAGTCAGAGTATTTGGCCTACACTCTCCACGTTGGCCAGACTGGTTGGAAAGATGTCTTTGATGTTTATAAGCTTTGTTCAGCTTGTGTTTTCCTAAGTCGCCTTCTATGACATCCACGGGAAGACTTAGGGTGGTCCTACTCCACTCTGCCAGGAACCACACGGCTTCTATTATTAAATAACCTTCAGGATAAAATTTCTCAAGCTGCCTGCAACTCTTGAATGATCCTGATAAAATTATATATTTTTTAAATTTTAAATTAAAAAACGCTTAGAAACTATGTGAACTACACATTTCTAATCATATAACTACCTGCTCATAATCTATAACGCCCTTGACAGGAGCGTATGGAAGCAGAAAGGGGAGGAAGGCCGTTGCCCAGCAGTGGGACCCACAAACAGGCTAAAGAAAAAATTAAATAACTATTTACAAACTAAATTTAGAATATCCTGTCAAAGAGACCATTGACAACCCTATTTTAGGTTCCATAAGAAGTTCACTTGAAATCCTTGCACAACTTAATTGCCGTGACATTTTTAATTGTCATAGCCCAGGAAACACCAAGTTAATTTGGTAATAAATGTTTGAATGTTTCGAAACAAATACAGATTTAGGTATATCATTCTGAAAGTAAAAGATTACTTAAATGCTCATACTTAGGTAGAATATAATTGCTTCTTTAACCAGCATGGGGTAAAGGGGTAGACATAGCCAAAGGGAATAAAACCTAATAAATATTAGAAAGATTTTGAGGTGATATATTCAAGCCATTAAAACTAGTATTATGCATAACTTAGGAATCTATAAAAAGTACTTTTTCCATTTTAATTAAAAACTACAAAATTTTTGTAGTAAGTTTAAAATTTCTGTATGGCGTTAAGCAAAATGTTGAGAATACAATAACAGTAGTACTTCCTCTTTGATTTCTGTAAGCAATTATTAATTATTGTGAAATAGAAATAAATTATTGACAGTGGCACAGAGAATACAGTAGGTAAGTCGCATAATAATTACAGCTGTACAACATTTTGCAGTGTCTCATTAAAAAGTATATTAAATACAAATGTTTAAATGTTTTTTAAGGAAAACTATTGTGGCCAGTGGTGTCGTTTTTTCCACAACTGTCCGATATTGAGTGTAATGTTTTTAGAGTTCTTGTATTAAGTATGTTAATTTAATTCTGCCATATCTCCTTAACCCCTCATATGCTACTGAGCATATCTGTGCAAAAATGCATTTTTAACTAAGTACATATTGTGTTATTCCAGCATAAAAGGGTTTAAGCCTTAACAGATTCGGATTTATAGGGGTATCTATCTATCTATTCATCAGCCAGGGACGTCCATTGCTGGACATAGGCCTCCCCCATAGATTGTCACAAATTGCTATTTATGGGGGTGTTAGCATAAAATACTCAAAACACTCAGTAAAATTTGCTATAAAAAATTTGGCATGGAAGAACAGTTTTATGCTTGTTATATGAGTGAACAGCTGAACTGCAAAATCCCATGGCCTGCATCTTTTTGCATGTACTCTATGTTGGAAGATGCATGAAGATTTTTTGGGAAGGCATTTTACTTTAGCCTTTTCTTAGTAGCAGATTGGTACCTATTTTGGTTCTAGCTGTTTGAATATAGTCCCAGTGTACAGTAACAATAACAGAAGTGTTAATAAAATATTACTCCACTCCTTGTATAACTTGCCATTCTCAATTCAAATTTAATTCAATTACCTTCTGAACACACATAGATAAACTATGCAGATACTATATAGGAAAGTAAGGCAGGTTGTCATGTGTAGAAACCAAAAACATAACCATAGTACTAGCCTTGTAGAGCGCCATCTCGCTCGCACGCACGAGTCGCGCCCTCAGCCTATCCCGTTCACTCCCTTCACTCAATGGATAAGAGAAAGTAACAAAAGAAAAATAATACATCCCAGCCTCAATCTGCAATACCCACTACATCCGTGTTCACATGAGTTTTGATGCAATATACATGCAAATCATCAATCAAATACCAAGTATTTTTGGATGTATGACTCAATAAACAATTATGGTAGATAGGACATAACCTATACATTAAAAGATATGTATCTTCCCCGACCTTATAATAACTCGATAGTATTAGATATTGCACCAATAATCAGATTTGAAAGTAGCAAATAGTAAACATAAACAGGTAACTAACCCTTTCTTCATGAGCCACCTCTGATGGCCCCAGTTGGTGTAAGAAGGTTCCAATGAAGAAAACACTCATCCATTGTATAAACACACATCAAGTAACACGTTTTATATTATTTATGTTTGCACTAGTTGTCACAATCAAACTAAAATTCCACTTTTTGCTGCGCTAAACGCAGACGTCACGGACAAACAACCCAACCGAGTGTAGAGCTATTGCACGGGATCACATAGACGAAAACACTGCGTATTTTGAGGGCCATTGCGTTGATGTATCACAATTGTTATCACTTGAGGTTATTACATTACTATACACTTCGTTTACAACTGTTAATTATAAAAATAAAAACGTACAAAGCAAATTAGTGGTAGACAACTCGCGACGTCGCACACTCACGTAACGTGCGATGTGATTTCGTTTCACGCACACACACATGCAAACTGAAACGATGCAAAGTGACAGCTCAAATGGCGCTAGCGTAACTAGTTTTATTATGGCAACACTTATAGTAAATCAGCAAAAAAAATGGTCTATATTTTATTTACATACTATATAATGTAAATTATTTAGTGGTTCAGTCAGTCAAGTCACAAGTCCAAATATTATTAAGTAGTGACTCTGTGAACTGAAGACCTCGCAAGTCTACCTTTTTATAACTTTAAATTAAATAAATGTTAATCACGCACCATAAAACAAAGAAGAGAAGTAAAAATATAAAGAAAAATATACTTAAATACAAAAGAAGAATCTGCTAAGCTCAGCACTGGGGGCCATCTTTCTCCCAGTGCTGAGATGATGTCACAATTTTCTTCAAGTTTTCTATCAAACGAGAGAGTAATAAAAACAAACTTTAAACATTAAAAAAATTCTCAAATATAAACACCTTCCGCCTAGATTCTAACTCAAAACCAATTGTCTTTGCCCAAAACATAAAACACCTTTTTATGTAGGTACTATTTTAGTTTTTTTTAGGCAAATGAGCAAGTGGGTCGCCTGATGGTAAGTGACCCATGGACAACTACCTACAATACCAGGGGTGTTACAGGAATGTTGATAGCCTCTTCTTTTTTTTCCACAGAGGGGAGGGGGAGATGGGCTGCCAGCTCTCTTACTCACCGGACGAAGCATAAAAGCGGTAAAGCTACTATTCAAACGTAAATTTTCTGTGAGAATGTGTGGTTGGTACTTACCCAGTCGAGCCGGTCCATTCATGCTACCAGCAATAGTGAATTTTGCCGGTAACGTGACTCTACCTCAAATAAATAGGTACCTACTATTTAATATTAAACTAAACAGCTTAGCTAAGCTCTTAGTCTTCTCGCCTCTCGATGACAAAATAAAATAATGATTCAAGTTATTAATATGTAAAATACGGGTCACTCACGTATGAAGTCAGCTACAGGCCGCAGGCCGACGTGAGTGACCCGTATTTTACATATTAGTAATGTTAACATCTCACGTTAGTTTTAATCAAAAGATTCAAGTTATGTTTTTAAATAAGAACCATCACAATAAGGTCATAAGTGTGTCACCTCTAACCTCTGTGGTTCATAATAAGAAGTAAGAACACTATTTCTATCTATCAGGTACCTAATGCTTGGAGATAGGGCAGGTAATGCTATTATTGTTGAACATGCATGATTTGCAATTTTGGTAATTAATGGCAACACATACAGATATTTTTGACCATTTTGACATTGCATTGACAGTATTTATTTTTTTCATGGCCACTATACTATCCATTACGTTTTCATCATCATCAGGTCTTTGTTAGTCTCCACTGCAGGAGCACGGCCCTCTCTGTACTACCAGCGCCATATATTAGCCAGAGCAATCAGAGGATTTGGCCTACACTCTCCACGCTGGCCAGCCACGTTGGAGAGGTCTCTTTGATGTTTATAAGCTTTGTTTAACTTATGATTACTAAGTCGCCTTCTACCACATTCACGTGAAGACTTGGAGTGGTTCTATACTGCCGGTACGTCTAAGCTTTATTTTTTATTACATTTAATAAATCTTAAATAAGACGCATTTTTTTAAATAAATCTATGTCTCAAATATAAATGGACAATCAACTAAAAGTCGATGTTATCAAAACGTATTGTTCATTATTTTATATGTTAGACCGTCCGTGTCTAACTCAAAAACCATTAAGTACCAAAATTTCAAAACCCCTAGACAACACTAAATACAGGGTTTCATCAACATTGGTTCCGTACTTTTGGAGTTGTGTGTGTAATTTTTTTACTAGCAGTTTGCCACTTTCGGTTTCGGGAAGGAAAACGCGGTTTTAACACAATCTTCTCTTCTAGCTCTAGACTATCTGTGGGGACCAAATTTTATTTAAATCGGTTCACTAGTTTTGGTGTGAAAGCGAGACAGTGAGTTACTTTCGCATATATACATATCAGTATAGATGGATATATTGAAAGTATGAATTATTCTTGTGATCAAGTATAGCAATTTCATTTACTGGCGTTATAGACATACATACACCAAAATCTAAATATATCTAAATATATATAACTCAAAGGTGACTGACTGACTGACATAGTGATCTATCAACGCACAGCCCAAACCACTAGACGGATCGGGCTGAAATTTGGCATGCAGGTAGATCTTATGATGTAGGCATCCGCTAAGAAAGGATTTTGAACAATTCTACTTCTTAACGCGAGCGAAGCCGCGGGCAAAAGCTAGTTATTATAATAATATTAAATCTAATATTATAAGATTAGAAAATAAAACATACCCAAGGTAAATACATAATTTTATTAGAAAATGAAAACAAAATTCCTTACACTACCTAAATAAGGCACGACGTGTCCAACTTGATGGGTCGGACGCACCAATCACAAGCGCGGACAAAACAGCGAACGATTTTCATTGGATAATTCAGATCTCGACCAAATCTAAACGCCTCTAATCTCTTGTCTCTTTCTCTCGCTATATAAACTGTGCTATAACATATTTCTAGAGCGAGATGGATATTGCATGCGCCAGCGCTCTGCTGCAAAATCGTCGGGTCGTTAGATTTGGACAAGGCTTATGATACACATACGGTATAGACAAATTGAGGACCAATTGAAGATCTTCAAGATGTATAATTTGCTCTTTTGCCACTAAGTAATACAATTCTGAATCATCATTTTAGAAATCCCGCCTCACACAAGCCTAAAATAGCGCCCCCGACGCCGTTTATATCGCGCGATCCCCATCTTGATCTTTAATCAAGATGGCGACCGGCGATGAACGTTGTCGCGCGTACCATGCTACTAGGGCTGTTATTGGTTGCGTTGTCTAAGTAAAGATGTTTCAGAGCCGGCAACCCGTTTAAATGGATCCTCACTTACTGAATGTTGGCCCGATTTCTAAACTCATACAAAGAATATTTATTCTTGCAGTGAAACACTCAACTGTTCCCGATTATCCCCGTAATTACCATTATTCCTTTTTTTATCTACAATAAGACGCTTGATTAACAGTTTTATTTCGAGGATACTTCGCGTATGTGTATCAATATACCATTTTTTACCTGTACATAAACTGTTTACAAAATATACAATGCCGTGGCAAATATGAACATAGTTTTCAAGGATACAAGTTGGCCGGTTACTTATCGTTGTAAAACAGACAGATATGCTGGATTCACATACACTAAAGCAATTTATTATCCAAAGCACGTAACAGTCAAATGGAAGTATCTATTTCTTAAATCGATATGTAGACATAGACATATAAAAACACGATATCGAGTTAATAAAGCCCCTGCGACATTGCACCATCGATAAGGTGTCGACAAAGTTTTTATCGAAGTATTGTAAATGAAGTAACTAGATTGGCGCAATCTGCACTTTATTTACAGAAACGAAGATAGCGATTGTTATCAGTGCTGAAGGAAGTGTAGAATAAACTTGAGGCAGTCATAATTACCCAGATTATTCGAAATATCAGAATCATCTGGATTTATTTTTAAATGACAATTATTATTATGTAATAGAAAAACGATAAAATATATACTACTTGTCACTGGTGCAATGTCGTAAAGGTTAAAGGTTAAAATTTACAAATGTACAAGCATTTATTTAAATAAATTATACATGCAATTTGTGCGCTTTCTGTCGTATCGCCAAGGTGTGAGCAGGACGCAAAATGTATTTTGTTTACTTAAGTGTTTAATAAAAAAGTGTCAGGTTTGTGCGTATACGAAACAATGCTATATTACAGAAATTAGAAGTTTTAAATACAATTTAAAAGTCTATAAAGCAAACAAATACATATAATTAAATAACACGTTCCTAAACGATTACAATCTCTAAACAAAATGCAAAAATGTCTTACTATGAAATAAATTACTAAGCACGAAGTACGTCTCACACTATTATACTATTTGTAAATAATATAGGAATAATATCTTAATTTGTATGTCTTTGTACCAAATCATATTTCAGATAGTTTACAATTTTGAGCTTCATGAATGAGAACAATTAAGAGAGCTTATAAAAACGTAACGAGGCTAAATTATGGAACTTTTCTACTATTTGAAAAGTGAAATTTTTCGCCTCGACTAAAGACATCAGCAAAACTTTTAACGCGAAAAATTTTGAATGTCTAGTAAAAAATTTAATCGAAACGGTTGATAAAAATTTAGAAAAATACTCATACAAAAAATAATGTCAACACGAGATAAATACTGTAAAGTTACTTGATCCGATACTTAATAAAAATGTTAAAAACTTTCACATCGATTTTCACTTATTGTCGTTGAACATCAACTCCACTTTTGCCTTTTAATTTTTAATTTACTACAATCATGGTCGTATAACTAACATTATTCCGTTCTATTTTTAAAGCTAGCCAATAGCTACCATCCTATTTTCAGAACGGAATAGAGAAATGTAAAAACACAGATTAAAAATTGTTAAACTAGTTGCCAGTTTGCTCGTAAATTACAGATATTGACCCACATTTTAGTGTCACTCGATTCCATTCAAACATTAGATGCGTTCGATTCTGCAGAAGCGTTTAATAGTATCAACATCCTCTATAGACAAACTGGCGACTAATAAAAATATAAAAAAGATAACAGTATCGGATCACAATCGAAATAGAATCGTTCTCAAAGACACGAGGTTTCCATCAGTCATTGTTCACTATAATTTAGGTATGTCAGGGTTTACCCAACAGGTTGGCACAACAGAGTAGTCGTCAGTAGTGGTCCACGTCCGCCGTTGGTGCTACTGAGTATACGGATGGCGGTCTGTAAAAAGAGTGAATTATCATTTTTTATAATTCAATTCATTTCAATTCAATTCAATTAATTCATTTTTTTCGGTTTCCCATATGATGTTAGTATACAGACTACCCATTTTTGTAAACGAATTTTGAAATTTAGTCCTGAAGTTTCGGAGCCTTTTCAATTCAAACAATCAAATGTTTCCTGTATATGATATTGGTAAAGATAAGAGCATGAAAGATATATTATCTGAAGTTCAAATTTTACAGTACTTTCGGAGCCTTTTCAATTTAAAAAATCAAATGTTTTCTGTTCATAATATTAGTACAGATAAGAGCATGAGAGAGATGAATCACATTTTCGTTCAATTTTATTTCTTAAGTCTTGCTTTTGAAATAGGAAGACGAAGTAAAAAGGATAAATACAAAAAAGTTGTACGATTATACGACATTTTAAGAATAGTAATGTATAATTCTACACCACCCACATATAACTAGTGCATTGGAGAACAGTATTACTCGAAAAATATTCCAGTAGCGAAATATCAATACGGTATTCAGTAAGGAAGTAATTAATAAATAAATATCCCACCAAAAACAAATGTAAAAAAGGAGAGCCAAGTTCAATACAAAAATTATTCTCGGCTTCGCCGGAAAAGAATGGAGATCGAAATGAGTGCCAAGTTCTATGCAAAATCCAAATATGTATTTATAGGAACAAAATAACATTATGAACAATTATTATTTTTTTATTTACATTATGAACAAGTATTATTATTAATTATGGGAACAAAATAACATTATAAACTCTTTTCTTTGGTTTATAAAAATACGGTAGTTGCCTGATGTTACGATTATATAAAAAAAATCCGATGATACTAATTTCTATCTAAAAACAAACACTATAAATTTGATATCGATTCGTTAAGCTTCTTTAAAATTGGGTGAAAGGACCATTTTTTAAAGTATGAGAATCTTTAATAACAATTATTTCGCGAAATTTATAGCAACTTTTATTATGAAACCATTACCACAAACGAAATATTTCGTATAACTACGAATGAATGTTTATGTTTATTTGCTCATGAAACAAAGTTCTTACGCCACCCATACAAAAACAAAGCTTGTGACGTCACAAATATGTAGGCATTTCAGCGGCGCGTTTTCACGTCTAAAAATTAACGTCTAAAAACATGTGTTTTTAATACTTATACATCTGAAAGAGTGTTTAGAATTGTTTAGAAATGCATTTCTGTCACTACTGTGTTTATTTTTGGCAGGTCTTTACATAGCAACATGAAAATTTTTTTTGTCAACATGCCCATTGCTGTTATTTAAAGAAAATTTGCGATCTTATGTTAGGTGAAGTTACACGCTGTATAGCTGGTTGGTGGTGTGTGCGTACCTGAGCGTGCGACGCGGCGCGGGCAGGCGCGAGGGCCGCGGCAGCGCCGACACGCGCGCCTGCTCTGAGCTCGCCGGCCGCATCTCGCTCGACGGCGGCGCTGTACAAAACCATTTTTTTCCAACGTAAGTATCTAGACATTACTGCAGAGGCCGGGAAGTAAGGGATTGCCGGACTAGTATATTAGTTTTCAAGGCCGAGCGTCAGCGAAGCCTTGTCAATAGTTACGAGTCCGCCAATCCCCTTCCCGCCGAGGAAAGTATAGAGCTTTTCTCAATAAATGTGAGGAAATTTAACTTAAAGTTACACGTAAACTTGATACCTTAAATATTTCCTCTTACTAGGTATTTGCCGGTTGTAAATTTTCCACTCTCAAATTAGGCGAAGTAGGTTCTTAAAATCCATTGCAGTTTTGCTTTCATCACAAAAACTCATTTTGAACCGCTTCATTTCGAATAAATAACCAACTTTGCACATAACTATTTATCGAAAACAATCAATATTTACTGCAAAGCATATAATCACTACGGACGGGTATACTGAAAATTAAAGCATTCCCGCGTTTCTTTATTTTATAATTTTCGTTTAGGGTTCCGTACAAAAATTGAAAAACGGAACCCTTATAGGATCACTCGTGCGTCTGTCTGCCCGTCCGTCCGTCTGTCACAGCCGTTTTTCTCCGAATCTACTGAACCAAATTAGGTGAAATTTGGTAAGATGTCTCCGAATCTACTGAACCAAATTAGGTGAAATTTGGTAAGATGGTGTAATCCTATGACCCAAACACGGATGAGCAAATTAAATAAAGATTTTTTTGAAATAAGGGTCATTTTCAGGGCTCCCAATTACAAATTTAAAAAAAAAATTTTGCAAACCTTACTGTGTCATATATCAAATGAAAGGGCTCATTATGAGGATCTCAAAAATATTTTTTTTTTGTTCGGGTAAAATCAATACTTTTGATTTTATTCACGAAAGAAGGCAAAGATTGACCATTTTTACTACAAAGTGCGTTGTTTGTAATTAAATAGTATGACAGCATGGATTTACCTATTATTACGCCGCCGCCGGCTACTTATAAACTAAGAGATTGCAAAAATATGAGATTAAGTAAAGGTTAGTAAATCATGCTACCACCAAACATTACAAAGTCGGCTATATCCCATTCAACGACTTCGCTAAATAACTGTCAGTCAAGACGTTGAACGTTACATTCAACGACTTGACGAGTTGTCCTTTAGTCATTCAATTAAATGGAGTCATTCAATGAACGCGCTAGTCATTCAATCAAATAGCAGATTCATCCAGATGACTACGACATACATATACACTACGCGAAAAGAAACGACACTAAGTATGTGTGCACGTAAAACCACTTGCGTGTCTGGACTCTGGACGTGTGTGGGGGAGGCGCGCGGGATTCGCATGGCCCGTCAAGGAACTGCCTTGGTCGCGGGCTGACTGTGTTTTTTTGCGTCTCGCACGGCTCGCACCACAGGCTCGAAGTGAGTAACTATCTATGTGTTGTCAACCCTAGCGCTTGCACGCCCGGGCTTAAGGTCACTGGTACCTGAACTCACACGTACAGGGAGTGTCGCACTGTGCTAGTATATTATGATGCCAATTATCATAATCAGGTCGTTTTTTAGACTCCACTACAGGAGCACGACCCTCTGTGTACTACCAAAGCAATATATTAACCAGAGTAGTCAGAGGATTTGGCCTACACGCACCACGCTGGCCAGACGGCTTGGAGAGGTCTCTTTGATGTTTATAAGCTTTGTTTAGCTTGTGTTTCCTAAGCCTTCTGCGACATCCACGGGTCTTGTCTTGGAGTGGTCCTATTTTACTCTTCTAGGAACCACGCGGTTGAATTTCAATACATTTACTGTTAATACAGTCCTTATGTCATCCAAACTGAGATCGTAATGTTTTATTTTACAGACTAGGCCCTTTTACTTTATACCAATCACAACTACTCAATAGCTGTCAATAACCCAATGGCACAGATGCATAATCCGAGCAAATGTTTTCACATCACAATGGTTATTTTCATTATGAAAACTTTATTGTTTATTCATTGAGTGAGTTAAATTACATTCTTGTTCTAATTTATGGTAAACGCAAATGCATTGGAAAACGTCGTATGATGCTCATATTATGTAACCTGTCTATTATAGTCATATGTAAATATTACATCGAATAAAAAAGGAATGTTGTAAAACAAAGAGCCAAAGACACAAAATGAAGGTTTTTGGTGTTATATCTTAAGGGTACGCTAGTCAGGTTTTTCGCCATACAAATTCTGTAGGGTGATGACTCCGTTGTTCGGTATCGTCTGTTTAAAGTTTTTAATTCTATCGATTTGTCTTGTCGTCATCTATGCTTGTAGGAAATCATAATGGTAAAATTATAAGTACTTTAAAAGTGATGAGTCTCAAAACATTCCGTTTCAATACGTAATTTTAACGCAACTTTGGGAACAATTAAATACCGGAAGGAGTTTTAAATCTCAAAAACAAAATTCATACAAGCATAGTTTGGTTATTATAAAATTTAAGTAACTTTACTTTTAATTAAAACATTCAGCTGTTTTATCACAAGAACACTTTTCCCAAACACATACCTACTTGCGAATTTTTAGACGACGAAAATTTAGATTTTTAACAATATTTGATTTTGCACACACTAGACTGTAGTTCCGATGTGCTTTTGCATCGGTGTAAATAGTTCCGCACTGTTCATAACCGAGTCTATCCCTTTCTCAGCGAAATAGCACGCAAATTAGCCACGTGCGCCGACGAGTTCGAGATCCGGACTAGCGCAGCCTTAATAAAACTCGCACATATTTGTTAATTGTGGTTTTATTGTAAATTATTAATCCGACACAGAACATTAGTAAAAACAAGATGGAAGATAGAAGTGGCGTCCGGGCTCTATGGTCGGCACAGATACCAAACTGTATCCAGCCTAGTGCCTGGAGCCCAGCTATTTCAGTACACTACATTTGGGATGAGGATTGAGTGTTTAGGCTTACCTGGGGCAAGTTTCTGTGGAGGCACCGATCCTGGCCTGGACACTCGTAGTTGCGACGCGCCCGCTACGGAATACGGTCGCGACGTCGGTGGCTGTAACCATAATTACATTTTCGTTCACTTTTTTTTTTAGATTTGTTATGCGAGTTATTCTTGTTGATGTTTATCAATGGAATGAATATGGTGAATGATGGTGTAATTAATTTCGTTGCTTTCACGAAACTCTGGCGACAACTCTTCGCTAATCCTCTGGTTTCATCAATTATGACGTAGCAAGGCGGACAACCACCAGCCCGCTAAATAAATCACTACAGCCGCACCATGACAGTATATTTTAGTTATTCCACATATTGTCCTTAAATATGGGCATTTATAACACCAGTTTCACATTATAAAGTCCACTAGAATCAATTTGCAAAACAATATATAACAAACACCGTGTAGTCCGCTAAAATTCCCGCCAAGTACTCCACGTCAATCTGTATGATGCTTTTGACACTTTTTTTATGACAGGACGGCAAACGAGCAAGCGGGTCGCCTGACGGTGCCGACCACCGAACGAAGCATCGAAGCGGTTAAGGTACTTACTACCCAAACGTCGATTTTCGGTGAGAGTGTAGTACTTCCTTGGACGAGTAGGTATACACCCTTATTTTAAATTCAATACATAAGCCTTAAGAGATGACTCAGCCCATCCATATGAACATCTTTTGTTATGGGACCAATGCTGAAAACTCAATATTATTTATACCTTTTCCATACATTTGGTCCGATCAGCTGGACGCTGTTGCATGGGTGTAATTTTTTTTAGTTCCCGGCATTGGTCCCATGTCAAAAGATGTTCATGTCGATGGGCTGAGTCACCTCTTTAAGTTTGTGTATTGAATTTAAAATAAGGCTCTATACTCAATAAAAAAATTATTACATTGAAAACCAAAACCACATAAAAAAATTAGCAATGATATAAGCGTTTTCAATTAACAAATGTAAGCATCGCACAAATATTTTTGAAGTATCTCAGGTTAGGACATGGATTTATTTTCGTAACTCCGCATACTTCAAAAGAATTTGCACGGTATTATGAGAAGATCGAAGTGAATAAAAACACAAGTTATTTAATACAATGAGTGAGAGAGTGATAGACGTGCACAGGCAAGTGATGACATCGCGACGAGTTCGAGATGATAAACCGCGTTTTATGAGATTCTTTTTAATAATAACTAATCTGAATCATACGTGCTGTCATGCGTAGTTCGAACACGGCAAGTAAACTAGTCGAGTAGCGAATATTTAAGTATACTAAAACCCATGCATGCCACTGTTTAAAAATCGTTAGAACTGGTATTATTTTTATAATTATTGATCCGGCTCTTACGGTGTGTAGTTTGCACACGACCAGGAGTGCTATTTTTGAACGCGTGACTCACTAAAGCGCAAGTCGTGCACGACTACAAGTCACACTCGTCTTCCCAAGTCAGGAAATACCATTTTGCCATATTTTTGAAACCATCGCTTGAACTGTAGTGCTGCCAACCTTCAACGAAAAATATTTAATTTCTTCTTATTTCACGCAGAATTTTTTATAAACTTTTTTAAGGTTATTAAGGATTTTTAAAATGTTTAAGAAGTGTAGCGTCAAACGGAACGTAAAATCATGACAGTTGAACTTCGAATGACAGGAAGTGACTTTGACATAAAAGCGTTCGTCGCCTGCGGAAACGAGCGGTCTCAACCGCTCGTTGCAATCACTCGTCAACGTATGATTCAAAAATGCGGCCTTTTAGAAACACTCGCGTCAATCACTCGTTTAGTGAGTCACGTGTTCAAAAATAGCACTCCAGTATATTTGTCGAGTAACGAGCATTTTAGTACTAAAACACTTGCTATTGTCCAAAAATCGTTCGCACTGGTCGAGTATAATGCACACTAATATACTCGACTAAAACGACCCGTACGGACTTTCTAGTGGGCAGTGACGGTGGTGGGAGGCGCTCGCTACTCGCAAAAAATAATACCAATAGTAGATTCTACCGGGTTGACTAAATTACTAACTAATGTACTCGACTTATACTCATCTAAAATAGTCGAGTGCCAACATACGTCTACAGACGTCTAATAGGTAAGGTAGGTGTCAAATTAGTGGTATAAAACTTTTGTTTTTATTCACTTCACGGTTGTTAGGACTCTCACAGACACTCACAGGGATCTGGTTGGTGCGCGAGGCGTGGCCGCTCATAGCCGGAGTACTCGCGTTCGGCACGCGGAGCTACGAGCACGTCACATGGGGTTAATAAACAGTTGGGAAACTTCATTCTTTTTACATTTATGGGTCAGTTCTCACCAAGACGAGACACGACGCGCACTTACAATGTAATAGGATTTTAAACTTTATTTGCAAACATAGAACGACTAAAATTGCGAGGAAAAACTTTGTAGCCAGTGGCCGCAAGATGCGAGAGGAGTCGGCGAATTTTTAATGCGATACTGGTCGTTATGGTGATGTACATAAGGCTTAAAATCTTATCACAGTTTAAAAAGTGCGCGTCGCGTCGCGACTGATCGTGAACTGACCCATTTTTAGGGTTCCGTAGTAAACAAGGAACCCTTATATTTTCGCCATGTCTGTCTGTCTGTCTCAAATCAAAATAAACTTTAATCATCGCTCCTCCCACCTGGCCTTTTGAACCCCCCCCCCCCCCCCCCTTCCCTTATCTTGAACTTAAAGGTTGTTTCTGCCCTTGTGACTTAAAGGCTGGCGTCGCCTTTGACCTATTATATCTTTTCCTCGCCTATTTCCCTTCACTTGCGATCGGCCCTCCTTTTTTAACTTTCAACGAAATTGTTGCCAATAACAGCTGATGGAAACAAAAATTTCAGTTGCTGCCATTACATGTTTTATAAAATGTAATTAGATGAAGATTTCCAACTATTCAAATTATGAAATGGTTTAGACACAAACACAAATATATTAAAAACACTATCACAAATATTAGAATGAATACAGCATGACAAAATTAAAAGTAAAGCCTTCGCCATTTTTATCAGTCTCGGGCAAAGATGCGACATTAGGCAATGTATTTAAAAAGCGAACAACAATGGAGGCGCCTTTAATACCAACACCTATACACAATTATAACAAATAAACTTAAGGCGCTCTTATAGTAACACTAGCGCCACCCAGCAATTAAATTAATTAAATCCTAAAATATATCGAATTTTAAAAATCTAACAAGTATGAAACTAGTAAATTACTTGAAGTATTTTTTGTTTATTACAAGTAATTTACTAGTGTCATATTTAAAGAGAAAAATGGCGTTAACATGGTTTTTCTTAATTTATCAAACGAATATTGGTGAAAATGCACACCAAAATACTACAAGTAATGTACTGGTTATGTAGGTACTTGTTAAATTCTTAAAATTCGATATAATTTAGGATTAAAATAATTAATTGCTGGGTGGCGCTAGTGTTACTATAAGAGCGCCTTAAGGTAACAATGAAATTATTTTTAAGCGTGTTATTTAATAAATAAAAAATAAATAATTTAAATATCGCCAAACTGGACAAGAATACGCAGCACGACGGTCGAATGTAATGGACACTCCACATTCACGCGCTTACGTATGTTAAGCAACACGGAGCGCAGTCCCCACTTGGATGAGTGATCGCAATTGGCACAAATATATCTCGAGCTCTTCCGTGCTTCGGAAGGCACGTTAAGCCGTTGGTCCCGGCTGTCATCGTCATTGATGGCAGTCGTTAAGCTATGTCAGATGCTTTAGGCAGTTCAAAAAATCTGACACCAGTGTTGGCCACTTACACTTACGAAAAACCAACAAAACGGCAAGTCTCAGTTAGTTCCATTATCAATATTTCCCTTGGGAACTTGAGAACTTACTTGGGAATTTGCGAATTTACTTGGGATATTGGGAACGGGAAGGTATATAAAAACTCTCACTCACCTCTCTGGGCGCCACCAGTTGGCTGTGCGGGCGTTCGCGTCTTAACGTCTCCGTTCCTTGTCGCACCAGCGCGGGGGGAGCCGTTACCACGGGTTTGGGTCTCTCTTGTTCTTTCTGGAATCCGTGTAATATAAAAAATATAGATGACTTCGATGTATGTGACATCAGTGTATGGGCAATATTTATTTCAAAAGTACAAAAAAACAGACAAATACATAAGAACAAGTCACTCAAAAATGCCCCCCCCCGATAGTACCCGGCTCAAAGGTACCCATTATGCTGGCAGCAATCATCAGTGTTGGCAATGTACACACACATGTAATGAAAAGTTCATTTAAGTTGTTTCGAAATAATTCTCCTCCTGGCGCAATCGAGTAACAAACAGCACATAGGAATGAGGGTTTCATAATTAATATTTCCCCAGGTGGCGGCAATGTGTCGAAAAGTATTCTTTACAGGAGCTGTCAAAATCCACCAATCATAAAATTGATGATTAAACATGATTGGTGGAGTTTTTGGTGGGAAGTCAAGGGGTTCAGTTGTCGTTTGCCTTATACAACTTTATAATATGAAATTGGTGTAGTTTGGTGTTATAAATGCTCGTGCTCGAGAACAATTTGTGAAATAGTTAAAGTAGACTGTTAAATGGACTCGTATAGGTTTGTCGCCAAAATCTCCCACGAGGCTGCCAAAGAACATACGCCATCTTTGATGCCACATACCGTACAACACCGATACTTAGTATCTCATTATACTGGACATTGGCAGAATCACTGAAATCTCGGTGGAAGCCATAATTAAAAAGAAGAAAGAAAGAAAACATGATTGGTGGATTTTGACGGCAGCTGTCAAAAATACCTCTTTACGCAGTGGCGCCATCAGGGGAAAAAATCGATTCCGTTAACCCTCATTATTAATTGCCAAAATAGACACCCACTACATAATAGCACAGATTGGGCGCATCGTTAAAAAATACTTGCAGTATTGCAGTGCGAGCAATAATGAACGCAAAGCTAATTAAAAATGTGAAACAGTAAAAACATAAAGCAAAGCAAAATTAAAAACGCTTTGATTCTGTCGAAAAATCAGCTTGATTGGATCACGCAGAATACTGTTGCAAGATTTGGAACAAAATCGACACGGATATTTGGAACACAATCGAATAAAAAAAGTTTGATCAAAAATATAATAATAGGTACCGCGATTATTTTTGAGAGTTGTCCGATTTTCAATCGAGAAGACGGCTTCGAGTTATCGGGTACATAGAATCCAAAGATTGAGTTGTGTAAATAGTGCATACGCGTTCCAGAGAACAGTTCCCGAACGGATACCGTCAGTGGTGTGTGTAAAAACTTGTGCAATAAAAGAAAGAGTGTAGACCAATACGGTTGCCATTGACAATTCCAATATCCACACCTTTTCAGTTAGTCTGTGAAGATGGCAACGGCAATATTGTAGAAATATCAGACAAATTAAAAAAAATAATCGCGGTTCTATGTCATAATAATAGTAATTCTGACCGCCAAAGCTTAAAATCAAAGACTTCTATATAAACTGCGCTAGACGAGCCGTACGTACCAAACTCTGAAGCGTTCAAAGGGAGCAAATTAACACCGTTGCGCTTAGCTCACACCTAAACTTTGTACCTTGAAGATCCCGTCACGTGGCACGCTTGCTTTGAAATGTCTGTTTCTTGGAGTAGAGCACGTCTACAGTGCGACACGGATCATTTGGCACTTGGATGACATTGAAATTGGGGCGTGGGAAGTTTAATTAGCGCTACCAGCTAACAAAATGTCCTTGTTTTATAAAGGTTTGAGAATTAGAAGCAAAAAATATCTGCAACAAACATCAATTCGAGCTATCTCCCGAAAGTAACGCTTTAAAAGATGATGGCAATGGCAGCGTTTAGTTCCAATTGTGGCCACGTGCCAAATGTTCCTTGTAGTTCTTTTTTTTTTTTGATAGGACTATGTAGCTAGCTTCAAGTGAGCTTTTGCTATTTCACTAAACTTTTTGAGGTAAGAGCAGAGTGCTCTGTAGTGCAGTGCCTGTAAGGCGAACATCACCAAAGGGCCCCCAGGAGGGACGAAACTCGGCTTTGGGCGTTGCCTGTGTGCGCAAGGCTTGTAGAGACAGCAAACTCACATATGTCTGATAGGCCGCGATTTGCATGCATTGCCTGAAGGGCCGAACTGAGAAACAATGGCAAAGCCTTTAGAGAGCAGCAACTCTCATGTTTTGCCGTATGGGCCGAGCGCTACGGTGTCAGAAGGACCTATCTTGGGTGCAAGTCACCCGGGACCCCCGGCCGGTCACCAGTAATCGGAGCTAATCCTACTCTACGCACTCTATTCCGGTGGCGAGTGCGACGGGGTCGGAGGGCGGGATTCCTCTAGCTACTCGGAGCCGGAGAGGGATTGGACTGGGCTTGAACAATGTGAATGGGTGATCCTTGTAGCACTATACCTCAGTTTATATAGAAGTCTTTGCTCAAAATCGTATAAAAATATACCTGTGCGGCAGTAGTGAGCGTGTACGAGTCGCGTCTAATAGGTGGCGCTACTGGCGCGGTGGGGCTGAGCGCCGGGTTTGAAGCGTACACATTCCGCCGGACCATCGTCCGACCGATCGAAGGCCGCGCTAGACCACTGGGGTTACCCGCTATGGAAATTAATATTCATTTACTGGTTTTGAACAAAATTGAGAAATTAATCATCATCAGGTCTTTTATAGTCTCCACTGCAGGAGCATGACCCTCTCTGTACTACCAGAGCCATATATTAGCCAGAGCAGTTAGAGGATTTGGCCTACACCCTCCACGCTGGCCAGACGGGTTGGAGAGGTCTCTTTGAGAAATTAATTATTAGTAACAAATCGAGGAAGGACAGAAAATTTTCGAATATCCAACATGACACTGGATAGAATATTAGTAAGAAGATTGTTTTCTTCTAATACTCTAGTTTCCTGGGTCAAAATAATATTTAAATATGTCCTTCAGTTACACCAAAATATATTGAACATTTTTTTTTTCGCCATTTACACAATAAATGATAAAGATATAGTGCATCAAAGTTCATGAGTTCGTGACTTCACAGTTCGCCAAAAAGTGTATCGGACTATGAAGTAACACGAAAGTTTAACGGGTATCCAATATTTTTTGATAATATAACTAACGGACTTAATTTATTTAAGACACATAGCCTATTCTCCATAATATGATAAACGAACACAAACAAGATTTTTTTTTATCTAAGTTAAATCTAAAATGATTTTGATTAAATAAAAGTACTGTCATGCAATAAAATAGCAGCATGTAGTATGTACTGACAAAAAAAAACAATACGAGCAGTTAAAATAGCAACGAGCCGATCAAAGCCACATTAGTTACTTTGTTTTTTGACAAATTTTACTCAACGAAAGTTATAATTTATAGAACAGAATAGTAAACGACATTTTTTCATATTTTTTTTTATTAAATGAATTGTATTCATTTTGACTTTTAGTTCACTTAACATTTTCAAATTAATTTCTGAATTTTGTGGGACAACTAACTCTATGACCAGTCTCTGTTCCAAGATGGGCATTTTGATGTTATTTATATCTATATTTATATGTAATAGTCGCCATTTCTTGGACAAAGAAGAATCCGTATTTACACATCTGTCACATACGACAAATAATTATAGGTCGATGTCCGTTATTAACTTCTAAACTGGCGACTATAGTAAAAATCACCCAGCCAGACTGTTAGCTGACTTAATTTGTGTGTTTTATTTATATCTATGTAGCAATGCGTGCGTGCATACCCGGTATCCTGCTAAGCTCCCTGTGTGAACTATACTGCCTAAGTTTAGACGTCGGCAAGTTTGTCTTTCTGGGCACGTTGGCCGGCGGTGCCATCGTCGTGTACGAGCCTGCAACATAACAACAACTAAGCTACTACGGTGAGATGGAGATATGACCGTGCGAGCGAGAAGTATGATCTACTTTTTGGTATACTTAGCATCATTTAACATGCTAATAGCGGTCATTGTCCTATATCTATTACTGTCTATTGCGTATTGCCGTCCCTTTCGCTCTTGAAAACGTGTGCGAATGAAGCGATCTGAAGATATATGTCAATAACCTATTGACATGTTAACTGGTGCATGGTATACGTATAATTTTACTGCTTTGAAGTAGCTGAGAAAATGATATTATATTTACAATGAAAATGTTTTTAAAATACCTATTTTATACTTTTTTGAATGAAGAAAGAATACCCGAGTCCCAATTTTAATGTTTATTAACAAGTGTTTTTTTGTATTCAATGTTAATAGCACACAATATATTGGCGATAATCTAATATTATAACATGAAGATAGACACATATAGCAATACACAAAAGTATAAATTAGATATATTTTAGTGAAGTGAGTAAGCGTAACATATGAAGCGTTTAACTATATACAAATGAGCACTTGATGTGTGCATATCGTAAAAGCAAAAACATCCATAGTTTTGATTTCTAGGTATGTATATGAAAAAGGTTAAAAGTTCATGGGCGCATCAGAAATATTTTCAGGGAGGTGCAATTAAAACTCGTCTAAATCTAGTGATTATATGATACTAAGAATCGAGTGCGTAACCTAAATTAGAAAAACGCAACAGAGAATACGTCCCTGTAAGTTTACTCATACTACACTTATCACCGAAGCCACGCTACCACACGTAACGAAACCTCTAATCATCTTCTGTTTTCATAATTTATAAGCGACTTCAAAAAAGGAGGAGGTTCTCAATTAGTCTCTTTTTAAATGTTTGTTAACAAATTTTCGGCTCTTACTCTTTACAGGCAGGAAACACTACTTTTTATCTTTTTTAAGAGACTTTGATTATTTATTTGAAATTTTTATAGTTTGAGGCGACAATTCTTTGGACTACTGCCAAAAAATACTGTTATTGAAAAATTCGCGATACTCAGCCGAAATAAAACAAAATAATGTTAATTTTTGTCATAAACGATACAAAATTTTACATCAATACACAATAATATTTGAGTACTTTATTTTAAGAAAATTAATACTTTTTCGTCAACGATAACTAACAGTAAGAAGTAAAGCCTAATTTTAAATACTTAAGTATACAACGGGGTACGATACGAGTTCCCTTGCACCGTGCATGCTTCGGGGCGCCTATGATAATCAAGAGAATACAGTAAATAGATTATAGAAGCTATGGATTAAAATATGTATAGGCTGCTGAAAAGTAAACATCATTCTTGAAAATCTTGCACGGCCGACGAAAGATTTTTTAACGCACCTACTACCATACATACATTATTACATAGAGAGAAGGAGGCCCTTGCCCAACATTGGGACAGCAATGGCTTGTAATAATAATACTTAATACATTGTTTACTAGTCAACACCTTACAACCTACTGTATACCTGAATGGGCCGGTGAGATTCTCCTGGGCGGCGAAATTTGCGGTGGGTTGACTTTCTTCTCGGGACTACATTTCCCCGCCAAGATATCCCTCTTAGCCGACTTCTTCACCAACGTGGCACTATTTATAACTGTTGCGTTGTGCATATCGTAAGTCCTTTCCATGCCAGGGTGAGGGCTGGGCACTTTAGTCACTGTGTACGATTTGTCGTCGACCATGTCGTATATAGGTGATATGGTGCTGTGAAGGTTTAATAGGTCGTTTTTGGAGCCTTTACGGAGTGACATGAGCGGTGTGGACGCGACTTGCAACCCTGGAATGGAGGTGGAAAGCACCCTTCACTTTGTTGTTCGTTTATTACAAAATAGGTATTCAAAAAAATAAAGTGTTATTGAAAGTGTGATGAAAACATGAAAACAGAAAAAAGAAAAGAAAGAAAAAGACAATAAGGAATAAATATTCGTAATCATATAAAGCCCTTCAGGCGAGTAGGCGACCAAAACTGTTGATAAGAGTTTCTTTCGGCGTTTCTTCTCTGCAGTGGTCGGTTCAGAAACGCTAGTAGTCTGTAGCTTTTGAACAATTAATAAATACATATTATCTAATAAGATAATTTTAAATATGATATGACGTGAAAAAGTGCCTGCAAAGGCCTATTTTCTGAATAAACGTTTTGATTTTTGATTTTGATTGAACTTGAAACAAACTTAAGATAAGAATTATTAATTTAGTAGGAATATTTAGGATGTAAAGATATGAAAATAGCAAAGAGAGAGAAAAGTAGCGCAAAAATAAAGAGAAAAGAAAAATGCAATCGACACTTGCAATAAACGAACAAATTGTACCAATTTGCGAACCACAAAAATATACAAAAACAAATTAAACAAAACATAAATTGAAAATCCGTAACCATTTGGTGTGAATTGAGAGCCGTGTTTGGACCAAAACCACAGGGCCTATTTGATCCCATCACCAAAATTTCATTATACCCACCGCCATCTTGGCATTTCAATAATATTCAAAAATGGTGTAAAATTCGAAGCATTCCAAACTCACTAATAGATAGAGAATACGAATGTTGAATAAAAAAAAGTCTATGGAAAATATAAATCTGAAGTCATTATTTTAAATCACTATACGCGATGTTAAAAGGTTTTAGGGAACGACAACTATTGAAATGTAAATCAAGATGGCGGGACCTTTACCATTTGCCAAAAAGTGTGCTTACAACAGATCGCCCAGTTACCCACTGACTAGGTAGTCTGACGACCTAACAAAGAGCGCAGGAAGGCGCTGGATGCAGGCCGCTTCCAACCGGTCGAATTGTAAGTCCTTGGGGGAGGCCTATGTCCAGCAGTGGACTTCTTGCGGCTAAGATGTTGATGATCAGATCGCCTTCATTCCGTCTCCTTCGAGCCCAAAACACAAGTACTTTTAAAGAGTTGACGAGCTCCGTGGCGCAGTGGTTACCACGCCAGCCTGCGACACGGGGGTCCCGGGTTCGATCCCCGGTCAGGTCATGATGGAAAACGATCTTTTTAAGATTGACCTGGGTCTTGGATGTTTTCTATATAAGTATATATTATAAAATATAGTATCGTTGAGTTAGTATCCTGCGACACAAGTTCACAACTTACTGTGAGGCCAGCTCAATTTGTGTAATATGTCCCTATTATATTTATATCTTTATATTTTTTTACTAACGAGGATCATGCGTAGCCGTGTCGGGCACGCTGTCCGGCGGGCTGGAGGAACTGAAGGTGCCGGTGTCGGTGCTCTCGCTCGAACCTACCATCGCGCGCTCTTGCGAGCCCCAGTCCTAGAAAAGATACACTTATATTTACTAAAACCATCATTTGCAACAAGTTCATTATGGGACAATCCCCATCTCACTCTTTAATACTACGGAAAAGAAGATGGCGATAGACAATAAACGTTGTCGCGAATGCCATGTTGCGGCGGCAATATTACAATTAAAATCGACCAAAAACATCGAAAATGAACATTGTATGAAATTTTACATTTTCGCGTACATTTTATAAGTTGATTGCCTATAACTTTTTAGTTTGTACTCATTACTCAGCTCTGATAGTTTTCCTTTCAACTTCATTATATATACTACTGCTGTAATTTTTTTCACGTATTATATATAACCGTTTAGCAGATAGAGGGGGGGGGGGGGGGGGGGGGACACGTACCTCTAACAAAAATTTGCACGGAACACGGGATGCACTTTTACGGAAACGGATCCTTAAATCGAAAAATTGTGTTCTTAACCTCACAATATTTTTAAAGACCTATTTAACAATACCCAACACGATGGGTTTGTAAAAAAAAATATATTACTCCAACTTTACTTGTATGGGAGCCACCCAAAAAAAAATTTTTTTCAAGTTTTTTTCTACCACTTTTTTGCCATAATTAATATACATACCCATACCAAATTACAGCTTTCTAGTACTTATAGTCTCTGAGTAAAACCGCGGACGGACAGGCAGACAGACATGGCGAAACTATAAGGGTTCCTTGTTTACTACGGAACCCTAAAAAAACAACTTACCTCTTGCTGCAACGTCCTCTCGCTAGCGTCGATGAGGTTGAGCGTGGCCGAGTTGATGTCGATCATCGGCTCGTCCTTCACGAACACGACCGTGGCGTCCATCGCCGGCGCTTTGGGCGACGCCTTCTTGAACGTCGCGTTCCGCTTCGGCGTCTCCCTAGTCGGCTCCTCGTGTCTGTCGAACCCGCCGTTCATTCTCCGCCGAGACAACAGCTCTGACGCGTTCTCCATACTTTGCCTCGGCACTGTTATTGTTTGATTCGGAAGCTGTATCATTTTTATCGGCGACGCATCCACTTTATCCAGCTCGGTCGGCAAAGCCTTTCTCGCTAACGATAACTTTTGCCGCGCTTGAATGATTTCGTTCAATTCTTGTTTGTCTAACGTCACGTTTAGACTGTTTTTACCTAGATCTACTGGTTTCTGGATGCCCATGTCTTTGAAGAACGCATCGTCTTGTTGAAATGTTGCATTAAGATTCTCCTTTTCCGCATCGTTGTCCCTTCTGAACTTATTGTTAGAGTAATGTAAAGTTAACGTTTCAGTCATTTCGGGGGACTTAGGTATAGATTTGGTGCTATCCTTTTTATCACAGTTTTCGTTTAGAATCTTAGCGGCGTCTATTTGGACCGCTTGTTCCTTTGATTTCGTGTAGCTTTCAGAGTTTCTGGGCATGGGTGATTCTCGTTTCGTGAAGAGTGGGGCTCTCGGTCTGGAGGAGAGGAGTCTTTCGGACTGTTCTAGGTGTGTGAAGGTTGCTGAGCTGAAGATGTTGGAGTCCGCGTTGTCCTTGGGTTTGGAAGTGTTGGAGACTACGTAGGAGGAGTTGACTGAGCTGACTAGGCTGGGGGGTAGGGAGTCCATGAGGCTGTCGTTGTCGGGGTATGTGGTCTGCGAGAGGAAACTCGTGCTCATGTCCTTTTCGTCGAGGATGCTGAGCGTCATGCTCGTCATCATCTGGTCTATACTCTCGCGTCCGAGGGTAGGTGGACCTTGAGTGCCACAAAAAAAACATTATAACTTAAAAACATGACATCAGCATAAACTTGTATTAAGTAATACGATGTTGTTTTGAGATGTTTTAAGGCGCAGTGGTATGCGAAACTAGTGCGACCGAGTAATTAATTCTTTTAATACTTAATCTTATCAAAGGGAGCTTCGCGACAATTTCCATGTACCTGAATCTCTGTGTGAAAGGCCTTTCCTGGAGTCCAGTGACTCTGCGTTGAAAGTGCCCGAGCTCTCCATTAGTAGAGAAGACACCAAGCTCGGGGGAGACATCCGCATGAGGGACTCGCCGCTCTGGTACATGTTGAGGCTGCCCCGCTCGTTCATCATGTTTGTGAGGCCTCTGTAATACAAAAAGATAATAAATAAATAAATTGATGCCGAGTGGTTTCCGGATTGCCGTGTTGTTTCCGGCAGAGTAGACTAGGAGCACTTCAAGCCTTTTCCGTTGATGTCGTAAAAGGCGACATAGAAAACACAAGCTAAGCAAAGCTAACATCAAAGAGACATCTCCAAACCGCTTGACCAGCGTGGAGAGAAGCCCAATCCTTTGACTGCTCTGGCTATTATAGGGCTCTGGTAGTACAGAGAGGGTCGTGCTCCTGCAGGAGAGTCTAAAAGAAGACCTGATAATGAAATAAATTGATGACATTAAAAAGATCTAAACAATTAATTTGTATCGTGAGTCCGATGGGCAGACACAATTAAAAAGTATGATGACGTAGATACGTATGAGATTAGACGCGCGGTAATCGAACCCAAAAAAGAAATCTAGCGTATTGCCTACGCACCAATGCGTCACTCACGTAAGCCATCAATAAAAGAAAAAAATATTCGCAAAATAACAGTTATTTTAGCTATTCTTAGCGGATGCCTGAGTAGTTAAAAAACACCCTTACGCATATTTTTAATATTTTATAAAGCGATCTGTATACAAAATGTATGTTAATAAAACCCTGTCCGATCTACTCTACCGAACTAGAATCACTCAAGACCATCAATTAATCAGGCAAAACCTATTCATCATCATTTCGCTTAGGTGACACGTTCAGTCGACCATGCACACCCTGGTGTCAGAGTTCTTCGGAACCGCCTCGCGGCCTCAGACGTGACTACCCATGATTTTTAAGGCAGTCAGAAAACAAACTAATAAGCTACTTATGAACTAAAATGATATGAAGTTGCTTGGAGGCAAAAAGAAGACAGTTTCAAAAGTAAACAAAAAATAATAGTATTTAACTTGCAGCCGCCAATCGGCAAGGTGTAATGTATTTATTTGAAACTAAAGAGTTGAATATATCAAAATACAAACAAAAATAAAGACTTTGTCTTGACCACAACGAACGTAACATAGTAGCAACCGAAAGGCCAAACAAAAGAGCACTAAAATTTACTTTCATAGCAATTACTCCGGATGAGTTGGCGCCGAAGCACTATACAAGGGAAAGTGCATGGTTATAGCCAGAGACATATTACTTTCTAGACTAGCCCTATCAAACCATTTGTCAGTCACTTGCTTGTACGTCAATCATTGTAAAGACCAGATTTTATTGGCAACATACCCATTTTTGTATGTTCCATGTTTGGATTGAAATATTCCACATTGCATTAATTTTTCGGGTCATAGCAAGTAATGTTTACTTTAAAAGGTACCTAATACATAACGAATAATAAACGTCAAGATATTGAAAAAAAAAATAAGTGGTCCTCGGATCCCTTTGTAAAAACAATTGAATCGCTTTTAAGATGCTTAGATCATAAAACTAGCGCTACCCATTATTTCATATTTTCACTCCTAAATAAGATCAACTAAAAAAAAACATCGAATTGATTAGTTCGGCAGTTTATTACTTGTAGTATTTTTCGAACTAAAAAATAAAATGACGGATTGCCCTTGTTGGTAAATGAAAGTCTCTTAAGGATGCGCTAGTCCGGAACTCGAACTCGTCAGCGCACGTGGCTAATTTGGGTGCTATTTCGCTGAGAAAGGGATAGACTCGGTTTTGAATAGTGCGGAACTATTTACACTGATGTATAAGCACATCGGAACTACAGTCTAGTGTGTGCAAACACAAATATTGTTGAAAATCTAAATCTTCGTCGTCTAAAAATTCGCGAGTATGCGTTTGGGAGAAGTGTTCTTGTGATAAAAAAGCTGAATGTTTTAATAAAAAGTAAAGTTATTTAAATTTTTTAATAACCAAACTATGCTTGTATGAATTTTGTTTTAGAGATTTTGGAGCAAACGCATCTTTGGGCACAATTAAATACCGGAAGGAGTACCTTCCGGTATTTAATTGTGCCCAAAGTTGCGTTAAAATTACGTGTTGAAACGGAATGTTCTGAGACTCATAACTTTTAAAGTACTTATAATTTTCCAATTATGATTCCATACAAGCATAGATAACGACAATACAAATCGATAGAATTAAAAACTTTAAACAGACGATACCGAAAAACGGAGTCATCACCCTACAGAATTTGTATGGCGAAACTCCTGACTAGCGTACCCTTAAATGAAGCGATTGGTTCAGGTCCGCCTAGAATTATAAGAAGAGAACATAAACAATAAAAAAACACCTTTGTAAGGTTACATTTTGAGTAGAGTTAACAAAAAACAAAACAGGGAAATTTTGTTAAAACTTGGAAAAGACTTTCGGCAATAAAAATAAATAGCCATAGACAAAAAGATTTTTTTTTTTCATTTCATTATGATTTTATTGGACAAGTTCATTGCGAAAATAACGAAGTCCGTTGAGCATTCTAACCGCGCAAATCCTTTTATAAATTCAATCTCATGTTTGATTGCGTTTGGCACGTCGCTGCACGTAATAATAGAGTGGCCCGATTACCGGGCCCTTAGGGCATCGAGTCTTTACTATTAGACTACACGTCTACGTCATGACGTAAACTTAAGCATTATTAACGCATACGCATGTTAAGCAACGCCGGGTGCAGTCTCCAGTTGGATGGGTGACCGCAAGTGGCATTAAAATATCTCGAGCTCCTCCGTGCTTCGGAAGGCACGTTAAGCCGTTGGTACCGGGTAGTTTCATTGATGGCAGTCATTGAGATAACTATATCAGATGCTTCTAGGCAGTTTTAAAAATCTGTCACCAGTGTTGGCCAATTATACACACGAAAAACAAACAAACAAACTAGTCTACACACTATAGCAGACCTGCAGGCCTGTTTGCTAACTTTTGACAGTTACGGTGTACATAATTTTCATGGCAACTTCAATATTCATTACGGTTTCGGTATGAATGACTATTTTTATTTAAGATATGAAAACCGTAATGGATGCTAAACTGACAATCAAATCGTTGTACACCAAGTTAGCAAATCGGCCTGCTGATCTTTGCATCAGTATTTTGTGTTATTCGTATATAGGGTGATTGCCACCTGGCAAAATTTTAATGATAGTATCAGAATATCTATCCATTTTGGGATTTGCGAATACTCATTTTTTCACTGAACTAAATAATTTTATAAGAAATATGTTTACTAACTTGTTGAAAGTGTTGTGAAGATTATGGGCGGGCTGTGACAAGTCGATATTGATCGGCTTGGAAGGAGTGTGGTCGTTCAGCCGCTCTGTCTCTGAAGTTGTGGCGTCCATGTCTTCCAACTGCAAATACAAAAAAAAAAAATGTTTAACGATGATGTAAACAGTTCATATAGGAGCCGTGTGGTTCCCGGCAGTCTTCCCGTAAATGTTGTAGACAGCGACTTAGGAAACACAAGCTAAACAAAGCTTATAAACATCAAAGACACCTCTCCGACCCTTCTGGCCAGCGTGGAGAATATAGGCCAAATCCTGATTGCTATGGCTTTGGGAGTGCAGAGAGGATTGTAATCATGCAACTAAAAAAGATCTGATGATGACTCTGTGTTATTCATATCACGCCATGCAAACGCATACACATACATGACGTAGCAAGACCATATTTTCCGAAGTGTACCCAATACAATTTAGGGCTTCGTTTAATATTTTACTTTCCAAAAGGGCCCTGCCATTAAGTTTTAGAACCACTGACATAACACGATATCGAGGAAAACAGTTATTTTGGAAATAAATTCATTTTATTATTCAAAAACTCGTTATTTATTTCTCTGTTAACAACACTGAAATAAGTGCGGTCCATCATATGCTAAAATGCACCGATAAGTTTCATAATTTATTTGATGAATAAATTGTTATGCATGAGTGAGTATTTTGGATATTTCCGCATTCATCCAGCCATGTCAATTCATGACTGAGATTGGATACATAGATATGGATATGGATGGATGTAATGAAACTAAGGTATTATATAACCATCCTTTTTTTTATTTTCCTAATGGGGATTATTTTTTAACATTATTTGCCTTCCATCTCATTTATGCAAATATTTTTTTATTGAGAATTATTTGATATACAAAATTGGTATTAACGTCTTACAACATAAATTCTATTTTTACACTTTCTATCTATAAAATATACCATACAAGTTTTTCCTTGTTATGCATTTATGGACTACGATCATCAAAAATAGACAAACAACAATAACAGGTCCATAGTATTGACAATACAAGCAAACGCGGTGTGAAAATATTTTGCGCTCCATCCGTGAGAAGGCGTGCAAGCAACGTCTGAGATATTATTGCACCTATGTCAAACAGCTGACGTGGGGAAAAGTGATAAGCAAGGATGGGACACAATAGGAATAGAAAATATGATGAACAACAAAATCTCGGGCCACTCTAAGTGATACGTCGTTGATGTTGGCTGTTTGGTGGTAGATTCCAAAAATAATTCCATCCATAAATTATGTCACAATAATTTCATGATATTTAGGCCCCCTAACTCATCCTTGTCACAAATGTGACATTTATGTGATCCCATCCTAGTGTGACGTGATATATTTAAGGAAATATAAAAATTACTATAGAAAAATAAATGGGTATACTATATAGTAAGTCCACTCTTCTAGAAAGTAACAACTTTCGATTTAAAAAAGGATCGGATCATAGAAATATATATAGAATGGAGATAGTTTTTTTAGCAAAGCCATCACAGGTGACCGTCTTCTTAAGTTAGAGCCACGTTAGAGCTGAAATCGCAAAGCTTACGACCTCTTTCCCTGGTGTCACACCACAGAACAACAAACACATGTCACACGCTGACACACTTTGTTTTTTACCCCTCCTCTTCACGTGTGACGTAATTTATGAATGGCTCCAAAAATCAGCTTTGGATTCTTATCAGTGTCGGATACCTATCAAGCATGATAGGTATCCGACACTGATAAGAATCCAAAGCTTGGAAAAATAAATGAATAATAATAAATAGATATATACGGACAAACCACACAGATTGAGCTAGCCCCAAAGTAAGTTCGAGACTTGTGTTATGGGATACTAACTCAACGATACAATATTTTATTACATACTAGCAGCCCTACCCGGCTGCGCCCGGGCATGTATTATACCTTAAAACCTTCCTCGTGAATCACTCTATCTATTGGTGAAAACCGTATGAAAATCCGTGGAGTAGTTTTTGAGTTTATCGCGAACAGACAGACAGACAGACGCGGCGGAGGACTTTGTTTTATAATATGTAGTGATATGTAGTGATATATACATAGATAAACATCCAAGACCCAGGTCAATCTGAAAAAGATTATTTTCCATCTTGACCTGACCCGAACCCGGGACCTTCCGTGTCGCAGACCGGCGTGTTGACCGCTGCGCCACGGAGCTTGTTGAAAAATTACAATATTCTCAGTGTAAGCCAAAAGTAAACATTAAACTGTGTTCTTTCTTTCCATGAACGAAACGCTCTGTGAAAATATTTGCGCTCGAATCGTGAGACTGCTTGTAAGTCTGAGATATTTTTGCACCTATGACAACAAACGTCATAAGAGAACGTATGCACCCGTCAAGAGCTACTAGTAATATTGATGATAATACTACATCATCACTAATAATATACTAAGGTCAAATTTTTCGCTACTTATGCCTTCACCCTAATAATTTTTCTTTTGAATTCTAATTTTATTTTATGGCTTCCACCGTCCAGTTTAAAGAGATACAAAGTATCAGTGTTGTACGATATACAGTTTTAACAAATAGTAATCAAAGATGGCGTTAGCTCTTTAGATTGCTTATGGAAGCTTCTGTGACAAATCTATTCGAGATATAATTAGATTATTATTTTATTTATTACACTTTTATATGAATTTTAATTTGAATTTAAATTCCCGCACGAAAATCTGTTCATTTTGACGGCCTGAGTCGGCCCTTTAAGGATGGGATAAAGTTTTCTTACGCTTTTCGCATGTTCATGTGACATACTAAGATTCAGAACTGAAGACATTTTGCTTTCATAGTCAAACAATATACTTACCAAATATAATTTAACTTTACGTCATGAATAATATAATGATTGCTGGTAATTATTTAATCATGAAGTTGTAACTAATAACTATTACACAGCGATGGGCGTTATTTAATATTATTTATACGGTACGGAAGCCAGAGGCTGCTAATTTTAACTCGCTTGTATTATCTATACCAATATTGTAAAGAGTAAAGGTTTGATTGTTTGTTTGCATTGAATAGGCTCCGAAACTTCTAAACCGATTTTCAAAATTCTTTCACCGATAGAAAGAAAATTTATCTACGGGTGACATAGGCTATGACTTAAGCGGACGAAGTTGCCGGAAAATTTCTAGTTATTATATAAATTCATTTAGTACTTACTTCGAATTGAAACCGTTTAATCTGTCGTTACTGTATTGAATTGCCGTTATGCATGAACGGTTGGTTGAGTTCATCGCACAAAGGAACGATTTATATAAACCAATTTAATTATTATATTGATTATAACAGTAATATAGTAAAGAAGTGCCGTGCGCCGTGTGGTTCCCGGCAGAGTAATATATAATAGGATACTATAGGGAATAGGACCACTCCAAGTCTTCCCGTGGATGTCGTAGAAGGCGACTTAGGAAACATAAGCTAAACAAAGCCTATAAACATCATAAGACCTCTACGAACCGTCTGGCCAGCGTGGAGAGTGTTGGCTAAATCTTCTGACTGCTCTGGCTTATATATGGCTCTGGTAGTACAGAGAGGGTCGTGCTTCTGCAGTGGAGACTTAAGAAAGTCCTGATGATGACGATGAATTAAGAAGTACACTAAAATATGCGCTATTACTAAGAATCCGGAGAAGGAAATATTGCAAGTAACCTCCTACTAATTGTATCAAAATCATTGGAGCTGTTTAAGAGATTCTTATTTCATAGTTCTTTCTAATACAACGTGTGAAATACACAATTTTTATGTAGGTACCTACATTCATGAATAATAAATTATAATATACATATATTAATTTCCATTCAAAAAAGTGCAAAGGCAAATTTATGGAAACATATTTGTTTTCGTTTGTTTTTTGAGACTGTTATTTTTCATACGTGTAAGTGATCTAGTAAGTATAGTTCGTGTTTCGATTTGTTTCGCATATATTCCTGATACCAAGATTAAAATATTTCCAGGGGGTTTAGCGTCAACTACAAATTATAGCAAAATAAGTACGTTCTTAATTTATAATAACCACCGAGAAAGAGAGAAATTTCAATAATTCAATTAAACTGTTTTATCTTTTTCCTTAGCCAATACATAGTCTATGAAATCGAGTAGACATTGTGTTCATGAATGGAAATTGAATATAACTTCATCATAACAAACACAAAGCTGGCATGCCTGAGTAAGTCAGCCATACATAGTTCAAAACATCGAGGGTACAGAAGTTAGATATATATAGGTATTCAAGAATTTTGCTTTTTAGGGTTCCGTACAAAAGTTGAAAAACGGAACCCTTATAGGATCACTCGAGCGTCTGTCTGTCCGTCCGTCCGTCTGTCACAGCCGCTTTTCTCCGAACCTACTGAACCAAATTAGATGAAATTTGGTAAGATAGTGTAATCCTATGACCCAAACACGGATGTGCAAAGTAAATAAAGATTTTTTTGAAATAAGGGTCATTTTGAGGGGCCCAATTACAAAATTTAAAAAAAAAGTTTTGCAAACCTTACTGTGTCATATATCAATTGAAAGGGCTCATTATGAGGATCTCAAAAATATTTTTTTTTGTTCGGGTAAAATCAATACTTTTGATTTTATTCACGAAAGAAGGCAAAAATTGACCATTCCCCCCCCCCTGATCTCCGAAACTACTGGGCCGAAAATTTTGAAAAAATTACAAAATATAGTTCATTCCTTGAAGATTACAGGAAAAATAATAAGAATTCTATCACTTGAAAATTAAGTGGTAAACTCACAATAATAAGTTCATCTAGGGAAATAGTTCACTAAAACACCACTAGATGGCGCTAGTCAATTGAATAAAACATTTATTGCAAATTGTGTGTGTGTTCACGAAGCATATTGTACGGAACCCTCATTGCGCGAGTTTGACTCACACTTGGCCGGTTTTATTTTGCTTGCTTTTTGTTTGTCATTGGAGCTTAATCTTCTGTAATACTTATTTTTATATCATATACAAGTATTTTAAGCTGTAATAGGTATGCATGTTTAAATGTTGATATATTTATTCAATGAAGAGTCTTTGTTTTCTGGTGTATTTTACATTTTAGATCTCTCAGTGTAGAATTGTAACCTGTTTGATTAGTCGTGTTCGGTCATATTATGAGAAATATATTCAAGGCATACATAGTACAAAATATTCATCTCTGGATACATTTATCATACATAATCCAGCCATACATTCAACAACTTGAGAGAAATCTCTCGAAAGGAAGTCTACTGTACCGTTTGGAAGTCCCTATCAATCCCGCGGAATGTTTTTACGTTTAAATTCGTTTTCATTTTATGAAAACACCTTCTCCTTGGTTTTTCTCCCCTCTTTTTTCTTCAACTATTATTTAAATAGGGCATCGTGTCTGAATAAGTGATCGAGCATGAAGACATTCAATATTTTTTTATTAAATGTATTCTACTTTTTCTGACATCGCCAAAAAGAGTCTGGCTCTTAAATAACAAGAAAAGAATCGCAAAGTGCGAAGATTACATCTAAACTTTAATTAATTTGCGCCAGAAGTGAACGTTCGCAATAACGAGGCTTCGCTGATTATAACTCAATCAACTTTTATATCGTTTGAATGAATTACTTTCAACAATATTATTAAAAATAGAAGGCTCCATTGTCATTTTCCGATTGCTATCTCACGGTTTTCGTGCAACATTCTTTCGTAATAAAGTAAAATAATACTATTTCCGTGCCTCTAAAGTTACTTCTTACATTAGAGAAAAGGAAATAGTAAATCAAAGGCTTTACCGTCTGTACTAACTGTCCGTAAATACATATATACTTATTACGTCTTTATCCGTTGCAGGGTAGACAGAGCCAAGGTCATAAAACAAAGGCCACTTTAGCGTGTTAGTGGGCGTTAAGGTGGAATGCGAAATCAAAATATTGATGAGTTGCTAGCCGCATCGCCTATAACGTGATTCCTTACATTTTCGCATAATTCCTTGACCGGCTTTTACGGTCTGCGCGGGAAGAAAGGCAGCTTATAAATATTATATGCTTTTTCCTTTTCTCCCAAACCAGCATGGAGGCCATAAAAACACTTGCATATTGGCGCGTTGTTTTATTTCCAGAAGTTAAATCGTTTTCTTTATATTATCTATGTCATTAATATCGAAAAAAATATTAGGATTAAAAGAATTGTTTTGATAGTTTGATATTTAAATGATTTAGTAACGTAAGTGCTTTATAAAATCGTTAATGATATTTCATGGGACAGATTTTTTTCCGTGTAAAAGATATTGTTTAAACAATGGTAAAATATGCGCCAGTGCATAATAATCGCCTTAAAATTCGAATTATTTTAACAATACAATCTAGTACACAACCAACGTATGCTTAGACAAGTGTCGTTACAATTTCGTAACGCCTGTAACTTGACCCGTTTGCTCAGCTGGCCGTGCCGTGTATAATGTTTTATGATTATGGTTATTCAAGTATTCAAAGTTATATCAAGTTTTTCAATATCTTCTTTCGAGTTTTCAATATGAATTAATAATACACAAATACAATTTAGTACAAAACCAACGGTGGACGGCCACGCCTTTTACATAAACGAAAAACGCTCCACCACAGATTTTAGCGATCCACACAACGCCCAACGCGCCTTCGCAAGCGAGCCCAAAGTCAAAGACCTCTTCCTCCCGGACCTCTGTTAAGAGTAGACGTTTGAAAAACCTTATTATTTTACATTCTAAATTCCAAAATTTAATTAATGTGACAAATTAATTCACGTAAAATAATCGGAGTGCATAGGCTGCAAAGAGGTTATGTGTACATGTGTGTGATCCAGTCGGAGTGACGTCTATAACGTGTGCAAGGGTATTGACGTGGGAAAAGGACTTCCGTATAATTTACTTGTGAGAGGTGAGATAGAAATATTCAACTGTTCGGTGTCGGCTGAGGGCTCATCTTTTACTGGCCTTTCAAGATTTATATATGAACTTCTCGATAGCCACCATTTAATGTAGACCCCTCACAGTATTGCTTAACGCTTATGCCTGCCTGGTAGTATCTCGCAAATTCTCCGTACATCGAGCGAGCGAGACTGGTTTACTCTGATAACTTTGGCCACCGATCTGTACTGTCTGCAACAAATACACATTTTGTGCGAGTGAAGAAACAAATAAATTAATACTTACATTTCTACGTTGCTTGGACAACAAATAATACCTTTCTGACTTCTCTGTGGCAGTAAAATTTGATTGATAGCTATGAATACCTCAATTGATAAATCGTCTTCTGAACCTGACCTACACGTTACCCCGACGAATTACTTTGTAAGTCGCAAGAGGGCTAGAATAGACGACTACATAACTTTACCTGAGCTTACTTCTTTCAAGGATGAAATGATGAAGTCAATGGCAGCCCTTTTTGCTACTTCTGACCAAAAAGTAAAGGAAATGTTAGTGAGCATCAAGGATGTTCAAGACACAAAAATGAATGAAATGTTAGTGAGTATTAAGGATGTTCAAGATACTAACCGTGGAATTATGGACTCTGTTTCTCTACTAACTGAGCAAAATAAACAGATGAGCAAAGAAATTGAATCTTTAAAACTCCAGAGAAGAGAAGACAGGGAATATATAACCATACTTGAAAATAAAATAGAGGATCTTCAAATGTCAAACCGCAAACAAAACTTTGAATTGAAAAACGTTCCTCGAAAAGAAAATGAATCAAAGGAAGACTTGGTAGATATGGTTATCCACTTATCAAAAACTATAGGATGCGAAGTGAATAAAAAGGATATAAGTGATATTTATAGAGTACGTGGAAAGAGGGAAGCTCCAAAAAATACGCCTATTGTAGTAGAAACTACATCCACATTTGTGAAAGCAGATCTAATGAGAATGGTCAAGAATTACAATATCAGAAACAAAACGAAACTTGCTGCTAAGCATCTAGGGTTCCGAAAAGATGAGGATGTTCCTGTTTTTATCTCAGAAAATCTTACAAGTAAAGGATCTCGATTGCACTTTTTGGCGCGGGACCTCGTGAAAAGTAAAAATTACAAATTTTGCTGGACAGCGTATGGCAAAGTTTACGTAAGAAGAACTGAAAACTCGCCAATAATCATTATTAAGTCTGAAGCTCAATGCAATGAACTAATGATAGCTCCATGACTAGCTTATGAATCTGTTTTTTGCTTATTTTGTAAAATTAATACATTCGATTCTAACAAACACACTCACCTACTCATTACACTCACTCGTAACACATTCATGCCTTATACCCTATACAATATAACACCTACTATAAATCAACTGTTGTCTCGCACACTGCTCACCAGTTTAAAATTGAAGTTCAAACATTTCTATAAGTATAGTTATTCGACGTTAAAACTATTTTTATTTAAGAATGAACTCAGTTCATATCACTCTGTTTATGGATAATCGGCTCAATACTATAGCAGACTTGGACGAACTTGAAATTGCGTCTGCCATCAAGTGTAACATTCAAGAACTTCATAATCACCTCCAAATTAAACGTAACGATTTCTCTATTATCTGTCAAAATATAAGGAGTATTTACTGTAATCTTGATGACCTAATTATTAATCTAACTCCCCTTAAATTTAAACCAGACATTATCTTTCTCTCAGAGTGCAGGTTAAAACCTGGTGTACCGATTCCAAAGCTAGATGGCTACTCTGGACATTTTACTACTGCTTACATAAACCAAAATGATGGGGTCGTTGCGTACATAAAAAACACTCTGAAAACGAACGTCATTGAATTGAAGCTACAGGACGCATCGTGTCTACAAATTGATTTTCAAAATCATATTATTCTTGGTATTTACAGATCGCCATCAGTCACTAATGCTACGCCATTTCTAGACTCACTTAATTCGCATCTCGAAACTATAAAAAACAATAAAAATATTATTGTAACCGGTGATATAAACATCAACCTAATAGTAAAGGATAATGAAGTAGCTTATAAAAGGAATAATAGACATAACTACCTAAATATGCTCGCTTCTTATGGTATCATGCCTGGGCACAAATTACCCACTAGACATGAAGGCTGCTTAGACCATTTTATGATTAAATTAAACAATAATAGTACCACTGCACAAATTGCTGTCTTAAACAGCACTATAACTGATCATGAAATGATAGCTTTGGTTTTGTCGAACTCAAAAATTAATTCAGCAGCTCCAACACTTAGAAAGGTTATAGACTATAATAAAGCATTACAAACCTTAAAAAAGAAAGATCTTTCGCAACTTCTATTTAGTGATAATCCTAATTTACTATTAGATCAACTTACTAAATCAATATCTGATTCATTATTAGAAAACACAAAATCTTTACATATCCCTAAAAGTAAACGCATCATCAAGCCTTGGATAACACCAGGTGTACTTCGCTGTATTAGAAACAGGAACAAAATGCAACTTAAACTACGCAAAAACCCCAACGACGAAATACAAAAAATAACGTTTAGACGCTACCGAAATTTTTGCAATCGACTTATAAAAAAACTTAAAAGGACATATGAGAGAAATTTGCTAGAATCATCTACTAAAAATCCTAAACATCTGTGGAAAACTATTGGTAATATTACTAATCATAAAGGAAATAAATCAGATAATACACATTTACTTAATATAAAACAGACACCGCAGGAATCAGTTGACCATATTAATAAGCATTTCGCTAGCATTGGAAGGGACTTGGCTTCTAGAATAAGTCACCCACCGGATTCTAGTGGTACAGGCAGTGGATTTACAGTTTCACAGGTGAGACAGCCTACCTCTTTTGTGCTGTTAGATACAGATATGGATGAAGTTGAAAGCATCCTCATGAGCCTAAAATCCACGAGTGCACCGGGCTGGGATGCTATTCCTACTCATTTTCTAAAATTGGCTAAAGCTGATGTGGTACCGGTCCTAACACACCTTATTAATCTATGTTTTAATGCTGGAGTTTTCCCTGATTCTCTCAAGAAGGCTATTGTAACTCCTGTGTACAAGAGTGGCGACAGGGACAGTGTTAGCAACCACAGGCCAATATCTGTGACAAGCGTATTTTCTAAAATTATAGAGAAAATTATTAACAAACGACTCATCAGCTATCTTAATAAATATAACATTATATCCGAACGTCAATTTGGTTTTAGACAAAATAAATCTACTGAAGATGCAATTACTGCTTTAACAACCATAATAGTAGATCAATTAGATAAAGGAAATAAATGTCTTACGGTATTTTTAGATTTAAAAAACGCGTTCGATACTGTCTCTGTCCCCATCCTTTTACAAAAACTGGAACACATTGGGGTAAGGGGTGCCCCGCTTGAACTTTTTAAAGACTATTTAACTAATCGATACCAATGTGTTAAAGTGGGTGTATGCACAAGCGAATTCTCTAGCATTGATTTTGGTGTCCCTCAGGGGAGTGTACTGGGGCCTACACTTTTCTTAATTTATATTAATGACTTGCTAGATCTTCAGTTAGCCAATGCCAAAATCTTTTCATATGCTGACGATACTGCAATTGTCTTTAGTGGTAACTCGTGGACATCTATTTATTCTGATACTCAGAAAGGGCTCACCGAAGTGGACACATGGTTAAAACATAATTTACTTACCTTAAATTCCCATAAAACCAAGTACATATGTCACACTATAAACAAGTCTACCCAACCTCCACTAAACTTTAAAATTAATATACATAAATTCGACTGTACTAATTCGGATGATTCCTGTGCATGTCCTGTTATCGATAAAACATTTTCTATCAAATACCTTGGCATCGTGTTGGACCAGCACTTATCATGGCACTCACATATAGAAGCTATCACAAGTAGAATACGAAAACTGATATGGATATTTGTCAAGCTACGGTATGTTGCATCCAAAAGTCTTTTGAACTTGATTTATATTGCTTTAGCGCAGTCCATACTCACATACTGTATTCCTGTCTGGGGAAGTGCAACCAAAACAAAATTTTTGGAAGTAGAAAGATCACAAAGAGCTTTATTAAAGGTAGCATATTTTAAACCAAGAATGTACCCTACATCTAATCTTTATTTGGATTGTGACTTATTGTCTGTGAGAAAGCTCTATATCTTACATGCAATTCTGAAAGTTCATAAAACAATTACCCCGAATCCTTCTTACCTACTTAAACGTAGAAAAGTGGCTATAACAGCAACTGGTGCTGGTGTCAAGACAGATTTTGCAAGACGTCAGTTCAATAATCAGGCAAAACATTTATATAACTTGGTTAATATGAAAATAGACATCTACACACTTCCAAAATTTTCTTGTAAAAAACGGATTACCAGTTGGTTGAAATCAATAAATTATGAAGAAACGGAGAAATTACTCGAACGCACTAATCTATAAAACTTCACCACTACAGACCACACACACACACACACACACACACACACACACAAAAACACACACACACACACACATACACACACACACACACATACACACACACACACACACACATGTATTAACCACACCCAAACATTTACACACTAACCCATACTCTAACTCATTACAATTGTGCACATATTCACCCTGACTCCATTAGTCGTATAATTTTTGTTACAAATTATTAACATTTTTAAATAATAGGTACTTTAATTTTGATGGCTACGGAAGAGCGTGGCCTTCTGATACAGGTGTATTTCACTTAATAGAAGGTCACAACTACAAGAAATGTCTGTACCAATTTTTGTTAAAGAAATAAACAATTATCAATTAAAGACAATATAATACTAACGTAAAAGAATGCCTCTCATGCAAAAATATTGGTGGCAAAAAGTAGGCGAGTGTATGGCGCTGCAGAGTTGCGTGCCACTCTATACTAGATGGCGGTAATCTGCGTAAGCCTAAACTTACTAAAATTAGGGTGGCATTTAAAAATATTACGCCAAAAATTTTGTTCTAATTATTAATAGTTTTGTGAATAATGCGTATTTTATGGTTTAATAATTAATTCTTATAATACGGAAGATACACTATTGTGTAGCAACCAGTAGCGCCATCTATCTGAGTCTGTGAAAACAAATGGGACCACATGCTAAAGGTAAGAAGTTTCAGAGTTTAGTATGAATAGTACCCATAAAATAAACATGTTGTTATAATAGTAAAATTGAAAGAACCAAATCCGAAATATTCGTAATAAAAATGAATTTCACAAATTTTGTGAAATATTGTTTGTTATCTTGGGCCTACCGCAATGCCACCAGTACCAAAGACACTCATTTCAGACCAAGGAGTCTTCAGACCTCAGTGTACTCGAACGTATGTGTGTGTAGTGCAGAGGAGTGTAGACTACTTGCGTTCCCTTACTATCTTCTAGGTATATCCGATATCATTGTCCATTTTATTTTTGCTCAACACAGCGGCAGTTTTACTTTATTTCATTTTCCTATCTGAATACAATTTTATTGCGATTTCAAAGCGCAATATAAGATTATCTGCCGTATTGCTGATCTTGATATGATATCGGCCATTAAAACCGAATTACGAATTATACTGCCGTTGTTTGCAACATTGACATACAAAGGAATATTACCTTAATGATAAGAGTCATACAATATTTAATTGTATGAACTTAGATGATGGTTTCTTCTCTTCCTGTCAGAAAGAGAATAAATAAGTATATCATCAACATCATCAGGTCTCTTATAGTCTCCAATGCATGAGCGCGACCCTCTCTGTACCCCTAGAGCCACATATTAGCCATAGCATAGCAGTCAGAGGATTTGGCCCACACTTTCTAAGCTGGCCAGACGGGTTGGAGAGGTCCCTTTGATGTTTATAAGCTTTGTTTAGATTGTGTTGCCTAAGTCGCCTTCTACGACATTCACGGGAAGACCTGGAGTGGTCCCATTATACTTTGCCGGGAACCACATGGCCTAATAAGTATATACTTAATATAAATATCTCGGATTGTCCTCGAAGAAATTTCCGTGTAAATGAACAATTTTTTATCCGAATAAGTAATCTTACTGAAACACAAAAATTAAAATTAACCACACTTTGATCTAAATCTTCCTTCCTCCTCTTCCTCCTTTCCTTAACTCGACTGCTAAGCGTAAATCTTGAATAAGTACGTTTGTAATTTTCTTAAGTACATCATCATCATCATCATCAGGTCTTTCTAGTCTCCACTGCAGGAGCACGACCCTCTCTGTACTACCAAAGCCATATACTATTCATTACATCGCATCTCCTAAACGGCGGGATGGATTTCAATAATAAGGACCCTTAGGCTCTTCTCAAAACCCAAATGGCCATAAACGAGTATATAGAGTAAGGTGTGTTCTATTTCGAAATAATACTATTTGTTATTTAGTGTTCTAGATACAAATAAATCCTTTATACTCGTGTGTTATGTATGTTATATCCGTCTGCCGTCTCTAATCCTATAGTCGTTTATTATCTTTTGCATGGAAATACTCGAGCCATCCGGATGTACTAACAAAAAAAACATTATATTTTAGCTATTATTCGTCTCTATCGAATCATTAAATCACTATACTACCGTATAGTATGATAAGCGAATTCCGTTATTCCTGATCAGTTCATAATCCAGTTTAACAATGAATGCACGGCGGCTCATTATGCAAATAGCCACGTCACGGTCGAGAACTTACATAATTAACCGTCAAATATTGTCCAAACGCATGACGATACGAGTACATAAATAGTTACAATAATTTTTTTACAATCATTTATATTTTGTTTGTGAATGTACATTCGGTGGCAGATAAACCTTCGAACAGATTTAAAATTTTATGGGTGCTGCCCCCGGCAGTACGTATGGACTCCTTACATTATCTGGACTAACAGCCTCCGTGGTCCAGTGGTTAAGGCGTTTGCCTGTTGGCCCGGAGGTCGTGGGTTCGTTTCCCACGGGAAGCATACTTTGTTAAATTGTTTCCAGTTTGGTTAGGACATTGCAGGCATGAATCACCTGATTGTCTGAAAATAAAGATGATTCCGTGCATCGGAAGGCACGTTAAGCCGTTGGTCCTGGCTGCCATCTGGTAGTCGTTAAAGGAACCACGTCAGAGGCCGAGAGGCGGTTCCCAAGAACATGGTCGACTGACCATTTCACCTACTCGAAATGATGACGATTATATATAGCCAAAATGGCTGATTACCGCTTAAGTCCATATGGACTTAACGTAATTTTTTTTCATAATTACAATTAGTTTACAAAAATATATTATTGTTGACGTCAATAATTTACTTACGGCTAAGTTTACACCGCTTCCAAGGCGGAGTGCAGAAGAAGCGGCAAGAAATAAAGTCGAAAGGATCAGTCCATCCATTTACATTGACTTATACTTGTTGTCATGTCTGAGTTAAAATTGCTCTCTTAAATTTATGCCGACAATAACAATTCTTGTAAAAAAACAAAGTCTCGCATCTCAGTTCTTCTACCGTCCAAAGTTGTGCGATCCATGTAATATGAAGTCGGTTAATGTTTTAAATAAATAAAATGACTACTGGTATTTAAGGATGATGACTATTGAGAAGTCTAACTCCAGTCTATGAGCATTCCGAAGATCAACAAATTCAGTGTAACAGTAAATGCCGCTGAATATTATGCTAACAGAGTCACGGTCGAGGACTTACATAATTTTCTCTCAAATATTGTCTAAACTGTGTCTAATGTATTCGACGCACCAGATAAACAGCGGGCTAAGTAAACACTAAGAAAATAGCTGTAAAGATTTTACTGTCTCTGGGTTAATGGGCGTAAGGAGTCATGTCAATAGCCGATGCGGCTAGTAACCCATCACGATTTTGGTTCCACTTTCCACCTTAACGCCCATTAACACGCTAATCGTGGTCTTGGGTTTTATGACCTTGGGGTCTGTCTACCCCGCAAGCGATATAGATGTGATAATATGTAATGTAATGATATACATAAAAGAACGATGACTAATGAGTGGTCTTCGTCCAGTATACTAGCATTACAACTGGATGCCATGCCGAAGATCAACAAATTCAGTGTAAGTGCCGCTGAATATTATGCTAACAGTGTCACGGTCGAGGACTTACATAATTTGCTCTCAAATAATGTCTAAACAGTGTCTAATGTATACTAGAAACACCGGGCTGTGTAAACACTCAGACAATAGCTTTAAAGATTTTACTGTCTTTGGGTTAATGGGCGTAGCATAGGTGAAATTTTATATCGTGATGAATATTTTTACAACTTTATCAACCTTAAACGCTATAGTAATAAGACTAAAATACCTATCAAGCAAACGCCGGGCACAATCCCCACTTAGATGGGTGACCGCAAGTGGCATAAAAATATCTCGAGCTCATTCGTGCTTCGAAGACACAAAGCCGTTGGTCCTTGTTATTTCTGATGGCAGTCGTGAAGGTATATCAGATGCCCATAGGTAGATTGAAAAATCTGACACAGGGTTGGCCATTTACTCACACTCAGGAAAAACAAATCAAACAATAAGATTTCTTTGGCAAAATTAAGATTACTTTTATACACTGGTGCTAAGCATTTCAGATAATCCTTATTTAAAAATCTTAAAACACGTACGATAAAGTCATCTTAAATAAGTATAATCAGTAATTTCGTAAGCTTATTCTATCACATAAATAAAAAAATCTCATGTTTCCTTCTTGCATTGATAACATGTTTCCTTCTTGCATTGATAACATCCTCATCATCAGATCATTTTTGTCTCCACTGCAGGAGCACGACCCTCTCTGTACGACCACGCCATATATTAGCCAGAGGAGCAGTCAGAGGATTTGGCCTTCCAACAAACTTAAGTAAAAGAGACATACCTGCGGGTCTTCATCCTGCACCAAGCTCCTTCTCTTCATCGCGTACTCCTTCACCACCGTACTATTCTCCGTATTGACATCCACATTGAACGTCTTCAGCCTCAACATAGGACTGATCGGCCCTAGAGGCATACTATATTTGTTGTACGTCAGGTATTTGTTTGCGGAAGAGTTCAGTGAGGTGTTCGGTGATATGGATGGAGGGTTGGACGCGACTTCCACGATACTCTGGATGCTGGGACGCTGCGGTCGCCGTTTCGGTTTGACGTACGTTCGTGAGTCGAACTTGTGCTTGTCGGGTATCGAATAGATTTCATCTGGAACAAAAAGAATATGATATACATATACAATTTGTATGGAATTAAGGTATGAATTTCCAATACGATCGATTGGAAGTGGCCTGCATCCAGCACCGCTATGGTATGGATTACAAGACAACCCTAGGAATTCATCATGTTTTCGTTAATAACGTACATTACTTTTTTCTACTAAGTAGGCAAACAGGCATAGGGCCCACCTGATCGAAACTCTATGGACACCTGCAACACCAAGGCTGCAACACGCGCGACCCTGAAGAAATTTTTTCACGACCTTTTTAAAGGACCTAATGTTGTAGTCTCTGGGGAAACCCATAGCAGGAAGCTCGTTTCACAACTTTAGCGTGCGAAGAAAGTTCCTTTCAAAACGTACAGTGCGCAAAAATTTAGGATATTAGAAGTGGGTATGATCTCCTATTTCGCACAAATACCCATTTCGCACATTGCATAAGTTTGGTAGTAAATAAAATAAACGTAAAACTTAAAACAAAGTCACGCTTATTTGAAAATTTGAAGTTAGTCCACGTATTTAAATTCATGACAAATCTTATATGGCTCATTTTTGTTCAAAGTTATATTATCACAAGTACTTCAAGCATTCCCGTTGCCCGATGGAAAGTCTTTTAAGATACCTACTCATTTCCGTTGCTATTAGAAAATGCCGATTAACTTAGATACATCAAGAAACTGTAATCTATTTGGGAAATTACGGATTTTGGATTTGGAAATACGATGCATGCTGTAATGTAATACAAGTTACAGAACAATGGTAGGTCCCGTTACTACGAGTATGTACGCACTTCGCACATTATGCAAGATTCTACATAGTTACCTAACAGTGCCAATACAGTTTTCAATACGGCACAAACGCATGTATGAATCAGACATGGAAAGGCCTTCAGTATGTTGTTCCGCTTAGGTCTCTCTTCATTTCCCTACATCATTATCGTTTTATGATTATTTCGATTTCGTAAATTATCTTCATTTCAATCGACATTGTCTTTGTATCACTAATCAAAAATACGTATACAAGGTGAAATATTGATTGTTTTGGAACCTTTAATTAATAATAAGTTTATTTATTTTCTCATCACAAAAGCATTACAAAGTAAGGAACAAAATTTTTGTTTAATTGGTGTTTTAGTCCTCATAAAGTTAAAGAATGCGATAAAAACAGAGATGAAAACATAATCGACAAAAACGTGGCTATTCATTCTAATGAAGATGATTATTATGGTGCCATAAAGAAAATCTATGTCAACAAAAACATACAATAGTTATGGTTTGCTTGATAATAGATATGAGCGCATCGGTAAATTTAAATCAATAAACAGCAACACGTATCGAGAAAAAGTAAAAGAAAGCATAGAGCTTTCCTCATCGACATAGAGCTAAGAACTTTCTTTACTTAAACCTGAGACTTAAACCTAAATAGATCTGGGGTACTATTTTTGAACGTGTGATCACTCGTCTTCGAACGATTTTTGTATTGAAAAACCGCACGTATGCGAACGGCGAAATTTCAAAAATCTATCTTTGAGTGCATCGGTAAATTTAAGAGACAATAAACAGCTACACGTATCGGGTAAAAGTAAAAGAAAGCATGATCTTTCCTCATCAATATAGAGCTTAGAAATTTCTTACATAAACTTTAATAGATATGAGCGTATCGGTAATCTTTAAGGGTACGCTAGTCAGGTGTTTCGCCATACAAATTCTGTAGGGTGATGACTCCGTTGTTCGGTATCGTCTGTTTAAAGTTTTTAATTCTATCGATTTGTGATTACATTACAATTATGATTCCATACAAGCATAGATAACGATCTATGCTTGTATGGAATCATAATTGTAAAATTATAAGTACTTTAAAAGTTATGAGTCTCAAAACATTCTGTTTTAACACGTAATTTTAACGCAACTTTGGGCACAATTAAATACCGGAAGGATTATAAAATCTTAAACAAAATTCATACAAGCATAGTTTGGTTATTAGAAAATATAAATAACTTTACTTTTTATCAAAACATTTAGCTGTTTTATCACAAGAACAGTTCTCCCAAATGCATACTCGCGAATTTTTAGACGACGAAGATTTAGATTTTCAACAATATTTGTATTTGCACACACTAGACTGTTGTTCCAATGTGCTTATAAATCAGTGTAAATAGTTCCGCACTGTTCAAAACCGAGTCTATCCCTTTCTCAGCGAAATACCACGCAAATTACGTGCGCCGACGAGTTGGAGTTCCGGACTAGCGCATCCTAGCGCATCCGGACTAGCGGCCCCACACTAGGCACACTAGCGACGCCAATAATTTTATTCTTAATACTTTACAAATAGAAAAAAATTCAAGAATGTAAATCATATAAGCCTTAGTAAATAACCTGAAGTATTTTTGGAATCATGTTTTAATATTATCGGAATCAGTAAGAATGATGAGAATCAGATTACCGTCAAATACGACCGTTTTGGCGGTAATCACTCTGCTTCTCTTGATATTAAAATATGATTCTAAAAATACTTCAGGTTATTTACTAAGGCTTATATGATTTACATTCTTGAATTTCTTTCTATTTGTAAAGTATTTAGAATAAAATTATTGGCGTCGCTAATGCGCCTAATGTGGGGCCTTAAAGGCAATAAACAGCTACACGCAAAAAGTAAAAGAAGGTATAGAGCTATCCTCATCAACACAGAACTTTCTTTCGCTTGAACCTTATACCTAAAATTGTATTAATATTCAAAATCTAGCGGACACTATATCAGATCCAATTAGAGACACGAGATAACCTAGCGATAAGGTCGACGAACCCATTCAAAACCGCATCTCGAACCGGTCGTGCTATTCTTGTCCTTGTTGCAACATGCTTAGTGACATTTTAGCCTGAGCTAGATTCGTGAACTTGGATTAGTTTTCATTGTAATGTTAGAGCAGCCGAAAAGGTGGACGCTCTTTGGCTTACAAAGTAGGACACGAATCAAGGAAGAGCTACAAATGTTCAAATTTTGTAAAAAGTTGATGCTTGATGACATTTTAGCCTGAGCTAGATTCGTGAACTTGGATTAGTTTTCATTGTAATGTTATAGAGCTGCAGAAAAGGTGGACGCTCGATGGGTTACAAAGTAGGATGTGATTCAAGGAAGAGCGACTAATATGTTAAAGAAGTGGATACAATGAGATCGTTTTAGAAAAGTTTAATAAACCTTGAAGGAACATTCATGATACGAATAAGGACAGAAAAGACGTTATTACTAACATTGCCGGGAATGATAATACTGTAATAAGAAACACTTATATTGCTCACTAGCTTGGTCGATTTATAACTCAATAACTTCAGTAAGTAATAAATATTAAAGAGAAACAATTGACAACATTGGATTGGACAATCAATTACGAATTACGGACATAAAGTACAGGTTTGCGAAACAATGCTGTCCAAAAAGATCCCACCCACACTGAAATGAGTCTGTACGTAAGTAAGGTACAATGAACGGATTGCCAAATCAACGAAATCAGAGAATAGTAAATGAAAAAAAATTGCAAAAAGTAGTTTCTAAAGCAAATTTTGATTACCTATATAACGAACCCGATGAATTACCTTTCGCTGACCGTCAACAAGGAAAATACTAAGAGACATCTGATTTTAAAAATTCTAAATATGCTACAAACTTATCGGTAAAGTACCAAAGAAAGAATGTTAAAACTTTCGCAACCCTTTAATCCCTATGGCACTGGATATGGATTGTATAAACTCGTTGAGTTTTTGTGGCATTCAATTTTGACGAGAGCAAAATGTAGTAGCAATAATCAATTACAACATAGAGGTAGGAAGAAATGAAAGTTAAAAAAAGACTGAGTGACTAGAGAGTTTAATGGTAGAGATTAGTGTGATGAAATCGAGCGTAATGAAAGTGTTATAAGAAGCTTGCGTGTTAACTCAGCGAATCCTCAAGCTCAATTACGAAAACGAATTTAGCAAAAACGTACTAGAAGCGACGAAAAATTGCAGATCTACAACTGGACGAGCATTTTAATTAATTGGTTAAGCACAACGCAACAGCGTCAACGAAACTGCATTGTTGTGATTTGGTAATTAAATTCATTAGTATGCGCTTTATAATAACATCTCAAGCTTATTTGAAAAATACAGCAGACATTTTCACCTACATGTTACCTATACAAAATTTAAAAAAATTAAGTAAATCCTTCCTACTTGTTAACGGCTGAAAGAATTTTGATGAAACATGTCTATGAACTATCGCCAAGAAACCTGCGTTCGGTTCACCCCTTTTTAGAGCTAACTAAATTACTAGGTTTAGTTTAGTCAAACCAAATTACTAAGTTTTAGGTATTAAAACTCAAATTTAGTAATTTGGGTAACGAAAAATTAATATATGTTAATGTTAATTAATGGAAGAAGGAAGGGGAGGCCTTTGCCCAGCAGTGGGACACAAATTAGGCTATAAAAAAGGTTAATTAACAGTTTGCCCTTGTTGGTCAGGGAGTAAAAATTAATATTCTCTGATAAAACCCACACTCGTGGACTTCATAAAATATTCAGATACCAATCATGTGACTAATCCCAAGCGAGCCTGTAACTGAAACCCCTATGAGTCATACATAACTAAACGATCTGAATATACGCAAGTCAAATAAAATTGTATATTAAAATTATTGTTATAGTTTTTTTTCGATTTCCGGAGACAGATAAAAAATTCGTATTTGTTGATAAACCTAGCTCAGCTTCTTTAATTAGGGCAACTTCGTAAGATATGAATTAATTATACTATGCATTGTCTCTAAACTACAGAATTAATAGTTTAGACAAATTATTATTTTTTTTAGTTTAGACTTGTTGGAATACAGTCTTCTAAAAACAAATAAACAAACAAACTCACTTTCGCATTTATAATATTTGTTGGGATGGGATATTGTTTTCTCAATTTATTTTTAATATAGATGCTCATTGTTTTGTTTACTTGTTGGTGCGTTCGGTTTTTCTAACAAGCAAGTACTTGAAACAAATTTGCGAGAATATGTAAATGGTCTCTAGTTTATAATGCAGTTTTTTTAACTTTATTCATAAGACTCTATGTTCTCTGAACAAAATAAAATAGTTTTGTAGGCAGTTAATTACGAGGCCACCTAGTTAAGTAGAAATACACAATGATTGGTATCTTGCACATTTCGGTTCCCATAAAGCAAAAAGTGAAACCAGGTGCCCATTACTAAAACCAGTTCCGAATGCTAAGTAGCAAGTGGGTGTACCTTTCGTTGCATATGGCTCACAATACAAGGATATACTCACAGACATAAATAAAGTTACGTCGCAAGCCATATAAAGATAGATTTCTATACTATTATAAATGATGGAACGCCTAGTACATCACCTTGGGGGCGCGAAGGCACTCAATTATTATTAGAGTCATAAATTTCTAATTTGCTCTAGTTGATCGAATACATTTAATAAATCTACTTCAGTGAAATAACACTAGCTTTCAAGTAATTGACTTGAAAGTTATTGATTTAAGTCAACTATCCTCTCTTCAGCTTTTAATTTAAGATATTATTAACAAAAAACAAAAACCAACTTCAACCCTATCAATTTGTTTGAATAACAAATAAATAACATAAAAATAAAATGAAAATAAGTGTTAACCGAACGGCATCCTTGTAAACATGTTTTTGGTTTTTGTGTATTTTTTCAGAAAGCGCTTGACACATTTCGATAAAAATTTAATGGGATCATGTGTAAAATATTACCTATCGAACAAAAAAAGAATTTCTAGAATCGGTCCTGGCGTCTTAGAGACCTCCTCCTTTTTTTGAAGACGGTTAAATGAGATACCTTCAAGAGACTTAGTATTAATCCCACAACGTATAATCTAACAGCTATCTAGTTTTTCATACGTAATGCCTCTTAGACAGGTTCAGAAAAACTTGTGTAACACGTCGTGGCTTCCCCATCACTTCCTGTAGGCAATTGATAAAGACTTCTTGCTTGTGTGGAAGGTGGAATGTGCAATTGTGCATATACACTGTTTTATAAGACGCGTGTGGCATAATCACGTAGAGATATAATGTAATGATTGCGATTAATTTGTATTTAAAAAGTAAATTGTTCTTTTTTGTTATTGATATATTATATGCGTTATAGACCAAATACTAAATACCAAGAATGCTTCGTGAAATCGTGACGCTATTAAAATAAAGTAAAAAAATTCAATACTGCGTACATCCAGAGTTATCAATATATTTTAGGCGGTAGTTTTTGCAGTTCTTATGAAATAAAATAAAATAAATAAATATATAGGGACATATCACACAAATTGAGCTAGCCCCACAGTAAGTTGTGAACTTGTGTCGCAGGATACTAAACTCAACAAAACTATATTTTATAATATATACTTATATAGATAAACATCCAAGACCCAGGTCAATATGAAAAAGATCTTTTTCCATCCTGACCTGACCGGGGATCGAACTCGGGACCCCCGTGTCGCAGGCTAGCGTGTTGACCGCTGCGCCACGGAGCTCGTACTTAATCTAGTAAAAAAGTAAAAAGTTGAAACACAACAGCTTGTCATTACTGGAATTTCTACAAGAAAAAATTAACCATTTGAAATATATGTAGGTTTAACAATTTGAAAATTAAAACAAAAGATATGAAGGTATAAGTCGCAAACCAATTAAGGCGACTAGACAGAGAATCAACCGAATCGAGACATACAATTTCCTATCGCGATCGCAAGCGACGTATCGTAATTGGAAAATTGGCTGGATGACATTGCTCGTGTCCGCTTGGCAGATCATGTATAGACTTCCACAGCCTTTGACTATATACTCTTTATACACCGTCATCCTTTAAAAACCGGCCATGTGCGTGTCGGGCCACGCGCAGTGTAAGGTTCCGTAGATGTGAATGGAAGTTCAGTATATTTTTTTTCAAGATTGTATTCTACCACTTTTTTGCCATGATTAATATACTTACATACCCATACCAAATTACAGCTTTATTGTACTTATAGTTTCTGCGTAAAACCGCGGACGGACAGACAGACAGACATGGCGAAACTATAAGGGTTCCTTGTTTACTACGGAACCCTAAAAACGGACCAATTTTTCAATGCTTGTGTGCGTGACAACTTTGTGTTATCACACGCGTCCTCTCAATTTATGCCCTCAAAATCCGTGAAATTGTTAGCTGTGTGTGAGCTCGACCGAGTATGGGGTGGACACTCGTTTTTTCTACGCTTTTAGGCTAGAGTCTATCTAGGTTTTATATAATCTTAGTCCACAGCCTAGAATTAAGAATGGACTCATGCCCACTGTGCCCATCGTTGGATTCGCGACTGAGTGGACTACATCATGATTACCTTCAATACGCTGATGGCTTATTGAAGCACGACAGTACACATCCGACCTTTTATATGTTATTGGTTAATGTACGATAAATGACCTGATGGATTCAGTGATTGGAAATGTATTTTTTAAAGCAATGTATGTGTGAAAGAAGAACAGACATAAAATAGTTTCTGTTCCATTATTCCTTCCACTCTGATCTGGGAGAATATAACAACTTAGATATACCAGCTGCTTCTCTCTACCCGTTTTAATTTTTTTGAGTATTGAATTAGGCATTTACTTATTTATTTATCTAGGTATCCAAACGAATGTAGAAAAATATCAAATAAATTTCAACTTAACATTACGAACTCAATCGGCACACTCTACTAATGCGCATAGCGTGTTGACAGAATAGACATATACAGATACAATATGACCATAAAGTCGTTAAGATGACCTCATGTTTACTTCACCTATGTCACACCTTTGCAGGCGGAACTATTAGAAAAACATTCCTTTAAATATGTTTTCTATATACGTATTTATACAATAATTCCATATAATCAAGTAATGAAACGCCACAGCTTTGCTTGAAGGTTATTGAAGATTGTATTTTTTATAGGTCATCAACATTAGTTAAATCTAGCAGATTATGCATGACTTACAGGATTAATTTCTTACGGAGTAATACAGAAATAAGATCCCAAAGGCTTGATTTTGATCGATGAAAATTAGATTCAACATCCTGGCAGAATTCCCAAGGTCTTAAATGGTCATTAATATAATGCGATAGAGACATTATGAAAAAGAAACGTTTTACGACTAGGGGACATTTGGCAAATGAGCCATATCATCATAACCAGATAACGTTATACCTATCTTATTCTCCCTAATTTCATCAAAAGGGCTTTTAGACTACCTATCATGATAACAATATTACACACAATGAATATTACACATCTCGCTTCTTAATTGATTTACTACATATTACGAGTATTACGTACTACGTACGAGGGTTATTATGTACTTAGCCGTGAAAAGTGATTGTGCTAACGTCGAGTCCAAATAAAAATGACTCAGAAATAAAATCGACCAACATTATTAGATGTAATTGCAAAATAGTGACGTTTTGAATGTGCATTACTTAAGTACAATGTTCAAGTATAAGCCAGCCTGATATCAACTTCTTAACGTATCGACTCGGGCAAATTATATTTATTTGTGTTGACCAAAACTCTGCTACTAAGTGATATTGTATAGGTCTTCTTATGTACAGGTGATAGGACACGCAGGGCAAGATAATAACTTTGCCATAGTCTGAAGGGTGGCACCACAGGAAAAGAGATTGCAGTGCTGTAGCCCCACCTGCTCATAAACTCCTTGCTTCGGACGACTTGAGTCCGGAGTCAGTTCAAGGACTTCAAAGCAAACCAAGGCAGATCATGGCCAGGGGAGAGATGCTCTGATAGCGGGTTAAGGGATGCTGTTGGATATCTCTCTTTTCAGATTTTCAGCCTGGATTTAGAAACTTCGCCAGAAAATGGGGGGCACTTCTTTTACAAAGCTATGCCGGCTCTTTAATCTGTGAGGAACCGGCACGGGATGGTGCAAAGGATGTTCATAAGATGTTAAATCTTTTGTTCTTTGGTTGGCATACGCCATACGAGTACATAGGTAGAAACGGAAAGGTCCTACTCAGAGCGAGAAACCACAAGGCTATTACATCTTCAGATGGCACGGCATTATTAATTACCAGCAATTTTCCCGCGACTTCGTCCAAGTAAATTATAGCTTATGCCACCCGCAGTTACATTAGCTTACTATTTGTGAAAGAATTTTGAAAATAGTTCATGTAGTTTCGGAGCCTATTCAATGCAAACAACTGGTTTCCCGAACAATAATTTGTGCGGATGTGGCGCTGTCCAAACGATGGCCCATCTGATGAGTTGCCCCAATTGCCCCACTTCTTGTACTGTGGAGGATCTGTCTGAGGCAAACGATCGTGCCATTGAGGTGGCCAAATTTTGGTCAAGACTAGTTTAAATTATAGCCATTTTGACTCGAAAAGAAGAAGAATAAACAAACAAATCTTTTCGCTTTATAACATACTCGTAAGTATAGAATCAGTTGAATAAATTCTTCTACTCATCTAAGTGTATTCCCGGTTGCATCCTCAATGATAACATACGCTGTAATGTGAATGTTGGCTAAGATTTTGCGCCTGTCGTACGTAAACACTTTTTGGGTGGCATGAGCGATTATAGTACATTATGATGCAAGTACAGCAAGCTGGTTATTATAGTTGAGGTGTTTATAGGCACGAGTCGAAGCCGAGTGCTTAAATTAAAGCGATAACTAATACCCAGCTTACGGAGTACGAGTATCATACGATGTTTTTCAATACATTCGCGATTACCATAAAATAAAGTGAGCAATTGTTATTGGTGTAAAGAATAGGGCCTAGTAGCGTAAAAATACGACATTACAATCAAACTTTTTTTGTCATAAGGACTGAAGTAAAAAGTCTATTACCATGTAGTTATGTTAGACAAATTCAGTCAGCCATAAAATTGCGAAAATCAACGTCAGTAGGCTGAGAAGTAAAAGCGGAATAATTAGCGTTAAGTATGCATCAGCTGCAGAGTTCCGTACGTTAAGTATGTGTGCATATAAAGTACAGGAAGAACAAACACGTGAATGGATACGCGGCAGGGTTGGCGCACGTCTTCTAGTATAGACAATAGTGTGTGTGTCATACCTTAAGGTACTGTAAAATAGGAATTTTCACTTTTTTTGTACGGAAAGAACTTGATTAGACTACCGAATTTACAACATTTCCAATTACTGTAGGTCGATGAAAGGAAATGCAAGAGGCATTTCCCTGGCAAACGTATCTGTTATGGCTTATTTTGTCTAATCGTGTCTGTCAATAGTACATTACCTACCAAAAGCTGACTGCCAAGAGATTTCAACATTAAATAGCCTGGGCAATAAGAAAAGGATCTGTCTGATATTTTAAGTCTTGTCAATTTCAATGTGTGGAAAAAACGTAACTGTTAAAAACTAAGACAAGAGACTTTCTGAAGGAAAGTGAAATTTAAAAAAGCGGGTACCGAACTGATAGTTGAACGATAAAATCGCGATGAACATTATTGTATATTGATGATGATATGATATTTTTATACAATACATCAATGAAGAGAATTTTCAAATTCATGGCGCTTTTATCACCGTAGTACTTTTCTATACAAACACTTACACATTTATGGATTTTCTATCTAGACGGATAGAAATAGGTGGCGATTCCCGATAATATTACCACACTTCTAACTGACGCCACAGATTACTAAAAAGTTACTACGCTGGCACCCTATTAGAAAAAGTCACAACTGCCAACCCTATAACAGTCAGACGGATTGGGTACAGTACTAACACTTTTATAAGTTACACCGATGTACCTGCGCAGATGTCAAATTTTTGCATGGCGCGAAAATACCCGTTCGCTATTGGTTGATGTGTACGCGCCAGGCGGCGTCTCGGCCAGTCTCTGCAGTCGTACTAGCATTGTGAGCGAGACAGCGCGAGTTCTGTTGTTTTCGGATTTCAAATCTTATGTAGTAGCAATAACTTCGTTATTTCATTAATGTTTTCATTCGGTTTGAGTCGGCGGTAGGTAGCGCTATTCTGCGCCATCGAATAATGCCGATGCGACTTATTAAAGTGGTACAGTAGTACATATGCAATGGAAAACGGATCTTTGTCTTGGACTTATGGTGCGGATCGGATCGAATCCTATGGATACTCTAAGCGTAGTACTTCTTTTCTATAAGTACACTAAGACATCTAAATGGGTTTTCTATAGATATAGATGGCGATTCCCGATCAAGTTAACACTTCTAACTGGCGCAGTAAGTATTAGAAATAGTCACAACTGCCAACCCTATTGCAGTCAGACGGATTGGGTACATATGCAATGGAAATCGGATCTTTGTCCTGGACTTATGGTGCGTATCGGATCGGATCGAATGTCATTGGATCACTTTGACTCACGAAAATCAATGGCCGATTTGATTTAATTAGCTTTTGTTTCCGACTTGTACTCTTGTGCTCCTTAAACTTCAAGCTTTTGTTTAAGAACAAATACATTATAATTATAAATATATAAATATAAATATATACGGACAAATCACACAGATTGAGCTAGCCCCAAAGTAAGTTCTTAAGAAAGACTTGTGTTATGGGATACTAACTCAACGATACTATATTTTATAACAAATACATATATAGATAAACATCCAAGACCCAGGTCAATCTGAAAAAGATCGTTTTCCATCATGACCTGACCGGGGATTGAACCCGGGACCCCCGTGTCGCAGGCTGGCGTGGTAACCGCTGCGCCACGGAGCTCGCATTATTTTGCTAGTTATTTAAGAGCTTTTTAGCTCTACACTTTTTGCATCGTACCTCTTATCACAAAGATTGCCGATTTGTGAAGCAAACGGTTTGTCGTGTGGTTCCCGGCTGAGTACAATAGGACCACCAAGTCTTCCCGTGGATATCGTAAAACTCGACTTGGGAAACACGACGTGGATAGTGTAGGCAAAATTGCCATAATGGCTCTGGTAGTACAGATAGCAAGAATCGTGCTTCTGCAGTGGTGACTCAAAAATACCTGATGATGATGATAGTATTTGTCGTTACAGCGGCAACATAAACATACTTACATCATCTGGGAAAAATAGGGATTATAGGCTTCCATACCCAAAGGGTAAAAACGGGTACCCTTCGGATACGGAACTGTAAAAAGGACCTAATGAATGATAATGAAGATAACAACCAAACGACATCAGGATTGGGCGTTTCATGTGATCATCTGCAGTATACACTCCGAGATGTTAGGATACTTATCCAACGATAAACATGAGACACAGTATAGAAATCAGCGGAAGGAAAGAGAGAATGTGGCTAAAAATGACATCGTTTTATAGAAAAATGCCGTAAGGGTAGTAAAATAGATCAACTGGTTTTGAGTTGCTAGATTAGGTAGACAAGTAATTTATTTGTAGCTAGGAAATTTTTAGGTATGCAGTAAGATAATTAGTGGAGACACGTAGTTTGCATAAATTGTAAATAGTGGTGCAGTTTAAAATTTCCCGTAATAAAAGAACTCAATGCACCCATATACGTCCATGAATGCACCCATGGCACAACTCGAGTACATTGTCATTATTTAACATTAATATTATTTTTATCACTTACTACCGGTTAATCCGTTATCTACCCTTTAACCAGGTTAGCCTTGCGAGGTTTTAGATATTTCTAATCTAAAACTTTAATAATTGTTGGGCTTCGCGCATTGTAGGGTTCCGTAGTTGCACGTGAATCCTACTTAGCTGTGATAGTTCACTAGCATTTAGAGAATGTTACCAAGAAGGTATAATGAGTATATATAAACATATATGTACGGACGCAACCTACTACCGGACCAACCAAACCCTTATCTAGACTTCCAAACAACTTAGTATCACATCGATGCGTAAGAACATAAATGAAAGAAACAATTCCTAGCAGATAACTTGAAAAAACCTGCACAAAGCAGCAAGATATGTCAGACAACTAAAACAGTTACCGCGGCCCGCGGGCAAAAGTCACCATATATCACGCGGGCGAAACCGCGAGTAACAGCTAGTGAGTATATATATGCATATATGTTGCGGACGCAACCTACTACCGGACTAACCACACTCTTATCTCTTCCAAACATTTACTAGTAACACATCGATGTGTAAGAACATATATGAAAGACACTATTCCAAGCAGATCTTTTAAAAAACCTACACAAAGCAGCAAGATATGTCAGACAACTATAACAGTTACCGCGGCCCGCGGGCAAAAGTCACCATCGCTACTTTCACTGGCGATCCAAGTCGCGGGCGTCATTAATCATGCGAGATGGACGGCCGGACAAAGGACAGAATATTATTGGCGAAATTAACTCGCAATTATTAAGAACGTTGGTTTGGGGGGACTGGAAGTGCTGGCTTGATGACGTTAAGGATGATATGCGTGCCAATGGTGTCACAGGCAAGGATGCTGAACACCGTACGAATGGGAGAAGAAAAAGCCGGAAAGTGGACCCCGGGCTCAGAAGCCCTCCAGCTGAAGATGCAACTGGGATAACGCTCAGATGTGTGAGAGAGAGAGAGAGCTGGTTAGGGAGAAAAGGAAGATCATATAATATATCAGCTGCTTTTATTCCCGCGCAGACCGTAAAAGCTGGTGATTGGGAGAAAATCTGAGAAATCACGTCAATAGGCGATGCGGCTAGCAACCCATCACAATTTTTTCTTTTGATTTCCACCTTAATGCCCACTAACACACTAAAGTGGCCTGTGGATTTTACAAGATTGGGTTCAGTCTACCTCGCGGGGTATGAAGACGTGATAATATGTATGTATGTAATTATTAAGACTTGCTGACCGGCTTGTAATGTTTTGTCAATAACGTCTATATGCAATATGCATTAATTTCGGTTTTGATAAAGGACAAAGTTATTTGATAACGAAAATATATCTTCGGTTATATTACTATATACTTTCGTTATAAATAATCAATGTATTTTGGTAAGATTTTGTAACATTATATATAATAATGCTACTGCTACTGTATTGAAGTAATCAATCACTGAATATATTTTTTTTTGTGTTTATTAAGCCTCTGTAGTGCTGTTAAGAGGGTATACTAGCAGTGCGTTTTCCATACAAATGTATTTCTCTATTTTCTCACTGAAAACTGCTTCTAGAGGCACAATTCTTTTTACATACATTCTATTACTAAAATAGGTATGTCCCTATGTTTTATTTTTATCTAAAAACCTGTTTAAAAGTAAAAAAAAAAATGTAAAAAAAGTTTTTTTGGAAAAAATAAAAAATAGAGGCATTCCTATTTTAGTACTAGATTTTATGAAAAAAGAATTGTGGCTCTAGAATCAGTTTTCAGCGAGAAAATAGAGAAATACATTTGTAATGAAACCATATTGAAAAAATACTGCTAGTATACGCTCTTAAGTCAATTCCTTCATTTACAGAAATTTTTGTATTTGAAACTGCTACCAGACTTAAGCTAAAGAATAGGAAATAGTCCGCAATAGTTATGCAAAAATTAAATACCAATGAAAAAATAATAAAAAAATATTTTTTTCACTTTTCAGATGTCGAGAAAAACACATCCAATCCACTTCTCATGCTCTTTGATCAAAATAAACCCATTGTATACCGGAATAGCAGACACAATTGTTAAACAATGCATTATTGTGCATATCTGCACATCGGCATGCAATATTAATCTTTGACCTAGTACAACTATTACTCACACACATTTCTTAAAAATTATTCATCAACTTCTTTTCACAAAATTATTAAACATAACTAAACTTTATTTAATTTATTATGGATTGTAATTATTAAAATTTGAGCTGACTGAGTCGCACCAGATCAGCTGAGAAATGAAAGAAAGTAAATCGTAGCATGTAAATATACATTTAATATGGCGTAGCAGATTGTGGTTTTGTTTATTCCATCCAAATATACCTTTATGGAATTTAAATTTTATTAAGTAAGATCTATTTTCTTTTTTGCATTGTGACTGTTCACAGTCTCGGTCCAATCAGTGTAGTTTATCATAATTTCATATAAAGTTACCTTTTTAAATAAATAAAATAATGTTACTCACTCTTAAGTATATTGTCGAGAGTCGTGAACAGGTCCTTCTCGAGCTTTTGGTAGTCTTTATCATCATAGACTGGCCAGTCACAGGAGAGATTCCAGTCGACAATATCTACTTTATTCCCAGAATCAGCCGGGACTGTATACAACCTGTAGACAAACATTTACGCTCAGTAAGGTTGAAATAGGCTCTAGGCATAGTATAATATTCTTTACTCTAGGTCAATTTTCTTCATTTCAATTACAGATATCACTATAAATGGCATGTTCTCTAGGCGCAATAAAAAATACTGGAATATTGTTATCACGGGGGTTGCACAGATTTGGCTAACATCAGTCTAAGACTGGAGGCATATTGGCTTATCCACACTACATATGCCACTGGGATTATCAAGGGATTATAGTATTTGCAATCTGACACAAAGTAACAGTAATTTGCTCAGAACACCATTTTTATCCAGTGAAGGAAATCAGAAGGATATATTTAACTAATCAAATACTATGTTATTCCATCAATCCTGTCATGTGGATTTTATTACAGAATATACCTACTTAATTTATGTTTAATAATCAATGTGGATCTTTGTACCGTTTGGTTCCCGGCAGAGTAGAATAGGACCACTCCAAGTCATACTGTGGATGTCGTAAAAGGCGACTAAGGAAACACAAGCTAAACAAAGCTTATTAACATCAAAGAGACCTCTCCAACCCGTCTGGCCAGCGTGGAGAGTGTAGGCCAAATCCTCTGACTACTCAGGCTAGTAAATGGCTCTGGTAGTACAGAGAGGGTCGTGCTCCTGCAGTGGAGACTGGAAGGACCTGATGATGATGATGATGTGGATCTTTTAAAAACCTCAACTTATAATTTTCCTCGCCAGTTACCAAGGCATACCAATAAACTTATGGCAATGTAGAAAAGTAACGCAAATAGGAACAGTAAATAACATTACTTAAATAGATAACATTGTCAACAATTAAAGTAGGATACACTAACTTGTTATCTTATCACATCAAAGATAACAAAGTGCAAGAGTTTTACACTGCACATAATCTACAAACATTTTAAATTAAAAATCCTGACACAAATCATAGATTTTTAATTTTTATAATGACTTAAATTGTAGTTTAGGTTTTATTTTTTAGTTTTTTGTAAGTAACATTAGCGTATTACTGCAAATTTTGTACATTTTTTGGTATTTGAATTAATAATAAAAAAATCATTATTTCTCTAATAAAAGTCGAATTGGACTATGTCTATTAAAATGCACTTAATTTATTATTTGTGTGTTTGTCAAAACTTATGACAGAAGAGTTTAATATGAATATGATTACAAAGCTAAATTTATAGAATATAAACCTGTTTGTAACAAAAATAAGCAGGTCATTAGGAATTACAAAATGCATACCTCCATGTATAAAGGGTATAATTTAAACACTCACGTTTATAATAAAGAAGGAACATGTCTCTAGGAACCTCATTTATATGTTTGGTATGAAATATATTTGATTGAAAGTCAGCTTTTTTACATTAGCAACAATCACCAAATTGAAACTTGAGCAAAATATGCTGACCAAATATGTCATATTGTCACCAAATAGATCATATTGGTGACAATATGACATATTTGGTCAGAAATGCAGTTAAAAGGTATTCATATATTTTTAAGGCATTGAATAAAAATTAAATAGATTAAAAGAAAAACAATTTCAAATTTTGTTAGTAGTAAATTTGATAAATGTTTGGTAGGCATTTACCAACTCATGTACTGTACCATTTCTAAATCACTGAATATAGATTTTTCTATTCCATTATATTCTACTTATAAATAGATTTGGAAATGTTGTTAAAAGGGTTTCTTACAAAACATGTCCATAAGTAACTTTTTAAACCTGTAATGTGTGTGAATCATATAATAAGAAATACAGAAAAAATCTATAAAAGAAAGATTTTTAATGCCTTCTGCATGGGAAAATACAATTCTACAAGACAGATAAGTACTGAAAGACTAATTTGGACAGTTTGGGGACAGTAGTCCTAAAAAGTGACATGACCAGTAGGTACCCACAAGACTTCTGACCCCAAATCGTTTTGCAAGGAAATACTCTAACTTAAACTATTCAAGGTAAATCTAGGGGTACATACCATGTCTGACTATCGGAAAAATCCAATGATTCCACGTCGATTAGATCAGAATCGATCATATCTTTGTTTATATTTTGATCAACCTGATTCATAATACCAGTAAAGTCGAAACATCAATTTGGCACTATACACAAAATCACAAACAATTTATAACAAGAGAACTACATTAATAACACGAATACTGTAAATATATAAAGAAAAAGATGATTTTATAGAACCAACACGAAATATTCCCACAGAAGTTTAGTTTGGAATTTGACATATCACCATAGGCAAAATGCCAGAAAAAAGAAGATGAAACAACGGTAATTTCCATAGACAAACCAACTGACACAAGGATGAAACAAAAACATAGTATTAATAAAATTGTATTTAATATGTTGATATACAAGAATCTATAAAATTATATTTTTGAAGCTACCTACATGGATAATAAACGTTATTTTGTTGGATTTATTCATGATGAGAATGTAAATCGTAGATGCAGTTAGACATCCTCTATGGCCAAGAAGTGTTACCAGATTTATGATACTTTCCCAAAAAATAGAGGAAAATCTAAAAAAATGTCGGTGTCCATTTATAAGTACAGCATGTACATCTAGAATCTCCATTACATATGCAAGGTTTCTAAACAAATATTTTCTTTACTGTTACAACTAATGAGTACCTAATAAACGCCCAAAGTTCACATAAAATTTGTGAAAAAATGGGGATATTTGGAATATTTTGGATTAAAACTAAGTATATTATTCTTACTTACCTACAGGTAATATAGAATAGACAAATCTTTACATTCTTTAGACTGTACACGGTATAGCCAGGCCAACCAGCTGTAAAAGACAATAAAAGAAATGGTGATGGGTGTAAACTAGCTATAACACTCTCAAATCCCTTTTCCCGTTTAAACTTTTTACAGCAATCTTTGAATATGAATCTTTTTCAGATTGCCTTGGCTAAATCTATTATAAAATATAGCATCATTACGTAAGTATCTTGCGATACAAGTTCACAACTTAGTATGGGGCTAACTCAATCTGTGTGATTTGTCCCTATAAATTTATTTTCATAGAAAAAGGTGATTCTATAAACAGTATGAAGGATATCCCATCACTCATTTAAAATGTATTACTATGTGAACTTATTGCTCAATTGAATGTTATAACAAATTAATTACAACTAAACAAATGTTTATTAGAGTGCAAGGTAAATTAAATATCTGTAAAACAGTTGGAAATAAAAATTGCATGAGTGTTAAGACGTCCAAAGTTAGTTTTCGGCCAAGAGATTGATTTTTTCATTTACAGTGTTTATATGCAGACCTTCGTATATTTGAATTCAGCGTTTGTATTTTCATGTCATGATGCATTACAAAATGGGTGCTAATTAAACAGGCATCTTTTTAATAGCATTATTTGCCTCTTAAAATTTACATTGCCTTCTAAATTACTAAGTCAGCCACAATTACCAAGCATCTGAATAATACTATCTTAGCCACTAGTTATTTTCTTAGAAAGCCACTTTAAATACAACTCAGCATGGTGGTTATTATTTAGCATCTAAATTAATAACATGCATTCAAACAGTAAGCTTCTAAAATATTAATATATGGCATCAAAAAGGATATTAATTGGCTTCTAATTTTTTTACTTAACACCGTAAAATATAAATTATCCCCCATTATTTCATCGTTAAAATTTATCTATAATTGACATTAAATAGTAAATTATTATACTAATAAAAGTAAATTAAGAGCCGTGTGGTTAGTTTTTATCTATATTTGACAGCAGACGAGCCATCTGATGGAATGTAGTCACCGTCGCCGGATATCTGTAACACTAGAAGAGGTGGTGATGCGTTGCTGACTCTTAAATAAGGAGAATTATTCTCTGTCTTTTATTTCCATTTTTAGTCCACCCAGCATTGTTCCTTAGCGAATTTTTCATATCTTGAGGCACTTTGAGCGATTTAGTAGTTTTCCAGAGGGAGTAGTTCCACAGTAGTTCTAGCTGGTGTTGGATAGTTTTGTTTTGGGAATATTATAATAAATCTTTAAGTTGCTTTGTTGAAGGCAACTTTCTCGAATTTATTTTGTTACCGTGTTTGCTCAATAGCAAAATGTTATATAGATAATGGTACTGAACCCTTCGTGTGTCAGTCCGACTAGGCAGATTTTAGTGAAGGGCAAAATCAACTTTTTATAACTCTTCTTCTTCTGTTTTATATTATGGCTTCCACCGTAATTTCAGTGATTCTGCCAATGTCCAGTATAATGAGAGACGTATCGGTATTGTACGGTAAAGTTTTTCCAAGTAGCATCAAAGATGGCGTATGTTCTTTGATGCCTCGTGGGAGGTTGGCGGCAAATGTATACGAGTCCATATAACAGTCTACTTTAACTATTTCACAAATTGTTCATGAGCACGAGCATTTATAACGCCAAACTACACCAATTTCATATTATAAAGTCCACTTAAATCAATTTGCAAAAATGTCTAAGGCAATCTTCCACTGTACCCCTTGACTTCCCGCCACAAACTCTTTTATAACTCTGTACGGGAAATTGAACTAAATAATTATGCATTGCAACACTGGAATTGTCATTTTTGACAGTTCCTCTGTCATAGACATCCGCTTCTTCTTTTTGTCTACGGACACGTTGTGAGCACGTTGTAGTTGTGTAGTTTTTACGAGAAAACTACGAAAATGTCGTCTCATCTGAATTGGATGATCATCCGCAACAACAACGCCTTCCTGGTGAAGAAGCGTAACATTAAGAAGCCGTTCAGCAAGGAGCCCAACAATGTGACTAACCTCAACTCCTACAGATACAATGGCTTGATCCACAAGAAAGCCATCAGCGTGGTCGAAAATCCCGATAAGAAAGGATTCACAGTCGTTTATAAGAAGGCTAAGGCAACAAACAAGCCCGTGAAGAACTCAGTGCGCCGTTCCTTCAAAGCCGGCGCGAGAAGGTCTCTCTTCAAGGTAAAGAGGTTGATGCAGGCAAACCATTACCGTACAGACTTGACCAAGGCTACCCTCCGTCGTGCATCTGCCATCCTCAGATCCCAGAGGCCGATCAAGGCGAAGAAACCCAAAGCCGCGGCTGCTAAGGCAGAATAAGTTTTGTATGTAAGGTTGCAATAAAAAACTAAAAAACCATTCTCTCTTTTATTTCAGCAGCATTCTAGTCATCATCATGATGATGATGAGCATTCTAGTGATTCCCTGTCATATGAAATTGTGACTTTACTTTCATCTAGTTGCATGTATCTACAAAGGAAATAATTGATAGATTTTTTTTTTATATGTAATCGTAGCAGCAACCAGATGCAGTTAGTACCTACCCAATACAATCGACAGGTTGCCACCTTTCTGCAATTTAGTAAAAATTACCAATGTTCTTTAAATCAGGTGAAGATTCAATTACAGAATTTTCTGTTTACAAAAACAATTAATTGTCTTCAACAAAATCTTGATAATGCCTTCGAGCAACACGGCCTCCGTACCGGACGGAGGGAGTGGGCAAAGCGACAATTTACTATGACAATTTTTCTGGCGTTTTTTGCGGGGGGAAATGTGCACACAAGTTTAGTTCCGCACACCTACATACAAAACTTAAACTGTCACTTGATAGTAATTATGACATTGTCACAAAATATGTCATAAAAAAGAAAAATAATTTGTGTACAGATGAGTCACACACAACTAACACATAGACATGCATATGCCTAATTTTGGCTTGTACCTTGACAGAGGGGAATGCAGCGTATGGCTACTCCCTTCCGTGTTGCTCGAAGGATAATGCGAATAATGAAGCTAGATAGATGCTGTACACTACTAATAAATATTCGTACACTACTGAATTAGTAGGGTGCAGGTTCCATACATTCAAAATATGTCAGAATACCATTTTCACTTGCTTTATCTGTGTAATCAGCCAGTGCCATTTGGATGTGGCAGCTATTACACTCAGTTTTATTAAAATTAATTACTAAAATATTATTATATATATAAAAGAAAAAAACTAAATTATTTAACCAAAAAGGTTTCAGCTCAGCAAATCCAGTAGATGTAGCTTGCCAGGTGATTTTGTAGGATTTGGCGCTGGATTAGTAAAAAAAAATAAAAAAGCAATTTTTACTCCATTTATCTTTTATTAGTTCAAACAAACCATGATTTAGGTCATCATCACATACAATCTGGAATGTAAAATAATGTATACACACTGGTCATAAATAAATGACAGCTTTGAATAAGCCTCATACATGATTTATATTACATTAACACCTGGCGCACACTCGAATCTACAAACACCATGCTTCGGCATTCATAAAAGTTTCATACATTTTTGAGTAGGTAAAACAAAAAATGAAGCATACAATATTGGAATGTACTACCAGGTTGTGTCAACTGTGTTGACGATAACAATCCGTGCGATAACCCCTCCAGTTTATTCAGATTGAGCTTGCTCTCATACAACGCACAAAGCCAAGGTCCGTCCCTTCTGGGGCCCTTTGGTGATGTTTGCCTTACAGGTTCTGGGCACTCCTAGGGCACTCTCAATTACTGTCCTCACCTCAAAAGTCCGGTAACGTAGTGAAAGATCACTTGGGCCTAGCTACATGGTCCATTAACCCTTACACTGCGAATGATGAATATACAAACATTTGCATGAAAATGTTTGTCATATTCATCTGACGTTCACAATGAAAGGGTTAAAAAAAATTGCTCACTTAGTTACTAGCAGACCTCGTAATCCATTTGATATCATCAGCATAGTTCTAGTCAACACAAATACAATTCCCCAGGAAACAGTAAGAAGCACAGTCAACACAACCATGGTGTACACCTAAAAATGCCAATGTTTGTGGTCCGGTTTGCGCCCCCTCTAAGATTAGGTATTTGACTAAGTCATCAGGCAATATGTGGACAAAGTGCTTATAATGATTAAATACATTTAGTGTAAACGTTCAGTTACAATTATTTACAATAGATATCACATATATTGATTTCTTTACATAATAAAGTAACACAAGCACAAAATGCTGAACATAGTTATTTCACTAAGGTCTACAGACACATCAGGTTAAAATTTGTATGGTTGAATCACGAATTAAAATTTTTCATGCATCTAAGTTTTTAGTAAAAAAAAAAACTAAAAATCCATCATAATGTTTTGGCTGTAGATCTTACAATACAAAAAATACAAATTGAAAAACAAAGTTTCTGCCAGCTTTGTTGCCAAATATTTTTAAACTATGGTGGACAAATTGTACAATGTTTTGTTTCATGTTCACTTTCAACATCCATTACGGCTTTTATAAGATTGACTTTTTTTTACAAAAGATATTCAAACGGTAATGGATGTTACTATAATGGATAGGCATGCTGGTCTGAGCTAGATTAAACATTATGATGTTTTACCTTGAGTTGTTGTACATTGCTTGTCAATATTATGTCACAGACATGTATGTGTATGCAGACCTTTAGTATTAAACAAATATTTGTTAATTTCACACAAAATAAACCAATAAATCGAATAATTATTACTGTATTTTAGTTTAAACAGGATAATAACTATACCCAAAATGTTGATTAAAAAATACTTATTTTACCAAGAAATTGTGCAATATTCGATTGGCAGGAAATATATTTTATTAATATATGAATACAGTATTGTGTATAGTTTGTGGTGTAACAATTATAGAACAGCCATTATATTATTTTAAAACATCCATTGACTACAACTACATATCTACAGAACTAGTGGTACCAACATAGCCTAACATGAATTGTTAAGTGTAAAAGCAATCGTACTGTAGGTAGATTTGTGCCTATAAAAAGCCTCAGGTACAAAATACATAGACATTGATGTATTATAAAAAGGACAACAAAACTGCGTGTATTTGCAGTTATTTATATATACTAAGCGCCAGTTAGCAAATCAATAGAGTATAGTCACCTGCAAAAGTTGATTGCACTGATAAAGATGCCATGAATATTTAGAATATAATGAACCTTATGCCACAAACATTAGGTTGAAATTGTTTTAACTTTTTGAATAGTACTTGCGTTAAGCAAATTCTAGGTACCTACTTGAACTATTGCAGGTGACCAGACAGACCTCTTTCTCGCCACTTACTGACACGAATGTCATTAAGTCTAAGAGTTAAAACATAATATTCATTTTAAAAATACAATGACTCTGTCATCCATTAAAATTTTATAATACATCAATGTTAGAGAAGAAAATAAAAGGCACAAATTCATTAACCTATCTTACAAAAAGGCACAATACACCAAAATTCATATTTCATAGTTTCATTTTAACAGTCAATCAGACATGAAAAATACAAATAATTTATTTCGATAAACCAATTATACAAATCAATTCAATACAGATTGTCTAGAAATTCAAAAATTATATCATTTGAGTGTAAATATCACTAGGACTAATAACTTGGGACAAAATATATCAATACATATAATTCACACATATCTACAAAGCTCATTTTATTGACGCGTTCAGTTTATGATTTCACTTTACTTAACGATATGGCATCGGCTTATGATTATGTAGTGTCTTTTGTATAGATTTTCAGTAAAAAATTCTACAATAAAACTTGTCTTTCTCGTTTTCACAAAAACTCTACGCCGCATGCTTGAAGATATACCATCATAGTCTTACCAAAGACAGTATAATACTCACGTAATAGACTGCCAACAGTGCCAACCTCATACAAAAAATTGGACCAAATTAAGGTAGGCGAATGTATAGCGCTGCAGTTGCTTTCCACTCGATACTAGATGGCGGTTTCGTTTTAATAATATTTTAAAACTAGGGTGTAATTTTAAAATATTGTGCCATAAATATTGCTCTGATTTCTGTTAGGATATATTTTGTGCATAATGCTTTTATATTATCATAATATGGTAGATATAATGTTGTGTAGCAACGAGTGGCGCTATCTATGTGAGTTTGTGAGAACAAATCGTATGAAGGGGTTGCAACCACATGATCTTACTAAAAGCGATCGTGGCCTGTGACTGTGAGCGTCTTGCTATAGAATCTATAGCGAGATATAATATAGATATCTGATATCTGGCAGTGAACTTTAAGTAAGTTTTATTTTATAGGTGTTAATTAAAACACACAAAAAACATGGTAAGCCATGTCAAAAGTTATTCGTTGTCGAAAGTTGTTCAGTATAATTAGTAGAGGTACGTTCGAGAATATAGCAAGGTTACAGATATGTAGCGTAGTATATCCTTAAGCCGATCCCATACACACAAGTATAGTAAATCCCTCAATTTATATATTTTACATTTCATTTAAGTTTTTATTTTAGCTATCTAGACACGTAACCTATTATAGGCACACATTTAATTATTCTAAATACAAATGATCTGACTTTCGACACGTGAAAGGCAGTGGGTAGGGCGATGTTATTGTCAGGGTAAATTCAAAATAATACTGAAATGGTCAGGGCACTAATGATAAGGGATATTATATAAAGCAGATTGATAATTGCAGGGTTATATTATATAAGTTACTAATCAAAGGAGATGACCGCTATTTTTTTAATAAGATCAATGGTTCATACTAAAACACATAAAAATTAACCACATAATTTATAAAAAAAAAAACAAATACAGTAAGGCTAAATTCATGATATATCCACAATAACTTATGACCTGTGACCTTAAAATACAAGAAAACATAAAAAAATTACAGTATTAGTCAGTGACCGACATTCAATTGAATTTTCGGTCATCTCCTATGTATCATCTCCATACATAACATAGACCCTGCATGAAATGTGAATTAAAATTGTGGCTTAAAATGGAGGGTATGGTTGGGTGGGTTAGTGTTTTACATTGATGTACGTGCAGCCTAAACATAATTCGAGTAAAATAAAAGATACGGGTTACAAGGATTTAAAAAATTAAATGAATAAATTCTGCCTCAATATTCATTTGTTTTAAGAGGTGAGTTCTAGAGAGACTTAACCGTGTATATGGTTTAAAGTTAATAATTTAATTTCATATTATACTGCATTATTACGTTAATATGGTTAAATGTAAATTTTATTAATTAGGTACGTAGTCTGACTGTTTAAAAATATGAAGTTTATAAATTGAGTAATATCATTTAGAATATACGTATTTATTAATTTTTCGGTTTATAAAAACATAATAATTAACTACCTTTATGAGCATGTTTTTTAAACATGATCCTATCATTTCCTTTAAAACAATTCCATTTGTGAATAATAAGTACTGCTTGGCTGATCAATATGTTTAAAATTCTCGTCAGATTGCAAAATTTATGGCAACACTCAGCCGATTAAAAAATGTACAGTAGCGCTTAAATAAGCACTTAAATAAATTCGACAGCGATATCATATCACCTAACGCCGCCCTGGTACAGCAAATTCGAACTATAGGTGGCTTTATTTTCTTAGTCATTATTTAAACCTAAACCCTTAGAAGTTGCTCCAAACATAGTGTAGTATGGTTGACATTATTTCTATAGTTACGAATCTATGCCAAGAGCATTTTCAATTAGGTATACTTGCCGCCAAAAAGCATGTCAAAAGCGTCCATTGACCCGTATCTTGTAATATACAGCGTTCTAATTGCACGCTTAAAAATAGAAAGATCATTATACGTATGCAAAGTTCAAGTCAATGGACGCTTTTGACATCCTCTTTGTCAACTACAATAGCACAATCATTGATACATGATAATGTAACATTTCACCTAACATATTTTACATAAATCATTCAATAAAACGTGGATGCTTAGTGCAACATCATCAATTAAATAAACATTACATAAAATGACTAGTATAGACATTAAATATGACAGGCGAGAAGGCAAATAGAAAAATAATTTATATTGCGAAGTAACTGTCGGTAATATTTTCATTTTGTAAACATTCAAAGACATTAATTTCGATAATTGAAAGAAAACTACTGGTCTTTCTTTTTTGTACAAATTACAACACTGGAAAATACACTTATTCAATAAAAATTACTTGATACGTCATAACGTTATTAATCTTACACTGGCTTTTAAACAACGGCAATTTGTAAACTCATTAATTATTTCTAGTAATGCTATGCCTTCTCGCCAATCTCTTAAAATACTTTGTACATATTTTGTGACAAATCGTAAAATTAACAATGGTTTCTCTTAGCAGCGGTACGGGATCTACGCGTAACTAAATCTAGAAATGCGATGTTGTGTTAGATACACGCGCCATTTTGTTTATCCTCAGATGGTCTATGTGGCTTTTGCAACTTGGTTTTGATATAAAACATGTATTCATGCGGTTTGACAGTTCAGCTTGGCGGTCTAAATATTAAATAATCTCGCCGTCATGCCCCCTCTACACAATATCCGATGATCGGTTGTCATCGTGACGATTCACTGTACATTGCTGTTAAACTCACTGAAGCTCTTGAGAGTTTTCTATCCAAAGCAGCAACGTATACTGAAAAGTCGCGACCCGATCATCAGCGATTGTGTAGACGATGCATACTGTTCTGCTTGGGATATTACAAAGAAACCATCTTAAGAATTGGCGGAGTAACTATAACTGAAGCAGTCGCTAGATAGGTAGTCAATATCGGAATGGAACGTGCTATACTGCATAGCTACATTGATTTAAATAAAATTACTTTTAATACAGTTTAATTTTATTATAATTAATAATGTAATAAACGCGATAAAACCGTATTAAAAGTAATTTTATTTAAATGTCTAACAATCGCGAAAATAATAAGAAATCATTAAAAATATTGATTTTTGAAGCTCTTAGCTGGAGCTATGTGAGCGAGGCACAATAAATGCGTTTCATATGTACAAAAACACTTCGATAGGTGAATGACCGTTATTGACTACCTAACTGGCGACTAGTATAATTCCAACGTGCTTACAATTCCAAGTCTTGGACTTGTTAAACCTCTAAAACTAAACTTCGTTCGGGACAATCGTTGGAGACGATAACACAACCTACAAGCACCAAACTAAATGTGCGTTAGTTTTGTAACATTTACACTTATTTATGGATTAAGAAATAAAAAGTTCTTTTCTCATGTAATCCCCACTAAATTAATTATAGTTAGAATCCTGTGTCGATTATTAGATGCGGGCTACTGATTTAAAATTCTGTGTCGAATTTACCAAATTTTAAGTAGGCTAGGGCGGTAGGTTGCTGATGGGCGGCAAAAATATTCTCGTCCCCGTTCATAATAAAAATCGAGAATGTGGCTTATAAAGGTGGCAAAATCGGGCACTGGAAATATTTTAAAAAGGCCTTATCCAAGATAAAAAAGATAATGAACCGGCAAAGTAAGAGATCAACTCGCAATTTGTTCCAGTAGATTCGCAACAAATTGGTTGTAACAGACTAACGCACAAGTGATCCTATAAGGGCTCCGTATTTTCATTTTTTGTACGATACCATAAAAAATGTGTCAACTAAAGATAAAATTATTCACACTTTGACTGGTTTTAACAGAGGTCCGTAATCACCAAATAAGCACGATATTGTCGCATTAACCTTCGACCACCTAAGCCTAACGACCTTACACTCGGTTCGCTTAGTTACCGTCGTTCATATCTTTGAACTATAGTATTTTTGTCCGTGAAATTGAAAAAGAGTACTTTTTATTGTATATAATTTTACTATTATAACTTACATATTATAACTTTTTATTGTATATTTTTAGTGTATATAATGATGAAGTTTTACGACTGTAGCACATAGTGCTGTACACATGAAGACTGTGTGCTCCAGACGTTACAGCTGCTTTGGAAGAGCGTGGACCGTATTTTACGCACAGTATCGATCAAATCTTAGCAAACAAATAAAATAGTGACAAAGTGAGTCACTTTTTATTTTATTTTTTGTTACGCTTTGACCAATGAACCGATCATCTCATTTTGTATAGAACAAGTATCTAAAATTAGTTCAGAAAAAAAACCTGACTACCTTTTTTGACCGTTTACGTCTGCCATTTAGATTTTTTGCTGTTGTTTCATACACTCTATGACACTCTGGCGAAAAATACGAATATAATGACACCTCACACTTAAAAATCGGTCCATTTAGGCTTAACAAAACAAGAATGGGACATATACATGCTATACGCTTGAACCACATTACCCTCTTTCTGAGTAAGAAGCACTAATTCCGAGGAATTTACTACTTTTACAGGCAGAAGTTAGTTTATATTCTTAAGAATTGGAATGATTGCGATGATTTTCTTTTGTCATATCGGCAGACCATTAATAAATATCTAATGGTGTCAAGCTAAATTAAGCACTATAGACTAGTTCCATAGAGTGAATTTTGCTTTAATATCGCTACATTTGAGACTTAAAGCTCAAACTAATGTGTACGTAGCGAATTATAGGTCAACGCCCTTTTGAATACTTGTAAACAATGACAATTTGAAATGCAAAGGCATAATTTGGTAAAGTGTGATCACTACGAGTAAAAGGAAGTATACCAATATAATCTAATTTTAATTGACAACTACAAGGAAACTTGAGCCATTGACTGAAATGTCGGAATCGATTTGTAATTAAGTATTTAGCGTTGGACGTCAATGCCCCCATTGCGAGTGTCGCGAAGCAATGTTTGATAAAACTATTGGTTTTAGCACAAAATAACGAATACATTTTTGATGCTTTCGAAGCCGCTAAAATCTGATACAGAAGTCAATTATGGACGTCAAATTAAACTACATGTAACGTTCAGCAAATGATATTTGAAATACCAATACGATTGATAATGAAAGCTATTAAAACTTAAATAAAATTAAAAAATTTAAGCCACCACCGATACGAAAACCCGTCCATCTTGTTAACGCCTGAACTGATTTTGATAAAACATGTCTAAGAACCATCACCAAAAATCTGCTTTGAAATAAAAAAACCGCATCGAAATCGATTCACCCGTTTAAGGGCTATGGTGCCACATAAAGACACACTCACAGCCCAGTCAATTTATGACTCCTCACTTTGACTTTTTGGTGTACATACCTATATACGAGTACATGTTATGTTTTTTATATTATGTTGCCTTGTTTAATGCATCCGACACAGCTTAATCAGTATACTCCCAACGGTCCAACGTGCCGCAAGGGGGCTCTAGGTTGTATATTCTACGCATTTGCCACCCACACGTTTGGTACCCACACCGATCAAAGTGTGCACCTTGCCTGAGATTGCTTAACATGACACTACCAAAGTGCTCATCCACTAGACTACAGGTTTTTTTCTTAAATCTTTGATATATTTCAAATAAGTCATATCATAAAAAACCTTTCATTTCCAAGTCCATAAACAACACAAAACAAAATTACTCGCAAGCAAGTTTGCTGTCAAACGAACTAAGAGCTATTCCGAAAGCCTGCAAAGCACACAACGGGTACCTAAAGTCCATAGTAAACACATCCTCTGATATCCTACCAAATTGCATGACCACATAATCAGGTTCTGAGTCGTGTACAATCTGAAAGTTCTTTACACTTGCCTGGGTTACCCTTCCGTGGAAGTTTAGGACGTAGGACTGAGTTTCATCGTTCCAAACTGGAGTTTTGTTGTGGAGCACTACGATGTCATCCAAGTTTTGACCTTTCCATCGTTCTAGGAGGGTCTCGCTGTCATCCTGAGGAGCTATGGTGACCCTTTGCCGGTCTGGAGTCATACCTGGTAGGATGACTGTCATTTTTCTTGGTCCCTTGAAGCCTAGGACATTCGTATCCTGGAATATTAATATTGTTGAGTTAAATTTTTCATGATTACTATTTTTACTGCCTTCAAAAAGGAGGAGGTTCTCAATTCGACTGTATGTTTTTATAAAAATAATCATAATTTTTTATCATTGTTAACATCCAACACTGTCAACTAAATTAAATATTTTATGACATTTTGAGTTGACATAAAGATAATTGATTGTATCTGATAACAGTTTAACTCGACACAAGCCAATATTCTGATAAAATTATCTTTTTTATTAACGAATTATCAGAGAGAGAGCTTTTGCTACGACTTATAATTTGCAACATATAGATAAAAAATTGAGCCTAATTGTTGTGGGCCCGAATAGGCGGCCTAAGTGTGGAAAATAGCCCACGGTAGCAGTAAGCAGTAAGCCTAATTGTTAAAATTAAGAACGTAACCAAGAAAAATATCTAGAAATATTCCTTAAAGGGAAAAGGGAGGATGAGATTTCTATGAAATCCATCAGAAACTTGCCTCCAACTGGTGTATTACCACAGGCTTGTCTCCTACCTACTGGTACATACTGTACACAACAGTATACAAAACTAACTTCTAAGTGGGTCTTACGTTAATTTCTTCAACATTATGACGTACTTACATAGAGAACAGCAGGTAATTCGTGTCTGGTTTTCGCGTGGTCGTGTTTTCGCCATGCCTTCCCAATATTATACACTGTGACCACTGTGCCCAGTAGAATTAGACCTCAGTTTGCCTTAAAAACTGTCTACTGAGAGGGTCTTTAAGTAAATTTCTTTAACATTAGGCTCTTGATGATATACTTACATAGAGAACAGCAGCTAATTCGTGTCTGGTTTTCGCGTGGTCGTGTTTTCGCCATGCCTTGCCATTGTCATACACTGTAAACGCGGTGCCCAGTAAGTTAGACCTCAGTTTGCCTGCAAAACTGTCTGCCGTACGGGTCAACTCTGTCGGGTCGGTGGATATTAGATAGTTGGATGTAGCTGATTTTTTGCGCTTTCGACCTGTAGGCAAAGTATAACTTAATTGTTATTTTATCCTCTAATTAAATAGCTAGGCTTTTGTCGGTGAAGTTAATAGAGAATATGCACGTAATAGCTTAGCATATTCCCTAATAACCACAGTAAAATGATATGAAAGAACTTTTAAAATATCTTAATTAGCGACAAAGATGTGATACTTTCAAGTTTAAATAAGAAAGAGTAGTCCGATATGGATTAGTGACGTCAAAGTCTATATCATGTATACATTTGCCATTCAAAATGGTGTTTTGGCGAGTGAGATAAACATATTTTCGTAAAATCATTTTACTTTTTTCATGCATATCCGTATTGTTAATTATGATCAATATTTCGTTTAATGTACAACCTGCCTGGATTTGATACAATTCTTCTCCTTCCTTAGAGTAACGAAACATTTTACTACAATTTTTCAACTGATTCATTAAAAAGATATAAATAATTTTTCAAAAGTTATTTTATTATTTTTAAAGGAAATAAGGGAAATAGGCCGAAATGTATTATTACAAATATACTGCAGTCCTAGAAAGAATAGCAAAATGTTGGTTCAAGACTTTTGTGTCTGAAAGTTACCGCTCTTTTGTATGACAGATAATATTTTTATATAAAATCTATGCCAATTCCCCGGCCTGATAATATTTATACTTCTATTAATCTGTATGCCTTAGCGGTATCTTTGACTCACAAGGATCCTGTTGCACGTAGCGCCACCTATTCTTAAAACTTAATAAAATTATCGAAATGGTTCTGCGTGGCTACTACGGGCAATATCTTTCACTTAGCGTTTTTACTAAATATTTTTCTTTCTTTCTTTTTTATATTATGGCCTCCACCGAAGTTCCGGTGATTCTGCCAACGTCATGGTTTGAAGAGACACCAAGTTTCGATATTGGTCGGTATTTGTGAGCTAGCTGGAAGGGGAAGGAAAAAGACCAATGTTATTACACACAAAGGAAATACAAACACAACATATAGTTAGTATGGGGATGACAGTATTAGTATGAGTGGTTACAATTAGTAGTAGGATTATGGTGATTATTAACGATGAATGCACTAAAGTGGTGAACATATGTAAACTTTAAAGTTTAAGCGAATTTTTTGCCAAAAATTTTGCTAGAATGAAGTAATACCGAGTATGGACTAAGTTCAAAAGGAGAGGGATATTTAAGTTCTCAAAAGCTGAAGCTTGGGGTAAAACGTCACGAAGCTGGACCGTCAACCTCGGGCAATTAAATAAAATATGATGTATTGTTCCTTCGTCAAGGCCACATTCACAGAGGGAGTTGTCCTTGATGCGGAGCTTCGCGAGGTGAACGGGAGTGCAGGCATGACCCAAACGAAGACGCATTATGACAGAGGTGATCCATTTTTCAAGGTTGCGATGACGAGAGAACCATGGAATGTTTGGAATATTCGGTTGGATGTTGCCATACCAAACGCCTTTGTGTTGTCTTGATCTCTGCCACATGTTATTCCAACTACTGATCATTTTGGGATTCGCGGTAAGGCGGAGGTCTCTAGTAAAGTATGGTTTGTGGCAGTCAGAACCCATAGTTGCAGCTTGTTTGGCCCACAAATCTACTGTTTCGTTGCCCGTGATACCCGAGTGTCCTGGAATCCAGGCAATAACAACATTAATACCCTGAGAACTACATTTGAACAGAGTGTCTCTGATCTGTAAGGTAACGGGAAAGTTTTCCTTTGAATGGAGAGGTCGCTTGGATATATCCTGAAGGCAGCTCAAAGAGTCAGAGAGAATAAGACTTTTATCAAGCTTATGTGATGCAACAAACTGAGTGGCTTCTAGAATTGCTATGGATTCACCCGTAAAAATGGTCGATTGGGGTAAGCATTTGAAACTTAAAAGTAAATTAAATTTAGGAATCCAAACTGCTGCTCCAACGTTGGAACTGTCCGAAAATTTGGAGGCGTCTGTGAAGATTAAAGTCCAGTCAGACCATTTCTCGTTTATAATCTGGTTAAATATTCTGTCTGAGCCGGGAGAGTTTTTCGAAACACCTATATCTAGAAAAACTTTAGGCTGAAATATCAAGGCGTCATAATCTAATTCAAACATGGGGTTTTTAGAGAATTGGGCTATTGAATAGGGGAGATTTTGTAGATTATTAAAGCTTTTGACCAAAGGTGGTAGTTCTTTGTGAGACCAATAGGGAGAGATTGTGCAAGATTCAGATAGGGAATTAAGGGTATCGAGGAGAGGGTGAGAGAAAATTTGAGCAGATTTGTATAAAAATCTATCCGCTAGGAATTGTCTTCTTAATATCAAGGGGGGTTCTAAGCATTCCACCTGAAGGGCATTTATGGGCGACGACTTCATAGCACCTGTTATAATACGAAGACATTTGTATTGGATTTTGTCCAGTTTCGTCAAAGCTAATTTGTTACAGGGTTCCAACAAAAAGGCGCCATAATCAAAGTGGCTGCGGACCAAAGCATTGTATAAGAGTTTTTGATTGTATGGATGAGATCCCCATCGGACTCCCGACAAGGCTCTCATGACGTTGACACCCCTTTCTGCTTTTTCGATAACATTGTATAGGTGAGGGACACCAGTAAGCTTCGAATCCAAAGTGACGCCCAGAAATTTGGAATTAGGTTTAATCGGTATGGGATCATTATTTATGGATATGTCTAAAGGGGGGATACTTCTTTTTCTAGAAAACGCTACTGCAGTAGATTTGGATGCCGATAGTGTGAGGCCATGTTCATCCAGCCATATATTGAGGTAATATAGGGCAGAATTAAGTCTACTGGTGATGTCCTCGAAGGAGTCAGAGCGCGCAAACAGGGCAATGTCATCCGCGTATTGAAGAATGTTGCAGAAACAATTAACTGAATGGTCAAGGTCACATGTGTAGAGATTATATAAAATAGGGCTTAATACGGAGCCTTGAGGGAGACCTTTCCAGACTGAACGAGGAGGGAGAAAAGACCCTTGAGAACGAATGACTATAGACCTGTCCACAAGTAGGTTGCATATGAGGTTTGTTAACCTCATAGGAATGCTCAGCTTTTGCATCTTTTGCCTGAGGATCGGAAGTTGAACGTTGTCATATGCAGAAGTTATGTCCAGGAATACAGCCACTACATGCTCGTTGTTTGAGAAAGCCAGCCGGATTTGTGACACCAAAATGCTGAGACTGTCTAGGGTGCCCATGCCTCGCCTAAAACCAAACTGAGTAGTGGGGAGTAGGCCTTTGGATTCAAGGAACCATTCCAACCGGTTTTTTATCAAGTGTTCCATAATTTTGCATAGAATTGAGGAGAGTGCTATGGGTCTATAGCTTAAAGGGTCTGAGGGATTCTTTCCAGGTTTTAAAATAGGCACAATAATTTGGGTTTTCCAGGATGGAGGGACAGAGCCAGACAGAAAAATTTGATTTAAAATGGATAGGAAATAAGATTTAGTGTTAAGAGATGAATTTTTAATAAAGGAATAGGGGATGCCATCTATTCCAGGAGAGGAATCTTTGAGGCCGTCTAGAGCACATAATAATTCCTGGAGGGAGAAAGGTTCATCCAGGCGACATGGTGAAGGACTAGAAGGAGGGAAAGATGGGAGCTCTTCTAAAGATGGGGCATAGAGGGGAGAAAGCCTATTGACAAAGTCTTCGAGCCAGGGGGTTGGGTCGTTGGATAAGGGGGAGAATGAGGAAGTAGATCTTCTGAAAGATTTAATTTTCTTCCATACGGCAGACACTGAGGATTTTGGCGAGAGCGACTCACAGAATGATTGCCATCCTAAGTGTTTTTTACGAGAAAGCATTCTTTTAGTCTGCGCTGAAGTTTTACAGACTTTCAGATAGTTGGACAGGGACGGATCATTATTAAATTCCCTCTCAGCCTTGTTCCTGGAGCGGACACTATTTGTGCAGTCTGAGTCCCACCAAGGAGGAGATGAAATTTTACTTAGGGCAGCATTTTTTAATGGAATTGAGTTATCAGCAGCAAAAATGATTGAATGGACAAACTCATCGTAGATTAAAGAGAAATTGGACTCTGAAGGATTAGGGAAAGAGGAAATGAGGGAGTCTAAAATCTTTGAGAATTCGGACCAGTCAGCTTTTTCAGTTTTATATTTAAGGAGAGGGGGAGGGGGAGGGATTTTGGAGACAGTTTGAGCAAGGGTTGTGATTATAGGGAAGTGGTCGCTACCATAGGTGTAAGGGAGAACTCTCCAAATTAAGGATGGGGCTAAAGAAGGGGAAGCCAGAGATAGGTCTACTGCACTAGGATTCTGGGAGGGGGGAGAGCGCCGTGTTGGAGTGCCATCATTTAAGATGCAAAGGTTTAAAGCATCAAGAAAGTCCAGAAAGATAGGGGACAATGAGTCATCATCATTTGAGCCCCACAGAGTGTTGTGGATGTTGAAGTCGCCTAAAATAATGAGAGGAGGGGGGATAGATAGAAGAATGGTTTGTAATTCTAGAATAATTTCAGCACGGGGGTGTGGAATATAAATGGAGACGAAAGAGATATCTAATGCTCTAATCGCAACAACATATAAAGAGGAGCTGTGGGTGGGAATTTGAATCTGTTTATAGATTATAGAACGAGAGACAAGGAGAGCACAGCCATCCCATCCAGCGTCTATTCTATCATCTCTAAAGCAAGAAAATTGAGGAACACGGAATTGAGACGTGGGTTTTAAGCACGTCTCAGGAATGGCGATAATTAAGGGTTTGAATTTATTTATTAGATATATTAGATCATGTTTCTTTTTGGTAATACTTCTAGCGTTCCACTGAAGGACCACTATATCCATTATTATTAGTAATTAATGAGGTTAGTAATTGTTGTAGTAGTAATATGACGTTGGGCGGTAGGGCATCACTGAATTTTGACACTATGTTAATAAGAGAGCATACGAGTAACTCAATTAAATTATCATTTGGAGTCAACAGTGGCGTTGACTCCTCCGGCGTATTATATGCACAGCCGTTGGGTTGAGAAGACTTGGGGGAAGAAATTATATTTTTGTGGGCCTGAATGTCGTAGGACTTTCCAAGATCTGGTCTTCTTTTGGGGGATGTAAACACTGTTTTCCTGTATGATTTTGTTGGGGAAGTTTGGGTTTGTTGGAGAGGTTGAGATTGATGTGAGGATGGATGAGGGGGAGATTCAGGGGCGTAATATTGAATATACTCGGGGGGTTGACTAGCTGCAACTCGAGAATAACTTCTTTTTTCAAGTGGGACTTTTGAGGCTGCTTCGGAGTAGCTTACATTTGTGTTGGCCATAACCACTTTGATTTCTTTCTGCCTAATGTGTTCTGGACAAGTTGGATCCGTAGCCATGTGTGACTCTCCACAGAATATACAGCAAGGAGGGGAATTATTGTTACAGGAGTCTCCTGTATGCTCTTGGCCGCATTTGTAACAGCGAGCTCTAGACCTGCATTGGTTAGCAATGTGGCCAAACTTGCAACAATTTCGACATTGTATTGTAGGGAGGAGATATACGGACACAGGGAGGGAAGTATGGAAGCAATATACCCTATCTGGTAACACTTGTCCTCTAAAAGTAAGCACTACAGTGGTTGTGGGGTTCCAGGTATTGGTGCCATCAGGTTTTTTCTGTTTGTAATTTAGACGTCTAGCCATGACTACCTGACCACAGTCAGGTGGGGTGCTTATATGGTCCAATAACTCTTCCAGCTCCCAGTCTAGCGGTATATCTCGAACAACTCCCATTCGGCATATATGGAAACGAGGGATCATGGCATTGAATTTGTTGTCAGGAAGAGCAGGGTTATCGAGAAATTGATTTGCAAAATCGATATTGGAAAATTCAACAGATACCTTATTACGACCGACCATCTTTATTCCTCCAGATCTAATACCCTTAATGCTATTAACGTGAAGGAACTGCGCAAATTTAAGCAGCCTAATAGTAAGCCCTGCCGAGGGGTCCGGTTCAGCCCTCGTGACATAAACTAGGTATGGGCCTTCGTCTTCCTCAGTATATCTTAATTTAGCGTCAGGTTCAAAACCTGGTCTATGATAGACGGATTGAATAGATTCTGACGGGGGACATAATTTTTTCGGATCTTGCGATAGCGATGTTTCGGCGGGTCTTTTTTTCCGCGCAACATTTGTCCATCCACCCCCATCCGGGGGGTCATCATCCATGCCCGCTTCCATCGTAAAAGATGGAATCGGGCAGATAAAGTATTAAATGTTACTTACCGCAGATGTCTGTAAGATAAACACCACTAAATAAATAGGAATATAGGTAGAAAGGTAGGAAAATCCCTAAATTACCGAAATTATAATCGAAACACGTGTGTCAACCAACGCAATGACAGCAGCAGAGCAATACTAAATATTTAAAGATGGCGCTAGGTTTGTATACGTCACTTTGACAAGCGCGCCACTGACGTACTTCTCAATACACGTATCGTAATGGCAGCACGAATTTTATTCTCTCTCCCACAAAATACCAACTAACTAGTAGACGCGTAGACAGATCCTATGTTTTATTACCTTGAATATTGTTATAAGGCAACACTTACCTGCTAACAGAAACACTTTCTTGCCATAGTCCTTCTCCAGGTGCAAGAAGTACGTAGGATAGAGTCCCCTGTCCATACCCTTGCGGTCCCGTGCTATCCTACACTTGTATAGGGTCCCATGTTTCGCTGGAGTCACCACGAATGTTTCTACTGCACCTTCTACTGATCCTTCGATTTCTGCCGTCTGAAAGGAAAGTTTTATTTTTGTGGTGTGGTTTTTTAGTTGTGGTAGAGCCTCGTTACCAGCGAAAATCACTTTTGCTAGTAGCATGAATGGGCCGGCTCGTCTGGGGAAGTACCACACTCTCACAGAAAATCCACGTATGAGTAGTAGCTATATCGCTGCTATGCTTCGTTCGGTGAGTGAGAGAGCCGGAGGCACATCTCCCTCTCCCCTCTAGGGAGGGAAAAATAAAAGGCCGGCAACACTCTGTGACACCCCTGGTGTTGCAGTTGTCCATGGGCAGCGGTGATCACTTCCCATCAGGTGACCCGCTTGCTCGTTTGCCGTCCTATGACATTAAAAAAGAGGCTATGGCTGGAATACAGTTGATTAGTGCAAGTGCAAAGTTCATACATTTCCTACTAAACATCATCATCATCAGGTCTTTTTTAGTCTCCATTGCAGGAGCACGACCCTCTCTGTACTACCAGAGCCATATATTAGTTAGAGCAGTCAGAGGATTTAGCCTACACTTTCCACGCTGGCCAGACGGGTTGGAGTGGTCTCTTTGATTTTTATAAGCTTTATTTAGCTTGTGTTTCCTAAGTCACCTTCTACGATATCCACCGTCCGTCCGTCCGTCTGGCCAGCGTGGAGAGTGAAGGCCAAATCCTCTGACTGCTCTGGCTTAATATACGGCTCTGGTAGTACAGAGTATGATGATGATGAAAAAAGGCATGCGCCCCTCTATAGACATAAATACAATCTCGCTTTTTTCCCTTGCGGGGTAGACAGAGCCCAGGTCTGTATAACCTGAAGGCCACGTTTAGCATGTTGGTGGGCTTGTAGGTGGAGAACGGAATCAAAATAATGATGGGTTGCTAGCCGCATCGCCTATTGACATGATTCCTCACGCCCATTCCCTTTTTCGGCTTTTACGATCTGCGCGGGAAGAGAAGCAGCTTGACATTCTACGTTTTTTCTTTTCTCCCAGACCAGTGTGGAAGGATGTCCTGTCTTTTAAACATAATCCTTGCGGAAGTACTTCTTGTTGAAGACTGTAAATATTTAATTAACCTTTGCTGAATCAATGAATGAGGTAGGAAAACAAACATGGCGTCCTTCACGCAGTAATTGGAACCATGACCTCATCCTCCATTACCTATTCATTGGAAAACTTCGAATGTCATAGAAATATATATGTTTCTTTCTTTAGTTTAATATAATTAGATAAGGCACTATGATATATGGTGACGTGAACGGATTTCATAATAAATATAGTTACATTCACATTACCAATTAAAAGTAAAATTTTAAATATTAATAACCCCCCCGACACATTCAATATAATGGGCACGTTGACTAAAATTTTTTTCATGTTGCTATGTAAAGACTTGCCAAAAATAAACACAATGGTGACAGAAATACATTTCTAAACAAAAAACTCTTTCAGTTATAAAAGTTTTAAAGACACATGTTTTTAGACGTGAAACCCCGCCGCTGAAATGCCTACATATTTGTGACGTCACAAGCTTGTATTTTGTATGGGTGGCGTGAGAACTTTGTTTGGTAGCTATACGAAATATTTCGTTTATGGTAATGGTTTCATAATAGAGGTTGCTATAAATTTTGCAGACTAAAATACAGTATAATTGTAATCGAATTGTAATTGTAATGTAAACGAATCGATATCAAATTAAAAGTGTTCTTTATAGTGTTTTTAGATAGAAATTAGTCTCATTAGAAACAAATTTTATATAATCTTAACATTAGGCAACTACCGTATTGAAGTAACACGGTATGAATTTTCGAATTAATTAGACAGAAGGAACTTAGTCCGATTCCCTAATCAACTAGTAAAGAGCTGATGATCTTCAAACAGCTGAACAGATTTTTATGAAAAATGGCTAAGAACGCTCGGGATAAAATTATCTATGACACAAAAAAAAAAACTAAACGAAAATCGGTTCGGGAGCTACGATACACAGACAGACACGTTAAACTTATAACACCCATCTCTTTTTGCGTCGGGGGTTAAAAATGAATTCCAGGTTATTCCGCATTATTTAATTGGCCGACCGTAAAATCTCCAAAAGGTCTTTTCGCCGATAAAAAATTCTTCGCAGATTTCTTTAATTGCTAGTAAAAGCTTACTACAGGCCTATTTGCAAACTTTTGACAGCTACGGCTACCATTTTCATTCCATGTTTCATGGTAACTTCTATATTCATTACGGCTTCGGTATGAATGACTATTTTTATTTAAGATATGAAAACCGTAATGGATGCTAAAGTGATAATCAAATCGTTGTACACCGAGTTAGCAAAGCGGCCTGCTGGTTTGGATACAAATTGGTAACAGAAGGTAGGTTAGGTTTTTTTTATGACATAGGACGGGGAGCGATCGCCTGATGGTAAGTGATCACCGCTGCCATGGACAACTGCAACACCAGGGTGTGACAAGGGCGTTGCATTCTGTTCCCCCCAGAGGGGAGGGGCTCCGGCTCTCACACTCACCGAAGCATAGAAGCGGTAAATCTACTACTCAGACGTTGATTTTCTGTGAGGGTGTGGTACTTCCCCTGACGAGCCAGCGATTAAGTTGCATTTGAAAAACTCAAATTGCAATCCCTAACCAAACTTTAAGTTATAGTTTTTGCTCACAAGTAATTTGCCACACGCAAGCCTACTACTAGGACAATGCATGTTTATGTTCGTCTGTATCAAGAGAGGTTATGCATCGCATTAATCGTACAACTTCAGACAATAACGGCGGCGGGTCACGTCATATTATGTTTTGTCGAAGAAGAAACGATCATAACTCTCAAATGTATGGAAATAACATTAGTTTATGGATGAATAAATCACAACTTGTAAGAATTTCGCGATAAAAATATGGTGATGATGTGGGTAATGTCGTGTGGTTCCCTGTAGAGTAGAATAGGACCACTCCAAATCTCCGCGTGGATTTCGTAGAAGTCGACTATGGTAACACAAACTAAGCAAATCTATAAACACCAAAGAGACCTCTCCAACCCGTCTGGCCAGCGTGGAGAGGGTAGACATAAAAAATATTTTAAAAAATATATTTATTTATTTAACTTTCGCTCACATATTAAATACTTAGATTAAATATACGCGTGAATAATAGTTCTTCTCTCTTGGTATTTCAAAAACCTTATTGATTTTTGTTAAATTCCAAACGTCCGGTAAATTTGGACCAACTTGTGCTTTTCGTAATAATAAGGGTGTTAGTTTTTAGAATCAATAGTTTTTATGTGATACCCAAACAAATATAGCACGAAAACCCACACGATTTTGGATCTACTGCACGTGAGGAGTTTGAGCCCCTGACAGTATTTAAAGAAAACAAGATATCCAATAGAATAAAAAATCATAAGGAAAAAATATGAAGAAAAAAAACGAAATAATGAATATTAGATTGGAACCGATTAAGTAGCTGGTCTAATATCCATGTGGAGGTCGGATATTCGTTTTCGTTTTTCTTTCTGCCAGTTTAAAAAATACATAGAACATCCCACCCTGACTGGGCGAAACGTCCTTGGTCCTCGTGCCTCTTTGCATAGGAGCCACGGCAGCGTCCGCGCACACATCGTCCGTGCTCACATCCCGTCCCATGCTGCACACGGGAACACTTTCCTCCTCCTCCTCGCCACTGCCGGACCCGTCCCCGACTGTTAGCACTTCAATCTGTTGAATTCTTCAAATTCTCACCTGACTGGGCGACACATCCCTGGTCCTCGTGCCTCTCTGCATAGGAGCCACGGCAGCATCCGCGCACACATCGTCCGTGCTCACATCCCGTCCCATGCTGCACACGGGAACACTTTCCTCCTCCTCCTCGCCACTGCCGGACCCGTCCCCGACCGTTAGCACTTCAATCTGTTGAATTCTTCAAATTCTCACCTGACTGGGCGACACATCCCTGGTCCTCGTGCCTCTTTGCATAGGAGCCACGGCAGCGTCCGCGCACACATCGTCCGTGTTCACATCCCGTCCCATGCTGCACACGGGAACACTTTCCTCCTCCTCCTCGCCACTGCCGGACCCGTCCCCGACCGTTAGCACTTCAATCTGTTGAATTCTTCAAATTCTCACCTGACTGGGCGACACATCCCTGGTCCTCGTGCCTCTTTGCATAGGAGCCACGGCAGCGTCCGCGCACACATCGTCCGTGTTCACATCCCGTCCCATGCTGCACACGGTAACACTTTCCTCCTCCTCCTCGCCACCGCCGGACCCGTCCCCGACTGTTAGCACTTCAATCTGTTGAATTCTTCAAATTCTCACCTGACTGGGCGACACATCCCTGGTCCTCGTGCCTCTCTGCATAGGAGCCACGGCAGCATCCGCGCACACATCGTCCGTGCTCACATCCCGTCCCATGCTGCACACGGGAACACTTTCCTCCTCCTCCTCGCCACTGCCGGACCCGTCCCCGACCGTTAGCACTTCAATCTGTTGAATTCTTCAAATTCTCACCTGACTGGGCGACACATCCCTGGTCCTCGTGCCTCTTTGCATAGGAGCCACGGCAGCGTCCGCGCACACATCGTCCGTGCTCACGTCCCGCCCCATGCTGCACACGGGAACACTTTCCTCCTCCTCCTCGCCACTGCCGGACCCGTCCCCGACCGTTAGCACTTCAATCTGGTTGCCTAGTTCTGAAAATTCAAGGTTTGATAACACATTGCTCGATTTCATCATCATCAGTTCAATTTTTAGTCTCCACAGCAAGAGCATTTCCCTCTCTGTACTACCAGAGCCATAACATAAAAAGCGAGATTTCATAAAAAGTAATAATGGGTCTGAAAACTTGGATTTTGCAAAAAATTCGCAGAGGCATTTTAAAATAACGTGACCATTGTCAAAACGCGATTTTCTGATGATACTTTGATTTAATTATTTATTTTTAAAGCGATGATTAAACAAATAGATATTTTGTGAATATCTGAAGCGTCTACCTGTTGCCGTTATAAATAACGAGCAAAAGATGGCAAAAAAATCACGTTTGTTGTATGGGATCACCCCTTAATTATTACCTATTTTATTTTGATTTTAGTGTTTATTGTTATAGCGGCAAAAGCAAATAAGTACCTACATCATCTATGAAAATTTTAACTGTATAGTAATCACGGTTTATGAGATACATCCTGGTGACACACGGACATCGAAATCTCGTAATTAGGGTCCCGTTTTACGCTTTGGAACCCTAAAAACCTTGATATTGAAATATGGATTTCAATACTTAATTAATATTTGGCATATTCGCTCCATATCTAAGTCTCTGTGTATTTTATTCTGGTAATTTTCATCATCGCGTTCCACAAACATGGATATTTTTACACATCGGCAATTAAATCTTGAATTAAGCTCATTTTCGTCAAAAACGTAGGTTCCTAAAATACAACCAAACACGTGTGCAGCGTACGGCGGCGGACGGTAAACTGACGCGAATTTCTGATAGTGTGCGGGGCCTAGTACAAAATGTATGGAAAACACGCCTTCAGCCATTTCTAACAGAAAAAATTCTGACGACCGGCTGAGGTGCCATCCGGCGGGCATCAGAAACGGACGACCCGTTAGAATTTTTCTAACAGTGTGCGGGAGCTAATACAAAATGTATGCAGCGAGTGCCTTCCGGCGAGCGTCAGAATTTTTCTAACAGAAATTTCTGATAATATGCGGCCGCTCTTATAAGCACGATCGGCATAGTGTTCTGATTTGTCAACAAATGTAATTTTGAAGTATATATGGTCGCAATAAGAAGCCACTTTTAACGTTTCTCATAATAAGTGAAATACGCAGTAATTCTTAAAAATATGTGATTTTGTTTATCATAAGTATAACTAATTAAACACCATTTTGATACTTTGATTATGTAGTTTTTAATATTATATTTAAAAGATTGTTATATTTGAAGTATCCAATAAATTATTTTTATTTCTTTCTAATTTTTTTTCTGCTTTTGAAACAAAGCTGTTAATAAATTGTCGATCAATAAAATTGGAACATTTTTCTCCCGCATGCGTAAGTATGAACTGATAAAAGTAACATTTTTCACGTTCTACTGTAACCACATAGAGCCTATATTAAATACACATCATTTATAACTGAATTTCAACTTTGGTAGCAATTTGATCAGTTATTACCTCTATACATTGTTTATATTTTTGACTATAAATCATATAAAAGTTGGTAGCAAACAAATAATACTACTAATTCCTTGTAATGTTCACTTGGCGTGTACGCATGCTAAAATCCCTAAGCAATGCGTACATAACTACAATTACTCATTGCTCTCCCGTTGACACTATCAACATTAGTCATTATTCTGAGTCTTTTACCCATAAATTTATTGAATCATTGACAGAGTGAGTAATCTGGACATTGGAAAACAAGTATTTTATTTAAAAAATAAATAAATCCCGACTGCTCTTTTACGTCCGCCATATAATTTTATTACTGACGTAACAAAGCTTATGAAAATCCGGGGAAGAATACAAATCTAATGACACCTTACACTTAACTTGACTATGATAAATAACGGCCCCTGAGGATTTGGTTAAGTATAAGTATATATATAGAATAGTCTCTATGCATCATATCACGATGCGTATTATACATACAATATGTTGATAAAACCTTTTTTTGCTTTAAAGTATGGGTTCCACCGAGGTTTCAGTGATTCTGCCAAAGTCCAGTTTTATGAAATACTAAGTGTTGGTGTTGTACTATACTGTTTAAAGAGGTAGCCATCAAATATGGCGTCGGTTATTTGATAGCCTCGTGGGAGCTTCTGTGACAAATCTATATGAGTCAATTGTATGGTATACTGTTTTAAGAAGTAGCCATAAAATATTGCGTAGGTTATTTGATAGCCTTGTGAGCTTGTGGTGACAAATCTGAGTCTAACTATTTCACAAATTTAAACTACACCAATTTCATATTATAAATTTCTTGTCTGATCCTTAAAGAGATGTCTTAGCCAGTCAATATGAACAACTTTTCCTATGGGACTAATAATACAAAAATAAAAAATAAAATTTAACATTCCCAAACAAGTATTCAGCCGCCTCGGCAATTCATATGAAAATGATGAAATCCTTTACAATTTCCACCTTTATCTTCAATGTACTATTAAGTACAGTCCGAATCAAACTTTATGGGGGCTCAGATGTCAGCTGCGAGCTGACAGAACGCACCCCGCGACTCTGAACCTAATATTGTGTACTGCACATCGCGCATTCGCGCGATGTTCCGATATAAGATTCCTTCCTAACGTGAATTTAAGAAAAAACACATTTCGAGAAATCAGACAGTGATTGCTAAACAAGATGAATGGAAAGCTCATCATCATCATTTCGTGTAGGTGACACGGTCAATCGACCATGATAGAATAGAATAGAAAAATATTCAGTGATTTACAAATGGTACAGTACAATAACAATAGTTAACATTAAGTTAGTACAGTTCACCAATTTTGTAAAAATAAAAAATTTAACAGTTATGTTTAAACCACTGAAAGTGAGTTCCACTCAGATGATGATGATGAATGGAAAGCTACATGCTTATTAAGTCATAACATAATGTAGTTAAACATTCAACAAAGTAAGTAATAAAGAAACAATATGGAACTGTAAAATGGGTTTGCCCCTCAAAAAGACAATACCACAAATGAGTCATGGTTTGTTATGCTTCTTTAACAACAATGCCCTTATGATAAGCTTAGCAATGTATGTTGACATTCAAGTTGTATTTTGTTAAAACATTTTAAGATAAACCTCAATTACTATGGTGATGAATAAATTTGAATACAAGCATTTTAAGGGTTGAGTCTCCTCTGACTGCTCTGGCTTATATATGGATCTGGTAGTACAGAGAGGGTCGTGCTCCTACAGTGGAAACTAGAAAAGACCTGGCGATGAAGGGTTGAGTATTACACAGTAATATGTGGCAAAATATCCTCTTATGATTAAGGTATCAAGGATAAATTTCCATAATGGAACTCTCCAGTGAGGCCGGCATAGTAACACCACCTCACCAACTATTTCAAGGCTAATTGTGGCAAATCCTTGCATGGCAACCAGAGGCCCTATTATAAATAAAGAGCCCTGCAAGAGTAAAGCCCTAAGTGATACCTGGTTAGCCATCCCCTAAGGCCACCACTGACTTTGTGTACTGAAGCCTTTTAATGAAGTTTTAACTTTTACTTAGCCCAAAACTGCCTTCGCGGCTGAACCTTGGGTTCTGATCATGACCATCAGACTTACAACAAACGGATCTTTCGTCTTTAAAATATTAATGCTGATTACAAAAAGTTTTGCTAAACAAACTGCCTACAAAATATTGCGTTTTTAATATTATTCTCAGTTTAGTATTATTTTGTAAATAAACCCATTTTATAGTTCCCATAACACATAATACAATTAAAAGGTAAGAAGAATTGTTAGCAAAGGACTTACCATCATAGGTTGATATTCTATTGGTTTGGAGGGGTATTACTTGGTCAGGATTCACAGGCGACATGAGAAATTGCATCGGACCATCATAGCCTGTTATAAAAAAGCGCACAACGAAAGTTAACATCGACCTCATGCATAAGAAGCAAAGATCAAAGGAAATAACATTGAGAGCATACGATATTAGTACTTATAAACACTTACCATGCAATTCCCGGGAGCGACTACCTGAAATAGGGCGCTTAGCTGAACCAACCCTGAGATCATTAGCCTGGACCATTCCGGAGTTCTGCCGCTTTTGTTTCATTTTCTGTTCCATCAGTTGACGCTAAAATGTGTTGACAACCGTTAAATCACAAGTAAATCACATTCAGAACAGAATTATACGTAAAAATTTAATCACTTATTGCACTTACTTGCTGCTCGATTTTCTGGTCTCGGACATTAATCGAAGCCATTTTTACACTTGAATATAACTTAGGATATATTTGAAATTATGCAGCACCACACCAATATATATTTTTATTAGCTTTTCTCTCAAAATTGATACGAAAAATTGGCATTTTGTAAGCTCATTTTTGTTTATAAATCATCTTGCCTACCGTTGCCCAGCAAAGTGATGTTGCCAGTAAATGTATGTTGAAATCTACCATGGGCAAGTTCAGCGAAAAATATTCATCACGTTTACAATCGGTAATTACCGATAATTGTGGTGAACAGCCCTATTGAATTTTGTTTTTTATCTGTAGCTTCAGTGACGTATGTCATTGTCAAATAAATTTTCTTTTCTTCCAAAATGGCTCCAACCCGGAGTATGCTCGGATTTTTAAATCCGAAGACTATTAGCGCAGTAATTTCGAGCAATGTTTCTAAAACTCCTAGCCGTTTTGTGCACAAATGTGTCAAACATTGTGAAACTTATACAAGTGGACCGGTTATTCCTGGTGCTACGCTAGCCCATAAAAATTTTAAGTGTAAGTTTTACATGCTTTTGTTACATCACCGGCGTTGATTAATGTGTTAAAAATCCGTTGTAAACATGCGGCCTTTTATATCTCTAGTGAAACTTTCAAGTTCTGGTTTCTTAGAATGTCTTTGAACCGTATTGTGTGACATTTTTGAATCCTAACCTAAATCTTTGACGAGTTATTTTTTCAACATTTTAGATAATACAACTCAATGTTACCGACAATTCCACACTACACGTAGCCTGGGTGCCCGGGCGGACTACTATAAGGTCCTGGGCGTGTCCAAAAACGCGTCAGCTAAGGACATAAAAAAGGCTTACTATCAACTTGCCAAGAAGTACCACCCAGATGCTAATAAGTCAGATCCAGAAGCTTCTAAGAAGTTCCAGGAGGTGTCTGAAGCTTATGAGGTACTCATTTGAATCTTTTATGTAGTACAAATGAAAAAAAAACCTTTTTTTTATTGAATATTTATAATGTAGATTTTGCTCACAATTATGAACTTTAGGTCCCATAAAGTCAGTAACAATTTCAAATGAGATTCCTTTTATTATTAAAAGGCTATTCACTGTTCCTTTCATTTCAATAAAGAATCAAAAGAAAAAGACAAGATGATGAAACATCATGTAAGTAATAACTTTGTTCAAACATTATCTGAGAAATTTATAGCCATTCATTACAAGATAACTTTCCCACAAAATAAGAAATAGCAACAATATCCATGGCACTAAATAATGCTAGTGTAGTATTGTTGCTATAGTTGTGAATGACATTTCCTTTTAACAATTTTTTAGATCCTCTCTGATGAGAATAAGCGCAAGCAGTATGACACATACGGAACTACTTCCGAGCAAATGGGCATGGGTGGAGGCCCAAGTGGAGCCGACGGGTTCACCCACCAGTGGCAATACAAGTCCACTATTGACCCTGAAGAGTTGTTCCGGAAGATATTCGGAGACGCTGGCTTCAAGAGTGATGCTTTCAGTGATTTTGCTGAGAGCCAGTTTGGGTTTGGAGCTTCTCAAGAGGTGATTATATACTTTGGAGATATGGTTCACTGACAGACAGATACTGAGTAGCTTAGCATGAGGATACTTGGTCTAACCTTGGCAGAAGTACTTATACTAGTTATAATTATGAAGCAGTGGATTAATTCAACTTATGTTAAGACCTGTGCCTGTGACTTCATACGCATACAATAGTGAATTATTAAAAAATAGCCTATGACCTTTCTCAGGCTCTAGAGTATCCATCCATCCATCCATCCATCAGGTCTTTTTTAGTCTCCACTGCAGGAGCACGACCCTCTCTGTACTACCACAGCAATATATTGGCCAGAGTAGTCAGAGGATTTGGCCTACACTCTCCACGCTGGCCAGACGGGTTGGAGAGGTCTTTTTGATGTTTGTAAGCTTTGTTTAGCTTGTGTTTCCTAAGTCGCCTTTTACGACATCCACAGGAAGACTTGGAGTGGTCCTATTCTACTCTGACGGGAACCACACGGCTCTAGAGTATGTGTGTACCAAATTTCATTTAATACAGACAGAGTTATTAGCATTTATAATATTGGTATTGAAGTATGGATTGAGTGATATAAGTAATTCTATTTTTATTTTTTTTTATTTTATTTATTAGGGTTACCAACATAAGAACAGCAATATAACATACAAGAAAATATACAAACTAAATCAATACTATTAGCTAACTGTACTTACAATTATAGGTTAACCACAGCATGCGTTAAGAAGTTTATGTTATATATAAAATTAAAATGTAGAATAATGAATACTAAGGAGCAACAAAAAATAAATAAAAAGAGAGAATAAACAATAACCTATATATATCATAAGCAACCTAAAGTACGTCATTCGATTTCAGTAGTTTCATAAACTTAGGAAGGCTTTGGAAGTGAATATCGAGTTCAGGCAATTTTTTTGTCAAATCATTGTATAAGCGAGCCAAGCGAGCAAGTGGTGAATTATGACCCAATCTTGTTCTATAGAATTTGTTTTTGAACAATTTACAAGGGTATCTCGGTATTCTTGAAGGAACATTATACGTAAGTTGGCCAATAAGCATGGGACTATCAATTCGATTATTGATGAGCTTATGTAAGAACGACATATCCAGATGTACACGACGCACAGAAAGCGAATCTAGATGGAAATGTTTTAATTTTTCTTTATAGGTCCCAAATATTCTCGGTGTCTTGAAGCGGTAGGATAGGCTATTAATAATTTTTTTCTGCACTCCCTCTATTCTGTTTATACGTATCTTATAGTCAGGATATCAGACCGTGCTGCAATACTCCAATTTACTTCTGACATAACTGTTATATAGTAAAATTATTGAAGAGGGTTTTTTAAAGTCTTTAGTATTCCTGAGAATAAAACCTAATGATTTATTTGCCTCCTTTATGATTTGGTCAATGTGATCTATGAAACGCAATCTACTATCAAAAATTATACCAAGGTCTCTTATGGTATTAACTTCTTGGAGTTTATCACCATCCATTGAGTATTCAGTAGGATACTTATTATGTTTCCTAGTAAACTTTATGTGGTGACATTTTGAAGTATTTAAATGCATTTTATTGATCCTGCACCATTCTTGGAGGTTGTCAATGTCTTTCTGTAGGTATTTAGAGTCTTCAACACGCGAAATTTTCATAGTTAAATAATACATTCTATTCATTACTTATTTTGATTTTCAGGTGATAGTTAATCTCCGATTCACGGAAGCAGCAAGAGGTGTGAACAAGGATATCAATGTAAATGTTGTTGACACCTGTCCCAAATGCATGGGAAGCCGCTGCGAGCCCGGCACAAAGTCCATAAAGTGTACTTACTGCAATGGCACAGGAATGGAGACCTTCTCTAGAGGTAAGTTTTTGTTTATTTGTTTGAATGTTTGTTATCCTTTTACTTAATTACTAATAATATTAAAACTTAAGCGAGATAAATTCATTTTGAATACACGGTTTACTCACGTTTTATTACGTCGGATCCGCCGACCAGTTTCGGTCTGTTACGCACTCAAGTGCTTCGAGGAAAGCGTAACCGTCGTGTCGCCACCTCTTTCATTCGCCCCGATGATGGTCTTCGAAGCAGACCGAAACAAGTCGGCGGATCTGTTGTAATAAAACGTGAGTTAAATCGTGTTTTCACAATACTTTATTACTGATTATTTTTCGGCGGAGTGCAATCGTCTTTCAAATAATGACTGGCAGGGTCGCCCTTATTTGTTAGGGGGCGATATGACAATGTGAATGAAACCATGGTTAAGATGATAAAATTGCTTATTTAAGATTATACAAAGACAACAAAGAGTAAAGACTGCTGAAGTCCTGCCTTAAGGCCGCACACTAGGCACAGTAGCGACGCCAATCATTTTATTCCTAATACTTTACAAATAGAAAGAAATTCAAGAATATAAATAATATAAGCCTTAGTAAATAACCTGAAGTATTTTTGGAATCATGTTTTGATATTATAAGAATCAGTCATTGAGAGAAAAAGTGATAACCGCCAAAAACGGCCGTTTTTGGCGGTAATCAGATTCTCATAATTCTCACTGAAGGAATAAAATGATTGGCGTCGCTACTGTGCCTAGTGTGCCTCCTTAATAAGATAATATCAGAATAGCATTGTATAACAAAACCTATAAAATAAAATTATACACTTTTATATTAGTATGTTTTAACCTACATTACACTGAACTAATAATCATGAATTAAATAATTATAATTATCAAAACATTTGTCTTATTAGCAAGGCAAGGCCTAATGAATTTCTATAATAGCTAAACAATTTACATCTTTTCTTTAACTTATACTAGCTTCCATGCTAATATTATATAAATAATTGGGAATATTAGAGCTTATCTAAATAATAGGGAAGAAGTTCCCGACTAACTAATATCCATCATACCATGCGCCGTGTGGTTCCTGGCAAAGTAGAAAAGGACCAAGTCTTTCCGTGGATGTCGTAGAACGCGACTTAGGAAACACAAGCTAAACAAAGCTTACAAACATCAAAGAGACCTCTCCAACCCTTCTGGCCAGCGTGGAGAGTGTAGGCCAAATCCTCTGACAGCTCTGGCTATATGGCTCTGGTAGTACAGAGAGGGTCGTGCTCCTGCAATGGAGAGTTACAAAGACCTGATGATGACGATAATATACATCTTCTTATTTTAAAAAATACTTCTTTACTTTCCAGGCCCCTTCGTGATGCGCTCCACGTGTCGGCACTGCCACGGCACTAGAATGCTGATCAAATTCCCATGTGTTGAGTGCGAGGGCAAAGGCCAGTCCGTAAGTTTATTTTACAGTACCGATTTTCCTACCACTTCGTCCTCGTCAATCATAGCCTATGACATCCGCACATAAATTAGCTTTCAATTGGTGAATGAATTTTGAAAATCGGTTCAGTAGTTTTGGAGCCTATTCAATGAAAACAAACAATCAAATCTTTCCTTATAAAATAAGTATACATTGAATATTTACTGAGCCATTTACTCGATATAAGTGTGGAGATTTAAGATAATCATGTCTTTAGTGTACAAAACAAACCTTTTTCGAAACAAACTGTGCATTTGGCTCTGTAATGATGCTATTATTGGGTAAATATGATTGTAATGACAACCCTACTACTTGAGTGTAAACATAATGAGGAACTTGCATGAAGAGTACATTTTGAAAACTATTTCTGATTATATAAGCATCTAGCTGGAAAAATCTGTTAAGAGCGCTTTCACATTTATGCGCCGCGCTAGTTTAGGTATTTCATCGGCTGAACGAGCGATGACCCACGCTAGCGATCCTTCGCACTGCAAGCTACCGCTCTACGCGGTATAAACAATCATGATCCGTAGATCAAATTTTTTTCGTAATCTAGAATTTTACTTAAATTACGTTTAGTACCTATTAAATCATTACATTTTTACAAGCTCTTAATTAACTTTCTATGTTTGTATGTATGTTCGGATGGAATCTTAGAATTCAATTTTGAAATAGATATCTTCAAGCGATTAAGCTGAAATTTTGTATGCCATATGCATATATACATGACAATGCAATATTATGAAGCGAGCGAGCTGATCTGATGATGAAGAACTTCTCAGTGTTGATCGGCCCGGTCACCATATTTTATAGGTACCATGTGAATATTCGGTCGTAATAAAAGCTTGTCACAAAAATTAATCTTTCTTCCTAAAATTATACATCCCCGATATTAAATAAGTTTTCGATTAAAAAAATTTAAGCCAGGAGAGTTTTATACGTATATGTATGATGCGGTTATTATTAATTCTTAATAATTGAAATAATGAATTAGTAATTTGGTAAGTAATATTGGTACAAGATATATGATAACAATCTTAAAAAAATGAAACAAAATGTGGTACTAATAATAAATCGTTTATTAAGGTAAGAAGTGAATTAATTCAAAAATCGATAGACAGACTCACGGACAGATGGACAACCGAGTAATCCTATAGGGGTTCTTTTTTACCTTTTGAGGTACGGAACCCTAAAAATATATTTCAATTACATATCTATCCTACTTTTATGAAGTTAGTTAAAGATCGTAGTAAAATAATCAATGTATATTAGAATAATATCACATGTAATAAAAAAATACAACTATCGAAATTCACAGTCACAGTACACGGTGTTCAAGCTTGTATCTGTATACGACAACTGACGCACACAATGATAACACGCACACATGCGAAAAGCGGGAACGAAGCTGCACAGGTCCGACCTTGACAAGCGCGCGCGGCGTTCTGAATTTACGTCGGCGGCGTAGTGAGTTATATTGTGTTTTAATAAATTTGTATTAAAATAACTTCGCCATAAAAAATAATTTAAAATTATTTTATACATTCGGGAAATGTTTAACTTTATTTTCAATTACAATTTTCGTTAAAATAATGAACATTTGTGGAAATAAACTGCTTTATTTCGTCACGTTTTTGGTAAAAAAACGAATAAGGTTATTTTTTTTTCTTATCTTTTATGACAAAAAGCTTAAAAAATTTTTCATTATTATTGATGTATAGTATATTTGCAATGCAAATATATATTTTTTGGTTGTCTTTTTTTAACAGTATCCTCAAATTAGAACTCTGAATTAAGGTCTGAATGAAGTTTTGCTAAAACACGTGTCGGGAAAAAAATAATTACGAAATTTATAAAAGAGCTATCTAAAATGTACTACGTTATTATTAGAGACAAAGAATTGAAGTTTTGTTATATAGCAAGTTTTATTCGTATAACATGACATAAAGCATATAATTTCAACGCTCAAATGTTTAATAATGCGTTTTTATGTAGAAGCCCTCTTAAGGACACTTTCAGTCCCATATAGATACATTAATTTTGGTTAAGATTGGTTAGAAAAGTCCGTTTAAAAAATATGAAAATTTCAAAAATCTGGTATTACTATGAAATAACTCTTTAAATTTATAGCAATTTTTGTTATGAAGCCATTTCTCTAAACGCAATATTTAACATAGCTGACAAACAAAGTCCTCACAACACGCATACTAATTGCTAGAGGAGTGACGTCAATTTTAGTTTAGGCCGAGACGAAAAATTGGAATTTTCAAACCCTTATATCTCAAAGAGTTTTAAGGTTATCGAGATGATTTTATCACGGTATTTCTATTTTTGAAAGCTATTTTGAAAAAAAATTGTGTGCAAGTTTCGCATTATCTGTGGGTCTAAAATGGCCACTTAAGGCAATTCATCCTAAAGGAATTCGTATTATAAATTCTCAGCAGATCATTAGCAATCCCTCTAATATTAGTAAAATGGTCACAAAATTTCCCAATTCATCTACAATTCAATTCATATTCCCAATCATATTGGTGTCAATAATTCCGCATTAAAAAAATAAAAACCATAACTCTAAAAGTTATTTAATTATAAAAATAATGTATTTAAATAATATTAGCTTTTATATGTCACATTATGTTAAAATAACTTATTACATATTTTAGACCAACTGGTCTCTGATGTCGTTATATAAGAAATATATTTGAAAGAGATTTATAGCACCAATTATATCCTAAATTTCATAATTTTAATCCCATAATAAGACGGTATTAAGTTGTCAATTTGTCATAGGTACAACGCAAGAAAGTAACAGTGCCCGTACCAGCGGGAGTGGAAGACGGACAGACAGTGCGTATGTCGGTCGGCAACAATGAAGTGTTCATCACATTCAAAGTGGAGAAGTCCAACTACTTCAAGCGAGACGGCCCAGACGTACACACTGACTGCAATGTAAGTTGAACATTTTTTTATCCGTTTGTATGTCCCACTGCTGGGCAAAGGCCTCCCCTTTCTGCTTCCATAGGCTCCTGTTAAGGGGTCCGGATGGCCGCGGACAGACAGTGCGTATGTCGGTTGGCAACAACGAAGTGTTCATCACATTCAAAGTGTAGAAGTCCAACTACCTCAAGCGAGACGGCCCAGACGTACACACTGACTGCAATGTAAGTTTAACATTTTTTTATCCGTTTGTATGTCCCACTACTGGGCAAAGGCCTCCCCTTTCTGCTGCCATAGGCTCCTGTCAAGGGCTACAGTCCGTATGGCCGCGTACAGACAATGCAAATGTCGGTCGGCAACAATGAAGTGATTAAATAAACCTATGATTTTAGGCTTTTGCGCTTACAATAAATATTGTTATCACTATGGCACTTACTAAGATTATTCTTTATATATTTAGATTTGTTTATAGACTGACAGTCTGTCTGTAAAGATGCCAGCTGCAATGTTGCCAAAATATGAGACAAATCTCAAAAATAAGTCCCATATTGATAATAATACTTGTGATAAACCTATTCATGGAATTGTTCCATGTTTTCCATCGTGACCTAACCAGGGACTGACTAGGTTCAGTCCCTGGTTAGGTCCTAGGACCACTCCTGTAGCAGGCTGGTATGTTAAACGCTGCGCCATGGAGGTGTAAAAATGTAGCAGAGACGACGCAACAACTTACTGTCAAAATTATTATTTTAGTACTTTGTTACAAAGTTCATGGGTGAAATGTCAGATATTGATAAAATTTTACTTTACTACATGAAGATACTATAGATGCAAAGAATGAACTGTTAGGGCGTTAGCTATCTTTTAGAGTCCACAGTGCGTTATACAACTTCAACTTCCACATCCAACAGAAATTTTTGTATGATATTATTTAATATACTCATTTTTTTTACAGATTTCCGTCTCTCAGGCTATTTTGGGAGGGACAGTGAGGATACAGGGTTTATACGAGGATCATACTATACAGGTAAGAAAAAGGAATTTAATTTAAAAAGTCTTAAATGGCTATAGTCTTAGTCTGTGATAGAGGGAAAAATGGTCAATGACCCGTCGTAAAATTTAGCTGTATAGTAGTCGTATTTCATTATTTGATTGCAGCAAGAAATTGTTTATTTAGAAGAAGTAGCATTTTCATTAAAAAATTGTTTGTTGTTAAGTTTATAATAATGTTTGTTTTTCTTGTGTGTAAGTGGCCAACACTGGTGTCAGATTTTTCAAGCTGCCTAAAGGCGTCTGACATAGCTTAACGACTGCCATCAATGATGACAGCCGGGACCAACGGCTTAACGTGCCTGTTTATAATAATACATTTAGACGATTAAACATGTTCTATATGTTTTCTTTTAGATAACGCCAGGGACTTCCTCGCACAGCACTATCCGACTGTCCCGGAAAGGCATGAAGCGCGTCAGTCAGCATGGCTATGGAGACCACTACGTTCACATCAAGATACAGGTATGTATATGACATACATACTATCACGTCTCTCTCCCTTGCGGGGTAGACAGAGCTCAGGTTTGTAAAAATAAAACCTTAAGGCAACGTTTAGCATGTTGATGGGCTTGAACATGGAATACGGAATCAAAATAGTCATGAGTTGCTAGCCGCACCGCCTATTTACACGATTTCTTAAATTTGCGCCCAATCCCTCGGCGGGTTTCTAGGGTTAAGTACCAAGTCGCCCGCTCAAAAACTCGCCCGCGGGCGAGTTATAACCTTCGGTTTCTACGGCCTGCGCGGGAAGTGAAGCAGCTGGTACATTCTACGTTTTTTCTTTTTTCCCAGACCAGCGTGGAAGAGTAGACGACCAAATATAAATAAATGTCCGTTTCCAGGTTCCTCAAAAGCTGTCTGAGAAGCAGAAAGCTCTCATGTACGCCTACGCAGAGCTAGAAGAAGACACCCCCGGTCAGATTCTTGGCGTTTCGTACGATAGAGATGGTAAGAGGAAATAAAATATTGTTGGAAAGATATTTTTGAGTTGTTAAGACTGGTAGTTAGTACTAGGAGTTATACAACGTGGATAAGATATATGCGTAATAAATCGTACCACATTCTAGTGGTTATAAAAACTCGTTACTATACTATATGGTTTTCGAAAAAATCGATTATGAAATATTAACTTTTTTAACATGCTGCAGAAAATAAAAGTGTTTACGTCAGGGTTCAATGACTCTTCAATTAAACTTGGTACCTAAATTACAAGTACAGTTACAGTAGTGACAAGTTTTGTGAATTACATTTTGTATGAAAAACACTTTTTGGTTTCTGGTTATTATTAATTCCACTATACTAGGTATAGTGATCTAGTAAAATCGGTGGTTTGATGTATTACGCAAATGTCGTATTCACCTTGTATATGTGTAGTTTTAAAGATTTTAATATAGGTGAAACAGTATTGAAGACGTTTTCGAATTGCTGAAATTCTTGCCTTAGAATGGCAAATCATAAATATTGGATATTTCTGTCGCTTAAAACGAGGCTTTTAGTGTTTTTTAAAACTAATTTTGCTTGGAAATATTATTGCTCTCAATTAATCATGCTATACTGGTCGTCAGTTGGCTAGTCAATAAATACATTGACCTATTTTTATGTGTCTCTGATCTCCCTCTTATATGTTCCCGTTTATATCTTCAGCCATAGCGCTGCGAAAACCGGGACCGCTATTATGAAAACACGTTACATATTTATAAAGTGGACCCCGGGTTCAAAGCACTCCGGCTGAGGATACAGATGGAAACATGCCGAAGGTATTAATAAAATTAAATAGAGAAACGCCTACACGTCAGCTATTTTTCTTGATACAAGAGAGTGAGACAAGTAAGTATAGGTCGATGACCGTTATTGACTGCTTAACTGACTACTATCATAAACAATGTATGTAGTTTAAACAAAAACAAATTGAAAAGCAACCGTTTGTTTTGCAGACAAAACAAATAGCAGTAATGCGAAATCTGACGAGACTATACACAGTTCGAATCGCGATACCGGTTCGCCCCGCCACAGGTCCAAAGCGTGGACCTTTCTAGACAACCTAGTCGACTCGTATAACAATAACAAGACGTACTTTCTCACCGGTTTTGCGATATCTGTCGTTGTGTGTTATATGGTTATGATGAATGACCCGTCGAATAAATATGTGACGGTACGGGATTTTGTGAATGATGGAAAGCCAGAGAGGGAAGCAGATAAACCGTTAGGGTATGAAAGGGCCTTGCAACGCGAGAGGGAAAAGAATCCTGAGTTGTATGATGCTTGAATGATATATCACATTAAGGGTATGCATGCCGGGCCGCACCGCTTCAACCCGCTGAAGCGCTCGTGTGTATTTTCATACAAAATAAACACGAGCGCTTCAGAGAATTGAAGCGCATGCGGATTTTGCGATGAGCACGGCATAATGTAAACACCTTAAAATAGTACCTAGTTGAAATCAACACAATCAGTCTTAGACGAATCATTATTGATGTTAATACTATTGTTTATTAGTATATTTAGTAAAGGACTCGTGAACATGATTTTAGGCAATGACTAGGGCTATTTATGCAGCTTGTAAATTGACTTTCGATATATCCTTAAAGAGTTGACTCAGCCCGTCAATGTGAACAACTTCTCCTAAGGTACAAATGCTGGAACTCAAAAAAATATTACATTTTCATACAAAAGTGTTCAGCCAGTGAGCAGTTAGTATAGGAAATTTAAAAAGACGTCGAGTTCCCAGCGTTGGTCCCATAGGAAAAGTTGTTCACATTTTGACGGTCTGACTCACCCCTTTAAGGGAATTTTGACGGTCTATTTACACGCTGTATAGTTTAGAGGTAGAATCATTGAAATCTAAACTTTCCACACATGCAATAAAAACCTTTTGGAGATCATATTTCATAGTCGGACAAATAATTATAGCCCTTCTTGTATTCATTGTTTCATTCCTAATTGTAAAAGGCGGATAAAAGTTAACTATGTTTAAAGTCTTGCCCTCCAATACTCGAAATATACTTAAGGGGGAACACTAGGCACAGTAGCGACGCCAATCATTTTATTCCTAATACTTACTAAAAATAGAAAGAAATTCAAGAATATAAACAATACAAGCCTTAGTAAACAACCTGAAGTATTTTTGGAATCATGTTTTAATATTATGAGAATCACTAATTGAGAGAAAAAGTGATAACCGCCAAAAACGGCCGTTTTTGGCGGTAATCAGATTCTCATAATTCTCACTGATTCCGATAATAATAAACATGATTCCAAAAATACTTCAGGTTATTTACTAAGGCTTGTATTGTTTATATTCTTGAATTTCTTTCTATTTGTAAAGTATTAGGAATAAAATGATTGGCGTCGCTACTGTGCCTAGTGTTCCCCCTTAACTAATGACATTCTTAAATCTCAAGCTGTCATTGTCTTGTTAAGTAATTAAAATTATCTAGACAGTGACAGAATGAGAGTTGGAAACGTTTTTAGTTAAGATGCCTTTAAGTATTCGGGCGTTAGACCTGCAGTAAAGTACAGTCCGTCTATGACGAATTGATAATATTATAAAATGTTATCCTGACAAAAGCAATCGGTGTTGTGTATATAACTATATGTAATTGATCAAATGACATTTAATATTAGTATCTACCATAAAACAAAGCTTGATAGCTGGCATCCGATGCTTACAGTAGCTTTTTTTCTTGGTACAACAATATACAACTGTAAATTACACCAAAGAATGTCACATAGTATTACTCCCAGTATATTTCCCCCGAATACTTGATTTAAGTCTTGAGCTGTCCTTGTCTTGCTAGGTAATTGTCTAGACAGTTACAGAACTAGATTTGAGAACGGGTTTACTTAAGATGCTCTTGAGTATGCGGTCGTAAGACATCTATAATCAAAACAGAAAATTTAATGATGTAAATATTTATTTATATAAAGAGTGAATGGAAAGAATGACCTTCATTCATATATATAGGCTGATTTTGAACCTATGAACTATATTGAAATCTCGGAATCAAAATCCCTACAATATATGGAATACAAAATCGAAAAAAAGCTGAAAAATGAATAATATCAGACTTCCCATTGAAATTCGCCCAGCTGATCGGCGAGTTTGTATGGGAGGTCTAAAAATTTTTACGTTTTATTCCTTATTTTTCTTACAATTCTGTATTCTATTTAAGATTCTGATCACGAGATTACAATATAGTTCATAGGTTCAAAATCAAACTGTATGAATATCAGTTAAAGGAAATACGAAATATGTCTTGTATGGATTTGTATGAATGCGTTCACATAGGCGCTCCTGAGGCGTGAACAAAGATCAAAAGAAGTGGTTGTTGAAAGAAATAAAATCCAAAGGGATATAGTATGATGGTCATAAATTGTTAAAAACATTGTAAATGTTCTTGAATATATGAAGTTTTAATTATCAATTTGTTTCATTTATATCCTTTCGGCGACCCTCACCATCATGCTATAAGCCTTTTTGAAAATGCTACCTCAAAGGATGGGTGTGAGGATTCTTACCATACCCCTTACGTCCAAATGGTTACATATTAGAAAATCAAAACTTCATCTAGCAAATTTCAAAAGATCAACAAATGAAATAGCATAATTTATACGACCAAATGTTTTATTTAATATGTTAATATCTGTTTGAATACGTACATGATGGTGTTAGATAGTTAGTCAAAACCTTTTAAAAATTTTAATGATGAGAACAGATAACCGGAAAATAGTATATGCATGTGGTCTCAACATCTAATTCGTACGATTTTTTCTGATAGTAGCGTATAGATGGCATCACAGATTGCGTCACAACTTTGTTATCCACCAAAATAAGAGATAATTATAAGAATATGAAAATAAAAGCACTGTTCTCGAAATATATTTTATTTGAAATCTAACAGGCCTTAATTATGGCCAATATTTTTGCGTGAGGTTAGCAGTCTATACGTTTGTATTATTTTGTCTTTGGTAGTACACAAACATATAGGTACTTATTTCCAGTTAGCGGTTAAAAACCGATTCTTTGTACCACCACTTTCTACAAATGTGCGCTTGCTAAAGAAATTTATAGGCTGACTGGTAAACTGGTAAGGCAGGGCACTCAGTTCACGATTCTTGTTCCGGAGTTTATGTTTACGTTTATGGAGAGTTGATGATGAGCAATCTTATATGGAAAATCGATTGAAAAATTGTATAATAGTAGAATTCTTGCCATAATAGTGCTAGTGATGCAAAAGGGTATGAAATGTAAAGCAATTTTAGATAGAAGTGTAGTACTTAGAGTCGCCTGGAAGCGCATGTCTCCATACAAACGGAAAAAGGGAATTGTGGCAATATTTGATAATTTTGGAGTAAAAATAAGCATTTAATCAATTAATCTCATTATATAGTGAAAGTGAAAAAGGAACAATTAAATTGCGTTATTAGCTGTTCCAAAGCTAAATCTTTTGTAGATGGTTTTTTCTGTATTTTACCTACTAAAATTTGGCGTATTTCGAAATCCTTTTGCAACAGTGGCGCCACCACAATTTAATACTTTTCGACGTACAGTCGTACACTGCTCCTGTTGGTACTACTCACCACATACCCTACATAGTGCTGCCATCTGGTAGTAAGTATTTCACCTAATTGACTCGCCACCTGGCAACTAATATACTGATCATATGATTGGTTGTAGGTACGGCTGTATAAATTAAAGAAGACCGTTTTTGTGAGTGATATTGAATTCACACTTAGTAGATTTGTAGTATTAATTTGATAATCAGGGTGCTTAGTTTAGTATTCTGCCTTTTCATCAAATATTTAGTATTAGTCGTTGCTCGGTCCGTTTTCGCTCTCATTGATGCGACAACTGTTACTTGGGCTATACTTCGGCAACAATTAGAATTTTAATGCTACGGGAAATTTACTAGACTAATGGCCTAGTAGTTTTTTAATATTGTATCGTTGAAGATTGAAATCTGTTTGGTTTTTCATAGCTAACACTAAAAATAAATAAATAGAAGAAATACAGCGTGTAAATTTACTCTCGACACTCCTTTATAGGGGTGACCAAGGCCGTCAGTATCAACAACCTTTCCTATGGGACCTATGCTGGGAACTCTTTATTTTTTTGATTTACCTATACTAATTGCCCGGGCGGCTGAACACTTTTGTATCACAACTTCCATTTTTTTTGAGTTCTCATCATTGATATCATTAGAGAAGTTGTTCATATTGACCGGCTTAGTCACCTCGGTAAGGGTATGTTAAGGGTCAATTTAGATTCTGCATACTCTTTTCGAAAAAATACTAAAATACACACACATGCAAATAAAAAGATTTATACTATGAGCCATACGTACTATCACACCAAAACTTTCACAGGTAAGAAAATATCAGTCTCAGAGCCACAGGACTTAGTGGACGCCGTCAAGGAAGCCCTAAAAGAGAAGAAGACAATCGGAGGAGCCTCACAAACACAGACGCCCGATGATGACGTACAGGAGTCGAAACGGAGCAAGGCCTAAAATAGTTGATTTTATAGGATATTCAAATTAAATTAAAAAAATCGGATATCGTTACACTTTTTGTAAGTAGCGCCCCTAGCGGTTTGGAAGCGAACTAGAATAAAGACTGGGCGCCTAGTCTTCGACAAAATTGTATCTTCATCGGATTTGGATAGTCTCAGAGGGTTCTAGCGTAAGATATAACATTGGAACTGTCGTGAACGAAAATAATCGTTGTGACTAGTATTACTTGTACTAAAAGTCTAGTATTATACTCCCTAGTATATAATATGTACCTTTAAGATCGCTAGTGGCGCTATTCGATTTTAAATTGTATTTTTAGTTATCCTAAACTGCAAATCTTGAATACATTGAAGGCCTTATAGAATTCCAGTATATTATCATCCGATTTTGACACCATGTGAGCTTACATTTGCAGTTGGATAATATCTAAATGAAAACCAAATAGTTTGCACTATTTAACAAGTAATGTTGTATATATTTTTATTTGCCTATACACTTAGTTCAAAATAGGATATGGTCGAAAAAGAATTCCATTGGTACATGAATCGTATGTATGTTTTTTTTATCGATATTTTATTTCGTACAATTTTGATTTCAATATATCAAAACTTTGTCATCAGTAGTTCTATTTTAGATTCAGTGCTGTGATATGACTTTTTGTCCAAAGCTATTAGTTATGGTTAGATAATTAAAAAAATATATATTAAAAAGTCTCTTACACATCCGAAATAGCCTGAAAATTATTTGATATGGAATACTGTTTCGACGTTATGAATTTAATTTGTGAAAATTGTCTGTCTAAAGAACAACTGTTTTTTTTAGTCATTTCACATATATATGAAGCTGTACATAGCCGTTGACTAGTTTGTAGGAAATTAAACATTCTCAAATATCGAATATGGATTTTAATTTATCTACCTATAAAATAAGTTTTTATACCACATACTCCGTAGTTCCAGCGTTTTTTTTTAAAAAAAAAACGTCAGGTTTTTTTATTCTACACTGCAGGAGCACGACCCTCTTTGTACTACCAGAGCTATTTATTAGCCAGAGCAGGCAGAGGACTTGGTCTACACTCTCCACGCTGCCTAGACGGGTTGGAGAGGTTTCTTTTGTTTATAAGTTTTGTTTAGCTTGTTTTCCCTAGGTCGCCTTCTACGACATCCACGGGAAGACTTGGCCACTCCAAGTCGAAAGCACAATTTTTTATGTTTCCCTACTGTCAAAAACACTTAATAGAGTTATAATCACACTTATTAGAAAGCTTATATAGTCTTCTATCTTAAATTTTATTACCACTTGCCTGTAAGATTTTTAGTTTCGTTGGTAGGGGCCCGGGAAGCAAAACTACCCCAAATTGTGGAAAAAGTTGACATGGTTTGACAAGCAATGACTCAATAACAAAAGCCACAGACAGTTCAAATGTGCATTTCATAAAAGCATGCCACAAATGCTCCTGCAGTAGTGACTAAAAAACCGGCCAACTGCGTGTCGGGCCACGCACAGTGTAGGGTTCCGTAGTTGCGAATGACAGCTTTGAGTTCACACTGTTCCTTCGAGCAACACGGCCTTCCGTCCGGTTCCGGCCGTGTTGCTCGAAGCACTGTGCACCACACACTGTGAAGCACACTCGCACCTCACAGTTAAACGACCAAAAACATCTAACAAGGAAAATTGTATGAAATTTCACGTATCCATATATATATACATAACCGTTAAGCAGATAGAGGGGGGGGGGGGGGGGCACTTACCTCTAACAAAAATTTGCATATTTCGGAAACGGATCCCTAAATCAAAAAATGGTGTTCTCAAAATTTTTTTTCTAGATTTTTTTTTCTACCACTTTGGCTTTTTTGGCATGATCAATATACATACCCATACCAAATTACAGGTTTCTAGTACTTATAGTCTCTGAGTAAAACCGCGGACGGACTGACAGACGGACAGACAGACATGGCGAAACTATAAGGGTTCCTAGTTCACTACGAAACCCTAAAAAGACCTGATGATGATACCACAGAGAGACCTGAAAAAGGCATAAGGTAGTTTTTCGTAAAAACTAAAAAAGTCCCATACTTTCGGGTCCCCTAGGAGTAGGTAGCACAGGTAAGAAAGTAACAAACTTGGGTGTAGACTTTATTAAATTTCATTTTCTTTATTTAATAAATAAGTTAAAATAGCATTGTGAATGCAAAATAAATCTCATATAAACTATTGGGTGAAGACTATTCTTAGTGGTCTCTACAATATATAAAAAAATCGCCGTTACATGCGCGTTTGCAATGTTTGATGTCGATATTGACTGGCCTAATAATTGACGCGAAATCGCTAGAAAATTGAAGGTATGCAATAAAAAAACAAACGATTAATATTCAGATATATATTAGAGCTATGTTACAGGGAGTCTCAGGGTCATTATATGCTATACATTCGTCTTTCCATACTCGAAAAGCTGGTATTGATCAGCCATAGAATAAGCGGGCTGGGTGCTGTACAGTCTTATAGTAGCCAACATGCAAGAGATGAGCGTCATGGCGCCCTCCACGTAGAAAGCGTACATGAATCTGACATTGTCATCCACCTAAAATAAAAGTTATTACAATTGTTAAGCAATCCCCGCCACGAAATACATCTTATTAAGAGCTGAACCGATTTAAAAAATTTCATTTGAGCGATCAATTGACAGCACAATGAAAAAAATGTTCCCAAGTTCCCATATCGCTCCGTGTCAGAATTACTACCGAAAAGTACAACTGGTAGTACAAATGATACAACCTTGTATCATTTGTACTGTATGTCTAGTCCATATTTAGGGAACTTATCTACTTACTTATAAACATTTAACTCTTTATCGTCAACATCTCATCCCATCTTCTGCCCACTATTAAGCTAAGCGGGGTAGACAGAGCCCAAGGTCATAAATGTGCATAAAACCCAAAGGGTTAATGAACGTTAAATTCGAAAGCGGATATTTTCGCCCAATCCCGTGACCGGCTTTTACGGTTTGCGTGAGAAGAAAAGCAGCCATGGGAGGGAAAATTAGGTATAGCATAAATAATTTCCCTCGACTTACACGTTCCAGTCCGCCACTGGTGGTGAATTCCAGTGGAAACAGCGCCACATCCAGCCCGTTTTTACCCCGCAGCACCCCGAACGAAATAGCCCCGAGGGTGTAGTACAAAACCGCAGCCAATGGGACGAAACGACCCACCCACAGGAATCTGAGAGAGTGCTGAAAGTAAAACATGTTTGTTTTAACTTTGATTGGAAATTGACGTGAAAAAGTGCCTGCGAAGGCTTTGGTAGGTACATGCTACTTAGTACAGGCTGCGTCAAACTTTATTGCGAGTCCGAACTTCGCGTGAGTCGATGCGCAGTACACAATATTAGATTAGGTGGGACGTGCGCGGGGAGGCGGGCCGCGTACTGCGCAACTCGCAGCTAATATGTCCGACTCGCAATAAAGTTTGGCGCAGCCTGTAGCATGCTTTCGTGCTAGTTTTGAGCATGCGCTGTTGAATTAAGTATTTGATTAACTGTTGTGCTATCATATTTATTTTTTGCATTCCATGGACAATTTTTTGCTTGATACAGCTCAATAAACTTAAAAATATCCTCGGTGGTCACATTCATTGGGAGTTTTTCACGAACGATGCGCTAAGTAGAATCAAACTTTAAACGAAAGGGCGTCTTTTCGTTTAAAGTTTGATTCTACTTAGCGCAGCGTGTACTTTTTATCGCAACTACGATCAACTGATGCATCGGCAGACGTATGGACACAACGCCAAACTTTCGCGCCAAAACCCTTTGATGCGTGCCACGACTGCCACGAGGCGGACGTATCTGGTGACGTTAAATACCTACCACATACACACAAATCACCCTCTCTACACACGTTGGCGGACGTATCCGCAGATGATGTCCACCAACGAGGCTTATTATGTCACACTATTATCTGTTGTTTTGCTGTAATGGCTGCCGTTGGACTTAATTCTCTTCTACTAGAACTAGGACAATTCACAATTAGTTTGTAGGAACTATACACCACTGTAGGAACTATAGGAAACTATATGTATGGATGGATTAACTGTTGATCTCATCAAGTGCAGGGTGTTCCTATCATATCACATTGAATTAAAGTCCGAAGGAATATATAACTGTCTTTTATTTTACACACAACACCATACAGTTTATACGCAATGTCTCAACAAACAAACACACACTTGGGCTGATGTTACGTAGGGAACGCGCTCTGTACACGGGCACGGGCGAACGACTGGGCGTCTCGACCGTCTCAGGGCTTCCAGTCTGATTTGACAACTTACACTAGTGTGTATTCGTGTGTCCCTACAAGTTCTTACAGGTTATGGGCCCAGCCACAGAACACAGAAAGACATTAGAAGGGCGATACGATACATTTAATACTGGAACCGCTGTCGCCAAACTCACACATACAAACGGTCAATAATACGTTGCACTACTAGTAAACACCTGTTTTGATTTGTCGCATAACTTTAATCCCGAACTAGCCTAAATCATACAAACTTTTGAACGAAAACACACCTCCAACATATGGAAATAGAGTTCAGTTTGCCGTAGATAAGAAAAGTATTTACGACGTTTTGTCCCTCTTGAATCTACGAGCTTCGATTTACAAAAAAGTTCTGCCACTCGTCAACAGATGGCAGCATGTGTACAAACAAATTGGTAAACTTTATATTCATCGTAATAAGGTTGACATTTCATTGTAACGTGATATTTACCTCCGCTACTCACTTAGTGCCGTGACACAAAATATTGACACTATCGATATATTGGTTGGACACGATATTGGGTTTGATGTCTGATGATTTACTTACATCATTAAAAAACTTGACGATACTTGAAGTTGGAATCGGGCACGGAGTATTCAATGTAGTTTCTTAGTTGAATCGCAATAGGTATGATGTATCTAGGCTGCCCAACTAAGCTCAAAAGCGGTATCTCAAAAAAATTCGAAAATTTGATTTTTATGCCATCGGATAGTTTAAAGAAATACGCATCTAATGCATTAAGGCACTTAGCGGTATCTTGTTTAAAACATGAGAAAAACCCTTAAGAAAGGTTTTTCTATCTCAATTTTACCTTATATCACTAAGGGTATTAGAAGTATATCAATATTACGAAAGCAATAAGCCGTAAATTTTGATACCCCCAAATCCCTTAAAAATCGTCAGCAATTTTTCTTAGCCGATAAGCGGCAACTATGACGCCTGAAAGTATACACTGATTTACCGCTATAAAGCTTAGTAAATTTGTGCTTAGATGACCCGCAAATTATTTTGCCTACTTGAGATACGGTTGCAGTGGCAAATAAAATTGACCCTTATAGTTTAAATGATACGGTCTCATTTTGTATATATTTTACAGTGAATGCTCTTTGGTTTTGTATACTTTCGTGTCATTACTTGTTTGTTTTTGCGGGAAAAAGGTGTTACACTAAATTACTGTGTTCTGTGGATTAATTTCATGTTTTCACAATCAGGTAAGTTCTATTAAAGTGTAATTTTGTATAATCTTTTACCCAAAAGCAGAATTAGTTCATTTCTGTCTATTTTTCTGTGTAGGATTGCTGTTCTTATGTTTATTTATATAATTTAGCTTATTTAGTTAGTTAATTTATGAAGGGTTGTTTGGACGCTCTAAACACGAAATAATTAGTGCATACTATCATTTTTTTATATTTCATCGAGGTAAAAAGAACATCATCATTTGGGTTGACAATTGTTCCTCCCAGAACAAAAATTGGTAATTTTTTTCGTTTTTAATTTACGTTGTTAATTCAGGTGATATCAACGCTGACAAGATAGTGATCTGTGATAGTGAAATAATATTTTGAGCCTGGACACACCTTTATGTCGGCTGACAGTTTTCATCATAGGGTCGAGCTGTCAATGAAACGATTGAAAAATAAAATCTATGATTTTGCTGACTTTTCGCACGCAGTGAGTGCAGCAGGTAAAAAAGTAAAGACCAAAGAGATGACTGTTCAAGATTTTTATGAGTGGGAAGATTATACCACTCAATATAAACTGTCTCGTATGAATCCACGTCCATATAAGTGAAATAATAGAAGTGAAGGTGAACAGATGTAGTTTTGATTTGACTTATAGAACTGGGTGGTCTAAAGACTCTATTACGGCAAGTATTATTGGAAATAAAATTTTGGAAAGTCAAGTTCTGCCGCCACCCAAGAAGAAAACTGAAAACAACAAAAAAAACAAAAAAGAAAATATTTTAACACCTTATGAAAATATTATACTTACCCCAAAATAGGATGTCTTTTTGGAGAGAACTTCCAACTTTTGATTAAAAATATTACAATGAATAACATCATTTTTTTGATTTCTTTTGTGTAATTTTTGTTATAAAGGTATAATACTTTATTAAAACAGGTTGATTAAATTTTTTTTCATTAAAACTATGCGTTTTTTATTTGACAGAAGATTTTAATAATTTTACATACAGACATGTATGGAAGCAATAAACCGGATAGAGGTAACTCATTTTTTTTATTTCATAATAACTAAGCCGTGTAGCAGTATCTCATGAAAAAGCTATTTCCACAAATATTTTTGTTGATCTAACTATTCTAAAAAATAATAAACTTAATATTGAATATCCGTTTTCAAAATTGTAACTATATCTATCTTAAAACTAAAAATATAACTACTTTTACAAAACTCCAAATATCTCGAAACTCGCGTTCACTGAGATACCGTTTTTGCGCTTAGTTGGGCAGTAGGTTGCCAACAATTTTTTGTCTGAATATAGGTCTTTTTTAAAAAAGCTGATAAAAAATATAGTGCACTTCAAGAAATAATAGTATCTCAGTGCGAAAAGAATTAATAATTTATAGTAATTTTTTTTACTTCATTCTAATATTATAAATGCGAAAGTGAGTTTGTTACGCTTTCATGCCCTATCTACTGAACCGACCATCATGGAATATTGCATACACATAGGTTAGGGCACTGAGAAGGATGAACTATAACTACTACAACTATACACCACGCGTGTAAAACCGCCGGTAACAGCCAGTAGTTATCTAGTTTTGTAACTGTGTAAAGTTAATAAAAAAATCTTACACATTCGCCATTTATGTGATTTTTTAGAAGTGACAAAAAACAATTAAAAAATCCCTTTTAACTTCGTCTCATAAACGACTGAACCAATGTCATGAAACTCGCAGTTTTCCTTAATATGGACACTAAAATAAAAAAGTTTCTGTATCGTGCCGTGTGGTTCCCGGCAGAGTAGAATAGGACTACTCCAACTCTTCCCGTGGATGTCAATAAACATCAAAGAGACCTCTCCAACCCGTCTGGCCACCGTGGAGAGTGAAGGCCAAATACTCTGACTGCTCTGGCTAATATACGGGTCTAGTAGTACAGAGAGGGTCATGCTCCTGCAGTGGACACTAACAAAGACCTGATGATGATGATCGTAGAGGCAAAAAATATGAATTGTGACTGGAAATACGAATGCGGAATTCAATTCGAATAAAGCGAACAGCTCTACGAGTGGACGCGATAAGGCAAGAAATCACCGAGTCCAACAAAAGTATATTACAATCCGACTTATAGTTTTTAAAATATGCATAGTTAAACCTAAAAATAATAAAAACATACATACAATTGTGAAATTTGGCCAGTTTAGATTAACATACACAAAAACTTAGCCAATCTAACAAAATTACATTCATACGAGTCGATTAATAACTTCCTTTTTTTAAGTCGGTTAATAACACTAGCGTGCATGTGAGTGTCCACAAGTTTATCTCCTACTAAAAATCACTCATCGTGCCCATCGATGGTTTCACTTCATCAACAGTTGAAATTTATCGATAGATCGATAGAATGCTTTAGAGTGTGGGTGGTGTGTCACTATGACCTTTACTACGTGTTTAGAGTTTTAGCTAAAATGGACGAACCAGCGATTTCATTTTACATTACGTGCTTAAAACGACGCAATCGTAATAGTATGCGTTCTTTCCCAGCAATGTATATTTTTGAAATTGATTAATGAGAATGTTCGTATTGATATCATTTTTACAGATTTTTACTTAAAAACGATAAATAAGAGAACTTTTCTTACTTACTGATGTAAAGAGACCCTTTTTTTTAGCTATACTTGACCCTTGACTTCTTGCTTTGCAATTAATTACAGCACAACTAGGCATTTTTCAATTATTGAGTCGCCGCGTTACTCGTTACTTGCAACGATAGAGTCCGTGAATCACTAAACAACGGGAGTGGGCGTTTTGTTAGAAGCTTGAGCATCTAGTCAACATTGCGGCGCGCTTGCCCCGCCCACAAGGCCATTCTAATGTCTTTCTGTGTTCTGTGGGCCCAGCACGCTTCCACTGCGCACTTAGTAGCACGTGTGAACATCCTTGGATGAAAATAAGCATGCTTCATAATAGCATGATCAAAAACCGATCGTGGGTCGGGTTTTTGAGCATGCTACCTGAGGCGGGGGTGGAACGAATAAGAGTATTTTGGTTACATAGAACATTGAGGTTACCGCAAAGGTACGCACGTGTGTGCGGGACACAAGCATGCTCATTGGAGTCATGGTTGTAGCATGCTCAAAACTAACATGTGTATCCGCTCAAGTAGGTACTTACCTGAATTAACATTTAAGTTCCAGTTATGTAAGTAGGTGGCTTTTAGCTTAACGTAGAATTGGAATGCCAAAATATGATTGCAATGTTCGTTAGTTTTTCAGGGATATTTATTTTTTACACAATACACAAACCCATAGATTTGCGATAAATAAATGCGACTCGTAGAGCGTCTTCGTATTTCTTTTCATTTTTTAGCAATTCCGGCACAAAAATCGCTCTATTTCACAGTGGTGAAACTCCCTGTACGTGAGAGTTCGGGCACCGGCGACCTTAAGTCGGGGCGTGTGAGTGCTAGCGTTGACAACACTCTCTACTTGGTAGTCAGTCACTCTCTTCTCAGTTCATGCCTGCGATGCGAGACGTGCAAGAGACGCTAAAACAACACAGACTGCCCTCGAACAATCCAGTTCGGTGGCGGGCCGTTCACGCCCCGCGCGCTTCTTGCTGCCCCCGTACCCGTCCAGACACACACATTGCCGCAAGCAGTTTTACGTGCACACAAGCGTAAGTGTCGTTTCTTTTCACGTAGCGTCTTCTTTGTGTCTCTTGTAAACGGGTGGACCGATTTGACACACCCACACAATGCCGTCTCCGTAAAACTTAAAACCCCTTTTTTGCGTCGGAGGTTCTAATAAGTTTACAAATAGGGTATACTTTTGGATACTTACAAGAAGTTTTTGTCTGAACGACTTCCTTATCTTTGTAAATTCAGAATTTCTACTGCAGTTTGGGCTACCTGTAATTAAAAAAAGTCTTCTTAGGATAGGTAGGTACTTAGGTCTATAGGTGAAAGAATTTTGAAAATCGGTTCAGTTGTTTCGGAGCCTATTCAATGCAAACATACTATCCAATATTTCCTCTTTATACTATTAGAATAGATTACTAGTAAGTACGTAGTATCGGGATTATTCTATCTGCTGTATCCACGGTCTTGTCAATGCGAACTGCTTGCCATCACAAATCACAAGTTAATGAAGGAGAAAATTCAAGACTTTTCAGTTTCCTACTTGATTTCCACCCACGATTGGGGTTGCCAATATTTTTTTAAGCTGAATATAGATCGTATTTTTATTTTAAAAAGCTGTAAAAACATAGTTCGCTTAAAAAAAATATTTTAGTAAGGTATAAAAAAATAAACTATATTAAGTTTATTTTTTACCCATTATTTTCGGTTACACGCACATGACGTCTTTCCAATGGGAGGACGACCCTCTCTGTACTACCAGAGCCATACCTATACTAGCCTTAGTAGTCAGAGGATTTGGCCTACACTCTCCACGCTGGCCAGACGGGTTGGAGAGGTCTCTTTGATGTTAATAAGCTTTGTTTAGCTTGTTTCCTTAGTCGCCTTTTACGACATCCTCGGAATGACTTGGAGTGGTCCTATTCTACTCTGCCGGGAACCAAACGCGTTCCAATGAAAGGCGCGTTAAAAAATTGCGGGATCAGATTTTATTTTTATTTATTAATTTCAATGTCGAAAAATATAAACATTGATCTATTGTACTGCAATATAGTATTGTTGCGTACCTGCTAGGTATATCTTTCTTCAACAGTATAAAACGGAGTCCTAAAATATAGTACTTTACATTATTTTACAGTTGGCAACCCTTCCCACGATGTTTACCTACATGATTTAAGCGGGGATAGCAACCAATTAATTGATTAATTGGCTTAATGTAAACATAACGAAATGTAATCATCCAATTAGTACAATAGCTATGTTTGATGAGCTTCATCAACTGAGCGCTTTTCCTTGCCCGTATCCATCTTGACGGCTTTTAGGGTTCCGTAGCCGAATGGCAAAAAACGGAACCCTTATAGATTTGCCATGTCTATCTGTTCGTATGTCACAGCACTTTTATTCCAAAACTATTACGACTACATTGTTCGAGTTTCAACAGGAAGATGTATTCTGTGAACCGCTTTAAGATTTTCATACAATAATAAATACTGAGGGCATAAAAAATTGTTTCAGTTTCATGTATCGGGAACTGAAACAATTTTTCTTTATTAAATCTAGGCGTGCGTATTAAATTTTGAATGATATCTTTGTCAGGTTTTGGGATAAAACACATTTTCATAATCCGCCAATATAACATTGACATTCATACACACAAAGTAATTTTTGTTGGCGAAAAATGATATTTACCTAGTGGTATTTTGGCTAATCTAATCTAAGCTTACTACTACGGAACCCACTGTGGGCGAATCCGACTCATACTTGGGCACAATCAAGGTGGTACGCACGCCAACCAAATAGGATATTGCCGGAATTTTAAGGTCAAGTGCGAAAGCTATTTAAATAAATTAAAGGTCTGATGAATTTAAGGATCTGATAGCAGTGTTGCCTTTAAAAAAAATAAGATACTCTTTACACGTACAGAAAATATTTTAAGATGTTAGAGAAATTGCAATAAAAATGCCCCTGGATATCTCTTAATCACTGTAATTATTAAAATTCAAGAAATTGAAAAATAAGAATGATTTGGTACAATTAGCAATTTAATTTTCATTACGCTTATCCTGAAATAGACTTCGTCTTTAGTATTATCTTCTTCATTATTAACTGTTTTTTCTGCGAAGGAAGATAACGGAAGAGGAGTGCGCAAAGATAATCATTTTTAATAACTACTATTTTTTTTGCTAGCTACTAACTATTAAAAAAAATATTTAGAAACTTTAGCTAATTCTATAATAATTTTTTAAAATATTTTACGTGTTCTGTCTAGTCTTACCGAAAATGCTCGGTCTGATTTTGTCAAGTGTCTGATTTTTGGCAAAATGTAGGCTTATATATGCTAATAATAAATTTAAATACATGCTAATAAATATAGGCTTCTAGTTCGCAAGTGAAACAGTAGTTCATAAAAGAGTTTGAAGGTTTATTTTTACTATTGTTTTGATCTTTGGTAATATTTAAGTATTACTGTTTAATTGACACAGAATTCGTGATCGTTAACATTTATTTACCCCTTTTATACCTATTATTGGGCATATTTTAGAGGCTGTTAGTTAATTTCAGTATTTCGTAAAATGGCGACTAGAATCAACGTTAATTCAATTACCTAGGCAATAAAGTGTGGTGGTAAGGAGAACAATCTTATAATACAGATCGCTTGAAAAAGTGTAAGCCAACAAGTTTTTTTTTAAATGAAAAGGTTTGCTAAACAAAAATAAATACAACATACCTACCTATGTATGGCACTTAGGGTCAGTGTAAGAATTCAAATGATACCCTCTCGTCCCTCAGCACAAGGAACTCACAAAGGTACATATTACATACAGGAACTATGAAAATATTTCACGGCTTCTTGAAAGTCATGTTAATTATCATGTCATATTTAAAAAGAATTTAATATTCGAAATAACTTGCCAGAATATTGTTACAGATACTATGGGGTAAGAAATGAATTTAGCAGTTGTGATCAAAATGAGCGTCAAAATACTATATTTTAGCTGTTATAAATAAATAAATATATACGGACAAATCACACAGATTGAGCTAGCCCCAAAGTAAGTTCGAGACTTGTGCTATATTTTATTACAAGTACATATATAGATTAACATCCAAGACCCAGGTCAATTTGAAAAAGATCATTTTTCATCTTGACCTGACCGGGTATCGAACTCGGTACCATCCGTGTCGCAGGCAGGCGTGTTGACCACTGCGCCACGGAACTCGTCAATGTTATAATGTGGAAGCTATCTGTCCTGTTCTTTTTACAAACCTTTTTTCCAATAAGTATAATAAAGTACCACTTTTCAACAATAGTGCTACAACTATAAAGAGCATTTCGACGGGAATTTCAACGGGCATTTCCAAGTATAAAGATTGTTCTCCTTCCCTATCCACTCCATACACTAAGCAATAATCAGTTCGCACCCACTCTGACGAGCAGCTAAGTGATTGGGTCTAACATTTACCTGCTATCTGAGCAAACAGACATACCATTAATTCAATGGAGGCATTTGGGAACACAACAGGTATCAATAGTGCTTTTAGGTGCACACGTTTGTCTAGCTAATACTTGTGAATGTTTGCATGGATGTGAGAATGTTTAACAAACAAAACATCTTAGGGAGAAGGGGTGCCTGAAAATTAGCGCTACTTTTAAGACCCCTGTCGGAGGCAGCACAAGCTGAGGCATTCCTTTGCCTACATACATATTTAGGTAATGAATGGTAATGTAACTTACCTTGTAATGCAAAAGTATGGCAATACATGGCTTTTTTATTTCATTTTTATTTAACACTTAATTATTTATATAAACAGGACTTAGCTCGAACTTATATTCATTTGTTTGTTTAGGAGTACTGGCGGTGTTACAAGATAACACCGCCGTACTCCAGTCTCGCTGCGACCACGATGGGTGTAACACCATTGAAACGTCAGCGGAAACAAATGAATATATATAAGGTTCGTGCTAAGTAGGTACTATTTAAATAATTAATTATAGGTTCAAAGCGCGAAAGTTTGAAAAAGAACATTGTGAGGTTGTTTGTAATACCTCTGATGATTGCTACTTACAACCACCTTAGCTATTATGTCTATGCCTTAACCGTCGTGTGGGTGACAAAATAATACTCCCAGTTTTGTTTTATAATGACCGAAACTCAGTGTGACGAGCTCCGTGGCGCAGCGGTCAACACGCCTGCCTGCGACACGGATGGTCCCGGGTTCGATCCCCGGTCAGGTCAAGATGGAAAATGATCTTTTTCAGATTGACCTGGGTTTTGAATGTTTATCTATATAAGTATCTATTATAAAATATAGTATCGTTGAGTTAGTATCCCATAACACAAGTCTCGAACTTACTTTGGGGCTACCTCAATCTGTGTGATTTGTCCTTATATATTTATAGTGTCTGGAAAGATAGGCAAAGATGATGATATAATTCTGAGGAATATTCTGAAATGAGGAATAAAAGTAAGCCAAGTACGAGTCGAACTCGCCCATGAAAATTCTATACTAGCAAGCTTAGATTAGCCAAAATACTACCACTATAATTTTTCGCCAGCAAAAATCATTTTGTCTTTCATGGAGTTTGTATGAATGAGAAAGTTATATACCAACTACATAAATAATGATTTTAGCATCTGCATCACTAGAACTCTACATGGTAATAAAAACAATGTAAAGAAACAAATTAGACATGTGCTTCGCCGTATGGTTCCCGGCAGAGTAGAATAGGACCACTCCAAGTCTTCCCGTGGATGTCGTAGAAGGTGACTTGGGAAAAACAAGCAAAACAAAGCTTATCAACATCAATTAGATCTCTCCAACCAGCGTGGAGATTGTAGGCCAAATCCTCTGACTGCTCTGGCTAATATATGGCTTTGGTAGTACAGAGAGGGTCGTACTCCTGCAGTAGATACCTACTAAAAAGACCTGATGATGATGTGACAGACAGTTGGTACCTGCCTTTATTCATCCTGATGAGAGACTCTTCATTAATATTGCTGAGTTTCTTCTTTCTGCGCTTCTTGATGCAATAGTCGACTTTGCACGCCACGCAGGTACTTAGATTCACCACTGAGAAAATAATTACTTATTATATTATACCCAGTGATATTGATTGTTATGGATTATTTTAAAGGAGTGAGGTACCAATGCTGGGAACACAATATTTTTTAGACATTTCCATACAAAAATATACAGATGATTTCCTTACGGACTGGTGGCCCCGCACTGATGGAAATGTCACAAACATTTTTGATTTCCCAGCATTGGTCCCAAAGGGGAAGTTGTTCAAATTTATGCACTGAATCACCTCTAACAGGGTCTAAAACGTATCACCGTGTATTTAGATATGTGGCAACACAACCATATAGATGAAAATGATAATTTTAATATCCACAATAGCGGCTCTCTCTACATTTGTTACATACCAACTCTATTTTATTTTTATTTGAGTGTCTATAAAACCATATTTTGTGACTGACACAGGAATCACCCGACAGACGAGCGAACAAGGGATGGACTAGGCGGGCACACAATTTAAAGACTAGGCAACTCTTCGTCGTTCTCCGGACTTCTTAGGTTTTGACAGGGACTGCTGTTAATCGCACGTAACGCGCCGTCTCGTATAGGTATGGTTGTACTTGAATTCATTCTGCGGTGGCAATCCTAATTGTTTACTCACACATCGACGTGCGGAGAAATATTATTTAACATTAACTTACATCAGTTCGATGTAAGGTTTCGTTTGAAATTTAGGTGTAAGGCATAAATATTTCTCCACTTGTATAAAGCGCCATATCTGTAACTAGGGAGGGATTACTATACTGGCAAGGGCTTCAGGTCTTGTGGATCTAACGGTCGAGCATACCACCGTTAATAGTGGGCGGTAGTCTGACATAATGATGATTCTTACTCAAATAGATATGAACAGGCACGGCCAATACAGCGTAGATAAGCGCTGCAGTCCTCCCCAACAGCGTCTGCGGTACAGGAGCTCCAAAACCTGGAATAGAAAGGTAACTATGAAATCGGTTGGTGGTGTTGTTCCCGGCAGAGTAGAATAGGACCACTCTAATTCTTCCCGTGGATGTCTTAGAAGGCGACTTCGGAAACACAAGCTAAACAAAGCTTATAAACATCAAAGAGACTCTTCCAACCCGTTTGGCCAGCAGGGAGAGTGAAGGCTAAATCCTTTGACTACTCTGGCTAACATATGGCTCTGGCTGGTGGTACAGAGAGAGTCATACTCCTGCAGTGAGACTAAAAAAGACTACCTCTAGCATGAATCAATATGGAAATAAAATAGTTAACTACTTATATCTTACTATTCGAAAACGAAAAATATTCTAGTTTAAAATTTGTAGCCAGCGTGAACACCTTTGAATCGACTATCGTAAACTCGATTCGAAAATTACGAGACAGTTAAATAAAGGTGTTTTTCTACTGGCTAAACAGACACTTTTAGTACTTTCGAAACCTTGCAATATACTCATTTTGTACGTTTCTCATTTCTTCATGTTAAAATTTCAATCAATAAACATACATTTTATTAAATACTTGTCTTAATTTACGTGATTCACATGTGTACATTGGATGTGATCGATTGGAAATTGTAAGAAAGGTTCAGAACTTAGGTCTTTTAATGGATGGAAGGTTGCAGTTTGAGGAGCACATTTCACAAACAATGCGAAACTGTTTCTACCGACTCAGTGTTCTTTACCGTATTCGTGAGTGCCTAAGCGTTGATATGCGTATTAAGTTATGTGAAACCCTCGTTCTTTCTAAGTTAAATTATGCCGATACCATTTTTGGCCATTGTCTGTTGGCCCGTACGAAGCGAACTATATAGCGTATCCAAAACGCTTGTGCTAGATTTTGTTTTGCAATACCTCGTCGTTCGCATATTACACCTATTCTTAACCAAAATAATTTGTTAAATATGACAAATAGGCGAACACTACACTTTGCATCTTTCATTTTTAATGTAATGCAATGTGGCCAGCCATCTTATTTGTTTAATAAATTAAAGTTCACGCAGTGCAGGATGAGAATTGCACCAGTATTATTAGTACCACAGCACAGTACGGCTGCGTTTCGTGGCAGCTTTCGTTATGCTGCCACGAAATGCTGGAATAATTTGCCACCCCCAATAAGAAATTTAAAATCAGTTAACTCATTTAGGCAAAATCTCAAGAAGTTTTTTACTTAATCAACAAAGTAGTACAAGCAGCTGAACTGTGCTATTTAAAATTACTTACCAAACGCTATAATAAGTAAAAAAAATTGTGTCTAAAAATGAAGAAGGATTGTGTATGTATAGTATAAAATTTTTGATCCCCTAACTATAAATGTTCATGTGACGCAGTGTCAAATCTCTCGCCCAACTTCCCTGAAAACCAGCGTCATGGTGGCATACCTGCCATGGCATCACAGCTGAGGGAAACCATTTTGGTGACATATTCCGTCAAGCTGTCGTTGTTTTAATTGTTTTGTATTTTTATATGCACCAAATAAACATTTTCTATTTCTATTCTATAATTTACTATTCTTTTATTGTTAACATGTATTTTGTATATATTCAATGTGTTTTTTCTAATAAATTATTTCAAAATAACCGTAACAAATTAATAATGTTTGGCGTCATAGAAGTATGAATACGATTTTTTTTTAAATCTATGTTTGGCGTACATTTCGAACGTTGCTTGCTAGGGTCTTGTCACTGTCAATGGCCGCTGCCGCCTTAACAAACTTTCTGGAGTTTGTGGTGGGAGGGAAGTCAAGGGGTGCAGTTGAGGTCTACCTTGGACGATTTTGCAAATTGATTTTGGTGGACTTTATAATATGAAATTGGTGTAGTTTGGTGTTATAAATACTCGTAGTGGACTGTTATATGGACTCGTATAGACTTGTCATCATAAGCTCCCGACCACGAGGCATCAAAGAACATATGCCTATTTGATGCTACTTGTTAAAACTTTACCGTACAACACGTTACTTAGTATCTCAATTTACTGAACATTGGCAGAATCACTGAAATCTCGGTGGAAGCCATATTATAAAACAGAAAAAGAAGAAGAACAAAATTTCGTAAACAAAATTTTAAGTGAATTCAACAAAAGTTATAGATATTTTTGTAGTTGAAGTCCTCGTCCCACTGCGGTCATGGTAAGCAACCGCTCGTCTTCTATCCGCTTCTCATTACTTTATATACGTACCTAGTGCAGTCATGACGTAGACAGTAAACAGGAAGGTTCCAGCTAGCTGCCAGTAATTTCCTGGGTGCAGAATAGCCCCTCGTCCCACTGCGGTTATGGTAAGCAGCCGCTCGTCTTCTATCCGCTTCTCAATCACGCTTAACCACTTTGGAGCGATGGGAGTTATCTGAAATAGATTGGGTTTAATTCGTTATTTCACAATTCTGTAGTCACGAATCTAGGAATAATATGGACTGGATGCCGAGGAAGACACAAGTTGTTTGTGTGTGGCCAACACTGGTGTCAGATTTTTTAAGCTGCCTTAAGGCATCTGACTTAGCTAAGCAACTGCTATCAATGACGTAACAAGTTATTTTCCTCAGGGCCCTCAGGAGGGATGGACCTCGGCTTTGAGCATTGCCTGTGTGTAAAAGCCTTGGAAGAGGCAGCAAGTTCTCATATTGCCTGAAGGGCCGCGTTTCAATATGTTTTATAATGACAGTAGTGCGTCGATTTTGCAAATATTAAAGAAAAAAACATGACGTTAAAATAGATTCATATTATCCAAATTTTAATATTTTTATTCATTTTATTTTATATCGTTCCATTCATATTCCATTCCATTTCATTTAACGCTGCCAAAACCCACAGAGTCGTTCTATTCACATATTTGCCCGAAACTCATTGCACAAATCACCGCCATTCAAGTTTATAAATTCATACGCGACAAACTGAATTTTTGCGTGAATTGGAATGAAAAACAAAAGCCTCAAATGAAGGCTTGTGCGTCAAGTTGGCAACCGCATTAAATAACACTGCGAAACTTTCGCGCGGGAAGTTGTGAATTCAATGTGAGAAGGAATTTTCGTAATACTTATATGTTTATCCGGAATTGCAGAAATTTCGTAGAATAAATGTTATTGTTGGAAACTGGACAATTTGTTTTGAACTTTTATAATAATAAAGTAAAAGTTCAGAAACTGTAATATATTGCAAAATTAAGTGTTGGATTCTATTCAAACATATTTGTAGATAGGTCTAGGTATTATTAATATATAAATATATATAGGGACATATCACACAAATTGAGCTAGCCCCACAGTAAGTTGTGAAATTGTGTCGCAGGATACTAACTCAACAATACTATATTTTATAATATATACTTATATAGATAAACATCCAAGACCCAGGTCAATATAAAAAAGATCTTTTTTCATCTTGACCTGACCGGGGATCGAACCCGGGACCCCCGTGTCGCAGACTAGCGACACGGGATACTCACGTAACTATAGTCAGTTACTGGAAGACATGTTTCGACCTCATGAGGTCGTCCTCAGGGCGAATGTGGTTGACTATTTACGTGACTTACCCGTTGTTACTGTATTTTAATAATGTCTAAATTTCACGTTAGTTTTAATAACAATCTTTCGATCTTCGATCACATAGTTAATGATATATGACATGTGAAAAACTGATTTGTAGATGTTTTTTGAAGTGAAAATTTCTTTAGCCGCGCTGTGCAGTTTTTGTGATGGGAAAAAAATGTTAAACTCGCGACAGATCACGTGACCGTCAGATTGAAAAGTGCGTGCGTGCTACGCACATCCATGGTGATAGTATTTAAGTTTTCAATTCTGCCGGCACCCGGAGGGTAACACGTGGTTTTTTAGGGTTCCGTAGTAAACTAGGAACCCTTATAGTTTCGCCATGTCTGTCTGTCTGTCTGTCTGTCCGTCTGCGGTTTTACTCAGAGACTATGAGTACTAGAAAGCTGAAATTTGGTATGGGTATGTATATTAATCATGTCAAAAAAGTGGTAGAAGAAAATCTTAAAAAAAAAAATTTTTTTACGGTAGCTCCCATACAAGTAAAGATGGAGTAATATTTTTTTTCTATACAAACCCATCGTGTTGGGTATTGTTAGATAGGTCTTTAAAAAATATTGTGAGGTTGGGAACACCAATTTTCGATTTAGGGATCCGTTTCCGAAATATTTGGTTTTAAAGTGCAAATATTTGTTAGACGTAAGTGTCCCCCCTCTCTATCTACTAAACGGTTATATATGGATACGTGAAAAAAATTACAGCAGTAGTATATATACTAAAGTTGAAAGGAAAACTATCAGAGCTGAGTACTAAGTACAAACTAAAAAGTTATAGGCAACCAACTTATAAAATGTACTCGAAAATGTAAAATTTCATAAATTTTTATTGTTACATGTTTTTGGTCGTTAATATGAGGTACGAGTGTGAACGGTGTGAAATGAAAGTTGTGATTCGCAACTACGGAACCCTACACTGCGCGTGGCCCGACACGCACTTGGCCGGTTTTTTTTATTTACATATCATACAGGGTCATTCATAGATAAAATATTTATAAAAAACATCTTAGCTGATAGGCCTTATTAAAATCACTAAGCTTGTAGGTCACATGCTAAACGTGGCATGGTTTTATAGACCTAGGCTCTGTCTACCCCACAAGGGAAAAAGACATGTTAGTATGTATTGTATACCGGAATACCGGATACAATAGTAATTAAATAAAATCTGCCCATCGGCAAACTAGGGGTAAAGAATTGGGTACCCTTTACAAAGTACTTATAATAATTCAATGTCTTTAAAAGTGCGGTTTAGTTTTCCTAGTGGGAAAATCCTAAGAACTGTGTGCCTTAGGGAACAAAATGAAAGTTATAAAGTATTTTTGCGGTAATCCTAAAAGCAGCTTAACGACTCCTACCATTACGCCAGGCGTTACTTACTTCCAGCCTTAATTGACACAAGGAAGGGAATTTTCTCTTCTTCCTTGTTTAAGTTTGTATTAAGTCGGTGAAAAAGTTATTTAGTCTTATGAATGAAGATATTAATCCGTCCAAAATAGATGTAACTTTGACATCAAAATTCTCAAACAGACACTTTAAAATAATTGTTCTATTCTTACTGGGCCTGTAGTATGATAATAAACACAAAAAATCACATTCAGCGTATTTTGCATTATTTCCTTTTTTTTAACAATCTGATACATTGGACATAATACGGTTGAAAAACGGCGGGATAATATTTTATACATAAGTATGTAGAAAACACACTTGTAGTAAATTGTATCTTTCAAATGGTATTCTTTTTCTTCTCTCGCTTTTCGAGTCGTAATATCTTCCGTTATACCTATATGTATGCATTATTCTAAGTAAATGAAATGATAAAAACTAAAATTGAAATACTTGCTTGCTAGCCAGCCAGATAGATACATGCAACATAGCCTAAGATATTCTATTAGGTCGGGGAAAAAGTAATTTCGTATTTTTAAGTATAAAGTTGTAATCAAATATCTTTGGTAATGTTGTATGTATCTGGCTGAATTAGATACCATCTGAAAGGTACAATTTTCAAGAATTATAAAGAAATGCACAAAATATTTTCCCTTAATTTTTTAACCGTTTCTTTGTTTATTAAAAATGTATCAGATAGACGGAAAAAAATTAACATTTTAAAAAGTTAATTAATAAATAAAGAAATTATGCAAAATACGCAGAAAGTGAATTTTGGTATTTATGAACACACCGCAGTCCCAGTAAGAATATCACAAGATTGGTTTAAGCGTTTTGTGTCTGAGAATTTTGATGTCAAAGATACACCTGTTTTGTATGGACGGATAAAATCTTCATACAAAATACGAAATTACTTTCTCCCCGACCTATTATTACAACTTTACACTTACGGAATACAAAATTGCCTTTTCCCCGAGTTAATAAAATACAGTATTCTCCAAATATTCTGTTTAAATTTAAGGACAACTTTTATTCCCAAAGTAAACTCATTTAAACAAAGAAAAAATAAAATTGAAATCTTTAATTGCGCCATAATTCTGCGAAACAGCTGTGCCGTATTGGAAACGAAGATTGCAATTTAGAATTTAATAACTTGCAATGCTCTTTTGTTGTAAGTATATTATTGTTTGTGACGTATTTCTACGAAGTTAGTTTTATCTGAGAATATGTACACTACTTTTATTATAATTGGCTACTTGACTAAAAAAAATTTCGTGTCGCTACGTAGAGACCTGCCAAAAATAAACACAATAGTGACCGAAATACATTTCTAAACAAAAAACTCTTTCAGATATAAAAGTTTTAAAGACACATATTTTTAGACGTGAAAACGTACTAATAATATTGAAACGTACTGCTGAAATGCCTACATATTTGTGACGTCACAACTTTGTATTTTGTATGGGCGGCGTGAGAACTTTGTTTGGTAGCTATACGAAATATTACGTTTGTGGTAATGGTTTCATAATAAAAGTTGCTTTAAATTTAGCGGACTACAATACAGTATAATTGTTATTTAAGATTTTCATACTTTTAAAAATGGTCCTATTCACCCAACTTTAAAGAAGCTTTAATATCACTTAACGAATCTATATCAAATTAAAAGTGTTCTTTATAGTGTTTTTAGATAGAAATCCATCATCATAATCATCACGTTTTTTTTAGTCTCCACTGCAGAATCACGACCTTCTCTGTACTAGTAGAGCCATATATTGGCAAGAGCAAGAGGATTTGGCCTACACTCTCCACGCTGGCCAGACGGGTTGGAGAGGTTACTTTATTTTACAATTATACTTTTCCGTTTCCTCTGGAATGTAGGTCCGTGGAACCTTGAAACCAAAATATTTACAAGAAAATTACATATTGCCTCGATGTGGCACATTGGGTGAAGATTTTTTTTTATTACAAGGCTTATTATTACGTTAATGTTTGTGTATTTTTATTTTATTTTATATTCTACTTGTATGATAGTAAAACTCTTGTTTTTCGTGAGAAATAACTTTCTTACTCTTTCACATCAAATTGAATTTGGTTAGAAAAGGTATATGACTTGTCTAATTCATTTATCAGAATATCAGAGATTTCAAAGGGAGAGTAGTTTGATGCCGTCAATATACTAACAAATAGCCGTTTGAATAAAAAAAATAAACATTTTCGTGTCTAATCCAAGACATAAGCATTATAATTTGTCTCTTGAGGTAAACGTAGTGCTGCCTAGTTAAGTGTGGACTTCACAGACCTATTGTGGTATAATCAAATCGACCAGGCAGTACGTGAGGCAAGGGCTGGCATTGACATTAAGTGGGTAATGGAGCGACGAAGACAGTACACTTGAAGGGTCCTAACCACCCAGTTCTTGTTAAAGTAGGCCCAACATAAATATATTGTAGGTGTATTAAGTGCTTAGCAGAGAGAGAGAGCTCAGGGCGAAATGAGAGAGCACAGTTACACGGGTATTCGGTTATATTTTGTTAATTTACACTGTTATTCAAATAAAAATACAATATGGTAAGCGAGTGCCTATAAGCAAGGGTCGAGTGATCACGACCAACCAAAAATAGGAATGGAATGACTGACTGATAAGGAAGGACTGAGAAGAAGATTTGAAAATGGAATTAAAATTTAAAATTAATTAAATTGCGAAATTAAAGTGGACAGGATGATGGTGATTGAGAAATGAGGTGAAAAGCAGCATGAAGTTATCATGCGGCATCGGTACACACTGCTGTGCATAGTCTGTTTATCAAAATAGATTTAGCCTTTTTGTGACTTAGTTTTTGTGGACGACGACCTACGAGTAAGCCGAACATTCATTTTATTACATACCTAAGGTGATTGTAAATGTGACTTGACGTGAAAATATGCCAGCAAGGGCCTATGTTCGGAATAAATGTTTTAAGTTTGGATTGTTTTTGATGAAATCAAACAGCGAAGCAGACTCCATTCAGAATTTTTAAAACAATAATTTGCATGTGGAATTAAGATAATCCGTATTAGAATAATCGTAATTACGTCAATTAGTTATAATTGAAATTCTAGTCTGTGGTTTCCTTGCCCACCATTGAACAGTGTTAGTGCAGTGTTATAGAAAATCTGCACGTACGTCGAATAATAAGGCAATGAGGCTGCCTAATGGCGCAGAAACCTTACTTAGTCGGATTGAATTCGCCCAAGCCCGTTAATCAGGCCATTACTCTCAATGGCTTTATAAGGATTTATGTGTCTTGGATATTCATGATAGTTTCTATGCGGGCTGGTAATTACGGTTTTTTTAAGGCTTTGTTCAGAAAAAAGATAAAAAGTAATTCTTAGGGATACGTCGTTGTACGTCGGTTTCTCTGTTAAAGCCTCAGGTGCTCTTCTCAGGAACGGCTAAGTATAAGATGGTCAGGTCTATAGGCAGCCGAGAAAAATTTATACTTCTTAATCAACGGAATTAATTTGATTGTATTTTTCTACTACATTTATGGCAAATTAATTAAACTTTATTTTACTTTAACGCTATCAAAAGGTACCGTTAACGTCACATATTTTCTTTTTTATACAGAAACCTACATAGATTGTCAAGTCCCTGTTATATTAAAGAGTTTATTAAGTAAGTATAAAACAGATTGTGCATTTTCCAAGTTATTTAAATCTATTTACTAACAAATCGATCGAATAACGAATCGATCGAACATTGAAATAAAATGATTTTTTTGCAGGCAGATACGGTAAAAAACATGTTACAGGCCAATTCGGCCTATTTTACACTGAACAAGTGTTCCAACAATTGGCATGCAAATATTTAAATGTCATGCTTTTAAAATCTGATGTAATAAGTTTTATACATTTGAGTTATAATTGATAGTTATAATTTGAGTTAATACATTTAATAGTTTAAGTTATATTTAATATTGATAATGATAATGAGGGAGTCGTATGAGTTAAAATTCAAAGCTAAGAAATTCCTCTACCTACATTATTAAAACAATTGGCTACCAGCAATGTGCGTAGTTGGTTAAAACTGTAAGAAAGGTCTTGATTTCAAGCTTTCAGGTACTTGACAGGTCGAATGAGTATTTTTACTTTGTTGGGTATATATCTAAGCGAGTAGATCGGTGAAACAATTACTAATAATTTTATGGTTAAGCACCGAATGGAGCAGTGGCTTAGTATAATATCCATCCCAGGTTCCTCTTGCTGAAAATCTTACCACCGCGAGGCGATCTCAGACTCCGCGAATTTTTTTTTAAATCTATGGACTCCGCGCTGATTTGGGCAGATGCCAGGAAAACCGACTAAGGTGGGGTTTTTCTAGCAATAGCAGGTGCAACTGTGGCGCTGCCCAGTCAATGGACCACCTATTGGTGTACCCTGAATGTCCATCTTCCTGCACTCAAATAGATCTAAACGAGGCAAATAACCGGGCAGTCGCAGTTACAAACAAACTATTCTACTAGTCAAGAAAAATATGAATACCAGCCATCTACGACTCGTAAGAAGAACCATTTTATGAAGACGATTTTTTTTATCTATGATTTTATGGGTTCGTTAAAATAAACAAATAGCTCATTTTCTAACAAAAGGTACATAACAAAAAATGTTTTTCTTGTTGAATACACAACTCTAAACGCAAACAGTTTCCACGCAAGTCCTCGTTTTCAGGCTTTGTTTTAATGTCCGATTCACACTCCGAGGAATTAAGTTTCTTATGAATAACGGCCGAAGAGAAGTATATGGATTTGTTCGTTATTTATACTTACTTAAAACTGATTTGGTTTTTATCATCATCATCATCAGGTCTTTGTTAGTCTCCGGAGCCCCTTAGGAGTCAGGAGCACGACCTTCTCTGTATTACTGGAGCCATATAATAACCAGAGCAGTCAGAGGTTTTGGCCTACACTCTCCACGGCCAGACGGGTTTGAGAGGTGATTTGTCTTTAATGGGCGACTCGACGAGTATTCGAATTCTTACAAAAGTTTAAAACAACTTGTTAAATTTTTCCAACAATAGCATTTCGCCCCGAAATTCCTCGATTAATAACATTTACACAAATTTTCCTTTTCCTATTGAATCCACAACTTTCCGCGCAAAACTTAGCACTTGTACATGTGTTAATCACATAGCAAGGAAAGTCGCTCGCGCCATACTAGACGATGAAAAAATAATATTGAGTGTCAATCTGCGCCCGGCTTGTTGGCTAAAGTCGCGTACTCGGCCTGTCAGTTCGTGCTCAAAACAACGTAAAAATGTCTTAATGCGCTGTGATATGGTATCATAATTACAGTTAAAAGGTAAATAAACACAATTCTAATATAACCTATATCGCAAGTGGTAGAAAATAGGAGATTTTTGCATTTCTACAATTTACTACAAAACCTATACTGCCCCCTGCCTAACACGCTTATTTTGTATGAATTGTGTTAAAAAGGCGTCTAGTAACGCGCGAGTGACAGTCACATTTCCTGCTCTGTGTTGCTTAAACACGCGATTTCCACTCTAGCGAAGCATTATCAAGCTTTGTTCTAAACTCCGATTCACGCCAGAAAAGTTCGCATATGTTAGGCGGCCGACGAGTGGAATGAGGACTTGTTAGATTATTAATATGTAAAATACGGGTCACTCACACACTTGAAGTTAGCTATACACCGACCTATACTATCTAGATGCCGTCATGTCTGTATTAAAACTGGCCAATGTTTCAATGCTTGTGTGCGTGACAGCTTTGTGTAAGCACACGCGTTCTGTCAATTAATGCCATCAAAATCCGTCAAATTACTAGCTATGTGTTTGCATGATAGACTATGTGTTGGACACTACGCTTTTAGGCTAAGAGTCTATCTCGGCTTTATATAATCTAAGACGCCGACATGTTTAAGTCGGACTGGGACAACTTCGCGCGCGCGTCTCGTTTCACATTCACCCTGAGGAAGACCTCCGGATGAGGTTGAAATATGTCGGCTTGTAGCTGACTTCATACGTGAGTGACCCGTATTTTACAATTTTACATAAGTTTTAATCTAAAAAGACTTGTTAGATGTTAAGATAAATGTTGTTGCTTTAATACAGGGATTCTGAATATAAGACCCCACACATAAGGGCAGTGCCTGAGACGTGGCAAGAGCATCACCATATCGAAATCGTGCATTTGTGTCCCGTCCGTGATGGTTTTCCACAACTCAAGTTCACAACTTACTGTGGAGTAAGCTTAATCTGTTTTATCCCTATACGAGTATTTTTATTTACTTTACGAAGAGGATGGAAAGGAATATAATGGAGATATTCCATGAGCAGTAACGCGTTAGTTAGATTGTGGAACTTACGTAGGTCGAACATAGGCCTAACAACATAGGATTTTAACCAGTTACGGTTAAAATCCTGATTACAGGATTTGACATATGTGTTTATCTGTCTGTAGTACCGTAGCTCGTGAACCGATTTTGATTCAGTGTTTTAGGTGTATCGTGTATTTAAATCCAACTCTATTTGAAAAAAATCAGTCTATGGGGTATTAAATCATTGATCGTTTAAAAGTATTTAGAGATACGGCTTCACATCTGAATACTTCAAAACATTTAATAGAATCTGATAGATCTTTTTAAAATCGGGGCATCATGTGGAAACCGACATTCATCTCGCTTTATATCTAAATTAATTTAACATTTTTACATTGAATTCTCTGTCCCGTCCTAAGCCAGGGCGTCATCTTGATTTATTACAGTCGAGTTATTAAACGTGATTCTATTCCGTAATTTAATAAAGCGTTTGATTGTTATTGCTTTTTTACTAGCATTTGCCTGGGACTTCGTTTGCGTTACTATAAGTAATAACTAATAATATACATGACAAATTACAACCAGTTACAATTTTCACTAAATTCATAGTTTGTTAAAAATAAAACAACGGAGGACCTATAAAGAAAAAAAAAATGGAATCGAAAACTCAAAAACTGAAGTAATAATGGGCATTCCTCTTTGAGGGAAAACTCAGCCCGTCAAAATGATCAATTTCAATGCTGGGAACTAAGTATTTCCATACAAAAGTGTTCAGCTAGCCCGGCAACTTGTATGAAAATGTCGAGCTTTGGTCCAGAAAAGTTATTCATATTGACGGCACCCGGTAATGCCTTTGGTGGTAAATTTCCACGGTGTATTTCATCATGAATTTATGATGTGAGTTAGCACGACGGTACTTATGGGGTACGATTTTAGAAATTTTGCTGTTCGCAAACGAGCAGTTTTCCCATACAAAAATCGTTCGAACATGAAAGTCACACGTTCAAAAATAGTACCCCTGAATGATCGTCACCTCTGACCAGCGAGCGTGACGAAACTGGCTTACCTTTTGACCACTAAACATATTATATCTTTCATTTATTCATAAAAGAATTTTCTCATACCCGCCCAAAATGTCTCTGTAAGGAATTCCAAATATATTTATATTCTTCAAACAAATTGTTGTGGAGGCAGCCGTGGTAAAACTTTACAGCATAGTTTGCATTTTTGTTCGAAACATTCTAGTTTTTCATAAAACGGCTAACAGAATGTCCTTTGAAAGTGCGAGTGAAATAATTCGCCGTACATTCTTAACGTGGAATGAAAAGTTGGCTTCACAGGGGAATTTCATGAATTCGCGAGTGCCGGAGATATGGAGAGCCCTTTGTCATGTAAAAACTTTGTTAGAGGCTCGTGGTACGCACGGCTTTACTGAATATTCCCGGGTTCAATTACACGTCACAGCTTTTTTTTATTTGAACGGAGTTAGATTGGATTGACCTATTGACTAAGCATTCAAGTATTACAAATTGATTGGATTCATCTATTGACTGGCTTACTTTGGAGAGCTTGACCCCAAAATATATCTCCATTCCATTTATAATATAAAAGACATTTTACATACCCGCCCATTAAGTCTCTGTAAGAAATTCCTAATATTATTATATTCTTCCAACATATTGTTGTGGAGGTAATCGTGGTAAAAATTTACAGCAAAGTTCGCATTTTTGTTTAAAACATTCTAGTTTTTCATAAAACGGCTAACAGAAAGTCCTTTGTCCTTTGAAAGTGCCAGGGAAATATTTCGCTGTAAATTCTTACCGTGAAACCAGGAGTTGGCTCCAAAGGGGAATTTTATGAATTCACGAGTGCCGGAGATATGGAGAGTCCTTTGTCATGTAAAAACTTTGTCCGAGGCTCGTGGTACGCACGGATTTACTGAATATTCCCGGGTTCGATTAAGTACATGTCACAGCTATTTTTATTTGAACGGAATTTGATTTGATTGACCTATTGACTAAGCACTCCATTTTGATCGTCCCATGTACAGTATAGAGACCTTTATACATATATATAAAGAATTTTAAGCATTCAAGCAAGATGCAGTCAGTACTCTTATAAAATAAATGAAGAAAATATAGTGAAAAATTATACGCTAGCCGTTTCCGCGTTCAATTACACGCCTCAGCTTTTTTTATTCGACGGGATTTGATTGAATTGACCACAGAACTAGAATTGACCTATTGACTAAGCACTCTATTTTAATCCGACTTGAAAAAAAGAAGGAGGTTCTCAATTCGCCGGAATATTTTTATGTATGGTGCCCGATTTCTCGAAGACGCCTGGAAATATTTAAGAAATTCTTTTTTTTGTCTGAAGGTAGCACCCTCAAGGTGGTCCATGGTCACCAAGTCAGGTTCTTATAAAGGGATCCGCGAAAAAGTTTAAACCGAACGGCATCCAACCGTTCGGTTTAAACTTATTTCACTTACCTATGTATAAGGCCGGTTAGGTGTTTTTGTTAAAAATAATTTTATGATACTACGTTTTGTGACGTCGTGATAAGTATTTTCACCAATGGTTGTGAGGTGTGTGTTATCCTAGCTCACCAGCTTTGTATAGCGGGCCTCACATTAAATAGTTGAGGAAAGAAGTTGACTAGGTAGTTGAGGTAGTAGCTCAGAATAGAGAGAATTCAGCGAGCAGCAGGCAAGAAATTAAGGAAGAAGTGCACATACAGGAGCACTTGATAGACAAAGATAGTTATTATTTACTGTTAGTTCTCAGTCTTAGATAAGAACTTCAAAATAGGTTATCGATAATGATCCTCTTTAGGAAATTCTTCTTGGTTTTGTATAAATTACACTAGAGATGGATCGCAAGTTATATCATGCAAAAACGTAAGATTTTGGTATCATAGGGAAATATCTGTGCTACCTAAATGCGGGAATTTTCCTTAACTGGCTCGAATTTCTGCATATGTAGATGGGGTAGGCAATATGCTCCGTAGCCTACCTTATATCTCCAGGCTTCAGCGGTAAAAGCAGTGATGCAAGCAGAAGGTGGAAGAATGATAATCCAGTATAGTGCACACACAATAGTTTTAATGTCCAGGAAGCAAATGATAGTCAGAAGGAGTACAGAAGGAAAACGCACAAGAGATAAATAAGAAAGATAGAAAGCAATAGTAACAAACAGCACTAAGTACAACACGCGCGGCGGCGATAGGTTAAGTACATAAGCGGCGAGCGATCGGTCATGCGCCTTGCGTCGATAGCAGATCTCGACTGGTGCGGGGATCGCACTGCGCCCGCGATGCAGCGGCCGCTCGCTTGGTACATAATGGAACCGGTCGGTTATGTACTAGTCCGTGCGGCGGCCAGGCGGCAGGGCGAGTTTGCACTAGGTGATTTGTGCACGGCACGTCTTACGATTAACCAACCTCTGTATATGAAGTGTAATGTAAATAAATATTATATTTTAAGTTGATTGAAATGTAAATATGAAATAAGAATTAAAGGTAAGTAATATAATTTAGAATGTAATAATATATGTTAGAATTAATGTGTAATAATAATAATAGTATATTATTATTATTAATTAATATTATGTATACATGTAAGTGTTGTCAGTATGTAAATGTGTGTGTATGTGTGTTTGTAATAAGCGTAGGGAAAAGTCACCTACACCACCCCCCTCCAGAGACCGTCAAGGGCGATAGAAATCTGGAAATTTTACTCGTCGCCCCGATCGGGTGACATAGTCTTTATTAAAACTGGGCAAGGGTGAATCAGAACTTAGAGTTGGCTTGGACAAAATAAAAGCTGGTTTGAGCCGATCTATAGAAACTGTAACTTCCTTATTATTAAAGAGAATTTTAAAAATTTTGTCTCCCCTACTTATGACCTTGTGGGGTCCAGAATAGGCCGGCTGAAGGGAACGACGTATGGTGTCATCTCGAAGGAAGACATGATCTGTGGTTGCCAGTTCTTTATAAATAAATATATTTTGAGCCGATTTGTGACGGGAAGCTGGCACCGGTCGTATACGCTCGGCGAGGTTCCTGAGACGGGCTGTAAAGTCTGCTACGTCTGTGGTAGTGGGGATATTAGCCTCAAAGAATTCGCCAGGGAGTCGTAATGGCTCCCCATAGACTAATTCAGCTGAAGATGCCTGTAAGTCTTCTTTGAAGGCTGTCCTGACGCCAAGTAAGACCCACGGAAGTGACTCGGTCCATCTGTCATTAGCGTGACATACGATGGCTGCTTTAAGCTGCCGATGGAAGCGCTCCACGAGACCGTTGCATGCCGGATGGTATGCTGTCGTGCGCTTATGTTCGAAGCCAGTCATTTTTGACAGGCATTCGAACAAAGCCGATTCAAATTGACGGCCCCTGTCGGTTGTTATGACTGTTGGGCAGCCAAAACGGGCAATCCAGCATAACAGCAAAGCCTTTGCAACGGTCTCCGCAGTAATATCTTCTATCGGTACTGTCTCTGGCCATCGCGTAAAGCGATCTACGGCAGTTAGACAATACCGATAGCCCTGCGAGATGGGAAGGGGACCTACCAAATCGACATGGATTTCAGTAAATCGCGCTCGAGGTAGTTTATATGTCCCTAGTGGGGCGTTAACGTGCCTGGTAACTTTTGCACGCTGGCAAGAGATACAGGCTCGCGCCCAGTCCCTGCAGTCTTTCCTTATGCCGGGCCAGACGAACCGTTCCGCGACTAGCTTAGCCGATGCGTTGGCGCCAGGATGGCTTAAAGAATGCAAACTGTCAAAAACTTGTTTGCGGTAGAATTTGGGTACGTACGGTCTGGATGTCGGAGTACTGACGTCGCAGTACATAGGTGTACAACTCCCAGGTACCTGCAGCTTTTCAAGTTGGAGTGATGAGCCTTCCTTGATCAGTTTAAGTAATTCAGGGTCAGATGTTTGGCCCTGTGCTAGCTGTTCGAGGCTAACAGGCACGCTCAGCTCGTCGATGCGCGACAGGGTATCGGCGACGACATTATCCTTGCCGGATATATGTCGAATGTCGGTAGTGAACTGAGCGATATAATCGAGGTGTCTATACTGCCTAGGCGAACAGTTAGTTTTCCGCTCATGGAAAGCGAAACTGATCGGTTTATGGTCAGTATAGATGATGAAGTGCCTGGCCTCGAGCATATGCTTAAAATATTTGACAGCCTCGTATATAGCGAGCAATTCCCTATCGTAGGGCGAATACTTTACCTGCGAGGGGCTGAGCTTGCGGGAAAAGAAAGCTAATGGTTCCCACACGCCATTTCTCAGCTGTTGAAGTACTGCGCCAAGGGCTTTATCGGAAGCATCCGTCACCAACGCTAGTTTAGCGGAGCAGTCGGGATGAGCGAGCAATGCGGCAGTGGAAAGTGCCTCTTTGCAAGCCTCAAAAGCTGCTAAAGTATCACCTGATAGGGTAATTGGATGGGATCCCTTTACCGCGCCCATCAGCAAGGCATTCAAAGGTGCTTGAGTGGAGGCAGCTCGAGGAAGGAATCTCCTGTAAAAATTGAGCATACCTAGAAACCTACGTAGCTGACGTACATTCGTTGGGGGAGGGAAGTCCTTGATCGCCTGCACTTTAGAGTCAAGTGGTCTGGTGCCTTGTTCCGAGATATGATACCCTAAAAAGGTTACCTCCGAGGCTCCGAAGACGCACTTGGACGTGTTTATCAGCATCCCGTACTCCTTGAGTCGCTGGAAAACGAGCTGAAGGTGCTCCTCGTGCTCTGTTTGGCTTCTGCTGAAGATGAGGAAGTCATCTAGATAACAGTACACGAAATCGAGTCCCCGGGTCATTTCGTCCACAAATCTTTGAAATGTTTGGCCCGCGTTACGAAGACCAAAGCTCATGAAAGGGAATTCAAAGAGTCCAAACGGTGTGGTGATCGCGGCCTTCTGAATATCGTCCGGATGGACAGGTATCTGATTGTAAGCTTTTAGAAGGTCAAGGGTACTGAAGACCTTACATCCAGAAATGCTATGAGCAAAGTCATGGATATGCCTAATTGGATACCTGTCTGGCACGGTACGAGCGTTGAGCAGACGGTAGTCTCCGCAGGGGCGCCACCCGTTGTCCTTTTTGGGAGCTAGGTGCAAAGGCGAAGACCACGGGCTCTCAGAAGGACGCGCTGTGCCGTTGGCCAACATCGACTGGAACTCTTCACGGGCTATCTTCAATTTGTCTGGGGCTAAACGACGAGGAGAGCAAGAAATTGGGGGACCTGGGGTGGTGCGAATATGGTGTACAGTGTTATGAGGTGTAGTACGATGTATACCAGGTGGTCGGGTAATCTCAGGAAATTTACCAAGAATTTTGTGATACTGAGAATCACCGGTCGAGACCTTTACAGAAAATATATCTTTACAATTTGCTATAATGGCCATAGAAGATAAAGAGGTAGTGTTATCGATTAATTTTTTATTGCGACAATCTACTATTAAATTATAAAAATTCAAAAAATCTACGCCAATAATCGGTCTCGTTACATCAGCTACTACAAACTGCCAATTATAGCTTCTACGCATGCCAAAATCTAAATTAAAGTTTATATAACCATACGTAGCAATATTGGAACCGTTTGCTGCACACAAATCAAAATTAGTTCTGGCGCGACGATCACGCAAAGCCGATCGGGGGAAGACACAGAGGTCGCTACCGGTGTCGACCAGGAACTGCAGCTTCGACGATCGGTCTGTGATGAATAGGCGACCAGCAGATGAGGATGGGCAATCGTCAGCCGCCATTATCGACTGCCCCTGGAGTTTCCCGCCTTGTAATCGCAGGGCAGGATACAGTGGCTAGCCTTCTCTCCGTATTTGCTGTGATACCAGCAGAGTGGGAACTTTCGGTAGTTCGATTGCGACCGCTGCCTCGATCTGGATCTGCTTCGGGTGGAGCGGCGTGAAGATCGCTGCTGAGAACGCCCGTTGCCTGTCGTCAAGTCCTGTAGTCTCCTCCGTAGCTCTGCGACTTCTCTCCTGAGCTCCAACACTTCTGAGCTCTGGGTGGGCTGGCTCATGGAGGCGACCTTGGGCATCGTCGTAGTTAAGTCGCACACGCGGTCCGCCAGATCTGCTAAGTCATCCAAGTGAGCTGTGGCTGGTTGTCCTGCGAGTACAGTCTGGATGCCATGAGGAAGACGGCTAATCCAGATGGTCTTCATGAAGTCGTCGGGAACGTCGATTCCAGCCAGTCCCTTCAGGTGCCGCAGAAATTGAGAAGGCTTGCGGTCACCCAGCTCTTCATGCATCAACAACTGTTTTAATTTGTTTTCGTTGGACGCAGTCAACCGCTTGATAAGTTCAGCCTTCAGCTTATCATATTTTCCGGTGGCCGGAGGGCTGATAATAATGTCCTTCACCTCTCTCGAATATTTATTATCAAGTTGACTTATGACGTAATTAAATTTGGTTGCGTCACTTGTAATACCGGATATAGTGAACTGACCTTCAACTTGCGCAAACCAAATTTCAGGTTCTTCAGGCCAAAATGGTGGAACGCGAACAGACACCTTGTAAACGCCGGCACTTGAAGTTTGTCCATCGGAGTCAATGGAAACGCGCCTTCCACGTCGCGCAACGTCATCTTCCGAATCTCTTAATTCCTTCTCCATCGTTTCAATATTCGGGTCACCAGTGTAGATGGGGTAGGCAATATGCTCCGTAGCCTACCTTATATCTCCAGGCTTCAGCGGTAAAAGCAGTGATGCAAGCAGAAGGTGGAAGAATGATAATCCAGTATAGTGCACACACAATAGTTTTAATGTCCAGGAAGCAAATGATAGTCAGAAGGAGTACAGAAGGAAAACGCACAAGAGATAAATAAGAAAGATAGAAAGCAATAGTAACAAACAGCACTAAGTACAACACGCGCGGCGGCGATAGGTTAAGTACATAAGCGGCGAGCGATCGGTCATGCGCCTTGCGTCGATAGCAGATCTCGACTGGTGCGGGGATCGCACTGCGCCCGCGATGCAGCGGCCGCTCGCTTGGTACATAATGGAACCGGTCGGTTATGTACTAGTCCGTGCGGCGGCCAGGCGGCAGGGCGAGTTTGCACTAGGTGATTTGTGCACGGCACGTCTTACGATTAACCAACCTCTGTATATGAAGTGTAATGTAAATAAATATTATATTTTAAGTTGATTGAAATGTAAATATGAAATAAGAATTAAAGGTAAGTAATATAATTTAGAATGTAATAATATATGTTAGAATTAATGTGTAATAATAATAATAGTATATTATTATTATTAATTAATATTATGTATACATGTAAGTGTTGTCAGTATGTAAATGTGTGTGTATGTGTGTTTGTAATAAGCGTAGGGAAAAGTCACCTACACATATATCAATAATCGTTTTCCCTTCCTCTCAGAGCACTTCCTTGACGGCTATTGCAGACCTGCTACTTTAATATCTCAGGTTTTTACGTCACTAGATGGATAAATAAATAAAAATAAATATATATATACGGACAAATCACACAGATTGAGCAAGCCCCAAAGTAAATTTATGGGATACTAACTCAACGATACTATATTTTATTACAAATACATATATAGATGAACATCCAAGGCCCAGGTCAATCTGAAAAAGATTATTTTTCTTCTGGCCCTGACCGGGGATCCAACCCGGGACTATCCGTGTCACAGGCTGTTGGCAACAGATGTTGACCGCTGCGCCACGGAGCTCGCGATAAACGTTATTCTTCCTTATCTTATCCCACTTTCATGTGCCCTTCATTTCGTCCTCACGCCTATCATTGCATTATTCACTGGTTTATGATACCACGTTTTATTCGTTTAAAACTTATTACACGAAGCAAAGAAGACTAAAACACTGAAATACACCCGAAAACAACACATGTGTGTCTTTGTATCGTTTTATATCTCTTGCAATAAATTGTTGTATTATGTATGATACTAGAGATTATCAAAATAATTAGAGGTGTTCCTTGACCAATGATTATTTTGATATTCGTACGAACTCCATATAGCTTCTAGATACGAATCCAGAAGCTATATGGAGTCATCTATTTTTTTAAGACATGTTTTTGCTACAACGCGGCAACGTTTTGAAAAATCGCCCATTGACAAAAGTCAAAGTATCGCGTTTGCGTTGTCCAAAAGTATATTTAGCGGGCGAGGAGTGTTTGTAAATTACAGGGTTTCATACGTGTTTGTTGTATGTGTATATGTTTATATTTTTATGCCAGATGGTGCCGTTATGGTTGTTACAAGTGCTAAAGTAACTCTTTTTCTTCTTATACATAAATCATTTATATATTGGGTTACTACAACTTGTTAACTTATGTTCCGTGCTCTCTTATTTGTTCTCGACTACACAAAAAGAAGAGTAGGTAACGTTTTCAGAGTTTATGTATGTTATGGTTTTTTTTTATTCCAGATCATTTTATAATTGCCTAAACGGTTTGTTTGCATATTGTGCTTTCCGAGTTATAGATTATGATTTTTGGCAGGGCAGACGTGTTTTCACCGTTTATCTGTATCTATGTCATCATTTGCTTTTTTTTTGTAACTTTATTCTCTGTTTTTCGACGACCCCCGTGGCGCAGGGGCTGAAACGCTAGCCTACGACATCTCGAGTGGTCCTGTATTTGATACCCGGTCCGGTCATGATGGTAAACATTATTTTTCAGATTAGCCTGGGTCTCGGATGATTATATCTGTTTAAGTATCTATTGTAAAATATACTATCTTTGAGTTAGTGTTTTACGACACAAGTTCACAACTTAGTGTGGATTAGCTCAATCTGTGTGATTTGTCCCTATTTATTTATTTGTATATTTTGTTTTTAAGTATTCTATCCGTAAAAAGGGCATCGAGTCTCTGAGGCATCGAGTACAAGATAACGCAGTATGTACGAAGAATGGTGATGTTAAATATTTCAAGCACATATTCAAGGTTTAGGTTCCCTCGAAACCCTTATGTCGCGGGTCGACCCAATGTAGAATAAATGTTAAATACATGGGTATTATGTACTTATCAGAGAGTCATTTTGATTAAAAGACTAATTCTAAACCTTCTGGTAGTAGTTAAGTCTCTGAATCAGTATCGTAAGTAATACACAAATTGACAAAAAGAAAAGAAAGAGAAAACAACCATTTTAAACCGTTCGGATGGGATTTGCAGGTAAATAAAATTATTAAAGTAACATCCATCATAAACATCGTAGGTATATATTACCGCCATACGTGTGAAAATCTGAAAGCATAAATCTTGTTGGGCGTATAGCAACGATCCATCTCAATAAATATGGCACCTGACAATGCGTTCTTTTAAAATTTTCTTACTGCATTATAGAGATTTATATTAGAGTTTCTTCCCCTTAGAATATAAGTTAAGAGTAAGAACATATTCGTATTATAATATAAAGTATTATTGAAAGTTTTTTTCTACAGGCATCACATGATTCGGTTTTAAGTTTCCGGGCAAGTGCAAGTCGGACTCGAAATACAAAAAAAAATATATATATAAGTTCTGATTACAAGTCTACAACGTTTGATGGTTTTACTGAATTTCGGCTACAAGTCTTTGATTCATGCCAAATTTCATGATTCCAGGTCATCGGGAAATACCTTGATAACGTTGACTAAAGAATTGATTTCTTATCAGAATCAAGAGACCGCTGATTGCAGATCATTATTTCATATTTTTAATTAATACATAATTTTATAATGAACTTTCCCAATCAACTTTTTAAGTTAACGTCCCGATATCAAATTAAAAGTTTGTTCAACAGTCTCATTACCCGGCTGACCTACCCCGAAGGAGGGTAATGCTTTTCATGCGTTACTATGTAAATATGTATGTTTGTAAGTATGTCTTCTCCATTGTTGCCTCCTGTAGCCTATCGCCTTGACCGATTTTGAAGTGTGAGATATCATTAACTTCGTATTTTTCCTCCGAGTGTGACAGGCTGTGCAACATCAGCAAAAAATAATATGGCGAATGTAAACTGTCAAAAAACCGGCCAAGTGCGTGTGGGGCTACGCGCAGTGTAGGGTTCCGTAGTTGCGAATGACAACTTTGAGTTCACACTGTCCACACTCGCACCTCACAGTTTAACGACCAAAAACATCTAACAATGAAAATTGTATGAAATTTTACATTTTCGAGTATTTTTAAAAGTTGATTACCTATAACTTTTTAGTTTGTACTTAGTACTCAGCTCTGATAGTCTTCCTTTCAACTTCAGTATATATACCTACTACTACTGTAATTTTTTTCACATATCCATATATGTATAACCGTTTAGCAAATAGAGGGGGGAGCGGGGGGGGGGGGGGGGGCGCTTACCTCTAACAAAAAAATTTCAAAGAACTATTTAACAATTCCTAACACGATGGGTTTGTATAGAAATAAAATATTACTCCCTCTTTACTTGTATGGGACCCACCCTAAAAAAGTTTTCAAGATTTTTTCCGCCACTTATTTGTCATGACTAATATACATCCACATACCAAATTACAACTTTCTAGTACTTATAGTCTCTGAGTAAAACCGCGGACGGGCAGATGGACCGACAGACAGACAGACAGACATAGCGAAACTATAAGGGTTCCTAGTTTACTATGGAACCCTAAAAAGGCAGTCGGGTTTGTTATTTTTTATATCATTGTTTGACTTTCTTGAATCAACTATCAATCACATCATGCACCTTCACAGAAATATCACTTTTGCTTCTTCCTTTATTATCCGAACCGCTAAGAAATGGAATTCCCTCGCCGCGTCACCGCGTCGCGTCGCGTCGCGTTTCTCGACTCATATGATTCAGGGATTTTCAAGGCAAGAGAGAAGGCATTGTTTTAGTTAGCGCTTCTCACCCTAGACCTCATCAAAATCAAATCAAAATCAAAAATCAAAACATTTATACAGAAAATAGGCCTTTGCAGGCAAAATTGTGATTCCCGGCAAATGAGCCGTGTGGTTCCCGGCAGAGTAGAATAGGACCACTCCAAGTCATCCCGTGGATATCGTAAAAGGCGACTGAGGAAATACAAGCTAAACAAAGCTTATTACCATCAAATAGACCTCTCCAACCCGTCTGGCCAGCGTGGAGAGTGTAGGCCAAATCCTCTGACTACTCAGGCTAGTATATGGGTCTGGTAATACAGAGAGGGTCGTGCTCCTACAGTGGAGACTAGAAAGACCTGATGATGATGAGGCAAAATTATCTCATTAGATATATGTATTTATTAATTGTTCAAAAGCTACAGACAGACTACTAGTTACATCGTTTCTTTCTACCAGGCAAGAAAGAGAACATGCACGCAAATGATTCACAAAAAGAAAAGCGAGCGTCATTCAACACATTTGTTTATTTTCTTGAATTCTTTGCTATAAATTTCCAAATATACTATAATGGTCTTATATCATCTGGACATTATGACTCCTTGGGTATTTTGACATTTTTGCATATTAACAAATGGTCTTCATATCATCTGGACATTATGACTCCTTGAACATTCTGACTCTTGTACGTATTGACCAAAAGTCTTTATATCATATGGACATTATGAGTCCTTGGACCATCTGACCCTTGGACATATTGACTTATAGACTTTTTAACGTCTAGACGTTATGGCTACTTGGACCCTCTGACCCTTGGACATATTGCCTTATAGACTTTTTAACGTCTGGGCATTATGACCCCTTGGACATTCTGCCCTTTGGCCCAACATACCCCGGTGGGTAACATAACGTATGCTTATGCATTACCTCCTAAGTGTGACCCTAATTTCAATACATTAGAGCGTAAGGGATGAGGGTGAAAATCGCGAGCTTCCCCAACTGTGTTTGTAATTTATGATGTATACTGTATAATATTTTATCCCGTTTATGAGAGCGTTTTCTTAAACGAAGATGTTTTCATAAGGATTTATGGTTTCAGTCATTTTCTCTCTTATTTGGATATCATAACCGAAGCATGCAATTCATGCATGCTTTTTGCAACTGCAAGTCAGATGCAAAACAGTGCTTGTTACTCCAGACATTAATTCGAAGGGATGACTCAGCCCTTCAATAAACAACTATTCCTATCGGACCAACACTGTGATTCAAATGGTACTTACAGAAGAAGATTTGGACTATTTGTTATCCAAATAAACATAATTAAATCTTAAAAGTTGTTCGTCTCTCGCTAAATTAGCTTTGATAGTTGTCTTAGAGCAAAGTTACCGTATCATCGTTCATCCCATGCCCTAAATCCAACAATAGCTAAATCCCATCCCGCATAGTTTCCAGATTCAATTAATTGGATTCCTAGCAGGACGCTGTCCGGTATCCTGCGAGACATTCAAGGGATGCCGCAGGATCGTCGTGTTGTCCTATGTCGAACTTAGGCTCGGAATGCCCGTTGGTATTTAGTAGTTGAATAACTGTTTTAAATTATTTATTTCGTAATTTTGAATTAATTGTCAACAATATATAGAGTTAGAAATCAATACGTTAATTTGTTAAATAAATAAACTAATATATATCGTACGCTGTTCGTCTTCCATAAATTAGGTTTGGTAGTTGTCTTAGAGCAAAGTTAGAGGACCGTATCATGGTTTATCCCATGCCCTAAATCCAACAATAGCTAAATCCAATCCCGCGTAGTTTTCAGATTCAATTAATTGAATTCCAAGCAGGACGATGTCCGGTATCCCGTGGGACATTCAAGGGATGCTGCCGGATCGTCGCATTGTCCTACTTCGAACTTAGGCTCGGAATTCCCGTTGGTATTTAGTAGCTAAATAACTGTTTCCAATTAATTATTTCGTAATTTTGAATTAATGGTCAACAGTATATATAGTTAGAAATCAATACGTTAATTTGTTAAATAAATATATATCGAACGCTGTTCGTCTTCCATAATTTAGCTTTGATATTTGTCTTAGAGCAAAGTTACCGTATCATCGTTCATCCCATGCCCTAAATCCAATCCCGCATAGTTTCCAGATTCAATTAATTGGATTCCAAGCAGGACGCTGTCCGGTATCCTGCGAGACATTCAAAGGATGCCGCCGGATCGTCGCGTTGTCCTACTTCGAACTTAGGCTCGGAATGCCCGTTGGTATTTAGTAGCTGAATCACTGTTTCAACTATTAGTTCAACCACTAAAATATTTGATGGATACCCAAGTACCTACTTAGATTTTCTCTCCGAATATCAGTACCCTAAGTTCAAATTTGTAAGAATTATTATATGTTATATGGATTAACCCGCCTAGGCAGAAAATAAGAATTGTCATTCAGAACTAAAATATAATCACTAGGTCATGATCCCATGTGTTTATGTGTAACGAATTGCATTGAAACTCTTAGTCAGATAAATCAAACGTTCTCTCATAAACTTTAATACAAAGTTTCGAGCTTCGCACTATTAATATACATAATAATATATTTAGAATAAAATAGAATATACTTTATTGCACCAAATAGGAAGTTCAATGTGTTCGTAGTGACTTGCTGACATTAAATTCAAAACAATTTTGGTCGCCGATCCAAAAACCCTTTCTTAACTCTATATAGTTAGGTCCAAGAAACAACCAAATCTAACCCCACATTTCTGTGGGATTGAATTAATTGAATTCCAAGCAGGACGCTGTCCGGTATCCTGCGAGACATTCAAAGGATGCCGCCGGACTGTCGCGTTGTCCTACTTCGAACTTAGGGTTGGAATGGCCGTTGGTATTTAGTGGCTAGTTCAACTATTAGCTAAAGCTCTGAAATATTTGATGGACATTTGGCACATCAGATTTTCTCTCTGAATTTCATTACCCTGAATTCAAATATGGAAGAACTCATTGATGCCAGTCTTCTGGGCACGCTGAGCACGCACAAGTAAATTTTTTTTGCAATTTTTATATATCTACCTACCTAATTTTCAAACAAAGTGCTCGGCCGGCTATACACTTTTGTATGGGAATGTCAAAATTTTGCTTAAATTTCCAGCATTAGTCCCAAAGAAAAAGTTATTTATATTGACGGGCTGAGTTACCCTTTTAAGGATCGGACAGTCTGTCAAAGTTTTTATTAATATTGTAGATTAAACGTGTTCGCAGTGACTTGTTGACATAACAATAATAGTCGCCGATTCACAAACCTTTTCTTAACCCTATAAATCATATAGCCTCCAAGAAACAACTAAATCCAATCCCGCATTCCTATTGGATTCAATTAATTGAATTCTATGCTGCATGCGATCCAGCATCGTTTGAATGTCTCAAAGGATGCCGTCCTGCACAGACAATTCAAGTTTGCTAGTACGTAGTGGGTATTGGTAATTTCTATAACTAGTAAATCGATGGCCTAGTGGGCGTGAGAATTATTAGCGATTACGTATGTTAAGCAACCCCGCTTCGAAAGGCTGGTAAAGCTGTTGATCCCGGCTGTCATCATTGATAGCAGTCGTCAAGCTGGGCCAGATGCCTTTAGGCAGCTTGAGAAAATCAGCCGTAACCCTATTCCAACACAGGGTGATTAAACAACCTGGCAAGAATTTTAATGACTGATAGGGATCAGAATCATTATAAAAATACTAGCTGTTACCCACGCCTTCACCCGCGTGATGTATAGCCTATGTCCTTCTCAGTACCCTAACCTATGTGTATGCAAAATTTTATCATGATCGGTTTAGTAGATAGTGCGTGAAAGCGAAATTCGTTCTCTTAAACTTAGATTGTAATATTTGTAATATCTATGAAAAGTAACAAAATGAATACTACAAGTCATTTACTAGGGCAATCAGCTATTAGATTTTTTAAATTTGATTTGATTTAGGAGTAAATGAATTAATTGCTGGGTGGCGCTAATGTGTGAACTTACTTCGCCTTAAAAACCTATATTACCCCGCATGTATAGGTTTGACGAATTTTGATTTTAGTTTCATGCATCCGGTAATCTTTTATTTTTTTTCATAATCGTAGAGCGGTTTACAGAATACATCTACCTACCAAGTTGCAACTGTGTGGTCGCAAAAGTACGGGTTTAAAATGGCTGTGCCATAGCATCTACGAATTCCTAAAAAGCACAAAAAAAATTTAAAAGCCAATGTTGCGAGAGGTTTCTTTCATGAATATGCAGGCGGTGTGAGTTATGACAACGTTGCATGCAACACTGTAACGTTCATTCACAGTCCACTTCACATTATAGACGAGTATACTTTATGTGATAAAATAAAATAAAGTTTTAACATTTTCCGTCATATTTCTTCAATGTATAAAGAACTCCAATAATTACGAAACACGAGCTAAACAAAGCTTATAAACACAAAGAGACCTCCGTAACCCATCTGGCCAGCGTGGAAAGTGTAGGCCATATCCTCTGACTGCTCTGGCTAACAAATGGCTCTGGTAGTACAAAGTGGGTCGTGCTCCTGCAGTGGAGACTAAAAAAGACTTGATGATGGTGATAAAGAACTGACTTATGAAAGAGAAGAAATAATTACTTAAAACATTTAGAAGAGCAGATCATCATCAGTTCGTGTAGGTGACACGGTCAATCGACCATGCACACCCTGGTGTTAAAGTTCTTCGGAACCGCCTCTCAGCCTCTGACGTAGTTCCTTTAACGACTACCACATGGCAGCCGGGACCAACGGCTTAACGTGCTTTCCGAAGCACGGAATCATCTTTCTTATCAGATAATCAGGTGATTCATGCCTACAATGTCCTAACCAAACTGGAAACAACTTTACAAAGTATGCTTCCCGTGGGAATCGAACCACGACCCCCGGGTCAACAAGGCAAAGTACAGAGGGCCACATAGAAAAGTTTACTAATGCCTGTGGCACACAGCCGCGAATGCGGAACGGAAGCGGAACTCGAGGGTATCACTGGCTGGTCACTTTGTTAATAACATGAAAAACGTCTACTGACTTAACATTAATATGTGGGAATCTTTCAGTGGCTATATGCACACATTTCATCATCATCATCATACCAGGTCTATCTTTAGTCTCCACTGCAGGAGCACGACCTTCTCTGTATTACCACAACCATATTTTGGCAAGAGCAGTCAGAAGATTTGGCCTACACTCTCCACGCTGGCCAGACGGGTTGGAGAGGTCTGTTTGATGTTTATAAGCTTTGTTTAGCTTGTGTTTCCTAAGTAGCTTTCTACGACATCCACGGGAAGACTTGAAATGGTCCTATTCTATTCTGCCGGAAACCACACGACACGGAATGCACACATTTGTTAACAGTTTATCATGCATAACGTATCTTGGGTATAGGTATGCACACATTTGTTCACAGTTTATGAAGCCCAAACATAGTAACTGTATGCGATACTGCATGTCGCATATACTGTTACTGAGTTTGGCCGCAGTTTTGGAGTTAAGCCAAACTGTAATATCATTCTATTTCAACTTGTCATTGCTTTATGGTAATAGAGCTGTTATTTTATTTCACTGCAGTTGAAGTTTAGCTGAATGGGAGTATGAGACTTGCATGAAGAGTACGTATTTTGAAAAATGATTCTGATTATATTATGTAAACGATTAGATAAAAATACTGTAAAGGAAACTTTTAATCTGATATCGATACATCAAATTTGGCCAAAATTTATAATTTTCGAGATTTTCAAACAAATGTTTTCAGCCACCGTGCAATAAGTATGGAAAAGTCAAAAATCTTTCATGTTCCCAACATTAGCCCCCAAGGAAATTTGAAATTTGTTCATATAAATAAATAAATATATATACGGACAAATCATACAGATTGAGCTAGCCCCACATAAGTTCTTAAGTAAGACTTGTGTTACGGGATACTAACTCAACGATACTATTTTTTATAACAAATACATATATGGATAAACATCCAAGACCCAGGTCAATCTGAAAAAGATCATTTTTCATTTTGACCTACCGGGGATCGAACCCGGGACCATCCGTGTCACAGGCCGTGTTGACCGCTGCGCCACGGAGCTCGTCATCATATTCATGGTCCGAGTCACCCCTTAAAGGGAATGTCGAGAAAAATGTACACGCTGTAGATACATATCTATTTTGTTTTGTCAGCAAACAATTCCTGAACACCCTTTTCTCTTAAATGAAATATAATCTAAGCACATTGTCAGCCAAAGGTTTTTTCTGTCAAATACAGCCGATCGGCTCGAGGGCCATGATTGATGTATGACGGCCAAAATCAATACCCTGATTGAGTTTGCTCCCGAATTTTCCTGGGACAACCCTTGTTGTGTGATGGATTGATATTTAAAACAATGATTGAAAACTGATAGCTGCCTTTTACTAGTGTTGTGACTGACGCGAGACTTATTTTGAGGCTCGATTCACCCTCGTATAATGTTATGAAGCAGAGAACTAATCTCGTTCGTTTTAGTTACTTGAATGCAATGGACAGAGGCTACAGAGGTAATTTTTTGTAAGCAGACAAAACCGATTCCTATGAAAACTTTCTAGAATGCGTGCAACATGTTCTAGATGTGTATATCTAAGAGCGTAAATTTAAATATAAGGATATGTTAGTCTAAACACCTTTCTCTGAAGGCGTATAAAATGGAAATGAAAAAGAAAACTGCGAAAAATAGATTTTAGGCCTCAAATCATTCGAGCTAAGGATACGAACGAACTCGCGGGTACATGCTCGCGGATGAGTGAGAGAGCCCAAACACGAAAATAAGTTTTCTGAATAGGTAATTATAACGTGACTAATAAGCTGTGACTCACGTTCACAGCTTACTAGCTCAATCTGTGTGATTATAACGTTAATCGAATAAAAAGCATTAATAACTGAACGCCCTTTTGGCTATATGAAATACTAAAGATTTTCTCGCGACTTCATCCGCGAAAAGAATAGCATAGTTTTAAAGATCTAAGCATATATAGACGGACAAACAGCGGAAAGCGACTTTGTTTAATATTGTAGTAGCAGCCCTCCCCGGCTGCGCCTTGGCATATATTATACCTATAAACCTCCCTCATGAATCACTCTATCTATTGGTGAAAACCACGTGAAAATCCGCGCAGTAGTTTTTGAGTTTATCGCAAACACACAAACAGACGCGGCGGAGTACTTTGTTTTATAATATGAAGTGATATATCCTAATACCACAAAAGAAAAAATCTACGTACAACCACAGACATGAAAAAGTATAGTTTTGTGTAAAACAAATATTAACTTGAGCAAGGGCTTAACTACGGGTGCGTATTGTTTGATATAATAACAAATTGACGAGCTCCGTGGCGCAGCGGTCATCACGCCTGCCTGCGACACGGATGGTCCCGGGTTCGATCCCCGGTCAGGTCAAGATGAAAACGATCTTTTTCAGATTGACCTGGGTCTTGGATGTTTATCTATATATGTATTTGTTATAAAATATAGTATCGTTGAGTTAGTATCCCATAACACAAGTCTTTCATAAGAACTTACTTTGGGGCTAGCTCAATCTGTGTGATTTAAAAAAAAAAAATTATATATTTTCATTTCAATAAAGTTCAAAAGATATAATGTTTACTTGATATAATTATTACTGTTTATATTCTTAAAAGCTATAATATTCATAAAATATTCAATTTGAAAACCATAAACTCATTTATTATAACGTTTATGAACACTAAACATCACCTGTCATACAAATCGTTCAGTATACATTCCATAAAATATAACAATCAAAACGAATACTATTTAAAATGTATATCAATAAAAATCTAAATTAATCAAATTGATTATGACAAGCGAGCGAGCGACGACCTTAGGTACGATAGTGACTGGTTTGGATACGCAACTTGGTAACAAAAGGTAGGTTAGGTTATGGTTAGACATAGGCCACCATATGAATATAGCGAGCGAAGCGACTGGTAAAAGAAGGTAGGTTAGGTTATGGTTACACATAGACCACCACATAAGCGAGCGAGCGAAGCGAACGCGCGACGACTTGGTGCGAAAGCGACTGGTTTGGATACGCGACTTGGTAATAGAAGGTAGGTTAGGTTATGGTTACACATAGACTACCATATGAGCGAGCGAGCGAAGCAAGCGAGCGACGACTTGGTGCAAAAACGACTGGTAACTGAAGGTAGGTTAGGTTATGGTTACACATAGACTGGGTGCGAAAGCGAATTAGTCACAAAACGTAGATTAGGATCTTCTATCACTTTATTTGTATTACCAATGATTATTATGCTTAATAATAAGTATATATTAGGTACGTTTATTATACGTAACAACAAATCGATTTGTAAAATTTTATAACGATAAAACTGTATATGAAAGGTTTGTTATGTTGAATAATTGTTTTATCAAAAGATTTTATTTTATTTCAAAATTATTTCTTCCGAATTTTATCTTGATTGATAATTATACTGACCAAAATTATATATTTCGTTGGTATTGATCTTAAAACATATATATTTTGTCTTTATATGTTATATTACTTACCCCTTTACTACTTTAAGCCGTTACGTTTTAACTCGAAATAAGTCTGTAATTAAAGGACTCGAGTCTCGAGCAAAAGTCTTTAACTCGAAAGTTCACCACACTACTTTGTACGCATACGCAAAAAGCCCATCTCATTTTCATATTTTTCTTTGATAAAAACAAGGTTATTTTCCTTTGTTCCAACGATTACAGAAAATCCAGAATAATGTTATTGGAATGGAATATGATTACGGATAATTTCCATTTAATAGATTTTCAAACCATTGATAGGGTTATTGCTTGCTTGTGAGAATAATAAATTTAAGTATATTGTAATAATACGGGTGGTAACGGTAAAAGTTGTATATTTTTGGAAATAAAAACCAGACTACGGTTTTTGGCAGTTTACATCCATCATATTGACTTTTTGCTGATGTCACATAACCTTTGACACTCTGGGGAAGAATACGAATCTGATGATACCTCACACTTCAAAATCCGTCTAGCCGTTAAGGCTACAGGAAGCAACAATGGTTATACATACTTTCATACATATTTACGTACTTCTTCTTCTTCTTCTTTCTACAGCTCACAACATCCACTGCAGGATATAAGCCTCCTCCAATGCACTCCAGCCATTCCGGTCTTTTGCCATTCTTCTCCACGTTGGACCCGCAACTTTGGCGATGTCATCGCTCCAACGAGCCAGCGGTTTTCCTCGGTTTCTGTATCCCGTCCTAGGTCTCCAGTCCAGCAACTTTTATATTTACGTACATACGCATGAAAACATTGTTCTCTTCATGGGTGGGTCAGTCGGGTAAAAAGTCTTCAGCTGTGCTACGTTGGAGCCCAATTTTCTATTATGACAGTATTGTTGCTGTGTTTATAAGGTCTAACTAGGATTGTGAGTTGACGTCGCTTGGAGAAAATGCGCTGTGCAGTTTGTTGCCGCTTCTTCTGCACTCCGCTTTGGAAGCGGCCTAAACTTAGCCATAAGTAATTATTGACGTCAACAAACATTTTTTGTTGTAAAAATTTTAAACTCAAATATGACAATTAATAAGTGTTCAAAGAAACCTATATTAAATAGACGATTGAATCTTGTGATATGATTTGGCTCAGGTTTTTACGGATGGATGTCTGCCTGCCGCTTACTCATCCATGAGTATCTCCATTCTGTGAAACGCTTTACGATTATTATAAAAAAAAATATTAATGAGGGAGGGACCACATGGAGGGACTTAATCTTTTTGTTTTACACATTCATCATAAAAGAGGAAAACAACCCAACAATAAAAAAATGTCTGTGGATATTTCATAGTGATTTGAATAGGATTGAATCTGAACTGTGGGCTACATTAATTAAACAATAATAAACAAAATAGTTATGTACTTTGATTAAAACAATAGTTATGTACAACAACAGGGTCGTTGTACTTAATATATAAATCCAACTTTAAGTTAAGTACCAAGGGTATACGAGTAAGATTGTATGAGCACGCTCACACGTATGAACGTACTTAGTACTACTTAGGCAGGCTTTGCTTGCCCATTTCGTATGATGAGTGAGAGTTTTATGTATATAACACCTCGGGGTGGAATAAACTCTTCCATTCTCGTAATTGGTTCAAAGTTAGCTAAGGGGAATGACCTGGGGAGATACAGCACCGGACCTAGTACTTTATAAGGGTAAGGGACGGTTGTTTTTCGGCGCCCTTGGTTGTTTTTGAACTGTCTTTGATTCCGTAACTCGAGAATTATTTACGTATTAAAATATGAAGTAACTGCCAATCTTTCATCTTAGTTTCAATCCTTTTATTCTGAATATCTATTAATCTTTATTTAAAACAAAGTCGGTTAGTTACACGGATGCACCGATATTATGGACTTCGAAGGGAAAATAAATCATGAACAATATATACGAAAAGTTTTCATATTCTTAGCGGGATGAACTTCGATTCCATTTTAGCAAGATGTGGGTTCGCAAATAGTGGTAAATTAGAAACAAATTTTACTGACTCAGAGATAGATATCCCCAAAGTACGTCGTCGTCCCCAACAGATCCACTTTTACAATGTGCAAAGAAAGAGAAGCAGTTACCAATGCCACACTCATGCTACCAGAAACACTCAAAATAGAAAAACAACATTTAGCTTATAATGATTTCAGGCTGATCTTAATATTAATGGCATAAGTCAATTCATAACCATCAGTTTCGAATTGCTGGTAGTTTGTCGATTTTACAAATATTTAAAAAAGTATGTATGTCGTTCAAAAAGAGATTCTTACATGTTATTAAGATTTAATTTAATCAATTTAGATTTAATTTTATATTATAAATATTATAAATATTTATTTATAAACAAATTAAAATAATTATTCTAAATAAAAAGTGACTTAAAAATACTTAAAAGGAAAATAATATTGAAACTAAAATAAAAAATAATAATAATTTAAATTTAAATTTAAATTTTAATTTAATTTAATTTTAGCAACCTTCATAGCTGGTAAATTCAGTCAGTCAGAGCGACAAGTCCAGTCGCTTTTCCCCTAGGGCCAGCGCCGTACATTCCGACCTAAATTACTTGAAATATATCTTGGGTTTCAGGGAAATTTCTATCTGTGAAGTTATCTTAGAGTCCCGTTTTTTGAGCATGACAAATTAAGGTCCTTAAGGAGTAATGTATGAAGGAATTAAATAAATTAATTGATAAGGGAATGTACAAATAAGTTGTTCAAGCAAATATATTTTGATTTTAGTTGTAATATAAATATTGTATATTGTTATATATCGGAACCACACGGCTAAGTTGTTACTTAGCCGTGTGGTTCCCGGCAGAGTAGAATTGGACCACTCTAAGCCTTCCCGTGGATGTCGTAGAAAGCGACTTAGGGATAACAAGCTAAAAAAAGCTCACTTTATACGTATGTACAATATAATAAGTGGACTTTATAATATGAAATAAATTAAACTAAAATAAACTAATTACATATTAAATAATTATGAAAAATTAACCTAAAACTAAACACCTTAAAAAATACTATAAAATACCTGAAATATATAATTAAAAGGAGTCCCTTTAGGCAAGGTTCCAAAGATACTGGCAGCATTCCCCCTTTGAATAGCGAGACTAATTCTTTGTCCGAGGTAGCTGCCGGCTCTTCGGTCACCTGTGATGTCGACTAACCTTTTTGCTATTTCCTTAAAAAGGCTTGTAGCGCTAGGACCCCACGGACCAAGGGTCTCGACACCGAATGGGACAAAATCATATTCGGAGCCTAGACCCCTGTATTTAGATGCTTTAGCTTTTTCAGCCGCTTCAAAAAAAGCTTATAAACATCAAAGAGATCTATCCAATCCGTGTGGCTAGCGTGGAGAGTGAAGGCCAAATCCACTAACTGCTCTGGCTAAAATATGGCTCTGGTAGTACAGAGAGGGTCGTGCTCCTGCAGTGTAGACTAAAAAAGACATGATGATGATGCAGATTGTAAAATGATACTCGTTACCTTTCCTTATAGGGTTGACTCAGACAGTTAATATAATTGACTTAGACTTAGGAAACACAAGCTAAACAAAGCTTATAAACATCAAAGAGACCTCTCTAACCCGTCTGGCCAGCGCAGAGAGTGTAGGCCAAATCCTCTGACTGCCTTGCTAATATATAGCTCTGGTGGTACAGAGTGAGTCGTGCTCCTGCAGTGGAGACTAAGAGACCTGATGAAGAAGAAGAAGAAGACAGTTTACATACACAACTTTTCCTATGGGACCAACGGTAGAACTCGAAAGTTTTTGAACTTTCCCATACTAATTGTCATGGCAGCTGAGCACTTGTATGAAATCGAAATTTTTTTGATATCCCAACATTGATGCCATTGAAAAACTTGTTCATATTAGCTGGCCGAGTCACCCCTAAGTCGACTATTGTCTACAATCAATTTACACGTTGTATATCACAGGTCTTTTTTAGTGTCGACTGCAGGAGCACGACCCTCTCTGTACTACCAGAGCCATATATTACCCAGAGCAGTCAGAGGTTTTGGCCTTCACTTTCCACACTGTAAAAACGACTGCTAAAGAGAAGTGTATTGTTTTTCATGACTTACATGCATATAAATGTCAGAAAGTAAATATGTACGAAGTTTCATTATTCCACAATAACTTTTAAAAGCTTTTACGGATTTGGAGGCATATATCGACCCCTCGGGCCCGAGTGACATAAGCCAAAGACAATATAATACTAACGTAATAGACTGCCCACCTCATACAAAAATATTGGACCAAATTAAGGTTGCGAAAAGTAGGCGAATGTATGGCGCAGGAGAGTTGCTTGCTACTCGATACTAGATGGCGGTAATCTGAGTTAGCCTTTAACTTACGAAATATACAGTGACATTTTAAAATATTACGCCTAAAATATTGTTATGAATTTTAATAAGATATATTTTGTGAATCATGTTTTTATATTCTCATAATACGGTGGATACAATGTTGTGTAGTTTCAAGTGGCGCCATCTATGCGAGTCTCTGAGAACAAATCGTACGATTAAGGCGTTGAGACCACATGCATAAGCTAAAATTTTCTAGTTAAAGCAGTCTTCTTTTATATTTTTTGAAGGAAAGATTTGTAAAAGCTTTGAATTGAGAAGTGGGCTTGTATAATATAAATTATTCGTCGTTATTCGAAAAAGAATCTTATTCTCTGGGAATAGAGTAAGTATTGAGTCGACGGTATTTAAATATATTATAAATTTAGGGATACTCGTTCACTGGAACAAAGTTGTGAGTAATGCAAATGATGATTCCGGGACATAACTCGAATTTTTGGGGCGAGCGGGGTAACAAGGATTACGAAGAAAGAGGGAATAGGATATGTTTTGGATTCTGTTGACGCATTCAAATAAGTAAGTTCCTGCCGTGTGGTTCCCGGCAGAGTAGAATAGGTCCACTCGAAGTGTTCCCGTGGATATCGTAAGAGGCGACTTAAACATAAGCTAAACAAAGCTTATAAACATCTAAGAAAATTCTCCAACCCGTCTGGCCAGCGTCGAGAGTGTAGGCCAAATCCTCGGCCTACTCTGGCTAATATATGGCTCTGGTAGTACAGAGGGTCATGCTTCTGCAGTGGAGACTAAAAAAGACCTGATGATGATGATTTAGTAAAAATACTTTATTACACTAAAATACATTTGGACATAGACAATGTACATGGAAATGATATAAGTAATAGCATAATAGGCGGCCCACAGATTTTAAAATATACATAATTTTTTGTGGTATTAGGTACAAATATTATGCTTTTGCGGTCTTTATGTGTATTTTTATATGTCAATAATAGTAGGAAATACAAGCTTATAAACATCAAAGACCAACAAAAAAAACAAAAAGTTAATGTTGCTATTTACAGAGAAGTGAAACAACTGGCGGAAGAAAGAGAGGAATGGAAGAAGCTCCACCGAGAAGAGCCCAGCTCTTAAATTTGATGATGATGATAAAACATCAAAGAGAGCTCTCCAACCCGTCTGGCCAGCGTTGAGAGTGTAGGCCAAATCCTCGGACTGCTCTGGCTAATACCTATATATAGCTCTGGTAGTACAGAGAGGGTCGTGCTCCTGCAGTGGAGACTAAGATACAATACTAAAGAGACCTAATGATAATAAATATATTTTTTTACTAGCCTTTTTTTCCCACTGCTGGGCAAAGGCCTCCCCTCTCTTTCGCCACTCATCTCTATCTCCTGCGATTGATGCCCAATTTGGATCAGAAGCCAATAGATCATCAGACCATCTTGTCCTTGGGCGGCCTCTTTTGCGACATAATAAATATTAAGCTTTTTTAATAGTTTTATGTTCTTGTTACAGAGAACAGAACATCCTAATTGTGAGAAAAGAGAAATATTTTGTATAATAATTGCCATATCAAAAACAAGCGATCTGTGTTGTTTGAAGCGCAAAGTTCAAATTTATGGGGGAGAATCCTGCTCATGTTTCGGTTACCTTCTAGAGTGCGTCTTGAGGAATCGTTAAAGGATTTTTTTGATTTTATTTTTGTATTGAAATTAAGTATATTATTTAGCAATTCTGTTAATTTTGAAAGTACTTATTAAAATGTCAAAATAATGTGTATATAAATATATCACTTATATAAATTGTTTTTTGGAACCTTCAAATTATATTTTTCTTGCGAAAAATCTATGTAAACAGGATTAAATTCGGTTTGAAAAAATGCGTCCGATTTCTCAAGCTACCGAATGGAATATAAATCTAATGAAAGTTACAGAAATTTCATCCGATGGTGATTTCATAACCTCATCATCATCTGAAAGTAGTTCCCGGTTGCAACCTCAGTTGGGAGCTCGAGGTCAACAAACAAAATTCATGTTCAACAAAATTATTTTGCAAACATTTTCGTCAGGATGCCTACCTAACGCCACTTCCTTGGATGTGACCTAAGACTTAACCTACAAAAGTTAAGAACAAATATTTACCCGCGTGGTTACTTAAGCCGTGTGGTTCCCAGCAGAGTAGAATAGGACCATGCAAAGTCTTCCCGTGTATATCGTAGACGGCAATTCAGGAAACATAAACTTTACAAAGCTTATAAACATCAAAGAGAACTCTCCAACCCGTCTGGCCAGCGTGGAGAGTGTAGGCCAAATCCTTTGACTGCTCTGGCTATTATATGGCTCTGGTAGTACAGAGAGGGTCGTGCTCCTGCAGTGGAGATTAAAAAGAGACCTGCTGATGATGATCCATGATTTGCCCGCGCCAGGAATTAAACCCGGTATCCCTCAAATAGTGCCAAGAAAATTATTATTAAGTAGTGGGAAATTATCTACAATTTCACTAGAAACGAGTATTTTTTCTTGTTACTACAGTAAAACTTCCAAAAAACAAATGTCGTATCCGAAAACATACAGGTAAGTATTCAGATATTAATTTGAAGGCAACGTCTGGCCCACGAGTGCCGGGCATGTAACATTCAGAAGAAATTGTCATTTACACGTAACAAGTTTCCTTTAGCCGGCACGGTCTCCTGAGGGATTAGGGATGTGTCTATATATATATCGATATTTTGCTAAGATTGCCGTTTATCGATAATATTCGTTTAAGATTTCGCTTCCATGCTGGTTTTTTGGAGAAAAGGAAAGACATAGACTATATCAGCTGCATTTTTTCCCATGCTGACCATAAAAGTAGATAAAGGGATTGATCGAAAATCTAAGGAATCACGTTATAGGCGACGCGACTTGCAATCCATCACTATTTAAATTCCACTTACTACCTTAACGCCCACTAACACGCTAAACGTAGCTTTTGGGTTTTATGAACTTGGGCTCTCTCTACCCCGCAAGGGTTAAATACGTGATTATATGTATGTATGTAATGTTTGGTCCATACGAGTGTCGGTAGTGCTCCTGCAGTGGAGACTAGAAGGACCTGATGATGATGAATGTCGGGACCATGTAACATTCAGAAGAAATTGTCATTTACACGTAACAACGTTCCTTCAGCCGGCATGGACTCCTGAGGGATTAGGGATTCCGGGCCAGCCGAACACGTTTGTATGGAAATGTCGATTATTTTAAGTGCCCTTTTTTCTCATTGGAAAAGTTGAGGGGCTGAGTTGCCGTTTCGATTGATAGGCGAGTTAAATTTACACTCTGTATATCGATGAAAACGTTTTAGTTTGGCCTATCGTATTTTGCTATAAAACAAAATTAGACGTTCAGAAATATTTAATTAAGTGGAAAATAAACATTAGATAAGTGGAATGAATTTTAAACGTTTCGCTGTAAAAAAATAAAATTGTCTGTCTATCAATGTCTCTTTTAGGGGCAGGCCAAGAACACAGGCTGGACAGAAATAAATAGGTCGAAACAAACGAAAGGAGATGGGAAAGAACTTTTCAGCAGTACAAGGTTAATTAAAAAACCTTAACGATCTAAAAAAAAGTGCCTGATAGACCGCGGGCAAAAGTTAATTTTTGCTTCTCATTGAAAATAGTTAATTCGTTATTTCAAAGAAGGAAAACAAAATATTTATTTAATATAGGTTTCTTTGAACACAATTATTGTTACATATTTGATTTATCAATTTTAGCAACACTAAAATTATTGACGTCCGCAATTTACTAATGGCTGTATCTGCGCAAATACAGCCATATGTAAATTAGTATAGTAAGTATCGATACATGTATCGACACTACTACGCTATCCTAACGCCATCCCTACTCAAGATAATACTATATCTATTCGCAAATAAGTACCTGTTCCTCCGGGAATATTCAAATTTCATTTCCAGAGATGTGCAAATTGGTGCGTAACGTATTCGCCTTATTCCCCGCTCAGTGTATAGATATGAATAAAATCAGCGTGTTTGCGCTTTTTCTGGGAGACCGAATATTTTTATACTGTGACGTAATTTTGTTTTTATATTAACCGACGGCGCTAGGAGGATTTTTATTATACAGTATAAAGTTATAGAAGAAAAGAAGCCCAGATCTATAAAACTTAAAGGCCACGTTTTGCATGTTGGTGGGCTTGTAGGTGGAGAACGGGATCACAATAGTAATGGATTACTAACCGCATCGCCTATTGACAGATTCCTTACGCCTTGATATCATTATCAGGTCCTTCCAGTCTCCACTGCAGGAGCACGACCCTCTCTGTACTACCAGAGCCACACATTAGCCAGAGCAGTCAGAGGATTTGGCCTACACTCTTCACGCTGGCCAGACGTGTTGGAGCGGTCTCTGTGGTGTTTATAGATTTGCTTAGTTTGTGTTACTATAGTCGACTTTGTTTAGCTTAGGTTGTTGTTGACGCCTTCATATTCAACGTGTTTATTGACGCTCAACTTCACTTAAGGGACTGTCAAATATGAACAACTTTTTCTATCCAATTTCCCGTACTAATTGCCTGGGGGCTGAACAAATTTGTATGAAAATGATTTTTTTACTTCCCAGAATTGATCCCTTAGAAAAAGTTGTTCATAATGTCGGTCCCCCTCTTTAGGGTATGTCGAGGGTAATTAACGCTGTATAGAGCAACTGGATAAAAAAAGATGAAAATCGATTTTTAAGGTGTTAGTTTGTTGATTTATTATGTATTTTCGACAAATTCTTCTGATAATGTACTCGTCAGTTACTCGGTCCGTTTCATACTTTCAAGTCGAGATAGTGAAAGCTAGCGAGCTCTGATTTACATAGACTGCGGTGACCCATCCGTCTTCGTAGCATGTCGTAGGTCCGTCGTAGTAATTTCGTAGCTCCGTAGCACTAATGCTACGATTTCTTTCCTGCTTACTTTGAAAAATTCACGTAATAGCCCTGATTTTTAACGAGGTTCGGGTACAACCCCCATCCGAAATAAATTATTTAATGATAAAAATTATTATTACTACTTAACTAATATTTTTGTGGGGTAAGTAATATAACATATAAACACAAAATATATATGTTTTAAGATTTATACCAACGGAATATATAATCTTGGTCAGTATAATTATCAATCAAGATAAAAATCGGAATAAATAATTTTGAAAAATATAAAATCTTTTGTTATAACAATTATTTAACATAACAAACCTTTCATATACCGTTTTATCGTTATAAAATTTAACATATCACTTTGTTCTTACGTATAATAAACGTAATATATACTTATTATTAAGCATAATAATCATTGGTTATATAAATTAAGTGATAGAAGATCCTAATCAACGTTCTGTGACTAAGTCGCTTTCGCAACCAGTCGTCGCTCGCTCGCTTCGCTCGCTCGCTCATATAGTGGTCTATGTGTAACCATAACCTAACCTACCTTCTGCTACCAAGTCGCGCCAAACCAGTCGCCTTCGCACTCAGTCGTCGCTCGCTCATATGGTGGTCTATGTGTAACCATAACCTAACCTACCTTCTGTTACCAAGTCACGTGTCCAAACCAGTCGCTTTCGCACCCAGTCGTCACTCGCTCGCTCGCTCATGTGATGGTCTATGTGTAACCATAACCTAACCTACCTTCTGTTACCAGTCACTTTCGCACCCAGTCGTTGCTCGCAAGCATAATTATCATTGGTTATACAAATAAAGTGATAAAAGATCCTAATCTACGTCATGTGACTAAGTCGCTTTCGCACCCAGTCGTCGCTCGCTCGCTTCGCTCGCCCGCTCATATGGTGGTCTATGTGTAACCATAACCTAACCTACCTTCTGTTACCAAGTCGCGTATCCAAACCAGTCGCTTTCACACCCATTCGTCGCTCGCTCGCTCATATGCTGGTCTATGTGTAACCATAACCTAACCTATCTTCTGTTACCAAGCGCGTATCCAAACCAGTCGCTTTCGCACCCAGGCGTCGCTCGCTCGCTTCGCTCGCTCGCTCATGTGGTGGTCTATGTGTAACCATAACCTAACCCACCTTCTGTTACCAGTCACTTTCGCACCCAGTCATTGCTCGCTCGCTTCGCTCGCTCGCTCATATGGTGGTCTATGTCTAACCATAACCTAACCTACCTTTTGTTACCAAGTTTCGTATCCAAACCAGTCACTATCGCACCTAAGGTCGTCGCTCGCTCGCTTCTCATAATCAATTTGATTGATCTAGATTTTTATTGATATATATTTTAATTAGTATTCGTTTTGATTGTTATATTTTATGGCATGTATACTGAACGAGTTGTATGACAGGTGATGTTGAGTGTTCATAAACGTTATAATAAATGAGTTTATGGTTTTCGAATTAAAAATTTTATGAATATTATAGCTTTTAAGAATATAAACAGTAATAATTATATCAAGTAAACGTTATATCTTTTGAACTTTATTGAAATGAAAGTATATAATTTGTTATTATATCAAACAATACGCACCCTAATAAGTGAGGTTCCTTATCACCTGTTTACAAGAATTGATAATAACTCATTAACACTATATTCGCGCTTGTCTTGGCGTAAAACTATAGATAAGTCGTGCGGCGTAGATGCAGCGCAGACATGGAACACTGTGATAGGATTTTAAGCCTTATTGCCATACAATAAACGACCAGAATCGCATGAAAAAATGCTACCGCAAGATGCCACGTGCTAGCAGAGGACGCGTCAATTTTTTCTTGCGATATTGTTCATGTTGATTATGACAACAATGCTTAAAATTCTATTATAGTGTCCCATGCCTGCACCTTATCTACGCCGTGTCTTGACTACCATTTGTATGAGCTTTTTGACCAAGTCGTGAACACTTCTGTCAATTTTTTCGAGCTGCCTATCTGACATAGCTTAAAAGCAGGATTTAAGATTGTCATTAGTTAATATTATTTTGGATATTCGGGCCTTAGAATCTTACCTGTCGCAGCTCCGTTGCTAGGTCAATCACCAGTTGATTCTGTTGCTTCTTGAAATCCAATGACACTGCAAGCTCGTGGGGTTCTGTAATGAAATAAAACGTTTTTTTTCACTAGCAATTTTCCTGTAACTTCGTTCACGTTAAATATTGCTTATGTCAGCCGCAGATAAATTAGCTTTATGGAGGTGAAACAATTTTGAAAATATGTTAATTACTTTCGGAGCTTCATCGTCATCATCATCATCAGGTCCTTAATCCAGTCTCCACTGCAGGAGCTTATTTAATGCTAAAAAGCATACAAAAAATTCAATATTCCCTCTTTATAATATTACCATAGATTTACGTACGGTCACCTCAGCATCAGGTCTTTGTTAGTCTCCACTGCAGGAGCACGACCCTTTATGTACTACTAGAGCCATGCTTATTAGCCAGGGCAGTCAGAGGATTCGGTCTACTCTCCACGCTAGTCAGACGGGTTGGAGAGGTCTCTTTGGTGTTTATGAGCTTTGTTTAGCTTATGTTTCCAAAGTCGCCTTCTACAACATCCACAGGAAGATTTAGAGTGGTCCTATTCTACTCTGCCGGGAACTACACGGTAATACGTTTACCTGCAAGAGTCTTTTCTTGGTGGGTTAGTCGGATAAGTAAGCGGTAAATGATACTAGCTATAATTCTAATACAGCTCGAAAACGCGCAAAATCTCCTTAGAAAACCATGCACATTCTAACAAATAAAAAAAATATATTGGCCTCCATAAACACGCCAGAGCATATAAACAATACATAATTTTTTAAGGACTTCTTGAATCAACAATAAATCTAAAATAACTCAAGGCAAGGTACATATACATTATAGCATAAATTTGATATACTTGAGTCTTTGTTATAAGGCAAGAAGTTATTTACAAAGGAAAATAATCCCACTTCAAAGTTTAAACAGTTTTGCTTCAGGCAAGTGATTAGTATTAAAGTTTTGATTGTTCATTAATTAGGCTATAAATACAACTTTGTGTAAACTTTGATCAAAGGTAGATGAAGTTAATGATTTAGTTCTCTGTTTACTTATAAATTTCTTGATAAAGAATAAATTTTGATTGGTGTAGTCTAATTCTTAGTCAAGTTAGTGGGCTGGACGTAAAAACTTCATTAAATCATACATAACATGAAAACACTTTCATATAAATTGTCGGGCTGGCTAAACAATTTTGTATAAAAATCTGCCAAGTGCGTGTCGGGCCACGCGCAGTGTAGGGTTCCGTAGTTGCGAATGACAACTTTGAGTTCTCACTGTTCACACTCGCACCTCACAGTTTAAAGACCAAAAACATTTATCAATGAAAAATGGTATGAAATTTTACATTTTCGAGTACATTGTTTGCCTATAACTTTTTAGTTTGTACTTAGTACTTAGCTCTGATAGTTTTCCTTTAAATTTCAGTTTATATACTATTTGAAAAATGGTGTTTTTAACCTCACAATATTTTTTAAAGACCTATTTAACAATACCCAACACGATGGGTTTGTATAGAAAAAAATTACTTGTATGGGAGATAACCTAAAAAAATATTTTTTCCCGATTTTTTTCTACCACTTTTTTGGCATGATTAATATACATATAAGTATACATACCCATACCAAATTAAAGCTTTCTAGTGCTTATAGTCTCTGAGTAAAACCGCGGACGGACAGACAGACAGACAGACATGGCGAAACTACAAGGGTTCCTAGTTTACTACGGAACCCTAAAAATGATGCTGATTCCCAACACTGGTACCGTAGGAAAAGTTGTTCATTTTAATGGGCTGGTTTCATGGTTTGAAGGAAGGATGAATTACGTAGCAGACTGTTTTTTTTTCAAACATACTGTGGTTGACTGACTGCCAGTTATTCAAGTATATTCAAAAAGTCTAGATTAGTCTAGACAAAAAAAGACTCAAATCTTTCCTCTTTGGGTGCTCCCACACAGCAGTTATATAACGTTATATAACAATGTGTAACACAATAACATTCTTGATATTGTACTCGTATGGTGTTATAGAATGTTATCGTTGTTACACATTGTTATATAACGTTATATAACTGCTGTGTGGAAGCACCTTTTATAATATTACAGATTTTAATTTAATAGGTGGATATAAGATACCTTCATAAGAATTGATGATGAAGACCCACAGCACAGTCCAGAGCACGAGGAAGGAAGCCAAGCCGAGCTGGCAGACGAGGCACCGGAAGACAATGGCGTAGATCGAATTACCAGGAACAACTTTCGCTGGGTACACCTTCAGCCAGCACGTCGGAATCTGGAAAAACATCTACATCTTTATTTCTTGTTGGCTGATTTATGACAACCTCCGTGGCGCAGCGGTTAAAACTCCAGCCTGCGACACGAGAGGTCTCGGGTTCGATCCCCGGTGAGGTCAAAATGAGAAATGATTTTTTTCAGATTAACCTGGGACCTGGATGTTTATCTATATATGTATTTGTTATAAAATATAGTATCGTAGAGTTAGTATCCCATAACACACGTCTCGAACTTACTTTGGGACTTGTTCAATCTGTGTGATTTGTCCGTAGATATTTATTTATTTATTCCCACTGCCTAGTAAGCAATATTATTTTTAACAGATTTAGCTTTTAAAACTCAAACGATAGTCAACTGAGGTGCTTAGAAACATTTTAAGGGATCCGTAGCAGAATAGCAAAAAACGGAACCCTTATAGATTCGTTCGTCCGTATGTCAAAGCCATTTTATTTTAAAACTATTAATAATTACACAGTAGAATTTTTTGTCAAAAATGCGGGAAAAGTTAATAATTGAGTTTTATATATGGGGATATATGAAACTGAATTAATATTTTCTTCTTTAAACCAGTACGTACGTGCTGTCAATAGATAGATGTTTAAAAATGATTTATTCTCAATGTCAATTTTTATAAACCGCAAATATAACTTTGTCATACAAATACTATGAAAAACAAAGTAATTTTGCTGGCAAAAAAAGACATTGGTATATTATAATCTATGCTTGCTACTACAGAGCTAAACCGTAATAAACTTTATTTCTTTTTCATAAAACCTATTTAATTATTACCTAGCTTAAGCTAGGAAAAAATAATGCCTGTCTTGTTCAGAATACTTTCACTTGAGTAGAAAACAGAAATAGTTGGTATTGTCTTTGATAATTACTTTTCTCCAACAAAGACAAATCGTTTCAGGAGTGCGAAATTCATTTCAACAACCATCCCACAATTCAGTACCTAGTAAATACACTTGGCTCTATTAAAATAAGTAGATTTTGGACTTATATCATTGAAACTAACGTGAGATAAATACATTATATTTAAAAACGGGTCACTCACGTGCTACTTTGTCGGGATTGCCGACTATAGTTTCGGACTCATCAGGAGTCCATTTTCAAGGCGAGTTCGGGATGCGCGACGCCGAAGTATCCCGGGCCCTTACTGCGTTTTCGCGGCGCGCCGCACGCAGCGCTGCTCGCTGGCTCCTTGTGGTGGGGATAGGAGGCTGCGCGGGCGGGGGATGTGGATGATGTGACGTCAGGGTAGTACTCGCATTGGTCACCGTGTCGTCATCTTCCGTGTCCGATGACGGTGCTTGTGTGTGGAAAGAGCTAATTGTGTCAGTCTCTATTGGCTCTGTGTGCTCCAAATTATCTTTCACTTGAAGAATCGGTCTCCAGGTTGCGGGTAAAGTCCATCCTATATCTCTATTGAAGTTTGGCCGACGACTGATCTCTATGGCCTCTCTTATTTTTCGGGGGAAGAAAGTCTTTTCCCGAGCCAAGACTCTAGCCTTATCAAACCGAATATAATGGTTGACATTAGACTCTAGCGTATGTTCGACGATGGCTGACGATGACGATGGAACTCGCCTTGAAAATGGACTCCTGATGAGTTCGAAACTATAGTCGGCAATCCCGACAAAGTAGCACGTGAGTGACCCGTTTTTAAATATAAGATTTTGGACTGTTATATCACTCAAGAGTTTCTGGAAACGATGCCGAAACAACTTTCAGACATAATGGTGCTTACTTAGCTTAACACTTCGTGACATTAAATATTTATGCAGTACTTTGACAGGGAACGTTTTTGTGTGTAATAGCAGTATAGTACCTACCCCATGGTACACTTTGTAATCTACTACAAGGTAGTTCAACTCAAGTTTACTATCAGGGATACTGCTATCACATATTATATAGGAAAAAAACCAGCCAAGTGCGTGTCGGGCCACGCGCAGTATAGGGTTCCGTAGTTGCGAATGACAACTTTGAGTTCACACTATTCACACTCGCACCTTACAGTTTAACGATCAAAAACATCTAACAATGAAAATAGTATGAAATTTTACAGTTTATAAGTTGGTTGCCTATAACTTTTTAGTTTGTACTTAGTACTCAGCTCTGATAGTTTTCCTTTCAACTTCAGTATATATACTACTGCTGTAATTTTTTTCACGTATCTATTTATAACCGTTTAGCAGATAGAGGGGGGGGGGGGGGGGGGGGACACACACACTTACCTCTAACAAAAATTCGCACTTTAAAACCAAATATTTCGGAAACGGATCCCTAAATCGAAAAATGGTGTTCTCAACCTCACAATATTTTTCAAAGACCTATTTAACGATACCCCACACGATGGGTAAATAGAGAAAAAAAAATTACTCCCCCATTTTACTTGTATGGGAGCTACCCTAAAAAAAATTTTTTTTCAAGATGTTATTCTATCACTTTTTTGCCATGATTAATATACATACTCATACCAAATTACAGCTTTCTAGTACTTATAGTCTCTTAGTAAAACCGCGGAGGGACCGACAGACAGACAGACAGACAGACATGACGAAACTATAGGGTTCCGTAGTAAACTAGGAACCCTAAAAATGGCTTTTGGTACACCTAAGTGGACAAGTAAAGGTGGACCACGGGCTACTGTTATTAATTCTGTGCCACGGGGTGGGTGGGAGTTTGCTAAAAATATTGTTAAAATCCCAATGCATGCTGCTTCCATTATGATATTCATCTCCTATGCGTCTATCTGCCATGCCGCTGGGTCATAAAAAATATATATTCATAATATTGCTAAGCTAGATCGAGACAGGTCTCACATTTTAGTAACGACAAGTATTTTTACAGACTGGTGCATGTTATGTACTTACTTAATTTATTCAATAGTACTAATAGTCTGAGCCTCGGACCTAGCTAGATCGACTTTTCACTCCTAAAAATTATTTGTACTCGAATAGCGAGTTTAGTATTATTTAAGGATATGATAAGTCTACACACGTCGAAACATTTGAAACACTACGAGACAGTTCTTCACAACCTTCGAGCAACACGGCCTCCGTACAAAACCCACATCATTTGTTTAAATGCGTGTGTCCGATCTTCTAACAGAATAACATCATTGGTTCGAACATTAAAAGCACTTACCTGTTGTGGAAATACTTTGTTGAGAGCTTGAATTGATTTATCCAGATTATTTTCTTGTACATCTTCGCTCGATCTTTTTTCATTCACATTCGACATTTTACCTATCCTACTATTCGTTATACTAAAAACCTTATCATTATTTGAATTCCTATTAATAAAACGATTTGTTTGAATATTTTCACATGTCCCTGGCAAAGATCTGTAGCCACTATTTTTATGTTTATTATTGTCTATATCAAAATCGACACTTTTGTTATAAAATACTTTACGTTTGACACTGAATGCATTGCCACGTAGTTTTAGCTCATTGTCAATAACAGATATTTTCTTAGGCTTTAATTTACCGACTTTTCTATAAAGGGGTCTCACGAAATCTAAGGTTTCGAACTTTTGTTTTAAGAATGTGTTCTTCATGGCTGAGCTGGGATTGTACTGGCTACCTAAGTGTTTACGTGGCGTGTTGGAAGTTTTGCGAAGTTGAATGCTCCGGAAGTAATTGTCCATTGATTGCTGCAGTTCAGTGTTCTGAAGAAAGTTGGAAGCCACAGGGAAATGAAGAACGTAAACAGGTACTTTTGGTTTTGTTTTTCTAGATTTATCATCATCATCAGTGACATGCTAACCACCTTAGGAAACAGAATACAATTTTCAATGGATCTTTACTCCATAGCCGTTATTCGATAGAATATGTTTAAATGTAAATAATTTTTTGGGCTGAGTATTGGATGACTTGTACCGCATTTGGTGCCACATAATACAGGTGGTTCCTGGCAGAGTAGAATAGGACCACTCCAAGTCTTCCTGTGGATGTCGTAAAAGGCGACTTAGGAAACACAAGCTAAACAAAGCTTACAAACATCAAAAATACCTCTCCAACCCGTCTGGCCAGCGTGGAGAGTGTAGGCCAAATCATCTGACTACTCTGGCTAATATATTGCTGTGGTAGTACAGAGAGGGTCGTGCTCCTGCAGTGGAGACTAATAAAGACCTGATGAAGAAGAATGAAGAACCACACAAATCACTTAAAAATGAAGACTTGTCTACATTAAGATTTTAAATAGAGAACCAAAGTCCCCGTATTACATTCGATGTTGTATCGCAATTAAAATATCCGTCAACATTCCGACAGAAAAAACTTCCGAAGCCAATTTGTCCGTCGCGGGCCAGTGGAAATTGTGAGCAGGGAGTGACGGACCACATAACACCAATTCAATTTAAACTTTGTTTCTTGCGGGTTCTGCTGATAGGTTTCTGTGGATACGACAAAAATTTCAGTACTAATATATATAGCAAACATTATTCCAATACTGCCGATTGTTTATGGAATAATTTGTCACCAACCTTCGATCAAAGGACCAACTCATATTAAAGTTTGGTTTTAAAAGGGAATCCCTGTCTATATCAGGATTTTCTTTTGATTTCTCAGATTTAATAAACAATTTATCGCAAATAGAGATCAAAGTCCCCGTATTACATTCGATGTTGTATCGCAATTAAAATATCCGTCAACATTCGCACAGATAAAAACTTCCAAAGCCAATTAGTCCGTCGCGGGCCAGTGGAAATTGTGAGCCGGGAGTGACGGACCACATGACACCAACTCAATTTAAACTTTGTTTCTTGCAGGTTTTGCTGATAGGTTTCTGTGGATACGACAAAAATTTCAGTACTAATATATATAGCAAACATTATTCCAATACTGCCGATTGTTTATGGAATAATTTGTCACCAACCTTCGATCAAAGGACCAACTCATATTAAAGTTTGGTTTTAAAATGGAATCCCTGTCTATATCAGGATTTTCTTTTGATTTCTCAGATTTAATAAACAATTTATCGCAAATAGAGATCCAAAATCCCCGTATTACCTTCATTTTGTATCGTTATTAAAATATCCGTCAGCATTCCCACAGATAAAAAACTTCCAAAGCCAATTTGTCCGTCGAGGGGCCAGTGAAAATTGTGAGCCGGGAGTGACGAAACACATGACACCAACTCAATTTAAACTTTGTTTCTTGCGGGTTCTGCTGATAGGTGTCTGTGGATACAACAAATATTCCGATACTGCTGAATGTTTATATGGAATAATTTGGACATTGTGAGTTAGGAGTAACAGAGTACATAGCACCAACCTTCGATCAAAGCACCAACTTGTATAAAACTTTGTTTCTTAAAAGGGAATCCCTGTCTACAACAGGATTATCATTTGATTTTTCAGATTTAGTAAACAATTTATCGCAAATAGAGATCAAAGTCCCCGTATTACCTTGGATGTTGTATCGCAATTAAAATATCCGTCAACAGTCCCACAGAAAAAACTTCCAAAGTCAATTTGTCCGTCGCGGGCCAGTGGAAATTGTGAGCCGGGAGTGACGGACCACATGACACCAACTCAATTTAAACTTTGTTTCTTGCAGGTTCTGCTGATAGGTTTCTGTGGATACGACGAATAATCCAATATTGAGTATTTTCATGTCGAACCAATTTGCATAATTATTAGTTGAGCCTTAATAAGTGACAGACGACATGACAACAACTCAATTTAACATATATTTCTTGCAATTTCTGCCGATAGGTGTCTGTGGATAGGGCAAACTTTACATTCGTACAGTCCGAATCAAACTTTATAGCAGCTCGGAACATCGCGTGAGTCGATGCGCAGTACACACTTAAGGGGGAACACTAGGCACAGTAGCGACGCCAATCATTTTATTCCTAATACTTTACAAATAGAAAGGAATTCAAGAATATAAACAATACAAGCCTTAGTAAATAACCTGAAGTATTTTTTGAATCATGTTTATTACTATCGGAATCAGTGATAATTATGAGAATCTGATTACCGCCAAAAACGGCCGTTTTTGGCGGTTATCACTTTTTCTCTCAATGACTGATTCTCATAATATCAAAACATGATTCCAAAAATACTTCAGGTTATTTACTAAGGCTTGTATTGTTTATATTCTTGAATTCCTTTCTATTTGTAAAGTATTAGGAATAAAATGATTGGCGTCGCTACTGTGCCTAGTGTTCCCCCTTAAGCGGGGCGCGCACGGGGAGGCGGGGCGCGTTCTGCGCAACTCGCAGCTAATATCCGAGCCACCACAACGTTCGATTCGGACTGTGCCTGTTTATATGTGGAATAATAGAACTCACTTGATATATCGCTGTGTGGTTCCCGGCAGAGTAGAATAGGATCACTCCAAATCTCCCCGTGGATGTCGTAGAAGTCGACTAAGGAAATAAAAGCTAAACAAAGCTATAAACATCAAAGAGACCTCTCCAACCCGTCTGGCCAGCGTGGAGAGTGTAGGCCAAATCCTCTGACTGCCCTGGCTAATATATGGCTCTGGTAGTACAGAGAGGGTCGTGCTCCTGCAGTGGAGACTAACAAAGACCTGTTGATGATTGATGATATATTACGTACTCGTACACTTCTACATTTCTAGGGGTGACCTTTGACTAATCCATTCTATGCCTGATTAGCATTAATTTCGGATTAATTTGCACAAATGATAATTACGCCTAATGCGAGTAAATATGTGCTTGCTAATGCATTTAGTATAATCTAGTCAGGTTGCAGGTAACAATGGAAACTGGTTCGGCTAATGTGGTAAAATAAATAGATAAATTTAGAATATACAAAGCCTAGATAAACTTTATTAACCTTAAAGCGTAGAAAAAAGTTGTGTCCAACTCATAGTCTATCATGCAAACACATAGCTACCAATTTGACGGATTTTGATGGATTGACAGAACGCGTGTGTTTACAGAAAGCTGTTATGCCACAAGCATTGAAAAATTGGTCAGATAGGTCAGATATTAAATCATTGACATAAAGGCATGACGGCGTCTAGAAGTATATAGACAAGTAAAATAAGTACTGACCATTAATAACATAGCACCTATAAGATTTTAAACCAAATACCTACTTATACATTTCCTGAATGACTGACTGACGGATCAACGCACAGCCTAAACCGCTGATCGTAGACACCTGAAACTTAGAATTATACCTCTTCCGTTTGCACCTTATGGGAACGGAACCATAAAATGGGTAAAATCACCTCTTTTTTTAATATCCATCCAAAACCCGAGAGGCCGTATCAACGATTATTCCCGATCTGTTCCCGATAGCCGGAATAAAAGTCCTCGACAGACGAAATTGTTTTGCCGCCAACATTCACTTCCAAGTGTTTTCCGAACTAATAAAAGAAAAGATCTTAGATAGTGTAAAATTTTAAAAAATAACAAATATTCTTAAATAAAAAATCTTAAGTTAAATAGCTTCCACGCTGGACTGGAAGGAAAGAAAAAACGTAGAATGTACCAGCTCTCTTCCCGCGCAGATCGTAAAAGCCGATCGAGGAAATGGGCGTAAGGAATCATCTCAATAGGCGATGCGGCTAGCGACCCATCACTATTTTGATTCCGTTCTAATCTACAAGCGCACCAACATGCTAAACGCGGCTTTGAGGTTTTATAGCCCTGGGCTCTGTCTATCCTGCAAGGGAAAAAAGACGTGATAGTATGTATGTATGTAACAAATATTGATCATCACTAATAAAAATAACGTTAACAAACTTAAATAACAACTCGATTAGTCTCTTTAACTTTCTGTCAAAGAGGCTAATCAAGGTATCACGTGACCAAAGGGCTGGCAATTACTTGGCACAAAGGATAAGCATTGCCATTCAACGCGGCAATGCTGCCAGCCTTTTGGGCACGTTAGCGCGAGGTGATGGTTTGCATGGACTATATAATCTGTGAATATTTTAATTAGTTTTAAGTAGTTTTAAGTAATTATCATTATTCTGTTCATTAATTTTTTCTCCTCGCATAGAGGTACGACAAATACGCGGGCCATCGTCAAGCGTAACAGGGGGAACTTATTATATGCTGTAAGTTGACGTGAATGTCGAAGAGCTAAGGAACTTCCGTGTTGCGGCATGTATTAAGAATTACGCCTTTTTGGATTAAGGCGAAGTGAGTTCATACACTAGCGCCACCCAGCAATTAAATCTATGAGTCCTAAATCATATCAAATTTAAAAAATCTGTGGCTGAATGCCCTAGTAAATTACTTGAAGTATTATTGGTACAAGTTTTCACTATTTTTGATTTGATGAATTAAGAGAACGAATTATTACCGCCAAAAGTGGCCACTTTTGGCAGTAAAAATTCGTTCTCTTAAACTTAGATTGTAATATCTATGAAAAGTAACAAAAAGTACTAACTACAAGTAATTTACTAGGATTGTCCCAGCTATTACATTCTTTAAATTTGATTTGATTTAGAAGTTGCTGGGTGGTGCTAGTGTGTGAACTCACTTCGCCTTAAAGCGAGTGTGTATGCTGGTATTTATCCAGTATATTTAGGCTGTGGGCCAAGGTTTTTGGTATGATTTTGCTCGTTTGCCCGCGGTTTTGCTCGCGTGATGTATAGCCTATGTCCTTCTCAGTACCCTAACCTATGTATATACAAAATTTCATGATGATCGAAACAAGCTCACTTTCGCATTTATAATAATAATTAGATTGTAACATTAAAGCAGAAAAAGAAAATAAAGAAATAGACAATAATGAAATAAATATACCTAATCATAAAAGCCGTTCAGTTGAAAATAGTTTCTTTCGGCGTTCTTTACTGCAGTGGTCGGTTACGAAACGCTAGTAGTATGTAGCTTTTGAACAATAAAATAAATTAATACGTATTATTCAATAAGATATTTTAAATGTGATTTTACATAGAGCGTGTAAATTGACTCTTGACTTAACCTTAAAGGGGTGACTCAGACCGTTATTATGAATACCGTTTTCTATTTTCAGTTAACCATACGAGTATGTAGATAACCTTTATGGACAAAGCGAAGCTTTAATTAATTACTTTTATGTCGTCATGTCGGCGTATAGGACATTGGAACCAAAATAATTTTGTCTTGATCCTTTTATCCTCCTAGGGGTAATTCAAGTATTACGTAAGCAGAAAAATTCCTGATTTTAACCCCTCCCCCTCTTGTCAGCCAAAGTAAGAAATCTTACTCCCTCCCCCTAAGCTTACGTAAACATTTGTATCAGTTTTACAAAAAATGTTAGTGAATTTTTTCGAAATGTTGCTTATGTCATCCCCACGTCAACCCCCATGTCATCAAAAATAAGCCAAGCCTGATCCCCCCAGCCCCTTTCACTGCTTACGTAATATTTGAATGACCCCCTATCCGTCGAACGGCTTTTGCGAATTGCGCAACGATACCAAAAACTGGCATATTTGTTTTTTCTCTCGGACATCATGGAACAACAAAGCTGGTGCTGCGGGCGAGTCGACTTCCACGCGGCCTGCTTCTGTCACCGAACTGCTGACCAGATACGTGTGCTCCGTGTGTCTCAGTGCCTAAGTTAAGTTTAGTCCAATCTGCATATCATGCATATCACGCGTGTTGTAACGCAACCGACGAATTGCAACACTAGCGTGACGTCATAGCCCGCCCCACTGCCTGCCACATCGCTGTTGTATTCGCCGCTGCGCGCTCCGCCGAGCGAATCCGTCACTTTTTGTCGATCAGCCGACCGAACAACATAAGTTTAGCCACTATGCTGTAATGCTTGATACTAGTCCCTAGTGGATTAAAATGCGTGTTGTTATACCCCAGCTCTGTGTTTAAGTTCAAAAGCCTGATCATCAGTGACCCTGCCTCGTCATTTCTGTAACAGTGTTCAAGATCAGTGGCCTCCTGCCCATGCTGACACCGAAGAAGAGGAAGGTGTGATGAGACTGATTGGTTTGTGTAAATATCGTTATTTTATGCAGTAAAATTAATTCCTCTTTCAAACAGAGACAATTATTGAGTCCATTTACAAGTTGGCTAAGACTAACGCACTGCGCGCACGGGTGACTTTTGTCACGGTGACAAAAAAGTGTTTGTCACGTCTTCCTCGTGTCTCCGTAATGTCTCCCAAGCGGAGTTCGCTCACGGTAGGTGACAGTGACAAAGCTATGGTAAACCATGAAACAACCTTTTAAGTTATCAAAGAGTAATTACGTGGTATTTGAATTCTCTTTGGTCATTTGTCCGCATGGATTTCGAACAGACGGTCGTTGTCTGCGAACTCATCTCTTGCTAATGAAACGTAGAATAGAATGCTGGGTACACAACACACTCTTTGGAGTGACAGGTTACTTCACTAATTGTTTAATAAAACTCAAGAACATGGAAATAAATTTTTCAAATATTTTCTATTGAATGTTGGAAGTTTAGAAGAATCCCTATTCCTTCTTCTTCTTAACTTTCAATATAAGCGGTAGGAATCATGTCAATACGCGATGTGGCTAGCAACCCATCCCTATTTTGATTCCGTTCTCTACATAGGTATTAGCTCACTAACACGCTAAACGTGGCTTTAGAATTTATAGACCTGGGCTCTGCCTACCCTGCAAGAGAAAATACGAGGTAGTATGTAAGTAATAATGTTCTGATTATTTTTTGGCATGGTAGAGACTTCAAATAGATCGGGTAATATTAGGTAGGTAATATATTTAATGAATAAATAAATATATTGTCTTTGGTAGATAGGTTGTTTACTGAGTGAAGTTTTTGATTTAATAAAGCATTGCTTATTCTTGTCCGTTGAAATAAATAAATGATTCAGTTTATTTTTTGCTTTCAAGTATAGTCGCTTTTTTAAGTCGGTAATTTTTTTTGTAATATAGTTTTTTCCACGTAGAGTAACAATTTTGACACCCGTGCGTGCACGTCTATTACATAAAATGTCTATCGTAAAAGTTTTGTCGCCGGCTTGTTCGCTGGTCAACGGACAAAAAAGTCACGTCACTGTCAAGTCGCTTCGTGCGCGCACCTATGGCCAAAGAATATGTATCCTCATAGAAGGAGCCTCAAGGAGTAAAAACGTACACTGTCATAGACAAAAGAGTTTTGACTAGAGATGTGACAGTCATATATTTGATGCCGATATCGATAGTGGTCTTTTTGTCTATGGTGAAATTATGAAATCATTTTTATAAAAATAATCAATTAATTAACACTTTCATGAAAATTACGCATAAGGAGAGTATGCATTTGGAATGGTTATATGGATATGAAATAACAATGGAAGTAGTAATGAATATGAATGATTGCACAATAACAAAAAAAAACATAACATTAAAACTGGAAGAAAAAATTTCTGCAAATTGGATATATTTCCAAAACTAAACAATAGGGTGATGGAGACATAGTAATGAGTATTTCTCTGCACTCGATTTTCGATGTCTGGAGGTTTATTTTCGAAATGAATGTTACAAAAGAGAAGAAGTAGGGTTACTGATGATAAGGCTTTTGAAATTAAACACAGAACTGACGCATAACAACACGCATTTTAATCCACTAGGGACAGTATCGACGCATTACAGTAAAGTGGCTAAATTTATGTTGTTCGGTCGGCTGCTTGGCAAAAAGTGACGTGTTCGCTCGGCGGAGCGCGCGGCGGTGAATACCACGGCGTTATGGCGGGTAATGGGGTGGGCTATGACGTCACGGCAGTGTTGCAATTTGTTCGTTGCGTTACATTAAGTAATATAACTTATTTTAAAGCATTTTGAATAATATACTATCTGGGATAAATAAGGCCTGTTAATTATTAGAATCTAAACGTATAAAAAAATATTTGAAAATTATCATCATCAGGTCTTTATTAGTCTCCACTGCAGGAGCACGACCCTCTCTGTACTGCCAGAGCAGTAAGAGGATTTGGCCTACACTCTCTACGCTGGCCAGACGGATTGGAGAGGTCTCTTTGATGTTTATAAGCTTTGTCTTTGATGTTTATAAGCTTTGTTTCGTAAATTATATCGCGCCCATATAGTTTTTTTCCAGTAAGTACAGTAAAATGGCCAGTACTTTTTGGTACCTATATAAAAGTTCGAAAAAATGTAAAAGATAAAATTGCGAGGTCTAACGCTCACAGAGCTACTAGTAATATTAGTATAGAATAGCTTTCGTTCCTTTAAAATCTATGGACGTTTCGTCCACTACTCCCACTCATTTATTCGGAAACTGAACTGGTTGAAAGCTTCCCTTGTCCTGCTCCATTCTACAGGTTTGAGAGGGAAGGAAAAAACAGAATGTACCTACTGCTTGGTTTATGCATAGCCTCAGATTACCCCACTTAGTAACCGTAACAACCAAAAGTAGGTATATGATTATCGATAATTTGTACTATGGATATATTTTGACAACACTATTGCTAAAACACTTATTCATACTTTAAACCACATTTTATTCAATATTATTACTTTAAAATAGTATAAAAGCATTATGTTTGTATATATTCTTTGATTTTAATATAAAATAATAAAAACTATCTCTGTTTATCAATGGAAAATGGTGTAAAATGGTGTAAACATTACTTACCGATGTAAGCTGGTATTTTCGGAGTCATTTTCTTTTTTCGAAGAATGGGTTTTACATCCTACTATGGCACAGGACATTGTTTATTAAATGCTATTCGGTTTATACATTCAAACTGCGAAATTACACTTGTTTTAAATCGAAAACTTAATTTTTCCTGACCACTTCGAATTCAGACAAACCGGCGAATTATACGACTAGTTTATGATGAACATAGCAATTGACAATTACCCTTTCAAAACTGTCTTTTCAAATTGGTCGCTTAAAGATATTAAGATATCAAAAGTGACATTTGAAAAGTATGTGTTGGCACTTACTGATAAACCTATATTCGTCTCTTTCTGACATACTTTAAAAAGAAAGAGATGAATATATAGCTGAGAACTACGCGGTTTCTATGAGAATACATATTCTTTGCCTATGGCGCACCTCCATACATCTCCATTGACAGGGTGACGGAAACAAAAAAGTCACGGTGACAAAAGTCACCGGTGCGCGCAGTCCCTAATAATGCTTTGTGTGACAGGATAAGATATTTTTCCTTTGACAATATAGCAGCTTTAAAAACCTCTATGTAAGTATCTTTATAAAGGGATTATATCCACGCAAACAGCCGTAAGTTTTGATATCTAGAATTTCAGGCTCCCAAGTAGACATTCTTTGAAAAACTAAATCCGTATTTTATTCTTAAAGAATGATAAATAACACACTGTAGAGAAGATTTTCTTTATATTTGTACCTGCGAAGATTTTCTCCTTATTTCTGTTATTCTGTAAGCTTATTGTGTATTTCAAAGAATAATCTCCTTGTGTGAAGTGAGACAGGCGTGTCGCTGAAAACGTGTATTGAGTGTATTGATGATAGATTTTTTTTTAGTTATTTAATATCTTACTCTATTCTTACAGTTTCACCCAATTCAATAGAGTAATAGAGTAATTAATTATAACATGACAACCTAATCATAATAAAAACTTAATTAACAACATTGCAAAATTACATTCATTATAAATCCCTATTCTTTCAATATTCTTACATTGTAACACAGGTTCTTATATGGTAACACACATCATTGCCTTTGTGAACTCATTCAAGGTACAGCTGAAAATATCTATATTGATAAATATAAGGTACTGGTGGCAAATACGGCCTACTTAATGTCGAACCACTGTAAATCATTATTGCTTGAAAAAAGCAATATTTTGATATCAGTTTGTAATGCTTCCTGTAAATTTAAACATCTTTATAAATACAATACATGAGTTCATGCGTCATAATTTTTACTACAAATTAAACAAAAATCACGTACAAGGCAGTCTTAAAAGGCCCGGGTACTTTATTAAAGTCCTATGCATTTTCGTGTTTTCGAAAAAGTGTCAAACCATTAGAAATTATTTCCCAATGTATCTTTCATCGTTGTTTACTTTAATTAGGTATTATTGTTTATGTTTCAACAACATTTTCAACAACTGCCTCCGTGGTCCAGTGGTTAAGGCGTTCGCCTTGTTGACCCGGGGGTCGTGGGTTCGATTCCCACAGGAAGCATACTTTGTTAAGTTGTTTCCAGTTTGGTTAGGACATTGCAGGCATGAATCACCTGATTGTCTGATAATAAAGATGATTCCGTGCTTCGGAAGGCACGTTAGGCCGTTGGTCCCGGCTGCCATCTGGTAGTCGTTAAAGGAACCACGTCAGAGGCCGAGAGGCGGTTCCGAAGAACTCTGACACCAGGGTGTGTATGGTCGACTGACCGTGTCACCTACACGAAATGATGATGATTTTCAACAACATCGGTTTCTGTGAATGGAATAGGCTTTATTGCGCATTGCACATGGCCCCTACTCACTGCACACAAAGGGATCTGGAGGAGGCAAATGACCGGGCAGTGGCCTTAGCCGCATACTGGGCAAATGTACTATAAAGCAGGACATTGCGACTCGAAAAGAAGAAGAAGAAGAAGCTATATTTAGTGACGCATTTATCTACTCAGTCTTACTAATCCTAGTCTGGACTTTAATTAGTTTCAGGATTAATTTAGACTAGCAGTCCTCCTCGGCTGCACCGGGCATATATTATATCTTATAAACCTTCCTCACGAATCACTCTATCTATTGATCAAAACCGCATGAATATCCATGCAGTAGTTTAAGAGTTTATCGTGAATAGACAGATGCGGTGGAGATTGTTTTAAAATATTATATGTACACAACAACTATTTTAAAAGAAATTAACAAAGTCATCTAAATATCTAGAACCAAATGATGTTTAAGGGTGCTCCTTGGCCATTTCGACTATGTTTAACCTCTATAAACATGGTCAAACATAAAGCATAATACAAAAAAAAAAAAAAACATAAATTGAACAATGGTTTTTAATGTTTACTTGCTGAGGAAGACTTTTTTCTAAAGTTCATAGTTTTTTAGAAAAAAAAAGTACCGCGTACAATGCGCATACATCGATTTTTATTGCAAATATTCATTAACTACGTAACTCTTTGTTTTAGAGTCACGCAATTTTTTTGTTCAATACAATACCTATCAACCTACAAACTCTCCTGAGGAATTTTTATTTTACAAATTATTCTTCTTTTTAATATTAAATTTCTGTTATTTAATATTTTGAATGCGCTCGGCCGACGGGCGGCACTCGACCGCTGACTTTCTGACGGGGAACTAAAGTTCAAAACTCGGCCCATATCCTGAAGGTCATGAGCGCATGTACGAGCCTTAAGCACAGACATGAAAAAAAAAAATTATTATCTTATATCTGTGTGTTTAAGACAACTCCTTCTATTTGCAGAAGTCGGCTATGAAAAACGAGTAGACTTTTGTTTTCTATTACATTTTCAATAAAATGAACGATGAATTCGTAACAGAGAACAAACTGATCATGTCTGAAATTATTGATTTTTTAGTTCCGGGAAATGCCACGCCTATACTAGCGCTGCGACGCGGCTGTCAAAATAGGAAATAATTTGGAAAATTTATTTGAATAAATTAAATGATTTGTGATATTTATACCTGAATATCAGTTTTATTTAATTCGTGTATTTGTTATGTAAATTCAGTGAAAGTGAAAGTTTAGTGTTGTGTTTATGCGAAATATGTCGGTTACTATCGTTCTATGACATTGTTTATGGTAAAACATTTGTGTCATATCTAAATTGTTGTAAGCCACATTTCAAAAGTTTAAAAATTTTAACTTTACCATCTATATATATTTTAGAATCATGTAAATTTGTCCGGAAAAATCCACAATTTTATACAAAAAAAAAGAAGACTTGCCGCGACGCTATCCTACAAGGAAGAAAAATAAACTTATTATGCCAATATCAAAATTGGAAATTTTCAGTTCTGGCCCATTAGCCATGACAACAAAAATATATAATACTTTACCCGATACTTTAAGAGTGGAAAAAAAGGACTCAATATTTATTAAAAAGATAAAAGAATTATGTTTAGATAAAAGTTATTACACAATTGACGAGTTTTTAAACGATACTGAATTAAAGTGACTGTAACATACTTGACATATAATACAACTAATAATTCTATATATACTCACAAAAAAATACGACATAAAACTACATTGAAAATTGCCTTATATTTAACATTAAAGTGACATCAAATAATAAATGTTAATAAAATCTATCTAAAAAAAAAAAATTACAAGTAACTAATTATATAACCATAAAGAGCAATCAAAAAATCAAGTAAGTAACACATATTAAACATATATACGATAAATTACTATTATTTCTTATTTTTTTTTTTTTAAATATAATTATATTTTTTAATATCTTATAGTACAAAACCCATTTGCCATTCCAAATTTTATTTATGCGATGCCCGACAGGGTTCATATTGTACATATTTAATATAATTACAGTGCAGTGACATTATTGTAAGAGCTGATGTAATGTACAATACGAAACGCAATAAAGAAATTGAATTGAAAATTGATCAGTGAAAAGGATTTCATTTTGCCTAAAAAATTATTGGCTTGTAATTATTCTCCAAGTGTCGAAATGTGTAATTCCTTTTACGAGTAAATATAAATTTTTGATTCTCAGCAAAAATTAACAAAAACTATATTAAATTTGAAAAATTATGGTCTGAAATATGTTGTTTTATAAACGTTGGCAATAAAAACCAGCCACCGGAAACTTCTATTGGTCAAGTAAAGTTTTTTCTGTACTGTATTCTACCGATTATTACCCCGTCTCCTCAGACCGCGGCCCTGGAGTGCTATTTTTGAACGCGTGACTCACTAAACGAGTGATTGACGTGAGTGTTTCCAAAAGGCCGCATTTTTTAATCGTTAGTTGGCGAGTGATTGCAACGAGCGGTTGAGACCGCTCGTTTCCGCAGGCGACGAACGCTTTTATGTCAAAGTCACTTCCTGTCATTTGAAGTTCCTATGTCCTGTCTTGATTTTACGTTCCGTTTGACGCTACACTTCTTAAACATTTTAAAAATCCTTAATAACCTTACAAAAGTTCATAAAAAAAAATTGCGTGAAATAAGAAGAAATGAAATATTTTTCGTTGAAGGTTGGCAGCACTACAGTTCAAGCGATGGTTTAGAAAATATGGCAAAATGGCATTTCCTGACTTGGAAGACGAGTGTGACTTGTAGTCGTGCACGACTTTCGTTTTAGTGAGTCACGCGTTCAAAAATAGCACTCCTGATCTTTCGATCGATTAGTCATCACAAAAGTTGACGCGACCTTACAATATGGTATGTTATCGTGTTTATGACCCACAGCCGGCCTTTTAATATTTCATTCGGCAATAAAATCAATAAGCTGTAAAGCTGTAAGACTTTCTCTGTCTTATTATAAAACGAGGACTAACTTTAGTACCTGGTTTAAACCGTTATCCACCCAAAACAAATTGACAATGACAGTTGTGGAAACGTCAAAGTGATAGGTGATGATTTATTTTGGTCGGATAATGGTTTAAACCAGGGTGTCAATTTTTGAACCAATAGAATCGATCCACCACTCGTTGTTAAGCTTTCGCATGGTGAATCTTAATTGGCTCTATTTTTGAAACTTTATTCGAATGGTTTTTCCGAATGGTCGCACGAGAGCACTCGGATTCAAAGACGTGTATAATAAAATATGAAATTTGACTTGACTCCATATGATCCCAATGGGTTCCATAATAAATATTCGTAATCATATAAAGCCCTTCAGGCGAGTAGGCGACCAAAACTGTTGATAAGAGTTTCTTTCGGCGTTTCTTCTCTGCAGTGGTCGGTTCCGAAACGCTAGTAGTCTGTAGCTTTTGAACAATTAATAAATACATATTATCTAATAAGATAATTTTAAATATGATATGACGTGAAAAAGTGCCTGCAAAGGCCTATTTTCTGAATAAACGTTTTGATTTTGATTTTGATTTTGATAAGTATAAGGTCCTAATGGGTCCAATTAGGTCCCATCGGTCCAAAGGGTCCCAAGTGTTCCAAGGGTACCCAAAGGGTCCCATTAGGTCCCAAGGGTCCCATTGGGTCCCAAGTGTCCCAAGGGTACCCAAAGGGTCCCATTAGGTCCCAAGGGTCCCATTGGGTCCCATTGAGTCCTAAGGGTCCATTGGGTCCCAAGGGTCCCATTGGGTCCCAAGGGCCTCATTGGGTCCCAAGGGTTCCAAAGGGTCCCAAAGGGTCGCACTGGTTCCAAGGATTCCAAGGGTCCCATTGGACCCCAAGGGTCCCATTGGGTCCCTAGGGGCCCAAGGGTCCCATTGGGTCCCAAGGATTCAAGGGTTCCAAGGGTCCCATGGGTCTCATTGGGTCTCAAGGGTACCAAGGGTTCGATGGGTCCCAAGGGTCCCATGGGTCCCAAGAGTCCTATGGGTCCCATGGATCCAATGGGTCATCTCTTCAAATTGAAAATTGTCGGAAGCCCTCTATGTAGGGCATGTGAGGAATCAGAGGAGACGATGAGACACATCTTGTGCTACTGCGACTCTTTGGCTGGTAAGCGTTTGGACCTTTTCGGATCGGCGTATCCTGATCTAGAGGACTACAGGCACTACGCACCAGGTGATATCCTGAAGCTTATGCAGTCCTTCTTCGGGAATCACCGTGTGAGTGAGTAAGGCATGGGGTAAGTACAAAATAACCCAAAGGTTAGACGTGCTTCCGATTTATAATCGGCCCCAATGAAGATAAGATAAGATAAGATAAGATAAGATAAGATAAGATAAGATGGGTCCCACAGGTACCATTGGGCCACATTGGTAGTACCATCCACCAAGCCAAGAACACCAAGAACTACCAAAGGTAGTAATCTAAGCAAAATAAAAAATATATTCGCACAGTTCAAAAATACGTAAAAACAGGATCACTCGTTGATTTTATTCATATGTGAATACGAACCGAGTGCTGAAGTCACAACGAGTGGCGGATCGATTCTACTAGTTCAAAAATTGAGCTCCAGGTACTAAAGTTAGTCCTCGTTTTATAATAAGTGTAGAGTGTCCACAATACGCACGTTCTTTTGGATATACTGGTATAGTATCTGTATTAGAACATCCATAATAAGTCTATTCTCCATATCCGTAAGGCACAGCCGTGCTATTGTCTATAACGATACGCCTAGCAGCCACAGACTACTAAACCTAGATATCGTGATTGAAAAGAAGTTTTTTTTTTAAGAGTCAAGCGAACTTCAATTTGAAAAAGAAAAAGAAGGTAACCATAGACACAAAATTTTGTCATATTTGCACCTCCCGCGAGTTACGTTGTCAAACTCAAAATATGTTTTACTAGTTTTGCATTATTTTTGGAAATTTTGAAGTCGTAGAAAAAATATTGTATGCAACGGTTTATAATTAAGTCTTAAAAGGCTCGTGGCGCCTCTATTAGCGATTTTCGCTCGCTTAGCTCGCTCTTATCGCTACCCGCGCCACTCACCTTTTAACACCCCTATTATAAAACCGTTGCATAAAATACTATTATAGGTCTCTGCATAAATAAAAGCAATAGAAAATACAAAGATAATGTTGAAGAAAGCATCAACTTAAAAACGATGACAGTTAAAAATGTCGAAATGTCTGCGAGTATCCAGAGCTTATTCGCTGAGGTGGTTGGGAAGGAACTCCACGCTGCTTCTCATCGCATTGTTCATTGGATTCCTTACCATCATATTCCATTTATATGCCTTCAAGCACGAACTCAAACCCCGCTATACCCCGAGAATCGGTGACTTTGACTACAGGCCTGGAGCTTTCCTTAAAGGCCTACAGCCTAGTGAGAACACTAGTTATTGTGAGTTCAACTATGGGTTGCCCAAGACACTTAAATGGGGGACTTTTCGTGTATACCAGTCTCCGGAACCCGTCGTAGCTTACCCTCATAGCGTCATCTATAACGCTATCAGAGGCACAGCGTATACCAACCACAGTAAATTCGACGCGTTGACGTATGTAACTCAAGCTACGCCAGAATTTATTTACCATATCGTTGAAATAGCAAGATACTGGGACGGACCGATCAGTCTGGCAGTATTTGTGCCAGATTACGATTTATATATTGCCATGCAGATTATGAACCACCTGTGTCATTGTTATTCTGAAATGTCCAAAGTTTCACTTCATTTATTCTATCCAAAGCGAAAACCACCCAAAATTCCACTTACAACTAAAATGAGTGTAACACAGGCAATGCCAACAATTGGTATGAATATATCTCAGATATTGCAAGAAAAGAGGGATAAATATAGGCAATTAAATGCGAGTACTCGGGCTGAACACATAGAACGGGTGAGAAAACGCAAAATTCTAAGAATGATGAAGGGAATGACAGAGATACCTTTACCGCCTGTGTTGCAATTCAACGATTGTGCGGGCTTAAAATCGTTTGATATTCCCACGTATAAGAAAATAAATCGTATGCTTTATCCCATAAATGTCGGAAGGAACGTAGCAAGAAACGCCTCGTGGACGAATTACTTTATAGTGTCAGACATTGAAATGGTGCCGAGCGAGGGATTAGCGACTCAGTTCCTTCGGTTTCTGAAGAATCTTATGGGCCGTAAGAAGCGTGAGGAGGGCTGTATCTTCGCTAAGACGATCTTTGTGGTGCCGCTGTTCGAGGTGGCGAGGGGTGAGGAGTTGCCGCGCGACAAAGAGACGTAAGTTGATTAATGGATCTTTTGATGTGTACTGCGTACACCTACGTGCGGTGACGTATTTTGATGTTTGGCGTTCGGGGCCTATAAAGTACCGCTTTTTATTGAATTTAAAATAAAGAAATATAAGTAAAACTAACTTCAAACCAATTACTGAACCGATTTGGAAAAAATGAAATGAGGTCAATTCGGAATATACCTCCTATTCGTTTATACATGATGAATTTTTATATAACAAATGTAGAAAAAAAATATGCTGTCTAATTATGAAGCATCTGCTTTTTGAAGTCGGTTGAAACTAGTCTTAATCATAATGGGCTATTTTCCTAAAAAAATATAATTAGTCCGTTTGTTAGATTATCAAAAAACATTTGACACGTGTTTTTTCTTTTGTCAATCAAACAAAAAATGACAAAGATATAGCCCGTTAAAATTGTGTGTGACGTCACTTGCCAGTACACTTTTTAGCCCCCACTCATGAACTTTGACACGCTTTATCTTTGACATTTATTGTTTAATTAACGAAAGAAAAAATACGTGTCTAATATTTTTTGATGGTCTAACTGACGGTCTTATTTTATTATTAATATTTTGACCCAGGAAAATAGCCTATTGGTGTATCTTGAAGCTTATTACATTATTACTATAGGTATATATGGGTGACTAATAGATAGCATATGTCTCATACATCTATAAAGTAAGCGTTTTTTTGCTTAAAACCCTAATAAAACTACTTCTATTTTTGATATACGATATTAATTCTCATATAGCTAATATTAGAGAGCATAATTCTGTGCAAAGATTAATAATTGACCGTGGGACGGAAATTAAACTGACTCTCATCCAGCAAATAGACAGTTTGTTACTATCTAACTCCATAACAGGTTATATTTTTTGCTCTTCCATGCTGGTTTGGGAGAAAAGGAAGAATATACTTACCAGCTGCTTTTCTTCTCACGCAGCTCTTAAAAACCGGTCAAAAGATTGGCCGAAAATTTAAGAAATCACGTCGATAGGCTATGCGGCTAGCAACCCATTACTATTTTAATTCCCCCTTTCCCCCTTACGCCAAGTAATATGCTAAACGTGGCATTTGGGTTTTATTGGCCTTTGTTTCTGTCTACCCCGCAAGGGATAAAGACGTGATAATATATGTATGTATATTTTGACTTTTATTGAGAACCAGCTGTTACCCGCGGCTTCGTCCGCGTGATATATAGCCTTTGTCCTTCTCAGTACCCTTACCTATGTGTGTGCAAAATTTCATGATGATCGGTTCAGTGGGTTGGGCGTGAAAGCGTAACAAACAAACAAACTCACTTTCGCATTTATAATATTAGTTAGGATAGGCTCAAGTGATTTTTTTTTTAATTTTTATTGTTTAATTAATACAATACAATGAATATAATTTACATTAACACACTCTCTACCTATAACAACCTAATCAAATATGCCCCCCCGAATTGTACCCGGCTCAAAGGTTCCCATCACACTTGCTGCATTACCTCTTTGTATGGCTATGGACAACCTTTGAGTCAGGTACCATCCGGAGCGGTTGTCATACCCTCGGTCTCGCAAGCGGCGCCCTATTTCTTTAATGAAATGTTTAGCTTCTGGACACCAAGGACCCGCGGTCTCAACGGCGACTGGAACAAATTCGTACTGATTCGATAAAATTGAGTATTTAAGACATTTTTGTCCAGCCGCCGTCCGCGCAGCCGACCCAGCCGCACGAATGCTGTTTGTCAGATAGGACGCTGCGTACGTGCTAACACAAGTTGCGTCCCATAATAAGTGAATTGGGAGTCCTTCCACGTCTTACCGCCCTAAGGCATAGCTTGGATGCCAGACTTAAAATACGCCTCCATCTTCGTGATATAATAGAAAGTTCGCAACCACCTGTTTTCTTTGCGTGTTGAGGATTATCCTGAAGGACGTTTGTGAATAGGTTTAATCTATAAAGAAAGGTTATTATTTATCAAACAGTTTTGCGTCCTCGTGCTCCTTTTTGCGAGGTTTATATTTAATTCGATCACGTTCCAATAATTTTGTTACAACTAGCCTCTTCCAGCGAGTCTGCTGCAGGAATACTAACTATTATTAAAACAAATTGTTTGTTAACTTCTAAGGCATGAAAATATCATATAAGTCAACTATACGATATGTTTAGAGAACCTTGTCAGATCATTAAAGTAGCAACTTAGTTTTTTATTACAATAATAAATTTAAAAAGAAAATCAATGTTTTTCCTCGACATTCCTATAAGGGCTCAGCCCGTCTTTATCAAGAACTTTTCGTATAGGACCAATATTGGGAATTGGGAATACAATTTTTTTTGTCATTTTCATACAAAAGTGTTTAGTCGCCCGGGTAATTAATATTGTTTTTGTTGTTTTTCGTGTGTGTAAATGGCTAACACTGGTGTCAGATTTTTCAGGCTGCCTAAAGGCATCTGACATAGCTTAACGACTGCCATCAACGATGACAGCCGGGACCAACGGCTTAACGTGCCTTCCGAAGCACGGAATTAATATGAGAATGGCAAGGAATTTTTGTCCTAGGAAATATCGATCCCATAGGAAAAGTTGTTCATTTTGACGGTCTGAGTCACCCCTTTAAGATACCGTTGAGGGTCAAGTTAAAAATCAACGTTACGCCTTGTATTGCATATACGTATGCAATAATATGCAACCGTTTAAAACTAGTATGCATACAATGAGGCAATCTTGAAATAAACACTACTTGCTATTTTGTGAATAACGTTGTGGGCTACGTTATTATTAATTCTTTTTTTTTTTGTATAAATTGTGTATTGTACTAGTTCTTATAATATAGCTGTTTGTTGTTCCCATTGAATAAAATAAAATAAAATCAAATCATGAGGCAGTGCTTGAGTGAGATGGGGCCACAAATTCTAAGAACAGGAACGGGCATGCTGAGGTACGCCCGTACCTTTCGCTTATGGGCTGCGCTCATAGACCACTGAGCCAATATAAAAATAATTTATAATTAGTTTCAAAAACTAAGAAACACGCTTTTTGCACGCTAGTCATGTATTGTCATCAGACATGAATGCATGAACTCAGAGCGCGTGCAAAATTTCATCCTAATCGAAGACCGGGTAGTGGGTCAAATTAAGATTCCAAGATTTTCTTACATACATAGTCACAAGTGAAGCTAATAAAAGCATGTTAAAAACAAATGTCCAAATTTTCATATTACTTAGTTATAGGTTTTATATCGTCAATGGCAATTCCAATTTTATACAGTCTAGAGGAGTCTAGGGACAGTACTTTTTTCCGGGATGAAAGGCAATGTCCTTTTCAGTACCCTAACCTACCTACGTGTTATGCCAATTTTCAGGAAGATTGGTTCAGTAAATAAAGCGTGAAGAGTTAAAAAAAAACAAACAAATAAACAAATTTACTATCGCATTTATAAAATTATTAGTTGGGATAGTAGCGTGTTAAACAACTTTATATAACTGCTGTGTGGGAGCTCATTTATGAATTAAACTGTCGAGAATCATATTGTGTTATCGTTATATAATGATGCAAAGCTTTTTTGTGGTATGACGAGCTAAAATATATGCCTACCTATGCTTTGTTTTCTCGGAAAATTCTCTCCTTAATTTTCCAAATGCTATAAACGCCCACACGTTCTCAGCCGTATACGTTTGGCCCATATATTTATATATAAGGGTTTCTCAAACTTTTCTGCGTATTCTTGATTTTTGAAGCCCTAGTCCCAGAGCATATAATCACTACGTTATTGAGTCATAGCTTGTCAAACCATGTCAACTTTTTCCCAAATTTGGCACAATTTGGGGTAATTTTGCTTTCCGGGTCCGTACCAAAGAAACTAAAGATCTTACAGGAAAGTTGTAAAAAAATAAAAGATGGACGGCTATATAAGCTTTCGAATGGTGTAATTTTACTTCTCTAGGTTTGTTTAATAGTAGAGAAACAGACTCTCAAAAATGGGTCTTTTCGACCGAAGTATGGAAAACGGTAATTATTTTTCTCCATTTTTCTATGATCGGTTTAGTGATTAACACAATCAAGCGAAGTCCTAGCAAAGTCCCAAATTTGGCACAATTTGGCCAAATTTGGGAAAAAGTTGACATGGTTTGACAAGCTATGACTCAATAACGATAAGTCACAGACAGTTCAAATTACACTCAAACGGTAGATAATTTAGTGTATTTCATAAAAGTATACTACAAAGATATCCAAAAAGGCATCCGTAAGTTAGTTTTTTCGTAAAAACTGAAAAAAGGCCTATACTTTCGGGCCTCCCATGAATAGCACAGGGTTAAGAAAGTTGCAAACTTGGATGTAGGCTATTCTTAGTGGTCTCTACAATATATAAAAAAATCGCCGATACATTTGCAATGTTTGATGTCGATATTGACTGGCCTAACTTAGTTATACATATATATACAGACATAGACATATTTACATAGGTGTCGGTTTTTTGGTAACGGTGTCTGGAAATCAATGGTTTTTCCCATCTCAAAAATGACCAACGCGCGTAGAATAGTTGTTCACTTCAAAAATCCACATTTGATACCTATACCTATAGTTAAACAAGTACATGCTAAGCATTCGGTTTTTGAAGTGAAAACTTTAGGGGAGCTTGCACTTTTTGTGATGGGGAAAATATTTAAACGTAAACAGTTAACGTCGCGACAGATCACATGATCTGACCTGATCGAAAAAAACGTTGATATTCAAGTTTTCACTTCTGCCGGCACTCCCGGAGTGCAACCCGCTGGATTTTTTAAGCTTAGGAATAACTCGCTAGCCCCCGGCGGTACGCAAGCCCCACTTTGAGAAACCCTGCTATACTTATAATATCCTTCACGAGTCTCTTTTAGCTCATTCGGCCTACGTGACGCGAAAGCTGTATCCTCTTATAATATATACGAAAAGCTACATAAATATACACGGACTTTTAGATTAAAAATATTGAATTATCTTTGCACTTTGGTGAAATAATAACACAGTCATAATTTCAGTCTACCTCCTTTATAAACGAATTATACATATAAACATCTCAGCCGCAAAAAGTCCACGGCTGGACATAGGCCTCCCCCAAGGATTTCCAATACGACCAGGAAGCGGCCTGCATGCAGCTGAATTTCTGCGACTTTGGTAAGGTTCAGGTCGTCCGACCACCTGGTCGGTGGGAACGTATGTTCGTCGCTAATAGAGCTAATTGAGTCGTTGGGTATTGTTTCTTTGCGAGATGGAATCAGAAATGAGGAGATCCGTCGAAGATCAAAGGTCACTGACATAGCTCAGTGAATTACCTTTTTGAAGTGGCGGTGGGCGGGACACGTAGCTAAGAACCGATTAAATATATAAATCACTGTAACTCAGATTCATAAATAAATAAATATGATTCTGAGAAGAACGGCAAAATGGAGTTAAGCCAGATTTAGGATGGATAGATCATCCCTTGTGTTTTTTATTTTGACATGACAATTCAAAGGTAGGTAGGTGAGTGTACTTAACCTTAGATCGTTTTGTGTCACAGATTTATATGTATAGTAAGCGTCTTCTCCTTAGTGCTCCGATAGAACTATTTCAATTTTTGATATACGATATTTATCCTTATTAATGTTGAAATAGAGACTATTATGACCGTAAAAAGGAAATACTACATTTTGGTGTCCCGCTCGCACATTGTATAGACATACCTATCTTTACTTTTATAGAATTACATATATTTATTAAATAAAGAAAAAAAGAAATGGTTAAAAAAAATTCCACGCGAGCAGGAGAATTACATATGTGCGAGCGGTACACCACCTGTAGTGTTTCTGTCCCTTTCTGTGCCAAAAGTTACTAGGGGTACTCAGTCCTTCTACCAATATGTAAGGTCCTTGGTTGAAGAGCCCGATGGTCCAGTGGGTGTGAGATCTATGAGCGCTTACGTATGTTAAGCAACCCCTGGTGCAGTCCCTACTTGGATGGGTGACCGCAAGTGGCATAAAAATATCTCGAGCTCTTCCGTGCTTCGGAAGGCACGTTAAGCCGTTGGTCCCGGCTGTCATCGTTGATGGCAGTCGTTAAGCTATGTCAGATGCCTTAAGGCAGCTTGAAAAATCTGACATCAGTGTTGGCCACTTACGCATACAAAGAACAAACAAACAGGTCCTTGGTGTCACCGTAGTTCATGAAATCAATCAAAACCTTAGGAGGCTCGACTTAATAGTCGGGTCGAAATGGGTAATCTAAAGGGGTAAGGCCCTACGACCAGTTACGATTGATTTTATAGCTGCGTCGGTTGCCTAAATCACGATCACGAACCAGGGATCGTGCCAGTTTATATTAAGACAGCTGGTATCGAAGTATCAAGATCTTCTTAATGAAAAATTTTCGAAAGCCTTCTATGTAGGGTATGTGACAAATCGGAGGAGACAACGAGACACATTCTATGTCACTGTGACTCGTTGGGTGCTTAGCGTTTGGGCCTCTTCGGATAGACTTAACTTAATCTTTGCTAGTCTCTTTACAATTTATAAGCAATCCACTGTAAAGTCGATATTTTATTGTATTTCTATGTTATGACGCTTTTGTGAAGAGATAAATAAAATAAAGAAATAAATAAATCTAGAAGACTACAGGCACTATGCACCAGCAGGCTTATTTACTAACTTTTGACAACTACGGTGTACATCATTTTCATGCTAACTTCAATATTCATTACGGCTTCGGTATGAATGACTATTTTTATCTAAGATATGAAAACCGTAATGGATGCTAAAGTGACAATCAAATCATTGTACACCGAGTTAACAAATCGGCCTGCAGGTGATATTCTGAAGCTCATGCAGTTCTTGTCCAGTGCTCAAGTAGGCTCAGTGTCTGAATACACATAAGCAGAAATAGAAGAAATATGATGAAATCACTATATTTTGTAGAACTATGTGAGTTCTTTCAATAACCGTACAAGATTTTTTTTTTTATAATAAATATAATAATAAATAAGTCTGTCTAACTAACAGACAATTTAAGAGCCGCAGTGGCCGTGAGCATTATAACCGCTTACGCATTTTCAGTAACCCTTAGCAAGGTCGATAGGATGGTGACCGCAAGTGGCACAAAAGTATATCAAGCTTCTCATGTTAAGTCTCACGTTGTCAGTTGAAGAAATAAGTTCCAATAATTGTCGAGCATTATTGTAGTATACTCCGGTTACTCACAATACTCTGGCTCGATAACACACCATGCACGCAAGGACACGTCCGCTACACCCGGCCGCACTAACAGTAATGGCCGTTAATGACGCGCATCCCTTCCACACCGTGTGCGCGAGCGAGACAGTGTATAAAACTATTCTTTTAGTTGTATTACTGACGCATACACTACAATTACCATCATAATTGCTGAACAATGTTAATTTAAAGGAGCTTTATTTTAAACACCTTAAATAAGATTAAACTCATGACCGAAATTTGTGTTTTAAAACCATACAAATTTTAATGAAAATTTGTTTATCTAAGGGCAAACATACACGTGTCAAATATTATGACATAAAATCTCGTCAATTATATTTGGTACGATGGGTAGGTACTTTTAATTCAAAAGGTTTTAAACTTTACGTCCTTAGCCCAATTACTACGGTACCTTACCAATTTTTCCAGCCAAGTTGTTTGGGACAAGCTTAAAATATATCTATCAAAGCAAATATTCTTCAATACATAATAATTTAATACTAGTGTGGAGAATACTTCTCGATGATTCCTTTTCTAATGAACAGACATCCCTACTAACACCATACAGAAAGTAACTATTTTAGTATATGTCTGCATGTATGCTCTCTTCACGCTTTAACCTCTGACCTATTTAGAAATTTGCAATGGTGACAGTTTGCGGAATGGGGACTACTACTAACCCTACTATTTTACTTATAAATGCGAAAGTTTTTGTGTTTGGATGTTTGTTACTCAATCACGCCCAAACGGCTCAAGGGATTGAGATGAAATTTTGCACACTGATTGTTTATTACCCAGATTATCATATAAGCTACTTTTTATCCCGAAAAAAGTTAACCGTTTCCGAGGGATCGACGCACGATCAACGTTAACGCAAGCGGAGCCGCGATAAGAAGCTGTACATTATCCGAAAGACATTACCCTCCAACAGAAGTCGAGTAAAACGCAAGTGAACAGCCAGCATTATTGCCATTCGTCGTAAAATAACGTTTATGGCCACCCTTCCGTGTTATACAGACGGGCTTTAAAATTTTATGCTCTTATCAAATTTATTGAGTGGGTCACATTAAATAGAAATGATCGCGGTGTAGCTGTTACCTTGTTTTTATGTACTGGAGTTTTTAAAAGAGCCACGCTCTTTCCAAAGGATTGGGCTAAAATCTAAGGAATCGCATCAAAAGGCAATGCGGTTTGCAATCCATCACTATTTTGATTCCGCTTTCAACCTTTACGCCCACTATGATGCTAAATGTGGCTGGTTCTTATGACCTACGGCTCTGTCTACCCCGCTAGGGATAAAGACGTGATAATATGTATGTACGTTCGTTCTTTTCACCTGATTTTAGTATTCTTACACATGTCATGTTAAAGATCCGTTCAGATTATCTTTTTACTAATTTTAATACTTCAAAGTCTTTTTTTGTCTAAAGTTTTGTTTTTTGTTTCGTATAAAGTAATATAGTAAGAGAGAAATAATTTTGTGTTTTTAACGTTACAGTCATCTTGGATATCTTTGAATTTCATTCTAACTTTGAATCGCATCCAAAAGGATGTTACACATACGATAAAAATAAATTCAATGACATGTTTGTATATTATTGCAAAATTGTTTCTTATCGTATGTATAAAAAAATACATAAATACTTTTTAAATGCGATTCAAAGTTAGAATGAAATTCAAAGTTACCCAAGATGAGGTTATAATAAATAATTTATTTTAAATAGTTTCGACTACAACTATTACAAGTAGCATTACCTATTTTAAGAAAATAAAAAACCCTGACTTTTTTGACAGTTTACGTCCGCCATTTAGATTTTTTGCTGATGTCACATTTAGATATTGTATTGTTCTGATTGTCACATAGCCTCTGACACTTTGGGTAAGAATACGAATGACAGCTCATACTTCAATATCAGTCAAGCCCTTTAGGGTATGTACAGAAAGCAACAATGGAACAGACAGATGTACAGTCGGGGTCAGTTGAAACTGACAACAATTTAAAGTCTGTTTGTAGGGGCATCAGGTTTATCTGCTCCCGACTATACACATGAAAATCATTACCTTCCTTTTGAGTGAAACAGTCGGATATAAATGCAATATTGGCGCAACCTGCAGCGGGCCTTATTTTGGTACCATATTTTCGCAAGGTTAGCAGTTTATACGTTAGTCATCATCATCATCATCATTTCGTGTAGGTGACACGGTCAGTCGACCATGCACACCCTGGTGTCAGAGATCTTCGGAACCGGTCCTTTAACGACAACCAGATGGCAGCCGGGGTTCTTTTGTCTTTCGTCGCGTGGTAAATTAATATATCATCCATTCGACAGGTTGACAGCAATGGTGGCAGCAAAGCGGGCTAACTATTTCCACGCGAAGGTATGCGCGCACTGCCAGCGGTTTCCCGGTCTACAGACTTGGCTGGCGAGGTCACCGCGATCAGGAGTCGAGGTGAGAAAATTAACACATACATACTGTAAATGAAAGATATATGTGTCAATTCCTAAGCACATGTTTATTCCACAACGGTCCATAGAAGAATAGGCCTTTCCATTCCATCACATTTTTTAATTATGTTCAACGTTCATTCTAATCATTCGAAATATCACCTAGTGTTGCCAATTTTAAATTTTGATTTACCCATCTTATCATCTTAAAAATATTTTATTTAGCCTGTTTGTGTGTCCCGCTGCTGGGCAAAGGCCTCCCCTTTCTGCTTCCATAGGCTCCTTTCAAGGGCTACAGTCCACCAATCTTTATTATGAGCGTCCAAATCATCACGCCACCTTCTCCTAGGTCTGCCTCGTCCCCAGCGGCCATCCGGTACCCACATAGTAGCCGTTAATAGCTTTAAAAAAACAAATATTAACAAAGCATGGACCCAGGAACCCATTACATTAATAAAACATTAGACCTGGCTAGAAGGAAGAGAGTAAGGTAAAGTAAGGCTGAAAGTAGTGTTGGACGTCCGGCAGTTAGAAGGACCGACAGGACCGACAACTTAAAACAAACAGATTTCAGGAAAGAACTAGATTGTATAGGCTAAGGATAGTGAAGGATGGCGCATACAAAGGGAGGCTTATTCCCAGCAGTGGGTTATGGAAAGCTGACAATGATGATGATGATGTACGTGGAAATGATATGGACAGGATGCGGAGGATATCAAAGTGCCACCAACTTTTATTGTTACATGGTGTGCAAAAGTAGGTACTAATTTGAAAGAGTTTGAATTTCAAAGAGGGAAAAAATCATATTTTTTGAATGATTAAAGTATTGTAATATTATTTGAAAACAATTTAATTGAGGAAAGGCTTCTGGAAATTCATAAAGTAGCATACCACACTTCTAAATAGTGGGCTGTAGGTATTTAAGAAATACGTATGCTTTAAATTCGTGTATCCTACGGGGTTATTAGGTGTGAGAATCCAAAGTGGTGATTTGAAGTCACGGTGGTGTAATAGTTCGTCTCGAGGGCGTAATATGGGCGTAAAGCTAAGTGTAGTGGTTAAAATTTACCTTGTGGCGACTTGTTTTAATAATATACCGAACATTGATATGTTATTTAAAAACAATTGAACTGGGACATAGGTCACACGTATTGTTCTGGAACAAGTGTTCCAGTAAGTATTGAACAACCTATTGAAGAGAAACATTTTTTGGCTTAACATCCATGAGTCCAGTGTTGATCCAAAGTTTAGTTAGCGTTTTCGCAAAAATCAGCTGTTTTTGACCAAAACCCAATAAAAAGCTCCAAGTTTAGTACTATTATTAATTATGTGTCCAAGTTTACACTTTAAACTGTAAATAGTATTTCATAACATACTTTGAAGGGTTATCTAGGGCTCTAATGGAACAAAATTTTTAATTACTTCTTCGTTTTTAGGGTTCCGTAGTAAACTAGGAACCCTTATAGTTTCGCCATGTCTGTCTGTCTGTCTGTCCGTCCGCGGTTTTACTCAGAGACTATAAGTACTAGAAAGCTGTAATTTGGTATGGGTATGTTTATTAATCATGGTAAAAAAGTGGTAAAAGAAAATCTTGAAAAAAAATTTTTTTTTGGGTAGCTCCCATACAAGTAAAGTGGGGGAGTATTTTTTTTTTCTCTATTTACCCACCGTGTGTGGTATCGTTAAAAAGGTCTTTGAAAAATATTGTGAGGTTGACAACACCATTTTTCGAGTTATGGATCCGTTTCCGAAATATTTGGTTTTAAAGTGCGAATTTTTGTTAGAGGTACGTGTCCCCCCCTCTATCTGCTAAACGGTTATATATGGGTACGTGAAAAAAATTACAGCAGTAGTATATATACTGAAGTTGAAAGGAAAACTATCAGAGCTGGGTACTAAGTGCAAACTAAAAAGTTATAGGCAACCTACTTATAAAATGTAGTGGAAAATGTAAAATTTCATACAATCTTCATTGTTAGATGTTTTGGTCGTTAAACTGTGAGGTGCGAGTGTAAACAGTGTGAACTCAAAGTTGTCATTCGCAACTACGGAACCCTACACTGCGCGTGGCCCGACACGCACTTGGCCGGTTTTTTTCAAATGATTTATTTCAATGAAGGCGGCACAGGACTCATGGATTTATTAAAAGCTCTATTTCTACCGTGAAGAAGCAGCAAGTTTCTCATTTTCTGAAAAAAGTCAATAAAACGGGGCGTTTTTAAAGCAGTCACAAAAGGAGCAGTCGCCCCAAATTTTGCATAAAACATTCCAGACACGGTGCTTCTTTGAATAAAACAACCATTTTGTAAACTTCTTGTTATAAAACAAGGACTAACTTTAGTACCTAGCTTAAACCATTATTCAACCAAAACAAATTGATAGTGACACTTAGGTACCTAATATCAAAGTAATGAATGTTGACTTATTTTGGCCGGATTATGGTTTAAACCAGGTACTAAGGTTAGTCCTTGTTTTGTAATAAGCTAGTCTATGTCAGGCCGCACCACAGAGCACGGGAAATGTCGCTCGTGCCGTACTATTAATGAAAGTATTAATATTATCGCGTATCAATCAACCCACGGTCGGCAAGTAGGCGGAAATCGCAAACTCGGACCAGTTCGTGCTCGAAAAACGTAAAAATGCTTTAATGCACTGTGATGTGGTATGATAATTTCAGTAAAAAGATTTTTTGAACAATATGCTGATGTAACCTATATTACAAGTAAGTAGAAAACAGCCAATTTTGCATTTATACAATTACCTTTGTCGGGTCCTACTCACCCAGCTCTAGTTTAGAGTAGTGTGGTAGATGTATTAGATCTCTCAGCGGAGAGAGAGAGCACAGGGTGAAAGAACACAACACAGATAACGGATATTATATTATGATATTTTAGCTTCACACATACTTTTATACTGTTAGTAGTTTAAAATACAATTAGTAAAACAATATGGTAGGCGAGAGCCTATACAAGGGTCGAGTGATTACGACCAAAATTATCAACGGAATCGAATGGAATGACTGACTGATGAGGAAGGACTGAGAAAAAGATTTGAAAATGGAATTTGGAATTTAAAATGAATTAAGTTTCAATCAAAATAAAAGTGGACAAGATGATGATATTTGAGAAGTGAGGTGAAAAGCAAGATGCAGCATGAAGTTGTCATGCGCATCGTTACACCTTGAAACGCTAAACCTCAATAAACGGCACCGCCCCCTGACACGCTTGTTTCGTATGAAATTGTGTTGAAAAGGCGTCTCTAGTATTTTTTTTAAGTATTGTTTTACGTCCCTGGATACAAGTCCTGGATACAAATGAAGAGCCTATCTTCATTTGTTTCGCCAGTTGGCGAGTTATTCTTCTTGGTTGTCAACGAAATGATGGTGTAATTCATTTCGTTGTTTTCACGGAGCCCCTGGCGACAACTCTTCGCGAATCCACTGGTTTCATCATTGACGACGCAGCAAGGCGGACAACCACCAGCCCGCTATGTAAATCTCACTACAGCCGCACAATGACAGTCTATTTTAGTTATTCTACACATTGTTCATAAATATGGGCATTTATAACACAAAATAACACCAATTTCACATTATAAAGACCACTAGAATCAATTTGCGAAACAATCCAAAACAGACACCGTGTAGTCCGCTAAAATTCCCGCCAAGAACTCCCGGCGTCTCTAGTACCGCGCGAGCGACCGTCATATTCCCTGCTCTATGAACCGCACGCTAAAGGAAATAGGGAAAGAAAATGTTGCCACGTCCAATATCATAGTGTCAGTACTGTCAGTTGTACAGAAGGTTCATATGTATTGCTTTGACTATATTCCCTCTAGACTCCGTCATGCCTTTATAGCAATAATTATGAAGCTGGCCATATTTTTCAATGCTTGTGTTGCGTTGCGTGCCATCAATAAGTAGTGGATTAATTTAGAAATAGGTTAGGTACTAATAATTTAGCAACAAATGAATTCTTAACTGCTCTTCTACAAACTGCCTAAAATTTGTAAAAACGTCATATTGAAATTTATGTTACATCGCATATCTAGCATCCTACAATCCCCGTAGGATCAATTTGCTTTCAATAATAGTAATAAACGAATGAATAATTTACTTGAATATCCCAAAGTACTTGAATACTTATAACATTCTTCTTCTTAGCGTATCGATTCGGGCAAATTATATTTTTGTTGGCCAAAACTCTGCTACTACCTACCACCTGTACACGCGAGGACCTATACAATGCTACTGATAACGCTATATCAGTAGCAGATTTTTGGTCAACACAAACATTAAAAAATAAAGACAATTTTATGAATACTGAGTCCCAAACAGCATATGCCAGTTATCAAGTTTAAAACAAATTTAAACAGTAAGTTTCTACTTCATAAAATGAATTCTCAGAGTGCTTCAAAGTAAACTGTAATAGAAAATGTTCACACGTCCAATACCATCGTGACACTGCTGCAGAAAATGTATTGTGTTCTCAAGAACATTTGTTCGCTGCGAAGGTAGCTTCCATTAAGCGACCATTTTCCGAGAACTACACAACTTTATCAATGTGCTAGTACACATTGAACAGTATATTTAGAAAAACTATACGTCTGGAGATAAAGACAGGTGAAAAGGAAGCAATTATTATTATCATCATCACGTCATTTTAAGTCTCCACTGTAGGAGCTTGACCCTCTATGTGTATAAAAACAAAGTAAAACGACGTTTACTTCATAAAATGAAATTCTCACTGAAAACTGTAATAGAAAATGTTCACACGTCCAATACCATCGTGACACTGCTACAGAAGATGTGTTGTGTTATCAAGTGCATTGCACAGCACATTTGTTCACTGCGGAGGCAGCTTCCATTAAGCGACCATTTTCCGAGAACTGCACACACAACTCTATCAATGTGCTAGTACACAAATTTTTCAAGGAAGAATTCATGTCTGTCAAAAGAGTCAATTCTCAAAATAAATAAAGGAAATGTGATAAAATTGAAAACTAAAATCCGTCTTTTTAAAAAAAATCTATCACCAAATAGCAAAATTAATTAATTATTTCATAAAAAGAACTAATAAGTGGTCTTAAATGAGGCACTCACCGTTCCCGGCACGATGCTACTTTAAATAAAACAACCATTTTTAAACTTCTCTCTTATAGACTGCATTTTAAATGACTGAAATAGGAAATGGTTAATGGTCCCACGACCAATAGCGTATCACTTACAGAATATGAATTGTTACATTTCCACCGCTACGGATTCATCTTCAACGGATTCAACTTTCATTACTGCCCCGAGAACTGCAGTGGCAGTTAGAGTACACTTAATAGAACTACACGTCATTCAAAAGTATAATTCTGTTTGCATTTAACGTGAAAATGCAATGAAATTTTTCTAGCGATTATTACAAGGACCAAGACAACACCAATTAGACTAAACACCAAAAAAGACGGCTCTCAATGTTCGCACCTGGAACGTGCGTGCGACGTCTAGTGCTGGCAAATTCGAAACCATTAAGCGGGCGATGGAGAGATATGGATTGGATGTGTTGGTACTTAGCGAGACTCATATCAAAGAAAGTTGTAATGTTGAATATGAAAGTTGATGTTATAAATCATAATCGATTGGGAATCAATCTTATCAAATAATCCTCTTTTTGTATATCCAACGGAATCTGAATATAACTTGCGGATGCATGCGGCTGATGTGGCACAATCCCATTTTAATTTAGCTGCCTTTTTGCCTACACCCATGACTTTAATGATAACATTATCTTTCAAACAAAAAAACCGACCTCATTCTACCTCTATACTATGGCACGGATTTTAATGTGGGCTTCACCAATAGATAGAGCGATTTATGAGGAAGGTCTCTAGGCATAATGCATGCCCGGATACAGCCGCGGAGGGCTGCTAGTATTTTGATAAAATTTAAATGGATTGTATTTAAAGGCAAACTCATATAAATAAAAAAGAAAAAATTCAAATCGGTTAAAAAATAACAATGTACCCAAAAATACATACATAAAATGACTCAGCATTTTTCAGCGTACTTCATCTAACTGTTTGTGATACTATGTCTGACTTCCTGTGAATTCTGACATAGTGTTACTCCGGATAACTGTGTTCAAGGAAATGAGCTGAGTAGCCACAAAGGGTCAGTTAGTCCTAACCGGAAGTAAACATCCCCGCTGGGAAGTTACATTGGTACTTGCTATATTTGAATCGTTAGAGCTGTGTTCAGCAATCTTATACCGTATGTTAGTAAGTGTATGGTCGGCATAAACTAACTCATCAATATGTAAACTTATAATAGTGAAGCTCTTTTGATATTTAGAAAAAAATCGTTCTAAAGTTTTTGGTCCATCAAATAATTTGTTTGGAAGTCTCGAAATTTTCCGACATTGGTACCATGGAAAAGTTGTTAATATTGACTGGCCGAGTCATCCCCTAAGTTGTGTATTATTATGCATTTACACCCAACATGAATGATTGAAATTTATTAATTGCAAAATTCGCAGAGATTATTATAAATTTAGATTAATGATACTGAAAAACTTAAATTTTTATGCTGTCATCATATCGTATAAATTTATAATAGCAGAACTTTGTCTTATTTATAGTCGAATAAAAGAGGTTTTCAATAAGTGTCAAAATTTAATTGAATTATCCGAATACCTAACGACAACACACGAGTCTAAGGTCGTGGAGCTGAAAGTATAAGTCTATAAAGATATTATAAAAATATTTAGGAAGACACATGCCGATAAACTCCCTTCACTGGATATTAGGGCATAGAACACACGTCAATTGAGTTTGAATTTGTGGCCCCCAATAGAAATTCAAACATAATCTTGTAAAATTTTATCATCTTTACCTTCACTCCGAATATTTGTCTATGATCTCTATTGCCTAGAGAAAAAGTAAGGTCGTCTGATACTAGTAATAGTATCATCTTTGTAATTTGTGGGAAGACATTACTTGTTCTTGTTTATTTTTTATATTTATGTTACCAAATAAAATGTATTCATAAGTATCAATAAAATCAAACCCTTGTAATCAAATACTGTAATGAAAACAACTGGCCATTCAAATGGAGTACATTTTGATGGCAGTAGATCTAGCAAATTCCTTTATAAACGACAATCAAATGAACTTTCAGGTTTCTCGATCAGAACTAAAGTTATTGAAAATCCGCGTTGGAAATTGGCATTTTATTGCCTTCCCTAAGACGCCGATAACCCAGCGCTATCAAGGAGGCTGGCAATTACAAAGTAATTATGCCGCCGAGCCAACTGGGGCACTTAGCAGATTAATACTATGTAGATTGCACTAAAAAATTTATTAGTGATTTTGTACTACTGGATATTTGCATTTTGATGTCTTTCCGTTTTTGGGATTTTAAGTTGTTTTTTTTTTATCCTAATGGATTCCAACCATGGATAAAGTACCTATTTAACAATTCTACCACAAATAATTTAAGGATTGAACTTTTTAGGTTTACTCATTTCAAAGGCAAAATGAGGGTTTGTTCTCACTTATGGGAGCCCATTGTATTTGTTTCACAGATCGCGTCTACTCATAGAGACGCGATCTGCGACATAAATTATACCAAAAAAATATAGCAATCATGCTCGCTAAGTTAGTTTTGCTAATAAAATTAACTTTTCATGATACGAAGTGTTGTTTAAGAGACATAACTGAGTACATAAAGAGCAGTTAATTTTATAAGCAAAATGAACTTATTGAGCATGATTACTATATATTTTTTCATGATTATAAGCGACAAAGTCAATCAAATCTGCATATTAATATTATATTCATATGTAGAATTGATGTTAGCAGAAGTCAAAACATTTACATCACCGATCCACCGCTACCACCGCGTGCCACCGCCACGGCCTTTTTGTGTACCGTTCCATACAAATTCAAAGAAGACAAATGCACTGCTGTCGCTGCGGCTTTAACCTCTGCTCTCAGCAGGAATAGTCAGTGGGCTGCAAGTAACATCGTAACCTTGTTCCAGCCAATGTCGATCGTCCGCCGGGAGTTCCCTTATCACCGATGGGAACCGCTGTACTTCGGGACTCAGAAGGAGCCGTGGTACAATGAAGCACTAGTTTGGGAAGGTCTTCAGGATAAAATGGCACAGGTAGGTTGATAGCGAACATTAAATGAAGATTAAAATGGATTTAATTAAGGTGTGTAGGATAAAAAAATATCACCTTACTACAGAGTAAAAGTGCTTATATTTGACTGATTTTTTAATCATTGACGGTCATTATAATACATATAGGTAAAGTAGATATTTTGTCCGGGTTGTCGACTATAGATTCCTCCTGGCGAGTCCGAAACTATAGTCAACAATCCCGATAAATTAGCACGTGAGTGACCCGTGGTTATCTCGTAATGTCTTTATCTTACGTTAATTTCAATGATATAAGAGCTTAAGGCCATACAATCATTATAATATGGATAGTAATGAACATAAAGGCAAAGTGGCTGATATAAATATCTATACTCATAAGTTATCTAGATTTTTCTACAAACATAGAGGTATGGCTAAGTGGCGATTTCTTAAAAAAATTAATTTCAATTGTATGTGTTTAGTAAAGTCAGATTTTACGGCTGTCTAAAGGCATCTCAATCTTATATGGAGATGGCAACTGTCACATTGACAGTTAGTAGGGTTGTTTCGAAACAACTGTCAAATGTATGGACTTTTGAACTAATCAATATTTTTCTTCATAATCAGACCAAATCTCGTAAAACAAAATATTAGCTAGATTCCGAAAAATTGAAATAATTATTATATTTTGTTTTTACGATACTTACATATAAGGCTAAATATAAAGATATTCATATTTTCGTTTATCAAGACGTCGTACCAAGACTTCATAATAGTATAGATATTGTTTTGTAATAGATTTCATTTTAATTTTATTATTTGTTAAATAAATTATGGGTTATTCTGTTGCCTACTTGAAATACGTAACATATCTCGAAAATTCCCAGTAGAATGAAGTTTATTCGTGTTTCAGATAACATTTTGGTGTACTATTCTATAAAACATTTTCTAAATTTTTGTTTTGTTATCATATATGTAGTGAAATCTTATACGTAGCAACGTATTTTATTACAGAATCATTGAAACCGTCTCTAATCCGATTCCAAATTGAATATGCTGTGCCCATATGGAATCCTTACTATGCTAAGTATATTAATGCCCTAGAATCTGTACAAAAAAAGTTTATGAAGTGTATGTACTATAGATGCTACAAACAAAAGGTCACCTTTGAGGAACTTCTTCTTCTTCCTTGCTTTTTCCCTATTTGGGATCGGCTCTGTATGTCAACTCTCTCCAAAGTTTCCTGTTACCAACCATATCGGCGCTAGCTCCCCGTTCCTTCATATCATTCCTCACACATTCTCTCCACGAGTTTCTCGGCCTTCCCTTCCTTTATGTCCTGACACATTTAAGTGCAGCATCAGCCAGGTGATCTGCCGATGAGGAACTTCTTGTCAAATTTAAAATAAACAAATTAAACGTGAGACTTACACATCTTGAAGCCATGTTACTTTTTGATCTGTTTAATAACAATTACAATTGCTGTCTATTAGTTAATAAGTTAAAGTACACAATTCCACGTAAAAGCCAAGTGCGTTACCGTAATAGATGTCATATATTTGCGATTCCTTTACCTATGTCATACAAACTCAGGTTCACGCTCATCTATTTAAAGGTTATCAAATTCTTTTAAAATTTATTATAATAGTATAGATATAACATGTGTGTATGCTGGTGCCTTTATGATCAGAGAATTTTTGATATAATTGCAACATGCGTCAATTACCCTCATATGCAGATAGGCTGCGTCATTTCAATCTTACATCTTTGGAATCTCGTCGTAAGCAACAAGATCTCATTTATTTACATAAAATTATTCACTTCAAAATTGAGTCTCCATATTTATTGTCTTTGCTAAAATTTAACACGAAACATCTTACTAGAACTCGACGTAAATTATTTGTGCTGGCAACATACAAAAACAACACCTCGTTCTATAATCCAATTGTTCGCATGTGTCGTTATTATAATGAACTGTATATGGATAAAAAAACAATTGACATTTTTGCAATAAACAAAACCAATACTTTTAAAAATCAAATTAAACGTATCCTCCACTGATCTTTGATATTTATTTTCTTTGACTCTTTCATTTATATATTTTTGCTTTGATTTGTAGTATTTAATTTAAGATTTGTAAAAATACAAAAAATTGTGTGGAACTATGTTTTCAAATGTATGTCATGTTGTGTGTACACGTTTTAGGGTCACAATCTGGCTCAGAACCTATGTATGTATATAACCTGTATTGTGTGTGTTTTTTTTTATGATTGTAACCTGTTGTGTATACCTAAATAAATAAATAAACATTCAGAGTCTCAGTAAATAATAAATAATAAATAAATAAATATTAGTTACTTTTTTGTATATTATAAATAAATAAATATATACGGACAAATCACACAGATTGAGCTAGCCCCAAAGTAAGTTCTTAAGCAAGACTTGTGTTATGGGATACTAGCTCAACGATACTATATTTTATAACAAATACATATATAGATAAACATCCAAGACCCAGATCAATCTGAAAAAGATCATTTTCCAACTTGACCTGACCGGGGATCGAACCCGGGACCATCCGTGTCGCAGGCAGGCGTGTTGACCGCTGCGTCACGGAGCTCGTCAATCTCGTCATATCTCATTAGTAATACGTGGTAAGCGGTGCTGAAAGCACAATCGCTTAAATGTCAGCATATCATAAGATTAGTATAGTGTCATTTATTGTGTTTTTGTTTGCTTACCCAAATAAAAATAGATAAATAAATCCCAACTAGTATAAATGCGAAAGTGAGTTTGTTTGTTACGCTTTCACGCCGTATCTACTAAACCGATCATCATGAAATTTTGCATACACATAGGTTAAGGTACCGAGAAGGACATAGGCTATATATTACGCGGGCGAAGCCGCGGGAAATAGCTAGTTTCCTATAAATAGGCGGTGCGGCTTAGATTTCTTAGATCGGGGCCTTTTCCCACGGCCGGTTCCGACGCTCTGCGCGGGAAGAGAAGTAGCTAGTACATTCTACGTTTTTCTTTTCTCCCAGATCAGCATAGAAGAGCCTGTTAATTATATATTTTTTTAAATTATAATTATAAGTAATTACTTTTGTTTAGATGTTGGAACTCTGCCTGCAAAAGTACCAGCTGATAATCCTCGACGGAGCCTTCCTCAGCCACGCTGCGATCACTTACAGGAGGGACCGCAACAGTAAGGCTGTGAGGTTGAACAAACATTGGTTTATGAAGATCATCGCGGGGTTCCGGCACAATTACCCCGATCGGCAGAATTGTAAAGTTTTGTGGGGAAGTTAGTATCATCATTATTCGATCTTTTTTAGTCTCCACTGTAGGAGCACGACTCTCACAGTACTACCAGAGCATTCAGAGGGTTTGGCTTACACTCTCCACGCTGGCTACACGGGTTGGAGAGGTGATGTTTATGAGCTTTGTTTAGCTTGTGTTTCCTTAGTCGACTTCTACGTCATCCACGGGAAGACTTGGACTGGTCCTATTCTACTCTGCCGGGAACCACACGGGAAGTTAGTATACTACAACTAGTTATATCTTAATCCTTATACTATAAGTTACAGAGCACGGAAAGACGAGCGTTCTTTAAGAGACGAAAGTAATAATATTAACATGTGTTGCTCCTCGCCCGGCTGGAAGGTGAAAGTCGTATACTCAAAACACGTAAAAATGTCCCAATAGTAGTTAAAAATTAGGGGAACCAGATACGACTTCATTCGTCGTATCTGGATTCCCCTAATTTTAAACTTTCCTAGCTGATTACTTTACCAATTTTACCAATTCATCATCCATAAGGTGAATACACATTTATTAGATACATACAAGTTCTAAAGGTAATCTACATCGATCCAATATACTCATTTAAGTTACTTAACGCACGTTCTCATGCTGTACCTGTTGATAAGTGTGATTGAATGCATCACTTGACTGCGTTATTAAAATTATTTAGATCAGCACCATATTCGGAAACATATCATGTTGTCGGTTGATGAATTGCTGTGCTCACGTAAGTATATATTTTATAGATGTATATGAGATTAATGAATGAACCAACTAAAATTAGGAGACAATATTGATAATAATTAAACAGATGTAGTTTTTGAACATTATTTATTTATCAACTGATGATGTTTACACACTTATTACAATGATAGAGATATAAATTTAGAAATATTGTCACTGAATACGTTTTGAACGACATGTTGAGCACAGATAGCTTTGACAGATTCCTATACATCATTTTAGTTAACAACTAAAGTTAGCGCCTTTGAATTAAATATACATTGTTTTATAAAATATTTATTGCCGATTTTAAAGGTAAAAAAATAATATTTTTTGTAAGCCAGGTTTTTGAGATAATATGCTTTATGCCATTATGAGGTATTTAGTACCTTTGCACCAAACAATACTTTATTACCAAAAACAAAAAGAGCTCGATGGAATAATAATATATCAGGATAATTATAAATACGATTTAAATATCGAAAAGCGTATAAATTTTTTTGGTTGCAGTGAGTTTTTAAGACACGTTTAGTGCCCCGAACTAAAGATCTGCCATAGCTCTTTCTGCATTACAACGACATATTGATTGTTCCAAGAGCTCGAACTGATCAGCGTCGTAAATTTCTATTCGAACCACTTCTGTTCCGAATGACATCATTTAAATACTTGAAATCAATTTTTTCTGACGGTTTATGAAATCATTGCTGACGTCTTGATTTTGATAGTTATCATTCTCCAAATTGTTGATTATTCTTTGAATATTGCTGGATCTGCTATTCCTCCAGATCCAGATGCAGGTGGTGAGACTGGTGAATAAGATCAGTTTTGAAACAGCAACAAACAAAGTACTCAGTTTAAATTATTATTTTTTTGTTTTTAGAGATAATTATTTCTTTCGATAAATCAATGTTTAAAATGGTGAGGGGATTATCAACCAAAGAAAGTGCTGTTTATGAAATCCATATTAAATAATAGAGAAAAGAAAATACAATAGTAAAATTAAATATATTTTGAACTTACCGACATTGAAGTGTAAATATTGTAATGCTCCGTTCCTAGTGAAAAAAATTACTATTTCTTTGTTCACACTTACTACAATTACTACTATAATAATCAATTAAATGAAGATAAGGTTGAAATTCCGTATTAAATTTTGTTTTCCATTGTAATTAGGTCGAACTAAATATGGGTACGGCGCCCGATGTCACTCGATCTGTCTTTGTTATTCTAAGTGTAGGACACTCGATAGTTTAGTGAGTTGAGTCGATTTTGTAACGTAAAGGGTATGGAGTTTTTAGGTCATATGATTCCATTACAATTTTTTTAATAAGGTGTAAGTACAGTATTGTAGTTGTATCTACTATTAGTACATATAATATCTAAGTATATGTAACTGTTTAGGTACTTATAATAAAAAAAGTAAAATTAGTAGTTTACTACTTTCGCTTACGGCTTCGCTTTTTAACAACAACTTAAAAAAACTATAAACTGAATACATGAAATAATGTAACCCTATCTCACTTACAACATTTTTACGAATCTTCTTACACCCCCTTCATTGAAATCGGTTCAATAGCTTAGACATTATGTTGGAACATACAAACATACATACATGCATAGACTGTCAAAATCAGTACCCTCCTTTTCAGCTTCATCGTAGTCGGGTAAAAGGTAAGATTGATAAACACCTGTATGTACATACAATTCATTCCGATTATACTATATAAATATTCTATTAAATGCAGGTGAATATACCCGTGGGATAAGCGTTATATAGTAAATATGCAATCCTCGGCTTTTCCAGATTAGGAAAACATGAAACTAGACATTATTTTACTTCGATGTGTTTATGTACATAGAGTGCATCCATGTGAGTGTGATTTAAGGATGCGCTAGTCCGGAACTCGAACTCGTCGGCGCACATGGCTAATTTGCGTGCTATTTGGCTGAGAAAGGGATAGACTCGGTTATGAATAGTGCGGAACTATTTACACCGATTTATAAGCACATCGGAACTACAGTCTAGTACAAGTAGACACAAATATTGTTGAAAATCTAAATCTTCGTCGTCTAAAAATTCGCGAGTATGCGTTCGGGAGAAGTGTTCTTGTGATAAAACAGCTGAATGTTTTAATTAAAAGTAAAGTTATTTATTTTTTTTAATAACCACGCTATGCTTGTATGAATTTTGTTTTAGAGATTTTATACTCCTTTTGGTATTTAATTGTGCCCAAAGTTGCGTTACAATTACGTGTTGAAACGGAATGTTTTGAGACTCATACCTTTTAAAGTACTTATAATTTTACAATTATGATTCCATACAAGCATAGATAACGACAAGAAAAATCGATAGAATTAAAAACTTTAAACAGACGATACCGAACAACGGAGTCATCACCCTACAGAATTTGTATGGCGAAACACCTGACTAGCGTACCCTTAAGCTATGCTTTTGGAAGACAGATTCACAGAAGTCTTCTTCTCTGTTCTCTGATAACAACAGCTCCTGTCTGGTACAGTTTGAAGGATCTACTAGTAAATTAAATTAATCGCTGGAAACAAAAATGTAAGTACCTACCACTTTTGTTTTTTTTTTCAAGTCTTGTATTTTATTATTTCCAATTTATTCGACTCTGTGTTAGTCTAATCATACTCATCATCATCATCTTTGCAACCGTTACGATAACCTTAATGCTGTATTATGATTTGATGAAGTTTTTACGACCGGATTCCTCCCTTGCACCCTCCATGAGTAGATGTTAGTCTTATCACTCGATTCATTGATTTATTTCCTTCGAATAAATGAACCAATGACTATTTATATAATGCCAAATATGTAATTGGCAACGCAGATCGATTGATCGATTCAAGTCCTGCCCCCGTGGAATTTTTTCACCATTTCTTATTTTCTTTATTTAATAAAGGTAAAATAGCATTGTGAATGCAAATTAATCCCATATAAACCATTAAATGACTATTTATTAAATAGGTTTGATCCCCAATTCCCCAACCATATCAAAATTAAAATAATCTGGTTGAAATGTGTCTTGGATATGTTTTCATTAATTTTTATTTCTCTATCATACATTTCTATCAATTATTGGTTAGTAGGTATCGTATAACATTCACATACAACATACTTTAGAGCTTGTTGCATATGGATGATACTTATATCCTGATATACTCGAAATGAAATACTATCATCATTCTACGTTATTCCGATTGCATCTCCAGCGGTACTAGTGTGCGGCTTATTGTTGACTGAAAGGGTGAATGATAAAAAATAACAATGTCTTTATTGTTTATAGGGCAAAGATACTTCGAAAAGACGTTTTGCTCTTTTTACGGGTCTGGGTGCAAAAGGAGGCATAAGTTGAAAAAAAAAAACACAACATCAACAAAATTTGCATCATACAAAGAATACTGGAGCCCTGTGCTAAGGTCAAAACGAGTTACAGGAGCTAAAAAAAGAAAGTGAAGAGAAATGAATCCAAAAAGACGGAGGATAAGTCTAAATCTTCTTCTAAGACCAGTGAAGAGCCTGCTAAGCGGAGCAAGAAGACATCAACTATTCATCCTGTTCCACCTCCACCGCGAGACACCGCGCCGATGCACTTCGGGGGAAACAGCTCGGATGAAGATTATTAAGAGCAGGAAATTTGAAAACTGGTAAGAATACTCCACCACTAATAAGTAACTTCACCCAACGGGCGAAAAATGAAAGGCCAGACAAATAAATGAAGCATAGGGAGCGGGAAATTTCAAACTGGTAAGAACACTCCACCACTAATCAGTAACTTCACCAAACGGGCGAATAAAGGATAGGCCAGACAAATAAATGAAGCAAAGGATGGCAAATTCTTCGTAGAGCTCAAAATATATGAGTCGGAAAAAATAAAAAGTATTCAGCCGGTACATCGTTGGCGACATGCTAGAACCACAATTAAAACAAGAATAAATGAAGATACCGAGACGTGGAAGCATGTAAATAAGTTTGTAAAAGCCACACAGAAAGATTTTAAGAACACCCCTGTCTCACTTATAGGTGGATATGATAAGGATCATTCATAGATTGTATCTGTAATAACGTCGGTTAGATTTTATTATAAATTATGTAACATGTACCTATTATTTAGCATTAATCTTGTATCCTAATCATTATATACTTATTTATTACTTTCTAGTATTGCATAGGCTTATTTACTATTAGTTAATAAATATTGTTTTATACATACTTTTTATCGTTTGGATAGCATAGGCATATATAACTTAACATAGATATAACTAGTGTCTGAAAAAGTATTCTTAATTAAACGATCTTTTTAATATCGTGTATTTTTCTTAACAGCTACAAACCTTCATGACACACCTTCGAGCAACACGGCCTCCGTACTGGACGGAGGAAGTGGGCAAAGCGACCATTCTCTATTGCAATTTTTGGCGTTTTTTTGCGGGGGGAAATGTGCACACAAGTTTAGTTCCGCACACCTACATACAAAACTTAAACTGTCACTTGATAGTAATTATGACATTGTCACAAAAAATGACATAAAAAGAAACAATAATTTGTGTACAGATGAGTCACACACAACTAACACATAGAAATGCATATGCCTAATTTGATGACGAGCTCCGTGGCGCAGCGGTCAACACGCCGGCCTGTGACACGGATGGTCCCGGGTTCGATCCCCGGTCAGGTCAAGATGAAAAATGATCTTTTTCAGATTGACCTGGGTCTTGGATGTTTATCTATATATGTATTTGTTATAAAATATAGTATCGTTGAGTTAGTATCCCACATCACAAGTCTTACTTAAGAACTTACTTTGGGGCTAGCTCAATCTGTGTGATTTGTCTAAAAAACAAAAAAAAAAATATTTGGCTTGTACCTTGACAGAGGGAAACGCAGCGTAGCTCCCTTCCGATACGGAAGGCCGTGTTGCTCGAAGTGACACACCCATATCAAGAAATTTAAAGCATTGTGAAAAATGCAAAAGGTTATATCCGTATCATATGAGAACAAATATTCACAAAGCTAACTGTTTATTGAATACGCAGTTCGCAAATATCAATATTGTTAAGTTTGCTTTTAAAAATAGATTAGTTACATATCGACTGAATGTCGCTCAGGAAGACGAGTACCTCACTCCAGAGGCGTTCCTGAGCAATAATCGAGCAGATTTAATAAAATTAATAAACTTAGGTATCGCTGAATGAGCATAATGCTATAAAATTGAATTAAAAATTATTTGCATATTTTATGGTACCGATACTAAATAAAAAAGAATTAAAATCTTTAATACTAGGTATATATTTTATTATTTACAAGAATACGGATTTCAATAAACTGTTAGCTAAAGTGATGAATACACTAAATAAAAAATTTACTGAATCTCAATACACTCAATCTGGGTGGTCATGTTTATCAATGAGTCATCTCGAAATAAACAAATAAATATTGTCCTATCAGAGGTGGTTCTTTTCTATAAAAGAACCACCTCTGATAGGACTTGACTTTTATCTACCGCAAGCAATTCGACATTATATAAGTTGTATCAACATTAAAAATAAAGATAATCATTGCTTTGATGGAGTATCGTTGCCGCATTATAATGTAAGCATCATGTCATGAGTTCATATCCTAATATCATATTAAGTATTACTATATAATCATAATCAAGAGTATTAAATATTGAAGCAATGACATTTCCTCCTAAATTTAATGATATAAAACAATTTGAAAAGTTTCTTTTTACTTTAAAATCTTTCTTGTCGGTGGGAATGCCCCTAAATGCTATACTTGTTGCGTATAACTAAAATGTTATGCACAGCGACTGTGGTATGAGAAACTATCATAACACTAAAATATGTTATGCAGAGTGATGACTGTGCCTGAACAACTTATGCCTAAAAATAAATTTGAAAAGAATATTCCTGATATAAGTTAGGCCAGTCAATATCGACACAAAAAGTGTCAAACATTGCAAAAGCGCATATATCAGCGATTTTTTTTATATATTGCAGAGACCACTAAGAATAGCCTACACCCAAGTTTGCAACTTTCTATAATTATATTTAAAAAATACTGTTCTCATGAAAATTTATATAAATGTTAGTATTTTAGTAAAAGCAAAAAGTATAATATATTATATATAAAATCCAAAGTATTCATACATAAAATCATGACCTTACCCTTACAGGGTACAAAGCCTACAGCTACAATATATATATACGGACAAATCACATAGATTGGGCTAGCCCCAAAGTAAGTTCTTAAGTAAGACTTTTATTGTGAGATACTAACTCAACGATACAATATTTTATAACAAATACATAAAGATAAACATCCAAGACCCAACTCAATCTGAAAAAGATCATTTTCCATCTTGACCTGACTGGGGATCGAACCCGGGACCATCCGTGTCCCAGGCCGTTGCAGGCATCAGTGTTGACCGCTGCGCCACGGAGCCACAAAATCAAAAAAGAGAGCTCTATTTAGCAATTTTGTGGGCATTTAGGTGAAAAAAAAATGAATCAAAACACGTAATGGCTTGCTAGCCGTATCACCTGTTGATGTGATAGCTAATATTTGTTGTAATAGCCCATTATTCCCTTAGCCGACTTTTACGGACTGTACGGAAACATAAGCAACTGGCACATTCTAAGCTTTTTCTTTTCTCCCAGACCAGTATGGAAGGAATATAAAATCTTAACCTAATATTAGTTGTTTCAATTATTTGTAACTACCTGCCAATTTTATATCTTTGACATGCAATGTTCCTAAGTCTTTGCCTGCAATATCTTCCAAAACATATATAAAAGGCGACTTTTTTAAATTATACGAGATTTAATGAACTTTTGTGCTAGATTTTTGCTAAATCTTTTGTCTTTATCACTTAACACGTAAGCACGTTTCATGACAATATCACCAATATTGATCTCCTCTGGTTTTTGGTTAGATGTGTTTTAACGTGTGCATGCCACAATTTCGTCTGCACATCGTCAAAAACCGAAGAAAGACAGCCTAGGTTCTCCGCATAAATGTCCCTTGGCAAAAATAAAACTTCGTTTTCCAAATCTGTGTCTGTATAATGACTACCGCAGATTACGAGCTCTCTGCGATTAACCAAAAAAGGAGGGAGTAAAACCAGTCGCCTCGTTGACCGAGTTGTTTACGGCGAATTGGATTTTTGGGATGAAGATGTTCCAAGACCTATGATCGTTTTCTACGAAAGTTAAAAGACAGGTTTTAATAGTTCTATTATAGCGTTCCACGGTGTTAATTTGTGGAGTATCTTTTGGAGCATAGAAGATGTTTGGAATATTATACTTAAAAAAAATGAAATGTCATTGGATACAAATCATCATCATCATTTCGTGTAGGTGACACGGTCAGTCGACGATGCACACCCTGGTGTCAGAGTACAGATTGAGTACCGTTATCCATGAAAATGGTTTGCGGGATACCGTGGATTAAAAATACTGACTCTTCTGGAATTTTAATTACATTAATTGAAGTTGCACTTTTTAAAGGAAGAATAAGACAAAATTTAGAAAAACAGCAAGTAGTGTGTAATTATTTTGTTTACGAGTTGTAGGCAAGGGATCCATCAAATCTACAGAAAGCATTTGGAAAGGCCACGAGTATTGCTTGGGGCGACCCATCACCCCAAGTGTCTGATGGTTGAGTGTTTTATAATTAAGACACTTTTGACAAGAGGTGACGTACTTTATAATGTCCTTCTGCACACCTGTCCAAAAATATCGAAACGCTAGGCGATGATATGTCTTAAAAATGCCTAAATGAGCAGCTGTTGGATCCGCATGATTAACCTTTTCACGCATCTCGCTAGGCACTAAAATTTTTCAAAAAAAATCTTTAGTAAGTGCATTTTTATCTTTGAATAAACGATACAAAATATCATTGTTTAATAAAAAGTTTAATTCAAGAATATTATTTTAATACATCGTACCAAAAAGGCGTTTATCTTGATATTTATTAATAAGCGATTTCCAAATAATTGGGTAGTTCGATTCGTTAGGTATAATACGTGCAAAAATATTTAAGGTGCGGCCAGTTTCTTCTTAAATATTGAATGCGTTGTGTATCAGTTAAACTGCTATTGGAATGAATATTTAAACGACTCATAAAATAAGGGCCATTGTTGGCGTTCCCGTCGAATGAAATAAGCGGCGGTAGTAAGTGTAGACCTTAAATATTATATATACCTAAGCGTACGTTTTTTTAAAATGAACCCCAATCGTCTGTACTCAAAATGGCGTCGGGTTTCAATTCTAGTTGGAGGATATGATATTGATCACATAATGTATTGAAATCGTCGTACAATTTATCGATATTGGATGAATCTGCTACAAACTCGGTTTTACTACGAGTGTCAATGTCTGGTACAACTTTCTTGGCAGAATTATAAAGTGATGTCATCCGAGCAAAAATTGCAACGAGTTTTAATTTCGCGTCCGCCATTGCAAATACTCTTACAATGTAAACGGAAGTATAAGTTAAATAAGACGGGATTATAATACTATAAATGCGGTGAAAATAGATACGTATGTATAATGCGGGAAAAATATATAAATGCTGCATATAAAAGTCTCTGAGACTGCCTTACAGACTCTCTTTACTTAAACATTTGGAAAAAGATGGTGCAATTCAGATAGCCTTCAGAAATTGGGATTTATATAGTATGAATATCCATTGTTACCTAAAACAACAAAACATTCATGGTCTGTAAAAACTACATCTCAGTTAGAAAAATCGAGATTTGTAATATTTGGGTTGCAATGTGGGACAAAAAATGATACTACTAAAAGCTCTTCCTTGTTTGATCATTGCAAAGTTACTAATATAAAACTATTTTAAATTCTCATTATTATCCGTATGAGTCACTCAATCTTAAATTTAAGGAGGATAATTTCGTCAGTCGTATTGTGGTTCAGGTCCCGACCCATTGCTTAATCTGCAAACGTTTAAACACAATGCTCAACTTTTTATTATTGACTGCTCGAGGCAGAATGATATGGTAAAAACAGGACCAGTGGATGTACGTCTAGAAATTGAGTCTTCTGAAGATATACCAGACAATGCAACTGCCTTCTGTTTAATTATTAACGATTGTCTTTTCGAGTATAAACCTTTAAGTACCATTGTACGGAAGATATCATGAATGTAATTGTTTATATTCAAGGTTTCAAGAATGAAGAAAACAAATTTATAGTAAAAGAAATTGCTATCTTGAGTAAAACATGTAACAAGAATTTGTTAATAAAACCTCCTTATCAATTTTATAATCTAACTACAAAAGAACGTTTACAAGTCTCATGGATAGAAAGAAATCGAGGAATCCTGTGGAATGAAGGTTTATACCTTATAATATGTTTAAGCCCAATGTCATGGATTTTTTTAGAAATAAGCATGTTTATACTAAAGGTGTTGAAAAAGTGAAATGGTTGAAAAAAGTACTAGATAATAATAATGTTTATAATTTAGAAGACTTTAATTGTCCTAAATCCGAAACACTGTACAACCTATATCCTGACAATGTTCAAACATGTATTTATCATAAAAATATATGTGCAATCAAAAATGTATTGTGTTATAAGTGGTGTAAGGAACAAAATTATGATTTTATGAAACATATTGTAATACTTTAATTAATCGATTTGGTTTCATTTGTTCCATGAAGAAAGTAGTCCCTGAATAAAAGTCTACAATCATTAAATTATTAGAGATCTGGTGAAAGTAGCAGAAAAAAGATATATTGTTTATTATGAGCGAAGTTATGATGATATTTTTTATGATTGTATTAACTACTTCATAGTGTAGTGATTAAAGCATCAGACTTACACTCGGAGGTACGCGGGTTCAATTCCCAGCGGAGGTAATGACTGCTCTCGTTTGGTTCGGACATTCAAACGGATCAGCTGGTTATCTGATAACAAATATGATTCGTGCGTCTGATAGCGCTTTAACCCATCGTTTCTGGTCACTCTCTTAGGTAGCGGTTGTTACTTATAAAAATACCATACCACAGGCTTCTTAATAATAATATTGAAAAATATTGTCTGATATATTATCAATCACATAATTTAATTTTGAGATGCTGCTATGGATCGTTCATAATATAGACCTATATGTTGAGATAGCTGGAAGGACAGCATAATAAAGATAAGAAATGGCATAATTAATTGCTTTGGTTGTCTGACATACATAATTAAACTGTTTGACATACTGAGTATTAAATTGTCTCTAACATCTATAGGTATTCACCTTATGAATGATGAACGGATCTAAGAGTCATCAGCAAGGAAAATTAAAAATTAGGGGAATCCAGATACGACGAATGAAGTCGCATCTGGTTCCCCTAATTTTTAACTACTCCCAATGTGCTATGACATGGTATCAAAATTACAGTTAAAAGGTTAAGAAACAAAATTCAGATGTAACCTACACCACAAGTAAGTAGATTTTTGCATTTCTACAATTACCCTGCAACCCAAATTGCCCCCTGATACACTTGTTTCGCATGAAATTTGTTGAAAAGACTTCTCTAGTAGCGCGCGAGCAATAGTGACATCATATACACGAAAAAAATCCTTTTTAGATTGACAAGGATCTTTGATGTGTATCTGTATGTGTTTATCACAAAATGTATCCCATAAAATAAATGTTGAACTTATTTCGGGGCTAGTAGTTCATTCTGTGATTTGCCGTTTTTACGATTTTGTTTTGAACTTGGCCTTGTTCAGATAAATCGATTGACTCTCAATCGTACTGTTCAAAATGTTCCAAACGAAAATGATACATATTTAGGCTTTGCCAAGACTATTAGTGCCAATGTAATTCGCGCTTTTAGTTTTAAACGTTTGCATGCGGTCGACGACCTTTGTGATTTAGTGGCAAAGAGTCACAGTGGCGACACTCCCTATACGTGAGAGTTCGGGTACCGGTGACCTTCAGCTGAGGCGTGTGAGCGCTAGGGTAGACAACTCGTAGGTAGTCACTCACTAGGTACTCACTTCGTGCAATGTATATATTCTGACAAAGTCCCGGTTATGTTCCCCGGCCATGATGTAAAACGTTCTGTCTCAGATTGGCCTGGGTCTTGGATGTTATCTTTATAAGCATCTATTGTAATTATAAAGTATTGTATCGTGGTTAGATCACAAAAATTTATCGCGACACAAGTTCACAACTTACTGTAGCGCTAGCTCAATCTGACTCTATGTAGTTATTTATTTAAGAATTACCAAATCGACCCAAACGCATGAGTCAAAAATATTTTATCTTGAAAATGTCTAGGCATGCCAATTAGATTAAGTTTTCTTTTTAAATCTTTGCATTTTTATGAGTATTTCTTACCACTCATTTAGAATCTGCTTGGTCTTTTTTATTGCTTCTTCTTTCTTTACTAACCTTTTGTTTTCTTGCACAGCTTTATTGGCGTACTTGCCGAGTACAAACAAAACCTTCGTTTTAAGAATAACAGGGAAAGAAAGAAGATTTATACGAGTATTAAGAAACATTACAACACCAAATTAGTTCTTTTTTAAACTTTCGCGCTTTGAACACGTAATTATTTATATAAACAGGACTATTAGCACGAACCTTATATTTATTTGTTTTCGCTGACGTTTCTATGGGGATTCGCCCATCGTGGTCGCAGCGAGACACAAAGCAAATAAATATGAGGTTCGTGCTAAGTCCTGTTTAAATAAATAATTACCAAATTAGTTGTATATTTTGATATGTATATTCTTTACTTTTTCTGGGACACTTACGCCTCTAGATATAAATCTATTGTTACTATTGTTTCTGGCAGAGTGTCCGTCAATGAGTTAGAATATCAGCCATGCGACATAGTTGGACACATATTTTGTATTCATATTTTTTTTTGTGATTGGTAAATTGATTAGTATTTTGCAATGGTTATCAATTATTAATTACGAAAAAATTTCAATGATTACAACTGGCCAATTTTTTAATGCTTGTGTGCGTGACAGCTTTGTGTGCAGCGCGTCCTGTCAATAAATGCCATCAGAATCCGTCAAATTGATAGCTATGTGTTTGCTTAATAGACTATGGGTTGGACACAAATTTTTTCTACGCTTTTAAGCTAACTGAGTCTATCTAAGCTTCATATAATCTAAGGGTTGGTGGTGCATTGAAACAATCACGGCTACGGTATTGATGCGCGAGTCGCACAGGGATACGCATCAGATCAGGCTACTCCGCCCCCCCCAAACCTCAAAAGTGAGTCTCATCTTCTTGAACGGCACTGAATGTAAAGTCACATTGACTATTCTCTTTGGGATATGTTTGCAAATATTTCGATATTTTTAAGTGGGCTTATTTGGGAGTCTCTTCTAATATTTTTAGTCTTTATTTGTTTCAAAGCTCCTAATGCACCAAATTAAAGAGAGTAACAGAATTATAACTTTTTACGTATTGCTTTGAGGTATTGATCAGTTTACGATTATCCAGCCGAAAAAAATAAAAAATATATATACGAGTATGAGAGGACTTTGACAGGCGTTGCCATCGCAAATGCAAAGCTAGTCATGCCGGGTATTTTCTCGAGGACATACTTATTTGTTTCATTTTTAGGACCATGATGGCATGTTTTTAGTCGACCTTTCTTCTGCTTTATTCATATATTACATATTGTACACATATTGTATCAAAATTACTTTTCTTTGCCTCTAGGCTAAATGGTGGTTAAGAGTGAATCCATCTCATAAAAATAAATTATTATTCGATCAAAATGAGTCAACACTTATTACTATGACGTTTTCTCAGCTCTAGTTTCAGTTTTTTGATAAATCGCCAATGGAGAAATATATTTTTTGGGAGCCACACGAAACAAATTGTGTTAGCCGTGGATTCCGAGTTTTATATACAGGTATGTCTGTTACTGACTTTAATTTGTACTACGCTAACCTTATTTCTCCTTTGATTAGGGCACACTCGTTCGTGAAATGCAATTAACTAGTGCACTCGGGTAAACATATAAAGTACACACTAAATAGATTACAATGTACAGTCGTAGTTGCAATATAGTTTTAAAATTATATGTAGTTTCATGGAGTTATGGGATTATTTTCTGGTATATTTATGTACATTATACTTTACAACGTACAAAAATATTGTAACCCTATCGTTTGCCACCTTGCTCGAAATTTAAACTGAAAAAATATTGCTTGGCAGAAGCCATTTAGCTGGAGATTATTTATTTTTGAATTTTTATAATATTGCGTTTTTTTACGAAATTTATTTTCATCTGTGACCAGGCAATTGAATTCTCAAAGTCCAATATTATACATGTATATGTTATGGCGCTTCGGGAACAAACCCATAATCCCATTATAATATGGTCCTAAGCTGAAACACAGCTTTGGGGAAAATGTTAGATATTTTTGTATATAATTTGCGCTTATGTCCATCTGTGATTTCGTTGTTGTCAAAATTAAATACATATTTTAATGCCCTTGTGAATGTATTGTATATGATGGTTTCTTAACATTTTTGCCGTCCATACTGCAGTGCTAAATAATGCCCATAAATTTCTTTTAGTATTAGTCATGTGTCGATTTTAAGTTTGTCGTATTCATACAACTTTGACTGAAATTCAAATCGCTACTGCACGGTCGCTTCAACTTTGCCAGTTACTCCCCGTGTTGTTGGCACATTCCACAACGCGCGCTCGTCTCATTATTAGTCAAAAGCTCGATCGCTCAACCAAATATTCATCGGACATCATAGGCAAAGTTGAGGCAATCGTGCAGAAAACATTCACTACTAGACACGGTCGCTTCAACTTTTCCAGTGACAACCCGCGTTGTTTTCACATTCCACAACGCGCGCTTGTCTCATTATTAGGCAATCGCTCGATCGCTCAATCAATTTGTCTTCGGACATCATAGGCAAAGTTGACTCAACCGTATAGAAAATATTTATGATCGATGTACTACGTGTGTTATCGATACGTGTTAACCTGAAATGAAACCTTTGAACTGAATCATGAAATGTCAAACCCCGAGAAAAAGAAGATTTATTCTATTTTCATAAAATACAGATAAATAAACCTACTAACAATGTTTTACAAACCTCTGAATAACAGGGCGCAAAGCGGCGCGCAGCGGCCGGCTCGGAAGAGAAGGCCCGCGAATGCTCGCGCCCGCCAGCGACTTCTCGCGCCCGCCCGTGAAAGTCCACCACCGTCCACCGGGAAGAAAGTCATATAATTTTAGACTCTATCGCAATGACTATAATACAAGGAATTGCTTGAAAAAGTGGAAAACGGCGCGGGAATGCCCGCGACTTCTCGAACGCTCCAGCGGCGTATCGGCGCACGACTGCTCTGGCGGACGGGAGTGGGCGCGGGCGGGCGGAGGCGGGAGCGAGCGGTCGCCTATCTATATATGTATTTATAACAAAATATAGTATCGTTGAGTTAGTTTCCCAAAACACAAGTCTCGAACTTTCTTTGGGGGTAGCTCAAGCTGTGTGATTTGTCCGTATATATTTGTCTACATAACTGAGTGCAACACGTGCTTAATATATTTTAACGATATATACGATAACCGTTCATATAAATACATAAGTACTTAAATACTTAGGAATTTAAGAATATACACTAAATGCGATCCATTGAAATGGTTATTTTTTTATATTCTTTATTTTTTATTATTTTTTTATCATTTTTTTTTCTTTATTTATTATTTTTTAAACGTATTTTTTTTAATTTTCTACTTTGGCAATTGGAATAAAAACCTAGGTACTTGGAAATAATTCTTAAACTTACATCGTTATGTTTTCACATGAAATCTAATGTTAGTATTCTGTTTTCTAATTTTCAAATTCGCTATACATTTAATCAATAATAAGAATTCACCTTTATAATGAATTCACCATCTGAACCTTAGAATCTAAACACCTAAAGAAATAAAAAAAAGAATACTAAATTGGTTTTACTTTTATCAAAAGATTTAGGTAACGTTGTAACTATTTGGTACTCCAAAAACATTGTATTTGTTCGACAAATCTAGTACATATGTAAAACCTTAAAAACAACACCAAATTTATATAATGTGTATTGACTATGTGAAACATGTCCTAATAAAGTTTTGTTGGGTGTAAACTTGGCGTAAACGGAGATTTGTTTTATTTCCTTTATATCCTTTTTCTTTCAGGGTTTATATATATATATATGTTTTATAGCTTACTAGTACCATGTATCCCAACGGCTTAATCGTACGATTAGTTCTTAGAGACTCGAATAGATGGACTATGAGAATATAAAAACATTATTCATAAAATATATCTTATTAAAAATCAAAACAATATTTTAGGCATAATATTTTCAAATATAACCCTATATTTAGGAAGTTTAGGCTAACGCAGATTACCGCCATCTAGTATCGAGTAGCAAGCAACTCTCCTGCGCCATACATTCGCGTACTTTTTGCCACCTTAATTTGGTCCAATATTTTTGTATGAGGTGGGCAGTCTATTACGTTAGTATTATATTGTCTTTGCTAGTACTAAATAACGGGTTGAGGTAGGGTAAAAATGTGGAAGTAAAAAGCTAGGATTTATGGGCTACATTGGTAGTTGTAGAAAATTTGTTGAAGGGACTACTTTTGGCGGTAATGAGTAGATCTCCCAATCTTAATCCTGACTAATATTATAAATTCGAAAGTGAGTTTGTTTATTTGTTTGTTACGCTTTAACGCCGAATCTACTGAACCGATCATCATGAAATTTCGCATACATATAGATTAGGGTACTGAGAAGTACATAAGCTATAGATCGCGGGCGAAACAAGATTCCATGGAACTAAATAAAGCGCCTGTATTTTGAAGTATAAATAAAAATACTAATGTTATAAAGGGGAACGATTTTATTGTTTCTTTGCATTGAATTGGCTCCGAAACTAGTAGACCGATTTTTAAAATTCTTTTACCTATGGAAATCTAATTTATCTGCGATTAACATATGTTATAATTTAAACAGTCACGAAAAAAATATTAGTGATTTATATTTTCGTTTATACAAAGTGTTTGCAAACATTACATTACAAATATCTCATTTAAGAACAGCGTAAATAGACCGCTCTGAGGAGGTAAACAGTCGCCAGGTTGTGAGGGTTGCTAACGAGGAGTTTCGAGTATTTTTGAGTTTGTATGCTTAACACTTGAGGGGCGACGATTATGTCCCTACTTCGTTTGTCCTTGGGAGAAATTTACCAACGTTGTTGCAGGTCAGGGTAACATTTCTAGAAAGGCAAAAACGTTTTACCGCTCCATGTCAGAAGTACTACCGAAAAGTACAACTGGTAGTACAAATGATACAACCTTGTATAATTTGTACTACTAGTTGAAAAACTGACACTCATAATAGGAAGTAGTAGGTACTATCGAACAGAAAAACCAACAACTACCGACCGACGATCAAAGACGAAAACGAAAACGAGTTATTTAAAAAACAAACCGAGGGATTTTTCACAGTTTACGTCCGTCGTTGTCGCTGTTTTTGGTGTGTGTAAGTGCCCAATACTGGTGTAACATTTTTTAAACTGCCTAAAGGTATCTGACATAGCTTAATGACTGCCATCAATGATGACAGCCGGGACCAACGGCTTAACGTGCCTTCCGAAGCACGGAGGAGATCGAGATATTTTTTATGCCACTTGCGGTCACCCATCTTTAATGTTTACGCCCACAAAGCCATCGGCCTCCGCCATATTGATTTGATTTTTGATTTGACGATTGATTTTTGCTGACGTTACTTTTTTTTTTAATGGACTACGTAGCTGGCTCCACGTGAGTTTTTGCTACTTTACCGGACTTTTTGAGGTGAGAGCAGACTGCCCTAAACCTGTAAGGAGAACATCACCAAGGGGCCCCCAGGAAGGACCGACTTCGGCTTTGGGCGTTGCCTGTGTGAGCAAGGCTTGAGTAGACTCTCATATGCCTGATGGGCCGCGATTATCATTTGTTATGGGGTAGACAGAGCCTAAGACCATAAGACCAAGTATCACATTTAGCGTGTTGGTTGGTCGTATAGGTGGATAATAGAATCCAAATAGTGATCGGTTGCTTACCGTATCGCCTATTGCACTGATTCTTTAGATTTTCGCCCATTCCCTTAGCCAGCTTCTACGGTCTGCGTTGAAGGACAAGCAGCTGACACGGCACGTTTTCTTTCCCCCAAAAAAACATGGATAAAAAGTTAAGTGACCATGATATTGACTGATTGCTGATGTGCCCATACATAAACTAATTTACAAGAATATGAGTTGAAGTTTTTGGTGGGAAGTCAAGGGGTACAGTTGTCGTTTGCCTTAGATGATTTTGCAAATTGATTTAAGTGGACTTTATAATATAAAATTGGTGTAGTTTGGTGTTATAAATGCTCGTGTTCGAGAACAATTTGTGAAATAGTTAAAATAGACTGTTAAATAGACTCTTATAGATTTGTCATCAGGCTACCAAAGATCTTACGCCATCTTTGATGCCACATACTCGTACCGTACAACACCGATACTTAGTATCTCATTATTCTGGACATTGGCAGAATCACTGAAATCTCGATGGAAGCCATATATTAAAAGAGGAAAGAAAAGAAGAAAGAGTATGAGTTAGAAATACGCAAAACCAGTAAAATATTTTTGTTTTTACATACTTAATACACGTTCAGGATAAACTTTTCTATACATACATACATACTATCGCGTCTTTATCCCTTGCGGGGTAGACAGAGCCCACGGTCATAAAAACTACAGGGTGACTCCCTGTAGTTTTTTTAGTTGTAGACGCGATAGTATGTATGTATGTATAGATAAGTTTATCCTGAACGTGTATTAGTATGTAAAAACAAAAATATTTTACTGGTTTTGCGTATTTCTAACTCATACTCTTTCTTCTTTTCTTTCCTCTTTTAATATATGGCTTCCATCGAGATTTCAGTGATTCTGCCAATGTCCAGAATAATGAGATACTAAGTATCGGTGTTGTACGGTATGTGGCATCAAAGATGGCGTAAGATCTTTGGTAGCCTGATGACAAATCTATAAAAGTCTATTTAACAGTCTACTTTAACTATTTCACAAATTGTTCTCGAACACGAGCATTTACATACTATCGCGTCTTTATCCCTTGCGGGGTAGACAGAGCCCACGGTCATAAAAACTACAGGGAGTCAATTTTTCAACCAAGGGAATCGAACCGCCACTCGTTGTCAAGTTTCCGCATGGTGAATATTAATTGGCTCTATTTTTGAATCATTATTCGAATGGGTTTTCCTAATGGTCGCCGCAGACCACTCGGAACGGACTACGCGTGCAAAATGTCAAATTTGACTTTGACCAAATTTTTATTTTTTTCTTAAATTCTCGTCCTTAGGTCCTAGCATTTTTGCGACAACTGTCTACAAAAAGTGGGAATATACGTCCGATTTGCTTCCGATCCGATTGCAGCGTTGCCTTTTAAGAAATAAGAAATTCCTTACACCTACATGAAAAAAAAAATAAGATTTTAAAAGAAATTGCAATAAATACCCCCTTAGATATGCCTTAGACACTGTATTAAGAAAATCAGAAAACATAATTAAGAAATAAGTAGGCTTTTGTACAATTCGCAATTTTATTTTTATTACGCCATTTACTGAGAAGACTTCGTCTATAGTATACATATATAGTATATCTGGTTCATATTTAACTGGTTTTTCTACGAAAGAAGATTACGAAAAACAATTGCCTAAAGACAATCAAATTCCCCTAGAATCAAAGACACTGTACCTAAAATGGCAACACCGTCCGATTGTCTAATTTAAAATCGGACGCGTATTCCCACCTTAAGCTACTAATTTTGCTGTGCATTCAATTATTCTGGCAACCGTAACAATTTTTTTTTTGCTGGCAACTCTAAGCAATTGAACCATTCGCACGGTTCAAAAGTACGTAAAAACAGGCCCGCTCGTTGATTTTATTCACATGTGAATACGAACCAAGTGCTGACGTCACAACGAGTGGTGGATTGATTCTATTAGTTCAAAAATTGACTCCCTGGCCACGTTTAGCATCGTAGTGGGCGTAAAGGTGGAAAGCGGAATCAAAATAGTGATGGGTTGCTAGCCGCATCGCCTATCAATGTGATTCCTTAGATTAACTTATCTATACAGAAATATTATAAAGAAGAAATTATTTGATTGTTTACATTGAATAGACTCCGAAACTACTGGACCGAATTTTCAAAATTATTTCTCTTATCAGAAAGCAAATTTATCTGCGGGTGACATAGACGAGCTCCGTGGCGCAGCGGTCAACACGCCTGCCTGCGACACGGATGGTCTCGGGTTCGATTCCCGGTCAGGTCAAGATGGAAAATGATCTTTTTCAGATTGACCTGGGTCTTGGATGTTTACTATATAAGTATCTACTTATTATAAAATATAGTATCGTTGAGTTAGTATCCCATAACAATCTCGAACTTACTTTGGAGCTAGCTCAATCTGTGTGATTTGTCCGTACTATAATTAGTATATAATGTATAAGAACAAAAGTCGAAAACTCTGACTTAATCGAAATTTTGTGAAGTAATAGCGTGGGCGATTCATTCTTTCATTCGTCATGTTTGTTCGAAGACGAGGAAAGGTGAAAGGTATTAGGAGATAAATATTTTCTCTAAATGTTACGTCAAGTCAGTTTCTGATTAATTTGTTTGGGCATTAATAAGTTAAGTATCAAGAACTGACATGGAATTTACCTTTCTTGAATTGCGGAAAAACAGCGAAAATTTCGAACTTGCGGAAAATTTGAATTTCGAAATTTTATACCTAACTAGCAGCCCTACCCGGCTGCGCCCGGGCATGTATTATACCTTAAAACCTTCCTCGTGAATCACTCTATCTATCGGTGAAAACCGTATGAAAATCCGTGGAGTAGTTTTTGAGTTTATCGCGAACAGACAGACAGGCAGACGCGGCAGAGGACTTTGTTTTATAATATGTAGTGATGACATAATATTTGAAGGAAAACTTTTAAAATTCGCTCGCCTGGCAATAGGCGATTTCCATACAGCACTGATCAGTGCTTAAGCAACCAAGGGGTTTAAAAAAGGTCCGCCTGTGTGACACTATGTTGAGAGGTATTTTTGACAGCCGCAGTCCAAAATCCACCAATCATGTTTAATCATCAATTTTATGTATGATGGATTTTGACACCTCGACCTCTCGACGTAGTGCCGCTACCTGGGGGAAAAATTAATTCTGAAAACCCTAATTGTGATCATCATCATCAGACCTTTTCAGGCTCCACTTCAGGGACATGACCCTCCCTGTATTATCAGAGCCATATATTAGCAGAGCAGTCTGAGGATTTGGCCTACATTCTCCCCTTTGGCCTGGTTAGAGAGATCTCTTTGATGTTGGTAAGCCTTGTTAAGCTTATGTTCCCCCATTCGCCCTCTACGACATCCACGAGAAGACTTGGAGTGGTCCTATTCTACTCTGCCGGTAACCACATGGTATCTCGCATCACCACATCATGGTATTAACTGTGATACAGCCAATATATAAAGACGTTTTACTCATTAGCTACTTAGACTATATAATCTCTCGACGCTGCCACAATGCCTTTATTTCAATGATTAAAAAAACTGGCCGATTTTTCAATGCGTGTGTGCGTGACAGCTTTGTGTTAGCACACGCTTCCTGTCAGTCAATGCCACCAAAATCCTCAGCAATACTATGTGTTTGCATCCTTCGAGCAACACGGCCTCCATACCGTGTTGCTCGAAGGTTTACATGATAGAGTATGGGTTGTATATATAATCTAAGATAAAAGTACCTCGTAGCTAACGAGGTACTTTTAGTAATCGGTGATGGTGTTGTTTGAAGTAAAATTTATACTGTCAACCATTTTTGGTTCGAAAGTGTTTTAACAAAAGAAACTGCCACTTCCATACTTAAACATGGTCTAAAAGCTACTATAATAAAGTTTTTTTTTAGTAATGGCCGTACTGGGTAGGAATATACATATGACCTTTAGAATGTTATTAACGCATATTCCTTATTGTATCATATGCGGTATCTTGGAGCCCTTTAAAATAGCATGTTTATTACTTATGGTGTTAATAGACATGTAGTCTATTCCAACAGCATATCTTATAAATTTCGTATCATTCTATGTTAGGGACTGCGCGCACCGGTGACTTTTGTCGCCGTGACTTTTTTGTTTCCGTCACCCTGTCTATGGAGATGTATGGAGGTGCGCGCACGAAGCGACGTGACAGTGACGTGACTTTTTTGTCCGTCGACCAGCGAACAAGCCGGCGACAAAACTTTTACGATAGACATTTTATGTAATAGACGTGCACGCACGAGAGTCAAAATTGTTACTCTACGTGGAAAAAACTTTGTTACAAAAAATTTTACCGACTTAAAAAAGCGACTATACTTGAAACCAAAAAATAAACTGAATCATTTATTTATTTCAACGGATAATCAAAAACTTCACTCAGTAAACAACCTATCTACCAGAGACAATATATTTATTTATTAATTTAGTTAATATATTTAATGTATTTCCTACCTAATATTTTCTGATCTATTTGAAGTCTCTGCCAAGCCAAAAATAATCAGAACATTATTACTTACATACTATCACGTCTTTTCTCTTAAGGGGTAGGCAGAGCCCAGGTCTATAAATTTTCAAAGCCACGTTTAGCGTGTTGGTGAGCTAAAGGCTCCTACACACATGCCGGCGGCATGGACCGCCGGCTTTTGCCGGGCGGCTTGCGACTGTACTTTATTAGTACTCAATAAGGCACATTATAGTCACCGCGTGCCGCCGGGCGTACATCGGCGTTCCCGCGGGATGGCCGGCGGCTGTGCCGGGGCCTAGGCCGCCGGCATAGTGTGTAGAAACCTTAATATGTAGAGAACGGAATCAAAATAGGGATGGGTTGCTAGCCGCATCGCGTATTGACATGATTCCTAACGACTATATTGGAAGTTTAGAAGAATAGGGAACAGGGATCCTTCTAAACTTCCAACATTCATTAGATAATATTAGAAAAAATATTTCCATGTTCTTGAGTTTAATGAAACATACCTAGTATAGAACTTTCAGTGAAAAGTTCTATACTATGTTGACCGACTTAGTGAATTAACCTGTCACTCCAAAGAGTGGGTACCCAGCATTCTTTTTTACGTTTCTTTGGCAAGAGATGAGTTCGCAGACAACGACCGTCTGTTCGAAATCCATGCCGACAAATGACCGAAAGGAATTCAAATACCACGTAATGACTCTTTGATAACTAAAAAGTTTTTTCATGGTTTACCATAGTTTTGTCACTGTCGCCTACCGTGCGCGCACTCCGCTTGGGAGACACTACGGAGACACGAGGAAGACGTGACAAACACTTTTTTGTCACCGTGACAAAAGTCACCCGTGCGCGCAGTGCCTTATTGTATCTAATTTCTTTATTTTAATAACAGTATACTTCAGAGACTTTTTTTGCAAAACCATGAGTCACAAGGTTGAATTCCTAGATTTAAAAAAAAACGTCTATTCCTACTTCTATGGTTGAATTGAAAACAAAAGAGGCTTATTTTGACATCTATTAATCATTGCAACATTAATACGGGTAAAATAGGTCGTAATTTGAACTCAAAATATTAAGAATGAGAATGGATAGAGCTCAAGGCTGGCTACTAAAATTGCATAGTAGGTGCCTCAGTAGCAAACCCCAGTTGTACACGCTAAACTTTGGTATAAAAGATACCACTTAAAATAGAAAGTAAATAATTTGGGAGCTCTCGTACATAACTTTCTCGGGATCAATCTAAAGTCTATCTCATGGCAAACCACCGCTATTACAATATTAACAGCTCGTCGAGCCTGAGAAGGGTTTGAAGTGTCGTGTTCTCAACTCAGATGTAGATTATGTTCTCAACTTCAGTTCTCAACTTATCTTCAGATAAGTCATCAATGTTAGTTATTAACAACATTTATTTAATTAGTACTTTTTCTTATTTCATACTCGACTTATCTGGCAAAAAATTGTTGATTATACAACGTATAACTTGAGACTTGAGCCTAAAGTTTCCCTTAAAGGGGTGTGACAGCCGCCCGAGAAAATAATTGTATTCGAAAGTCAAAAATTTTTGTAGTTCCCAGCCTTGATCATATCGGAAAAGTTGTTCATATACTGACGGTATGAGTTTTCCCTTTAATGGAACGTCGAAGGTACTTGACTTTAAACGCTGTATTTGCTTCTGTGTTGAGAATTTCGGATAGTGTACCTACATACCGCCTTCATCATCACTTATTGATTCGCTATCATTCTTTTTATAATAAACTAGCAGTTCGCCCTGGCTTCGTCCTTGGTACATATAAATTTTTCTCTCCATAAGAACCATCCCCGTATTTCAAAGAATATTCTAAAATAAGAATTAGCGAAATCGGTTCAGCTGCACTCGAGATTTGCGCTTAGAAACATTCAGCTATTCATTTTAAATTTAGACTATTAGCGCTTACCAATGAGGCACTTACGTATGTCAAAAAATATACCACTTAAAAATAGAAATTAAATAATTTGACAAGAGCTCTCGTAACCTACCTTTTTCCTGCCTTCTCCGTATCAATCTACAGTCCGACTCGTGGCAAACCACCGCTATTACAATATTAACAGCTCGTTGAGCCTGAGAAGGGTTTGAAGTTTATGTATGTTCTCTACTTCTTTGACGAGCTCCGTGGTCAACACGCCTGCCTGCGACGCGGATGGTCCCGGGATCCTAGTCAGGTGGAGATTGAAAATCATCTTTTTCAGATTGGCCTGGGTCTTGGATGTTTTCCGTAGTTCTGGGAATTACCCAAGGTATGGTAAAGCAGGTGGCCAGCCTTACGTAAACCCAGCTTGTTAAACGTCGTGCGAAATTCGGCTCTATCTATCTACCTTACGAGATGAAGACGAGAAAGTGTCAATATATATTTTTTCTGTTTGATATTTAGGTATAACAAATAAAAAAGCCTTAATTCACAAAATCTAGCGAGATCGAAGGCCATGTTTACCGTTAGTATATAGACGATATAAGACTATAATACAGTTCAGAGAGCAAATAGAACGTCCGTATTTGCACGGACCAAACTAGGCCCGACAAATATAATAATGGAAAGAAAATGGCGGCCTGAGGTGAAGGTAACCGGAGTAATTTTGTGTTACTTGGCCTGCTGGGAATAGAACAAGTACGAGTATTTTTTGTTTTTTCGTGTGTGTAAGTGGCCAACACTGGTGTCAGATATTTCAAGCTGCCTAAATCGGCATCTGACATAGATTAACGACTGCCATCAACGATGACAGCTGGGACCAACGGTTTAACGTGCCTTCCGAAGCACGGAGGAGCTCGAGATATTTTTATGCCACTTGCGGTCACCCATCCAGGTGGGGACTGCGCCCAGGGTGCTTTACATGCGGAAGCGCTTATAATGCTTACATCCACTGGGCCATAGGGCTCCTTATAGAAAGTACATGGTGATATATGTACTACGTAGAAAGTATTACTTTCATATGTACAGTGACATTCGTCGCGAGTTTAGTGACATTTGTCACGAGCGACAGTGATATTTGTCGCGAGAGACAGAGACATTCGTCGCGAGTGACAGTGACATACGTCGCGTGCGATAGTGACGTTCGTCGCGAGTGACAGTGTCATTCATCGCCAGCGACAGTGACATTCGTCGCGAGTGACATAGACATTCATCGCGAGCGATAGTGATATTCGTCGCGATAGACAGTGCATTCATCGCGAGTGACAGTGGCATTCGTCGCGAGCGACAGTGACATTCATTGCGAGTGACATTGACATTCGTCGCGATTGACAGTGGTATTTGTCGCGAGTGACAGTGACATTCGTTGCGAGTGACAGTGACATTTGTTGTGAGCGACTGTGACTTTTGTCGCCAGCGGCAATATAATTCGTTAATCTGTGGTATATCTAATGGCTTATTGAATACTTATTGATTTGCATTTAAGCCACAAACAGAAATAAGCCGGTGATGTATGCTAAAATTGTTTCTATATCGGGCCAAAGCAAGAAATACTGCGAAAGGAATTAAAAATTATAAAATTATTCACAAAATAGCATTGATATATTTTATTGAAAATCAAATCAAATACAAAAATAGAAAATATCTGATGATATGGCAATAACTTGTTGCTTCAGTAATGTAACGGTCTCACTTCTTGTGGTAAACTGTAACAAAAGAAATAACATATAAAATATTTGTTTACTTTCACCAATGACGCATTGACGCATCGAAAACGGGACCCCATTACTAAGCCTCCGATGTCTGTCACAGGCTCACAGCACAGCCGGCCTATTTACTAACTCGGATGACAGGTGTCGATGCCTATCAATCTAGGATTTGCTGTTACAATGCGGTTTTTGTATTTCAAATAAAAAGTTCGAGCAAGCAAAACCCGCATTGTAATTGTAAATTCTAGATTGATAGGCATCGACACCTGTCATCCGAATTAGTAAATACGCTGGGCTATCTAACAGGGTATCTATTGAATCGTTGATTTCACAGAATGCGTACATCTCTTGGGTTCGATCCCCGGTCAGGTCCCGTGGGTCTTGGATGTTTATCTACATATGTATTTGTAATAAAAATATATGTAGTATCGTTGAGTTAGTATCCTAAAACACAAGTCGCGAACTTACATTGGGGCTAGCTCAATCTGTGTGATTTGTCCGTATCATAAGATCTTATTTTAGTCTCCTCTGCAAGAGTACACAGAGGTCTGTACTACCAGAGCCATATTTTAGCCAGAGCAGTCACAGGGTTTGGCCTACAATCTCCACGCTGGCCCGACGGGTTGGAGAGGTTTCTTTAATGTTAATAAGCCTAGTTCAGCTTGTGTTTCCTTAGTCGCCTTCTACGACATCCACGGGAAGACATGGAGTGGTCCTATTCTACTCTGCCGGGAACCACACAGCCTCTATGTAACAAGAGATGATAGACATGGAAAGAAGTTGCATGCATCAACATATTCTCATTCGTCACCAGTGGGGGCGAATGGGAATCGAAACCAGAGTTTATTCTATTTGCCAACACTGGGGGCAAATGAGACTGTGAATGATTGGCGATTGCCATTCGCCACCAGTGGGGGCGACGCGAGTGGTGGCATCTGGCACACGTATATATAAAAATTGTCCCGTCTGCCACCAGTGGTGGTCGCCCCCAGTGGCGGCAAATGGGATATACCCCTTTAACGATTCCGTTATTCTAAGAAACGAATTTCGGTATTTCTGCGATTCAATAATGTTCGATAAACTAATAAAAAATTGTATGTATGGCAATGCTTATTCTTTGTGAAAAGAAATTCCAGTCCTCTAGTCGTTGGATTACGTCTACCAGCCTTTGGCTGGCATCAGGGGAATTAGAGTCCACGTACAAGAAATATGGATTTTGGTGCCATTTCAATCAAAAGAAATTAATCCGACGAAGAAATGGAGATTGATTTGACTGTTTTTAGAAACTGTTTTGTTTGTTTGTTTTTCGTGTGTAAGTAAGTGGCCAACACTGGTGTCAGAATTTTCAAGCTGCCTAAAGGCATCTGACATTGCTTAACGACTGCCATCAATGATGACACCCAGGACTAACGGCTTAACCTGCCTTTCGAAGCACGGAGGAGCTTAAGACATTTTTATGCCACTTGCTGTCACCCATCTAAGTGGAGACTACGCCTGGGGTTGCTTAACATGCGCAACAAGCGCTTATAATGCTCACGCACACTAAGCCACGGGCTCCGCGTTTTATAAATGAAAAGATTGAAGGAAGAAAAGTATCTAGAATAGAGTTAAACCAGGACCTAGTCTCATCATCAGGTCTTTTTTCGTCTCCACTACAGGTGCATGACCCTCTCTGTACTACCAGAGCCATGTATTAGCATGAGCAGTCAGAGGATTTGGCCTACACTCTCCACGCTGGCTAGACGGGTTGGAGAGGTCTCTTTGATGTTTATAAGCTTTGTTTAGCTTGTGTTGTCCTTAGTCTCCTTCTACGACATCCACGGGAAGACTTGGAGTGGTCCTATTCTACTCTGCCGGGAACCACACGACGAACCTAGTCTGTTTATTCTGAACTTTTAAACGATGTTCGTCAAATGATTTCAGCGCAACAAGCATAAATGTTTCTTCCTATATTTGTGATAAATAAAATAGTAGTGTTGTGCAAATAATTCCGAAATAAATTCTGTATTTTACGACTGTACATTCCACAAGTTTTATGTTCAACGTCAAACATTCAAATAAGAAATTAGATTTGAAATTCACGCTCCCCGAAAATGTTCCTAAACATTGTTTTGTTTGCTTAAATTTTCACACGGCGAGCCCGTCTTGTGTCTTGTAAAGTTCTAATTTGATGCTTCAGTTAAGCAAAGACGGAGTGGGATGACTGCGACCAACGCGCGTTTCATACATACATACATATTATCACGTATATCATTAAAACTAACGTGAGATAAAGACAATATAACAACGAGTCACTCACGTGCTATTTGTCGGGATTGCCGACTATAGTTTCGGACTCGTTAGGAACCAATTTTCAAGGCGAGTGCGGGGCGCGCGGCGGTGGTTAGTTCGGTTCCCGACAAATAGCACGTGAGTGCCCCGTTGTCATATGTAATATTATCACCTCTATATCCCTTGCTGGGTAAGCAGAGCTCAAGGTAACAAAACCAAAAGACAACTTTCAGCATATTAGTGAGCGTTGAGGTGGAAAGCGGAATCTAAATAAGTAGTGATGGGTTGTTAGCCGCATCCGTATTGACGAGACTCCCTAGATTGTCGCCCAAACCCTTGACCCACTTTTACGGTCTGCGCGGGAAGAAAAGCAGCTGGTATATTCTGTTTCCTTTTCTCCCAAACCAGTATGTAAGATTATATACCATAACATCTTTGATTATATGCTCTCTAGACTGCGTATAATGCCTTCGTTTAAATTATTAAAAATCTGGCCAATTTATCAATGCTTGTGTGCCTGATAGTGGGAGAGCTCGTGAACCATCTGACTAACCCGTTTCCCACAATGCTAGAAATTTTTTAAATGATATTTTATTATCTGCTAATTATAAAAGTACCGGTCTGGCAGGTATATCGCGGTTGCGTCATCATCCCAAAATTTTTTGGAAATGCAAAAAAAAAATGTTTTGTAACCTTCTGCCACAAGGCTACAATTTTAATATGTGCTATCGTCTGGCACACACTTGCAACCCTCAAAATAGGTTGGCAATTTTTTTACACTTAAACATACTTAAATTATAACATATTAAAATTTTAGCCTTGTGGCAGACGGTTACGAAAAAAATTTTTTTTGCATTTTCAAAAATTTTTGGGATGATGACGCAACCGCGATATCCCTGCCAGACCGGTATTTTTATAATAAGAAGATAATAAAATATAATTTAAAAAATTTCTAGCTTTGTGGGAAACGTGTTAGTCAGATGGTTCGCTAGCTCTTAATCTATGACAGCTTTGTGTTAACACACGCGTCCTGTCAATTAATGCTTAGTTATTAATCTGAGATTAATGCCATCAAAATCCGTCAAATTGGTAGCTATGTGTTTGCAGTGGTTTGCATGATAGACTTATGGGTTGGACACATTTTCTATCTAGGCTTTATCGCATGTAGCACACAGCCGCGAATGCGGAAGCGGAATGGGAGCGTACCGGAACGATACATTGGCGTAACCGCGAAAATCTGTCTAGTATGATTTTGATTGGTGCGTCTCACCGCAAGCGCAACGTAACCGAAACGGAATCGTACAACAGCGTTCGTTAAAGGCGTATATAATCAAAGCATAACATTTTATTCGTCTAAGGGCGGCTTACGTTTTTACTTTCGTGGAGTTTAAGATAAATGACAAGTCCCGTGTCGCAGGCAGATCCGACTCCCGAATTAGATTAAGACGGTATTCTGGATCAAACGAGAGGTTTGATTAAGGACTTTCCAATCTTAAATTATCGCGAAAATTGACGCCGTGACGATGGGACTTCGTGATTCATCACAACTTTCTGGCTCGAATTCTTCAGATAGAATAGCCACTTTTAGAACATTTTGAACGTATTGGGAATTTTTAATATATTAATTGTATACACGACTTAATATTCTGAGTTTGAATCTGTCAGTTTATTATTCAAAATTATATCAAAATTGGATATTGGATTCGTTTTCGGTTTTCAGGAAAGTTTATTTAGTATTTATGGCATCTGAGATACAGTCTCTGACTATTTCAGGTGCCACAATCAAGTTTGTTGCAATTGTCTTGTTAAACCATCATAAAATGTTATTTTTAACATTTTTACCATATAAGATGGTTCTAATGAATAAAAATTCCATATTAAATGTTTTTATAAATTTGACTCTTAATTTTTTAATTTTGAATTCTTCTTTGGAGGTGTTGTTCTTCACCGTTACGCCTTTTTACATTTCTACCCCTGGTACAACATCTCTACATTCACGCCTCCTCTTTTGACGACTAAAGAGGGGTCGTAGGACTGGTTCATGGTAGTTGCTCACTAACTACTCGCAACAAGCAGCTCTGCGGTACAGCGGTGACACTCCCCGTACGTGAGATTTCGAGCATCGGTAACCTAGCCGGCTCAAGGTCACCGATGCTCGAACTCTCACGTAGTGTTAGGGTTGACGACGCGTAGATATTCACTCACTACTCACTTTGTGCCTGCGGTGCGAGTGCGAGATACGAACACAACGCAGACAGCCCTCTCGACCGAGCCAGTTCCGTGGCGGACCGTCCACGCCCTGCGCGCCTTTCGCTGCCCACGCCCAGACACTCACACATAGCCGCAAGCGGTTTTACGTCCATACATCTTTGTCTGCGGCCAATTTATATATTTATAAACTTACTAGTTAATACAATTCGCGAAAAATGACTGAGGTAGTTTGTTAAAAATAACAAAAATTAACCTTATCCAGTAGATGAAGTTCGAGAACAAAGGACGAAAACAGTATATTTATCATTCAGAAGGAGTTCTGCGCAAAGTTACCAAGTTTGTTATTAGTTTCAAGTTGTTCGATTCTGATCTGTTGATTTTCTTCTGCGAGAACAAACAAGTAGTTATTGAACTTTGACTATATACTCTCTAGACACCGTCATGCCTTTATTTCAATGATTTAAAACTGGCCAATATTTCAATGCTGGTGTGCGTGACAGCTTTGTGCTATAGCTCGTGTACTGTCAATTTATGCCCTCAAAATCCGTCAAATTGATAGCTGTGTGTGTGCGTGACCGACTATCGGTTGGACACTAGTTTTTTCTTTGCTTAGGCTAATAGAGTCTATCTAGGCTTTATATAATCTATCTATGTTATTGGACTAGTTACTAACTTATTTCATTACCAATATTTAAATTACATGGGCAGACTATTAATTCTCTTAATGTTATGTAATTCTAAATCTTTTAATGGAGGTACTGAGTGAAAAAAAAAGTCATTTTTAATGGGAATTTTGGAGAATAGCTGAAGAAATCTAAGCATAAAATATGCATTAGGAAATAGTTACTCGTGGTGATAGAGAGATAACTTAGCCAGGTTATGACCTTTCAGCTGTAAGATGAAAATAGGGTCAACTTACTTGATAATACGTATCATCTTTAGAAATCCCGTCCGAAATATCTCGTTGCTTCTGCATGTGCAGAGGTTCTATTTTCAATAAAGTTCCTCAAAACATAAAAGACATGACATTTTAGTTGTTTAAAACGTTTATATAACTGGCTAAAGTTTTATTTTATTAAAAAAAACTGTAAGAAAAAAACATTTAGAAAAAAAAATAGAGGCTCTATTTTAGTATTAGATTTTATGAAAAAAGAATTGTGCCTCTAGAAGCAGTCTTGAGCGAGAAAATAGAGAAATACTTTTGTATGGAAACAATACTGCTAGGATACGCTCTTAATGAACATACACAGTCCAGGAATTTTTCAATTTTGAACAATAATTAACAGAAAATGACTCCCATTTTAATATTATTTTGTGACATTCGAAGAAATTATTGACATTGTATTTTTTAATAATTTAATTAAGAATGGCTATTATGACAATGATAGTAACGTAGTTTTTATTTTAAATAGCTGAAACGATGGAACTATTATTTATAAATGTAATAACTGTTCTGCATACAATATTTAAATTCACCCAATTGTGTTTGCATGCTGTTGACAATGGCTGAATAAGTTTTTATAATTGTTTACCAACTTTGTTCACCCTATTCAAACGCAAACAAAATATTTATTTCTTTCTAAATCAGACTTTTTACGTCTAGTTCGGAAGTGGTCTTCCGGGTAGCATGGTCGGTGTCCATACACATAGGTTGCCATGTACCTTTGTTGTTTGTTGTTACCAGTTATAGTTTGTTTTGTTTGTTTTTCGTATGTGTAAGTGGCCAACACTGACGTCAGATTTTTCAAGCTGCCTTAAGGCATCTGACATAGCTTAACGACCGCCATCAACGATGACAGCCGGGACCAACGGCTTAACGTACCTTCCGAAGCACGGAAGAGTTCGAGATATTTTTATGCCACTTGCGGTCACCCATCCAAGTAGGGACCGCACCAGGGGTTGCTTAACATATGTAAGCGCTCATAGAGCTCACACCCACTGGACCATCAGGCTCTTCATATGTTATACCAGTTATAGTAATATGTGTTTTTGAAATAAATTAATTGAAATTGAATAGCATTGTTGGTTGACGGTTGAAGGTTGACTCTGCCGGCCCAGTGACGTAAAATCTTTTTCTATTCGATTCAGCTCGCCTAACCCATAAAGGGGTAACTCAGCCCGTCAATATGAATAAATATTCCTGTAGGATTAATGCTAGGAAAAAAAACACATTTTCATACAAAAATGTTAAGCCACCAAAAATCAAAAACATTCGAGTTCTTAGCATTGGTCCCATAGTAAAAGTTGTTCATATTGATGGTCTGAGTAGGGCAATTTCCACACTGTAAAAACTTGCCTTAGTCTAGGTTCTTGGGCTAGGTTCGTCAGCGTTTCCGAGTTACATCATAAAATTACTATAAGATATAGCTGAGATTGCATGGGCAAGTTCATATGAGTGAGAGATAGAAGGAGATTTAAGAAAATTTACTTACTTAGCCTGGATGAGATGGAAAGGCATCTTCCTAACGGCCTCCTCAGCGATTTCCAGCGGGAACGCGAACTCCAGCATGTTCTCATTCAAACAGTCGTTGTACGTCGAAGCCAGTTGACACCTGTCCGACATGCCCTCAATGCTGTCCAGACAGAGTCTGGAGATGCTGCTGAGCTTCCGAACTACGCGGGAGTTCTTCCCGTTGACCAAACTCGCGAGATGGACCAAGAGCTCTCGGTTCACCTGGAAAATTAAGAATATAATTCGATTATTATACTTAATAAATGCCTAACGTGCCGTGTGGTTCACGGCAAAGTAAAATAGGACCATTATAAGTCTTCAACACACACACACGTCACACACACAGTCAACAACACCAGCTAAACAAAGCTTATAAACATCAAAGAGACCACTCTAACCAGAAACTTTGGTCTCTGAGGCACAATCCAAATTAACTCTCGAAAGTGTAGGCCAAATCCTCTGACTGCTCTAGCTAAGATATGACTCTGGTATGGTTGTACAGAGAGGATTGTGCTCCTGCAGTGGAGACTAACAAAGACCTGTTGATGATGTTCATGCTTAATTACTTCATGGATAAGGTAAGTTAACCTTAAGCATAAAGGTATGATTTTATTCAATGACAATTTTTTACAAATGAATAAAACCACAAACATCGGTATCGATGTCAAGAAAGGCGACATAAAGTATGACAACAAAATGTCATTTCATATAGAATTATATGAAATGAGTGATCCCGCCGCGACCGATGAAGCTATCATTTCATATAAAATCCCGACGACACTCACCACTACCACCGAACATAAAGGCCAACTTTTGATCAGATTTAATCATGTCAAACTGAGAATTCCAGTAGTTAACAAACTTCGCCCGCATGCAAGATTTAACTTAATAAAACTTTGGGTTCAAAATAAATGTTCAGTTCCAATAGAGCACCATTAGTGGAACGCAGCATTGCATTCTAATGCATTCTGAACAGCAGTCCAATTACATCCAACATTGTGGGCTGAAGACCGCGCGGCATAATAAGAGGGCATCCTTTTTATTTCTAGGGGTGTATCTGGGAAATGCACTGTGAATTAAGCTCCATTTTTAGGGTTCCGTAGTAAACAAGGAACCCTTATAGTTTCGCTATGTCTGTCTGTCTGTCCGTCCGCGGTTTTACTCAAAGACTATAAAGACAGAAAGCTGTAATTTGGTATGGGTATGTATATTAATCATGGCAAAAAAGTGGTAGAATAAAATCTTGATAAAAAAATTTTTTAGGGTCGCTTCCATACACGTGAACTGGGAGAGTAATTTTTTTTTCTCTTCTCAACCTTCGTGTGGGGTATCGTTAAATAGGTCTTTACAAAATATTGTGAGGTTGAGAACACCATTTTTCCATTTAGGGATCCGTTTCAGAAATAGTTGGTTTTAAAGTGCAAATTTTTGTTAGAGATGAGTGTCCCCCCCTCTATCTGCTAAACGGTTATATATAGATACATGAAAAAAATTACAGCAGTAGTATTTATAACGAAATTGAAAAGAAAACTATCACAGCTCAGTACTAAGTACAAACTAAAAAGTTATAGCACCTTTTCGTAAACCGCAAACTTTGTCATTCATACAAACACTATGCAAAACAAAGTTATCTTTGCTGGCGAATAATAAGAGGTTTTTGGAAACTCTAAGCTTGCTTCTACGGAACACTTCATGGGCGAGCCCGACTCGCACTTAGCCAATTTTTTAATCATGAAATGTAATAAGTACTGCGTTATAGCTAAGGACGCAATCGATAAACACTCGAATAAGAACTCATACTTGAAGTCAGACATGATGGACAGATTAGAATCATTTGACCGACCGTTTTGATGAAATGTAAGATGTGAAGGTACTTGTAGAAAAAGGATTCGAAATACATAGTAAGCATAATGAACTGCTCTTGTTTAGCTTTGTAATTTCAATATATGGGATCGTAAAAATTACTAGTAAGATACAGTCCCAAATAAACAATTTAGTGAATTATTTGATTAATGAATAAAGATCCAATAGAGCGCCATTAGTGGAATGCACTATCGCATTCTAAAGAAATCTCAACAGAGTCCAATTACATCCGACATTGTGGGCCGGAGACCGCGCGGCATAATAAGAGGGCACCCTTTCTATTTCTAAGGGTGTATCTGGGAAATGCACTAGTAATTAAGCTCTATTTTGGAACCATGATGTGTAAAAAGTACTACGTTATAGCTAAGGACCTAATCGATAAAACACTCGAATGAGAAGGGTCTTATACTAAATTATACTTAAAGCCAAACATGATAGACAATTTAGAATTATTTGACTAAAAATACAGTTTTGGTGAAATGTAAGGTGTGAAGGTATTTCTAGAAAAAGCATTCAAATTACATAGTGAACATATTGAACTGCTCTAGTTTAGCTTTGTAATTTCAATGTATGGGATCGTAAAAATTACTAGTAAGAGACAGTCCCAAATAAACATTGATAGATGACAGCATAGAAAATAATACCAAAACCACTTGGTATAGGTTGTTGTCATTCCCTTTGACTGCCCTGAGGGTTCCAATAGACAGTGGTAGTACCTCTTTAACCACCAAAGTAAAAAAAAAACATAGAATGTGAGTGCCCTGAACATCTAGAGCCTTTATGCGTCCAACCCTATAACTTTTATAAAAGAGTAGAGGCTAAAGTTAACGAAGGTGGGCTAGGCGGAGCAGCGCGTCTTTTGGTCTCTGACTGCAAAATTGCACCAAACAACGAAGACACGGTTACTTCTCTTAAAGAAAAACATCCTTTTCCATCACGACCACTGTCAATTCCCACTTTTTCACCAGACAATAGTCCTAGTTCTCTCAATGTAACAGTTAATGATGTAGCTACTGCAATTCATTCATTTCACACCTCTTCTGCATCAGGTCCGGATGGACTACGTCCACAACATTTAAAGGGTCTCACTTCACCATCTGCTGGTTATAATGGACCCCGATTGCTGGAAGCCTTATCACGTTTGTGCAACTTTCTACTTAAGGGTTCACTTAATCAGGAAGTTACACCTTTTTTATACGGTGCAGCACTTTGTGCCCTGAAGAAAAAAGATGGCGGGATTAGGCCCATAGCAGTCGGATGCACTATTCGCCGCCTTGTGGGCAAGCTTGCTTGTCGAGCTGTTCGAAATTCGATGGCCGTTTATTTGCAACCACACCAACTAGGCTTTGGGACTCCGCTAGGTTGTGAGGCCGCAATCCACGCTACGAGAGCTTTTGCTATAGATCCCACTAACGAAGATTGTGTGATTATCAAGCTTGACCTTAAGAATGCCTTCAACAGTGTAGAAAGAGATACTATTTTAGCAGAGGTAAAAGAGCTAGTACCTTCTTTGCATCCTTTTTTACACCAATGTTATTCAGAACCAAGTAACTTATACTATAATAACCATAAAATTCCGTCCCAAGTAGGAGCTCAGCAGGGAGATCCACTTGGTCCCCTCATCTTTAGCCTGTCAATCCACCGCTTAATAACCTCATTAAAGTCACCTTTGAACATTTGGTACCTCGATGATGCAACAATTGGTGGATCCGCTGAATCCGTAGCAACGGACGTTAGGACTCTTTTAGCGGGTTTAGAACAGATAGGTTTAAAAGTTAATTACAATAAATGTGAGATTTTTCCCTGTGGGGAGAGCGCTAAAATATACTTGAGTTTGTTTGACCATCTTATCCCAAATATTAGAAAGCTTGACCAAAACACTTTTGATCTCCTCGGTGCACCTATATTTCCAGTAGCCATTCCGGCTGCTTTGGATTCAAAGCTTCAAATGCTTTTGCTGGCTCAAGATCGCCTTGGGAACCTTTCAGCCCACGTAGCTCTAGTTCTGTTTCGCACTTGTTTTTCTCTTCCTAAATTGACATATCTCATTCGGACAACTCCTACTTGGCTCTTCCCGGACGCTGTCTCGGCGCTGGATTGCAACATTAGGGCCACTTTGGAGAAAATCATAAATATTACTTTAGAAGACCGCCAATTCCAACAAGCTGCATTACCAGTCAGATACGGTGGTTTGGGCGTCAGGAGCGTTCAAACTGTGGGCCTACCCGCATTCCTCGTGTCGTCGTACGGGGTTGCTGATCTTGTCACTAACATTCTTAACCTACAAGGTGCAAGACCTAGCATTCCTTTTCAGAATGACGCTTTGGAGGCGTGGACAACTATGTGTCCTAATGTCCAGCCACCAGAAAAACTCAATTCTCAGAAAGCTTGGGACGATTTATGTTCTAAGCTTTTCTTATCTGAATTAAGTGATTTATCAATAGGTTTAGATATTGCTCGATTAAAAGCTGCATCTTGCCCAGAGTCAGGTGCCTGGCTCCAAGTCTTACCCTCACCCCAACTTGGCACACATTTAGACGATGACACCTTGCGGGTGGCAGTAGCTTTAAGACTAGGGTGCAAAATTTGCGAACCACACCGTTGCCCATGCGGTGAAAATGTTGACACCAGTGGCTACCACGGTCTCAGCTGCTCGAGATGTGCTGGCCGATTTCCGAGACACCACGCTCTGAACAACATCATCCGGAGAGCTTTGGTTTCGGCCAACATACCTTGCGTTCTCGAGCCTCCAGGGCTTAGTCGAACAGACGGGAAACGCCCAGATGGCCTAACCTTGACACCCTGGGAGAGAGGCCGTTGCTTGTTGTGGGATGCCACATGCGTTAGCACATTTGCTGCATCGCATTCCGCATACACCATTCACAAGGCGGGTTCCCCGCAGCAGAACAAGCTGCCAAACAAAAGCATAGAAAATACGCGGAACTCTCACAGTACATTTTTGTGCCTTTCGCTGTGGAAACAGATGGTCCCTGGTGCGACGAAGGCAAACTTTTTATCAGAAATTTACGGCGACGCCTCCGAGACAATGGCTGCGACCCCCGCTCTGGAGCGTACCTGGTCCAACACATCTCACTGGCCATCCAGCGTGGCAACGCGGCTGGTGTGATGGGTACATTTGAGCCAGGTACTCTCAGAGGTGGTCTTTTCGACTAGTTTTCCAAATTTAAATTTTATTTATATTACTTTTTCTTTAGTTTTAAGTAGTTTAGGTATATATTTTTTCATAACTTATGTGATTTGTTTTAATTTTAATTAAGTAATTTTTGTAAGTTTATTCTATCTCAATAAATGTATATTTTAGGCCTAATAAACATTTTATTGGACTATTCGAAATATGAATAGAGATCCAATAGAGCGCCGTTATTGGAATGCAGCATTGCATTCTAAACAATCTCAACAGCAGTCCAATTACATCCGACATTGTGGCCGGAGACCGCGCGGCATAATAAGAGGGCATCTTCACACTGTAAATTGCAAACCTCTATTTTTGAGTCATGAAATGTAAAAAAGTTCTGCGTTAAGCCGGGATGTCCAAGTCACGGGAGTCCAAGAAAAATTACGGATTGTCCAAGAATAATCCCGGGAGAAAGAAGAAAAGTTAGTAACAGCTATGGGTCAATTCTACTTTTCTGTTTTATTTTTACTTGTCCCTTTCAGAACTTAAAGCTAAACTTATACTAAGAGCAAAGAGTCTAAAATATTCAGTTCAGTCCAGCTTAAATAGAGTCCCATTAGCAAGACGCAGCTTTGCATTCTAATGCGTTCTCTACAGCAGTCCGATTACTCGAAACATTGTTGGTTGTGGGAGATTTTATATATTCTGAGGGCGAATACTCGGTCTGCAAGAGTTTTAGTTCTGAGTAACGACACAATAAAGCGGTAATATGTTGTGAAACGTTCGATCGTGTAACTGAAAAACTCTGGATTCAGAAAAACCTCAAATATCCATACACATCCATACATATAGTCTATGGATTTTTGGGCATAGAGCATCGTCAATTGAGTATGAATTTGTATCCCCCAATACACATATTCAAACTGAATTGTATAACTTTTAATTCATCTTTACCCTTACTCCAATATTTGTATATAATCTCGATAAAGCAGTCGGTCGTCTGATAACAATCAATTGTATTTAAACTATTCTAACAATAAAACTAACTCCGGGTCTCAGCAGATCGGATGGAAAGTGACCGGACGGCCTGACGCTGGTACCGTGGGAGCATGGCAGATGCGTGGTCTGGGATGCCACTTGCGTCAACACTGTGGCCACCAGCCACCTTGGTCGTACTGCGTCCGTAGCAGCGGCCGCTGCCGAAGACGCGGCAAATAGGAAACGTCAGAAAAACGCAGCAATGGAGCCACACTGCCGTGTGGTTCCCGGCAGAGTAGAATGGGACCACTCCAAGTCTTCCCGTGGATGTCGTAAAAGGCGACTTAGGAAACACAAGCTAAATAAAGCTTACAAACATCAAAAAGACCTCTCCAACCCGTCTGGCCAGCGTGGAGAGTGTAGGCCAAATCCTCTGACTACTCTGGCTAATATATTGCTGTGGTAGTACAGAGAGGGTCGTGCTCCTGCAGTGGAGACTAAAAAAGACCTGATGGATGGATGGATGGATGGAGCCACACTACTGTTTTGTGCCTATAGCTGTAGAGACCATGGGATGCTGGGGCACGGATGCTAAGCGTATAAGGGAATTAGGGCACCGAATCGCGGAAAGAAATGGTGACTATCGCTCTGGTTCGTTTTTGGTGCAAAGGATGGCCATTGTGATACAGCGTGGTAATGCATCTAGCATTTTGGGCACCTTTATTATAATACTTATTTTGACATTTATTATAATGTGACAATGATTTTCTCGAAATTGTATTGTTTATATTATTAATAAATAAATTTTAATTTCATAAAACTAACTAAAAATAAAATTAAAAGCCTAAAAATACAAATCATACAGTCCCTCCAGCTGCCCCCAGGGCATCGTGACCAAAAGGCTGGCGGTCGTCTGATGCATTTTTTATACAACTAAGTTGGCAAACAGGCATACGGCCCACCTGAAGTAATACGGTTACCGTAGACTACGGAAGCCTGCAACACCAGGGGTGTCACTCGCGCGTTGTCGACCCTGAAGAAATCTAAATATACTAAATCATCGTCGTTGTTTGTGCTCCATCCGCTCTACTTATACCTCTTAGCACAATCTGATTCGTGTTTGGTCATTAAGTCAACTTTAACTTAATTATTTCTAAGGATGGGAAAAAACTACAAACAAGCGACTTATAAGAAGAATCACAAGCTCAAATTTCTTCGTAATAAAGTTTTCTATAAGAAAAAATCTAGGTTAAAACCCAGCTTCCTGCGGCCGCGACTGTCACAAATTGGATTATTTTCTCAGCTAGGGAATAAATACAGCTTCTTTTACATTATATTTGTATTTTTCGAGAGAAACAAGACGTTACGACGGCTATCATTCTATTCGTACGGATTGTCTTCTCCAAATATAACTTCATTGGGAAATACATACTTGTATTGTATGTATTTTTCAACCACAACATTGTGTGATTTTTAGGGTTCCGTAGTAAACAAGGAACCATAGTTTCACCATGTCTGTCTGTCTGTCTGTCCGCGTTTTTTCTCAGAGACTATAAGTACTAGAAAGCTCTAATTTTGTATGGGTATGTATGTTAATCATGGCAAAAAAGTGGTAGAAAAAATCTTGAAAAAAAATTTTTTTTGTAGTATGTATACTATAGTTGAAAGGAAAACTATCAGAGCTAAGTACTAAGTACAAACTAAAAAGTGATAGGCAACCAACTTATAAAATGTACTCGAAAATGTAAAATTTCTAATAATTTTCATTGTTAGATGTTTTTGGTCGATAAACTGTGAGGTGCGTGTATGAACAGTGTGAACTCAAAGTTGTCATTCGCAACTGCGGAACTACACTGCGCGTGGCCCGACACGCACTTGGCCGGATTTTGTCAGTATTAAAAAAATTATAATGTTTAAGAAAATCTTTCTTAGCGGATGTCTACGTTATAATAACTTTCTACGTAGCTACTTTCAGCGTAATCCGTTAAGTTTTTTAGCTGTCTGTTTTTAGATCAGTCAGTAGCGGCTATTATACACCTTAATATCCAGGCCAGAACATCTTACGTTATGTTCTAATAGCTGTTACCCGCGGCTTCACCTGCGTAATATATATCCTATGTCCTTCTCAGTACCCTAATCTATGTGTATGCTAACTTTCATGATGATCGGTCCAGTAGAAAGGGCGTGAAAGCGTAACAAATAAATAAACAAACAAACGAACTCGCTTTTACATCTATAGTAAGGATTCAATCAAAATCATAGAATTAGAGTACCTTTCCATGGCTGATGACATCACTCTGCTCCAACATGCAGGCAGCGAAGCATTGTCCAGACCTTGAGACTGGTGAGGAGTTGGTGAAGTAGGCTCTGACGTCTTTTGGAGTAGCCCTCACTTTGATGACGCAGGACTGCGCCATGCGGACTAGAGCATCTAGGTGGCCTTGGACCTGCATTAAGTAAATAAATATACATACGGACAAATTACACAGATTAAGCTAGCTCTAAAGTAAGTTCGAGACTTGTGTTATGGGATATTAACTCTACGATAAATCATTTAGATATAATTAAGTTACAGTCTGAACGAGCTGCGCAGTAGCCGCCCCGCCTCCCCGCGCGCACCCCGCTGAACCCAATGATAGTGTACAGTCCGAATCAAACTTTATAGCGGCTCGGATATTAGCTGCAAGCTGCGTAGAACGCGCCCCGCCTCCCCGCGCGCGCCCCGCTGATCCTAATATTTTGTACTGTGCATCGACTCGCGCGACGTTCCAAGCCGCCATTATGTTTGATTCGGACTGTACCTTACTACTGACTAGCATAAAGCCTTGCTTATTTTTTTTTTAAAGCCATGAGGGTCCCTATGTTGGGCAAACGCGTCTCTTTCACTCCTCCAAGATTCTCTAGATTGAATCTCGATTCATGAGAGAGGTTTAGACAATTAACCTACCACCCTTGTCTATTGTGGGTTGGTAGGCAAGCAGTAGACCATCTAACTAGGCCTATGGGTAACCTTGCCGACATTGGCACATTTGCGTTCATCCGTCGCCGCCTTAAGTCGATATCCTGCTCCAATACCGACTGTGCCGTACGAGCCTACTTGTTGAGCCCCGAAACGGCTTGAGTTTTCGTCAGAGCCTCGTCCGTTGTTCGGCAGGGAGCACCACGTGCAGGTGAGGTTGTCTTCGGTATTCACAATGATATGTAAGGTGTTATTACCGCTACCCCGCTACAGCAAAGCCCAATCAACAGTAAAATACTAGTTATAACTAAAAAAATCTCTTAAACTTAGGTCAGGTCAGGCCTTGTAATGGCCTGATCAAGACCCTCTCATATTGGAAATTCTTGGTGTTTTTCAAGATACCGTGATTTGTCTCTTTAAGATTTTGATAACAGCAAGAAGTTGGGTTTTTTAGCGCACCAAAACATGTAGCTTATCAGCTACATTGTCGTAACATAGGCGCAATTACGAGCTCCGTGGCGCAGCGGTCAACACGCCTGCCTGCGACACGGATGGCCCCCGGTTCGATCCCCGGTCAGGTCAAGATGGAAAATGATCTTTTTCAGATTGACCTGGGTCTTGGATGTTTATCTATATAAGTATCTATCTATTATTATAAAATATAGTGTCGTTGAGTTAGTATCCCATAACACAAGTCTCGAACTTACTTTGGGGCTAGCTCAATTCTTGTGATTTGTCCGTATATATTTATTTATTAATTTAATTATCATCATCATCAGGTCTTTTTTAGTCTCCACTGAAGGAGCACGACCTTCTTCTGCACCGGAGGACTTGGAGTGGTCTTATTCTACTCTGCCAGGAACCACACGGCTGCGTAGCCGCAATAAAGGATGGTATTCGTAATACAAACTGTATTATTTTTCCTTATTGATCGTGATGGTTATGTCTATATTTACGGTAAATGTATATGTTGTATGTTGTCCACAATCTAATAGTTCATTATGATGCAAGTACGGTCAGCTGGATGTCACCGTCGAGTTATTTATAGGCACGAGGAGAATTCGAGTGGGTATAATAAGCCGATGACTATAATTGACAACTTACTGAGTTTTCCAATACATTTTACAATAAAATAAATTAAACATTTATGATAAGTTTACATAAATGGGCCTCGTCTATTAACGCAACATTACGATACAAGTTTCGATATCATAGGGACCTTATTAATAGCAAATTATTGATAAATATTTAAAACTAGCTGTTGCCCGCCTGTAGCCTATGTCCTTCTCTATAGCATCATTATCGTGTATGCAAAATTTCATAATGATCGGTTCAGAAGATAGGGCGTGAAAGCGTAACAAAAAAACAAACTCTACTCAACTCAAAAAAAATACGCTCTACTCTTTGACTATATTATTATAGTCTCTAGACACCGACATGCCTTTATTTCAATGATTAGAAAACTGGCTAAATTTTCAATGCTTGTGTGCGTGATAGCTTTGCGTAAGCAAACCCGTCCTGTCAATTAATGCCATCAAAATCCGTCAAATTGGTAGCTGGTGTTTTTTTTTTCTTTTTTTTTTTCGTATCTATAAGTGGCCAACACTGGTGTCAGATTTTTCAAGCTGCCTTAAGGCATCTGACATAGCTTAACGACTGCCATCAACGATGACAGCTGGGACCAACGGCTTAACGTGCCTTCCGAAGCACGGAGGAGCTCGAGATATTTTTATGCCACTTGCGTTCACCCATCCAAGTAGGGACTGCACCAGGGGTTGCTTAACATACGTAAGCGCTCATAGAGCTCACACCCACTGGACCATCGGGCTCCTCAAGCTTGGTAGCTGGTGTGCATGATAGACTATGCATTGGACACAATTATTTTCTACGGTTTGAGGCTAATAGAGTCTATATAGGCTTTATATAATCTAAGGCATTACCTTAGGATCCGTAAAATCCACCATGGTACCCGCAGAAGCATGGCTATGCCCAATACCTGCCGCTGAGCAGACCAGGAACATCAAAAACAACTTTATCACCAAAGGACCCGACGCCATGACCCAAATAACTTCAATACAATAAATTTAACCAGTGATTTCAATCGCGCACAACGAGTTACGCATTTGATAGCCCGAATGCAATTTCTTGCAATTGTATTAAGCAGGTGCACTTATAAAACTGCGCACAAAAGGTTTGATTAAAAAACTATTTCTATTGTTGCGTTTGCTTTGCGATTTGGAAGGGAAATTCTAGATTTTCATTCAGGTGGTGTGATTTAATCAAGCATATGTGTGATTTTTTTAGTGTTATGTTGTTTCCGGCTTGCAAATGGAGCATTTCAATTCTTCTTATGAATGTCGTAAGAGGCAAATCAGGAAAAAAACACAAAATAGTATTACTTTAGAATCGAGCTCCGTGGCGCAGCGGTCAACACGCTAGCCTGCGACACGGGGGTCTCGGGTTCGGTCCCCGGTCAGGTCAAGATGGAAAAAGATCTTTTTCATATTGACCTGGGTCTTGGATGTTTATCTATATAAGTATATATATTATAAAATATAGTGACTGACCCGTGACTAAAAAATTAAAGAGTAATAGGTTAGGTTGGTATGGCCATGTTATGAGGAGGAATGAAAGTCATGTAACGAAAAGAGTTTTGGGAATGGAGGTTAGGGGTCGTAGAAATAGGGGAAGACCAAAGAAAAGGTGGATGGAATGCGTAAGACAGGACATGTGTAAGAAGTGTGTAACAAAGAGTATGACCAGCGATAGAGTGAAGTGGAAGAAACTGACATGTTGTGCCGACCCCACATAAAGTGGGAAAAGGTGAAGACGAAGAAGAAGATTATAAAATATAGTATCGTTGAGTTAGTATCCTGCGACACAAGTTCACAACTTACTGTGGGGCTAGCTCGATTTGTGTGTTAGGTCTAAAAGAAAAAAAAAAATATATATTACACCGTATAGACTTCATTCACTCATTATGAGGCATTATAGGAATAATGTGTTATTTTGAAATTTGAAATTTGGTACAGGAGTTCCTTTCATAATTAGATGAACACTACGAAAGGATTTTTGGAAATTCAACGCTTAAGGGGGTGAAATAGGGGGTTGAAGTTTGGAAAATTGCTCGCGTTATAATATTTCACAAATCGTGTTTAGTGAATGCAGATAGCTAGATGACATTAAATATAAATAGATATTTTTTGAAGCAAAGGGATTAACTAACTTTCTAGGAAGGCCAATTAAACTGATATTTATGGTAAAAGGAATTCTATTTTCAGAAAAATAATTACGAAGGAAGCCTTACAATGTTAAAGAACCATTCAGATTAAGCGGAGCGCGTCGAAGCGAACAGAATCGCAATAAAACACGGCTTCCGTTCTGTAAAACAGTGTAGCGACTTTTGTGCGATTTTTGCGTCGTATTAGCAGCAAAGAAATACAATGTTAATCTGAAAGGGTGTGTTTACGTGAAAGAGGGTCACGATCAAACCCAGAATGTGTCTGAAAATGTAAACTAGAAATCGCAAAATAATAATTCGCTGCATATGTACACACATCATCATCATCATCATCAGGTCTTTGTAAGTCTCCACTGCAGGAGCACAACCCTCTCTGTACTACCCAAGCATATATTAGCCAGAGCTGTGAGAGGATTTGGCCTACACTCTCCACGCGGGCCAGACGGGTTGGAGAGGTCTCTTTGATGTTTGTAAGCTTTGTTTAGCTTGTGTTTTTTTAAGTCGCCTTCTACGACATCCACGGGAAGACTTGGAGTGGTCCTATTCTAGTCTGCTGATAACCACACGGCTACACTACTAAATTATTGATAATGATTTGATAAAAATAATGAAATCTTCGTATAAAGGCAATGCTTTACCCGACTACGGTAAAGCCAGAAGTAGGGTACAAATACACACATTACACATAGCGGCCTTAATCATAATTAAGGCCGCTGTGTGAATAAAAAATATCAAAATTGTTTATTTTAATACTCTAAAATATACCTACAAATACTAATAGGCTGGTTTTAGTTTTTACGCTTCATCTTGTTACCTTAATGTGCAGGTAATAAAAAAATTCATTTTCGTAGCTCTGATTAGGATTATAAGCGTTAATAGTCAGTGTCTGTGTGTGCCATCCTAATTCTCCTCATCTTGTAATGATTCTATTTATTTAATTTTTTTGGTATAATTTAAAATTGACTAGCCATCCCCCCCGGCTTTGCCTGTGGTATAGCCTATAGTACTTAAGGATAACGTGCCTATATGTGCCTAATGTTCCTGAGATTAACGCGTTAAACCAAATAACAAACAAATTCTTCCGCTTTACAATATTAGTATATATAGATTACATTAAAATATGATATGGTCGTTGGATTTAAATGGAAATATTATAAACCGAAAATAGATACTAAATCGCTATGCTTTTTATTATGTAGGCTTATTGGGCAACACATCTCATCTGAATAGTCCTTTATAACAAAAGTATCTAATTACGTGAAGTCAACCGTTACAAGGGATCTTTCTAGGAAACTATTTTTGTCTAAGAGTCTCCCTTTACTGCCGAAACGGTTACATTATCTGCAGAGGGAAATGTCGACGGTAAAAGAAACCTACTAAATTAAAGACCAAAATTTACTGTTTTCAGCTTTTTACCCGTCAAATGTATTCAGAAAAAGGATAATGTTTTTTTCGCATATGTATCTTGTTTGATCTATGTTGCCTGCAGCCTAAGTAGTTTTATTGATTATAAAGTGTGAGGTGTCATTAGATTCGTATTCTTCCCCGAACTGTCATCATCATCAAATTTAAGAGCTGGGCTCTTGTCGGTGGAGCTTCTTCCATTCCTCTCTTTCTTCCGCCAGTTGTTTCACTTTTCTGTAAGTAGCAACATTAAGTTTTTCTTTTATTTGTTTCATGAAGGTGTGTTTCGGCCTTCCCGGTCCCCTTTTATAGGTCATAAAACTTAAGGAAATATTGAAAATGGCGGAGTAGACTGGGGCCAGCTTTTATAAGTCTCCGTTTACTCCGTTTAAGGCTATTGTAAGTCTCCCTTTTCTGCCGGAACGGTTACATTATCCGCAGAGGGAAATATCAAGCCATTGACTACCAGAAGGAAAGATATTCCGCTTAAAAGTAACACAAACATGCCTAAGTTAGAAGTTTTTAAGCACAGTGCTCGCTACCAGGCAACACGTCTTTTTACAAGCTTCCAGTAGAATTAAAGACCATAAGCAGGTTATCAATCTTTAAAAGAAAATTAAAACATTTTTTGTTAAGGAAATGTTATTACTCTGTTGAGGAATACCTCACGGATGAAGACCGCACGTTATAATTACTTACTAATTTTACCAAATACCTGTGACATGAATGTATAAAGTAGATATATTTTGGGCGATAATTATATTTTTATTTGTTTTTAATTTTAATGTAACTGGGCATTGCAATGATTTTATTATTATTATGTTACTTGGACATTGCGATGATTATTATTACTTTTATTATTTTATTGTATATTTTGATTAATTATGACATAATGGCTATTGGTAAATTTTTAAAGACATTGTTATTTAATTTATATGAATGTAAAGCTAATTATGTGAGTATATTGAAAATTGTTCGACGCAATAAGTGTTTTGCTATGAATAAATATATTGAATTGAATTGAATATTGAATAAACTGCGACATCGGTAAAATAAGCCTACTAATTACTGGTTTATTGTACTGTTTTCAGTTACTCTGGTCTCGGAGTAAAGAAAAAACACAGAATGTACTATGTACCTAAGGGTCAGTTCACACCGAAACGCGACGCGACGCGCACTTTTTACACTGTGATAAGATTTTCTAGCAATTTTAGTCTTATAAGTGTGCAAATAAGAGTTAAAATCCTATCACAGTGTAAAAAGTGCGCGTCGCGTCGCGTTTCTGTGTGAACTGACCCTAAAGAGAATCAGCTGGTACATTCTAAGTTTTTTCTTTGTCCCAGACCAACGTGGAATAACATTAAAATACATTTATATCCACTTTCATTGTTACCCTACCCAAAAACATTCCAGCTCAACACTGATTCATGCAAGTGGGTATCCGTGCTTACTCTTTGTTACACAGTAACAGATGCGCGAACTAAACTCACTATTCGTCCACTCTATATAAAACGTGCTTGCTTCCCGGAATGCCGGTCTAATGGAACTTTACTGTACGAGTGAGTCTTAAATTATTTTATTTGTGTTAAAATGGTCCTGCATTCGAATCTTTCTCCTTACATACATATTTTCATGTTTATATCCCTTGCGGGGTGGACAGAGCCCAAGATCATATAACCCAAAGGCCACGTTTAGCGTGTTAGTGGGCGTTAAGAGGCTTACAGCGACACTGGTTATTTAATTCTTGTTCTCCGAAAAAAGAACAAATTGAAAAAAATTACGTAAGTACTTCCTTGTAGTATTTTTTATAGAACTTTTCATCGACATCAGCATTTCAGATTGAGAGAACTATTAGCGTAGTTCTCTTGATTTACCAAATATAAAATAATAAAAAGCAATACAAAAAATACTAGAAGTCATTTACTAGTGAAGTACTTACGTCGATTTTGTCAATTTGATCTTATTTATTAGTAAAAGAAATAAAACCAAGGGTGACGCTAGTTAGCTGGTGTAAGCGCCTTAAGGTGAAAAGTGGAATTAAATAGTGATGGGTTGCTATCCGCATGGGGATGCGGCTAGTAACCCATCACTTTTTAATATTGACATGATTTCTTAGATTTTCGCCCAATCTCTTGACCGGCTTTTACGGTTTAAGCAGGAAGAAAAGCAGCAGGTATATTCTATGTTTTTCCTTTTTTCCCAAACCAGTATAAAAGGCTTGTCTCCTTGAATACTGATATTAGGAAAATGTAACACAAGTGAGTTTTGGATTTCACTATCCTAATCCGAATCCTAACTAATATTATGAATGTGAAAGTGTGTTTGTTTATTTGTTTGTTTGTTTGTTACGCATTCACGCCCTATCTACTGAACCGATCATCATGAAATTTTGCATACACATAGGCTAGGGTACTGAGAAGGACGTAGCTTGCACGAGGACATACATGTATGAATAATTACCTAATCGAAATGCAATAAATACAGTAAAGAATAGAAGCAGTGTTATTCTTTCAGCTTCCTAAATATCTACATACACACCCGTTACAGTACCATAAACGCTTACACCTCGTACTTGAAATTGTACAAGCAATTTTATCACATTACTAAGTTTGACATCGCAGCGAGATTGCGACCGAACTCCTAAAACAAAGTCGGCTTTAATTTAAGTTATCGTACAAGTAAATGAAAGCCGCCTTAATTTCTGTTTACCCGTTTACTAACAGCGCCTTAACAACGTGGTAAGTCCGTAATAACTTGCAAAGCGGTAAAAACTCATTAGCATATTGCATAAGTAAGTATACTATAGCTACTAGCAGTGTGGTTCCCGGCAGAGTAGAATAGGACCATTCCAAGTCTCCCCGTGGATGTCGTAGAAGGCGACTTAGGAAACAAGGTTCAAAGAGACCTCTTTAAGCCGTCTAGCCAGCGTGGAGAGTGTAAGCTAAATCTTCTAACTGTCCTGGATAATATATGGCTCAGGTAGTGCAGAAAGGGTCGTACCGCTGCAGTGGAGACTAAAAAGACCTGATGATGATACTATTTATGATGGTATGATGAAATACATTTTATTATTATTATTATTATTTAACTTTTACTTTAGCTAATCTTGTACCCATATATTTATTTCTCTCTCTCTCTCTCTATGTCACCCAAATACTTAGCCACTGCCACTACTCCTGATGCTGCTGGAAATATTTCCCTCATTACTTCTGCGGCAATAACGACGCAAGCAAGTATTCACACTCACTCTTCATACTTCTTTATTTATCTATTCGCAATAATGAGTGTAAACACTCACTCGTGCTCTCGCTGTCCGTCCTTTGACTACTGCGTGAAAAACCGACAGTTGAGGTAGCGCTGGGTCTAGATTATATAAAGCCTAGATAGACTCTATTAGCCTAAAAGCATAGAAAAACTAATGTCCAACCCATAGTCGGTCGCGCACACACACAGCTTCCAATTTGACAGATTTTGATGGCATAAATTGAATGGCGCGTGTGATAAAACAAAGCTGTCACACAGACAGGCATTATAAAATTTGCATGTCTTTTAATCTTCGAGCAACACGGCCTTCCGTACCGGAAGGGAGTAGCCATACGCTGCGTTCCCCTCTGTCAAGGTACAAGCCAAGTTAGGCATATGCATGTCTATGTGTTAGTTGTGTGTGACTCATCTGTACACAAATTATTGTTTCTTATTTATGTCATATTTGTGACACTGACATTGTCACAAAAATGACATAAAACATCACAATGTCAATTACTATCAAGTGACAGTTTAAGTTTTGTATGTAGGTGTGCGGAACTAAACTTGTGTGCCCATTTCCCCCGCAAAAAATGCCAGAAAAATTGCAATAATAAATTGTCGCTTTGCCCACTCCCTCCGTCCGGTACGGAGGCCGTGTTGCTCGAAGCTTTTAATCATTGAAATCAAGGCATGACGGTGTCTAGAGAGTATATAGTCAAAGGCGCCGGGCAGTGGCAGCAGCACGAGCAGTGTCAGCGCGACTAACCTATTTACATACAAGCACTGTTCACTTCCCTAATCACTTCCTTGCCCAATAAGGCTGAGTGAAAATGTGGCAAAAAACCTTATCGTCAAATTGCAATTTTATCGCGTTACAAAGTTTTGACATGGTAGCGAGATTGCGACTGAACTCCTTAAACGAAGTTGGCTTTAATTTATGGTATGAGTTTAACTGGGAGCCGCTTTTTTAGGGTTCCGTAGTAAACTAGGAACCCTTAAAGTTTCGCCATGTCTGTCTGTCTGTCTGTCCGTCCGCGGTTTTACTCAGACACTATAAGTATTAGAAAGCTGTAATTTGGTATGAGTATGTATATTAATCATGCCAAAAAAGTCGTAGAAAAAGATCTTGAAAAAAAATTTTTTTTTTGTGTAGCTCCCATACAAGTAAAGTGGGGGAGTAATTTTTTTTTCTCTATTTACCCATCGTGTGGGGTATCGTTAAAAAGTTCTTTGAAAAATATTGTGAGGTTGAGAACACCATTTTTTGATTTAGGGATCCGTTTCCGAAATATTTGGTTCTAAAGTGCAAAATTTTGTTAGAGGTACGTGTCCCCCCCCCTCTATCTGCTAAACGGTTATATATGGATACGTGAAAAAAATTACAGGAGTAATTTTTTTCACGTATCCGTAAAGTATATATACTGAAGTTGAAAGGAAAACTATCAGAGCTGGGTACTAAGTGCAAACTGTAAAATTTCATACAATCTTTATTGTTTTTGGTCGTTAAACTGTGAGGTGCGAGTGTAAACAGTGTGAACTCAAAGTTGTCATTCACAACTACGGAACCCTACACTGCGCGTGGCCCGACACGCACTTGGCCGGTTTTTTATTAAATATATGTATATTCGTTAGCTAACAGCTAATTGATTAGCATATAGGATATGAAAAAAAAAATGTCGTCCAAAATGCCGTGCCTAAAGTCGAAAGTCTTCGATCAATTTGTCTTACCAGTGATGACTTACGGGTCTAAACCTGGGTCCTTTATTATCATCATCATCAGGTCTTTTTGAATCTCCACTGCAGGAGCACGACCCTCTCTGTACTACCAAAGCCATAAATTAGCCAGAGCAGTCAGAGGTTTTGGCCTACACTCTCTACGCTGGCCAGACGGGTTGGAGAGACCACTTGATGTTTATAAGCTTTGTAGTTTGGGTTTCCTAAGTAGCCTTCTACGACATCCACGGGAAGACTTGGAGTGGTCCTATTCTACTCTGCCGGGAACCACACAGCGCTGCGTCCTTTACTATGGGTTTCATAAATTAAGAAAACTCAAGGTTGCTCAAAGAGCTGTGGTGAATGCTCAGTGTTTCTTTGCGAGATCGCATCAGAAACGAGTAGATCCTTAAAAGAACAGAGGTCGCCGACAAAACTCAAAAGATTAGCTCTTTGAAGTGGCAGTGGGCGGGGCACATAGCGAGAAAAACCGATGGCCGATGGGGCAGAAAAGTTTTTGAAGGGCGACCACGTACTAGCAAATGCAGCATCCACCGATTAGGTGGTCGGACGACCTGGCAAAACTTTTGGAGAGCAGTCACTCTTATGTTTTACCATATGGGAAGGCTTCTTAAAAGTCAGTTTTATAACTTATAACTATATTATCATCTTGCATATGTAATCTACTTATAGATTGTGTTAAATTATCGTAATTCTGGTAGCCAGATTTTCTAGAGTTGCCAGGGACCATAGGAAACATGGAACTCTTATACGCGTATAAAATATAGTTTCGCCATGTCCTGTCTGTCTGTCCACAGTTTAGCTCAAATACTGTAAGTACTAGGAAAATGTATTTTGGCACGAGTATATTATATTATAAGTATTAATAAATTATTAATAGATATGAGTAGTATTGTCTATTATTATTTAAAATAATGCATTCTTCCTTTTCACGGTAATTAGAATTGTGTCTGAACCGGAAATACGCTCGTATTTGAAAGATAATATATTGTCTAACCAAGATAAGCAAAATTATTTGTTATTGCATACATTTAAAAAAATCATGTCGGTAGAGCGATTTGATATAAGTACAGTCAAGCGTAAAAGTTCAGTCAAAATTTATCATACTAATTGTGTCAAAAGTTTTGACTTTACTACTTTTGACTTCATAAGTATGAATATACTTATAAATGTATGTATGAACTATACTTATGTTAGATAGAATGGGTCTATCCCGTTACGATTGAGACGTAATTCTCTATTCAAACACCAGGTTAACAACTCATGCCTCAATTTAGCCGTAGCATATACCGTCATAACATCCTTCACGTAATTTTGTACGAAATGAGAACATATCTGGGTCTTTACTTAACGCGACTTTATTGCCCCCTGCGCCTTTATTTTCATTAGCAATATTTCGGGGATTTAGATATTCCGATCTTATATTTTAACTTAACTTATTAAAATAAAGAAATAAGATATGTGTAAAAATGCTGCCCCCGTGGATTTTTTTCCCATATTTTTTTTTGTTTTTATAATCAAATAGCATTTTGAATGCAAAATAATACCTATTAAAATTTATATTTTAATTTTAATGACTCCATTTTCCATTGCCTAAGATCCAGTATAGCAAATGATACACCAGATTTAAAGTGTCATCATCGCTAACAAATATTTTTAAGAGATGCCAAGGTGACAATGAATATTCATCACCAACTTGGTGATGTTAAGCATAAGATAGAATAATCGAAAGTAATTTACTAGCTTCCGACATAGAGCATATTCTAATATTAATTTATTATTAATCGCTCTCGAAGGTCAGTTGTATTTATCTAATTTCATATTGTAAGCAAAATTCCAACTAAATTGCGATGTAATCACAATCGAATGGCCATTACACGCTTGCGGAACTAAATGTAACCGAAACTATACTGATAATAATCTTGATATCATTTCGGATACAAATGTACCAAATAATGACCATTTGCGTTCAGATTCCAACATTATAACAACATCTGTGTCAAATAATAAGTCAAATAAAAAAAAAGTTTTGATACTGGCTGAAAATATTTCAAAAAAAGAAAAGTTTACTCTGGCTGGAAATATAAAAAAAAATGATGAGAAATAATTTATTAAAGCTAGTTTTTGTTCTGTTGTTGGCAGCACTGATGTTCAGTGTGGTGTACGGTCAAGATGATGCGGCGACGACCACAGTGTCTCCAACCAAGGCTGATGAGGAGGAGGAGCCGGAACCGGAGAAGAAGAAATGCTCCATTTGGTGCTGGATACAGAAAATCGCCATGTTCGTCATATCGCAACTGCTTAGCGGCAACTAATGGAGGTTTTGGTTGAAATTAATTTGAAATATATTGTTTTGTAAATTTGGTTTGCGGTTTAATTTAAATCTTCCTGACATGACACATGACGTATTTTGTTTTTATTTGTTTAAACTTTTTGCACAAATTTACACATTTGCAGGCTGGCTTAACAATTCCGTAACATTTTATCGTTGCATAGGTATATTTGCAACGATAAAATGTACCTATGCAATGATAAAATGTTCAGTATAGTGTGAAGGCAAAGTTTATAATTTATTGCAAAGAAAGTGAAAATATGCGGAATCCCCGAAGAGTCGAAATATCATAAGGTGAAAAGGATGTACAACATTAATATTGGAAGTAAATATCCTTCGAAAAAGTCAGCCTATTTATTCTCTACTTGGAATAACTTATTACATATACCAAGCTACGAAGCTTGGAATGGAAACGTGAAATTTCCTTAAGAACGTATACTAGCAGTATTTTTTCAATATACTTTCCATACAAATGTATTTCTCTATTTTGTCGCTGAAAACTGATTCTAGAGCCACAATTCTGTTTTCATAAAATCTAGTACTAAAATAGGAATACCCCTATTTTTTATTTTTTACAAAAAAATTGTTTTTGTACAATTTTTTTATCTTTTTACAGGTTTTTAGAAAAAAAAATATAGGGACATACCTATTTTAGTAATAGATTTTGTGTAAAAAGAATTGTGCCTCTAGAAGCACTTTTCAGCGAGAAAATAGAGAGATACATTTGTATGGAAAACGCACTGCTAGTATACCCTCTTAATGCAGGTTTCTAATCAGTTTTGGAGTCTCTTTGATGTTTTTCTGTATGTAACCGTCCTATAAAGGATCGGGTACACTCATTTCTTCGAAATAAGTTAAATATTTAAATTGCAAATATGTTTTGAAACATTAAAATACTCTTCTCAATACTCTCACAATCTAAAATCATGTAACAAATAGTTGTGCCATGTTTAAGTTAATTGTAGTGTTAAGATTATGGAGAACAAATAAAGAATTTTGTCTTTTGCTTTTAACTTTAAAATAACGCTACCTTGGTCTGCCTCTACTGCGACAACCATCTGGCATTGTAGCCAATATCGCCCATGTTTCATCTTATATATTAAGAGTCCCACGTAAAGCCAAAATCCCATACAAACGTAGTTTGGTTTTAGTTTTACAACAGTTAAGCCAATCTCAACCAAATTTCGTACATACGACCGTATAAGGCATATTGATGTTTATAATCAGATTTCAATTTTAAAAACAATACCTATACAAAATTACAGCGAGTAGAAGTTTCGTATGGAAAACTGGTTGAGATTGGCTGAACTGTTGTAAAACTAAAACCAAACTTCGTTAGTATGGATTTCGGCTTTACGTGCGGGACTCTTAATTTATAATAGTAAAAAACTCAATTGTCTTTTTAATTTACTAAATCCACATCAAAATCTCGGAGAGAGTTAAAATCAATCCTCGTAACATTACCAGCATGTGCGCCGCAAGGGCTCTGCAAACAAGCGATTCTTGCAGCAATGCGATTCTATTGGAAAATTCCTGGATTTTCGACGTAAATGGACCAAACAATGATTTCTATCCGGTCTTTCGAAAACGAGCTCCGTAATCTTTTTTTTAATACATGTAGATATACATACGTATACTGTTCGCTCCCAGGTGAATTGTCGAGATATTTTTTTTATTGCTAAAGTGTTTATACTAAAAATCGTAGATGTATCTAGACGAATGGTTAAAATCCAATTGTATTTTTATTTAATAAACCGACATCGAATCTCGAAAAAAGTTAATCAAACCTCGATAACGTTCCCGGCAAGTGCACTGTAGAGCTCTACAACAATTTTTGCAGAAATACAATTCTATTGGAAATTTCCAGGATTTTCGTAGCTAACTATTTATTTTATACACTGTCCGCTACCTGCAGGCCGATTTGGTAACTCGGTGTACAACGATTTGATTGTCACTTTAGCATCCATTACGGTTTTCATATCTTCAATAAAAATAGTCATTCATACCGAAGCCGTAACGAAAATTGAAATTACCATGAAAATGATGTACACCGTAGCTGTCAAAAGTTAGCAAATAGGCCTGCTGCTAAGTATTCAAGATTTTTTTTATAAGAGACGTAGTATATATACTTAGTTAATTGTAAAGGTTGTATTGTTTCTAGACGACAGGTTATTGAATAATAATATAATGCTAAGGCCCTGTGGTTTCCGGCAGAGTAGAATAGGACCACTCCAAGTCTTCGCGCGGATGTCTTAGAAGACGACTTAGGAAAAACAAGCTAAACAATGGTTATAAACATCAAAGAGACCTCTTCAACCCGTCTGGCCAGCGAGGAGAGTGTAGGCTAAGTCTTCTGACTGGTTCGGCTCATATATGGGTCTGTTAGTACAGAGAGGGTCGGTCGTGCTCCTGCAGTGCACAGATATATAGATGGATTATGCTAGAAATTGTCTTTTAAATTTACCAAACCCACAATTTTTTATCTAAAGACAAGTTATATAATGCTAAAAAGCTCTGTTGTCTTCTAAATTTACTAAACCCACATCGAAAATCTTGGATAGAATTAAAATCAATCCTCTACAACAGTCTCGCCAATTGCGCTGGAGAGCTCCGTAAACACGCGATTCTTTTAGCATTGCAATTATATTTGAAAATCGGAGGATATTATAGTCTCAAACGGTTCAACGAATGATTTTCGAAAGATATTCTACTATTTTAGCATGCATAATATGTATGTAACAACTATATATTCACAGATGCGCAGTTTGTTTTTTATATTGTTATTTTTTAAACAAGTTTTGCTCGTTTCTTTTTGTAACATTCTAGAATAGAATCCACCGTCTCTTTCCATGCTTGTTCTTCGATACTGAGGAAACTGAAGGATATAAGTAAAACGATCTCGGGGTAGGAAACAGCTAAAAAGTTTTTATCTAATTTTACAGCATTACTAGTATGAAGTAAGAAATAAACGAACATCAATAGTCAATCATTTATAGCTTTTATTATATTCAGATCTTCATTTAAATTAAATTCGTTGCGAGATAAATATAAAGAAATATTCGTAAAAATAATACGGTTTTATGGAAGAAATCCTAAATGATATTGCTGGCAAGAGCACTAGTACCTGACAAATTCAATCCTTTTAGAGTCTTGTTCATTGCTATTTTATCGGAAAATTCCGGGATCTCAGACGTGAATGGACCAAAAATAGATGTTATTTTAATATAAAGTAATTTATTTCCATTTCTTTTTTATTAGTAAAATGTTTGATGTCTGGATTTGTATTCTTCCTTGGACATCTAATAACGTCAGCCAATTATCAATATGGCGGCAGTAAACTGTAAAAAGGTAGTCAGGATTTTGTGTAAGTATGTGCTCTCTGGCTAATATATGGCTGAGGTAGTACAGAGAGGGTTGTGCTCCTGCAGTGGAAACTAAAAAAGACCTGATGATGATGATGATGATGTGCTCTTTCTCCAAATTTTAGCTTGTACCAACCAAATAAAAGTATATTTTTTTTGCCTTTAAGATGCCTTTGGTCACTCGTCAGAAGCTACCCATGAAGGTTCGGCGTCAAGCAGTAATCGGTTGTAAAACGTTTTTGAAGATTATTAGCAGGAATATTGACTGCCTCTGTAAACCAGTGGTGGCGTTTGCTTAATGACCCGGAGGTCGTAGGTTCAAATCCCACTGGAAAGCATACTGATATGTTTCCAGTGGTTAGGATATTGCCGGATTGAATCTACTGATTATCTTATAAATAAAGACGATTACATGTTTTGGAAGGCATGTTAAGCTGTGGGTCCCAAGCGCCATCTAGCGTCTGTTTTGACCCATGGTGCGTCAGACGGCAGTCGTTCTGTGTAAAAACCAGTGGTCTTGTCAAATCACCTAGGCTAGGTAGAGGACCCCGGTCTCTGAAGCGTAACCGCTGAGGATGCAACCAGGAAAGTGTTCAGATGATGGTGATGATGACAACAGAAATAGTTTAAACTGACGTACTGTAATACCAAAGGGCCTCAAGCTACAACGTGCCACAACTGAAGATTAAACGGGAACACGCTGGAATAAGGAGGAGGAAATAAAAGCTATAAGTGAGGATTAGCTAGCTCCAAGTCACCTTTTGCTACTTTACCGTACTTTTGACGTGAGGGCAGAGTGCCTTCAGTCTGTGAAGCAAACAAAGAGCCTCCAGGAACGACGAACTTCTGCTTTGAGCGTTGCTTGTGTACAGCTATGAACTGATGAACTGTTTTTTTTAAAGGACTATATAGCTAGCTCCAAATGAGCTTTTGCTACTTCACCGGACTTTTTGAGGTGAGAGCAGAATGCCTTCAACCTGTAAGGCAAACATCACCAAAGAGTCCCCAGGAGGGACGAACCTCGGCTTTGGGCGTTGCCTGGGTGCGCAATGCTTGGAGGGGCAGCAAGCTCTCATATGCCTGATAGGTCGCGATTTGCATGCATGGCCTGAAGGGCCGAACTGAGAAACAATGGCAAAGCCTTCAGAGATCACCAGTAATCGGAGCTACTTAGTCCTACTCTACGCACTATATTCCGGTGGTAGGTAAGTGCGACGGGGTTGGAGGGTGGGTCTATGAACTGGCATGTATTTCTACTTTTATATTCTAGTGTACACACACACACAGTAAAAAGTTTGATTAAAAATACGACCTACACGATTCTTGAAAAGGTTCTTTTCACTCGGCTTTGCTGCATATAGTATTGAGTCCCGTTTTCAAAGTATTCAGTAATGTTTCCTATAAATCCCGCAAGATTCTATTCGTATAATTCTGAACGGATCTGCAATCTATTAATACTGTCGCAAAGAATAAAACTAATGGTAAAATTATTAAATAAGATATGGCAATAATATCACCCGGGTAACATTTGGACCTAGTGTCTTTAGTCTTTGTACGAATAATGCCTTACCATTTAGGCCACCGCGCTACAATCCTACACGTCGAATTTGTCGACCATATCTTATTCCTGTTTGTCGGGTAAAATTCGGACCCAGTGTCTTGAGTCTTTGTACGACTAATGCCTTACCTTTTAGGCCACCGCGCTTAGATCCTACACGACGAATTTATCCACCATATTCCATTTCTTATGTTCTGTTTGCGTGGCCATAATTATAGACCTATCACGTTTTTATCCGATAAAAAGATATAAATATAAGTTGCAGGATCAAAGTGCCGAAGACATAGAATTATGAAATAACTAGCTAAAAGCGGGACTTTGGCTTGCGGTTCTATGCTATAAGACAAGACTTAATATTACTATGTTGAAACCCATAGAGTCTCAATACAGTACCTATACCACAAAAATGCATACATTGTGGGATAGTGTTATGGGTTGCCCTGATTATGTTTAAGAAAAGAAACCATATTTAAAATCTGATAATGTATATTTTCCATTAGCTATGACAAGTTGTAACAAAATTTTTATCAACATTTGACAAAAAATATACTCGTTTCGTTTTCTTCAACTTCTCAGACGCGGAGTCACGATAAAAACCAAGTAAAATTTAATCTAGAAAATATTTTCTGTATTTCGCTCGCTGATTACTCGAAGCCCGTAAATACGTAGCATCCACATCAAAGATTTAACGCTAACCTTGTTATTTGCGTGAAGAAATCCACTAACAGAAGATAAATTTTGTTTGTTTGTAAGCTAGTTGATCAATTTGAACTTTTAAACTGGCTTGTGCTTGATGAAATTAAGTTTTGGAGATATTTCAATTGTTTATACTGTTATACAAGATGTTAGGGTTAGGTATGTTGGCGAGCTCCGTGGCGCAGCGGTCAACACGCCGGCCTGTGACACGGATGGTCCCAGTCCCGGTCCGGTCAGGTCTAAATGAAAAATGGCCTTTTGCAAATTGACTGATAGGTCTTGGATTTTTATCTATATATGTATTTGCTATAAAATATAGTATCGTTGAGTTAGTATCCCATAACATAAGTCTTTACTTACTTTGGGGCTAGCTCTATCTGTGTGATTTGTCCGTATTTATTTATTAATTAGGGTAAACACCGGTGTCCCTCAAACCATCATATTCCGTCAAAATGAACAACTTTTCTTAGGGCCAAATGATGGAAACAAAAAAAAATTACTTTTTTCATACAAATTACCGGGCAGACTCTTGTATGAAAATGTGTTTTTTTTTTCGAGATCTCAGCATTGGTCCGATAGGAAGAGCTGTTCATTTTGTCGGGCTGATTTGATGGTTTAAGGAAAACAGCATTCACCCTAACACCCAGTAGATGCGACAGTGAGTTTTTAAACCTATAACTTTGACCATAAACCGAACACATAAACATATCGGGATATTTACCGTGATTATTCTTTGAGTTTTCGGTCTTTCGATCCAGTTACATGGACCATGACTATGAAGGAACCGATATGTTTAATTCTAATGTTGATAACCGTGAAAGTTTAAAAAGCTACATCGAACACATAAAATTGTGTATACCAAGATATCATTTATAATTGGATTTTTAAATTAATTATCAGATAAACTTGTCGTACTTAGTCCGTATTAGCAAAGAATATTAAGCAAGCAAATCCAGTCGTACAACATGTTAATGTTGTTTATTTTCCAATCTTGTGCAAGGAACACGCGGCTGCTACGAATAACTTTGATCTCATGATTAATGTGTCAGGCCATTTTGGATACTTTGTCAAACTTGGTGTCAGTTTTCTGAACCGAGGGAAGGAATATGACATTGAAAATGTTTACCTGTGCCATTGAGCCCTTCAAATTTACGTTATTAGTGCTTACCACCCACGTGCTTACCCACTTGGATGGGTGTCCGCAAGTGGCATAAATATATCTCAAACTCCTCCATGCTTTGGAAGGCACGTAGACGTTAAACTATGCAAGTTGAAGCAGCATTAATTTTTTTTACAAAAGTGTTGGCCACTTACACGAAAACAATAAACGTACATAAACGTGAAGCTCATATTAAGCACTTGTTATTTTAAATCAAGGCCTTAGTAGCTTTCAAGCTCTGTATCTCTATTTTGAAGGTCGACAAACAAAGAGACACTCAAGCAGGAAGCGTTGGCGTAATTCTATTGTTTCACTCCTAACAAACAATGCTGGAAACAATGACGTGTACTAGAATTGTTCCGGAGTTAACTTAACTGGGGTGTTTTCAATCCTACTAAGGGAGAATTTGTGATTAGCACGCACCCACTCGGATAGGTGATCGTAAGTGACATACAAAATATCTTGAGCTCCTCCGTGCTTCGGAAGGCACGCTAAGCCGTTAGTCCCGGTTGTCATTTATTTATACTTTTATACTTTATTGCACAACTAAAAACAAGTGTACAAATGGAGGACTTATTGCTATATGGCATTCTCTTTGTCATCATTGATGGCAGACCTTAAGCTAACATAGCTTAACGACGGCCATCAGAAACCTTGAAAAAATGTGATACTAGTGTTGGCCACTTACACGACAAAAATAAAGTTCATATTAACCACTTGTTATTTTTAGTAGAAACCTTAGTAGCTTTCAAGCTCTTGTATCTCCATTTTGAAGGTTGTCAAACAAAGAGACACTCAAGCAGAAAGCGTTGGCGTAATTCTATTGTTTTACTCCTAACAAACAATGCTAGACAATGACGTGTACTAGAATTGTTTCGGAGTTCACTTAATTGGGGTGTTTTCAACCCTACTAAAGGAGAATTTATGATTTAATGCTTTAAATCACGCACCCACTTGGATGGGTGATCGCAAGTGACATACAAAATAAATTGAGCTCTACCGTGCTTCGGAAGGCATGCTAAGCAGTTGGTCCCGGCTGTCATTATTGGGAGCAGTCGTTAAGATATGGTAGAAACCTTGAAAAATCTGATACCAGTGTTGGCCACTTACAAACACGACAAAATAAGAATTAAGTTCATATTAACCACTTGTAATTTTAGTTGAAACCTTAGTAAGCTTTCAAGCCCTTGTATCTCCATTTTGAAGGTCGACAAACAAAGAGACACTCAAGCAGGAAACGTTGGCGTAATTCTATTGTTTCACTCTAACAAACAATGCTGGAAACAATGACGTGTACTAGAATTGTTCCGGAGTTCACTTAACTGGGGTGTTTTCAATCCTACTAAGGGAGAATTTGTGATTAGCACGCACCCACTCGGATAGGTGATCGTAAGTGACATACAAAATAAATTGAACTCCTTCGTGCTTCGGAAGGCATGCTAAGCCGTTGGTCCCGGTTGTCATTTATTTATACTTTTATACTTTATTGCACGACTAAAAATAAGTGTACAAATGGAGGACTTAACGCCATATGGCATTCTCTCTGCCATCAGAGACCTTGAAAAAATCTGATACTAGTCATCATCATTACGTGTAGGTGACACGGTCAGTCGACCATGCACACCCTGGTGTCAGAGTTCTTCGGAACCGCCTCTCGATACTAGTGTTGGCCACTTACTCACACGCCAAAATATAAAGTTTATTTTAACCACTTGTTAGTTTTAGTACAGACCTTAGTAGCTTTCAAGTTCTTGTATCTCCATTTTGAAGGTCGACAAACAAAGAGACACTCAAGCAGGAAGCGTTGGGTTAATTCTATTGTTTCCTCCTAACAAAAATGCTGGAAACAATGACGTGTAGGTACTAGAATTATACGACTTTAGCGACACGGACACAATTCTGAAATTAAAGATAAAGTCACTTGAAAAGGACGGTACCTGTACAGCTTTGTAAATTGACCCTCGACATATCCCAAAAAGGGTATCTCAGCCCGCCACTATGAACAACTTTTCCTATGGGATCAGTGCTGGGAACTGGGGGAGTAACGACTCCTCATCAACTGATCAAAATTACTAGGCTTTACTTACTTTTGCTTTTTTTCTAAAGATTTTTTTTAAAACAAAGCTTTAAAAGTATCATCTTTTATTTTTTCAGTAAGATCCGGTATAGATGCGTGCAATCGTTGAAGGCCTGGGCTTTCTTGCAGACGTCCTGTTTGTGCTGCGTGGCCTCAGCAGTCTCCACGCAAGAGCTCCCGTAATCATTCACCAAAATACGCTGGTCCAAGTGGTGAGCGATTTGTACTCTTTTCCTGTAATAATTTAAAATATTTTTAACAAAAAACAATAACCGACTTCAACACTATCAATTTGTTTTAGTATTAATAAAATGAAAATTAATGTAAACCAAATGGCATTAGTGTATTTTTTTTTTGGGTTTGGTGTGTATTTTTTCAAAAAGCAGTCGACACATTTCGATAAAAATTTAATAATAATAATAATATATAATAATAATATTTGTTTATTCGGATAGCAAGGATCCACAATATGTTAGTAATACAATAAACTTATGCAACTATGTTAGTAAGTATTATTATAAAATCAAACAATTATTTTCAAATCATGTACCTGCCAGAGATATCAGGCGGCCGACCAAACATTGAACGACTATGATCTTCAGTCATGTTCATCACCCGCCTGAGACCTCTTAGCACAGGCGCATGCGGATCATCTGCTACTACTTTCAGAATGCTGTTTTCACTGTCCCGCACCCTTCTCATAATTGATGCAACTTTTTTGCGTCTGATAGCGTAGAAACCATCTGTTCGGTTATCCGCGAACATACCTGACGCGCTACAGTAGCGAGGCAGATTCAACAGCACTCTGAAAATATTATTATATTGTATGCGCAGGGTGTTAAGTGACGCTTTGGTGTATTTAAGCCACAGAGAGCTCGTGTACATACTTTGGCAATAGGCTTTAAAGAGCGTAATTTTAACCTCATCCGTACAGCGAGCAAATCTCCTAGCCAACATATTTCCACGCACAGCCAACGCCCTTCGCTCTCTCTCTATGTCTACATCATCCTTAAGGCCATCGGTAAGAAAATGTCCCAAATATTTAAACTGATGTACCCTATTAAGGGTTACTCCATTCAAAAGTATGGGGACAGAAGTTTCTGGACACTTACCGTTGGCCTTAAAAATCATGTATTCAGTCTTTTTCTCATTATAAACAAGACCGTGTGAAGCAGCGTACGCCTCGCAGACTCTCAACATTTCATTTATAGCACCTGCAGTCGGAGCCAGCAGCACCATATCATCTGCATAACTGATGTTATTTAAACTAACACCATCAATCCTGAATGAGATCGATTGTAAAGTATTAGCTATACAAAAAAGAATTTCTTAAATCGGTCCAGGCGTCTTCGAGAAATTGGGGAACATACATAAAAAAGATTACGACGAATTGATAACCTCCTCCGTTTTTGAAGCCGGTTAAAAATTTGTTTTACTTTAGGAAAAATCTTTTTCGAAGTCACCGCTTTATATTTTTTATATTCCGTCGAAAAACTCATATTTTCAAATAATGTACATTCAAATCGATGAAATCGAGGAACTTATCATACGACGAAAAGTAACTTCCTTTTTTGGCCTTTCTAGAAAGGCGGCAAAAATAACTTTCCCTAAAATATCGCTTTGGGGGGCGTAGCTCCTCGCAATATTCTACAGCTAATCAATACGCCATCTTAATACTATGAAAGAAAAAATACAACTGTACGTATATGGTCTGGTTATTTAATTTCTTTCAAAGAATATCATCATCATCTTCAGATCTTTGATAGTCTCCACTGCAGGAGCACGATCCTCTCTATACTACCAGAGCCATATATTAGCCAGAGCAGTCAGAGGATTTGGCCTATACTCTCCACGCTCGCCAGACGGGTTAGAGAGGTCTCTCTGATGTTTATAAGTTTTTATTAGCTTGTGTTACCTAAGTCGCCTTCTACGACATCCACGGGAAGACTTGGAGTGGTCCTATTCTACTCTGCCGGGAACCATACATACATAATATCACGTTTTTTTCCCTTGCGGCGTAGACAGAGCCCTAGTCTATAAAAACCAAAAGGTCACGTTTAGCATGTTAGTGGGCTGGTAGGTGGGAAACGGTCAAAAATCAAAATATCGATGGGTTGCTAGCCGCATCGCCTATTGTCATGATTCCTGATGCCCATTCCCTCGATCGGCTTTTACGATCTGCTCGGCAAGAGAAGCAGCTGGTACATCCTACGTTTTTACTTTTCTCCCAGACCAGAATGGAAGCAAGAAGAACCATCTTGCCTAAAAATATCACAATTCACTTCTAGACCAAGTTTCTTTCAACGTATCCTTCCCAGCAGTTTGTTGATTTAGCAAATATAAAAAAATCAATATGACGTTCGAAAAGAGATACATGGTATTCACTTTTGAATAAAATTTCATTTCATTTCTTCAAAGACTAGTGAGAAAATACTATTTGCATCAGAAATGAGTTAACAGGCGCCGTGAACAAGTTACAATTTGTTTTGCATTTTATCGAGACTGCTCTGAATGCCAAAGGACTGTGCTTATACTTGAACCTTTTCACTACTGAAATCAATTATGTCTTACGGAATTTCTACTTAATGCAGTGAGGGGTTTTCAAAGTGATATTTAAAACACAAAATACTTTGAGTTCGCTAGAAGGCGTTGATAAAAGTGTCAATGCCATGGATGACAAAATTTTATACCACGGGACTATAAAGTACATAATAATATATCTCCATGTTTTATACTCATTTTATCTATACATATAATAAAACAGTAAAAAAAAATTTTAGAATTTCTTGTCCGTCTGTCTGTCTGTATGTATGAACACGTTTATCTCCGGAAATATTGGACGGATTTGAATGAAACTTTTTTTGCTATATAGCTATTAAACTGGGGCAACATATAAGGTAGATATGATTTCAAAAGATGGAACACCTGATGCAGCATCATAATAGTCCAGCTGAACTATAAAAAATATAAAAGTGGAGCCTTAGCAAAAATTGTTAAGCCTGATGAGCATTTTTGTTCAAATATTTAATATCTGAGATTTGGAACTCCTCATGCAGAACCATAATGGTCCAGGTAAACTATAAGAAATTTATAAATTACGCCTTAGCAAAAGTTATTCAACCTGATGAGCATTTTTTGTTGAAGTATTTAATATGAAGATTTGGAACACCTGACATAGAACGAGAATGGTCCAGGTAAACTATAGGAAATATTATAAAAATGACGCTGTTGCAAAAGTTGTACAGCCTGATTTTTTGTTGAGGTAAAAAAATCGAAGATTTAGAACATCTGATACATTACCATGCCAAATATTATATAGACAATTTTACAGAGTCACATTTTCCACTGGGATAGAGTGCGTAGAGTACGATTAGCTCATATTACTGGTGACCGCCCAGCGGTCCCCCTTTTGGCAACGTACATTTCAGTCCATACGGCAAAACATGAGAGTTTGCTGTCTCTCCAAGCCTTGAACACACAAGCAACACCTAAAGCCGAGGTCTGTCCCTCGCGAAGACCCTTTGGAGATGTGCAATAGGTTGAGGGCACTCTGCCCATATCTCAAAGTTTGGTGAAGAAGCGCAAGTTTACTTGGAGCTAGCTATGAAGTCTTCTTCTTATCGTGTCGGTGGCTCAAAAAGTCCAAAATAATCCTATATTTTATCCCTCCAGTATTTAGCAACAGCCTATGCAATGCCATACAATTTTATAACACTTTAGTTTTAATATGCCATAGTCATAAAGTCCATGCGAACGAAGTCGCGGGCATCAGCTAGTTTTTAACTATGGCCTCATTTAACACTGGACTTGGATAACGCCATCCAGTGATAAAAATAGTTATCATTGTTGTTTCTTAAATGTCACTTTGAAAACATAATAGTATCTACATTATTATGCAACCCATAAATACTTCGACTAAAAAGTCGAGGCATTTATAGTATGAAACGAAGCCGAGTGCTTATAATAAACCGATGAATATAATAGCCAGCTTACTGAGTTAGAGCATTATATGATGTTTTCAATACGTTTGCGATTAACCCAAAATAAATTGAGCAATTTTGATTGGCGTAAATAAAATGGGTCTAGTTTGTAAAATACAACATTACGAGCACTTGTGAACATGAGTTTTGTAAGTTATTGTTAAGTGGTCGTGGTTAATTGGTTTTTATTAATTTGGTCATATGACTTTTGTATGGAGCGGTTTACTTTATTTCTTTCTTAAGTAGGAATAATATAATAAACGCGTTGAAACCGTATTATAGGAATTAGTTTCAATGTGTCACGATAGATCAAATTTGTTTGCTTTTTGCGACCGAATAGTAGAAGTACACATGGTTTTTAAATTGAAAGGGGGCGAAAACTAATATTTTGTAAATATGCTTTTCTATTTTGGTCGGAAAGGAAAAGAAAAACACAACGAACATCTAAAAAATCATGTAGGCGATGCCGCTTGCAACCCATTACTATTTTGATTCCGTTTTCCACCTTTACGCCCATTAACTTGCTAATCGCAGCCTTTGGGATTTTGGGCTCCGTCTACCCTACAAGGGATAAAGAAGTGATAATATTTATATAATTATGTTCCTATCTCATTTGTATTTGTTATTTTATTTATATTTTAAACCATCTCTTAGGCTCACAAGCTGTTATGGTTATTATTTGCTATTGTACTTTTATTGTTTGTCCTGTTTCGTTGTTCTGTAATGGTTTGTGTGTGTTTTAGTTGTTTCAAATAAACTTTTATTCTATTCTATTCTATTCTTTTCTCTTAAGTCTTTGTTTATGGTGAGTGATGAACATTTATTCAATATTAAGTTATCTATATTTCTTCCATGCTGGTTTGGGAGAAAAGAAAAAACATAGAATACACCAGCTACTTTTCTTCCCGCGCAGACCGTAAAAGCCGGTCAAGGGATTGGGCGAAAATCTAAGGAATCATATTGATAGGCGATGCGCCTAGCAACTCATCACTATTTTGACTTCACTTTCCACCTTAACGCCCACCACGATGCTAAACGTGGCCTGTAGGTTTTATGACCTTGGGCTCTGTCTACCCCGCAAGGGCTAAAGACGTGATAGTATGTATGTATGTAAGTTATCCAAGAACCAACTCACGAGGTTTATACCTAACAGAGCTCATATTTAAAACGACACTAAACAACTTTTCCTTTGGAACATAAAGAAATATACGTAAATAATTATGGACGACACATTAAAGTTTGTTCTTTTTTTCGGTAAATTTTATAAGATGCCCAATTTTATTCCTTAATTGGCTATGCACGTATCATCATCAATATCATCTCTGCCACAAGAAGTCCACAGCTGGACATAGGCCTCCCCTAAGGATTTCCAATTCAACCGATTGGAAGCGGCCTGCATCCAGCGCCTTCCTGCGACCTACTATGCATCCATAAAAAACTTATCTGTAACAATAACCTTGAAACAAAAGTATTTACCTCATCATCATTATTTCAGCCGCAAGAACTACACTGCTGGACATAGCTCTCTTATTAGGATTTCCAAAATGACTAATTGGTATTTACCTGTAAACTTCTAAATTAATTAGTCCATTAGGGGCCATGATGCCCAACTTCTTCAACACGCAGAAGATGAGGCATGCTTCGTCAGACTCTTGGATCTCCACGTGCCTGGAAATATAACTTAACTTTAGCATATACGCAACGTTGACGTCACGTTGTCCACGTTGACTGAACACTTGTGCAGGAATGTCAATTATATTGATGATACAATATGAAACTCTGTTTAGCTTCAAGAACCAATTAAAATCTCACTACTTTTCTTTATAAATTGGTAATTTTATTCATATAATATCTATGTACCTACTTATTCTGTATACTTTAACTTTTTATGTTTAGGTGTATATAATGTATGTATTAGGTAAATAGTATTTATTTATAGATTTCTACTGTTTTCAAATTGCTGCGCCGCCTTTATATTATATCACATCTCTTTCTACCCAAAGGTTGGCTTGAAAAGATTGCTAAGCTATAAGTCCGCCTTTGTATCATATTATGATATTAAAGTTTATTGTTACTTGTGTCCTTTATATTATGGTGCAATAAAGAGTATTATTATTTTCCTTGTCTCTGAGACTCACGGGTGTTACCCCGGTCCTTTGGAAGGCTTGCGTGGGGATATAGATCCAACACGTAGAGGCCCCTTGGAGAAGTTGATGTGATGTATTGTCTCCAGCCAGAACCCATTCCTGGAAATACCAAGTATGATATGTCCTTGAACAGGTATTGGCCGGAGGGGGAACTATTGTATTTTAAAAGAGATTAGTAGGCTATGGGATTGGAATGTGGATGAACTTTACGCTGGGTTATTGCTAAGGGTCGGACACCTGCCATAATCATGATACTGACTAAAATTGGCAGGTGGTGGCTTGCCGCCCACTAGATGGGCCCCTCAAACTAGCCGACGATTACTGCCGGCAAAAGGGGCAACATCGGTGTGGGTGACTCAGGGGTGTCGAGAGCTGTGCTGCGCTTTCTCCGAAGTTACTCGCGTCGTTAGGCCTTTAACACTTCCACCCCTGGAGCAACAGCTCTAACGACTCTTCTCTGGACGGCCAACTAAGACAAGCCAGAGCTGAGAGTCTTGCGGGCCCTCTTGGGTTTCCACCCCGACCGATGAAGACACGTCGGGGGCGAGGGCTCTGACCGACTCTCTGGAGCACTCGGGTCCGTGGTGTCGTTACTCACCAACAGCTCGCCACAAGCTGCCCTGAATATTTTCCTTCGGCCTTATTATTTTTATTATTATACTGTATCTCCTTTTGGGTCACGGGTGTTACCCCGGTCTTTTGAGAGGCTTGCGTGGGGATACAGATCCAACACGTAGAGGCCCTTTGGAGAAGTTGATGTAGTTGTAGGTCTCCAGCCAGGTCCCGGTCCTGGGAATACCAATGTATGATTATTATTATTATGAAAACTTGTTAATATTGATGGGCTGATTCGCCCCTTTAAGGACCTGACACGGTTACAAGTAGACATTGTATAAAGATTGACTATTGATATTGGTTTTCGAAATGTGCGTACTACCGGTCATGATATAGGCCGAAACCTGGACACTCACCAAAGATCTCATCCACAAGCTCCAAGTCACACAAAAGGAAGATTGAGAGAGTCATGCTCGGAATTTCTTTGTGTGACAGAATACGGAATACTAAAATTCGCAGGCGCACCAAGCTATCCGACATAGCGCGTGTGATTGCAGAAAGGAAATGGCAATGGGCAGGCCACATTAGCCGAAGATCCGACGGAAGGTGGAGTAGAAAGGTGTTAGAGTGGAGGCCGAGAATTGGGCGTAGAAATGTTGGACGTCCACCAGCGAGATGGGCTGACGACATAGCCAATGTATGTAGTAAAAATTATATATTGAAATAATGGCGTGTCAATGAGGAGGCCTATACCCAACAGTGGGTTAATAACTGGACAAGAGAAAAAGAGATTGGTTTACCTAAACACCCTTATTGTATTTACCATCTTAATGTACCGTATTTTATGCAAATATGGTTATGAAAAGTTCTTTATTTATTGGAAAAATATTGATGACTTAGTAAAGAATATACCTGTTTTTGTTGTACATCTCACTGTAGCACTGCTCAGCTATGACGTCACTCGCTCGTTCATGTGCGTACATCACTGATATCTTAGCGGTGGCGGTTGTTGCTAAGACCAGAAGAATTACTGCTTCTGAAATAATTAAACACACAAATTCTAAACTAGAACATACAATTTAACTCTAAGTGCATGCAACTTTGACTTCCGCAGAGTAACGCCTGAATTAATTCAATACAATGTGAATTACGCTGAGTTACATAACATGATCGCCAATCACTTCAATCATTATTATTAAATAATTAATCTAAAAGAATTCAAGATTCAAAAGATTCAAAGCGTTTATTTAGAAAATAGGCACTCTTGCAGGCACTTTTTCACGTCAAATCACAATTAAAATTATTTTATTAAGTATTATGCATTTACTAATTATTGTTTCAATGCTACAGACTACTAGCATTTTGGAACCGATCACTGCAGAGAAGAAATGCTGAAAGAAACATAGCATTTCACAGTGTAGGTCGCCGACTCGCCTGAAGGGCTTTGTATTATTATATTTCTTTCTTTTTTACTTTTCTTTTTTTCCGCCTGTTTTTTATTTTACAATATCATTGTACATTCATTATTTTTGAAACATATTTATGTTAACGATCGAGAGCAAATTACAAATACAACAGAAGATGAAGTTGTCTGTTCACGAGTTGACGGAGTTGACGTATGGGTCAGCCATCGTTAAGCTGAACCATATAAGAGGGAGAACTCAACGATCCGACACATAACGCCACCATCAGTTTGAACATTTCGAGTTTAAGACCCTGCACCAGTCTACAGTCGCAACTTGACTAGTTGCTACTGTAGACTAGTTGCGTTCGCGAGTATGTCGTAGATTGTAAGATGACATCATATGGAATAAACGTAGTTGTTTGTTATCAGTTTGTTGCCGCTTCTTTTGCATGCAGCTTTAAACTTAGCTGTAAGTAAGTGGTTCCAATCCTACCGGAAAGCATACTTTGTTAAACCTAAATCAACTGATTATCCGAAAGAAAGATGATTCCGTGTGTAAATAACGTTAAACTGTGGGCAACAAACGCTATATAGCGTTTGTTTAAACCTATTCTAAGATTAACTCAGGTCTACCCAATTAAAACAGAGGTCACAGGGCCGTCGCTTTGTGTACAAAACCTAGTAAGCTTATCAAATCACTTAAAATAGGTAGGGAACCATGGGCTCTGAAAGGTTACCGCCGAAGACGCAACCAGAAATTGCTCATCATCATCATTAACAGGTCATTGTTAGTCTCCACTGCTACCAGAGCTATATATTATCCAGGGCAGTCAGAGGATTTGGCCTACACTCTTGATGCTGGCCAGATGGGTTGGAGAGGTCTCTTTGATGTTTATAGCTTTGTTTAGCTTGTGTTTCCTTAGTCGACTTTTACGACATCCAGGGAGAGACTTGAAGTGGTCCTATTCTACTCTGCCGGGAACCACACGGCATTGCTCGGATGATGATAATAGTAGCGGGTTAATCCGGTTGCTGCCACCAAATGTTTACGCATGCTGACACCAGGCAAAGCACACTGCATACGGTTGTATACAACCTATTGGTAGCTCTACGGTATCCATATATCAGATAGAGTTTGGTGTTTCCAATTGTATTTTTTTTTTTATTGTTATTAAGGTGAATATGGATCTTTGTCATCCGAAATAAACGAAATTTATTGATTTATTCAATTAAAATGAATCCAGATGCCACATTTGATATATGCACCAGTTCTCTCAGTTCAGTTTAGTTCTCAGTTAACAGCCTCCGTGGTCCAGTGGTTTTGGCGTTTGCCTTGTTGACCGGTGGTCGTGGTTCGATTCCCACGGGAAGGATACTTTGTTTAAGTTGTTTCCGGTTTGGTTAGGACATTGCAGGCTTGAATCACTTGTTTTTCTGATAAGAAAGATGATTCCATGCTTCGGAAGGCACGTCAAGCTGTTGGTCCCAGCTGCCATCTGGTAGTCGTTAAAGGAACCACGTCAGAGGCTGAGAGGCGGTTCCGAAGAACTCTGACACCTGGGTGTCCATAGTTGACTGACCGTGTTACCTACACGAAATGATGATGATGACCAGTTCTCTTTTCTTCGCAGTTTCGACAAGTTGAATACGTCTTAGATTGTGTTTCTGTCTTGGTATCCTTATACCTTGTATAAGGAGAGATGTTGTCAGAGAAATGAAACAAGTTTTTTTTTCAGACACGGGGGTCCCGGGTTCGATCCCCGGTCAGGTCAGGATGGAAAAAGATCTTTTTCATATTGACCTGGGTCTTGGATGTTTATCTATATAAGTATATATTATAAAATATAGTTTCGTTGAGTTAGTATCCTGCGACACAAGTTCACAACTTACTGTGGGGCTAGCTCAATTTGTGTGATATGTCCCGATATATTTATTTATTTATTTACTTATGACACAAGTTCACAACTTACAGTGGGGTTAGGTCAGTTTGTGTGATTTCTATATTTATTAAACATAATAAATCACACAGATATTGAAACATATAGGTAAAAAAGATCTCTACGAAAAAGTTGTGCCCTATTTGGAAGAGACCTATATTGCAGGATTCAGAAACAACATTTTGTGTAAAAAAATATTAATTAACATCATTATCTCAGCCGCTAGGAGTCCACTGCTGGGCAAAGAATAATTAAAAATAATCTTATATCATCATCATTATCATCAGGTCCTTTCTAGTTTTCACTGCAGGAGTACGACCCTACTACCAGAGTATATCTGTACTACCAGAGCCATATATTAGCCAGAGAAGTCAGAGGATTTGGCCTACACTCTCCACGCTGGCCAGACGGCTTAGAAAGAAATCTTAGATAAGACATATTTTTAAGAAAGGCAAAAGGATTCATAAAAAAACCATAGAAGAAAGACGGGAAATTTAATAGTCTAAGGTAAAAACAATTTTGACGGAGTTTATTACATGGTTGATATAATTTATTGCTCCTACCCTCCCAAATCCCGGTAGAGAATCGAGTAATACGAGTATGCCCCAAATCCCGCTTCGGGATTCAGGGATATAGCGGCTCTCTATCTTGACCTCAATATTGCTGGCTTCTTGAGCTTTCAATATAAGCATTACTTCCTTTGGAGTAAAATAAAATCAGATCTTTCAAGTAACCGAAAACCCTACTGGGATAAGCCTTGCATCATGCATATCTTTTAATTTTGTGTCATGCCCCCTCTACAGAATCGCCGATGATCGGCTGTCATTGCTAAACAAAGTTTGTAAATATCAAAGAAACCTCCCCAACCCGTCAGGCCAGCGTGGAGAGTGCAGGGTAAATCCTCTGACTGCTCTGGCTAATATATGGCTCTGGTAGTACAGAGAGCGTCATTCTCCTACAGTGGATACTCAAAATACCTGATGATGATGATGGCTGTCATTGTGACTTTTAATGGAACATTGCTGTGTCTCACAAGAGCTTCAGTGAGTTAAACACCAACATCTCCCTCCTGGCCATGATTACCTTGACCGACATGGAAGTTCTTAAACAGAGTCCGGACCCAAGTCGGCCGAAGTAACGAGAACATGAACAGGTGGGGTTACAGCTCGGAAATCTCCTGTCAGTGTGATGGGTACTCCTCAGACCATGTCACATCTTCTGTCTTGCCCTGCGTGTCCTACCACCTGCGCACGTGAGGACCTTTATAATGCTACTGATACTGCTGTGTCAGTGGCAAAGTTCTGGTCAACACAAATATAATTCACGCGAGTCGACACGCTATGAAGAAAAAGAACACCAATATGCTGTGAATCGTCGCGATGACTGCCAATCATCGGCGATTGTGTACAGAAGGCAGAATATCGTTTCATACAAAATGCGTGACACTTGCCGCTGGCCCGACCGTTCAGCGACAAGCATAAGCAGCGGCATTTTATATGAAATGCACTTCGCTTTTTGCTATCAAAACTTCGGAAGGCACGTTAAGCCGTTGGTTCCGGCTGCCATCTGGTAGTCGTTAAAGGATCCACGTCAGAGGCCGAGAGGCGGTTCCGAAGAACTCTGACACCAGGGTGTGCATGGTCGACTGTCCGTGTTACCTACACGAAATGATGATGATGATGATCAAAACTTGAGGAATATGAAGCTTTTTTTATGAATATTATTTACTTATAGGAATTTATCGGTCAACGATGTGTATAACTAAGTAGTTTCTATTTTTTTATTAAAGTTATTTCTCATTTTTCCAAATATATTGTAACATTGCAAAGGTCAGAGAGAAACAATAATCAAATTTACGGTTTTTATTCAGACGCTTGTTATTTTAAAATGTAAAGAAAATTGCTTTTTGCTTTTCAATTACGTCGCAAGTAGAAAACTTTCTAAGGTTTTATATATTAAAATTCTATTAACATTGACTTCTAGATTTTCACCGAAATAACGTCTGCCTTTCAAATCTTGTTATTCATTAGGTACAATATTGTTTTCTAGAGGTATATTTTCAGTTTTCTTAATTCTAAAGGCTTTAGATAAATTGGAAATATCACATAAAAATAAAACGAAATATTCAAGAAATGTATTTATGAAAGTATAAACATAAAATAACAAACTATTTATTGGTATAAAATTGCCACACTCATAGAGACCACGTCGACTATTTATAATTTGAGTTTTATTGAAATTAACATAGTTTACATACTAGTTTTACCACTCTGGCTCTCTGAAAGATATAGCATATAACTGTGTACAGTCATTAAATATCTTAGCCTTCTTACACACATCGTGGTCTAAATTCATAGCATTAATATTTTGAGCGCACGTCTCTCCCACATCAGAGATAAGTATCCTTGGATCATATCTGTGTATAGCTTGAACTCTTCTGTAGTAATTCCTTATGTTTATATATCCATCGTTGGTCATAATTCCGAATTTCTTCAGCACGCAATGTATGATGCAAGGGATATCGTTTCTATCTATGTTTAGAGGGTACTTGTAAAGGTTCCTTGGGTACATTTCTGTGAGACATTCATTGGTGACCTGGTCGCTTCTTCGGTCTCGTGCGTATAGGATAGATATTGTTGGTTCGGCGTCCAGACTTGGTGATAGGAATCTACTTTTGAAGCCTTCGCAGGAGGTAAGTGATAGAATTGATACGATGGTGAAAAGTTCTGAAAGGAGCCAACACATTATTCTTCCCCTCAGTTACTTTTTTTTGACGTGGGTATTCTGGAATACAAGTTTTTAGGGTTCTTTTTTGCAGTAGATGTAGTTATATTTTACAACTCCGCAATAAAAATTTAAATTTTAATTTAGTTTACACATTCAATAGGGCATTAGTTTCAGATTTCGGTGCTAATTTACCACTCATATCGCCACTAGTAGTTCACCTACTTCTAAACTTGTCTGTCGTTCAAATATTTTTATAAGTTCAATCACAGTCACAACACAACAGTAAAACTAAAATTAGAATTTCAAACCCGTGAAATTACTGAAACAAGTCTGACCAATCAAATAACATTTAAAACAAGCATACAATATTCATTTTTTATTGTCCTCTAAAACAGAAAAAAACTTAATTTTATTGTATTAATTTTTTTCACTCAGATTGAGCTAGCCCCAAAATTCGAGACTTGTGTTATGGGATACTAACTCAACGATACTATATTTTATAATAGATACTTATATAGATAAACATCCAAGACCCAGGTCAATCTGAAAAAGATCATTTTCAATCTTGACCTGACTGGGGATCGAACCCAGGACCATCCGTGTTGCAGGCAGGCGAGTTGACCGCTGCTCACGGAGCTCGTCAACAATTCAATTATTAAAATATTCATGCAATCTATTTCCTTAAAGTAATCAAAAGTTTTGTTCTACCAGCATTAAGTATTCCTTTGAGAACATTGACCTGACTGCAAACCATTTTTTTTTAGATTGCTCCGAACAATCTCAAAGGTACGAGTGTTCTTGTGTCTGAATGCAATTTAAATCGTTGAATCCCGATAGCTTTGTGAAAATAAGACAAAATACCTACGAGAAATCTCGAGCTGAGCAGAAAATGTTTCTCGAACATTCCATCAATAATACGGACGGGAGCCAACGTGGAATTTTATCGGCATTATTTATTGAATTTATTGTTGCTTACTAAGTTCACAGTATGACTGCTATGATGGAAACCATTCCGTAAAAAATATGTCTAGTAAATGTTTCTTATGTCTATCTATCAGCCAGGGACGTCCACTGATGGACATAGGCCTCCCCCATAGATCGCCACAAATGGTATGTTTCTTACCATGCTATATTTTAATACGGACGATTCAATGGGGAATTAGTTATCACATTTATTTATGACGTTGTTTAATAATTCACTGTGCTATTTTAAAAGTAATTTCGTTGTTAGATTTTATGTTCAATACCACATTATGGGATATAGTGAAAAAAAAAACAGTACTGGGATTAAAACGTAATTAAATTACTTAGATTTCACTGAATGATTTTTTATGAACGGATAAAATTAGGTATAGGGTGAAAAAGTGAAACGACACATACTTGATGTGGTGATTAGCTTAAAGCATTACCAATGGGACAATGGCGGGATAAAAAATATTTTCCCCTGTCTCATACAAACACAAATGTATTTCCTCTCTTTCAGTTTCCTCTCTTAATATTTTCTTGACTCTCATACAAATGTATAAAAAATTAAATTAATTAATTTGAATTATTCTAAATTTGTTGCGTTTTCGGCTCCTTTTTTATGTAAATATATAAATAGTTATCATTTTAATTGCCTGTATTAATAATAATAAATAAATAAGTCCGTGACCATATTTATTACTTATGTCTAAAACAAAAAAAAAAATTTTTTTTGAGAAATTTTCATACTGCCTTTGCTTCTATACGCTTTCTCTTTGGACGTAAGAAATTGGATATTTATGATCACTAATAAAGTACACATCCAATGTATAATAGTCTCCAAACACTATTTTACACATCAAAAATCACGTTGGGATGATGGTCGAAGTCCTAATCCTAACAAAATTATAAATGCGAAAGTGAGTTTATATATTCGTTTGTTTGTTACCTCTTCACGCTTTATCAACTGAACGAATCTTCTTGAAATTTCGCATTCACAAAGGTTAGGGTACTAAGTAGGACATAGGGTACTTTTCATCCCGGAAAAAAGTACTTTTACTGTTGGATTTGCAATAAACGACCTGGTAAATTTATACCCAAACGAAGCCGCGGGTATAAGCTAATAAATCTATAAAACGAAAAGCAGAGCTTTGTGTGTAATCTCTGGTCCCGGCTTTGCATTGTGATAAAACGCAGTCAAGTAAAAAAGGTTCTGAATAATTTCTCATGAGAAAAATATTTCTTAACTTGCAGTTACTTTTGCGAGTCTTTAAATAATAATAAATTTATAGGGACAAATCACACAAGTTGAGCTAGCCTCGCAGTAAGTTGTAAACTTGTGTCGGGTGATACATATTTTATATGTTGTAAACTTGTGTCGGGCGGGTGATACATATTTATGACGGGCTCCGTGGCGCAGCGGTCAACACGCCTGCCTGCGACACGGATGGTCCCGGGTTCGATCCCCGCTCAGGTCAAGATGGAAAATGATCTTTTTCAGATTCACCTGGGTCTTGGATGTTTATCTATATAAGTATCTATTATAAGATATAGTATCGTTGAGTTAGTATCGAACTTACTTTGGGCCAGCTCAATCTGTGTGATTTTTACGTATATACATATTATTATTTGAAAAAAAGTTGTAAACTTGTGTCGGATGATACATATTTTATAATAATTCCAAGAACTAGGCAAATCTGAAAAATATTATTTTCCATCTTGGCCTGACCAGAAATTGAACCCGGGACCACTTGTGTCGCAGGCTGGCGTGTTAACCTCTGCGCTACGGAGGTCTACAAAAAGTTAGTTGAACATCTTAATTTAGTTAGATTTGAATACAAATTGTCAGTTAATATTTTCAAACCCATAAAATGGATATAATTATGTATCTGTCGGTATATATTTTTAAGATATAGTACGGCATACGAGCAAGCGGGTCACCTGATGGTAAGTGATCTCCGCTGCTCATGGACAACTGCAACACCAGGGGTGTGATGAGAGCGTTGCCGGCCTTTTAAGAGAACATAGACTCGTTTAAAACATAAAATCTCAGCAGGCTTTATTGCTAACTTTTGACAACTTCGGTTGTACAATGTTTTGACACTATGGATGTTGTAGTCAATATCCATTTCGGCTTACGTATGATGATCTTTTTTATTTAAGATACATAAACCATAATGAATAAATAAATAAATAAATATAAATATATACGGACAAATCACACAGATTGAGCTAGCCCCAAAGTAAGTTCTTAACTTGTGTTATGAGATACTAACTCAACGATAATATATTTTATAACAAATACATATATAGATAAACATCCAAGACCCAGGCCAATCTGAAAAAGATCATTTTCCATCTTGACCTGACCGGGGATCGAACCCGGGACCGTCCGTGTCACAGGCCGGCGTGTTGACCGCTACGCCACGGAGTCGCCACGGAGTATGGATGTTAAACTGACACTACATACCGTATTGTCAACAGATAGCAAATAGGCCTGCGGGTCGGGAGGTTAAAATTTATTTAGATGTTTCATTTGCCCATAAGGTTCAACATACCTGGGCTCTGTCTACCCCGCAATGGGAAAAGACGAATATTTGCCCATAAAATAGTTCTTACACTTACTGTCCATGTCGCTCGTTTCTTTTATTATTACGCACTATATATCGGCAACATCACACTGGCGTTCAAGAAAAACTGGCCAGAGAGCGGTATTTTGTGTTTTCCTTGCCTCCTGAAAAAAACTATTGTTTCGTTGATTTGGCCAGAAATGTTTTATATACTGTTCGCTTTTCGGCAAACAATCGGCTATTGTTACGATTCGAACTCCGATAAGATTGAAACATAGCCCCATTGGAGAAACGGAGCGACATTAAATTGCTTGTAAAACTCTGATTAATTTTTGATAACAAGATATTTAAATGCCTGATAAAAAATAGCCACTTAGAAGGCAAGAATTTTTATTTCGTTTAGGTTTGGTGGTGGTATAAATAAATACTTAGATTTTCAAACATTACACTCATACATGTGGAAATGTGTGAAAAAAATAATAAGCAATAGATAACAGACCATCATCCAAACGCAATTCACATGTGTCAAGAAGTAAGAAAAATATTTTTTTTGATACTTCAAGTATTACAAATTGTCAATCACATTTCGACCCTTTCATGCTGGTTTGGGACAAAAGAAAAAACATAGATTAAACCAGCCGCTTTTTTTCCCGCGCAGACCGTAGAAGTCGGTATCTTGATGTATATTTTAGATGTAGCATGTTTCGTAAAAAATAATATTAATCTTTTTAAAAAAATGTCAAGTATCACTAACAGAAGTAGAAGAGACCCAAACAAACTCGTAAGTGATAAAAATCCTCGACTAGAATTATATCTTAGGCAATGTAACTATATGTGTGTATATAATAATGCCATACCAAATAAATTAAAGGAATTGTCAAGTACAAAATTCAAAACTGGACTAAGTAATTGGCTAATCGAAAGAAATTTTTATTCAATAAGTGACTTATTTATGAAAACATGACTGACATTTAATTATAATTGATTGTTAATAATACATTTGTGTGATTGTGATGATATTTTCTAATAATAATTATTATAACTTATATAATTTGCATGCCAGATATGGTAGAATATGCGCACTTCATGTAATTTTCCTGTATCATCTTTTTACCATATTTTACGCAAATAAAAGACTTATACTTATACTTATACAAGGGATTGGGTGAAAATTTAAGGACTCATATTAATAGGCGATGCGACTAGCAACCCATCACTATTTTGATTCCGCTTTCCACCTTTACGACCACTACGATGCTAAACGTGGCCTTTGGGTCTTATGACCTTGGGCTCTATCTACCCCGCAAGGGATAAAGACGTGATAATATGTATGTATGTACATTTCGAACTGTGCTGCTCGTGGAAAGTTGTTTAGTAAGATCAGTATAGATATGTACGAGAATACGTCAAGGTAACAGATTTCCTCGGTATAGAATGTAGTATTTAAATACATGAATTTGCACTTTATTGGTAAACAAAAATATCCAATTGCAAATTTTGCTACTATGGTGGCCGAGCTATTCAGATTTTAGGAATTTTCAATAAATATCATCATCCTTGTCCTCTGCTTTAAATGTATACACAAATTTTCAGCTAAATAATGACCGACGATGTAGGGACTGGGAATATTTTACACTAGATCCTTAAATATAACTACTGCGTCGTGCTATTCCTACATAAATGTATAATGAATTTGAACGCAAATCAAATAAAATCGGTCAAGCGCGAGTCGGACTCGCACAAGAATCGGGAATTGAGCAAAAACTGCAACAAAAATCAGGTTTGCTATATAGGATTAGATGACCCCTTAAATATAATTTTTTTGTTTTTTGTATTTTTTATTATACTGTCAACAGAAATACATTATCTGGGAAATTTAACTATCTAGATATCACGGTTTATGAGAAACAGCCTAGTGACAGACAGATGGGAAGACGGACTGACATCGACGTAGTTATAGGTTCCATTTTACCCTTTGGTTACGGAACCTTAAAAACAGTACTCAACCACTATGAGTTATATCTGGACCTCCAAAAAATTTTCAGTAGTGTCCAGAACCCCCTGAAAACTGCTTGCCAACCCCTGCTTTAGCGTCTCAGTTTATATTCGCTTTGCCAATGGCCTCTGTTCCTATTCGGATAGCAATTTGCGTATTTTCGAGCAGGTGTGTGATCTGCAGACAAAACGAGAATTGCCCTTTTACGTAACATGGTTTTTCATTTTAGACTACAAATTGAAACGTTACCTTTTCTATGAAGGTATTTTTCAATTTCTAATCCCAGTTTCAATAAAGAAGTCTTGGAAAATAAATTTACTAGATTTTTCTGCAAGATTTTTGTTTCTTCTTCAACATTCTTCTTCTTAAGGTGCCTCTCCAACTAGTGAAGGTCAGCAATCAGCTTGGTACAGTCCTCTCTGTTCTTGGCTCGCTGGAACAGCTCGGCCGCTTCAACAATCCCGGTCCACTCCCGGTCCACCTGATGTTTCGAAACCACGACTTCCTTCCTCCTCCCACCTTTATTTTCCAGCAAGTTTACCCATCATTATGATGATATCTTCAACATTAAACGGCAGTAAATGACGACTGTGACTGTGACTGGCTAGATACGAGTATATACGGACAAATCACACAGATTGAGCTAGCCCCAAAGTAAGTTCGAGACTTTTGTTAGGGGATACTAACTCAACGATACTATATTTTATAATAGATACATATAGATAAACATCCAAGACCCAGGTCAATCTGAAAAAGATCATTTTCCATCTTGACCTGACCGGGGATCGAACGCGGGACCTCCGTGTCGCAGGCAGGCGTGTTGACCGCTGCGCCACGGAGCCCGCCTAGATAGATAGACTCTGTAAGCCTAAAAGCGTAGTAAAAATTGTGTCCTGATCATAGACTACCTAAGATACAAATACATAGCTATTGATACGATACTGCCCGCTCTTCTCTATCGAGGGTGGCATTCGAAAGATTAATGAGGCTGATGAAAAAGTTTTTGAATGGATTGACAGCCTTACTTTCACTCTGAGTCTTGGGAGTTCTTGGCGGGAATTTTAACGGACTACACGGTGTCTGTTTTGGATTGTTTCGCAAATTGATTCGAGTGGACTTTATAATGTGAAATTGGTGTTATTTTGTGTTATAAATGCTCATATTTAAGAACAATGTGTAGAATAACTAAAATAGACTGTCATTGTGCGGCTGTAGTGAGATTTACATAGCGGGCTGGTTGTCCGCCTTGCTGCGTCGTCAATGATGAAACCAGTGGATTCGCGAAGAGTTGTCGCCAGGGGCTCCGTGAAAACAACGAATAACACCATCATTTCGTTGACAACAAAGAAGAATAACTCGCCGACTGGCGAAATAAATGAAGAAAGGCTCTAAAGGACTTGTATCCAGGGCCGTAAAACAATACTTAAAAAAAATCTGAGTCTTGCTGCATTGAAAACCATTCACAAATAATAATAATAATCGATACGATGACATAAGTAGTCATGTTTAGTAGCTATGTAGCACACAAAGCACACAATACTCGTGTGCGTGACGGCTTTGTGTTACATTGAGTAATTGGCCAGTCCTAACTAATATTATTAATGCGAAAGTGAGATTGTTTGTTTGTAACGCTTTCACGTCCTATCTACTGAACCGAGCAGCATGAAATTTTGCATATACGTTGTGTGGAACACGATGAATGACATAGGCTACTTTTCAACGCGAGCGGAGCTGGGGGCGAAAGCTACTTTTAAATGTTTGTTGTTTTTCGTATGTGTAAGTGGCCAACACTGGTGTCAGATTTTTCAGGCTGCCTAAAGGCATCTGACAAAGCTTAAGTAACGACTGCCATCAACGATGACAGCCGGGACCAACGGCTTAACGTACCTTCCGAAGCACGGAAGAGCTCAAGAAATTTTTATGCCGCTTGCGGTCACCCATCCAAGTGGGGACTGCGCTCAGGGTTGCTTTACATGCGGAAGCGCTTATAATGCTTACATCCACTAGGCCATCGAGCCATTGAAATAAAGGCGTGATAGAGTCTAGAGAGTAAAGCTAAAGTTCGTGAGGGAATTTCATTAAAATGAGCGAAGTCGTAGATATCTACGACTTCGCTCATTAAGTCTCAATTATTTACTCACTGGTCTATATAGTCTAGTGAGTAAATAACTGAGACTTTCAGTATTAATAGTAAATGCAACAGAATATATTTCACGGATTAATGCAATTCTGTCAACTGAAATTGGATTTCGTCCGTGTACATAAAGCTCTTTGATTTCAATGTAAATTCAGTTTCATGACATATCCGAAATTCACAGAAGGAACTTTGTACGGAATTTCAGTATTTAAGTTCAAAATAAAAAGTCCTATTTACATTGAAAAGAGAAATGTAAATTTATAATAACCCGAATTATCCTAAATATGTTTAATACACAGGAGTGATTCAGTACATCGATTTGAACAACTTTTTCTAAGAGACGAATGCTAGCAACTCAATTTTTCTTTTGGAAATTTTATTTAAATATATACAGTCACCCGGTAAATTTGTAAGGAAACGTAAAAATATTTTGTGGGTTCCCAGCATTGGTCCCAAGGGAAAAGATAACTGCCTCCGTGGTCCAGTGGTTAAGGCGTTTGCCTTGTTGACCCGGGGGGTCGTGGTTCGATTCCCACGGGAAGCATACTTTGTAAAGTTGTTTTCAGTTTGGTTAGGACCTTGCAGGCATGAATCACTTGATAGTCTGATAAGAAAGATGATTCCATGCTTCGGAAGGCACGTTAAGCTGTTGGTCCCGCTGCCATGTGGTAGTCGTTAAAGGAACCACGTCAGAGGCCGACAGGCGGTTCCGCAGAACACTGACACCAGGGTGTGCATGGTCGACTGACCGTGTCACCTACACGAAACGATGATGATAAAGGTATAGGTAGGATACAAAATAACATACAGGATTATTAATTATTTCATACACATAACAAAGAAAAATAGATGCACACTAATAACTTAATGATAAAACTAAACTAAAACTATATTAAGTACAAAAAATATTTTTTGAAATACATATTTGGCTTAATAACAAATAAAAGAAATAATAAATACTAAGGAATAAGAAAATAAAGCTGACAAATACAGACATCTTGGGTAACTTTGAATGTCATTCTTTCTTGAAATCGCATCCAAAAAAAAGGAGTTTTCCTAATAATATTTTCATTATTGAGTAAAAGCAGAAATACAGATAACATTTTAAATGCAAAATACTGGATAATTACAAGCCAAAATGTAGTAATTACAAGCGTAGTACATTTGCAATTCGGTCGACTCAAATTGGATGCATGAAGCGTGCTCATTTCAGGGCCTCTGATTCATGTTTATATATATATTTAATATTTATATGTATGTTTATATATATATATATATATATATACGGTCAAATCACACAGATTGAGCTAGCCCCAAAGTAAGTTCTAATGAAAGACTTGTGTTATGGGATACTAACTATATATACTATATTTTATAACAAATACATATATAGATAAACATCCAAGACCCAGGTTAATCTGAAAAAGATCGTTTTCCATCTTGACCTGACCGGGGATCGAACCCGGGACCATCCGTGTCGCAGGCAGGCGTGATGACCGCTGCGCCACGGAGCTCGTCAAAATTTTTTATAGAATTGAAATTATATATAGAAATCATATTGACATATAAACACAGCATGAAAAATACAGCATGTTGTTAAAACAGTTAGCGAACCTAATAAATAAATAAAAATGTTGTAAGAACTTCTTATGTCTTCATCCAGGCTGGTTCTGGAGAAAAGAAAAAAAATACAATATACCAGCTGATTTTCTTCCCGCGCAGACCATTAAAGCCGGTTAAGGGATTGGGCGAAAATCTAAGGAATCATATTGATAGGCGATGCGGCTAGCTATACTAGCCCATCACTATTTTGATATTTGATTCGTGCTTTCCACCTTTACCCCCACTACGATGCTAAATGTGGCCTGTAGGTTTTATGACCTTGGGCTCTGTCTACCCCGCAAGGGATAAAGACGTGATAGTATGTATGCATTTATGTATGTAAGAACTGAGTAATACAATGAACGAATTGAATCGAATAAAAATATGTTTTATTACGAACTATTGAAAAAATATAGACGTACTTTCATAATAAACATGATATTTTGTAACAATTACAATTAATTCCTCATGTTAGTTAAATGATATTAAAATTCCAAAACCAGAATATGGTAATATCAATTATTAGAAATATCAATTAGCAAGTTAAAATCTTCGGTAAGTACGTCAGTAGCGAACAAATGGGTCGTGGGAAAGCCGGCAGGTGGCCGCGTCTGTCAGTGAAATTAGGTGAGGGTCGCGTGCCATCAATTTGGTGATTTAATTTCAATATTTAAATTTTTACTGAAAATATATCATCATCATCAGGTTCAACAGACTCCGTGGTCCAGTGGTTAAGGCTTTTGCCTTGTTGACCCGGGGGTCGTGGTTCGATTCCCACGGGAAGCATACTTTGTTAAGTTGTTTCCACTTTGGTTAGGACATTGCAGGCATGAATCATCTGATTGTCTGATAAGAAAAATGATTTCGTGCTTTGGAAAGCACGTTAAAGGCCATCTGGTAGTCGTTAAAGGAACCACGTCAGAGGCCGAGAGGAGATTCCGAAGAACTCTGGACACTCCCTTGTGTCAGAGTTTTTCGGAATCGCCTCTCCGTGGACGACTGACCGTGTCACCTACACAAATGATGATGATGATGATGATGAGGTCTCTTCACGCTGACTAGACGGGTTGCAGAGGCCTCTTGATGTTTATAATCTTTGTTTAGCTTGTGTTCCCTAGGTCGCCTTCTATCTCATCCATGGGAAGACTACAAGTTATCATCATCATCGTCATCATCAGCCTACACTCGTCCACTGCTGGACATAGGCCTCCCCAACTGCACGCAATCGAGATCTATCTTCGGCTGCAAAAGTAAAAGAAAAGTTATGCGGGATCATAAATATTGCGTGGTCATATATAAAAAAGAAATATCGCGATCCTTGATAACTACCTCCGTTTTTTCCTCAATTGAAAATAATCCTATCTTAAAACATTTATATCAATAACTAGCAGTTTGCTCCGGCTTCGCCCGTGGTCCATATATTTTTTCTCTCTATAAGAACCATCCTTGTACTTCAAGGAATATTCTAAAAAAAGTATTAGCGAAATCGGTTCAGCTGCTCTCGAGATTTGCGCTTAGCAAAACATTCAGCGATTTATTTTTAATAATAGATTTACAATGTAAAGATTTACAAGACGCTTATACCCGAATGAAAGCACCAAAGTGAGCATTTCATCCGTACAAATTAGCGTGTCGAACCCGTGGGAGTCAAATGGATTGGCTCGTCTCCCACGCACACCCCTTTTTTACTAAAGGTCAGCTGAAATGATTGCTTTTAAAATATGTTAATATTTAAGCGATAATGGCTCGAGTCACTCCGGTTATGTTTTTACCCGGGTGATGGCAGAGGGAGGGTAATGTTTTTCGCGGGTATGTAAGTACATTCTCCCAAGCTGGTTTGGGGGAAAAGAATAAAAATATAGGATATACCAGCTGCTTTTCTCATCGCGCAGAACGTAAAAGCCGGTCAAGGCATTGAGCGAAAAAACAGGAATCACATCAATAGGCGATGCGGCTATCTTATCTTATCTTAATTGGGGCCGATTATAAATCGGAAGCACGTCTTACCTTTGGGTTATTTTGTACTTACCCCATACCTTACTCACCCACACGGTGATTCCTGAAGGACTGCATGAGCTTCAGAATATCACCTGGTGCGTAGTGCCTGTAGTCCTCCAGATCAGGATAAGCCGATCCAAAGAGGTCCAACCGCTTACCAGCCAACGAGTCACAGCGACCCAAAATGTGTCTCATTGTATCCTCCGGTTCCTCACATACCCTACATAGTGGGCTTTCGACGATTTTCATTTTGAATAGATGTTCCCAAAATGACCGGTCAGGGCTCCCATCCTTGACTGTTTTCAGCTATATTTGCAGATCCTTTTATACCACCTAGTTATCCATACCAAGTGTCTCCTTCGAGTGTGTGTGTCCACTCAGGTTAGTCTATTCACGTTGATGTCTGCTGTCGACATGTGCATTTATTGCAGTTGTTACTGTACTATATGAAAGGCCTAAGAAAGGTTCGGGCCCTAACCCTAACTAGGCCCGAGCGATGCGGCTAGCGATCACTACTTTGATTCCGCTTTCCAACTTTACCCCCACTACGATGCTAAATGTGGTATTTGGGTCTTATGATCTTGGGCTTGCCCTACCCAGCAAGGAATGAAGATGCGATAGTATGTATACAAGTATGTCTGTTCCATTGGTGCACAAGGGGTGTAGCCTAAACTGATTTTGAAGTGTATAGTATCGCTAGGTTTGTATTCTTCCCGGGAGTGTCTTAGGCATGTAACTTCAGCAAAAAAAAAAAAAAAATGGCGGCCATAAATGGTCAAAAAGGCCAGTCGAGTTTTGTTTTGCTTAATGCAACTTGTTACCTAAAGGTCACACGAAATGAGCGTTAGAAGTTCATATTTAAGCGGTGACTCCGGACGGGGTTATGTTTTTTACCTTTATTATTAATTTAACTTTTTTGTGAAGTCCCGCGAAGTTGACGTTCAAGTTAAGAGAGCCTATTCATTAATAAGACCGGCCAAATACTAGGGTTCCATACCACCATACATAACCTCCTTTGTATTACATTTTTAATATTTGTTGTTATAGTGGCTGTAGATATGCATATTTGTGACGTTTTAAAGTTTACCTATTACGTTTCAATACAGCTCTTTGATTCCCGGCGGAGTACAAAAGAGACCTCTCAAACCAATCTGGCCAGCGCGAGCGGGGTGAGTGCAGGCCAAATTCTTTGACTGCTGTGGCATGTATGGCTCTGGTAGTACAGAGAGGATCATGCTCCTGCAGTGGAGAATAACAAAGACCTGATATATGACTCTGATCATGATGACAGTCAGCCCTGTGATAGATAGACGGTAGTGGAAGGTAGGGAAGGGTCTCGTTTTTAGCCTTAAGTACAAAATTATATTTTTCTCAACTTACCTATTTTTTAAACCATATTATTACAATTCTTTTTTGTTTGTTGTTTATTGTTTATTGACGACCTCCGAGGTGCAGCGGTTATTACGCCAGCCTGCGATACGAGTGCTCCCGGATTCGATCTCCGGTCAGGTCACGATGGAAAACGATCTTTTTCAGATTGGCCTGGGTTTTGAATGTGCATCTGTTACTGTATCGTTGAGTTAGTATCCTGCGACATTAATTCACAACTTAGTGTAGGGCTATCTCAATGGGTGTGTTTTGTGCCTCATCATCATCAAGGCCTTTTTAGTCTCCACTGCAGGAGCACGACCCTCTCTGTACTATCAGAGCCATATATTAGCCAGAGCAGTCAGAGGATTCGGTCTACACTGTCACACTAGCCAGATAGATTGGAGAGGTCTCCTTGTTGTTTATAAGCTTTGTTTAGCTCGTGTCTCCTAAGTCATCTTCTAAGTCATCCATGGGAAGACTTGGAGTGGTCCTAATCTACTCTGCTGGTAACCGCACAGCATACCTATATTATACTATTATTATATTAGTTTACATTTTAAGCTTTTACATATTTTTCTGTATGCATACAATTGCAAGAATTCCCAAAAAACAGATTTATTTTCCTAGTTTGGGAATTGTTGTATACATTAATACTTAATACATTTTCCTTTCTATGTTTCTAAAAATGTATTTTCGCACCTTACTGGTATCATGGCTCCCGCAGGTTTCTTTGCAAGGCACCCGCCTTTCTCGAGATACAGGTTTATTCCTAGTTCTGAGGCGGGATGCTAAGCGATAGACCCATGTGTGCTCCATGTACATAAACATACTTATGTAAATTGATACTTTTAAAGAAACGCCAATAAATATCATTATTTTTTTTATATTTATTTATATTTGTTATATTTGACATTAGATTTCGTGTTGTATCGCGATCTATTTTGATTAAGTTAGGTAAAGTAGGTGGATTGTATATAATAAATCCAGCTAATACAACCAATGTATTAAACACGGTGCAACGAACCGTGAACGAGATAGAGAAGTGCCCTCTTCAAGTTGATAAATTAGAAACATGTCCAGCGTAAATTGCTCTTAGATTCTAATCACTTTTCTTTTCTCGGATGTTTACCGTTTTTAGGGTTACTTACAAAAATTGAAACTCAATCGTTTATACAGAAAATAAGCCTTTGCAGGCGTTTTTTGACGTCAGATCACATGCATGTATATACATATTATGTGATGAGAGAAGAGAATTCGACGCGGTGATTCGAAGTCTCGGTGCTGCAGTATGTAGCACACTAAGGGCGTAAACCTAAGTGTCGTGGGTTCGAATACTATATGTGGTGACTTCTCTTTCATCGCATATTTTAAATTTTTGTTTTGTATGTATGTACCAAATCAGGTAGAAAGAATAAAACAATCCAGCTGAAACGAACAATGTATTAAATACGGTGCAACAAACTTTGAATGAGATAAGGGACTGCCCTTTCGAGTTGATGCTTATAAACTAGAAACATGTCCAGCGTAATGTCCCTTATCCTTTTCTATTTTTGGATTTTACTATTCTTAGGGTTCCATACCTAAAAAGGTAAACAAAAAACCCTTAAGAAACCCTTTTAGAATAAGTTATTTGTCTGTCCGTCCGTCTGTCATAGCCAACTTGCTCCGAATCTTCTGAACTAAATTAAGCAAAATTGGTAAGATAGTGTAATCTTATGAACCTCAAAAAAAAAAAAAAAGAAAACTCAAAAATATCGACGTTTTTCATACGAATTGCCGGGCCGGTCAAACAATTTTGTATGAAAAGTGCCAAAATTTTTTCGAGTTTTTAGCGTTGTCCAATATGAAAAGTTGTTCGTTTTGATGGGCTGATTTGATGGTTTGAGGGACAACAGAGTTTACCCTAACACCCAGTATCATCATCATCAGGACTTTCTAGTCTCCACTGCAGGAGCACGACCCTCTCTGTACTACCAGTGCCATATACTAGCCTGAGTAGTCAAAGGATTTGGCCTACACTCTCCACGCTGGCCAGACGGGTTGGAGAGGTCTCTTTGATGTTAAAAAGCTTTGTTTAGCTCGTGTTTCCTTAGTCGCCTTTTACGACATCCACGGGATGACTTGGAGTGGTTCTATTCTACTCTGCCGGGAACCACACGGCGGAACACCCAGTATACTAAAGATTTATTACCAAATTAGGTTCTTAAAACGAATAAAAACAATCTAGCTGAAACGAGAATGTATTAAATATTCACTGCACTGCAACAAACCTTAAATGAGATAAGGGACTGCCCTTTTCAAGTTGATCATGATAAACTAGAAACATGTCCATCGTAATTTGCTTTTATATTCTAATCTTATCCTTTTCTATTCTCGGATTTTACTGCTTTTCTTAGGGTTCCGTGCCTAAAAAGGTAAAAAGTTATCTGTTTGTCCGTCTGTCTAACACAGAAAATTGCTCCGAATACTAAACCAAATTAGGCGAAATTTGGTAGGATGGTGTAATCCTATTACCCTCAAAAAAATATCGACACTTTTATTACAAACACTTTTGAAAAGTGCTGAAATTTTTTTGAGTTCCCTGCGTTGTCCAATAGGAAAAGTTGTTCGTTTTGATGGGCTGATTTGATGGTTGGAGGGACAACAGTGTTTTCCTTTACACCCAGTATACTAAAGATTTAGTACTAAATTAGGTATTTAGAACGAATAAAAACAATCCAGCTGAAACGAACAATGTATGAAATACGGTGCAACAAACCTTAAATGAGATAAGGGATTGCCCTTTCGAGAGAGAGATGCTCATAAACTAAAAACATGTCCAGCGTAATCTAATTTTTAGGGTTTCGGATTTTACTGCATTTTAGGGTTTTGTATCTGAAAAGGTAAAAGAATCCCTTATAGGATAACTTGTCTGTCCGTTCCTCCGTCTAACACAGCCAATTTGCTCCGAATACTAAACCAAATTAGGCCAATTTCGACATTTTTATTACAAACAGTTTTGATAAGTGCTAAATTATTTTTTGAGTTCCCAGCATTATCCAATAGGAAAAGTATTCGTTTTATGGGCTGATTTGATATTGGGACAACTGTGTTTACCCTAACGCCCAGTATACTTAACTACTTAACTTACGTAACTTACTATCAAATTAGGTATTTAGAACGAATAAAAACAATCCAGCTGAAACGAACAATGTATGAAATACGGTGCAACAAACCTTGAATGAGATAAGGGACTGCCCTTTCAAGTTGATCCTGATAAACTAGAAAAATGTCCAGCGTAATGTCCTTTTATATTCTAACCTTATTTATTTTCTTGCTGTATTCTCATTTTTCTACAGGCTGAGTTATATATTTGAGTAATACACCGGAAATTAACTATTTGACATGCGTACTGTCAGGACAAATAAAGGCAGTACTTACGACGATTTATTGATAGACAAAAACACTAAGGCTGTGATCATTCGTTCAAGAAAACCCTCGCTAACTGGATAAACAATGATGACCTATGATGAGACTGAAAATCTGGTATAGATATAACCTAAGAATTGTATTTATATAAATAAAACACCCAAATAATCTGCTCGATCATTGCTATACATTTGAGCTTACATACTTAATTCAGGGTAAACTTTTTTATCTACTGTGTGATTTGTCCGTATATATTTATTTTGACGAGCGCCGTGGCGCAGCGGTCAACACGCCAGCCTGCGACACGGATGGTCCCGGGTTCGATGTCAGGTCAAGATGGAAAATGATCTTTTTCAGATTGATCTGGGTCTTGGATGGTTATCTATATATGTATTTGTTATAAAGTATAGTATCGTTGAGTTAGTATTCCATAACACAAGTCTTACTTAAGAACTTACTTTGGGGCTAGCTCAATCTGTGTGATTTGTCCGTATATATTATATATTATTATTATTTATTTATTTATTACTATTTTTTGTAATTGGTGCACTAAGACTTATTCGATTAACTCTATAAGCTACTTAACCAAACCACTTTATTACGTTTGATTGTAGTTTTATTCATTTTCCTATTTATAACATACTCTGTAACCTAATTATTTAGTTAGAAATCAATCTTTTTGGAAGGAGCCTGACCCCCATACCACAGGGAAACCTACCATGGGAGTGGGAGTAAACATTATACTCTATTTGTTGGGCAGTCAGGTATAAATAAATCCAAAATGACTACATATATATCTAACTGTAAAAAATAATGCTTTATTGTTATTTTAACGAGCTATAACGATGTCCTAAACTTTTTTTATTGCGTATAGTTTTCTCGTTATACAACTTTTTATTGTCGTCCGTGGTTTTGAAAATGATAACTACTGTATTTGGGAGATATCATCTGTTTTTTTTTATTGATTTGTGTTTACAGAAATCACTTTCTTGCTTTTAAAAGTTATTTTTTTTAAGAATTAAGTTAAGATTCAGTTTAGGATACTGCTTTAGTAAGTGCATGAAAAATTATCGTTAACTAGCTGTTACCCGCGGCTTCGCCCGCGTTATTTATAGCCTATGTCCTTCTCGGTACCCTAACCTCTGTGTATGCAAAATTTCATGATGATCGATTCAGTAGATACGGCGTGAACGCGTCACAAACAAACAAACAAACAAACTCACTTTCGCAAGCGTGTTGGATTTTCAAATACGTTTAAGGTTTCATATCTTCGTGCAATATTCAACAAGAGAAACCATGTTTTCACGTCTTCACCAGCCGGACAGCGGGACAGATGAATATACGAAAGAATTTCAGCTCAAAAATCAAAATTCTTTATTTGCATAAATGTAGGTAAATACATACGATGTTAACAAATATTATAGTACCAGTACATTTTACCTAAGAAAGGTGTGCAAAAAATTATATTTGTTCCTAATAGTACATACTTTGAAAAAAAAATGTTTTAAAAGTTCGATCTAGCATGCAATTTAGATTAGTTATTTACAAAAATCCAATTTTTCTATTATTAATTCAAGATGAGTCAAATTCACACACATGTCAAAATTTATGATGATAAATTAAATTGAATGTCAAGATTTATAATATTAGCTTGATTAAAATAAAATAAAAATAATATATAGTTAATTCAATTACATTATTAAAAAAATATCTTATCCGATAGATATTCATCAATACTACTATTCTAATAATATTTTTTTAAGTTTATTTTTAAATTGTTTTTTACACAGATCTTTTAAATTTTCTGGTAAATGATTATATAATTTTGGGCCTAAAATGTATACTGTTCTACCATATGAGGCCAGGCAAGAACTCTGTTCAGGCTATATAAGACATTTTTTTTACAGTTCTGGGATATTTACTTACTTTTTGTTTAAAATTTTCAATGTTGTGTTTGTTACAACACCTATAACTCGAGATCTGCTGAACCAATTTTCATGGTTATTGATTCGTTGGATTTGTCTCCGCCCCGAATAGCAGAATACATCTTAAAACAATGAAAACTCGATATGTGTAATGAATACTTAATCATTGAAGTTCGCCGGGTCAGCTAGTTGTTAATAAATTAAGTTTATTAAAATAAGGAATACAGCTATCTCTTTGTGTCCCACCAAACATTGCCCTTATGCTTAAATTAACCCTGTTCAGAGGAGACAAAGACATAAAGTAAATAATAATAATAAATCGCTATTCCCAACACCCACAATCTCACTTCCACATACACAGAAAAAATAACAAAATACACCGATCTTGCGATAGAACTAAAAGCACAATGGCGCGTTGATACCGTTAAACTGTTCCTGTCATAATATCTTTTACTGGAGTTATACCAAAATCCTTACACACTAGCTATACTAGAAATTCATCCACTCACCTTTATTCTTATGCAGAAAGCTGTCATATTAAATACTTGCCGAATCGTTCGTAAGTTTGTCTCTTCTGATTCTTAAAAATCTTTCTTCTCACCTGGTTGCGTTTGGCCACAAGCCCGCGTAATCAGGTAAATCCCCAAGATCATACATGGGAGAAAAATAAAATGAAAAATAAATAAATAATATTTTCTTATGTTTTCGCGATTGTTACACACACATTTAAATAAAATTATTTTAATACGGTTTTTAGTCTACCTGCGACCACAAACACTGTAAAGTGCTCGAAACGTTAGGTGTATAAATAATGTAATAAATGCGATAAAAACCGTATTAAAATATTCTATTTCTATTTCTAGCCTATACTGTCCCACTGCAGGGCAAAGGCCTCCCTTTCGTCGTTAGTGAAGAAAGGGGTTTAGACGGTTAACTCGCCGCGCTTGTCCAATGCGGGTTGGCGAGTAAACAGTGAGCTGTCTGACAGCCCATGGGCGCCGCCGTTGGTATACAAGATACTCATCCGCCGCCAATTATTACATAATTTTATATATTATATAATTTTTGCCGCTATTAAAATAATTTTATTTAAATAAATAATAGTAAATCATTTACTTTAGGCTACAATTTTTTACAAAATATAACTTATATAATATATACCTTACAAACTAACATATACCTATATAATATATTAACTTAACTATGACTAGTTTGTACGCAATGTCTGTGACGCACTACACGGTGACGGTGAAAAATCCATTTGTATTTAATTGAATTCTCAACTTGGTATGCATCTTTCGCAACTTTCTAATATTGATCAAATTGTTCGAATAAACGCTCTATAGCAAAAATATTCGTTCAGGAATATCATTCTTTTTGTTTTCGCTTGTTAGATCAGAGAAAAGCTCAGGTATGGTAAATATTTAGATCGCGGGGTCTTTATATAAAAGTTAACGTATTTTATTAATTTCTAATCCTGATCCTAATCCTAATCCTAATCTATCCTAATCCTAACTAATATTATAAATGTAAAAGTGTTTGTTTATTTATTTGTTTGTTTATTACGCTTAGACGCCCTATCTACTGAAATGATCATCATGAAATTTTGCATACACATAGGTTAGGGTGCTGAGAAGGACATAGGCTATATTTCACGCGGGTGAAGTCCCGGGTAAAGTCCCGGGCGAAATCGCGGGCAATAGCTGGTTACTTATTAAATATAAGAACTTGTATGTACTGTTTATATGAGAAACAATACTTAAATCCTCAAAAATGCACAATAAAATGACTGTACAAGTTTTATTTCTTTGTTTCTTTTATCCATTACTCACTCGCGCAGAGCTTGAACTCAATTGCTGGAGAAAATTTAATAATAGTGAAGTTGAACTCGAGTAAGTCAGGATTGTTTTATATTGTATAGGTATAGTGCTATATACAAGTTAATTAGACCCGAAATACAGTACAATACTATTTATTATAGTACGGTTGGCAATAGGTACTAGATATGGCGAACGCCCAATATAAATCCTTGGGAGACGCCTATGTCCAACAGTGGACTTTTTACGGCTGAGAATATGTTGATGATGAATATATTGTTATTTTACTGCCATTTTTATCTTGTTTTTTTTTTTCGAAACGATAATTACAATATTTTGAAAATAAAATCAAAACTCTAATCATCGTTTAAAAAGTGGGGTTTATAAGATTGCAACGTATGTCTTGTGTGTGCCGTGTGGTTCCCGGCGTACCGTGTGGTTCCCGGCAGAGTAGAATAGGACCACTCCAAGTCATCCAGTGGATGTCGTAAAAGGCGATAGTCATATCGTACAAGCGTGTTTCTGCATGAGGTTCCACACTCAGGGTACTGAAAAGGACATAGGCTTTATATTACGCGGTAGATGCCGCGGGTAACAGATAGTTTATTTATATCATCATCATCATCAGGTCTTTATAGACTCCACTGCAGGAGCATGACATATATTTATATATTAAACAATATTTAAGCTCACTTAATTTTGCGACGTTAATTAGTGAAAATGCTGACTGGTAGTCAGGATATAGTCAGGTAATAACTTTTGCTATTGTGTGGTGGCTCACGGAAATTAATAATAAATTATTAAATGCACTATTATTTGAGTAAATTAATTTCCTTTCACTCATTTCCCTTTAATTCCGGTCAACGTCATACACAAACTTAAAATACATGAAATCCTTCGCTCCAAAATTCAATTTCCTCTCACAGCAGCCACTGCATTCAACGCAGATGCATTGAATCGCTTTCCATTTTTTAAATCTCATAAAATCACGAGAGCTTATTGGAAAATCATAATTGATTTGATAGACTGCACTGGTTTATCTTGATCTGAGACAGAAATAGGGTACTTCCACTCGAATTATACGATCTTTGCACATAATATCTGATTGGATCTTTTAGGTTCTTTAATTATACGATTTTGCATTGAAATATATTTTTTTAATTGTTTTTTCTCATGGTTCCGTTTGAGTTAATATCGATTTAATAGTACTTTTTTCTAGGATGAAATGTTATGTACCTTTTTCGTACCTTATTAAAATTGTATAAAAAACTTCATGATGATCGTTTCAGAAGTTAAAGAGTGACAGTGTAAGTAACAAACAAATAACTAAAAATAGAAACTCACGTTCAAATTTAAATTTGAAGTTAGAATAGTGATTGATCTCACTATCTTAACATTATCTCTCATACACTCACTTGTCTTGAAGAAAATATAAAATAAAATTTTATGAGTATGGAATTACGTCCAAGGTCTTATTGATGTGCTGTATAAAAAAAAAACATACTCAATTTACAGATTAAACAGATGTCAATCAAACAATCTTTAACTTTTTTTGGTTTGATTGTTTCAACATCATAATGATGATGATCCAATCAAACCAAAAAAGATTAAAAATTTGTTTCTTTTTTATATGCAGTTTAAATTTTATTGAAACTATTCCAAGTAACTATTAAACACTCCGACGCCATATTCTTTATATACCTATAGGTATAAAAAAGCGGGACGTAAGTACATGATCCATTTGCAATCTTAACAGATCGTATTATGCAAGTGGACGTACCCAGCCCCGATATTGCGAATCGAACAGTATATATACATTCATCTTCTTTACCTATGATTTCCCTGGGGGCTGACTTCGCACACCGAAGTGCTGAATATTCTGCTCCTAAAATATGAGTTCGGTAAGTTAGGCGCACTCTTGTAAGAACGTTTTAGTAAGTAAATCTAAAGAGAAGAGAGAGAGAGAGGCGAGAAAGAAACAAGGGAAAGTGAAACTACATACATTTTTTTTTTACTACTGAGTAGGCAAACCCACGGCCTACTTGATGGCCAGTTGTTACTGTAACTGTAGGACAAAAAACGATTGCTATAGAAAAGTGCATAAGTGCTTTTTAGTAAAAATACAGGGAAAAGAGAAGAATAAAATAAAAATCAAATAACCATAATTGATATACTTTATTCATTAAAAAAAGACTTAAACGTAGACAAATGTTTCATTGTAAAAATCTCAAACAGTGAGGGATACACAGTAAATTAAAGTCAGAACCGTGATTGTACTTCTTTATTACGCTTTAAGTCAACGTTAAATCAGTTTGTTGTCAAAGTTGTCGATCAATTAATAATCGATTATATGATATTCGATTTGGCGTAGGGCGTACCCCAAAATTGCTTAAATATATTTTTGTTAAAAATGAGATAATTTTTTCTTTTGTTACTCATCACTCAATAGCTGCTGAATAGTATACAATGCTATTTTCTTAATCAAACAAAACCCCCTACATGGCTTCTTACCATCTGTTTCAGGTTTTTTAGTAGTACTTGTGGTAGTACTTGTGGTACTTAAAGGCCTTTCTATATAACATCCATGTACGATAATTATACAATAACAAATGACTATTGAAGTAACAAAAATCTTTACGTAACAATTAATAAACATTTTCATGCTTTTTATGTATATAATAGACCTTTGAAATAATATAATATAAAAAAATTTACACAATCAAAAGTTCTGGTAAATCGACAGCAGCAATGTGCCTAAAAGGTTAATTGCATTGTTCCGTCGAGTAGCAATGCTTAGATTATAATAATATAAAATCTATATAAACTCTACTAGCCAAAAGCATGGAAAAATTGTGTCCAACTCATAGACTATGTTGCAAACACATAGCTCCCGATTAGATGGCATAAGTTGACATTGCGCATGTGCTTATATACAAAGCTGTCACTCACACAAGCATTGAGCAATTGGCCAGTTTTGTAATCATTGAAATAAAGGTATAACGGAGTCTAAAGAGTATAAAGACAAAGATTTTTTTTTTATAATAAGGCCTTTAGTCACGGGGTACCTCGATCAGCCTTTTGAATTTGTAATCATCCATATCGCTTAATATATAAAAACATCGAATTGTGAGCTCAACAATATTTCATCTAAAAATTCCATTCAAATACCTCATATTAAAACAAATATTTTGCATGCTTAAATGTACCGTGTTTCAGTTATTACAAAATAAATTAATTATTCAACATTAAGTATCAAATTTATTTACAGATTATATAAATTTAAAGCTAATAACCAACAATAATACATTTGATTGAAATTTAATTATTGTAGTTAGAACATCAAGAATTCTGTAATTAAATTTCGTTAATTTATAAATTATTTGCTTAGTTTTCTGAACATGTTGTTGGTTAATTAATTTTATACAATATTTGTTAGGGAAGATCGATACAAATACTATATACTTAATACGACTAGTGTGCCACGACTTCACTCGTGGTACATACCTAGCCTATATCTTAGATTATATAAGACGTATGGTACTCAGTGACAACGTACCTATCCAACGGTGAAATATATTTTTGAATCGGACCTGTTGTTGCTGAGATAAGCGCGTTCAAACAAACAAAAAAAATACTCTTTAGTTTTATTTATTACTAGCAGCCCTACCCGGCTGCGCCCGGGCATGTATTATACCTTAAAACCTTCCTCGTGAATCACTCTATCTATTGGTGAAAACCGTATGAAAATTCGTGGAGTAGTTTTTGAGTTTATCGCGAACAGACAGACAGACAGACGCGGCGGAGGACTTTGTTTTATAATATGTAGTGAAGTATAGAAGTATAAATTTCACCCTTTTTCACGCCATCATGATTCCCACAGTCTCACAAGTAATCTGAAACCATCAAAATATAATTTAGTGATACTATATTTTCAAGTTTCGTGAATTCAACCTCGCCATAGCACTTTGTATAATTAAAATATTCGCTTACTATAAATCATAAAGTTTATTAACCGTCTATTTTCTTCGTGTCAACTTAATTGCTTTACTTTAATATATTATTGCTACGTTTTAAAACAACAAACTTTCCATGCTGGTCTGGGAGTAAAGAAATAACGTAGAATGTACTAGCTGTTTCTCATCCCGCGTAGACCGTAAAAGGCGAACAAAAGAACGAAAGTTTAGGAATAATTTCAATAGGCGATGCGACTAGCAACCCATCACTATTTAAATTCCGTTTTCCACCTACTCGCCCATCGACATGCTAATGTGGCCTTTGTGTCTTATGACCTTGGGCTCTGTTTACCCCGTAAGGAAAACAGACGTGATAATATGTATTAAACAACAAGATTTTCCCCGCTATTTTTAACCATAAACTTCTCTAAATGTGTCTCGCCTAGTAGCCAGCAATAAGATACTTGTGAAATTTTGGTTCTTTTCTAAAAACTTTCTTTTTAGGGGTCCGTTCCTCAAGACCCAGGACAATCTGGAAAATATCGTTTCTTCTGACTGCTCTGGCTGATTTAGGGTGGAGGGTCGTACTACTGCAGTGGAGACTGAAAAGGACCTAATGATGATAATGATCTTGACCTGAACAACACATCGAACACTGCGACACAACGCCACTAGCGGGACAACTAAGCGACAGAGGTTGTCAAAAATGTTTGGGTACACTATACAGGGTGTAAAGTTTAACACCGTTATCCTTGATACCAGTTATTCAGAATCATGAGTAGAGTCCAATACTATCATAATCTAAAAGAAAGTATTTTCGAAAAAAAGTCCTTCTTTTTCATAAATAAACTTCACCCGAATACCTTACGCTAGGTACCTACTACACACGCGCGTAGTAATCTAGGTATGTAGCATTGTCAATGAAGCCGCCCGCCCCGGAGCGGCGGCGGCGCCTATCAAAAGGTCGCTGACACGTGTAATGTCCATGAAATAACGCAAAATATCGGAATAACAAATCGTGGTACTTCTATAAAACGAATGGTATATTCTATTTAAATATTTTTTTAATAATTATATTTTAAAGTTACGTATCCATGGTTTGAAGGACAACGGTGTTAGCCATTACACCCTGTATTATTATGACCACATACACATTCGAATCACAGAGAGAGAGACCTAAGAAACGATGGATCGATTGTGTCAAGGAGAGTATGAACAGGAAGAGAGTGACAAAGGCTATGGTGGATGACAGATCAAGATGGAGAGAGCGTACATACTGTGCCGAACCCACATAAAAAAGTGGGATAAGGTAAAGGATGAAGAAGATACACATTCGAATATGAGAGATAAAGAGAGATATACATACAAAGAGATACTGACATCAGTGTTGGCCACTTACATAACCGAAAACGAATCAATAACTTAGAGCATCCCACGTAAACCTATCTGTGTAGATTGTATAATTTTTTGTACATTGAACTCACAGCTATTATTACGCCCTCACGGGACACTGAATGGTAGTATTAAGTAACGCCCACACAGTTCTAAATACATTCAATTTCACAATGTTATGTTAGTTGCAACTTACTTTACGAACATATGTTTCCTATGGTAAAGAAATATATTTCACATTATTTATTTACTAGATGTTACCCGCGGCTTTGCCTACGTGATATATAGCCTATGTCCTTCTCAGTATCATAACCTATGTATATGCAAAATTTCATGATGGTCGCTTCAGTGAAAAGGGCGTGAAAACAAACAAACAAACTCACTTTCGCATTTATAATATTAGTTAGGATTAGGAATAACATTAATGCTAGCAAAGCTGGCAGCAAAAGCTTATTGGAAACAAAAAGTCTTTTATAATTAAATTGCCTTCTACTACTGGACCACTGCCACTTCAAGTAGTAAATACAAGTTAGAAAACATTTGACGTGCTGTTTGCTCTCTTACCTATTTGCCGACAGTCTCGCTTCCGGCCGACTTTTTAATTTCCGACGCCTGGCGACTCGAAAGCTCGCTTCTGCTAGTTTTATTGCTGGAATAGAAAAATAAAATAAACACTTTTTTACGAAAGTTTAATGATGTTAAATAAAAATCCTAACCCTAATTTTTACTAATATTATAAATGCGAAAGTGAGTTTGTTTATTTGTTTGTTTGTTACGCTTTCACGTCGTATCTACTCAACCGATCATCATGAAATTTTGCATATACTATATTAGGGTACTGAGAAAGACATAAGCTATATACCACGTGGGGGAAGCCGCGGGTAACAGCTTGTTATACATTAAAATCAAACAATTTAACTTAAATATGTGTGGAAAAATCTCAATGCAAATATAAAATAATCTCAAAAGAACTTTCGGTTTAATAACCTATCTCAAACAAGAATATCGGTTACTTTACATTTTTAGCACATTACTAGCTGCTACCCCTGGTTTTGCCCGCGTGATATATAGCCTCTGTCCTTCTCAGTACCCTAACCTATGTGTATGCAAAATTTCATGATGATTGGTTCAGCAGATAGGGCGTGAAAGCGTAACAAACATACAAACAAACTCACTTTCGCATTTATTATATTACTAGTTGTTACCCGCGGCTTTGCCCGCGTTATATATAGCTTATGTCCTTCTCAGTACCCAAACCTTTGTGTATGCGAAATTTAATAATGATCGGTTCAGTAGATACGGCGTAAAAGCGTAACAAACAAACTCACTTTCGCATTGATAATATTAGTTAGGATAGTTAGGATTAGGATATATATTTGTGCAAGCAAAGTATTTCAGTCTCAAGTAAAGAAGTTTGAAAATTAATTCATTTTACCGATTCATCAATCAATCTGACTAAACATGATTTATACTAATATTTTAAAGGTTAAATCCATTAGTTGCCCGTTTCAATAAAAAATGAATCAATGTATCAGCTGTACTTTTTACCTTTTTGAAGGGAAGCTTAGTCACCTTTAGCATCAAATGTAAATAAATTATAATTTAGGTATCATGAAGGTTCTATACAAAATACAAGTTTTTTTTCAAACAAGCGGGTTACTTGTTTTTTTTTGTCTTGCTATTAATGTTATTATTATTGTGACGTACAATAATTTCTTGGTAAGTAATTATTTTTTATGTAAAAAAAAATTAGGAATCATGTCTATAGGCGATGCGGCAAGCAATCCATCACTATTTTGATTCCGTTCTCACCTATACAAGCCCACTAACATGCTAAACGCGGCCTTAAGGTTTTACAGACCTGGGCTCTGTCTACGCTCTGTCTGTCTGGAAAAAGACGTGATAGTTTCCACATCCATTCCATTGCTTAGAAACTTATCGATAGAATTTGTAAGGTAGCTTTGAAGGTCCAAAAGGACATTATTATTAAGCACCCACTGGCCACACGTGGATGTCGTAGAAGGCGACTTAGAAAACACAGGCAAAACAAAGCTTATAGACATCAAAGAGACTGACTGCTCTGGCTAAAACATGACTCTGGTGGTACAGAGAGGGTCGTGCTCCTGCAGTGGAGACTAAAAGGACCTGATGATGATTATGAAATAAACCCTTAAAAATGAATATTATAGCTCACCAGCAGTTTTACGTATTCTATCGTTGTTGTAGCAAACTGTCGCTTATTTGCGTAGATGTAATGAACGTGCCCAACTCACACTGCGCAGTAATAGGTACTATTATGTATTTTTAAGTGATTACTACATGGAACTGCGTATTAGTCATGATAATGATCTATTATTCGGATACAAAAACACATCCGCCGTTATTTTTGTTGTCATTGTTAACATATTATTGGTTCGATGTTATCCGTTCTCATTTATAACGATAATTATTTTTTTATCCATATCTTAAGCGACAGTTTACGCCCGATCAAAAAAAGGGGTTGATATAGGACGGCTAAAGAGCAAGCGGGTCACCAAATGATGAGTGATCACTGTTGCCCATGGACAACTGTAACAACGGAGGTGTTACAAGAAATTTGCCGGTCTTTATTTTTCCCTCCCCAGAGGGGAAGGGTCGTTGGGCTTCCAGCTCTCTCACTCACCGAACAAAGCATAGAAGCGGTATTTAAAGCCACTACTCTTAGCCACTACTCAAACGTCGATTTTATGTGACAGTGTGGTACTTCCCCGGCCGAGCTGGATTAGGCTATCCGTGGATAGATTTAACTGCAGTGTTTTCACGACGACTATATCGGTTCTGGTGAGCTGTAATTTATAAAATGATGGTTTTCTCAAATGCTGACCACTAAGGCTCGATTTCATTAAGCCGCTGTCATTGGATAATATTGATAGCTATGTCAGATGCCTTAAGGCAGCTTGAAAAATCTGACACCAGTGTTGGCCACTTACACATACGAAAAACAACAACAACATTGGATAATATTTAAAAAGCAGCAACGATTGATACATTGTGGCCCAATCACAGCTTACCAGTCCAGTCGTCTCAGTGTTGCCACAGCATATTTCATAACACCCTCATTCCTATGTTTTCGGAATCCAAACAAATGATTACAGTAATTTCAAATAAATTGCGAAATTTATTTTAATTTGAAGGGTAGTTTTATAGTAGTAGAAGTAGTGGTAGGTGGGTATACTGTTTCGACGCTGCTGCCTGTCAAAAAGTTTTTTTAAGCGAGGCTAGGGCAGGTCTTTGTTTGTTAGACTAGGGGGAACGACATTAAGGTATTTGGGATGCTTACTTACTTGGATGGACTGGAAACAGCAGCTCGGAAGGCCGGGCGCGCGTACCCGAAGGCATAATGGGCATGTTGACTAAAATTTTTTTCATGTTGCTATAAAAAGACCTGCCAAAAATAAACACAATAGTGTCAGGAATACATTTCTAAACAGAAAACTCTTTCAGCTATAAAAGTTTTAAAGGCACATGTTTTTAGACCTGAAAACGCGCCGCTGAAATGCGTACATATTTGTAACGTCACAAGCTTGTAATTTGTATGGGTGGCGTGAGAAATTTGTTTAGTAGCTATACGAAATATTTCGTTTATGGTAATGGTTTCATAATAAAAGTTGCTATAAATTTAGCAGACTTAAATATAGTATATAATAGTAATTAAAGATTTTCATACTTTAAAAAATGGTCCCATTCACCCAACTTTAAAGAAGCTTTAAGATCACTTAACGAATCGATATCAAATTAAAAGTGTTCTTTATAGTGTTTTTAGATAGAAATTAGTCTCATTAGAAACAAATTGTATATGATCTTAACATTACATAATATATAGGGACATATCACACAAATTGAGCTAGCCCCAGATAGATAAACATCCAAGACCCAGCTCATTCTGAAAAAGATCGTTTTCCATCATGACCTGACCGGGGATCGAACCCGGGACCCCCGTGTCGCAGGCTGGCGTGTTGACCGCTGCGCCACGGAGCTCGTCAAACATTAGGCAACTAACGTATTGTAACAACAGGACAGGCAGTCGAGGATGATACTCCGGACCTGATTTGTATTCATCATCATCATTAGGTCTTTTTTAGTATCCACTGCAGGAGCATGACGCCCTCTGTACTGCCAGAGCGATATATTAGCCAGAGCAGTCAAAAGATTTGGCCTACTCTCTTTACGTGTCCGGACGGGTTGAAGAGGTCTCTTTGATATTTATATGCTTTGTTTAGCTTGTATTTCCTAAGTCGCTTTCTACAATCCGAGACTTGGAGTGGTCCTATTCTCATCTTCCGGCAAAGACAATATAATACTAACGTACAACTGCCCACCTCATACAAAATATTGGACCAAATTAAGGTTGCGAAAAGCAGGCGAATGTATGGCGCAGGAGAGTTGCTTGCTACTCGATACTAGATGGTAGTAATCTGCATTAGCCTTTTACTTACTAAATAAACGGTGTCATTTTGAAATATTATGCCTAAAATATTGTTTTGATTTTTAATAAAATATATTTTGTGAATCATGTTTTTATATTCTCATAATACGGTAGATACAATGTTGTGTAGTTTCGAGTAGCGCCATCTATGCGAGTCTCTGAGAACAAATCGTACGATTAAGGCGTTGTGGGACCACATGCTTCCGGGAACCATACGCCGGCAAATTTCGATTTGTATTGATCTTTCCCTTTTCATGCCAGTAATAGCGTTCTTTTTACCCTTTTCGAAACCTAGAATTTCAGGAATTCCGATCATTGATTGAAATAAATTCGTTGTTCCGTCTCGATTCGTATCTCCATAATTTTATAACTATTTAACCCTTACCACTGCCTGACGCTTCAATGATCTCTTTGTGTTACTAATTTGTGCGATCCAAAGATATTCGGGGAATTACGCTTAGATAAAATTGATTTTGATTTTTGGATTATTGATGGAGCGTGTGAATTTGAGACGATTAAAAATCGGCTAAGGTTCGTGTGTCCAACTCGTAAGTGAGACTAAAACAGCGACGGTTCTGTAAAAAAAATCTGATTAAAAAATTATAGATTTTGGATTGTTCTCTTATCGTGTGCTATAAAGACTTGCTTCATTCTAAATTTCATATGACGCTAACGTTGCCATATTGTGTACCTTTTGATTCAAAATCCGTAAATATATGTTTTTCCGTTTTAGCCTTTTTTCTTGTGGGTCTATATTATGTTAGGGATTCTGATTCCGACATTATGAAGTTATTGATGTTTTACAAATAACACTGTATATTTATAAAATCGGAAAACGAGAGTTTCGAAATGATCACAACTGAGAAGACAACGCCGAAAGTAACTCAGTCAGTCCGATAAATTAAATTTGAACACAAAGTAATGTACTATAATTTTTGTTAAAGACGACACTTTTCCTAAAAGGAGGACCCATTAAAACAAATAAAAAGTGACATAAACTCCAGCATTTTGTATTCATATACCACTGTAATAGCTCGGGCTCAGGTGTGCAGGCAAAAGTGTCTTATAAAATGAAGTTTCGTATATTTGAGGCTACGGCCCTTCCATTATAGAAAGTGTAAATTGAACCACGACCCTTAAAAAAGAAATCAATGCTGGGTGTTATAGGCCCTATGGGACATTAAATGATAGCGTGGACTGTAGATTTAAACTGGTTTATTAAAATACTAATTTGACCAAAATAATTAGGGGAACTATAGTAGGCGCTTCGTTCGTCGGTGAAGCTTATTATTTTTCCAGATTTTGATAAAAAAGTGTTCAGCCGCCCGGGCAGTTAGTATGGAAAGATTAAAAATGTATAGTTCCCAGCATTGTTTCCATAGGAGGAGTTTTTCATATAGTCCGTCTGAGTCGACCCTTTAAGGAAATACACACACGCATACACACACACACACATTATCACGTTCTTTTTATCAGAGAGCCCAAGGTTACAAGTAAAGCGTGTTGTAGGAACACATCACTGTTTTGATTTCATTCTGCAACCCGTGATGGTTGCAGAATGGAATCAAAACGGTGATGGGTTACTAACCTCGTCTATTGACGTGATTCCTTAGATTTTCGCCCAGCTCCTTGACCGGCTTTTACGATTTGCACTAGAAGAAAAGCATTTGGTATATTCTAAGTTTTCTTTTCTCACAAACCAGCAATTGAAGCTTAATTTAACCTGTGTGGTTTCCTGCTTGATATAAATAAATAGATCGACTTGGCAATCGCATTAATATACCTAATATGAATAAGTTCGTGTTTTCATGCGATGGCCAAGTCATTCTATTTATTTAAAACATTAACTGACTTGGTATTTCATGGATCTCACAATTTTTGACCGTAGAAGAACAAAGTTGCAAGACTTGGTTTTTTATAATATTTTGACGGCACTACTATTTCATTACATTACAGAAAGGTAGCAAACTACAGTAAAAAAAAAATCAAAATATTTTTCACGATCTAAATATTAAATAAATAAATATATACGGACAAATCACACAGATTGAGCTAGCCCCAAAGTAAGTTCTTATATTATAATTATTATTAATATCTAATTGAAATGACTATAATTATATTTAGTTTCCTTAATACCATTTACGTTGTTGCAAAAAGAAAGAAACATTCCCACGAATAACCTTTTCAACTTAATTGTCTCATGAAACTTGAAAATGTATTATTCAAAAAGGCAAAACGCTTCTAATTACGGAATGGCGAAATGCCCGTATACAAATATAACTCAAAACATAATCATTAAATTTTCAGCCGTCATTGTATTGTATTTATCTTTGAAATACAATCTTTCTCATTATTAACCGGACCGAGCTCTCAAATTTCAATGATATTGAATATTCAATCTTAATACCAAAGTATAGAGCACATAATACTGATGTTTTTAAAAGACATCACTGTGCTCCATACTAATATCAAACATTAAAAGACGATGCTTTGCTGGGATACAAATTATACATTGTCATTGTACTAGATCGACTCATGTGCCTACTATTATTTTCTTATACTACTAGGAAGAGTTCAATCAATGGCACAATTAGCGTACACATTTTGGGCATGTAAAGCAACTCCGGGCGCGGTCCACATAGAGATTGACCACTTCTTCTTCTTCCTCACCTTATCCCACTTTATGTGGGGTCGGGACAGCATGTAAGTTTCTTCCATTTTGCTCTATCTTGAGCCATATCCTTCGTTACCTTCTTTTTCCCCATATCCTCCTTCACACACTCCATCCATCTTTTCTTAGGCCTGCCTCTATTCTGGTTTCCAGTAACTTTCATATTCAGCACTTTTCTAGTAATATGGTCCTCTTCCCTCCGCATAACATGGCCGTACCATCCCAATCTATTACTTTTAAGCTTTTCTATTATTGGGGCTACTTTTGTGCTACCTCTCACATACTCATTCCTTATCCTATCCCTTCTAGTCACCCCACTCATCCACCTTAACATTCTCATCTCCGCTGCATGCAATCGTCTTTCATCCGTTACCTTGGTGGCCCAACACTCCGAACCATACAAAACAACCGGTCTTACGACGGTTTTATAAATTTTTCCTTTGAGCTTAAGGGGCATGCGTGGATCACAAATAACCCCAGTAACTTGTCGCCACTTTGCCCAACCGCCGTTAATGCTCATAAACAGTTTGTGAAAAAGTTGAAGTAGACTTTCACTAGAAGCTCCCATAAAGTTATCAAAGGAGGCGTAGGTCTTTGCTTGCTAATACAACACCGATACTGCATCTCCTTAAACTGGACATTTGCAAAATCACCGAAATAACAGCCACAAAACAAAATAATATTATGTGCTTCGTATAAAAGAAAGGTTGTAGTGAGCGAGACGCAATACTGAGCTATGGCTCTCTTCTCATTCAGACTACAGTACAATCCTGGATTAATCTAAAACATCCTTGATCTTACTCATTTTCTGAATTAATTTGTCATTCTTTGTTCGCAAAAGTATGCGAAGTTACGGAAATTAGGTTGAGAATTCGCGGAGGCCTATTTATCATTTGCAGCATGTTTTTATTAAACAGCCGCCTTAAGACACAATAAGGCTGCTTAATACCGACACATGGGATGTTATTGTGTCGACTAATATGACTAAATAGAGGTTTATATGGGATTTATTTTGCAGTCACAATGCTATTTTACCTTATTTATTAAATAAGAAATGGTGAAAAAATTCCATGCGGGCAGGACTTGAACCTGCGTCTAGATCTCAGTATACGCATAGATCGTACTGAGATCTAGACGCAGGTTCAAGTCCTGTCCGCGTGGAATTTTTTCACCATTTATTATTTTCTTTTTTTTAATGAATAGAAGTTGTATTGGTAGGAGACAGCGTCAAGAATTTAAACTAATAATCATATGACCAACTGTTTTGCCAAAACAAATATAGGTAGCCTATGTCATTCAAGGTAAGGATTCTAATGATATGCTATTCACTATTTAGGCATTTAGAAGTTATACTTTTATAAATAAATTAATGAAATAAATTAAAGAAACGATAATAATAATGTTACAGTTTTAAATCGCTTTCGCCTTTAATGACTACAAGGCGCCGATTTGAATGCCTTATTTCACAATAACCTTCTGTAAGCTCCAACTCTTATTACGGGGGTAATATTACTTGAATATGAAGTAACTTACAAAAACATTTGTAAATTCAAGCATTCAAAGACAAAACAATATTACGAAAATAATTGATATTTCACATAAAAAAAGAACTTCAACAAAAGCATTGAACAGATTTCGATGAAATTATAATTTGACCAATTTAAAAGAAAACCTTTTTTTTTTAACGAAAAAAAAATAACATTTTTAATCAGCCCATGTGTCTTTGAGTACAATAATGTAGGAACAAACTTAAAAAAAATAAGAAATAAAACATTACAACGAATGGACAACCTCCATCTTTGTTAGTCGGAATAAAAGTGCATTTATACAGCTAAATATTGTTAAGATCAGCCAACTAGAGCCACCTATCATTATAATGGGGTCTAGATCACAGTATCGCCTGACATCGATGTTTGCTGTAAGGATGCAATCGGGTTACCGCTCAGATGAGAGAGAAAGAAAGACTGAACAACTGGAGCTGAACAACTCTCCAGTTGTTCAGTCTTTCTTTCTTCTTCTTCTTCTTTTCGAGTCAAAATGGTTATTTTGCTTTTCTAAATCGTTTATTAAAAAAAGAAATTATTAATTATTATTATTATTTTATTTATTTCTTTTATTTACAGACTCCAAGCTGGGGTGGGAAGATGCCAGGAAAACCGAACCTGGGTTTTTTCCAACAATGACCATTGTGACTACGGCGCCACGCAATCAATGACTCACCTGATGACGTGCCCCCATTGCACCTGCACAATCGAGGACCTTAATGAGGCAAACGACAGAGGAATCGCTGTGGCCACCTACTGGTCTAAAACGATTTAGTCTTTCTTTCTGTCTCATCTTAACGGTAACCCTTATGAATATTGTAACTGTATATCAACAACAAAAAGTAGAGTTATGTTATTTGATAGTTTAAGAAAAATATCCGGCCATTATTTTTCCAAACAATAAACCTTACCAGAACCCAACCGAAGACAAATAGCGCGTCCAAAAAACAATTAAAACTTGTTTAATTTCGTTAATTACGTCTACGTCGCTGGTAATACAAATTAGTTAGTGTCAGTACTTAGAATTATTGCCGCTTGCAGACATGAATGAGCAAGGGAGTTGACTCATTTGAAACCCTACTTTTGCATTCTGCAGAATATCAGCAGGCTATCTTATCACAATTTGACAAAAAGCGTTTTTAAATTGTACTTTATTGATAAGTTATAACATAGTCATAAAAAGCGTTAATGCTTAATATCTTTTAAAAGTCCTGATTACATATGTAAAAAACTTGTCAACTGGTTGGTGGATTTTGCTAGCTCGTGTCAAAAATACCTCTCGACACAGTGCCGCCACCTGGGGGAAATATCAATTCTGAAATGCCTTCTTAGTAACACGAAGAGAGCAGTGGTGCTTCTCGCTTCGGTGAAAGATTAAACGGTTATAAATTACAAAGATGAGAATTGAGCACAGAACCGTAAATTTATTTCATTAGAAATGACAGGAATTCCGCAATTCGGTTGTAATTCCTGGAATCTCTGTTTAAAACGAAGGGTTACGAAACAAGAATGACCTACTTATTTGATACAGAAGTAATAGTTAAGAGTCCCACGTAAAGCCGCAATCCCATACAAATGTAGTTTCGTTTTAGTTTTACAACAGTTAAGCCAATCTCAACCAAATTTCGTACATACGACCGGATAAGGCATATTGATGTTTATAATTAGGTTTTAATTTTAAAAACAATGCCGATACAAAATTCCAGCGAGTACAAGTTTTCGATACGAAACTTCAACTCGCTGTAATTTGGTATAGGTATTGTTTTTAAAATTGAAATCTGATTATAAACATCAATATGCTTTATCCGGTCGTATGTACGAAATTTGGTTGTGACTCTTAAATAAATAAATTGTGACGACGTGCGGTCTGCAGCCCTCCGCTCCCCCCATTAGGCTTTTTTTTAAATGGACTACGTAGCTAGCTCCAAATGAGCTTTCGCTACTTCACCGGACTCTTTGAGGTGAGGGCAGAGTGCCCTCAACCTGTAAGGCAATCTTCACCAAAGGGTTCCCAGGAGGGACGAACCTCGGCTTTGGGCGTTGCCTGGGTGCGCAAGGCTTGGAGAGACAGCAAACTCTCATATACCTGATGGGCCGCGATTTGCATGCATGACCTGAAGGGCCGAACTGAGAAACAATGGCGTAACGTCATAAAATAAATAAATATATACGGACAAATGTATATTGTAACTTGTCATTATCTTTACTTATATTATAAAGCTTGGTTGAACGCGGTAATCTCAGAAACCACTATACCGGTTTAAAAAATTCTTACACCGTTGAATAGTTACGCTATCACTGAGTGCCGTAGCTTATGTATGTGCCACGGACGAAGCCGGGGCGGACTACTATTTCAGTAATATAAATGAATAATATTAATAAGCCGACTAGCTTATTAATATTATTCACACGTCTTTATCCTAGCGGACGCTTTGTAGCTTTGCGTAAGCTAGATGCACTTCCAACTTGTCATTTTGGAAATCCTTGGGGGAAATAAGCCTTTATTCAGCCGTGGACTTGCGGCTGAAATGATGATGATCATTTACAGGGTAAACAGAGCCTCAAGACATTACGGGCCCGTTTGAAATGATCGAATAGGCGAAAACCCGAATCGTAACGAAATCAAACATATCAATTTCTACATTCCGGCTCCTATTTAGGCACCATCGTCATCAGGTCTTTTTAGTCTCCACTGCAGCCCCCGTAGCATGGCACGCGTGACAACGTTTATCGACTATCGCCATCTTGTTTTACGCAATATTGAAGAGCGAGAAGTAGATAGTTTATCGCGCGATATAAACGGCGTCGCGGGAGTCATGCTACGGGGCCAGGAGCATGACTCTCTCTGTAGTACTAGAGCCATATATTAGTCAAAGCAGTTCGAGGATCAAAGGATCTTTTTATGCCATTTAGGCATGTTTCCTTCAAATTAGAAACACAATGTAATCATTGATGCTTCCCTGCGGTCAAGGGTTAAACGGTAATAAATTACAATAATGGTAATCGAGCACGAATCACCGAATTTATTTCGAAACAATGGATACCCCAATTTGTTTGGAATTTCTGTAATTTGCCTATTCGGTTTTATAATAGATGGCAATGATATTATGTTACATTAACGTTATTGTAAACATAATTATTGATATAAAATACTAGTTTTTATCCGCGGCTCCGCTCGCGTTGATGTAGGTAGATTCCTCGGGAACAGTCCTTTTCTCAGGGATCAAAGATAGCCTATATCCTTCTCCATATTCCCGACAACGTGCATGCAAAATTTAATGATGATTGTAACAAACAAACTCTTTTTCGCATTTATAATATTAGTTAATTAGTAAAATGGGAACAGGGCGTCGGAAATCATGTTAATAGGCGATGCGGCTAGCAACCCATCACTATTTTGATTCCGTTCTCACCTACAAGCCCACCAACATGCTAAACGAGGCCTTAAGGTTCGACAGACCTGAGTTCTGTGTACACCGCAAGGGAGAAAGACGTGATAGTATGTTTGTGCTAGTAATTATTATTTATCCGGTATGTAGTAAATAAGGGCTGTAAATTACCGATTAATTCAAAACCGTAAATAAAACCCCTGTTACTATTACAAGTACCCTCGGCAGCTTACGTGACAATGCTTCTTTGGTAGAAGTAATCGTTAATTCGAAAAGTCATATCCATCTTATCTTTTACGACTATTTTATTCGAACCAATACCAAACACCCTTAACATCCCCCTCAACCGTACCTAATTTATGTTCATTAATTACGCCCAAGATTTTAGAGAATCGTTAAAAATTTCTCGCCTGACCGCGATGCAAATGGCGGGAAACTTAAGATCACATCTTTAGGCAAGAGACACTTCAAAGTGTATTTTTAGATCCCTTCTTCTAAACTCAGAAGTCGTCCCTTCTTTTCGAGTTTTGGATACTCTTGATATGTAAATAAATAATAATAAACTATACCCAGCAGTGGGATGCAGAAGGCTGTTGATGATGATGATGATGATATGTAAATGCGGTAAATCTTGAATGCGATTATGTTAAATTGTCTAAAACCAACATATCTAGAGTATTCTTTATTGTACCTATTGATAAAAACTCGTCAACATGTGCCAGTTAAAATATTATGGTGCGAATTCATAATGGGGAAATCTTAAACTGTAGTAGTAGTAAAGTACCCTCGGCAGCTTGTGAGACACCAATGCTTCTTTAGTAGGAGTAATCATTCATTAACTTCGGAAACTAATATCTATCCTCAGTATCTATCTTATCTTTTACGACTATTTCATTCGAACCAGTACCAAGCACCCTCAACATCCCCCTAAATCGTGCCTAATTTATGTTCATTCATTACGCCAAAGATTTTAGAGATTCGTTAAAAATTTCTCGCCTGACCACGATGCAAATGGCGGGAAACTTGAGATCACATCTTCAGGCAAGAGACACTTCAAAGTGTATTTTTAGATCCCTTCTTCAAAACTCTAAAGTCGTTCCTTCTTTTCGAGTTTTGGATACGTTTGATATGTAAATGCGGTAAATCTTGAATGCGATTAGGTATGTTAAATTGTCCAAAACCAACATATCTAGTGTATTCTTTTTTGTACCTATTGATAAAAACTCGTCAACATGTGCCAGTAAAAATATTATGATGCGAATTCATAATGGGGAAATCTTAAACTGTAGTAGTAGTAAAGTACCCTCGGCAGCTTGTGAGACACCAATGCTTCTTCAGTAGGAATAATCATTTATTAACTTCGAAAACTAATATCTATCTTATCTTTTACGACTATTTCATTCGAACCAATACCAAGCACCCTTAACATCTCCCTAAACTGTGCCTAATTCATTTTCATACGCCGAAAATTTTAGAGAGTCGTTAAAATTTTCTCGCCTGACCGCGATGCAAATGGCGGGAAACTTGAGATCACATCTTCAGGCAAGAGACACTTCAAAGTGTATTTTTAGATCCTTTCTTCAAAAGTCGTTCCTTCTTTTCGAGTTTTGGATACTCTTGATATGTAAATGCGGTAAATCTCGAATGATATTATGTTGATTCATTTAAAACAACATCCTTTGTACCCTTTTTATTATACTTATTAAAAAAATAATCAAAATGTGCCAGTTATAATATTATGATGCGAATGCATCAAAATAAAACTATATAATCATAACTTATCGTCTAGGTATGCTTGTTTGGGTGAAAAGAAAACATATTAGCTGCTTTTCTTCCCGCGCAGACCGTAATTCCATTCTATTTTGATTTCGCTTTCCACCTTACCGCCCACTAATACGCTGAACGTGGCCTTTGGGTTTATGACCTTGGGTTCTGTCTATCCCACAAGGGATAAAGACGTGATACGTGTGCAAATTCATTATGGTAAAAACATAAACTTAGTTTTTTAGCATTGAAGTGAAGAGTTCTTTATTTAGTTAAAAACTAAATATTGCATTGTGTATCAGATGACAACGATACCATATTTTATAACGAATACATATATAGATAAACATCCAAGCCCAGGTTAATCTGAAAAAGATCATTTTTCATCTTGGCCTGACCGGGGATCGAACCCGGGACCATCCGTGTCACAGGCCGGCGCGTGTTGACCGCTGCGCCACGGAGCTCGTCAAGATATTATAAGAAAGCTCAAGGTCGCTCAAAGGGCTATGGAGAGGGCTATGTTTGATGATGATGCCGAATCATAAATGAGGAAATCTGTAGGAGAACAAAATAATATGACAGCGCGTAGAGCCGATGGCTAATGGGGCAGAAAGGTTCTCGAATGGCGATCTCATATAGGCAAGCACAGCGTTGGACACATACCGTCCAGGTAGCCGGACGACCTGACCAAGGTCGCAGGGAAATGCTGGATGCAGGCAGCTTTCAAGTAGAATTTTATTAGGTTGACATTAAATAATAAATAAATAAATATATAGGGACATATCACACAAATTTGAGCTAGCCCCACAGTAAGTGTGAACTTGTGTCGTGGGATACTTACTCAACGATACTATATTTTATAATATATACTTATATAGATAAACATCCAAGACCCAGGTCAATCTGAAAAAGATCATTTTCCATCTTGACCTGACCGGGGATCGAACCCGGGACCTCCGTGTCGCAGGCTGGCGTGTTGACCACTCCGCCACGGAGCTTAGACATTAGTGTTGGTTTCTTGCTTTGGTTTCTTATTATTAACTTTTTGCCAAAATTTTAAATCTTATTGGAAATCCCTAGGAGAGGCCTATGTCCACCCGAAGACTTCCTGCGGCTGAAATGATAATGATGATGAAATATACATGACATACAAATATAGTTCACTCAATCTCAATTTCCAGCTAAAACATGAAGTTTATTAAAATTTATTCAAGAGAAATGGAACAATGGACTAGCTTACGAGTCAATCTCTCTAAGAACTATACTTTAGGTGTAAAAGATCATTTCATCAAATTGTAAATTATGTAAATAGAACCTCACTTAATCATTAGTATTCAAAGTTGATCAATTTGCCGACATGTCTAGACTATGTCTTTCGTCTGTAATTTTGGCTCAAATTATTAAAATAATAATTCAATTTTCACTTTCTCAAAGGATTTGCGTTGCCTTTCAACGTAGTAATATTCTGTAAGTCTGATGTTATTTTTAAATAATTCCAATATAGCTAAGTTACGAACTATTTTGGATTGATCGTAATATAAGACATGTTTTCGAATATCCTAACTATATCGTAATCCTAACTAATATTATAAATGCGAAAGTGTGTTTGTTTGTTTCTACTTCACGTCGTATCTACTGAACCGATCATCATGAAATTTTGCATACACATAGGTTAGGGTACTGAGAAGGACATAAGCTATATATCACGTGGGCGGAGCCGCGTGTAACAGCTAGTTTTGTTATTTACGAGCAATAATATAACTAGCTATTCTAAAGCTGGTAAAATATAGCCCTTGTTACTCGCAGATAAACTAGATTTCTATTAGTGAAAGAATTTTGTATATCGGTCCAGTGGTTTCAGAGCCCATTCAATGCAAAAACTAAACAATAAAATCTTTCCTCTTTTTATTATTCAGTAAAGGTACGTATAGATTTATTATAATTAATACAGGCAATTAAAATGATCACTATTTAACTATTTACATTAAAAAAAGAGCCGAAAACGCAACAAATTTAGAATAATTCCTGCCCGTTTGGCATGGTGGCAAGAACGCTGGCTGCGTTCCCCCGTTGGATAGCTATGCTAATCCGTTGGGCGAAAAAGCAGCCAGCTCTCTTATCACCGGAAGCTGATATAAGCTGTGGAGTAATTTCTTTAAAAAGCCCCTCGCGCTAGGGCCCCATAGTCCCAACGTTTCTTCGCCAAACGGCACAAATATATAATCCTCAGCTAAGGTTGCATACTTGCGCCGTTTGGCAATCTCAGCGCCTTCAGCAGCTGACCCGGCTCTCATGACTGATCCCCTGAGATGAGAAGGCGCTAGTGTGTCGACGCATGTAGCGTCCCACACCAGAGCCCTACCACATTCCCAAGGGATCAGCGTCATACCATCAGGCCTCTTGCCATCATCATGCGTGCGTATTGATAATTCAATTTTAAAAATAACGACCGTCTCGCATTAAAAAAAAAGCCAATGTAACAAGCAGTAAAGTAAGGATTCCTTTTCTTGCCCATGATACAGTCCGAATCAAAATCAAATGGACTACTCGGATATTAGCTGCGCAGTACGCAACGCACCCCGCCGCCCGCGCGCGCCCCGCTGAACCTAATATTGTGTACTGCGCATCGACACGCACGATGTTCCGAGCCACCGTAAATTTTGATTGGGACTGAACTACCGATTGACCTACCAGTACTACGAAGAAAGACGGTGGTACTAATAAAGTATCACGGGCAATTTTTTTTTCTTTTGGCACTACCACTGCCGAAAATCTAGCGCAATGGATATAAAGGATATATAATACAACGTGTTCATGAAAAAGTGCAAAATCTTATATTAGTTTGTTGCTTGCGACAAGTAAAAAAACCGGCCAAGTGCGTGTCGGGCCACGCGCAGTGTAGGGTTCCGTAGTTGCGAATAATAACTTTGAGTTCACACTGTTTACACTCGCACCTCACAGTTTAACGACCAAAAACATCTAACAATGAAGCTTGTATGAAATTTTACATTTTCCAGTACATTTTATAAGTTGGTTGCCTATAACTTTTTAGTTTGCACTTAGTACCTAGCTCTGATAGTTTTCCTTCCAACTTCAGTATATATACTACTGCTGTAATTTTTTTCACGTATCCATATATAACCGTTTAGCAGATAGAGGGGGGGGGGGGGACACGTACCTCTAACAAAATTTTGCACTTTAAAACCAAATATTTCGAAAACGGATCCCTAAATCGAAAAATGGTGTTCTCAACCTCACAATATTTTTCAAAGACCTTTTTAACGATACCCCACACGATGGGTAAATAGAGAAAAAAAAATACTCTTCCACTTTACTTGTATGGGAGCTACCAAAAAAAAAATTTTTTTTCAAGATTTTATTCTACGACTTTTTTGCCATGATTAATATACACACTCATACCAAATTACAGCTTTCTAGTACTTATAGTCTCTGAGTAAAACCGCGGACGGATAGACAGACAGACAGACATGGCGAAACTATAAGGGTTCCTAGTTTACTACGGAACCCTAAAAAGGGGTCAAATTTGAACCAAAAAAGTATTTTTAGACCCGTGGAAGACAGAATTTGGTATGGATTCTAAAAAATATTTAAGTCCAATAGAATGGTGGTACCTACATCACTAAAAATTATTGTATTTCTTTGGTACACACTCTGGGGTTTTTGTTCAAATTTTCCTGGAATACCCGAGGTAAATCACCGATGTAAATGTACAGAACAGGCAGCGGGATTAGTGGATGAAAAATGTATATTTTATCTAAGCAGAAAGGTGGTTTGAGCTCACCTTGTTATTATTTCTTTCCTCTTTTTTATTTTCATTAATTTATAAATAAATAAATTAGTTATGTTGGATCGTTCTATTTTTGCATTTTAGATTATAAGCAAGCAGAATGCCAAAGAATAAAATACACTACTAACCTATGGATGGATTGGTGAAATGATATTAAAATTGCAAATTTACTGACTATTAATTAATCTTGTTTTTACTTAAATTATTAGGAAGTGGTGTTCCATTCCAGGTTCCAAATAATTTAATAGATGATAACAAATGTTGACTATATGATCAGAGAAAATAATGAATGTCAAAACTTGTACTCAAAGGCGGATAAAATTTCTCAGAGCAAAGTTGGAAGTTAATTTACAATTCATCAGCCAATCGAAGGTCTCTGGAACGTTTAGACTCGGTCTGAATCAGGTCTAATTCCGACTTGATCCCGGTTACATTATTCATGATGTGGAATTTTCTGTGTCCTTTCAAATGTAAGTAATTCTCGAGAGATGTTACTTTGCCTCGCGTCATAAGATTACTTGCGTAGGTACGACGTGATGTTCCACTTAAATAAAGATATATCAAAAGAAATGTCTCTTTCTCTCTCTTTCATTTGAGTGTGTTCCCGGTTGCATCCTCAGCTAGAAAGCTTTGGAGCCCGGAGTCCGGAAAGAATCAACAGACTTGGTTTTTTTTAAATAATTTTTTTAATACACGGCCAAGAAGTCCTCATTCTAAGATATGAAACTTTTGTTGCCTTAATTAAATAAATAAATAATAAAATGTGACTCAGTATCATTTGAAATATGTCTGTAATTATTTTTATAGACCATTGTTCCGTAGTAAACATAAATATATGGGTATAATTAGACTCGCCGTCTTGAAAACTGTGCAATCTTAAGCTCTGTCTACCCCATTTAGTAGAGAGAGGTACACATACGTTTGAGAATTTATTTTATGATGAGGTGAAATCAAACCAAAGTAGAAGAAAAATCCTGACTACAAATTTTTAATAATGGTTTTTAATAATCACCTCTTAAAGTTTGTGTATTAAATTAATAATAAGGGTGTATAACGTAACCTTGCCATTTTAGCTTTATTTCCCCGGTTAGTATCCTATTCGTTCGTAAAACCGAACTTTAGCAGAAAAATCTTGACCACAAATTTTTATCGTAACCCATTACAGTATTCTCAAAGAGCTGGGTACTGGGAGCAAACGGGGTTTTAGTACCAATAGTCTAAAATGTTGTCAAAACGGGCTTTTCGCACAAATAATCCACAATATCTTTGCATACAGACTTTTGACTATATATTTTGATATTTTATTCTATGTGCTTTAGAATAACAGTCTTCGAAATGAATGTGATTGAAAGATACTTGCTTAATCATTTCTAACACGTCTCTTATTAATTAGTTAGTTTCATGAGCCATCTTTTTCATTTGCTTTTTTATTTGTATTTAATATAATATTCTTGTAGTTTGTTCATTACATCCATCCTGTCTTAATAAACGTAACCTTACAATCTCTACCCAGTAATTACTGATATTCTTTCGTAAAACCGAATTAAAAAAGAAATAATCTGAACCACCAATTTTATCGTATACAATAACAGTATTCTCAAAGAGACTGTAATGTTACTGAGAGCAAAAGTTTTTACTACCTACTATTGTAGTGTAAGACCGGACTGAATGGAGGAAGTGGAGGGAGGCCTTTGCCCAGCAGTGGGACACGTGATGGCTCGAAATAAAATAAAAAACTATTGTAGTGTACTACGAGTGTTGGCCAAATCCTCTGACCGCTCTGGCTAATATTGGCTCTGGTAGTAGGTACAGAGAGATTCGTGCTTCTGCAGTGAAAGACCTGATGATGATGATGATGAGTGTATACAGTGTCGTCATTTGCAAACCTTTGACTATACAGCGTGTAAATTGACCCTAGGAATTCTCTTCAAGGGGTGATTCAGACCGTTAATATGAACAACTTTTCGATCAATGCTGAGAAATAAGAAAAATTTCAACATTTTCATTTCACAAAAGTGTTCAGCCGCCCAGGCAAATTTTATGGGACAGTCAAAATTTTTTTAGTGTTCTCAGCACTGGTCCCACAGAAAAAGTTGTTCATATTTTAAGGGTCAATTTATACGCTGTATAATCGGTTGTAATTTTAGATATTTTTTTACAATAGCGGTATATCATTTCAACAGTCTTCCGTTTTTAACCAAACCAGGTAGTCAAACGACCTGACCAAGGTTGTAAGGAAACGCTGCATGCAGGCTGCATCCAACCGGTCATTTTGGAAATACTTAGGAGAGGCCTATGTCCAGCAGTGGACTTCTTGCGGCCGAAATAATGATGATGAACGTAGGCTATAATTTACTTGGACCAAGTTGCGAGAAAACAGCTGGTTTGATAAATATGCATAAAAAGAAACAATCAAGTCTTTACCATTTTGTATTGTTACTATAGATAAAGATTAAATTTTAAGCTTATATTTTCTCTATCTTGAACATATAAGTATTTATAGCCCAGTAAGTTGCTGACTACAGTAACATAACTAAAAATGTTTTCACGGAAACTTAGTCCGCTCAGTTAGTCTCAGTTATTTTACGATTCGTCGGTTCTCAAGTTTTCGGAAACTTTTAGCCGATTCTGCAAGTATGAAAATGTTGAACTTTAGTGTAGTCAAAAGACATTAACTGGCAAATGTTGGAAATGTTTGCCAATTTGTTGTATAAGAATGCAAAATTTAGTATTTTGCCTTGAACTTTTCGGGAGTATCGAATATTCGACATTACAGTAAAACTTATCATCATAACTGTAAATGTGTAATATTGAGAGAGAACGAAGAATAGTATGCATCTATGTCTTTGACTAATAGTAAGCACTTGATTTAACCAGTGACTAATATAAGCACTTGATTTAAACCATATACTAACTTTAACAAATTGATAAAGAATTTTAAAAAAAATTACCGTTATTTAAGAGTTTATCAATTTTTGCTTGACAGTTTAATCAGCACCGAACTAATCATATGCATTACTTTGAAAAAAAGTTTCAAAAGTTTTATGAATGTCATGAATAATAAATATATAGAGATAAATCAAACAAATTGAGCTAGCTCTTACAGGTAAACTTGTGTCGTAGGATACTAACTCAACGATACTATATTTTTTATTAGTCATCTACATAAACATCCCCAGGTCAATCTAAAAAAGATCGTTTTCTTTCCATCATGACCTGACCGGAGATCGAAATCAGGACCCATCGCGTCGCAGGCTGGCGTGTTCACCATTGCACCACGGAGGTTATCGTTATTTTATAGCGGCAGTAGTACACACCTGCACCTATTTAGATACATTATTAATTATTACAGCCGCAAAAAGTCCACTGCAAGAAATAGGACTCCCTCAAGAATTTCTATCTTTGGGAGTATTTTGCCATACTCACCACATGACCGTATGACACCCCTGATCGTAAGACACCCCTGACCGAGTGACACCCTCACCGTATGACACCCCTCACCATATGACACCCCTGACCATGTGGCACTCCTGACCATGTGACACCCCTGACCGTATGACACTCCTGACCGTATGTCACTCCTGACCGTATAACACTCCTGACTGTACTTAAACACAGCCTCGAACAAATCATATGCATTACTTTGATACAAGTTCCAAGGCACGAAGAAACGCACTAGCTTATGAATATCATGAATAAATAGTGGCTGATGATCCCGCGAGATGGAAAAACTTCGCGCCTACTTTATTTATACCGGGAATTGCCACTACGCTTATAATTGCAAAACTACTAAGTTGTTCTTAAGAACGTGAGTTGGTTTTTTACCCATTTTCCTACTAGCACAAGTATAGCGCTTCATTCAAGAGGAGTAATATTTATGTCCAATCCATTATCATCATCATCATCATGTCATTTTTAGTCTCCACTACTGTACTACCAGAGCCATACGTTAGCCAGAGCAGTCAGAGGAATTGACCTACACTTTCGACTTTTGGCCAGATGGGTTTGAGAGATCTCTTTGATATTTAAAAGCTTTGTTTAGCTTTTGTTTCCTTTCTGGTTCCAACCTCTAATTCGTACGATTTTTTCTCACAGTTGCACAAAGAAGTGACTACTAGTAGCGTGAACTTTGTATTCCATATTATGAGAAAATAAAAGCATTATTCACAAAATATATGTTATTTAGAAATGAAACAATATTTTTGGCATTATATTTATAAATTATATCTCAGTTTTAGCAAGTTTAGGTAACGCGGATTATTGCCATCTAGTAATGAGTGGAAAACAACTCTTCAGCACCGTCGTCTAACTATGACAGCTTACCTATCATGCTTAATTTTTTTTAATTTTGACTCAGTCAATCCAAAATATTTATTTAATAATTTAACATATTTTTAACAAAAAACAAAAGCCGACTTCAACCCTATCAATTAATTTAAATAAGCATAAGAATAAAATTGAAAAAAGTGTAAACCGAACGGCGTACATGTAAAAATTTTTTTGGTTATTGTGTATTTTTTCAAAAAGCGCTCGACATATTTCGATAAAAATTTAATGGGACCATTTGTAAAATATTACCTATCGAACAAAAAAAGATTTTCTTAAATTGGGCCAGGCATCTTTGAGAAATCGGGGAACATACATTAAAAAAAAGATTCCGACGAATTGAGAACCTCCTCTTTTTTTGAAGTCGGTTAACAAATTTTGAAATAATCAAACTGCCATAATTTCCATTTTTACAGAATCTTTTATGTTCAAATTTCTTTTTTTCTGTTACTGTGAATGGGGTTTATCCATTTTAAAGCGTTGCATCACCAGACTACAAACAAAGTTCAACAACTCAAATATTGCATGTTTGCAATCCGTCTGATCTGTACAGTGGATAATAAAAGGAATACCTATTGAGAGAACCAATCTACAAAGTTTATATGAACTAAATAAATAAAAATATAGGGACACATTACACGGATTGAGCTAGCCTCACTTTAAGTTGCGAACTTATAAATACATACACACTATCACGTCTTTATCCCTTGCGGGGTAGACAGAGCCCAAGGTCATAAAACCTACAGGCCACTTTTAGCATCGTAGTGGGCGTAAAGATGAAAAACGGAATCAAAATAGTGACGGGTTGCTAGCCGCATCGCCTATCAATGTTATTCCTTAGAATTTCGCCCAATCCCTGGATCGGCATTTACAGTCTGCGCGGGAAGAAAAGCAGCTGGAATATTCTATGTTTTTTTTTCTCCCAAACCAGCATGGAAGATTTAAAGGAACTTGTGTCGTGGGATACTAACTCAACGATACTTTATTTTATCATCAATACCCAGGCCAATCTTATAAAGATCGTTTTCCATCATTATGTGGCCGGGCATCGAATCCAGCACCCTGTGATTTAAACATACATATTATCACGCCTCTTTCCCATAGGGGTAGGCAGAAACTATGGATTTCCACTTGCTACGATTTAAAGGTACTCGCAATCCAACTGTGCCACAAAGGTCGTTTAATTGTAAGTGTAATAAATCTGAAATATATAAAAATAAATAAATCTGATACATTTTTAAGGACAAAATTGATATGGAAGTAATTTAGATGAATTGTAAACTATAGTGTATTTTTATACTATTTTGAATTAGGGTTTCAAAATAGTATAAAAATACACGATAGTTTACAAGTCATTATTTAAATATTTAAATTTTGGAATCAGGATCACTAAAACATTCAAATTTATAAGAATAAAAGATATGGAAAAAAAAACTATAGCCTTTGTTAATCGAGGTGTTGTGAAAATTACAAGTGAATACAACGATACTTTGTACATCCAAAACTGTTTAGCGATTTTAGAATTATGATCAAATAAAGAATCTGCTCTTCATACTTAGAAATAAAAGGGACAAATCATACAAATAAACTTTTGTATTCTTTATTTGAAACTAGCTGTTACCTGCGGCTACGCCTCTGTCTATTCTATGTAGCCTATGTCCTTTTCCCTAATCCCTAAAAGAAAAAAGTACCCTAACCTATGTGTATGCAAAATTTCATGATGATCGGTTCAGTAGAGAGGGCGTGAAAGCGTAACAAACAAACTCAATTTCACATTTCTAATATTAGTTAGGAATTAGAATTAGGATAAGTTTTCATAGCGATAGTTCATAGACAATTTTATCAAAATCAGTTCAGCCGTTAACAAGATAGAAGAATTTTGGTTGTGTGATCAAAAAACTATTCGATATTTGAATATTTCAAACGTTACGTCCATTTACATAAAAGTGGAAACAAATATAGCTTCCAATCCCGATATGTTTTTGTGTTGTATAACTGAACAAAAGCCCAGTAGCGATTGGTCGCTCGTGTTGCACAAACACTATTTGGACTTTTGAACTCTTTGTTCGCATTCTTTAATATATTTAACGTGAATATCCAACATTTTAACAAAAGGAGGATATATATACGTATACGTATTGTATGTATGTTTGTCCGCGAATATTTCGCTGTTGGCTCAACCATTTTTTGCAATTTAAAGAAAAGTATTTGTTACATTGTGAAAAGAAAAAAAAAAGAAATTATTTATTAATGCACTGTATTGATTTATTGGGGAGGCCTATGTCCAGCTGTGGACGTCCTTGGCTAATAGATAGATAGAACTGTATTGATTCTATCCCACTTCCGGCTAAGATGACTGACATAGTTTGAATTAAGAAACAGATTTGCGTTATTGTGCCCTGATACGGTTAACATTTTAATAAAAGCTATCTAACATACAATCATTCTTAAAACTATATAAATTAGGAGTTCGTTAATGTTTGGAATTTTAGTTAATATTAAAGCATAGTATTTCTTTGTTATTTGCTAAAATTTCAGCTTAACAAGTATGTTTTGTACGAGGAATCGTAGCGGCGAAATAATTTACATTTTGGCCCGTTTCACGAAGCGATAACTATTTAAATGATAGTTTATTAATAGCATTCACATCGCTCGCTAAAGACCAGTATCGATCAGTATGGTGACAATACAGTTTCATTTTTCAGTACATCCTCTCCTCAATTGTCTGTCAAGTGCATGGTTGCTAGTATGGCAGTATGTGAGACGTTCTAAATACCGCCTTTGACGTCAAGATGAAAGAAATTTCAACAATATCCTAACTAATATCCTAATATCCTAATCCTAATCCTTACTAATGTTATAAATGCGAAAGTGAGTTTGTTTGTTTGTTTGTTTCGCTTTCACGCTGTATCTACTGAACCGATCATCATTAAATTTTCCATACACATAGGTTAGGGTACTGAGAAGGACATAGGCTACATATCATGCGGGCGAAGCCGCGGACAACAGCTAGTATAATTATGTAACGGTATTGGAGCTACTACGTAGCCCTCATTGAAACCATTTTGAACCAGACAGACAGCTGTAGATTTTTTGCCAAATATTGTATTACAATTAAATTAACATTGCTAAATAGTAGAATGAAGCGTAATAGCAGAATGCTACGGCCTCTTTGGCGCAGTGGTTAATAGCATTTCAAACCCAGAAATTCAATTGAACGTTTGCGCCGCGGCTACTGGGTTCGATTCCAGGCGCGGTAAAATAATGATCTCTCAACTCGGACGGAGTCTCGTAATATAATTTGAGAAGTAATTTAGTATTTTTTATCTTGCAAGATTTATTTTAAAATTTACATCCAAAATATTTTTTCCATCAGTTTCAATTCAACTGTATCATTATCAATTTTTTTTTATTAACAATGAATTACAAAAAAAATTGTTTTCTATTCTAATTTAAAAGCTAAGAAAAGTCTACAAATCCTCATAGTTTGTGGACACCTCAATCTATTCTCCCATACTACGGATGGATGCAGAGCTGCCTGCATTCTGGCTGGCTAAATTTGGACTATGTAGGCGGTGACAAAAATAGTTTGTAACGAAATAAACGAGCAATCCTTTCATTTACAGCAAAGGCCAACGAAACTTCTAACAGAGTCACCTCTTAAAAGAAAAGTCGAATTTACTTGTTGTATAACTATTACGCCGTGTGGTTCCCGGCAGAATAGAATAGGACCACTCCAAGTCTTCCCGTGGATGTCGTAGAAGGCGACTTATGAAACACAAGCTAAACAAAGCTTATAAACATCAAAGAAACCTCTCCAATCTGGCCAGCGTGTAGAGTGTAGGCCAAATCCTCTGATTGCTCCTGCTAATATATGGGAGGTAGTACAGAGAGGGTCCTGCTCCTGCAGTAGATACTAAAAAGACCTGATGATTATGATAAACTTGTTTATTTCCTCTATAAAGATTTTACATTTTCTTAAAACTAGGATTAAGGCTAGGTAGACTTAAAATCTTTATGGAGAGGCTAGTTCCTGAAATATTGACACTTATACCAAGTGTACCTGTGCTGCAGGTAGCTAGGCCCCCCCTTCGGATATCGTGTCTAATTTACAAATAAAATTCTTAAGCTAGGTACTTTACAAAAGTAAGGATAGACTAAAGTACTACATTGGGATCGATCAAACAGCAATAAATATGTAAGAAGGAAAATAATTGAGTGTTTATGAAAGGTTGTATGTGGGAGCTGAGAGTGTGTATTTGTGAAATAAATAGGTGTATAAATGTTACTGTGGAGTGTATCTGGTGTTTTATTTTCGATGAGGTAAAAGTCGGGTAAGGGAGGTTGCGGGAAATTTACACGTGTATGTAGTGGTGGGGGGTTAAGTTTTTGGTTTTAGAAGATTTTCGGTGCCCGTGTAGTCAAGGGATTTAAGAAGTAAGTATTTAGAAATAACGTTTTTACATGAAAATTTATGTAAAGGGTATATATTTAAACGTTCGTTTAGCTTATTGTATAGATACGGTCCGAGAAAGCAGGAGAAGTGGTTGATGATGATAACTATTACGCTTTTAGAGTTTGAGAGAGAACGGCCTTTGTGAGCGTCTTAACCGGACGGTGGTAGAAAAAGCCAAGTGCCTCTTATTCGATGCAGGTCTGACAAAAAGATTTTGGGCAGAAGCAGTGAATACTGCAGTGTATCTGCGTAATCGAACTATCGCTTCAGGTTTGAATGATAGAACACCATTTGAAGTGTGGTCAGGAAAGAAGCCTGATGTCAGTCATCTGCGAATTTTCGGTAGCAAGGTCATGGTACACATACCAAAAGAGAAAAGGCTCAAGTGGGATAAGAAAGCCACAAAATGTATTTTGGTTGGCTATCCAGAGAACATCAAAGGCTATAGAGTATACAATCCCAACAAAAATGCCATAACAACTAGCCGAGACGTTGTTGTGATTGAGGAGGGGAATAGTGCAATTGAAGTTCCAGTGAATATAGCTGATGGGAGTCTTGACTTGGAGGTAAAGAAAGAGACCACTGATGTTTCACCAGCAACAGAGGGATATGCAAGATTACCAGAGGGAGACCTGAAACAAGAACCCAGTTCCAGTACATCCAAGGATGCAGCTAGCGGTAATCCAGGCTGCGACAGTTCCGAGGAGGACGAGTTTCTTGATGTTCCAGAGTCTCAGGTCATTTCTGCAATTCCAGAGCTCCAGGGTGACAGCTCAGGAGACCCAACTGCTAGTGAAAGTGAGGTTAGGCAGTGTCGTGTGCGTAGAAAGCCTGATCGGTATGGTATTGCCAGTTTAAGTGCGTGTAGTGAAGTAGACTGTAGTGAGATATCACTCCAGGAAGCGCTGAATGGACATGATAGTGTTCAGTGGAAACAAGGAATGGAAGACGAACTGAGGTCTTTTGAAGAGAATGAAGCTTGGGAAGTGGTGGACTTACCTGTTAGTAGTACAGTTGTTCCTTGTAAATGGGTCTTTAGACGCAAGATAGACAGTGACAACAGTGTAAGGTACCGTGCTAGGTTAGTAGCGAAGGGCTTTGTTCAAAGATCAGGTATTGATTTTGATGAGACTTTTTCTCCTGTATTAAGACATTCATCTTTGAGGCTTCTTTTTGCTTTAGCAGCTCAGATGAAGCTTGATGTAACTCATTTAGATATAAAAACTGCATTTTTAAATGGTTTTTTAAATGAGACTATTTATATGAAAATACCAGTATGTTTTGTGTGTGAAAATGCTAGTAATAAAGTACTCAAACTAAAGAGAGCTGTCTATGGCCTAAAGCAATCGTCTAGGGCTTGGTATCAAAGAGTAGATAGTTTCTTGGGGGAAATAAGTTTTAAAAGGTCTCAACTTGAACCTTGTCTTTACACTAAAATAAAAGGTCAAGATAAAATATTTATTGCTTTATATGTAGACGATTTCCTGATATTTACAAATAATTCATCAGAGACTGAATGTTAAGAAAAGATTGACATCTGTGTTTAAAATTAAAGATTTAGGTTGTGTTAAACAGTGCCTAGGTATGAGGGTTAACATAGATAAAGAAAATGGCACAGTAAGTTTAGATCAACAGCAGTACATAGAGAGTTTGTCAGAGAAATTTAATATAGAAAATTGTAAACCTGTCTACACACCTATTGAAAATAAATTAAACTTGAGCAAAAGTGAACTATGTAATAGGGATTTGCCTTATCAACAATTGATTGGTTGTATGATGTATTTAGCAGTACTTACCCGGCCTGACATTGTTTTCGCTGTTAATTATCTTAGTCAGTTCAATAATTGTTATAATGATGAGCATTGGGCCTATGCCAAAAGAGTTTTAAAGTATTTAAAAACAACTAAAAGTTTATGTCTTAAATATACAGCTAGTGGTAATAATAAATTACAAGCTTATGTAGATGCCGACTGGGCAAGCAATGTATTAGATAGGCGCTCATATACTGGCTACTTCTTTGTTCTTTCTGGGGGTGCTGTCTCATGGGAGACAAGGAAGCAGGTGACAGTGGCTTTATCAAGTGCCGAAGCAGAATATATGGGTATTTCTGATTGTATTAAAGAAGCCATATATTTTAGGAATCTGTTATATGAACTTACTAATGAATTGTATGCAATCCCAATTTTTAATGATAACCAATCGGCACAGAAGTTGGCAATTAACAATTGTTTACATAAAAGGTCAAAACATATTGACATTCGTTTTCATTTCGTTAGAGAACATTTATCTAATAATGTTGTTATTTTAAAGTATTTACCAACTTCAGATATGCCAGCAGATGTTTTTACTAAAGGGCTTGTTGCAAGTAAACATTGTAAGTTCCGTGAAATGTTAGGCTTGTGTTAGATATTTTTAATGTTATTATTTTCTTGAGTTTATTTCGTTAAGAGGGAGTGTTGTTGCTCATATTCTTTTATTTCTATGTAACGAAATAACTAGCGCCACCTAGGGTAAGAAATGTCAGAGTCCATAAAAAGATTTATTGTGTGTCTATGGAATTGTAATGCTGCTGCTAATGCTTTAAAAAAAAAAAGGTATGTTCGTTTCCACCAAAAGTTGTTTCATTACTAGAAGGTTAGTATCTAATGTTTGCTGATGAAAACATCGTTCATCATCTCTTTTGAAACGCCAATCGAAACTTTTTAAATAGCAATTTATCTAAATTCGAAGTAAGTCTTGAATGTTATTTTGTCTACAAAGTAGTCCTGAATGTTATTTTGTCAAAAATTTATACATTCACGAGCAATTTTTCATTATTTATCATATCCATTATAACTACCGAAGCCCTAATGAGACGTCCCCCAATTAATGAATGCGGCTGATAATAATAGCGCGGTTTGTTTTCAACGTGGTTATACTTTGATTATTTTGTGGTCATCAGTCTGTGATAACGTTGAATTTATTTCGTGTTCGATTAATCAACACAAATAAGCAGTAGCTCTGTAAGCTGTAGACCTTTTGACCACGCCGTTTTTTCGCCCTACTGAAAAGAGAAAAAAAAACAAAGAAATCATATGTTACTTTTGAACCTGCCCACAAAATTCAAGAGAATCGATTGAGAACTGCAACCTCTCTTATTAGGTTAACGAAATTCTTTCTCGTATGCACACTTCTTTTATCTGTGGTTTGACGTCTTGTAAAAGCGATCCAAAAAAGTACTTTAAAAGTACTTTTGAGACACTGAGCATAATAAACATCAAAGAGACCTCTCCCGACTAACGTTGAGATTGTACTTAGGCCAAATTCTCTGATGCTCCGGCTAATATTTGACTCTGGTAGTTCAGAGAGGGATTTTTAGTATCCACTACAGGGGCATGAGCCCCTGTAGTGGATACTAAAAAAGACCAAATGATGATGATGTAGATTACAAATGTATATATTATCCTGATAGACAGACATTAATTCGACTGGAACAGCAGGCAAAGATTCAAAATATTCTATAATAATTTCGTGAAGCTTTTCGCGCGTAACAATAACAGAAGCTGATGTTTTAAGTACTTTCGGAGTTTAGTTCAATAGATACAGTTTTGTGCCAGACGGATGGTCGGACGGACATTGGACGATTAGTATTAGCTTTTTAACCTTTTGGTAAGGAATCCTAAAAAGTACTTTAAAAGTAAAAAACTGAGACACTGATGTTAACACGACCGTAACAGCAGGCGAAGATTCAAAATATTCCAAAATAATTTCGTAAAGCTCTTGGCACATAACAATAACAAAAGCTGATGCTTTAAGTGCTTTCAGAGTTGGCGCCACCGGCGGTGATTTCACTTTAATACTACTTTGCCATGGCAGTTTTCGTGAAAACATCACTAAATTTCATTATTAATATTCGAAATTTGAGTGTTATACTTTGAACTATTATTGTTTTAATAACCTATTTTAAAAGGAGAAAGAAATATAATTACATTAATTCAAAGCCATTTAGGCAACTAGGTGACCAAAACTTTTGAAAACGCTAGTAGTATCTAGCTTTTGGACAATTATCAATAAAACACTTTAAATGTACATAATTTGATATGAAAAGTGCCAGAAATGGCTTATTTTCTGAATAAACGCTTAGAATTTTTAATTTTCGTGGAGTTTGATCAAGCCGTTGAGTGGGCCGTTAGCATAAAAATCGCATGTCCTACTATCCTATCCTACTTAATATTATGAATGCGAAATTTTATATGTTTGTTACTCGATCACGCCCAAACGACCCAAGGAATTTGGATGAAATTTAAATCATCATCATCATCAGGTCTTTCTAGTCTCCACTGTAGGAGCACGACCCTCTCTGTACTACCAGAGCCATATTTAGCTTGAGTAGTCAGAGGATTTGGCCTACACTCTCCACGCTGGCCAGACGGGTTGGAGAGGTCTCTTGGATGTATATAAGCTTTGTTTAGCTTGTGTTTCCTTAGTCGCCTCTTACGACATCCACGGGATGACTTGGAGTGGTCCTATTCTACTCTGCCGGGAACCACAAGGCTAATTAAATGCGAATAGTTAATTACAGTGCACGGAAAATAAGTTGAACTAAGTGTGAGTAGGACACCGCAATACATTGCCACTGATTAATATAGGTGTGTCTCGCTCACACTTAGTTCAACTTATACGCCGCGTGTTGTACTCTGATTAACACATCGGTGACTTTTTATCCCGATAAATGTTACTGTTTCCGAGGGATCAGCATTAGCGCAAGCAAAACCGCGGGCGTGTTTTCGTGCTGATCTGGGAGAAAAGAAAAAACGTAAAATGTGCCAGCTGCTTCTTTTTCCGCGCAGATCGTAAAAGCCGATCGAGGATATGGGCGTGAGGAATCATGTCAAAAGGCGATGCGGCTAGCAATCCATCACTATTTTGATTCCGTTCTTCACGTACAAGCCCACGATCATGCTAAACGTGACGTTTAGGTTTTATAGACCTGGGTTCTGTCTACCCCGCAAGGGAAAAAGACGTGATAGTATGTATGTAAAACCGCGGGCGATAGCTATGTAGTAATGTAAATCACTCTTTTTTCATACAATGAAAACACCAACATTGCAGCCGTATTGTGAATGGTTAACAAAATGCAGGAATGTGAGCCTTTAGCAACGGGATAAAAACGGAGTTTATGGAATTTCTTGGAAAATATGCTTTGCATTCATGAAAGAAAAGAGAAATAAAGTGCCAAAGGAAAGTATTGGACAAAGGGTTCTGAAATACCCCTATTTTTTGTGGTTTTATTTAGAAATTTTGAGATACGATAGACAATGCGTTTGGTAGCTAGCGAAATTTTTAAATTCACGTTCTCTACATGAAAACAAAATACTTTTGTTTTGTGAACAAGCCTGAAATCGAAAAAAAAATACCAGCTGCCTCTTACATTTTGGATCAATAGGTATTCAACGTAATATGGAAAAGCTCATTCATCATCACCATCATCATCATCAGGTCTTTTTTAAGTCTCCACTGCAGGAGCACTCTCTGATTACCAGAGCCATGTATTAGCCAGAGCAGTCAGCGGATTTAGCCTACACTCTCCGCTGGCCAGACGGGTAGGAAAGGTCTCTTTGATGTTAATACGCTTTGTCAAGCTTGTTTTTCCTAAGTCGCCTTCTACGACATCCACGGGAAGACTTGGACTGGTCCTATTCAACTCTGCCAGGAACCACACGGCGGTAAAAAAGCTCATTATTTTTTCTCAATTTCAAATTTGGTCCCAAAATAAATGTTTTTCGTTTTCATGTTGAAAACGTGAATTTAAATTATTGTTATTTTAATACCCAACACATTATAAAGGAAAGTGGAGAACTTTGGCGGCAGACGATCTCCGAGGCGAGTTATCTACAATGCCAGTTGGATATTTCTTAGACTGTATTGAAGACCTGTCTTCTTCGAAGTATCCTAATCCTAACTAATAATATAAATTCGAAATTGAGTTTATTTTTTTGTTACGCTTTCACGCATCGTCTGAATCAATCATCATGAAATTTTGCATACACATAGGTTAGGGTACTGAGAAGGATATAAGCTTTATATCACGCGGACGAAGCCGCAAGTAACAGCTAGTATAATATAAATATAAAAACAATCCCTGAAACAAGACTCCAGTCTGCGGTCTTTTTAGAGTAAACCAGTGCCCTCCATATTTTCATGTTATTTGCAAAATGTGTACAACAATTACGTAACCGTAATTTTGCCTTTCGTTTAGAAACATAAAATTACCTCAACACATCAGGCCGCCATTTTGTATTTAGGAAACAAAATAAAAAAAGACAGAAGAGAAACTGTATTTTATATACATACGTTACTATTGCAAAAAAGGCAGTGAATTTTAGGACGTTAGTCTCATCGATGGTCGTTGATTATAAATAAACTAGGCATGGTACCCTAAGTATATATTTTTTTTATACCGCGTTCGTTTAATTTATTAATTGTATAGTAATATTCGTATTCATTTTATGGTATACATGTAATAAAACATAAATATGTTTTATTGAGTCACAAATAAAAGTTAACACTTAAGAGATTATTTTGCAAATTTATTTTTATAGTATAATTATATGTATTTCAACAGGAATCGATAGAATAAATACCGTTCTTAGCACTCTTTATCCTCCTTCATAACCTTGAGCTTCTTTTAATGAGGCCTATAGAAAGGTAAGTTTTGGTTATTTTAAGGTTTCCGTATCCCAAGGGAAAAAATGGGATTCTATTCATGAGACTTCGATGTCCGTCTGTCGCTGTCTGTCATCAGGCAGTATATCATTAACCGTGATACCTAGACAGTTGCAATTTTCACAGATGATGTATTTCTATTGCCGCTATAACAACAAATACTAAAAACAGAATAAAAGAAATAATTAAGAGGGGCTCCCAAACGACAAACATAATTTTCTTGCCGTTGTTTACTCAATAGTGTATAGATAATGGTACGGAAGCCTAAGTGCGCGAGTCCGACTCGCACTTGGCCGATTTTATTTTGCTACTTCACATAATATCGTATTCTGTAACATCTTTAATTTAGACTAATAACAAAACATTAGATTTCCACCGCACTGCGAAACGCGTTTTATTATACACTCATTAAATTTAACATTCACAGACATAAACAGCTTGTAGAAATTTCATTTTAGGTGAGTGTTACTTTGGTGTGGGATGTTTGGTTAATTTAGAGCTCCGTGCCGCAGCAGTCAACACGCCGGCCTGTGATACGGATGGTCCCGGATTCGATCTCCGGTCAGATCAAGATGAAAATGATGTTTTTCAGATTGAGCTGGGTCTTGGATGTTTATCTATATATGTATTTGTTATAAAATATAGTATCGTTGATTTAGTATCCCATAACACATGTCTTACTTAAGAACTTACTTTGGGGCTAGCTCAATCTGTATGATTTGTCTATATATATATATATTAAATGCCTAGAATTAATTTACTGGTGAAACGTGTTATATAATTTAAGGGTGTTGTGTATTACCACCAAAATCTTTAAATATGGGGCTTCCATCTTTTAATTCCTAAGGCTTTGTATCTTATAGTCTCCTTTTGTTTTTTCACAATTCTGCCAGATGAATTATCCCATCTTTTTATAAGTCATCATCATGATAGGGCAGGGGAGTATGGGCCTCACACTCGTCGAACGAAGCATAGAAGACGTGGAGAATCAAACGTCGATTTTCTGTGAGAGTGTGGTACTTCCTCGGAGGAGCCGCCTCATTGATGCTACTAGCTAAAGTGAATTTCGCCAGTAGCGTGGCTCTAATCAAAATGACCATCACCATCATCAGGTGCCTTTTAGTCTCCACTGCAGGAGCTCGCGACCCTCTTTGTACTACCAGAGCCATATTTTAGCCAGAGCAGTCAGAGAATTTGGCTTACCCTCTCCACGCTGGCAGACGGTATGGAAAGGTCTAGATGTTTACAAGCTTTGTTTAGGTTGTGTTTCCTAAGTCGTCTTCTATGACATCCACGGGAAGACTTGGAGTGGTCCTATTCTACTCTGCCGAGAACCACACGGCAAATGAATATAATGTAAAACAAATAAAATTACAGCATTGGAACACATTTAAATGCGGACACCCGCCGGCATCTAATAAACGTCTAAAGGCTGTTTCTCAGATGTTTGTGTGTACTCGGAAAACAGATGCTACCGTTACGGTCGTATTTATTGTTTACGTTAAAAGGTTTTCCAAAAATTTCAGTTTCAGTACACGTCTTTATTATTAACTAGCAATTTTCTTGCGACTTTGTCCGCGTAAATTATAGTCTTTGTCACTCGCATATAAATGAGCTTTCTAAAAGTGAAAGAATTTTTAAAATCGGTCTCGTAGTTTCGCAGCCTATACAACGCAAACAGACATATCTTTCCTCTTTGTAATATTAGTATAAATTAGCATATTTCTTACTAGAGCTTTGTTCTACTTTGGCCGCGATAGACTACTTTTATATTTTCTACTGAGAAAATGTTTGATTCACAATCAAATTAAATCCTCTTTGCCAAATATCATTTTAATCGGCTTAGCTATATATGCGTGAAACAGTACAGTATCATTAGGTTGGTAGTTTTATTGAAAGACGCGGCGTGACTCTTCCTATGACCTTCATAGCAACTTGTAAGTCGCTACGAGCGCTGCTACGATACGGATATTTACACACGGCGTAGCTCTTGCTACGACATTACAGAGCCACTTGTAATCTCTTCAAGTGCTGCTACGATACAGACACTCATAATAATTACAGTACCCATTGGATTGGGTTGGGTGGGAGCTTTGCTGTAAGAAGCGGCGTAGCTCTTGCTACGAAATTTTGTAGCCACTCGTAAGTTGCTCTGCTACGGATGGATATGCACTGCAGCACTGCACAGTGCACAAGCGGCGTAGCGTAGCTCTTGCTACAACATTTCGTAGCAACTTTAATCACTACAAGTGCTGCTACACTTAGGATTACTGGAACAAGCTTCATGGATATTAAACAATTAGTAGGCTCAATTAACTTTAACATATTCGTATTATTATAAATTTGGTATCTTAATGTTCTCAGCTACAAGCCCACCAACATGCTAAACGTGGCTTTTTGGTTTTATGACCATGGGATCTGTCTACCCCGTCAGGGATAAAAATGTGATACCATGAATGTATGTATATCAAAACAATATTTGTCTTTAGTCTCTACTAGCTGATGCACGTGACTTCGTCCGCGTGGACTTTATGACTCCGGCATATTAATATACCTTAATACGAACTAAACATGCATAATAGAATACTTGTAGCAGTGTTATTTAATAAAATTGTATGGAATGTCATTGGCTGTTGCTAAATACTGGAGGGATTAAATATATACTTCTTTTAGACTTTTTGAGCCACCAACACGATTAGAAGAAGACTAATATAGCTAGATCCAAGTGAATTTGCGCTACTTCACCAAACTCTGAAATATGAGCAGAGTGCCCTCAACCTATCGCACATCTCCAAAGGGCCTTCAGGAGGGACAGACCTCGGCTTTAAGTGTTGCCTGCGTGTTCAAGGCTTGGAGAGACAGCAAACTCTCATGTTTTGCCGTATGGTCTGAAAACTACGTTGCCAATAGGGGGACCGCTGGGCGGTCACCTGTAAATAATCTTAGCTTATTAATTTAAATGCGCTAATCGTACTATGCACTCTATCCCAGTGGAGAGTGTAACTCTCTAAAATTGTCGATATAAAATTTGACATGGTAATGTATTAAATGTTCTAAATCTTCCATTTCTTTACCTCTACAAGAAATACTAATCAGGCTGAACAACTTTTGCTACAGCGTCATTTTTATATTTCCTATAGTTTATATGGACCATTATGATTCTGCGTCAGGTGTTCCAAATATTCAAATTAAATACTTCAACAAAAAATGCTCATCAGGTTGAATAACTTTTGCTAAGGCGTCATTTATATATTAAAGTTTACCTGGACCATTAAGGTTCCGCAAGAGGTGTTCCAAATCTCAGATATTTTATACTTCAACAAAAATGTTCATTAGGCTTAACAACTTTTGCTAAGGCTCCACTTTTATATTTCTTATAGTTCAGCTGGACCATTACAATGCTGCATCAGGCGTTCCATTTTTCAAAACTATTTCTACTCTATATGTTGCCCCGGTTTAATAGCTATATAGCAACAGTTTCATTCAAATCCGTCCAATATTTCCGGAGATAAACGTGATCATACATGCAGACAGACAGACAGACCGACAAGAAATTAAAAAAAAAATTTTTTGCTTTTATTTTTCTTTTTAAGCGTTCCTCTATCCATTTTAGTCAAAAATACAAAATGTACAGACAAAATATTTTTACTGTTTTATTATATGTATAGATTACATATACATAAATAAACATAAAGCAGTCGGTCGTTGGATACTAGAAATAGTATAAATAGATTTTCTTAGTATTTTGCATAAAGATCAAAGCTTCCTCTTTATAATATTACTTTAAATAAATTTATACTAAGTGGAAGGGACATACTCGTAATAAATCGAACCACGGGCTATAATAGATCACTTTAGTATAGTGAAATTAAAATAACAGTCTAAAAACAACCAAAAAAAATTCAACGTTCCCATACAAATCGTACTGCGGCTGCACACTTTTGTATGGAAATGCCGAAATTTAGTTTTGATTTCTGGCTGTTATTTTAATTTCATTTGATTCGTCTTATATTCGGTAATTATCAAATTTGTTTTCATATTACCGTATACAATGAATACAAATATTTTGATATTCAAAATATGGGTAAAATTTATTTTACAACTTTCATAAAGTTAAAATAAGAAGAAAAACAGCTGCCATATTCTACGTATTTTCTTCGCTCCCATTAACATGTTTCAGGCTAGGGGAAAAGGCTTTCATTTTATGCGCATAATATTTGCCTATTGACATCCAACCTTTGGAGCCATCCAAAAATCAAATATCAACCTATACAGTCACCCACATCAACTACACAATCGTTAACGATGTTTGCATTCAAACGTATCCCTTGTCAAAACTTGCGTTGACGTGTGTACAGGGCCCTTCTGTTGATATCAACTATTCTAATATGATATCAAATAAGTTGCGTATAGGGTAGGTTTTTGAATGTAGGACTGATAGTTATCCGAATAGTATTAGTGCAGAAAATTAATTAGTGACGTAAGATGAATGGGGATCGGATGTTGTAAGCGATAGCTTAATGTATCACCTGATTTTATAATTGGATGGATAATATTTTAACCCATAACCCCGATAAGAAAGTTGAAGTCTTTTAGGGATAAGGGGTGAAAAATAATATATTTGTTGTGATAAATTTGTTCTACGCTTTCGTCACTTTTAAGTTAGACAGATGGTGCAAGGTCGATTGACCGCGTGTCACCTACACGAAATGATGATGAGTTAGACAGAATTTGAGGCCATTTGACTGTACATAATATTAAAATTTAGTTAAAACGTAGGCTTAAATCAATAATTAATATTCCCTTGGATGGCTTGTAAAAAAGCATGACCGAATGATAATAGGCCAAGTTTAAGATGGGTGCGCACAAACTTAGGGTTCCGTATCACAGTACAAAAATATTTGACTGAAAACTTAAAAAATACACGTTTATCGTATCGAGTTATGATGTAGATTAAACTCCTTTTTTTGTGAGGTTAATCAAACTTTTATTGGTTTTACATCTATGCTGTGATATTTTTTGATGAATTAGTAGCATTTCTGATAGGTAAAATTGACGAACAGAACGCCAAGTCAAACGCAACCGTCTGGGTGTCTCGTGGTAAAATTGACGAAATAAACATCAAAATATGTAATCAAGTTTCTTATATAATATAAAAATGAATCGCTGACTGTGTTGCTTAGCGCAAATCTCAAAGGTAGCAGAACCGATTTCGCTAATTATTTTTTAGAATATTTTAGCTGCTTCTTGCGGAGAGAAAAATGTATATGTACCACAGGGAAAACCGAGGCGAACTGCTAATTCGTAATATTTTTTTACTGAATTTATTTCAATTTGTAATTCGTTTTTTAAAGCGTTAAAAGATTTGAAGTGCAAATTCAACAGACTACCTATTGTGAAAAGATACAGCCCTGTGACAGACAAACGGACGGACAAACGAAGATTTTTCCTCAATACCTGTAAATACTCTAAAAGAAGAAAAGAGATTCAGAATCGAAGAAAAGCAAGAAGAATCTCTTTTTCTTTGCTTCTCTCTCAATCGCTCTGACTAGCATGGAGTTTTCTAAAAATTTATCTAAATACTAAATATTGATCTTTTTCTTTTCTTGTATCTCTTGCTAGTATATATTATTCCAGAAATATATACTAAATATTAGTATTTAAACTTACTCGTATGCAATCTTAACATTCCCTAATCGCAAGATTTTACGATTTTATTCTCAAAACGTAAGACTAACGTACACAGCAAGAGTTTCATTAATATGTATGCTTCCCGGATTATCCCGCGAAATCCTTCCCTGCTTGTCTTTGAAACATTGTATCCCGTTTATCATTTAAATATCGATTGGGTTATTACTGGTTTTACAAAAATAAATGTGTTATTTGTAGGATCCACTATTTTATTCTATTTTCGCTTTCTCGTTTTTGCTCTAATCTATATTTGCCTCCAAGATAGATGATGGTCAAGAGTAAACTTATTTCATATTAAAAATATACAGTCGCACTCTTGGAGTGCCAATAGAAGTTGAACAATTACGTGCGTATTTTTTGAATTGTCAGAAAAATTATATTGTACCGGAATACTATTAATTATATTCAGAGAAGACGTGTTGGTTTTTTGGTAACGATGTCGCGAGTTCAATGGTCTCTCCCATCTCAAAAATGCCGAACGCGCCTAAAGAAGTTTTCACTTTAAAAAGTTTTCATCATCCGAGTGTATTATCAGTTGCGTTGCGTCATCAGCGGTAACGCTTCAGATCTCGAGGTCCGCTACAATACCTAGGTGATTTGGTTTTGTAATTCTAGGGTAAGTCTACATATCGACTCGTTTATACTTATGCAAAATATTTTCTCAAGTAACTGAATTGCAAAAAAAAAATTTTTGAACTACATTTCTTATACCATAAACCATAATTTGACAAGAAAACCGGTTGTTAAATCAAAGAGCATATAATCACTACGTTTTAAGAGACGGGACTTTCATACTAGCCAATGAATCATCTAGATTTTGGTCAATTTACAAAGTGGACTAATACAAACTTTCACAACACTAATGTCACAAGCAAGTCTGGCAACCGAACAGTCTAACCAATTTTAGAGCTTGCCTACTACGTTAGTTTATCGATATCGATACAATGTGGTAGGTGGCGCATGGTTGCCCTTCAGATTCTTTGATGTACTAAACTTCTATAAATTAAACGAGTCCTCATTGTCAATACAAATCATTTATTTTGGACACAATCTACCATTGTTATGTATTACACACAATAACATTCTTGATAATGTATGGTGTTATAGAATGTTATCGTTGTTACAAATTGTTTTATGACGTTATATAACTGCTGTGTGGGAGCACCATTACAAAACAACGTTTAGAAAAATAAGTCTATTTGGATAATATATAGATTTTCAAATCATCGATTTTAATAAAATAGGATTGATTGTGTGGGAAATATCAACCCTCCAAATAGAAAAAGATTTTTGAAGTCGATGTTTTTCTCATTGTTTCCCATCACCAATGCCTGTTGTTGGCTCACGAAGTCTGCAAAAAATATAAATAAAAGTTTGATTCATTATTTCAATACTCACACATTCAGGTAATATTATGTCTACACAGAAATAGCAGCTGTTTTGACCTAAAAAGTTAACATAACTGAAGGAAATCAAGAGAAATGACGGATTTAAAAATTTGATTATAACTTTATAAAAATATACTTTTAACGAGATTAGTGACATATGTATGATACAAAGAACTAAGGGAGAAAAAGAGAAAGGACCTACGTGGTAGGCCGTCTAAATATATTTTTATATTTTATGGTTGAACTAGCTGTTGCCCGCGGCTTCGCCCGCGTGAAATATAGCCTATGTCCTTCTCAGTACCCTTACCTATGTGTATGCAAAATTTCATGATGATCGGTTCAGTAGATGGGGCGTGAAAGCGTAACAAACAAACAAACAAACTCACTTTTGCATTTATAATATTAGTTAGGATGACACACACATATGTACATAACATATATGTTAAGTATGTGAATCATGAAAACATAACTTACCATCATTTTTTGGTATCTCATTGATAGTTATTTTGCACATAAGTACATAATATTATGTTTATCAGACGTAACTAGTTACTTGGTCTAGCGACTACTTCTACCTGTAGGTATAGAATAATTACTTGCATGTAAGTGATAAGGAAAGAGCAACATTTCATCAGGGAGAAGAAAAGCTTTTGAATGTTTCGAGTGGACAGCATAGGGCTTGAGGTGACCTATATCCGTAAGTGCTCTCCGGAATGTATATAGTTTCTCTATTGGAACATATATCAAATTTTCTTTGCCCACAAACATCGCCCACTGGCCTACACCTGAAAATTATTTACATATTTTAACTTTAATAACAAAACCTAAAACAGCAATAAATGAAATAAATTTAGCAACTAGATTTTTGTATTGATTGGTAGTTACGTATCGACAAGGTATCGAATGTCGAAGTGCACATCACTAGTTGAACAATGTAAAATTAAAATATTTATCAAAATCTTTATTTTCACTATGTTATTGTAATAATGGCATGGTGTAAAATATGTAAAAAGATAATATAAATGCTTACCGCGCCTCATATAATGGAAATTTTGCTATAAACATCTTCTCTTCAGCCTCTTATTGTTAGTCACTCCACTGGTACGAATACCACATATTTAACAAGTAATACAAGATACTTGAGGCGGAATTTTCATAAAACTAATAAGTTTACCAAAAACACAGTGTAATTGTTGTACTTTTCACTAATATTCATAATTAAACTAGTAAAAATAAAATTTGCAAAGTTAACTTCAAGAACTTCAAAATGGCGGGAGTTTTTACAGCAGTGACAGAACAACTGGGGTCCTATTTTTGAACGCATGACACTCGTCTTCGAATGATTTCTCAGTCAAATACGAGTGTCACACGTTCAAAAATAGTACCCCTGACTGAATGAAAGAAAGAGAAATGTAGTGAAAGACAGAGATAGCAATATGGCTGCCATCATTGCTACAGCAAACGCCATACATTTTTTGGTTCCTTTGAGCTGCGTGGGCCTGGTTAAATTAGCAACTGCCGTTTGACCTCCGTAACCTAAAAGGTACACCAAAGCCAATCTTAGAATAAGGATATTTAAGCCTGCAACATACTAACCAGTAACAACACTGTAATATACTAGTCATACTGGCTATAAAATATATATATACCTTCCTTCATGGTTCATCATCAGGTCTGTTTTAGTCTCCACTGCAGGAGCATAACCCTCTCTGTTCTACCAGAGCCATATAGCCAGAGCAGTCAGAGGATTTACATTTAACATTACTTAAGCGCCATATTTGAAAAAGTTAAAAGAAAACAATTATAGTCTTCCGCAAATACAGTGTGTAAATGGACCATTGACATACCGGTAAAGGGGTTCACTCAGCCTCTTAATATAAAAAGTTGTTCTAAGGGATCAAAGCTAGAAACAAACAAAAATTTGGCATTTTTATACAAGAGTGTTCAGCTGGACTAATTGCTCTGGCAATTACTATAGAAAAGGCAAAAAACAATCGAGTTCCCAGCATTGATCTCATAGGAAAAGTTGTTCATATTGACGGTCTGAGACACCCGCTTCAGGGAATGTCTAGGGTTTATTTACACGCTATATATAATAGACAATATTCGCAAACGTATGATCCCACCCACCAGCTCTATTAAACAGTTCCACGATAGAACCAGAAACTTTGTCTTTATACTCTCTAGACACCGTCATGCCTTTGTTTCAATGGTTAAACCAGGCCCATTTTTCAATGCTATTATAAAAATAAAATAAATAAACATATACGGACAAATCACACACATATGAGCTAGCCCCAAAGTAAGTTCGACACTTGTGTTATGGGATACTAACTCAACGATAGTATATTTTCTAACAAATACATATATAGATAAACATCAAAGACCCAGGTCAATCTGAAAAAGATCATTTTTCATCTTGACCTGACCGGGGATCGAACCCGGGACCATCCGTGTCACAGGCCAGCGTGTTGACCGCTGCGCAACGGAACTCGTATGCCTAACGGCTTTGTGTTATCACACGCGTCCTGTCAATTTATGCCCTCAAAATCCGTCAAATTGGTAGCTGTGTACACACACAGCTACCAATTTGACGGATTAATAGAGTTTATCTAGGCTTTATATAATCTAAGGACAGAAACAAATGTAAGATTAAGTGGAAAACAGCAGTGGTTGTGGTTGGCCAGAGCCTATTTCTGTGAGAAACTGTCGGCAGTGTCAACTGGTAGCAGATGACGGCTAGTAACATTTCCTTGACAACCGCGGCGAGCGGCAGGGATGACGTTGTCGACGTCATATAGAGTTGATATCACCTCTAATATTAGTTTAGTCAAAAAACTGTCACGGCAGTGTCAACTGATAATTAATGACTAGAACTGAATAATAATAGTCAAGAAACTCTTTTAACTCAAGAAAATCTTGCGTTCCCCGCTCTGGGTCGTTTCTGGTGCAAACGATGGCCGTGGCTATCCAGCGCGGTATTGCAGCAAATGTTTTGGGCTCCATTATATCGGAGACAAATGGGTTATATAAATTGCGCATGTTTTTTTTTACTTTTTAATGACTTGTTTTTATATATAGTACAACTGTAGTTTGATGTATAATTGTAAAGGTTGAATACTTGCATTGGTTTTATTAGAAAATCTTTTAGCTGGACCACGCAGTATCTAATAATTTATTTTTGAATGCAGAACATCATCATCAGTCTTTTTTTAGTCTCCACTGCAGGAGCACGACCCTCTCTGTACTACCAGAGCCATATATTAGCCAGAGGATCATAGGATTTGGCCTACACTCTCCACGCTGGCCAGATGGGTTGGAGATGTCTCTTTAATGTTTATAAGCTTTGTTTAGCTTGTGTTCCCTAAGTCGCCTTCTACGACATCCACGGGAAGATTTGAAGTTGTCCTATTCTACTCTTCCGGGAACCACACGGCGATGCCGGGAACCACACGACGAATGCAGAACATTTGTTGCTAACGGATGTTTAGTAACAACAATCCCTTCAAATGCTTGGCATAATATACCTACGTCTCGGAATCCCGGGATTTAATACCACTTCTTGTACGTGGTACAAATAACAGCTTTCATGGGCAGAAAGCGGAGCATAATAAGGTAGGCACTTTCAATGTCACTCTCAAAATTGTGTTACATAAAAACATTAACTATGAACACACTGAGACAGCTCTAGAGAGTTCCGCCCACCGCCTTCGAGTAGGGGTTGAGGGCGAGTGTATAAGGGCGGCCGCGGCGTTTCTGCGTTCACTCGCGCTACCACTCGCCACCCGATCAGTCGGGGCGGCGTTACGGCTCCCAACAACATTACGACCGCGCGCGTACGTATTACAATTTAATAAAATATGGTTCCAAATTTAAAAGTTTGAAGTTGGTATTGGAGTGTGTGTGTAGTTTGGTGAGTCTACGGTTGTCGGTGATTGGTAATGTAGACTTTTTCGTTGATTCTCTTTAGTTTATTTTCATCTCACCTACCCTTAAACGGTGTCATTAAATGCAAGCAAAGTGGGCTGGATGGTCGCTATTACGACCGCGGGCTATAAGATTTCATACAAATTCCATAAAGCCCGAGAGCGCATAAAGTATTTTTTTAAATTTAATAGGGCACTATACCGTGCACAAGCGTCAAATCTTCTACATCCAAAAAGTTTTCTAGTCGCATATTCAAATTTGGAATTGCCAGTGAACCCGATCAAAAAAAACATTTGAACTATTCTGCGAGATTTTTGTCATTAATTCAAATTTGGAATTGTTAATGGCCGTGCGTGGCTGGCTGTTTGTAGTCATCGATCTTTGACTTCCACTTTATGGATAAAACATTTTCGTTATCTGTGCATTTTCTGTTCACTGTTTGCCGCTATTTATTTTTAGGCATAATATTTATAAGTAATTGTAATTTTCATTAATTTGCATGAAATACATTCCCTATGATAAATGAATACATGGTCAATAATGTTTATACAGATAATATGTATAATCAGCCACCTTGCAGACGCATAAATATTAATTTTCAAGGTAAACTATATAGAATATTCATACTATACAATTTCAACCAATATAATATAAAAAATATTTTTTTTTACTCTACTATTTACTCGGTGAGATGAAAAACATTGTGTGTATCACGGCCGGTATTAGACATTACAAACTCGGACTACTAAAAGCACTCGGCTTCGCCTCGTGCTTGTTAGTAGTCGCTCGTTTGACGTAATGTCTTCTATCCCGCCCTTGCTACACAATGTACTATTGTTTACTAACTGGCCAGTTTTATGGCTCCTTGTTTGTTTTTATTATTAAGGACTTATTGGTCAATATGATGTATTTTCGCATCTGTCAGAATAATGAATATCTTTTTGTTACATGACAATTTAATCACGAAAGAGTATATTAAATTTAAGATGGATATTATCAAAGCACTCTATATTATTACTCAGTTTGGTTTTACGATGCGTGGATATAAGAATGTCCTCAGGCATTTTCGGAGATAAGGGCCACGCGTATATATTCTGGGCAAATATTTATTTCGATCTAAATCGATCCTCTTAGGCGAGGCCGCCTAATAGGTATCAATACATATTGAATTTCGTCGGAAAATTGTAATATGTAGGTTTATTTAAGGGTGTATTAGGGTGTATTGGTTATGTTCTTGAAATAGTTTTTCGTTTTTACCGGTTTTACTGCTTTTATTCAGATTATACCTAGTCTAATGCAGAAAATAAATTAGGTGGTAAGTTAAAAAGTATATGAGTACTTATTACGATGATGGTGACAAAAGGCTGTCAGCATTGCTAAGTTAATTGGCAATAATGACCCGCTGACATGGATAGGTACCTTGCCTTTGGCCACCGATTATCATGAATTATATTTTTTCACGAGCGAATGAATATTCACGTGTGAACTTTTTTTGCATCTGTAATTTTCATCGAAATACTATAATTTTGGTATTAATTTTCTTCAACTCAATATTCAAAGATTTTTATTCAAAATTGGATAAATGTATCTCTTGTTTGTTTGTTTGTAAACACTTTATTGCACATACACACAAAAACAATATACGATAAAAAAGAGAACTTAAAACTAAAACTAACTTATTCTCTTTTTGAACGTCATCATCAACTTAATTTTTTTTTGACCTTATAGGTTGTTCCTATAAAAAATTACGCACTTGCTCGTACCAATTCCCAGAATGATACATCTATGCTCTCATCTGATCATTTTCCTGAATGCATCCTCAACTGCCAGAGCGTCGCGTAGTTTTTTCCCTCGTACATGATTGTCGAAAGGGCCCGAGGTTTTCCCTACGTGCTATGACTTGGGGTCCTTCAAAAGGCGTGTTTACGGGTATTTTAAGAGTCGGCAACGCATCAGCACCTCCTCTGGTGTTGCAGATGTCCATGGGCGACGGTGACCACTTTCCATCAGGTGGTTCGACTGCTTGTTAGCCGTCAAACATACATAAAAAAAACCGCCGTGTGGTTCCAGGCAGAGCAGTATAGGACCACTCCAAGTCTTCCCGTGGATGTCGTAGAAGGCGACTTCGGAAACTGTGATACTAAAACGCTAAACAAAGCTTATAAACATCAAAGAAACCAGTCTGGTCAGCGTGGAGAAAGAAGGCCAAATCCTCAGACTGATCTGGCTAATAAATATATGGCTTTGGTAGAACAGAAAGGGTCGTGCTCCTGCAGTGGAGACTAAAATAGAGCTGATGTTGATGATACAAGAAAAGGAACTTCAGAGCCCGGATTTTACTTTCCAGCTTTTTCTTCGCCCCCTCCCTCGGACTTTGGTATTCTTGTTTATGAGATCTTTATGGAGATATCTGCAACTAAAACGAATAAACTCTGAAACAGATTAAATCACAAGTTGATACATACATACTGGTCCGTTTTTTCCCTTGCGTGGCAGACAGACCCTAAATTTAAAGGACCTGAAGGAGGTGTCTAGCATGTTGGTGGTGTCAAGGTAGGAAACGTTATCAAAATAGTGATGGTTGCCAGCTGCATCGCTGGTTGACATGATTTTTATGATTTTCACCCATTTTCTCCATCGGTTTTTCTTTTCTCCCAGTCCAGCATGGGAGCTTCCTAAGTTCATAAGGCTATAATAGTTCTTCTTCTTTACACGACTGCCCAAAAAAGGAGTGTCATGTTTTAAGAGGTCATACATGTTTGTCAGTCCTTTGTTGCTCCATAACTCCTTAGGAGTCCCACGTAAAGCCGCAATCCCATACAAACGTAGTTTCGTTTTAGTTTTACAACAGTTAAGCCAATCTCAACCATATTTCGTACATACGACCGGATAAGGCATATTGATGTTTATAATCAGATTTCAATTTTAAAAACAATACCTATACAAAATTACAGCTAGTACAAGTTTTCGATACGAAACTTTGGCTTAACTGTTGTAAAACTAAAACCAAACTACGTTTACGTAATAAAGTAATATTTATTGACAAATCACCCAGATTGAGCTAGCCCCAAAATAAGTTCAAGACTTGTGTCAAATGTTGTGACTAACTCAACAATACTATATTAACAATCTTAACAAGACCCAGGTTAATCTGAAAATGTTCATTTTCCATCTTGACCTGCCCAGGGATCGAATCTTTAAACCCGGTTTAATGGCTCACTAAACAGATTTCGATGTATGGAGTATCCTTGGTATCCTTATATAGTATCGAGTAAAACCAATAAAAAAATTAAGGCTATTTTTTCTGCAAGGCAGACGCGTCCTTCAATTTATTTAATGGAAAATATAGGAAGCAGTCAGTAAAAACAAAATCTTATTAAATTTTGAACTGTCCCCTTTAATAAATGAAAGGAAAATATTTTTTAAAGGGTCCGTGCTCTTGATCGTGGAATAATTTATATTCTTAAGACTTTTTATGGATCGTCCCTTTTTTATGGACGGTACAAATAAAATAATATATAGCAGTCTTTATAACTTTCTGTCGCCTTAAGTATTTTGTCGAATGCAATCGGCAACAGGTTCATATGACTAAGAGTTTAAATATTATCAATAGTTTTCCCAACGCTCGCCCAATAATGACGTGACGTGTTTAGGCAAAATCGTAATACCTTGTATTTATCATCATCACGAGGAGCCACGTCCAGTGGGTGTGAGCTCTATGAGCGCTTACGTATGTTAAGCAACCCCTGGTGCAGTCCCTACTTGGATGGGTGACCGCAAGTGGCATAAAAATATCTCGAGCTCCTCCGTGCTTCGGAAGGCATGTTAAGCCGTTGGTCCCGGCTGTCATCGTTGAAGGCAGTCGTTAAGCTATGTCAGATGCCTCAAGGCAGCTTGAAAAATCTGACACCAGTGTTGGCCACTTTCACATACGAAAAAAAATCATCATTATCATCAGGTGATTATTTTTTCAAAATTGGTTCGGCAATTTTTTTACTTTACCCAAAAACACACAATCAAATCATCCATCTGTTTAATCTATACTTATAATGTAAAGAGGAAAGAATTGATTGTTTGTAAGTTTGCATTGAAAAGGCTCCGGAACTACTGGGGCTATTTTTGATATATAATCATCTACAGAAAGCTGGTATAACTGCAAGTGACATAGGCTATTTACCCAGAAAAGTCGCAGGGAAATTGCTACTAATAAATATAAAAGTATTCAGCCATAACGAGATAATCCATACCACCCAAAAGCTACTTATAATCCCTATCGGAGATATTATTGCACGTAGTCTGTTTGTTGTTAGGGCGGCGGCTGACCTTGGGCGGGCGTTAGTGATAAAGTTGATCACGTGAACAAATTGATCACGTACACAGTTTTTTCGCGTACAATTTGCTCGTTGCTTAAACGGTTATTACCCTCGGGAAATTCTCTGAGGTAATTAAATGTTCCATTGAAATTTACTTCGACAAAACAATACTTATTCATTTTCTTATTGTGAAAAAGCTACTAAAAAGAAAGCTACTTTATTATCCACTAGCTGTTAACCGCAACTTCGCCCGCGTGATATATAGCCTGTCCTTCTCAGTGCCCTAACCTATGTGTATGCAATGATGATCGGTTCAGTAGATACGGCGTGAAAGCTTAACAAACAAACAAATAAACAATCAAACTCACTTTCGCATTTATAATATTAGTTAGGATATCACAGATATAATAATAATTGCACATAGGCCGTTTGTTGTTAGGGCGGCATCTGACCTTAGGCGGGCTTTCGTGATAAAATTGATCACGTACATAGTTTTTTTCACGTACAATTCGCTCGTTGCTTGAACGGTTCCTTCCCTCGGGAAATACTCTGAGGTAATTAAATGTTCCATTGAAATTAAATTCGACTAAAGAGCACTTATTCATTTTTATTATTGTTTGACTGCCTAAGTCTTCATAGTTTGTCATAATAATAGATACTTCTATAGATAAACATCCAAGACCCAGATCAATCTGAAAAAGATAATTCTCCATCTTGAGCTGACCGGGGATTGAACCCGGGACCATCAGTGTCGCAGGCAGGCATGTTAACCGCTGAGCCACGGAGCTTGTCACTCGGAATTGTACATAGCCTCGGGCGGGCGTTAGTGATAGAATTGATCACATACATAGTTTTTTTCACGTACAATTCGCTCGTTGCTTGAACGGTTCCTTCCCTCGGGAAATTCTCTGAGGTAATTAAATGTTCCATTGAAATTAAATTCGACTAAAGAGCACTTATTCATTTTTATTACTGTTTGACTGCCTAAGTCTTCATAGTTTGTCATAATAATAGATACTTCTATAGATAAACATCCAAGACCCAGATCAATCTGAAAATGATGATTCTCCATCTTGACCTGACTGGGGATTGAACCCGGGACTTTCAGTGTCGCAGGCAGGCATGTTAACCACTGAGCCACGGAGCTTGTCACTCGGAATTGTACATAGCCTCGGGCGGGCGTTAGTGATAAGGTTGATCACATACATAGTTTTTTTCACGTACAATTCGCTCGTTGCTTGACAGTTACTTCCCTCGAGAAATTCTCTGAGGTAATTAAATGTTCCATTGAAATTAAATTCGACTAAAGAGCTCTTATTCATTTTTATTATTGTGTGACTGCCTAAGTCTTCACAGTTTTTCATAATAATAGATACTTATATAGATAAACATCCAAGACCCAGGTCAATCTGAAAAAGATAATTCTCCATCTTGACCTGACCGGGGATTCATCCCGGGACCATCAGTTTCACAGGCAGGCATGTTAACCGCTGAGCCACGGAGCTTGTCACTCGGAATTGTACATAGCCTCGGGCAGGCGTTAGTGATAAAATTGATTACGTACACAGTTTTTCGCGCACATTTTGCTCGTTGCTTAAACGGTTATTTCCCTCGAGAAATTTATTAAGGTAATTAAATGTTCCATTGAAATTAAATTCGATGAAAGAGCAATTATTCATTTTATTATTGTATGGGTTCATAAGTCTACATAGTTTGTCATCTTAATGTAAATTTGATTGCAGTGAGTTGGTAAAGATCAAAAAGTACTCAAGTTTGGGTTGGACTCACGCATGAAGGGTTCCGTAGATAAGCATAGATTATCCCATAGAATATCCCATACTAATTGCACGGGCGGCTGAACAGTAAGCACTTTAGTATGAAAGTGTCGAAAATATTTTTGAGTTCCCAGCATAGATCCCATAGGTAAAGTTGTTCATATTGACGGGCTGAGTCATTTTTCTTTTTAGAGGATTAACTTACATGCTGTAGATATTGATTAACTATTAAATTAGTCTATTACGAAGTATCTGCTTCTTATTTAAGAGCTTTGTACTCGTAGCTCTTGTCGGTGGAGTATACGCCAAACTTCTCTATCCTCTGCTTTAGCCTTTAGTTCTTGATACAACATTACGAAGTATATATGTTTAATGTTTTCTTATGTTTTGCGATTGTTACACATTTAAATATATATTTATGTAAAATATTACAGCGCATACCCCGTCTGCTTACTCTCTTTAGTCCTCTCCATCACTGATGTTCTGTTAGAAATTGCTTTTAGCAATAAGACTGACCATTGTATATTGTCTAATTTAACTTTATTTTAAACTTTTTTAGGTGTAAAATATACATACATACTATCACGTCTTTTTCCCTTGCGGGGTAGACAGAGCCCAAGTCTGTAAAACCTTAAGGCCACGTTTAACACGTTGGTGGGCTTGTTGGTGAGAACGGAATCAAGTAGTGATGGGTTGCTAGCCGCATCGCCTATTGACATAATTCCTGTCGCCCATTCCCTTGATCGATTTTCACGATCTACGCGGGAAGAGAAGCAGCTGGTATATTCCACGTTTTTTTCTTTTTTTACAGAACAACATGGAAGATAAAGTCTTAGTAACTTAAACGAGGAATGACAGGTTAAAATATAAATCCCTAAGAAAGATAAAGCATTAATCCTAAATTCGTAGCTTACAACGAAAATCGTTTTATTTGCAAACACTAATTTGTAGTCAGAAGTGGAAGGGTCCAATTCAATTTAGACATCTGATTATTTGTGTGAATTTAGTTGTGGTAGAGCCTCGCTACCGGCGAAAATCACTTTTGCTAGTAGCATGAATGGGCTGGCTCGTCCGGGGAAGTACCACACTCTCACAGAAAATCGACGTTTGAGTAGTAGCTTTATCGCTACTATGCTTCGTTCGGTGAGTGAGAGAGCCGGAGGCCCAGCTCCCTCTCCCCTCTGGGGAGCCCGCTCTGCCCGCGCTGCGCGGCTCGAAACGATGACCGGTGGAGGGGATGATGGTCTTCGTAACAGACCGAAACTAGTCGGCAGATCCGACGTAATAAAACGTGAGTAAAGCCGTGTTTTCATAATGAAAATCGTTTTATTTGCATACACCAATTTGTAGTCAGGAGTGGAAGGATCCTATTCAATTGAGACATCTGATTAAATTGACGGACACCTTATTCGGTCCGGATTCTTGAAATTAGCATCTCAGTTTAATCTTTTTATTAATATTTATTTTTAGATTTGTGGCCGGCATTTTAATTTTTTTTAAATTATGCTTTGGAAATAACATTTATATATTACTGATAAAATAAATTTGTTTCTTTCTCCGACATGCTTTATACAACATGTTTTTAAGGTAATGTATTGTTTTATAACATCACTGCTTCTTTTCCAAAACAAATTTCTATTTATAACAAGATATATAAATACTTAAGAAAGATAAAGCATTAATCCTAAATTCGTAGCTTAAACGAAAATCGGTTTATTTGCGTCACCAATTTGTAGTCAGAAGTGGAAGGGTCCAATTCAATTTAGACATCTGATTAACTGATTAAATTGACGGACGTCTTATTCGGTCCGGACTCTTGAAATTAGCACTCATCTTAATTTTCTTTATTAAGTCGAAGGCAAAGATATTTATTGAAGAACAGCAATATTTATTGTAGAACAGCAATTATTTTAAAATTTAGGGACGCGCGGCGGTCGAAAAACTTTGGTAATAACGATTTATTTATTATTATGAAAATTAAATAGTTACTTTAAACATATTATTTGTGGTAGAGCCACGCTACCGGCAAAATTCACTTTTGCTAGTAGCATGATTGATCTTTTTTCTGTGATTTAATATTGATGAAGTTCTTTTTTTAAGATAGTAGACTCTACATCTGCCGTAAAATTCTGTATCGTCATCATTATCAGGTCTTTTTTTAGTCTCCACTGCAGGAGCCGACCCTCTCTGAACTACCAGAGCCATATATTAGCCAGAGCAGTCAGAGGATATGGCCTATACTCTTCACGCTGCTGCACGCAAATTCTGTAATATTCTTTAAATTATTTCAATTGTAAGTTGAGAAATTTCATACATTTCTGTGTGAGGTACATATGTATATTTAAATTCATAATTCTTAGTAATTTGATCTGGCTCATATATGCGTCTTGGGTGTCTGTAAGTGATGTGACTAATTGAATATATAAATAAGTTATATACACCTAACGGCCCGACCACACCCCATTACAACATATGAAATCTATAAATAAAACTGTATGGAATGTATACAAACCGCATAGGTACGATATTTTGCCATTAAGCTATAATGTAACACGTATATTGTAATAATAATACTGTATTTCTAGACACGGCACGCATAGTCAGGAGGTTCCTCTCCCTGCAGCCTTAACCGCCGGTAGCTTGAGTCTTACTTCGCTGCTGGTGGCTCACTAGGATACGTTTTTATAAAAATTGTATTTAATTTTTTATTTACTTTTTATATAGTTTTTATAATTCCTATCCTAAGAATTTAAGAAAATAAAGAGAATAATAATACTGTAACTGGTAGCTTTATAGCCCTTTAATCCACTTACGACTTTATTGCTGGCAAAGTGATCGCCGTAAATATATTAAGTGCTTTACACTTAACGAACTTAATGCCCTCTATTACAACAAAATCAACCTCATGAAAAAAGTAAAATCCCATGTAAGTAAATCTGCAACGGTTCTTTGCTTAATCTTCAGTTTAACAAGAATATTCATATAACTGGTAGTCCACCTTTATAGCTGTTTAATGTAAGTAGATTAAAGAGCTATAAAGTAATAGTAAGTACTATTATTGCTGGCAAAGTGTAGTGTCTTGGGTTTTGCTTAATCTTCAACAACAAAACAAGAATATTCATATACCTTGTGTGGCACCTTTATAGCTCTTTAATCCACTTACGATGTTAAGACTGGCGAAGTTATGCTTAATACTTAGTCCACTAACTGCTACCTGTTACAACATATTCAATCCATAAATAAAACCTCATGAAATGTATATAAACTACTGAAGTTGTTTTGTATAATTGAGTAATGTAATACGAATATTCATGTAACTGGTAGTGCACTTTTATAGCTCTATAATCCACTTACGGCTTTATTGCTTGCAAAGCGATCGCCGTAAGTATATACCTATATTAAGTACTTTACACTTAACGTACTTACTGCCATACAACATATTCAACTCCAAGTAGATAATCAAATCCCATGTAGGTAAATCTGCAACGGTGTTTTGCTTAATCTTCAATTTACCAAGATTCCATTCACACTAATATTATAAATATGAAAGTGAGTTTTTTTATTTATTTGTTTGCTACGCTTTCACGCTGTATATACTGAACAGATCATCATGAAATTTTGCATACACATAGGTTAGGGTACTAAGAAGAACAAAGGCTATATATTACGCGGATGAAGCCACGGGTAACAGCTAGTATTCATATAACTGGTAGTACGCCTTTATGGGTCTTTAATCCACTTACGACATTATTGCTGGCAAAATAATCGACGTAAATATATTTATATAACCCCTGACGATGGTTTGTAATTGAGTCTTTAATTTAAGGACCCACACTAGGCACACTAGCGACGCCAATAATTTTATTCCTAATACTTTAAAAATAGAAAGAAATTCAAGAATGTACATCATATAAACATTAGTAAATAACCTGAAGTATTTTTGGAATCATATTTTAATATTATGGGAATCAGTCATTACGTCGCTAGTGTGCCTAGTGTGGGGCCTTAACATGAATACTCATATAACCTACAGTGCACCTTTATAGCTTTTTAATCCACTTACGACTTTATTGCTTGCAAAATGATCGCTGTTAATATGTTGAGTGCTTTTTAACTTAACGCACTAAATTCCCTTCCATACAATAAAGGTATTCAATCTATAAACAAACCCCATAAAGGTAGATCTCTTTCAGTGTTTTGCCATTGAGTCTTCAATTCATTATGAATACTCATAAAACTAAAGAGCCGCGTAGTTCCCGGCAGAGAAGAATAGGACCACTCTAAGTCTTCCCGTGGATGTCGTAGAAGGCGACTTAGGATTTACAAGCTTAACAAAGCTATGAACATCAACGACCTCTCCAACCCGTCTGGCCAGCGTAAAGAGTGTAAGCCAAATCCTTTGATTGCTCTGGCTAATATATGGCTCTTGTAGTACAGAGAGGGTCGTGCTCCTGTAGTGGAGAATAACCACAAATAAATATATAGGTTGTTTTGTTTATTTTTTGTTTTTCTTTTGTGTAAGTGGCCAACAATGGTGTCAGATTTTTCAGGCTGTCTAAAGGCATCTGACATAGCTTTAAGTCTGCCACCAATGACGACAGTCGGGATCAAAGGTTTCACGTGCCTTCCAAAGAAGTAACGTAAAAAGTGTAATGAAATGTGAATTTTTCCAATTATTAATTTAATCAACCCACAGTCATTTATCATTTCATAACAGTGTTGTCTCTCGCAGAGTGAAATTAATGGAAGTGATCATTTCCCTTTATTAAATTAATTCTGGCGTTACAGAGATAATATTATTATCGGTACTAATATCATAAAGATAAAGATTAGATTATTGTCTATCCCATGCTGGTTTGGGAGAAAAGAAAAAATATAGAATATACCAGCTGCTTCTTCCCGTGCAGACTGTAAAAGCCGGTCAAGGGATAGAAAAAATCTAAGGGATCACGTTATAGGCGATGCGGCTAGCAACCTATCACTATTTTGATTCATCTTCCAACTTAACGCCTACTAATACGTTATTACGAATACGAATTAAAGAACACAGATTCAGAAAATATAATTTTCAAAAATCTATTCGAAACAGAATTGAATAAAATTCATCAGAATTTCATATTTGCAAATATGGTGAGTCTTATATACAAAATAGTTTAATTTTAATAACAATTTTGTAAATTCAGTTTTCACGAAATCATCGCAATTTAATCAAGCCCAAGAAACCTTGAAAGTTTAAACTCGGGTATGTTTTAATTGCTTTTTGTTTTCCCTTTCTTCGGCTTCAATTTATGGAAATTCTATTACAGGAAAAAATATTAGAGAGGAACGGTGGTACTCAAGCGGTCAAGGAGCGATGTATACCTAATTGAAGTGCCTTAGGGCGCAATGTATAATTGAAACCCTTCGGTTAGTCAGTGCGATCCGTTACAAGTTAATAATAATATGTAGATTCCCAGCAGAGTAGAATAGGACCACTCCAAGTCTTGTCGTATATGTCTTAGAAGGTGACTTAGGAAACACAAGCTGACTCACTGTTTGTTGTTTTTCGTATGTGTAAGTGGCCAGCACTGGTGTCAGATTTTTCAAGCTGCCTTAAGGCATCTGACATAGCTTAACGAATGCCATCAACGATGACAGCCGGGACCAACGGCTTAACGTGCCTTCCGAAGCACAGAGGAGCTCGAGATATTTTTATGCCACTTGCGGTCACCCATCCAAGTAGGGACTGCACCAGGGGTTGCTTAACTTACGTAAGCGCTCATAGAGCTCACACCCACTGGACCATCGGGCTCCTCTGATTTATATCAATGCACAGCCGAAACTACTGAACCTAGAAATTTGAAATTTAGTACAGGGGCTCGTTTCATGATTGAAGTGGGTACTAAGAAAGGATTTTTACAAATGCAACCCTTTAGTCCCTTATGACGAGCTCCGTGGCGCAGCGGTCAACACGCCGGCCTGTGACACGGATGGTCCCGGGTTCGATCCCCGGTTAGGTCAAGATGAAAAATGATCTTTATCAGATTGACCTAGGTCTTGGATGTTTATCTATATATGTATTTGTTATAAAATATAGTATTCGTGAGTTAGTATCCCATAACACAAGTCTTACTTAAGAACTTACTTTGGGGCTAGCTCAATCTGTGTGATTTGTCCGTATATATTTATTTATATTTATTTATTTAGGGGGTGAAATAGGGGGTTAAAGTTTTACACGCACCAAGTCGCGGTAATATTGCTGGTTAGTAAATAATCCACTAGAGTAGAGGTTCTCATACGATGTTTTCCTTCACAAAAAGCCAGAAATGTTCGATAAGAATGATCGTACTTGAATGATTGTACTTGAGAATACAGATTTGTTAACAAACCCAAAGGTACAGGTCCCAAAACAAACATAAAACCTTCATATTCCTAACTAAATATCGGCCTCTGAATACAAAGTTAAATAATTTAATACAGAAATCCAACTTTTTCCACCCAAAATTAATGTGGTAAAGTTTCAATACAAATGTGCGCTATTCATCTCCACTGTTTTTGTCCTTTTAATATGGTAACTGTAAAACCTCGTTAGTTGGTCCCAAATTTTAATGTCCCATTGTTCCAATGAGTTTTCAGAAATCCAGATGGCGGCACTGTGTCGAGAGGTATTTTTGACACGAGCTGTCAAAATCCACCAATCACAAAATTGACGATTCTTCTTCTTCTTCTTCTGTTTTATATTATGGCTTCCACCGAAATTTCAGTGATTCTGCCAATGTCCAGTATAATGAGATACTAAGTATCGGTGTTTTATGGTAAAGTTTTTCCAAGTAGCATCAAAGATGGCGTATGTTCTTTGATGCCTCGTGGCAGCTTGGGGCGGCAAATCTATACGAGTCCATTTATCAGTTCACTTTAACTATTTCACAAATTGTTCATGAGCACGAGCATTTATAACACCAAACTACACCAATTTCATATTATAAAGTCCACTAAAATCAATTTGCAAAATTGTCTAAGGCAAACTTCAACTGTACCCCTTGACTTCCCACCACAAAACCCAAATTGACGATTAAACGTGATTGGTGGATTTTGACAGAAGCTGTCAAAAATACCTCTCGACACAGTGTCGCCACCTGGGGGAAAAATCAATTCTGAAAACCCCTTATTACGTGTGGTAGGCTTTCCAAGACGCCGAGTTATGCAAATAATATCACAACATGAATGCTGTCATATATCGGACCCCGGGATCCGACAAAACCGGGAAAACTCCCAAGAGGAGGAGTAGTATGTGTGATTAGTGTATTTATATATGTATGTATGTATTTAAGTATTTATGTAGGTATGTTTATGTACGTTTATAAGGTTCCTACTGCGCCATACCGATTTTTTATGTAAGAAATTGCTTTAGCGATAAGGCCGCCTTTGTACACTTAAATATTTTTTGTTATGTACTACTGTTAATTATTCCTGGTGCAATAAAGAGTTTTTATCTTATCTTATCTTATCTTATAAGTCTCTCAATACTGAGGTTTTTACGCAGTTTCGTTGCTGTTTTGTGTAACAATCAACTATGATGCTACATTTTTATCCTATACGACAATATAAAATGAATGTTATACTTACGACCTTAAATCAATGACGTCACAAATTATAGATAAGTACCTCATGGAATATATGACATCGCCCCGCCGTGCCTAACAGACACAGGGTCAATTTACATGCTTCATCTTACAGGTCAACCGTATAAAAAAAATAATTTAATATATTTTTTACAAAAAACAAAAACCGACTTCAACCCTATCAATTTGTTTGAATAAGCATATAAATAAAATGGAAGTAAGTGTAAACGGAACGGCATACTCGTATAATATTTTTTGGTTTTTGTGTATTTTTTCAAAAAGCGCTCGACTCATTTCGATAAAAATTTAATGGGACCATTTGTAAAGTATTACCTATCAAACAAAAAAAAGAATTTCTTAAATCGGTCCAGGCGTCTTCGAGAAATCGGGGATCATACATAAAAAAAAACCCGGCCAAGTGCGTGTCGGGCCACGCGCAGTGTAGGGTTCCGTAGTTGCAAATGACAACTTTGAGTTCACACTGTTCACACTCACACCTCACAGTTTACCGACCAAAAACATCAAACAATCAAAATTGTATGAAATTTTACATTTTCGAGTACATTTTATAAGTTGGTTGCCTATAACTTTTGAGTTTGTACTTAATACTCAGCTCTGATAGTTTTCCTTTAAACTTCAGTATATATACTACTGCTGTAATTTTTTTCACGTATCCATTATATTACCGTTTAGCAGATAGAGGGATTGAGGGGGGGTATGCACTTTAAAACCAAATATTTCGGAAAAGGATCCCTAAATCGAAAAGTGGTGTTCTCAACCTCACAATATTTTTTAAAGACCTATTTAACGATACCCCACACGATGGGTAAATAGAGAAAAAAAAATTACTCCCCCACTTTACTTGTATGGGAGATACCCTAAAAAAAATTTTTTTTTTCAATGTTTTTTTCTACCACTTTTTTGCCATGATTAATATACATACCCATACCAAATTACAGTTTTCTAGTACTTATAGTCTCTGCGTAAAACCGCGGACAAACAGACAGACAGACAGACATGGCGAAACTATTAGGGTTCCTTGTTTACTACGGAACCCTAAAAATATATGACAAATTGAGAACCTTCTCCTTGAAGTTGGTTAAAAACAGTGTCAGTTAGGCACAGTATATATTCCATGAGGTATCTATAATTCGTGACTTCATTGATTTAAGATGGTTAGTCAGATTTTTAAAGCTTTTATATCCAAACAATAGCCTTACCGTCACCATCAATCATGTCGTGTCTGAAGCGAACGTAAGCCAATTTATCAAGGACGGAATCCGTGCAGTATTAAGTGCATGCGACCTAGATATCACGAGAGGCGTGACACAACCTTACGCATGACTGGGCTTACTTAGCTGCTAATTTTGAGGCTTTTCTTCTTCTTATCGAGTGTGATATTACTAAGGAACTTTGGATTTCATGAAAATACTATATTTATATTGAATTAATCTAAGCGATACTTTGCGGAAGACAACGTAACATGCACTTTGAGTTAAATTACTTTTCTGTGTTTCTGCTAAACTCGTGTGGTTCCGCCTCCAGTTTGTCAGAAGCACACAAATTACTTTGACTCAAAAATACATTTAATCTTTGTTACATGCATGTGATTGTGGACTATCAGGCAATATGAGAGTTGCTACTTTTCAAAGGCTTTTGTCATTGTTTCCATGAGTTACTTAGTTATCTATCATTAGTAACGTCACTGATTTATGGTCTTTAGTCACATTTTTAAGGCTTTTAAATCCAAACAATAGCCTTACCATCACCATCAATCATGTCGTGTCTGAAGCGAACGTAAGCCAATTTATCAAGGACGGAATCCGTGCAGTAATAGTGCATACGACCTAGATATCACGAGAGGCGTAACACAACCTTACGCATGACTGGGCTTACTTAGCTGGTAATTTTGAGGCTTTTCTTCTTCTTATCGAGTGTGATATTACTAAGGAACTTTGGATTTTTATGAAAATACTATATTTATATTAAATTTATCTAAGTGTTACTTTGCGGAAGTCAAAGTTTGAAACACAGAACAGTAATTTAACTTTGAGTTAAATTACTGTTCTATGTTTCTGCTAAACTCGTGTGGTTCCGCCTCCAGTTTGTCAGAAACACAAAAAACTTTAACACAAAAAATATATTTAATCTTTGTTACATGCATGCGATTGCGGACCATCAGGCAATATGAGAGTTGCTGCTCTCCAAAGGCTTTTGTCATTGTTTCCATGAGTTACTTAGTTATCTATCATTAGTGACGTCACTGATGATGATGGTTACGGTCTTTAGTCACATTTTTAAGGCTTTTAAATCCCAACAATAGCCTTACCGTCACCATCAATCATGTCGTGTCTGGAGCGAACGTAAACCAATTTATAAAGGCGGAATCCGTGCAGTATTAAGTGCATACGACCTAGATATCACGAGAGGCGTGACACAACCTTACGCATGACTGGGCTTACTTAGCTGGTAATTTTGAGGCTTTTCTTCTTCTTATCGAGTGTGATATTACTGAGGCATTTTGGATTTTTATTGAAATACCTATATTGAATACTTTTACCTGCGGCTTGTAATCGAAAATCCTACGAGAACAATACTTTTTTTCCGAGATGTAAAGTGTATGTCTTTTTCAGCACCCTAACCTATGTGTATGCCAAATTTCAAGAAGATTTATTCAGTAGATAAAGCGTGAAGAGGTTACAAACAATACTTATTAATTAATATACAAACTCACTTTTGCATTTATAATATTTGCTGGGATGTTGGAATTGGGATAGCTGGGAAGTCGGGATTATGATGGGAGTTACGGCTGCTCTCCAAAAGCTTTTATCATTGTTTCTCAATGCAACCTTTCAGGCTATGCAAGGAAAAATTTATAGTATTAAGGGGCTGGCCCTTGGCAGAGTTTTATTAACATACGAGCTGTTACTAGCAGCTTCACCCCCGTGCTATATAGCCTATGTCCATCTCCGTAGCATTATCAACGTGTATGCCAAAGTTCAAGAGGATTGGTTCAGTAAATAAAACATGAAGAAGTAACAAACAAACAAACAAATATAAAAAAAGCTTTGGCATTTATAATATTAGTTGAGATTAGGATTTTATATGTTTGATAACTTATACCTTTTTGATTTTCTACTTCTTGATTTTGACTACCTTTTTTATAAAAGCGATCAAAATGCAGGTTCTGTAAAAGTAATAAACCTCAAAGTAATTTCGCTGAATATTCCCTTAACAGCAATCTTCAAACCTAATTAAGTGAGGGATGAAAACTTGAGTCAACAAGCGGAAGTCGCCCGGATTGGGAAGCACCTCATTGGTTGATGTAAAGAAAGCAAAGTACAATTATCTCAGTGATAAAATTTGGTATTAAATAAGAATAGCGGCACTTTTCAAGAGCGAACTCTCTAATCTAATATCTATCACTCTAAATAAATAATTATTCTAACTTAGGACATGAGCAATAAACCACTGAGCTTACAGCAGTCACTAACTGCATATTTGAGCTTTCATGTTTAAATTAAAACTTTTACTCCAACAAGCTTCGAGCTTAATGCTTGACTGCATTTTATTGACTTAATTGAATAAATTTGCTACCAGTTTTATTTATTTTGAAATGTGTAAAGTCACAATTTTATGTATTTACGTACGAGCATGTTATTTGCTTTTACGATTAATTATATGATATTGGCAACGGATTCATGAAAACATATGTATTTACCTGAGCGTCATTTTAATTTAATGCATTATGAGAGGTGGACACCCACCGACCAGGTGGTCGGACGACCTGATAAACGTCGCAGAAAGGTGTTGGATGCAGGCCGCTTCCAACCGGTCGTATTGGAAATCCTTGGGGGAGGCCTATGTCCAGCAGTGGACTGCTTGCGGCTGAAATGATGAGAGGAAGTTTTAAATCCCAATATATTGTTCTCACTATTAAGAACGAACTAAAAAATTATGTTCCTCTTATAAGGTGTTAAACTTAACACTCTAGCTTTAGAAAAACATCTTAACTTTATTTGAATAGCAACTCTTCTTCATCTCGTAGTTCATCGCTTAGATTATATAAAACCTAGATAGGCTCTATAAGCCGAAAAGCGTAGAAAAAAATCTGTGTCTAACCCATAGTCTATCATGCACACACATATCTACCAATTTGACGGATTTTGTTTGATGGCATTAATGCTAACGCGTGTGCTGACACAAAGCTGTCACGCACACAAGCATTGAATAATTGGCCAGTTTTAATAAAGGCATGACGGTGTCTAGACATCCAAAGATTCAAGATTCAAAAGATTCAAAACATTTATTCAGAAAATAGGCCCTTGCAGGCACTTTTTCACGTCAAATCACATTAAAATTATCTCATGAAGTATTATGCATTTACTTATTATTGTTCAAAAGCTACAGACTACTAGCATATCGGAACCGACCACTGCAGAGAAGAAATGCCGAAAGAAACTCTTTTCAACAGTATAGAGAGAGTATATAGTCAAGGTTTGCAGGTTGCCTTAATTGTGTGACACACAAATGAAGATGTCAAGCATCTCAGAGCCTGTGTCACAAGACTCTTCACTTTGACGAAGTTTGCTATCTTGAATACCTTAGTTAGCCCAGATGCCAGAACAATAAAAAAATCCATTTACGTTCCAAGATATACAATGGTATTTATATGAAATAATAGCCTGTGAGTGCCTCGGTTATATAAAGCCTGTATTGCTAATGACGACTCATTTTTATAAAGAAAAAGATTTGGTCGTTTCTTAAGTTGGTCAGCTTATCCCTTAACACAAGTGAATAAATTCAAATACTTAAAGGTACACAGTTACATTGATATTTTATTTATTTATTTAAACTTTATTGCACAATTTAAAAAAATGTGTACAAAAGGTGGACTTAATGCCATATGGCATTCTCTCCCAGCCAAACCTTTTTTTTTTTCATTTTCATCTCAGCCACAAGAATTCCACTTATGGACATAGGTCTCCCCAAAGGATTTACAATATGGCCGGTTGGAACTAACCTACATCCATGCCTAATTCAATAATTAATTTAAAAAAAGTCTTGCTATAATAATTCTATATATAATCTTATATTAGATAATAAATCACTATACGATACATCGTTGAGGAAACAAAAATAAAAGATACATAAATAACACTCGTATTTTGTCATTCATAATATTAGTAAGAGAGTTTGTTTTAACCTTTACCACACTTTTTTCCGGACCCTACTTACTAACAACCTCTAGGCACTACAAAGGAAAACACTGCATTATTTATGATTAGTGTTGGAGAAACCTCGAGTCCTCAAAAAAAAATTTATATACTCGACTCAATTTTACAGCGTACGATATGTTAAAAACTTTGACTAAGACACCGTCATGCCTTTATTTCAATGATTAAAAAACAGGCCAAATAATCTAAGGTTAAAAACTAGTTTGTCTTCAGACATAGCGGCGACACATCCTATACGTGAGAGTTCGAGCACCGGTGATCTTAAGCCGGGCCGGGTACGTAGGGATTGACAACGCGTAGGTAGTCACTCACTACTCACCTTGTGCCTGCGGTGCGAGAAGTGTGAGATACGAACACAAAACAGACAGCCCTCTCGACCGTGGAGGGCCGTTTACACCAGTCCAGACACTCACACATAGCCGCAAGCGGTTTAACGTGCACAGATGCTTATGTGTGATTTCTTTTCGCGTAGGTAGTGTTCTTTGCCTCAGTGGAGTCCAGGGTGAGTCTTGAGTTGCGACTCGAATCTTAAAAAGAACTCGAGTTATAAATCTTACTCAATTCTAACGAATGTCGAGTTCGAAGACTAACCTCGAAGTAAGTATTACTCAATAAAATGTCAATTACGATAAGAAGCTTTAACGATATGTTATCATACAAACCACATGCAATGCCACATGTCACATGACACCATATACCTAACTGCGCAGTACATAAAGATTTGTTACACACCTCGTTCATTAAAAGAAGACTCGAGCACAAGAAAAAATCGCTAACACTAATTATAATAATGGGCATGAGCATTAGCGCTTACGCATGTTAAGCAACCCAGGCAGAGTATCCACTTAGATGGTAGACCGTAAGTGGCATCAAAATATCTCGAGCTTCTTCCTGCTTCGGAAATCACATTGAACCGTTGGTCCCGGCTATCATCCATTCATTCATTCATTTATTTATTCAAAAACAATATACATTGTGTCAGAAATATAACTACAATAGCTACAATTTTAAATAAAAATAAAAAAGGCAATAAACATGAAATAAGCTATCAATTGTCAGAATACAAAAAGAAGTAAAATGTCAAATTCATAAAATGTCAAAAATTAAATATATCTAATAAGCGGTCACCCAATTATTTAAAAATTCGTCATCAGTCGTTAAGCTATGTCAGATGCGTTTAGGCAGCTAAAATATCTGATACCAGTGTTGGCCGCTTACACGCACGATAAACAAACTAATAGTAGTTCAGGTTTAAAGGGAAACTCGCTAAGCTCGCAACATATTGAGCTAGAGCGTATATCTTCATGAGTCGAGTTTTGAAAAAGTCCGAGTTCTAAAATGTGGACTCGAAGACTCGAGTTTTCTCCAACACTATTTATGGTGAAACGGAAATGATCGCACCCTAATTTAGAGGTTATTTTGTCACAGCCCATATCAAATATAGATGTAAGGGGTGGAATAGAAAAACGTATTTGAGGTCAGATGTATAGAATATAAATACGCAAGAAAAGAAAAACGTAAAAATGAAAGAAAAAATACTTAGACGTATTTGCGGTTAGATATATAGAATACTAGCGGTAACCTGCGAATTCACCCGCGTGATATATAGCCTATGTACTTCTTAGTGCCCTAACTTATGTGTATACAAAATTTCATGATGATCGTTTCAGTAGATAAGGCGTGAAAGCGTAACAAACCAACAAGCAAACAAAATCATTTTAACATTTATAATATTAGCTAGGATTAGGATAGCTACGCAAAAAAAGTAAAATTGAAATAAAAGGTATTTGCGGGTAGATGTATAGAATATAAATAATCAAGAAAAAAAAAATATTTGTACTTTTTATTCATCATCATTTCGAGTAGGTGACACGGTCAGTAGACCATGCTCACCCTGGTGTCAGAGTTCTTCGGAACCGCCTCTTGGCCTCTGACGTGGTTCCTTTAACGACTACCAATTGGCAGCCGGGACCAACGGCTTAACGTGCCTTCCGAAGCACGGAATCATCTTTCTTATCAGACAATCAGTTGATTGAAGCCTGCATTGTCCTAACCAAACTGGAAACAACTTAACTTAACTTACTTCTTATTGAAATTTAACCAGCTGATTGGTAAATTTGTATGGAGGTCCAATAATTTTTATTGTTTCGTAATTTTTCCTGAGCATCTATATTCTATTAGGTAATCTGATTCCGACAGTAAAATAAAGCCAGGAAGTTCAGAATCACCTGTATGTTACGTTTGGTTTGATTGTTCATTACCCGATAGACAATCAATTATACAATGCGTACACCCGTAAGCATTGTTAATCATCATCAGGTTTTTTAATCTCCACCGCAGGAGTAAGACACTCTCTGTACTACCAGAGCCATATATTAGCCAGACCAGTCAGAGGATTTGGCCTATACTCTCCACGCTGGCCAGACTGGTTGGAAAGGTTCCTCAAGTTTAAGCTTTGCTTTGACAGGCAGATTTGGAGTGGTCCTAATCTACTCTGCCGGGAATCAAACGGCATTATTGTTACTTTTGCGTGAAGTTACTTATTTTGATCGCCTCCGTTCTTCAGCGGTGCTTTGAGAGTCGATCTGGTTATCATAATGACATGTCAGTCGTCATGCAATGCCAGATGCCTAAAGGCAGCTTGTAAATTATTTTACCAGTATTGACTACTAACGGATACAAAAAAAAATTGGGTCACACCCGGAGGATATTTTTGTCCCGGAAGTGTTAACCTAATTTGTGGGGCATGAGTTAGGGGTAAATATTTTCCTTGTGAGTACATAGAACAGGAAAATTGGGCGGTCTCCGTGACGCAGTAGCTAACTGCTGACGAGACACTGAGATTGATTCCCGGCGCGGTTATCTTCCCACTCCATTTTTGCAGGTGTTTGTCCACGGTTCTATAGCTAACCAAAAAGGGTTGGCGTCGGGCAGTCAATTGGCCATAAAAAATTTGCCACATTCAATTTCCCCGTGCTTCGAAGGACCATTTTTGGCACCACGCAAAATATCAATGCTGAAAGTAACAACTGTTAGAAGATAGGCTAGGAATATTAGGAGGATAGTTAGGCTACGGAATGTGTTTTACTAGCTGTTACATGCGACTTCTCCCACGTGATATGCCTATGTCCTTCTCATTACCCTAACCGATAAGTATGCAAAATTTCATGAAGATCGTTTCATTAGGTAGAGCGTGACAGCATAACAAACAAACAAACTCACATTCGCATTTATAATATTAGTTGGGATTGGTATATAGCGGAGGATAGGGAAAGATGAAAAATACTCTATATACTGACAGCAAGAACATGTCAAAAATATTGTTCAACCTTTTTAATAAGATATTTCGGGAGTTTTTGGTGGGAAGTCAAGGGGTTCAGTTGTCGTTTGCCTTATACAATTTTGCGAGTTGATTTAAGTGGACTTTATAATATGAAATTGGTATAGTTTGGTGTTATAAATGCTCGTGCTCGGGAACAATTTATGAAATAGTTAAAGTAGACTGTTAAATGGACTCGTATGGATTTGTCGCCAAAATCTCCCATGAGGCTGCCAAAGAACATACGCCATCTTTGATGCCACATACCGTACAACACCGATACTTAGTATCTCATTATACTGGACATTGGCAGAATCACTGACATCTCGGTGGAAGAAAAGAAAGAACAATACTTCGTGAATACTGGTTTTATTTTCTCATCATATTGTCGATATGAATGCATGGCAAATATTTTAACTGTAGCCTCACAGTATATATTTGACAATATAATGTACGCAAGAAAAAATATTTCTAAGTTTAAGAAAGTAAGTGATTTAATTGATAGACCCTTGCGTAACAATCATAGATTATTTCTTCCGCGGTTTCGGCTAAGCAGAGTTAGTGATTCGTTCATGGGGAACTGTATACGCTACTATAACAAATTGCCAAAGTCGGTCCTTGATATGCCTGATAGTAAATTCAAAAGTTATGTGAAACGATTATTATGTAAAAAGGCATATTACAGGACTGAAGATTACCTTACTGATGGCAATATTTGGCTTGAGCTTAGCGCAGACGCCTCGTAATTCTGTATGCACAGAAATATTACGTTTGGTACGTTCGGTACATAATATTTTATAATATGACATTTTTATTTAATTTCAATAATTTGACATTTTGCTATTTAAATTTTACCTATTTAACATTTCAATGATGACATAATTTTTTTCCAATTCAATTTTTATCAAGACATTTAATTAAAACAATGCACACTCAGTCCACATATATATAAGTAGTTTATAAGGTCTAACTAGAATTGTGAGTTGACGTCGCTTGGAGAAAATGCGCTGTGCAGTTTGTTGCCGCTTCTTCTGCACTCCGCTTTGGAAGCGGCCTAAACTTAGCCATAAGTAATTATTGACGTCAACAAAAATTTTTTGTTGTAAAAATTGTAAACACAAATATGACAATTAATAAGTGTTCAAAGAAACCTATATTAAATAAACGATTGAATCTTGAAGTCGTAAAGCAACTAGTAGCGCAATCTTTTTGACCCTGGGAGAACAAATCGAATAAACTTAAATTCGGGACCACATAATCATGTGTAATCTCAAATCTGATCGAAAAACAATTTTTTGATAATTTTAGTCCGCCATATTGATTTTTCGCTAACGTTACATAGCCTATGACACTTCGGGGAAGAATACGAATCTAATGACATCTCATGCTACAAAATCGGTGTTAACAGCTTTGTGTTAACACACGCGTCCTGTCAAACAATGCCATCAAAATCCATCAAATTGGTAGCTATGTGTGTGCATGATAGACTATGCGTTGGGCACATTATTTTCCACGCTTTTCGGAGTATAATCTAGGATTTACACATATACGCGCGAAAAACCTTACGTTCCTTTTGGAAACAGCTCATATACAAATTTCATATTATATTGGTAGCAAATTTAGCACGATTTTCTCTATTCATCAGGTCATTAGCTTCAATGATAAATGGGACAAGGGATATCCATCGATCAAAAAGGAAAGGTCTCTGAGGTCGAAACAAAGACCCTGCTCGACATCTTAACGGAAAAGGGTTAAGGGTGAGCCGATATCGTTATCGTTTCGTAGGTCCATTTAATTTTATTTTGAATGTTGATACTTTTTATTACGTATTCGTAGTTTTTTATTTGGATTTCGTCGTTTCCGTTTATTGATTGTCAAATGGACAATCAAGAAACGGAAACAGAATGATTCTGAACAGCCTAGCATTTTTAAATGGCTTTATCAAAAAATGCCAGGCAATCGAAATCCTTAATAACCCTTACCGAATATAGGTACTTAAGCATGAAAAGGTGAAAATGAAAAAATATATTTGGTCTTCCCATTGAAATTTAACTAGCTTGTTATTAGTGAATTTATATGGGAGTTCCAAAATAGCTTAAAGTTTAGGAGCAAAGAGAGGCAACGAGGAGCAGAAAGAAAAGAGAAAGCCAAAACGAACGAAAGTTTGTAGGCCGCTGAAAATAATTGTTTACTAGCTGTTACTCGTGGCTTTGCCCCCGTTATATATAGCCTAAGTCCTTCTTAGTACTCTAACCTACGTGAATGTAAAATTTCATGATGATCGGTTCAGTAGATAGGGCGCTAAAGCGTAACAAACCAACAGACTCACTTTCGCATTCATAATATAGTTAGGAAATTAGTTCTTTTTTAAGAGTCGCCTGGAAGCGCATGTCTCCATACAAACGGAAAAAGGGAATTGTGGCAATATTTGATAATTTTGGAGTAAAATTAAGCGTTTAGTCAATTAATCTCATTATAATCTACGTACGTTCCTATACAGCTTGGTTAAAATACCCATGGTTTGAGTATTACAAGCCTTTTCAAATTTGTATGGAAATCTTAAGAGGCGTATAATTCTCAAACATTTGATAATTTAACCAAACTGTTAGGAACGTACGTAGATTATAATGAGATTAATTGATTGGATGCTTAATTTTGCCCTAAAATTATCAAATATTGCCACAATTCCCTTTTTCCGTTTGTATGGAGACATGCGCGTCCAGGCGACTCTTAAGCCATGGTTACGAAGGATTAGGATATCGTCATCTTGTTGTCTATGTTATTTTTAACTTTTTAAATTCTCTCTGTACTGTATGGATTTTAATAGTCTGAAAATAAACGATTTTTATTTTTATTAATTTATTTATTTATGTCCTTTCTCTAGCGCCAGTCGTCTATCGTCTAGTTTTTCATCATTATACTCGTATCTGTCAGTCCGTCAACGTCGTCCTGGCTATGTCTGTATAAAGCCAGGCAAAAAGTCCGCAACAATTACTTTGTTTTTTCTACTGAAAATAATTGAGATATTTCCAAACATAAAAATATACAAAATATGGAAAACGAACTCATTGAAACACTGCCAAACCGTCAAAAAGTGATTACCATATTTCGCGCGGGCGCTCCGAAAACACGGGCTTCAAGTTTCTTTAGCGAAAACAAAAAGTGAAAAGTATTTCTTAACAAGGCCGGACGTTGAAGGCATACAATAGAGAGAATACAGAAGTTTAACTAATTAAATCCAACAGAAGCTGTAATTTTACAGTTCGCGCCTGCATCATGCTTCTTTTCTTTCTGTGCATTTGTGGTTAATAATAAGTCTTTAAAACAGAATAATAGCCGGGCCCCGGCAGAGTAGAATAGAACCACTTCAAGTCTTCCCGTGGATGTTGTAGATGGCTAAGTATTTTGGAAACACAAGTTAAACAAAGCTTCTATCGTAATCTATCTTAATCTAAAAGACCTCTTCAACTCGTCTGGCCAGCATGGAGAGTGTAAGCCAAATCCTCAGACTGCTCTAGCTAATATTGTCTTACTCAATGTATAGGACGAAATAATAAATAATATTTATATTTATTCCACTTTACTAAGGAATTAACTAACAAAATTTATCCACCATTTAGCCTTTTCCAATCGACCATCCAACATTCTGTCTTTTGTTTTTCAGCTATTACTTTTCTGTCGCTGATCATTAGCGGCCAGTCTTATGCAGACAATAAAAAGGTTGCATGCTCTTAAAATATAATCATTTAGAATTATTGCTTAGTAATCAGGAAGACGCTGGATGCAGGCCGCTTCCAAACGGTCGTATTGGAAATCCTTGCCTATGTCCAGCAGTGGACTTCTTGCGGCTGAAATGATGATGATGATGATGAATCATTTGTTTCTTTAGTCAAAACAAATATTATTACCTGCAGATATGTATCAGAGTACATGGTTTTTCATATTTAATAAGTCAGAATATCATTACATTTATTTAGTAGGCTTACACTAATATATGGTTCTGGTAGTACAGAGAGTATCGTGATCCTGCAGTGGAGACTAAAAAAGACCTGATGATGATAAAAACAGAATAAAGGTCTATCGGTATCTATATACATACCGGCCGTGCCCGGGACATGGCAAGAGCGTCAAGAGTTTCACCGTGTCGAGACCGTTTCACACACATCAGTGATGTGACCAGGCTATGCCCTTCTTTTACTTTATTCTTATAATAATTTTAGTAATAAAAAAGAACATATGCCCCAAATACTAGATTCATATCACTTTTATTGACATCGTTAGTAGTCGAGTAGGTGTGTGGTTATTATTATATTATTACACTCACAATCCGGCCAAAGTGTGAATGTATTTAATTCATGTCTACATAAGTGTGACGTATTTTTTTATTTTATTCAATGATTGAGTTCAACTGCTGTAGTCTATGTATTATAATGTACGAAAAAAACTTCTGTAGTCTTTTTAAATTGTGACCATGGCAAATTCACGCATTCATCCCACAAAGCGGATATCCGCTTTGTTTTCCAAATCTATCCGCAAACTTATTGAAAATCCGCAAACGTCGGTCGGCCTCACGCCACAGTATTTACCGCGGGCCATTTTGGTTCCTTAGACCAATTACTTATAATCTGCAAGGTTTGGGTTCTGTATTATTACAATTCGGTATTTGCCTAATGTTAAGATTATACAAAATTTGTTTCCAATGATACTAATTTCTATCTAAAAACACTATAAAAAACACTTTTATTTGATATCGATTCGTTAAGTGTTCTTAAAGCTTCTTTAAAGTTGGGTGAACAGGACCATTTTAAAAAGTATGAAAATCTTAAATTACAATTTTACTGTATTGTAGTCCGCTAAATTTATAGCAACTTTTATTATGAAACCATTACCACAAACGTAATATTTCGTATAGCTACCGAACAAAGTTCTCACGCCGCCCATACAAAATACAAAGTTGTGGCGTCACAAATATGTATGCATTTCAGCAGTGCGTTTTCACATCTAAAAATTAACGTCTAAAAATACGTGTCTTTAAAACTTCTATTCTGAAAGAGTTTTTTGTTTAGAAATGTATTTCGGTCACTGTAGTGTTTATTTTTGGCAGGTCTTTACATAGCGACGCGAAAAAATTTTTAATTATACTGTGACTATATACTCTCTAGACTCCGTCATGCCTTTATTTCAATGTTTGAAAACTGGGCGATTTGACAGTGACAGCTTTGTGTTAGCACACGCGTCCTGTCAATCAATGCCATCAAAATCCGTCAAATTGGTAGCTATGTGTTTGCATCATAGACTTTGTGTTAGACACTATTTTTTTTCTACGCTTTTAGGTTAATAGAATCTATCTAGGTATATAGTCTATATATATATTTTTTTACATTCTTCCTTTTTTTTAATAAATATATGTGGACAAATCACACAGATTGAGCTAGCCCCAAAGTAAGTTCGAAACTTGTGTCATGGGATACTAACTCAACGATACTATATTTTATAATAGATAGGTACATATATAGATAAACATCCAAGACCCAGGTCAATCTGAAAAAGATCGTTTTCCATCTTGACCTGACCGGGGATCGAACCCGGGACCTCCCTGTCGCAGGCTGGCGTGGTCACGATTGCGCCACGGAGCTCGTCTAAGTATAGTTTATAAATAATCTAAGTAAATATGTTGTTAAATATTATTATAATTTGGTTTAACCACGTCTCCATACCGTAACATTTACTGTCAAATTTAAAACGGAGGCAAGGCAGATAGTTATTAGATAATTTATAGATGTGTCTCTCTACTTTGAATACTTACAGATTGATTCGTAATCAAACTGGTGTTTACTTCTTTTCTTGTGACTAAATCTTTATCTGACCAAGTAAAGTGAATGAAAAAAAAAACTATATCATGAATATTTTCTAATAAATAAAACTCTGATTCTGAACAAACTTATTTCAAAATATACTTGCATACGCAAGAAGACAACCCGTCTGGCCAGCGTGGAGAGTGTAGGCCAAATCCTCTGACTGCTCCAGCTAATACATGACTCTGGTGGTACAGAGAGGGTCGTGCTCCTGCAGTGGAGACTTAAAAAGATGGATGGATATAATGGATACGCAACAAAAAAGAATAAAATTAAAAATAGGTTCATCAATGTAAGTGCGTCAATTTGTATGGAAGGTTTTTTTTTTTTAATCTGCCTTTATTTAGAGGCTTTTATCTGAAACAGATATGTCAGCCTCATCATAACTTAACCATGCATCAACAAAAATGAATCGTACTATCTATTAAGCTATTTAGGTAGATGAAAACCTTATCTAGCTCGATCTAATTGACAACCCTAAACAAAACCATAAAAAAAAATAGTTTCACCCATTCAAAAAAATGTTTATAAAATTTGTATGGAAGGTAAAATATATTTACATATTTCGGGTGGTCTATATTATGGATTCTGATGATGACATTAAAATATTGCCAGTTGTTCACCATCAACAATATGTTGATAAACAGACAATACATAGGTACTTTTATATAGTCTAGCGGTTATTTCTTAAAGATATAAAATAATATTGGTATTTCATACCCACAATAAAACAAATTATCCCAAAACTTCCTGTTGTAAGTAAATATTTATCGTTTTCATATCTAAAATTGGGTTAACACTTCAGAGACCAACGGCCCCGTAGTCCTGTGACCCAAAACCGTTTCCTGTTCCACCCTTGACATATCTATATTTGACAAGGGCTCGGATAAAATAACCTTTAAATTAGGTGGGATTATTTACATATCGCTTTAGCGGACTAGCGGTTGAGAGTGAAATCTCTTTAGGAAAAGAGACTTTTCAGTTGCGACTCTATATAATCCCTCCTAACTAATATTATAAATGCGAAAGTGAGTTTGTTTGTTTGTTACGCTTTAACGCCATATGAATTAAAATATAATTCGGTATTTGCCTAATGTTAAGATATATAAAATTTGTTTCCAATGACACTAATTTCTATCTAAAAACACTATAAAAACACTTTTAATTTGATATCGATTCGTTAAGTGTTCTTAAAGCTTCTTTAAAGTTGGGTTAATAGGACCATTTTTAAAAGTATGAAAATCTTAAATTACTATTATACTGTATTGTAGTCCGCTAAATTTAAAGCAACTTTTATTATGAAACCATTACCCCAAACGCAATATTTCGTATAGCTACCAAACAAAGTTCTCACGCCGCCCATACAAAATACAAAGTTGTGACGTCACAAATAAGTAGGCATTTCAGCAGTGCGTTTTCACGTCTAAAAATTAACGTCTAAAAATATGTGTCTTTAAAACTTTATATATCTGAAAGAGTTTTTTGTTTAGAAATGTATTTTGGTCACTATTGTGTTTATTTTTGGCAGGTCTTTACATAGCGACACGAAATTTTTTTTTAGTCAAGTAGCCAATTATTGCGTTAGTGTCGTTCCCTCGGAAATAGTACTTTTCTCCGGTATGTTAGGTAGCCTCTGTCCTTCTTCGTACTTCAGACAACGTAAATGCAAAATTTCATTTCGATCGGTTCAGTAGATAAGCGTGAAAACGTAACCGGTTATTCTCACTGAACCTGATTTTTGTGCGTCCTTTCAAATATCTGGTTAGTTTGATATATTTCAGGGTTAATATTTTTTTTGGGATAAGATTTATTATTCGCCTTATAGTTACAGGTTATATTACATATTTTTTTCTTATCAATCATCAATAGTGTTTTTTTGAAAGTTATTCTCCTAAGCTCCGTTCGGTGTCCGGCACCCAAAATCGAACATTCTATGTGATATAATTTGAAAACAAGTAATGATTACAAAATTTTTGACTATGTGTTTTGATATTATATTTATTGGTCTTATAATATAAAAAATATTATCACTCTCAGAAGTGTAATAATAAAGTTCTAACAAAAAATAGGAGTGTCCATTCAACTTACCAAATCTCCATCACCGGTTATAACGTCGTGAGTACATCACTAGCTAAGCATGTTCTACCCATCCCTATCGCACTGACGGCTCACGAGAGTTGTACCGCGGCAGTCGACGTGGGCAGAACGGTTTGTGTGTTCTGCTGACGAGTTTAATTACGTAAGTACCTAATCTCCGTTCGCTTGGACCGTAGTTTTCCTAATTTCCGTTCACACACTTAATTGTATCAGTTTAGGTCTAATATTCTTTTCGATCTAATTTTTTATTGAAGAATTATATTATTGACGTCTTTTTGTTTACTCATTTTCCAGTATTAATAACCATTTATTTAAAAAAATATTTTTACCGTTTTGGCCCTAATTTCCATCACCCAACTCCGTCACGCAATCCCGTGACGGAAATTTTAAAGTTAGCGAATAATTGATTATTTGAAATAACAATTATAATTATTATCATACTACATTATACATACGTACATACATACCTTTGCGTTGATATATAACTGTTTTTGGTTGTTTTTCGTGTGTGTAAGTGGCCAACACAGGTACCAGATTTTTCAAGCTGCCTTTTGGCATCTGGCATAGCTTATCAACTGCATATAGATAGATACTAGCTGTTACCCGCGGCTTCGCCTGCATGATATATAGCCTATGTCCTTCTCAGTACCCTTACCTATTCAGTACCTAGTTCAGTAGATAGAACGTGAAAGCGTAACAAACAAACAAACAAACGCACTTTCGCATTTATAATATTAGTTTGGATGGATTGGATTGGATATATAAATATACTATATATATACATACTGTACATATACTACATATATAAATATAATAGAGTAGCTTAGGAGCTAAAATTATTTAGTTTTTTTATTGAAATTTTTTAACTAAAGTTGGTTTTAATTTTTTGTTTTTATGTTTCTGTATTTTTTTACTGCCTTTTAAATAAGTATGCCTAAGTATCGTGAAAGTTTCCCATATTTTAATCTAAAGTTAAAAATTACTGTTGTAACGAATTTGTAGAAAATGTTTAATACTTGAAAATAAAATAAAAAACAGGTGCCAGGGTTTTTAAGGTATGCTTTAAAACTTTAAAAAAATTGTTACTTAATGGGGGTTTATTTAGTGTAATTAGACTTAAAGGAAATAAAGGTATTTCATTTTTTGTCGATCTTTGTAAAGGATACGATAAATTAAAATAGATTTTATTGAAAGCACTATAAAAGGTATCAAAATGCACAAAAACGCATAATTAGCATCTTCATAAAAATGTTGTGTTTTTGTTTGCCAAAAAGCTTTTCTATTGTTTAAAGTCAACCAATTATTGCTTTCAAGTCTAATTACACTAAATAAACCATATTAAGAAACCATTTTACAGGATATTTTTACTTTTGAAGATCTTTAGAAGCTTTTAAGGATACTTAAAAGTCCCTTGCATTTTATTTTATTTTATTTTCAAGTACTAAACATATTTTACTAATTAATAGGAACAATTTTTTTAGTGAAAATAATGAATCATGTTTTAATATTATGAGAATCAGTCATTATGAGAATTACTGATTACCGCCAAAAACGGCCGTTTTAGGCGGTGATTAGTAGTTCTCTTAATGACTTTAATTAATGATTTTAAAACATGATTGATGACACTAGGCACACATACACACTTACTAGGTTATTTACTAATGCTTATATTTCTTATATTCTTGAATTTCATTCTATTTGTAAAGTATTAGGAATAAAATTATTGGCGTTGCTAGTGTGCCTAGTGTGGGCCCTTAATCAAATATGTCATGGCGCTTATTTAATTGTTAAATTACCATTTGATTGTTAATTTTTGTAGAAGATTTATATTGTTTTTTTTTTATATGTATAAAACTAGTCTTTGATTATTACTGGTATTATTATTGTAACGAGGATGTTTCGAATAATATTATTTATTATTTCGTAAGTAACATTATCTGATTCATTAAACAAATGTTCCTAAATTATCACTGAGTTAAGTGTTTGCTTAATCGCCGTTATGTTTGTTGGTACTTTTTTGGTTATTTATTGTGATAGTTACAGTCAGTATTATTAACCAATAATGTGACTGATTTTAACGTTTTTGTTGGAAAATAAAAGTATTTTTTAACTTTATGAGTATTTTTTTCTAATTTCCGTCACCTTGAAAATAATTTCCGTCACGCCCAAAAATATATGCCTCAATAATTCCGAAACTTATTAATCAATTTTAGGGCCAAATAAATAAAATTGTGTGATTTAACGTGATTTTCAAGATTTTTTGCTTAAATATACAATTTGGTGAAAGACAAAAATCGTGACGGAAATTATATGAAGAACACCTTGCCGCGAGAATGACCGTAACAAACAAACAAACTTACTTTCGCATTTATAATAGTAGGGATCACAGAAAATCGTTGTTGTATATGACGTTAACCATCTAATCCTGCTAGGTGTTTTACAAGTAATCCTGGATAGTCACAAATTCATAGATTGCGTTACGGTTCCATACATATTTTATGATACCTACTTAACTAATACTTAAACATCCAAAACCCAGGTTAATCTGAAAAATATTGTTTTCTATCATAGTTATGCATGAAATGCCCATATTACTTAATATCTAAGGGTAGTATCTCATGGATATAAAATAAAATTAGTACCTATTTTGCACACAATACAACAAATTATCCCAAAGTTATTATCTTGCAAGTAAATATTCAATTGTTGTCAAATTTAAAATTATGTGAATACTTCCGAGACAAGCAACCCCTGGGTACTTTGACCACAAAAACAGTTTCCTTTCCCACCCCTGACGTATCTATACGCGACATGGGCTCTGACAAAATCCCAACTAGTATTAGAAATGTGAGAGTTTGTATATTTCTTTGTTTGTTCCTCTTCACGCTTTATCTATTGAACGCTTCTTGAAATTTGGCATACACATTCATAATACTACGAAGAAGGACATAAAGTTTGATTCGGACGGTGCATATATTAAATACTAGCCTATGTCCTTCTCAGTACCCTAACCTATGTGTATGCAAAATTTCATAATGATCGATTCAATTGATAGTGCGGAAAAGCGTAACAAACAGACAAACAAACAAACAAATAAACATACAAACAAACTCATTTTCGCATTTATAATATTAATTAGGATTCAGTTTCTGGTAATGACTTCATACTTAAGGGGGCGCCAATCATTTTATTCCTAATATTTTACAAATAGAAAGAAATTCAAGAATGTAAATCATATAAGCACTAGTAAATATAACTTGAAGTATTTTTGGAATCATGTTTTAATATTATGAGAATCAGTATTAAGAGAAAACGTGATTACCGCCAAAAACGGCCGTTTTTGGCGGCTTTTTTCTCATAATTCTCACTGCCACCGTGGTCCAGTGGTTAAGGCGTTCGCCTTATTGACCCGGGGGTCGTGGGTTCGATTCCCACGGGAAGCATACTTTGTTAAGTTGTTTCCAGTTTGGTTAGGACATTGCAGGCGTGAATCACCTGATTGTCTGATAAGAAAGATGATTCCGTGCTTCGGAAGGCACGTTAAGCCGGTGGTCCCGGCTGCCATAGGAACGCAGAACTCTGACACCAGGGTGTGCATGGTCGACTGACCGTGTCACCTACACGAAATGATGATGATGATGATTATGACTGATTCTGATAATATTAAACATGATTCCAAAAATACTTCAGGTTATTTATAGTGCTTATTATGATTTACATTCTTGAATTTCTTTCTATTTGTAAAGTATTAGGAATAAACTGATTGGCGTCGCTACTGTGCCTAGGGTGCGGACTTAAGGCGCTCCTATAGTAACACTAGCGCCACCCAGCAATTAATTCTTTTATTCCTAAATTATATCGAATTTTAAAAATCTAACAAGTACATAACTAGTAAATTACTTGTACTATTTTTGTTTTCATTTTCACTAATATTCGTTTGATAAAGTAAGAGAAAAATCGATTAACGCCTAAAGTGGCCACTTTTGGCGTTAATCTATTTTACTCTTTAAATATGGCACTAGTAAATTACTTGTAATATACAAAAAATTCTATAAGTAATTTAGTAGTTTTGTACTTGTTAGATTTTTAAAATTCGATACAATTTATGATTTAAAGAATTTAATAGCTGGGTGGCGCTAGTGTTACTATAAGAGCGCCTTAATACAAGTTGCTAAAAATTTTGTTGTCTATAGTACTTTTCATGGAGAAAATTTGTCAAGTGTACTGTTTGGCTAGCAAACTCAGTATAGTGTATGACGTAACTATAGTTACTTATTTTATTTAGGAATATATTCCAAGTTACTTACTTTATTACATACATGTCTTCCTGTAACTGACTTCATACGTGAGTGACCCGTAATTTAAATTTATATTCCAAGCTCTATTTTTATGATAAACTGCGAGAAATATTGCGGCAACGCCGCCATTGTAGTCGCCTCTTAGAAAATATCATATTGTTATGATATTGTGCAATCTTTCGCCACAATATTGCATGAACTTAAAATTCATAGGGCATGCTTGCTTTGCATAGTTTCTTTCGTGTATCTAATGCATTAAGAATGCATTTTTATAGACGACTAGCTGTTACCCGCGGCTTCGCCCGCGTAATATATAGCCTATGTCCTTCTCGGTACCCTAACCTACGTGTATGCAAAATTGCGTGATGATTGGTTCAGTACATACGGCGTGAAAGCGTAACAAACAAATAAACAAACAAACTCACTTTCACATTTATAATATTAGTTGGGATTGGGACTAGCTTTCACCCGCGGCTTCGCTCGCGTTAGTGTCGTTCCCTTGAGAATAGTACTTTTCTCCGGGATGAAAGATAGCTTATGTCCTTCTCCGTACTCCATACGACGTGTATGTACAATTTCGTGATGATCGGTTCAGTAGATAGGGCGTGACAGCGTAACAAATAAACAAACTCACTTTCGCATTTATAATATTAGTTGGGATGAGATTGGGATTGGGACTATTTTTCGCACGTTAAATTGTTCATGTTAATATGATCTCTCGGGCAAATCACTACAACATATTATAAAACAAAGTCCCCCGCCGCGTCTGTCTGTCTGTCTGTCTGTCTGTTCGCGATAAACTCCAAAACTACCGAACCGATTTTCATGCGGTTTTCTCCAATGGATAGCGTGGTTCTCGAGGAAGGTTTTAGTATATAGTTTGTTAAGTTTTTGTATACATTTTTGTATATACAAATGATATTTGTTGGAGGTGTCGTAAAAAAATGAGCCCTTTGGGAGCTTTCAACGAAAACGCTGTCTAAACCCTTTGAGATATAACAAAACAATGTATGGTGGAATTGTGTATCTTATTTAGGTCTACAGAAAAGTCCGCGATGGCATATGTGTATATATTAAGGATAACATACTATATTCATTTTAATACTTTATTTTAATACTTTAAAAAATGGGCAATTATCAAAGATTACGCGCAGGCCAAACCCTTAGAGCTAGAAAATTGAAATTTTGCTCACGTATTCCTCTTATGACGTAAGCATCCACTAAGGAAGGATTTTTCAAAAGTCATTCCCTAAGGGGGTGAAAACTGAAACTTTTTATTCCTTGGACATATTTGTATGAAATTTCGTGTGAATTGAGAACGCTAAAAATAATGAGTAACATTTTTAATAGTTTCCCGAAATTAAACCTCTTAGGGGGTAAATCGGGGTATATGTTTAGTTTACCGCTTTGTAGCGTCATATTTTATAATCCCCGCATTCCAAACCTGAAGTCACCGCAGACGAAGTCGCGGGTAACTGCTAGTACAATACAAAACTTTCGTATATACAGCTAACTTTGTACAAAAATGTTGGACCAAATGAAAAGCACTAAAGGAGTACCAACTTCGAATCAAAACTTCTTTTTTTTCTACCCAAATTCTTTTTTTTTTCTAGACCTTTTAGGGGGTGAATTTCAATAAAATACAAAAACTTCTTCCTTTAATCTGTTAAGGAATATTTATGCAAAATTTAAAGTAGCTTTTTATCTCCGTTTTTGATCCCCTGAATTTTTTTTATCGGATGCCTACGTCATCCCAAAAGAACTATTCTATACAATCAGAGGCTTAGGATGTACGTTGATCCGTCAATAAGTTATTCAGGATAAAGAAATTTGTCATTCAGGACAAGGCAATTTATATGTATAGATAAGTACTAACTAAAGATAAGTCTATGTTCACAGCAGCTAAATTAATGATTCAAACAGCAGCTTAAAACATTTAACGCGCCTTAAAGTGCCTTTACCTCCCGGACTAATGCTCGCTTAAACCCGGAATCACAAGAAAATTGCACGTAATAGCTGTTTTGGGATCGGTAATTAACAAAAACGCGTTATTTTCGGAGCCGAAGCCATTAGGGCGCAATCTTGCCTTGATTACTTAGTAAATAGGTTAAGTGCAGGGAACTCGGTAGTTTTGACTACATACACCATGAATGGTATAACATTTTTATAAAGTCAGAGAATTTGGCGTACACTCTCCACGCTGGTCAGAAGGGTTGGAGAGGTCTCTATGATGTTTATTAAGCGTTGTTTAGTATGTATTTCCTAAGTTGCCTACTTCGACATCCACGGGAAGACTTGGAGTGGTCCTATTCTACTATGCCGGTTCCACACGGCACCCAAGAACCACACAGTAAAAAGTTTGCCAAATCATAATACAGCATAATGGTATAAAAATATTATGAAGCAAAAGAAACCTTCCACACTGGTCTGGGAGTAAAGAATAAACATAGAATGTACCAGCTGCTTCTCTTCCCGCGTAGATCGTAAAAGCCGATCGAGGGAATGGCAAAAATCTAAGGAATCATGGTAAAAGGCGATGCGGCTGACAACCTATCACTAGTTTGATTCTGTTTTTCATCGCCACGCCCAACGCCACTGCTCTGTTTACCCCGCAAGGGAAAAAGACGTGATAGTATGTATGTAGTATGGGCACATAGCGCGAAGAACCGATGGCCGATGGGGCAGAAAGGTTCTTGAATGGCGACCACGTACCGGCAAGCGCAGCGTTGGACACCCATCGACCAGGTGGTCGGACGACCTGATAAGGGTCGCAGGAAAGCGCTGGATACAGGCCGCTTCCAACCGGTCATATTGGAAATCCTTGGGGGAGGCCTATGTCCAGCAGTGGACTTCTTGCGGCTGAGATGATCATGATGATGAGTATGTATGTATGTATGTACTTTGGACGTAGAACTGGACTCCGGGTTCCAACGCACCACGTCTGAGGATGCAAGTCGGATCTCAGACCTCGAAGTCTAGTCATATTTCCAATGACGCATTCTTAAATTTTGATGTTTGGTGATTCTAAGATATTACGCTAACGTACCCTGCGTTTTGGAACCGCTGGGTCTTAGCAGGTCAGACGGTAAAAGGCCTGACGGATTAACCCTTGTGCCTTGGAAGCAGGGCAGAAGCCTAATATGGGATGCAACTTGTGTCAGTACCGTCGCTGCTAGCTATATTGGGCGTACTGTGGGCAGGGCAGCTGCGGCAGCTGAGGATGCGGCAGTCAAAAAATGGGCAAAGTATGCAGTTTTGGAGCCACAGTACTGTTTCGTGCATCTGGCAGTGGAGACAATGGGCAGCTAGGGATCAGACGCTAAGCGTCTAGTTAAGGAGATAGGCCACCGCATAGCGCAAAAGACAGGGGACTCTTGCTCTGGCTCGTTCCTGGTGCAAAGGTTGGCCATAGCCATCCAGCGTGGCGATGCTGCTAGCATTTTGGGCACCTTTGCACCAGAGACGCTAAGGGGCAGTTTGTAAGATAGGGACATTTTTTTTAATGTATTTTTATTTTTATTTTGAAATTATTATTCTAATTTTGACTTGTGTTTTTAATTTTGTGACTATAGATTATAAGTACCTATTTTGTAAAAAAAAATTGACATAAATAATAAATTTGTATTTAACCACACAACGTAATATCTTAGAATCACCAAACATCAAAATTTAAGAATGCGTCATTGGAAATATGACTAGACTTCGAGGTCTGAGATCCGACTGGCATCCTCAGACGTGGGGCGTTGGAACCCGGAGTCCGGTTCTACGTCCAAAGTACATACATACATACTCATCATCATCATTTCAGCCACAAGAAGTCCACTGCTGGTCATAAGCCTTCCCCAAGAATTTCCAATATGACCGGTTGGAAGCGGCCTGTATCCAGCGCTTTCCTGCGACCATTATCAGGTCGTCCGACCACCTGGTCGGTGGGTGTCCAACGCTGCGCTTGCCGGTACGTGGTCGCCATTCAAGAACCTTTCTGCCCCATCGGCCATCGGTTCTTCGCGCTATGTGCCCATACATACTATCACGTCTTTTGCCCTTGCAGGGTAAACAGAGCGGTGGTGTTGGGCGTGGCGATGAAAAACGGAATCAAAATAGTGATATCTTATCTATCTAGCCGCATCGCCTATTACCATGATTCCTTAGATTTTCGCCATTCACTCGGTCGGCTTTTACTAAGTATCTGCGCGGGACGAGAAGCAGGTGGTACATTTGCTAGCCTAAAAGCGTAGAAAAAAATTGTGTCTAACACATAGTCTACCATGCAAACACATAGCTACCAATTTGACGGATTATGATGGCATAATTTTGTCAGGACGCGTGTGCTAACACAAAACTGTCACACACATAAGCATTGAAAAATTAGTCAGTTTTTCAATCATTGAAATAAATGCATGACGGTGTCTAGAGAGTATTATAGACAAAGATTGTGGAATTGTGTTGTAGGATACTAACTCAACGATACTATATTCTAAAAAGATACTTTATAAATAAACATCCAAGAATACACTCTTTTAATACACTCCACTTTGGCAGTCATGTAAAACTCAAGTGTCGTCATATTGCGACCGTATTACAAGTAACGATCAATGAATTCTACCAAATCCCTTTTCTTTTGATATCCTACTTGATCCTTCCCGATATATCTGGGGTATTGGAAACATTACTCGTTTTTCGATATGAGGTCAGACCGGGTGACCTTACAATTATTTATTTTTATTTTTCAAGCTCAGTCAGATTTTCATTTTCATTCGAGATGTTACATTTTTCAAGCTGCACTAAAGTCATCTGACATAGCTTTACGACTGCCATCAATGATGACAGCAGGGATCACCGAAGCACGGAGCAGCTCGAGATATTTTTTTATGCCACTTGCGGTCACCCATCCAAGCGGGGACTGCGCTCAGGGTTGCTTAACATGCGTAAGCTTCTTCAAAACTAAAACCACTTGCTTATTTACCCCCGACTCGACAAAACGACAAAGCCTTTTTCAAGTTCCCAGCATTGCTCCCATATGAAAAGTTGTTCATATTGACGGGCTGAGTAACCCCTTTAAGACTGTTGAGGATTAAACACGCGGTATCTTTTAAGAGTCTTTAAATACGAGAAGGGGACGGTTCGACAAATTTGTTCCATTTATCCCAATAGACCCCTCATCTATCCCGGTGATGTGAACTTTACCCGGTTGACCTCGCGTTATCATCGACCTCAAGGTCTGAGTGGATGTGAACCTAATGACCCATGGCAGGATCTAATGACCCATCATTTGGAGGAATGCCTGCGATTCAGTTGAGGCATTAAGATTTTCTACAAGCATAAAAATCCATCCTCAAATACTATAAAAATACATACGTGTATTATAATAAAAATAAACTATAACTTAAGGGGGAGGGACAAAAAAACGTGTTTTTGGGCGTTTTTCGTATATTTTATAGCGTACAGCTAAATATTGCAAGGGTTCGATCGATAAAGCCTTGCAATATTTAGCTATACGCTATAAAATATACAAAAAATGCTTTGTGTGTGATTCCAATCCAACTCATACTTAGCGGTTTATATTTATATCCCAATAGACCCCTCATCTATCCGGGTGATGTGAACATTGCCCCAGCTGACCTTGCGTTATCATCAGTCTCCGGACCTCAAGGTCTGAGTAGATGTGAACCTAATGACCCATGGCAGGGCCTTAAGTGGCTTGCTGATTAAAGCTTGCATAAAAGATTTAATATATATGTTTGATAAAAAGTTATTACTAAGCCATTTATAAATCTTGCGACTGTTTCGGCAAGAAAATAGCTATGGCAGCTTCCCATACATCATTTTAACAACTAAAGTAAGCGTATTAGAATGAAATATACCTTGTTTTATAGAACATACTAGCTGATGCTCGCAACTTCGTTCGCGTAGACTATATGACTCCGGCGTACTAATTACCTTAATACCGCTGGGCGGTCACCAGTAATATGAGCTAATCGTACTCTACGCACTCTATCCCAGAGGAGAGTGTGACTTTGTAAAATTGTCGATATACAATTTAAGATAATGTATCAGATGTTCTAAATCTGCAATTTTTTCACCTCAACAAAAAATAATAATCAGGCTGAACAACTTTTGCTACAGCGTCATTTTTATATTTCCTATAGTTTACCTGGACCATTATGGTTCTGCGTCAAGTGTTCCAAATCTTCAAATTAAATACCTCATCAAAAAATGCTCATCAGGTTGAATAGTTTTTGCTAAAGCGTCATTTATATATTTCTTATAGTTGTGTTATGTTAATGTAAAAATTACTGAAAAATTTGAATAAAAACTTGGTAGGTTACTACAATTGATGAAAAAACAAAGGATTCCGACCAATATGCAACATCAGCCGCAAACCATGTCAGCACGTTGTGACGTCACCATTACACAACGTGGCATGTGAGTGGCGTTCTGACGCGAAAAAGTGTTTTTACAACGGCAGATAATTTGGCCCATCCTTCCCCCTCTATTTACTAACTCGGATGACAGGTGTCGATGCCTATCAATCTAGGATTTGCTGTTACAATGCGGTTTTTGTATTCCAAATAAAAATTTCGAGCAAGCAAAACCCGCATTGTAACTGTAAATTCTAGATTGATAGGCATCGACACCTGTCATCCGAGTTAGTAAATAAGGGGGCTGGTCTGGAAGTGAAGGAAAAACGTAGAATGTACCAGCTGCTTCTCATCCCGCGCAGAACGTAAAAGACGGTCAATGGAATGGGTGAAACCTTAGAAATAATTTCAATAGGCGATGCGGCTAGCAAACTCATCACTATTAAGATTTCGTTTTTCACATCGCCTATCAATACGCTAAATGTGGCCTTTGGGTATTAAGACCTTGGGTTCTGACTACCCCGTAAGAGAAACAGACGTGATATTATGTATGTATGTAGATTTTTTTTAAATCGACCTATTGAAGAGTCTTTTAGTGGTTTCCTGATTGAACCTTGCATTAAAGCATAGTATCGCACTTGGCTGGTTTATTATTTATATCTCAGTAGAGCCTTGTGCGTATATTCGGGTAATGTAAATAATGTTTATTTGAAAAAACTTGAACAATATGCAACATCAGCCACGAAATATGTCAGCACAGGCTGTGACGTCACCACGTCACAACGTGGCATGTGAGTGGCGTCCTGGCGGGAAAAAGTGAATTTACCACAGCATGATAATATTTTATCACGGATATTTTTCAATTTTTATACTTTCTTTTAGTTTTCTATATTGTATACGACTTGAGGTCACCCATCCCACCAGAGGATAACACCCAGGGGAGTCCACTAGACTATCTCTACCCTGCTGTTTTAGGATGAAAGGGAAAACAAAGAATATATCAGCTGCTTTTCTTCCCGCGTACACCGTAAAAGCCAGTCAAGGGATTGGGCGAAAATCTAAGGAATCACTACTTTGTTTTCGCTTTCCACCTTAACGCCCACTTACACGGTTTACATGGCCTTTGGGTTTTATGACCTTGGCCTTGGGCTCTACCCCGCAAAGGATAAAGACGTGATAATATGTAAGTATGTATGCACTGGGCTATCAAGCTCATGAATATTTTTTAAATATCCGTAAGTTTCTTTAATAAGAGTATTTTATACACAATTTAATGTCGAACTTACGTTTTTTCATAACGAAACATATCAACGAAAGCTTTTCCCGAAATTTTCTATTGTATTTCTATTACTTTATTTTCCCGTAATACGAATCACATCAGACACACCCATGTCTTCGTTTCCATGGGGCTGTCACGTAAAAATCCCTATTTTCTTCACTACTTGTTGCCGACTCAACAAGTATTATTTTTTTATGAAAAATATGTGTGTATTTTATGTTCATGGCTTGTTTACCCGTGGGAATAACGTGATGTGTTTTTTGGGTATCATAATTGAGTATGTATAGAATGTTAATTAGTCTGTTATAATCAAAAATATTATTCTATAGTTCATTCGTTATTCATTATCAGGTCTTTGTTACTCTCCACTGCAGGAGCACGACCAAAACCATATATTAGCTAGAGCTGTCAGAGGATTTGGCCTACACTTATCACGCTGGCCAGACGGGTTGGAGAGGTCTCTGATGTCTATAAGCTTTGTTTAGCTTTTGTATCCTAAGTCGCCTTCTACGACATCCACGGGAAGACTTAGAGTGGTCCTATTCTACTCTGCCGGGAACCACATGGCTTCATATTTAATAGTTTTGTCAAGTAGTCAATTTTGAAAGCGTCGCGCTATGCTAATAATTATATTATGTAAAATTTTATATTGTTTAATGCTCACGATACAGGCCCAGCCTAGTGTGGGTTCAATTGTTATTGTCACTACGCATGATTGATTATGAGAAATAAAGATATTCTATTTAGATTCTATTCTATTCTATTTAACATAAAATGAAGGCCAGCTGTTACAAGTATATAGTTTGTTTTAGGTTATGATGCATATACTCGTAAGACAAAGAACATAAAACAATAGAGCGGAGCGTTTTCTAGAAACTTTCTAGAGACTCCACCGCAAGACACACGTCACAGTTTCTTTCAAGTGCGTGACATGCCTTGAACACATGTCATGCACACTTTTGCTTTGGTCTTTGTTTTCTCTCGCAGATCTAAGGTTTTTCATGTAGACATTAAATGTCTACATAAAAAAGGTCTGCGAAAGCTTTGGCTTAAAGAGCTCGAGTAACCCCATCTATGAAATAGAAGTTGATAGATAGATAGATAGATAGATAGATAGATAAAAGCTTTATTGTTTTCGAAAAGACACACATACATTTACACAAAAACATAATATTGAAACGGTAAACGAATAAGATCCAGCATGTGCGCCACAACGACAACAAAAGGTAGGAGCTCAGCGATGCGTTTGCTCGTAGAGCAAACCACTGATTTTCAGCTCCACCACTGAGACTCACAGGGACACGTACAACAATACCATCCGTATTAAGTAAATTGGAATAAAAAATTACCTGTCCTACTTTGTTAAGCACAATGATTTTAGAGATCTGACAACAAAAAAATAACATGATTATTAAAAAATAAGAATTAGTATCATTTAATTAATTTTGATTAGATTTTTAATTTGGCTTTTAATTATTTATGGCATTAATTTTATTATTTAAATGTGCATTAAGTTTGATGCTTTCCAATAATAATTTATAATATGTAACAAATAAATAAAATTGTGATTAAATTTATTTAACCATTTGAATTAAAATATAATATATTAAATTAACCTTAAATTTACGATTTGCAAGATTACGAAAAAAATCCAACAAAAAACAAAAACACAAAACCATTCAAAAACCATTTAAACTGCCACCAAAACAACTAAGTCTGAAAACCTTCTTTTTGATTTGCGAGTAAAAGAGACTTCATATGCTTTTTGAAAGTATGTTTCGATGTAATGCTCCTTAATGGTGGGGGTATGTTGTTCCAGCACTTAGTTGCCTGGTAGCGGAAAGAGCCTTCAAAAGCCACAAGCCTATGCTCATGCATAGCCAAAGGTGCTCGACCTGATCTGGACATGCCTTGCCCATACGTATTACGAAAAGTGCTGAATTTTAATTTGCCATATAAATATTCTGGTTGTTTGTATTTCACCAGATCAAACATTAGCGTGGCAAGGTGCAGTTGAGTTTTGTTTTTTTTTTTTCGCAGAAGCTAACGTTTTTACGTAAGCTCAAAAACATTGAATAACTTAAGATCAGAAATGATAATTAGGTAGGACACACATAGGTTTATTTTCAGAGACACTTAGCCTCTGATTGAGGAACACATGGTGAGAAACCCAATACCTGTTGATTGAACACTAGTATCAGTATTTTCTTGTCTGTTAATTGGCAATATGAACAAAAAGCAGTTTTTGACCAGATATACAAATGTTTAAAAATAAAACTGCATAAATACCTCGAAAGCGAAAAAGGCAAAGTAAAAGCATATTAAATATTTTTAAAACAAGAGCACTTGGAATAATGTTTAATGAAAGGAAATAGAGCGGCTTTTTCTAGAAAAAATACTCCACCGCAAGGCATACGTCACGATTTCTTTAAGCGTGTGACATGCCTTGAACACATGTTAAGCACACTTTTACTTTAATCTATGTTTTCTCTCGCAGACCTAAGATTTTTTTATGTACCTCTACATAGAAAGCCTTGGCTTGAAGAGATTTAGTAACCTCATATTAAAAATAGAAATAAGGTGACTTTTTTTTACTAACTAAAGATTTTACGTAAACGCTCTCAAAAGGTTGAAAGAGATCGAATTACACAAGATTAAAAATAAGTTAGGCACATGTAGGGTAATTTTTTAGCGACTCTCTGCCCCCGATGAAGGATTACTTGGTGAGAAAACCTATGTACTAATTCTTGATTGATGATCACCAATATCGGTTTTTCCCTTGTTTTGACTGTAAGCACAAAATAGCAGTTTTTAAACGGAAACAAACACAAATATTTAAGATAAAACAGATATACTAAAATATATTTGAAACACAAGAGCACGAGTACTGTTTAATAACCAGGAACAGAGCGACTTTTTCTAGAAACTGTCTAGAGACTCCACCGCGTCACGATTTCTTTCAAGCGCGTGACATGCCTTGAACACATGTCATGCACACTTTTGCTTTGATCTTTGTTTTCTCTGGCAGACCTAAGGTTTTTTGTTACGTAAACGTACTGCAAAAGCTAAAAGAGATTGAATAATCTCATATCAGAAATAGATGTTATGCAACCCCGGGCCGTGGTTCCCAGTAGAGTAGAATAGGGCCACACCAAGTCATCCCGTGGATGTCGTAAAAGGCGACTAAGGAAACACAAGCTAAACAAAGCTTATTAACATCAAAGAGACCTCTCCAACCCGTCTGGCCAGCGTGGAGAGTGTAGGCCAAATCCTCTGACTGCTCAGGCTAATATATGGCTCTGGTGGTGCAGAGAGGATCGTGCTCCTACAGTGGAGACTGGAAGGACCTGATGATGAACCCCGGGCGCAGTTACCGCATGGATGGGTGACCGCAAGGGGCATAATTTTTTTTGTCATTCATAGAAGCGGTTGGGGAGGCGGCTAGCAACCCATTACTATTTTAATTCGGTTTTCTAACTAGTCGACCACCAAAATACTAAACGTTTAGCCTTGAGGTCTTGTTTATCCGAGCTCTAACTACTCCGCAAGGGAAAATTCAAGGATAGTATGTATACAGGCAGTAGAAGTTTAATATTCTAAACGCGCAACCGGTTTTATCCCTGTCCTACTTGACAGGTATGTTAGACTAGACCCTTTTCTTTACACCGATCACAATTGCGAAATTATTTTATGATAACCGTAAATGTTTAGAGAAAACGTCGTATGATGCTCGTACTCAGTAAGCTGGCCATTATATATAGGCAAAGCCGAGTGCTTATAATAAACTACAGCAATACATCGACTATAATATCCAACTTAACGTTATAATGTATTAAAAGCGTGATTTTCAGACGACAAAGGTACGGTTTAATTACATTTTCCATTCTACCGTAAACAATGATCAAGGACAGAGTGGCCTTTTGCTAGCACGCAGCCGTGTAACGTTTCCGGCGTGTCACGTCGAAATGACCGGCGAGGCGTGTTCTCCATTAGATTATTAAGGACAGGCGTAAGGTTGAGCCTCACTGACAGCGGGAAAGCTATTGGAAGTTGGTTACGACCGGCAATCTTGTAGATATATGCAACAAGTGACTGGTGACGCGATTTAATATAAAAAAAAACTTTTGATTGAAAAAAGCGTTTCGAAAGAAATGATATTGTAAGCATTGTAACTCTTGAAATTGCATGGTTCAGTATTTTCAAAGAAAATTCAAATTAAGAAAAGCATAGTAGCTTTTTTTGACTTTAGTTTTTTTTTCATGGTAAGCAAACTTCTCTCTCTTCCAGCAACTTCTACACATTCTAATGACTATAAATAAATAAATAGTAGTAAGTAGATAGAATCTCGTAAGTTATTTACACTGCATTGCTTTTGTCACATCCTGTCACTATGGGGGCGGTTTGATAACCGTCTTTATGACACACCGGGTTGGAAGTTCTTAATAGTCATAAATAGTTAAGATTTTTCATAGAAGTATTGACGAAATTTTTTTTTTTAAATCTATGAGTTTTTTATAGTTTTTGGGAAGTATGATAAAAAAAAAATCGTTCACTCGCTGCCAGTGAGACCAAACCTCTATGCATACGTTGTGCACTTCATCAAGTGAAGAGAAAAATTGTCAAGGATTTGCACACTCCATCACTTGGCAAACTGCGCTTCGAGATAGCTCGCGTTTGCATACATCGTAAGGACAGTCTTTTTATTATGTACCCTCTCACTTGCCTTACTCATATTTGAGAGCTAGGTCTAACTAATAAGAGTTATTGTGTCGAAGAAACTCGTACAATTACTATTTTTTCAGGTTAAAATGTACATTAGTATTAACAATCTCTTAAACATATCTGTAAAGTATTTAGGTATGTCAGATGCCTGTAGGCAGCTTGAAAAATCTCCTACCAGTGTTGGCCACACACACGGAAAACAAACGAACAGTATGAACATTTAAATAAAATTACTTTTTATTCGGTTTTATATGTTTTATTACATTATTTATACACCTAATTCGAACACTTTTAAGTGTTCATGTTCGAAGGTAGACTAAGTTGTCGTTTGTCTAATATTAAGCGCCATTAAAGCTACTACCATTGGTATGAAATTTAGCCTGCGTCTTATTTAGAGACTTAGGAGTCCCACGTAAAGCCGCAATCCCATACAAACGTAGTTTGGTTTTAGTTTTACAACAGTTAAACCAATCTCAACCAAATTTCGTACATACGACCGGATAAGGCATATTGATGTTTATAATCAGATTTCAATTTTAAAAACAATACTTATACAAAATTACAGCGGGTTGAAGTTTCGTATCGAAAACTTGTACTCGCTGTAATTTTGTAAAGATATTGTTTTTAAAATTGAAATCTGATTATAAACATCAGTCCGTACGCAAAAAATAACCGAACAACCTTCCAAATTTATAACAAACACTGTCGTTATACGCAAAAAGCTAATTTTCTTTCATAAAAATCAATTTGTTCGTATGTTCAAGGTTAAATTTTAATCAAAAGCCTCCGCCGTTTCCCGAAATAGCTGTATACCCGCTCATCCATGTCATCCAATTAGGAACAGCCTGAAATTTTCATGGCCACGGAGCTGTGCACACAATAAAAACAACAAATTAAATACACATGTAGGATAGGACGAAACCCTTTAGTCCATAGGTACTCATATAAAGACAAAAGATTTGATTGTTTGTTTGAATTGAATAGGCTCCAAAACTACTGCCAGCTGCTTCTCTTCCCGCGCAGATCGTAAAAGCCGATCGAAGGAATAGGCGAAAAATTAAGGAATGTTAATAGGTGATGTGGCTAGCTTATCACTATTTTGATTTCGTTTTCCATCACGCCCACCACCATGCTAAACGTAGCTTTATGTCTTCTAAACGTGTACTGTCTGTACTGACGTATATGTTTAAAAACTTAAATTTGTACATAATATATGAGTCAAATATATTTTTACCACCTTTAAGTACTTAAAGTCAAGTCAAACTTTGCCTTACATTTTCAAACGCAGTCTTTTGTGGGAAATTTTGCCTCATTCAAGGGAAAATTTCCCACAAATAACACTTGAAGAAACTTTCTCCAATGCATGGTATCTACATCGCTTCAAAGTTCCGTGGCTGATGGCTTTGATAGGACTCTTGAGACCCACCTGTTGTGAGTTATAAGTGAATTCTGAGAGCACTTTGCCTTGATAGTTGTTATAAATAGTAGACGTATTAAGACATTTCAATTTATATAACTGGATGGGTAAAATAATAGGTATACCTAAACTTAGACAAAAAAAATGCGGCCATTGCATATTACTTATTTTGGATTGACTGCCACTACGTTGTTTTACTTTTATAGTAAAAAGTTATATATGAGGTGGATTTCTTTCTAATTAATATAAATATAAATAAATAAATATATAGGGACATATCACTCAAATTGAGCTAGCCCCACAGTAAGTTGCGAACTTGTTTCGCAGGATCCTAACTCAACGATACTATATTTTATAATTATATACTTATTATAGATAAACATCCAAGACCCAGGTAACTCTGAAAAGTTTGTTTTCCATCATGACCTGACCGGGGATCGAACCCGGGACCCCCGTGTCGCTGGCTGGCGTGTTGACCGCTGCGCCACGGAGCTCGACAAAATTGGTTTGAAAGAATAAATAAGGTAGAATTCAGCTGCTTCTCAACCAGCGCTGAGCGCAGAAACCAGTCAAGGGAATAGACGAGAATTTAAGGAATCATATCAATATGCTATGCGGCCTACAAACATCACTATTATGATTTTATTTTCGAACTATACTCCAAAACTCTGGTGAAACTCGGCCGATCTTATAATCTTCGTCCCTGTCTACCCTGTAAGAAATACATCCGTTAATACTTTGTAAGTATATATAAATGAGTAACATATGTATTTGCCCTTAAGAGTCGCCTGAACGCGCATGTCTCCATACAAACGGAAAAAGGGAATTGTGGCAATAAGTATTTGATAATTTTAGGGCAAAATTAAGGTTTCTATACAGTTTGGTTAAATTATCAAATGTATGAGAATTATACGCCTCTCAAGATTTCCATACAAATTTGAAAAGGCTTGTAATTCTCAAACCATTGGTATTTTAACCAAGCTGTATAGGAACGTACGTAGATTATAATGAGATCAATTGATTAAATGCTTAATTTTACTCCAAAATTATCAAATATTGCCAAAATTCCCTTTTTCCGTTTGTATGGAGACGAGACATGCGCGTCCAGGCGACTCTTAAGGGCAAATACATATGTTACTCATTTATATATACAAAGTATTTACGGATGTATTTCTAACAGACAGTCCACAAACCCAAAGAGTGCAGTCTAACTAAAAGTGAAGCGCTTGTTCATATTTTGTCGTAATGTCGATCTATAACGCGTCCTCTGAACCCTGATATCATCTATCTGTAATCTGCATCAGAGCGTCGTCAGCCATTTTGAAATCTCAAATATCTTGCACTTACTTGCAAAGTTTCTGGAATAAAACCTGAATTCGTATTATCAGATACAGATAAAGCTACTTCTTCTGCACTAGAGTGCTTTGCATTTTCTAGCGTAAACTAAATCTATTATGTTGAAATGCGTATTTAAGTTGAAACTACGTTTATTCGTTAGTTTTCTTACTAAGTAAGTTCTTCCATATTCACTGCCAGCGATCAAAAAACATAGAATTTGCAAGATGCTTTTACTCTTGCACGGATTGTTAATCTGATCAGTAGACTAATCGTAAAGGTAGGAAATATTACACAATAGTCAAGCCATCAAAACTCGGAAGCTCTACATGCTTTCTGGTCATAAAGTTTTGAAAGCGGGAATATCTTATATTTTCTCGCTAAATTTCTGGAATTCAAACTGAATTCGTTTTATTAGATACAGATACTTCTTTAGCGATTGCGCTTTGCATTTTCTAGAGTTTCTAGAGTTTCTGGCGTCAATAGCTCTGATGAGAGATATCTGTATTCTAACTTTATCAAAATGCCAAAAAAGTAGACAAGATATTGAAAAGTAATGCGTGAGTTCGTATTTTGTCGTAGAGATCTATAACGCGTCCTCTGAACCCTGATATTATCTATCTGTAATCTGCGTCAGAACGTCGTCAGCTATTTCAAAAGCGAGAATATCTTGCATTTCTTGCAAAGTTTCTGGAATAAAACCTGAATTCGTATTATCAGATACATACAGATATAGTTACTTCTTCTGCACTACCGCTTTGCGTTTTCTAGCGTAAACTAAATCTATTATGTTGAAATGCGCATTTAAGTTAGAGTTCCATAAGTTTCTTTTTCATGTCATATCGTTATACGTTAGTACTATTATTAATTCTGTGGTAATATGACGGCAAACGAGCAAACAGGTCACCTGATGGTAAGTGACCACCGCTTCCCTTGGACAACTGCAACACCAGGGGTGTCACAGGAGCGTTGCCGACCTTTTATTTTTCCCTCCCCAGAGGGGAGAAGGAGATGGGCCTCCCGCTCTCTCACTCACCGATCGAAGTATAGCAGCGATTAAACTACTACTCAAACGTCGATTTTCTGTTAGAGTGTAGTACTTTCCCAGACGAGCCGGCCCATTCACGCTACTAGCAAAAGTGATTTTCGCCGGTAGCGAGGCTCTACCACAACTGAGAAAAGTCTTTCAATTTGCTCTACCAGCGAACAAAAAACATAGAATTTCTAAGATGCTTTTACTTTTGCACGGATTGTTGATCCGATTAGGGTCTAAGCGTAAAGGTAGGAAATATTACTAACATGCAATAGTCTAGCCATCAAAACTGTATCAGGAAGAGGCTATATCTGTATTGACGACATTTTGAAAAACTTAAGCGCTCCATCCTTTCTTGTCATAAAGTAGAGATCTATATAACGCGTCTTCTGAACCCTGACATCGTCTATCTGTACTCTGCGTCAGAGCGTCGTCAGCCATTTTGAAAGGGGAATATCTTGCATTTACTTGTTTTATTTTTTTTTTCGTATGTGTAAGTGGCCAACACTGGTGTCAGATTTTTCAAGCTGCCTTAAGGCATCTGACATAGCTTAACGACTGCCATCAACGATGACAGCCGGGACCAACGGCTTAACGTGCCTTCCGCAGCACGGAGGAGCTCGAGATATTTTTATGCCACTTGCGGTCACCCATCCAAGTAGGGACTACACCAGGGGTTGCTAAACATACGTAAGTGCTCACAGAGCTCACACCCACTGGACCACCGGGCTCCTAAGTTTCTGGAATAAAACCTGAATTTGTATTATCAGATAAAGATACTTCTTCTGCACAAGCGCTTTACATTTTGTAGCGTTAACTAAATCTATTATGTTGAAATGCGCATTTAGATTGGAACTAATTTTATCTGTAAGTTTCTTAATAAAATCTTCGATGTTGCACTATCAGCGAGGGATCTCACTATCAGAGGGTACCGAGAAGGACATAGGCTATATTTTACGCGTGCGAAGCCGCGGGTAACAGCTAGTCTTGTCATAAAGCAGAGATCTATAACGCGTCCTCTGAACCCTGATTTCATCTATCTGTAATCTGCGTCAGAGCGTCGTCAGCCATTTTGAAAGCGGAAATATCTTATATTTTAATGCCAAGTTTCTTGAAAACTAAGTTTATAGTATACAGATACTTCTTTAACGATTGCGTTTTGCATTTTCTAGCGATTCCAGAATCTCTGGCGTCAATAGCTTGATGAAGGAGAAACTATATCTGTAACAAAACACTAAATAAAGAAGACACATTATTGGAAACTAAAGCGCACGTTCATATTTCATCGTAAAACGGAGATCTATGATGTGTGCGGTCTGACCCCTGATATCAATTTTCTGTAATCTGCGTCTTCAGCCATTTTGAAAGCGGGAATATCTTGAATTTTCTTTCTAAGTTTCTGGAATTCAACTATATTCATACTATCAGATACAGATATAGAAACTTATTTAGCAATTGTGCTTTGCATTTTCTAGCGTTTCCAGAATTCCCGATGTCGAGTGCACAAATAATAATAAATTAATAAATATATTATACGGACAAATCACACAGATTTAGCTAGCCCAAAAGTAACGTCCAGACTTGTTTTATGGGATACTAACTCAACGATACTATAATTTATTACAAATACATACATATATAAACATCAAAGACCCAGGTCAATCTGAAAAATATCATTTTTCATCTTGATCTGACCGAGGATCGAACCCGGGAGCATCCGTGTCGTAGGCCGGCGTGTTACCCGCTCCGCCACGGAGCTCGTCAAATGATCATATTAAATGCCTTGGTAACTGATTGGATTGTACCGGTGACATATGACCGAGCTTTGATATAGTCAATTAATTGCTGTACAGGTGATTGAAGTTGTTGATTGATTAAATTCCCACCGCCTGTCGAGCCTGACTGATGGAGTCCCCAAGCCTATTTCATTTTATTTATGACGTTCTTAGTTAATAAAGTACTTTTAAGACAAAAATGTTTACGAACTAGAGATGTTCATAATGCCAAAAAAATGTACTTAAATTGTTAAACAATAGTTTTGCCTTTTCTGAAAAAAAAAATATTTTGGTATGTTATTACTTAACTTTCTGCTACATTTCTCTTTCGGTAAAGAGCACGCGTAAATTAAACAATATTATCTACATCTTAAATCATATCCTTGATAAGTGTCATCATCATCATCAATTTAACAGGTCTTTGTCAGAGCCATACATTAGCCAGGGCAGTCAGAATACTCGGTCTACACTCTCCACGCTGGCCAGGTGGGCTGGAGAGGTCCCTTTGATATGTGTATGTCATGTAAATAAATACCTAGTTCTCTTCTGATTTGCTCAGTATTGTAGGTTGGGTGAGCTACCAACGTCACTGTAAGCAATGTGAGCACTCTTTCGAACACTAGGCCCTTTTGACTATATGTACATACATATAGTCAAAAGGGCCTAGTGTTCGAAAGAGTGCTCATACCTTTTAAACTATATCCATATGTCGCTGGTTCAGATCCGGCTCGAAGGACCATTATGTACGGTGCCAGACTTGGATGTTAGGCCCAACACCATACATGAAGTGATGATGTTACTTGATGGGTTGCTGATGATGGTTTGGAGATACAAGACCACGTCACGTAGTAAACTGATTTATTGTTCTGTCTTGATGTGTACATCCTGATGGTTGGGCGTGACGGGTCCTTTTTCATTGGCTGTCCAATAGTATCTCAAAAATGATAATATTTTTGATGCTAAATATATTGTTAAAACAGCTGACACACGACCTCAAATGTGCGAGGTAAGCTCGTACACTATGGATCCTCAAAACTACAACTTTGTTGCAATGATGTAGAAGGCAAGCTAGATATCTAAATCTACAATAGCTCTTGTGTAATCTCTGATGTTCAATCAGTATGGAATTGGCTCATTACTTGAGTGCTACTCCATCTATTAATGGCCCATCAAGATCGTAGTCTAAGGGCGTTTAAGAGCACTTCCAATAATCTTAATAGGTATTCTATACAATCTGTTGATTTAAAAAGAAGATATAAATATAGAGGTATACATGGCAAAATTTTGATCGTTCCGGACCCTTAAAGGGGTGATTCAGCCTGTCAATATAAACAACTTTTCCTATGGGACAAATGCTGTAAACTCGAAAAAAATTTTGACATTCCTATACAAATTGCCCGGGCGGCTGAACACTTTTGTATGAAAATGTCGAAATAAATTTGAGTTTCCAGCATTGGTCCCATAGGAAAAATGGTTCATATCGACGGGCTGAATCACCCCTTTAAGGGTCCAGAACGATCAAAATTTCGCCATGTATAACTCGACGGTAGCTATAATAATTTGGGAACCTACGTAACGACTTATACATAAATGTGGGTATTTTATTCATTAGTCAATAAGTGTTGGTAAAAAAACTTTTTTGGGAAACGTGAGGTGTTATGATTACTTATTATTTATTAGTTAAGTTACATATTCAGTCGTCGTCGTTTAAAGGTAAGGGTGTTTGCTAATATTAGTATTTCGTATCATGGAAAGTACCACAAAATGAACTTTCGACATTTACGGTCGATATAACCTTGAAAGGCCCTGGAAGACACAGCCTCAATAAGAAGGAAAAATCTATTTTCCCTTAAAATTGGCCGATAAGATTACTTTTGTAAGATTAATTTTCAAGCTCGAAATATTGATCCCGTAAAACCAATTTTTAGTCTTATACCTTAAATCATCATCGTCATAGCAGCCGTAAAAATTCCACTACTTGGATATAGGCCTCCCTCAAGGATTTCCACCGTGGTTTTGCCATACTCACCACGCTTGGCAGACGGGTCGGTGAGCGTAGTTTGTTTGGCTTATCTCGGTTCCGACGCTGCTGCCCATCAATACTGTTTTAAAGACGAGGGTGAATTGTAGGACTTTGTTGGAGTTAGGGATCGGAATAAAGGTATTTGGGATGCTACTTGCTCGGATGCATTGAGAACGAGAAAGTTGCAGCTCAGGAGGCCGGGCGCGCGTACTCGATGCCATAACTGCATAGACCAGACAAGCAGTTAAAGATGACACCCATGACCTGAAATATGTAGTGTAGTTTTACTATATATAGTAAAAGTATGTCAAGATATATATATATTAATGCCGTGTGGGTTCCGGCAGAGAAGAATAGGACCACTCCAAATCTTTCCGTGGATGTCGTAAAAGGCGACTTAGGAAACTTAAGCTAAACAAAGCTTTTAAACATCAAAAAGACCTCTCCAACCCTTCTGGCCAGCGTGGGGAGTGTAGGCCAAATCCTCTGACTGCTCTGGCAGTACAGAGAGGGTCGTGCTCCTGCAGTGGAGACTAATAAAGACCTGATGATGATGATGATGATATAATATGTCTATGTATAGTAAAAATACACTACATATTTCAGGTCATGAGTATATATACTCTCTAGCCACCGTCATGCCTTTATTTCAATGATTAAAAAACTGGCCCAATTTTTCAATGCGCGTGTGTGTGACAGATTTGTGTTAGCACACGCGTCCAGTCAATGATGCTCTTAAAATCGGTCAAATTGGTAGATGTGTGTGTGCGCGATAGACTATGAGTTGGACGCTAGTTTTTTCTACGCTTTTAGCTATCTAGACTCTAGAATAAGATCTTTAATTTACTGTATACTTGCTAATAAATGATTATGATTATAATCTAAGGTAGTGTACTCTCTTAAATATGGACTGTATATTTACAGTTTGTATTATTTGCAAATGACATCAAAATTGCGTAGGTAACTAAGCCCTTTCCTTTGTTCTTAAAACAAAAGAAACGTTAATATGCCAGCAAGTCTTTGTAAGCGCAAAAACAATAAGGAGTCTTTTAGTAAGCAGTTTTGTCGCGAAAATGTAGAGCTAAGCTTGTATAAGCATTTTCGTAAAGGGATTACGGGTTCACGCGTAGTTAGGCAAACATTATAAGCCAGTCCTCGGTTTTAACGGATTCTCCGATATTTTTACCGACTTCAAAAATGGAGGAGTTTATAATCCTTGTAAAAGCGATTTCTCGGTAAAATTTTTAGAGGTATGGAAACCGGGCTTACTTTTATTACAGAATTAAATAGGTATATGTTATGTTTCTACGTGTTTTAATGTATACGTAGGTATATGTATATCATCTCTTAATGTTTTATGTAGGTAAATCAAGGTTATCCATTGCTTGGCTTAATTTTTGTCTTCTAAACCAATTAGTATTTAATAACTTTATCATTATATTCACTTTTTCATCTCCATACCATCGTTTTTTACAGGTTACTCATTAACAATCTTCATATTTAAGAACAATTTTTTAGTAGGTATTCTCACGAAAACAATAAGGATCGTATTTAGCCGGCAGTTTTCGCGTCTGTTTATTATTTAGTATTTTCGTAAAGAGATTACAGGTTCACGCGCAGTTAAGCAAAGATTATAAGTCTCGACACTGCTTGTAATAAGGCCATAAAATTCAATGGCTACACGTGCGGAGGTAAGAAAATAACATTATAATTCCTTCCAAATATAAATAATTATTTCGTCTCCACACCATTCTTTCTTACAGTCCACTGCTTATCTTTACTAATAATTATAACGCTGAAGATTTTGTTTGTTTGTTTGGAATGATCAAGGTTCAAGATTCAAGATTCAATCGTTTATTTAATATAGGTTTCTTTGAACACTTATTAATTGTCATATTTGTGTTTACAATTTTTACAACAAAAAAATTTGTTGACGTCAATAATTACTTATGGCTAAGTTTAGGCCGCTTCCAAAACGGAGTGCAGAAGAAGCGGCAACAAACCGATCCGATTTCAGAAATTCTGTCACCATTGAATTGGTACGTTATCCTTAAGTTCCATAAGCTATGTATGTACCACGGGCAAAGCCGGGTAGGACTGCATGGCGCAGTGGTCAACACGCCACCCTGCGACACGGAGGTCCCGGGTTCGATCCCCGGCCAGGTCAAGATGGAAAACGATCTTTTTCAGATTGGCCTGGGTGGGTGTTTATCTATATAAGTATATGTTATAAAATTCGTTGAGTTAGTATCCCTCGACATAAGTTCACAACTTACTGTGGGGCTAGCTCAATTTGTGTGATAAAAAAATACTATATATTTATAAACAAGTTTATTAGTAGGTATACACACAAAAACAATAGGGAGCTCAATCAGCCAGTACTTTTGTCGTCTGTTTATGATTTAAGAATTTACGTAAAGAGAATACAGGCTCAGTTAAGCAAAGATTATAAGTCAATCATTGCTTATAATAAGGCCGTAAAATTCAATGGCGAAACGGCTGATTCCATGCTAGTTTGGGACAAAAGAAAAACATAGAATATACCAGCTGCTTTTCTTCCCGCGCAGACTGTAAAAGCTGGTCAAGGGATGGGTGAAAATCGAATGAATGATTATGGGCGATGCGGCTAGCACCCCATCACTATTTTGACCGCTCTCCATCTGAACGCCCACTAACACGCTAAACGCAGCCTATGGGTTTTATGACCTTGTGTCCTGTCTACCCCGCAAGGGATAAAGACGTGATAAAATGTATGTGTGTAACAATTTTAGTAATAGGTATACACATAAACAACAAGGAGCCCATTGAGCCGGTACTTTTGTCGTCTGTTTATTATTTAAGCATTTTTCACGCGCAGATTATAAGTCCCGACACTGCTTGTAATAAGGCCGTAAAATTCAATGGCGACACGTGCTAAGGAAAGACAGTAACATTAACACGCGTTATTATGGGCTTTTGTACTTTTTTAAGTTCATTTTTTATATATTATTTTTTTTTAATCGGGGAAAAAGTCTTTCAATTTTTGTATGAAGATTTTAACTGTACATACAAAAGAACTGTATGTTTTATAACAGAAGTCCATAAACACTGATATGCATTTAGAGACTATTTTGCAATATCTTCTGTTTTTGGTATAAACTTTTCAAAATTTACAAATTACGTCGTTGATTTGAAACATTTTTAGGGTTCCGTAGTAAACAAGGAACCCTTATAGTTTCGCCATGTCTGTCTGTCTGTCTGTCTGTCCGTCCGCGGTTTTACGCAGAGACTATAAGTACTAGAAAGCTGTAATTTGGTATGGATATGTAGATTAATTATGGCAAAAGAGTGGTAGAATAAAAACATGAAAAAAAATTTTTTTTAGGCTCCCATACAAGTAAATTGGGGGAGTATTTTTTTTTCTCTATTTACCCATCGTGTGGGGTATCGTTAAATAGGTCTTTCAAAAATATTATAAGGTTGAGAACACCATTTTCCGATTTAGGGATCCGTTTCCGAAATATTTGGTTTTAAATTGCGAATTTTTGTTAGAGGTAAGTGTCCCCCCCCCCTCTATCTGCTAAACGGTTATATATAGATACGTGAAAAAAATTACAGCAGTAGTATATATACTGAAGTTTAAAGGAAAACTATCAGAGCTGAGTACTAAGTACAAACTAAAAAGTTATAGGCAACCAACTTATAAACTGTAAAATTTCATACTATTTTCATTGTTAGATGTTTTTGGTCGCTAAACTGTAAGGTGCGAGTGTGAATAGTGTGAACTCAAAGTTGTCATTATGTTCGCAACTACGGAACCCTACACTGCGCGTGGCCCGACACGCACTTGGCCGGTTTTTTAATGTACAATAATACCGTTAAAATGGAGGTAAGTATAATGTTTATTAAAAAACATAGTGACTGAACTATTGTTTGTTGTTGATGCAAAATGGAGTGTATGCCTTTATAAGCATATTCGTATTCATCTGAGATTACAGGTTCAGTCAAGCAAAAATTATATGCAAAAACTTTCGCTGATATACTTCATACTTATGTATCTATGTGATAAGTACAAAAGTAGTAAGAATCGGGAGCAAAGAGTCGAACTACTTACCTCTTATCTCTTTGAATATCTCGGTCTTGAAAATTCGTTACATATTTTGTTACAAAGATTACAAGCCAGTACCGACGCTTCTTCTCGTAATAATGCCGTAAAATTCAATGGTGACACCTGCTGAGTGCGTTTTAATAGGTTTCATTACATTTAGTACTCTTTAAGTACATTTTCAATGTCTCCACCTCATTTCACTTTGTTTCCAAAGAAACTCATTATGTAATATTTCTGCGTTACCCGGAAAAGGCATCCTTGCAACTTGATGGTAGGCTATTCTTAGCTGTCTCGACAATATATAAAAAAAACGCCGCTACATGCGCGTTTGCAATGTTTGAACTTTTTTGTGTCGATACTGACTGGCCTTTATACTAATTTCGTCTCATCTAAATCATCTTCCATCATAAAAACTTAATATTTTTTTGTCGAATTAACAATAGATTTTGCCGTATATTAAGATAAGATAGTTGTTATAAAACAACTGCCACTTAATTTTGAAGAAAAACACGAAAAGACTTTTCCTAATATTTTTTAAGAGCCACGGCCTTTTCGTTGAAAATAATTTAAGAAGGCTACAGAGCACTTTAAAGCCTCGAATTGAGAGTCTTCCAACAGCCCTCTTGAGGCTTTAAATGCTTTTAATCCATAAATTAAGGACAAAGAGTCTTGAAAGGTCCTTGAGTTTTTAGAACAAAATTATAGAATTAAAACTAGCAATCTAGTTTTAATACTGTATCTACGCGCGCAGCAGTAATAGAAACATTTTTTTATCTACTCTTGCATGGTGTAATTCCATTAGGTAGGTATGACGTCACATTTGCTAATTGGTTCTCCACTTGTATGCTAGTGAAACTTGTATGTATGAATGTGGACAAAATTTCAATTGCATGCTAATTCTACGCAAATATGACGTTAGACTTGTAAGCAAGACTTGCCTAAAAGAATCGTGCCTCTAAATGGATGCCATCTCTTTTTTCCTTAACACGGTAGACAATAGGGCTGTAGTTCCATCGTTCTTTCTCGCTCGAATAAACGGTGTTTCTGAGTGATAGAAAAGGATAGAAGAATGGGATGGTGCGATTCTTTCCTTATGAAACATTTAGTAGTAGCACCGAGGCATTGGGTTCAATTAAATTAGATGAAATTCTTGCTTTGCAATTGTCAATGATTATACAAAAATATTAGGTCACCAGACCCGACGCATCAGTGCTGCTTCCTGGTGGTAAGCATTTTAGAAAACCATTATTTTCGTTAACCGTCAATCAAGCAAAAATTGAAAATATATTTTAATTGTTGTTTGATTGACAAATTCAACAAAACAAAAACAATCTTTTAAAATCATTAGTCCGTCTAGACGGACTAATTATTTTAAAAGAATTTAGGAAACAAGCCGATTAATTTTTCCATATATGTGCGTGCGATGCATAAATCTACCATAAATGATATTAATGTCTTTTGTAGAGAATTTCTTAATAAAATGCAACGGTAAATAAAACCGTAAAGTAAATTAACTCCGAACAAGTAAAACACCGAGTTCATTACTTATAAGATCGTAATAAAACTTGAATTGGCTTTTAAGACAAACAATTTAACGGATGAAGGGGTCGAGACTTGAGGCGGGACACTTGCTATCAGATTTTGTTGAGTTTCTTTCCCTTTTATTAATTAGTATTGGTAAAGTAAATATAATTAATTAAAACTAAAATAACCTTAAAAATACCAATTATTCCTATATAAAACAAAACTAACCTATAAACATAGACCTAACTATAAATAAAAAATGTCCCACAGGTCGTTTCCCTGCGGTAATGTGCCCAGAAGACTGGCAGCATCGCCACGCGTTATTTTGCACAAAAAATAGCAATGCTTATTTTTTGTGCAAAATAACTACCAGCCCTCTGGTCATTCGACACCTCGACCAGCCTTTTGCTTGTAAACTTGAAAAATGAGCCGACTGACCCCACGGACCCAGTGTCTCTACCCCAAACGTCTCAAAAAAAACTTTTGTGTATGGCAATATATGCGTCACCCAGGCATACATATTTGTAGGACTCTGTGGTAGCTGCAGCCATGCCAGCCTTACAACTTAATTAGTTATTTTAGAAGTAGTGGTGGTCAAGTCAACCATTTTTCTTGCAGCAGCGACTTCAATGCATTTTGTGTCTATTTTATGCGTGAATGTGCGGCCTAAATTGGTGCAAAAATGCTATATATATATATATATATAGCAGAGCTCTCTTCATAGCTAGCTAATAAGTCATTACTGGTAACACATATTCAAATTTAAACACAGTCTTACTAAATATGTAGCAATAAAACTGTACACCTCGACCTTTCAAGAGGAAGATATTTCCAGATTTTCGCGACCTTTTCTCATTCAAAGTGACATAATCATATTTACTTTTTTATTGAAAATGGCTCCTCAGAGCTCAGGATAATTGGGAAATGGTTGTGGGAAGCTCTGGGAGTAGGTGTAATCATATTTATGTTTCCTTTCAATGTATTAAGTCGGAAATTTCAGTATGGCAACGACGTTTTAGGCTGCCTACACAAGTTGAGTCTTGTTGCTTAGGTAGAATACAAATACTCTTCTATGATAACCTAGTGTCAATATTTAATAGCATATTCTCCCGCGCATTTTACAGAATTAGCTTTGCTCTTTTTGACAATGTAATTTTTAATGCGCGGTGAGATGCTCGCTCACTTTTCTAAATCGCTCGTGTTTTTTGATCACAAGTAACCTGATGAACTTAAAACCTACCTAATGATATGACATTAAATTATAACAATGCATACTAACTCCATATATCACAGTAGTTTCTAAGATTAACTAACACTCCGCTTTGGAAGCGGCCTAACTTAGCCATAAGTGACTTACTGAGGTCAACTTTTTATTGTTGCGAAATCTAATATGACAATTAGTATGTGTTCAAAGAAACTTTAAAGTTATACTTGTATGTATGAATGTGGACAAAATTCTTATTTTATCTTTCACTATATAATGATTACAATACAAATAATAATAAATAATAATTACAATTTAATCGTAGATAAAAGATAAATTTTCTTTCCTTTCAGCCAACTATCAAAATATTATATAACTAGCAATTCCCGCGACTTCTTTCGCGTTAATTATAGCCTATGTCACCCGCAGCTAAATTGACTTTCTATAGATGAAATTATTATGGCAATCGGTCCAGTAGTTTCGGAGTCTATTCAATGCAAACATACAATTAGTCAAATCTTTTCTCTTTATTATATTGGTTCCGTGTGCACGCTGCCTAACACAGATTTTTATGATGTGTGAGTAATGTGGGAAGCAAATAAAATTACCAGGCGTACAGTAAAAGCTGGAAGGAAAATAAGAAAACACTTTGCATTTCTTCCATTTGAGGAAGATATATTTAATCAGTAGCTTCTTGTTTTACTCCAGTCTACGTAATAAACCGTGAAGTATTATAAGTATCTACTTTTTATGTATTGAATACAAGATATATGAAAAAAATAATTCATACGAGCAGGATTTGAACTGCACACTTTACTTTTCGTACGAGCAATGCCTTACCAATTAGGCCATCGCGCTTCACCGCAGATATGAAACGCGATGGCCAATTGGTGAGACGTTACTCGCCTAAGAAATAAAGACTGCTGCTGGATTTTTGAAATTTCGCCGTTAGCAAGCAAGCGGTTTTTTCATACAAAAATTGTTCGAAGACGAGTACCCCTGGTCCATATCCTACCCACGTGGTCTTTTTTACCTCATTTCACGATTTAATAATAGTACTTATATGACAAAGTAAAGTATTGACGCATAAAATTTGTTCTTACTGGAGTCTTGATTATTTCTTCTTTCTTTTATTCTTTTCTTTTTCTTTTGTAGAGGTTGGTCTTGTTATTTCCTACTTTTATTTTACCCGACTCATAAGGTGATGTATTTCGCTCGTATGCGTGACTCGAAATACATGTATGTATGTAAGTATATATGTTCTATTGTTTCATTACTGTAGCCTTAGCGGCTTGACCGATTTTGAAGTGTGAGTTTTCATGACGTCATCAAAAAATGGCGGACGTAAACTGTCAAAAAGCAGCCGGATATTTTAGGTTTATAATATGTTTAGTTTACCAAAAGCGGAATCCCTTTTAAACAAAATTTCAAAAAGAACCTTATTTTCTAAAAAATAAAATAACAGCTTTGTGGCCCTGAAACCATACTCACAAATTATATAACAGCGATCCTTTTCGAGGCAACAGGAGACTGCCAAAATACTGCCAGTTTTTTTTTGCACAGTAACTTAGCCGAGCCATCTAGCGAGGATGGTGCCAGTATTTTGGATACGTTGTCTCGATACGGGTGAAGTTTTTTTTATTTATAGAGTAACGAATTTCTAAAACATTTTTGTTTATAAATAATTCTTTTTAAAAAAATTGCCTCTTTGTGGTTCCCAGCAGAGCTGAAAAGTACCACTCCAAGTCTTCCCGTGGATGTCGTAGAAAGCGACTTAGGAAACACAAGCAAAAAAAGGTCATAAACATCAAAAAGACCGTTCCAACCAGTCTGGCCAGCGTGGAGAGTGTAGGCAAATTCTCTGACTGCTTAGAATGGTTCTGGTAGTGCATTTTTGATATAAAACAACTTTGGAATCATACCTATAGTTGCACACGTAAGTCGCAAAGTAAACTTTGATTCTTTTCTGTTAGATAACTTTTGAGTTACGCTACGTTGCTATCTCAATTGTCTTTGCCTTGCAGTAGCAATTCTCTACATCAGCTTGGCCGTGATCCAAATTGTTGATTTCTTGAATTATCCACTATTTTCTGTCTACCTATGCGCGTTTAGATTCTTAGATATCTCGGATATTGCTCAACAAATGCAACAATAGCAATATTTTTCATGGGATTAAGTAGTCAATCTCAGAAGTAAGAGAACATTTCATATTACCATACCTCAATAAATCCAATTTTGTGATGAATGAAATCAATAATGTATTTTGAGAAATAATTTCTGCCTTTCGTGTCTTTGCCAATAAACAGCTTATAAAACTAAACACCAGTGTTAGCCACTTTACGCATAAAAACAAACATGAAAGTTAATTTTTGAAATATAGTATTTAACACAAAAAGTTTTGGCCTATAGTTAAAACACAAAGAAGAAAATGACCCTCCAGGGAACACGGCTTCCTAAAGACTCACTTATTTGCACGTGCCGTAAAAAGCTCGCAACTTTCACTTAAAACTTTTAAGCATTTTCATGAGAGTAGCTTTGTAATTTTAGAGGGTCATTTCACGTTCCCAAAGAATATTTTAAGTAATAATTTAGCATTCTTCTGTGTTAACGATCCCTTAAGTTTGTTCGTTTGAAAAATAGTTTGGACAGGTGTTCCGTATAATGGTACGGATACACATGCTACTTAATAGCATGCTTCCATGCTAGTTTTGAGCACATGCTACTTAGTAGCACGTGTGAACAACCATGGATAAAAATAAGCACGCTACCTGAGGCGAGGGTGAAAGGGGGAAGGGTATTCATTAAGAGCGTATACTAGCAGTATTTTTTCAATATGGTTTCCATACAAATGTATTTCTCTATTTTCTCGTTGAAAACTGATTCTAGAGCCACAATTCTTTTTTCATAAAATCAAGTACTAAAGTAGGAATGCCCCTATTTTTTATTTTTTCCAAAAAAACTGTTTTTGTACAATTTTTTTTTCTTTTAAACAGGTTTTTAGAAAAAAATAAAACATAGGGACATACCTATTTTAATAATAGATTGTATGTAAAAAGAATTGTGCCTCTAGAAGCAGTTTTCAGTGAGAAAATAGAGAAATACATTTGTATGGAAAACGCACTGCTAGTATACCCTCTTAAGTACCGCTGCGTACTGCAAACAAGCATGCTTATTTTAAGCACGTGTGTGCAGGTTGTGTGCGGGACACAAGCATGCCTATAAGCATGTATACATTAAGGAAGCAATAAATGATTGAGTAAGCATGCTCAAAACAAACATGTGTATCCGTAGCTTCAGAGACTCGAAAATAAGCTACATAATTGGCTACAAGTGAATAATTTAATTCTCCAACTTGCACTTTGTGAGCTATATTGATGTGAGCATATAGCGTCTTAAACATAGAACAATCTAGGAGCATAGTTACAATGTCTTAGACAACGAACCATTTACAATGATATGAGCAAGGCTATGCCGAGGGTCAATTTACACGCTGTGTACCTACATACGTTCTTCCAATAACTTGAAATAATTGTAAGTTATGGAGGTTTCAATAATAATTAGTCAATATTCTATCAATCCATTTTATACAGGCTGACTGGTAAATCACATGTCATACTTCAGGAGAAAATAAATCACGATCTCTTTTAACGTTAAAAAATATAAAAACAATAAAATACTTATTAAAAAATTACTTACTTTAAAAAAAAACTCAAATTAGTGCACAAAGTCTCGAAATGTTTGGACACCGCGCGCTCGCTACGCGGATCCGGCTAAACAGTCCGCGGCCGACATGCAACGCCTGAACATTGTACGTACTTTTCATCGCGCTCAGCGCGAGTGTCCACATTTCTTGTTTTTATTGGATCATTTGGTCAACTTTTAAGCACCTTTTTTATAATTTATGTATTTGGAACGAAAACCGTGTACCTCTTTCAATATGTAACGTGATTTACCAGTCAGCCTGTATTTGTACCCGTCTAACAAATAAATTATGTACCAATAGCATTTATATTAAGATCCAATTAACGAAGCGTTCCATTTCATTAAGTTTTCATTACTCTATATTTGCTACAACAAATTAATTTACGAATTCCTAAGAACGCTTCAAATAAATTGGATGAGATTCTAATAATTTGGAGACGCACGTAACATTTGATGTTATTAAAATAGAAGCCGGTTTTGTGGAATTTAATGTTTTATTGAGTTCTCCACCATCCAATTAACCTTAATTGCTCATTTATTAACCACGACGTAGGACTCTCATATAAGCATTGATCTAAGAATTGTCAGGCTGGGCCCCTTAGTAACGTAACAGTGACGCAAATACCAATGCATGTAAACGTGTTGCAAGACAAGCTCGCGCACACAATTTTTCCTACGTTTTCTCTAGTTTAAAATTCAAACTTAAAAATATTAAATTTGTACCTTACCTACTTATGCTGGCACACATGTAACGTATAAAGTTGGCGTTTAAGGTACTTTAATTAAATTTGAATTAATCGTTGTGAATTTTTCAACGTTAGAAATTCAAACTTTTGGAAATGCTAAATTAGTACCTACTTATGTTGCACACATGTAACGTTAAAAGTTGGCGGCACTTGTGACTATCCATAATTAATATTACAAACCCTCTGGCTAATATAAGGCTCTGGTAGTACAGAGAGGGTCGTGCTCCTGCAGTGGAGACTAACAAAGACCTGATGATATCTTGCACATACCTACGTAAGGTAAAAAGTTGGCGTTTGTGACTTCCCCGCATCCGGTCTATACTCGTATTATTTCTAGATCCATTAGATTTTACCATTGTAAAAATTATCATGCTGATCTAAGAGACAAGAAAAACCTACGAGTGATCCAAAGATGGAAATCCTTGGGGAAACCTATGTCTAGCTGTGGATTTTTACGGTTGAGATGATGATGATGATGATCATCATCATCATCATCATCAGGTCTTTGTTAGTCTTCACTGCTGGAGCACGACCCTCTCTGTACTACCAGAGCCAAATATTAGCTAGAGCAGTTAGAGGATTTGGCCTACACTCTCCACGCTGGCCAGACGGTTTGAGAGGTCTCTTTGATGTTTTAAGCTTTGTTAAGTTTGTGTTTCCTAAGTCGCCTTCTACGACATCCACGGGAAGACTTGGAGTGGTGCTATTCTACTCTTCCGGGAACCACGCGGCTGATGATACAAAATTATAACAACAAAAAGATAAAATCAATACATCATTTCTATTACTTCTATTAATAGATATAGAAATAACACGTCCTTTTATAACCTACTAGCTGTTACCGGCGGCTTCGCCCGCGTAATAAATAGCCTATGACCTTCTCGGTACCCTATGTTTAAGCAAAATTTCTTGATGATCGGTTCAGTAGATACAGCGTAAAAGCGTAACAAACAAACAAATAAACAAACAAACAAACAAACTCACTTTCGCTTTTCATATTAGCTGGGATTGGGATAATATGTGCCTTATGAAATAAACAAATTAATCAAACACTCAAACGACCTATAATTTCAAAGCGATTTGTAATCTTTTGAATTAGAAAAGTATTCCATATCACATAATATTTGAAAAATCTCTTCATTTCCAAAACGGAAATGGATTGTACATTTCCGTTTAGAATTTTTCTCGGAAATCCAGGTCGGGATGGAAAACCTATATTTCGTTGGAACCCAATCGTTAGCAGGCTTAGATTTTACGTTCACTGCCTCACATTTATTCCAGCTTCACTAATTGCGCTTCTAAAAATTCTGATTGAGACTGGAATGCTTTCGTTATGAGTTAAGCCGTATTGAAATAGTTATTCTAGTATAACGTAGTTATTTCTAGTAATAACCAATTATTTTCAGTTTTGACTTGTTATTTCTAGTAATAACCAATTAATTTTAGTATTGAATAGAAATTTCTGTCTGGCGTCCGAGAATGGGATATGTTATGCGGAGAGAAGAGAGCCATATTACTAGAAGGGTACTGGAAATGAAAAGTTACTAGAAACCAGAATAGAGGAAGACCAAAGAAAAGATGGATGGAGTGTGTGAAGGAGGATATGGAGTAAAAGAAGGTTACGAAGGAGATGGCTCGTGATAGAGCGAAATGAAAAAAGCTATCCCGATTTACTTATGTGGGCATAAGTAAATAAATAAATATATAGGGACATGTCACACAAATTGAGCTAGCCCCGCAGTAAGTTGTGAACTTGTGTTGCAGGATACTAACTCAACGATACTATATTTTATAACATATACTTAAATAAATAAACATCCAAGACCCAGGTCATTCTGAAAAAGATCGTTTTTCCATCATGACCTGACCGGGGATCGAACCCGGGACCCTCGTGTCGCAGGCTGGCGTGTTGACCGCTGCGCCACGGAGCTCGTCATAATAGTGGGATAAGGTGAGGAAGAAGAAGAAGTCCGAGAATGGGATATAGAAAACCGAGGACGCGTTAGGATGTTGACATTTCAATGGTGGCTGGCAAATTATGGAGAAGAGAGACACTGGGAGACGCCTTTGTAAAATATGGGCTGCTAATGGCTGATGATGATGATGATGAGTAATTTGTGACCTGACCACAAAGATACCATTTGCAATTTGTTGTTCTTGATTTTCGTGAGGGTCTGAGGCCAACACTAATGTACCTTACACCTGCAATATTATGATTGTTTGTTTTTCGTATGTGTAGGTGGCCAACACTGCTGTCAGATTTTTCAAGCTGCCTTAAGGCATCTGACATAGCTTAACGACTGCCATCAACGATGACAGCCGGGACCAACAGCTCAACGTGCCTTCCGAAGCACGGAGGAGCTCGAGATATTTTTATGCCACTTGCGGTCACCCATCCAAGTAGGGACTGCACCAGAGGTTGCTTAACATACGTTAGCGCTCATAGAGCTCACACCCACTGAACCACCGGGCTCCTCATTATGATAATACGCGCGATCGACGGCTTAACGTACATGTCGGAAATCGGAGGAGTTCGAGGTATTATTGCCAGTCGGTTAGCATATGATAACTATGCAATTAAAATATATAATAAAGGTAGGTACATTTAAATATGACGGAAAGAGATCAAAGCTTAAGTTATTTGGATACGTATGTAAGCCCAATGGCCTTGCTTCCACATGTTAAGCAACCCCAGGCCCAGTCACCACTTGGATGGGTGACCGCATAAAAATATCTCGATGACGTCGGAAGGCACGTTGATGGCAGTCGTTAAACTATGTCAGATGCCATCAGTGTTGGCCACTTACACGCACGGAAAACAAAATGTGACCAATATTTACTAAAGACAGACTGATATGCAATACAATGACCATGACTTTTCACACTAAAACAAAAATAATATAAACTAAAAATACATATTCCAAGGACATTTTTATAAATACAATAGTTCGCAACAACATCCACAAATATTAGGACAATAAATCGTCTAACAATATCCCTTATATTTTCATCGTAGACCTTTGACACCCGCCCCGAACCGAAATGGAATGTAGAACCGGTATTTCGATGAAATCTCCTTTATCTTTCTTTTGGTCAAATACTTTCCTTGTTTTCCTTTTGGTTAGAGCCCCAACAAATAGCTGTGAGGCCGCGGTCTTAACTATAGCGGAAAAAAATGCTGTTTGAGAAGTTGTTAACTTATTTATTTATTAGAACCAAAGCAAAAATCTTTTTACTTGTGTACGAGTTATCATTTTCACAAGCATTCTCCCACTGTCAACCGTAAGGATAAAGTTGATAAGCGGAAAAAACTGAACTATTAAAAATGTTCAAATATATCGTTGTTGACATTAACATACTCAAGACATATCTAAAAAAATAAGAATAATACAAAAATAAGATAAACAATCAAAAAATTTTACCTTCGTGGACTCTCGTCTTTTGAAGCTGTAAAGACATGCAATGAATTACGCTGACCAATGTAATAAGTACGTATATTTCTATTTTTTACAACAGGCTTGATTTCTTTAAAGTGAGTGCTGAAACGTTTAATTATCCAAGATCCTTTACACGCAAAGATCTTAACCAGTAAGATCCGCGCTTTGATCCTAGTTACTTAAGATTAATGGTAGTCATCAGATACGTCAGATTAAGAAAAATACCGCTACAAAGGCGGCATTTCGTACGCCATCTTTATCAGATTCCTTTGTAATCCAATATAAGTGTACAATATGGTAAACAAGATTGACTTTGACAGAAACTCGACTGAACGCTTAATTTCATGCCATTTATGTGCAAAAATAGTAAGTCACATCTATTTCTTCAACTCGTTTCTCGCTATTATTAAGGCCTTAGCTTTAGGAGTTTCGGGCAACGTTTTCTTATCCTCTCTTAGTTTAAATCCGTTTTTGTTAATCGGACCACCGCAGATAATTATAAAGGTTTTATCAGCTAAATGAGTTGCGGATTTGAGATAGGTATTAGGATAAAAACATTTTGATTGAAAGACTTTTAGGTTTATGGGAAAGACTTGCAAACATTTTTAGGGTTCCGTATCCGAATTGCAAAAAACGGAACCGTTTTAGATTTGTCACGTCCATCTGTCTGTCTGGCCGTATGTCACAGCTATTTTATTTTGAAACTATTGAGAATACAAAGTTGAAACTTGGTAGGATGATGTATTTTGTGGACCGCTTTATGAATTTTATATAGAAATAAAAAATAAAAGATAAAGGGAGATAATTAATAATCCTCAAATATGGAAGTAAACTTAAAAATATTTTTTCATTAAACATTACGTTCTGGGTATTTCAAAATGACATTGATTTTTTAAAACCATTTTTTCTTAAATTCGATAGTTTGAAAGATATGCACTTACTTCGAAACTTTGAAATTGTGTGCTCTGTCTTTTAGAATCTAAAAAACTAATAATATATGCTGTAGATCTCAATGAACACTTTCAACGAAAATTGGTTTGAACGAGATATAATTAGTAGTTTACGTACGTACAAGATATAGCACTTTTTGACAAACCGCAAATACTACTTTGTCATTCATAAAAACACTATGAAAAACAAAGTAATTTTTGATGGCGAAAAATTATAGAGATATCTTGGTTAATCTTAGCTTGCCACTACGTAACCCTTTATGGGCGAGCCCGACTTGACTTGGCCTTTTTTATTTGTATTTTTTTTACTAACTTTTCTATGAATGTTCATATTTTTTTACTCGAATGACCCACCCACAACAAGAGAAATGTTTTATGTATGCAGTATGTAGTATGTAGGTATGTAGCTGTAGCATAAACAGCTTGACTGCATTTAAAGTGTGTGATGTCATTATATTTTTATTCCCAGTGGGCGTGAGAATTATTAGCGCTTACGCTTGTTAAGCAACCCGGGGTGCATCTCACTGGGATGGGTGACCGCAAGTGGCATAAATATATCTCAAACTCCTCCTAGCTTCGAAAGGCACGTTAAACCGTTGGTCCCGGCTGCATGATTGATGGATTTAGCTATGAAATAACAAAAATAACGAATAAAATTTAAAAAATACCAAACAAGCTGTATCAAATACAACAAACAGTCAAACAAAAGTCAAACAGTCAAAATACAGTATCGTTTAGTTGCTCAATCTGTAATCTGTATGATCTTTTGCTATATATTAATTTTATGTCTGTGTGTCTACCCCGTACGGAGAAAATTCGTGTAAATATTTATGTATGTGTAATCCTAAATCTTAAGATTGGCAACGATAATTCCCAATATCAGGTTACAGCTTCTGCGCGTTCAGCGTTCATGAATATTTTATTACGGCTCTCGATACGGAAATCTGAGATTTTAACACGTTCTGGCAAGCTCATTAAATTATATGATATGCAGGAAAGCAATTACTTATAACGATAGTATACAGAGTAGGAGGACGTGCTTCGCCTAGGTATCTTATCTTATCTTAATTGGGGCCTATTATAAATCTAAAGCACGTCTAACCTTTGGGTTATTTTGTACTTACCCCATGCCTTACTCACCCACAGGTGATTCCTGAAGAAGGAGTGCATCAGCTTCAGAATATCACCTGGTGCGTAGTGCTTGTAGTCCTCCAGATCAGGATAAGCCGATCCAAAGAGGTCCAACCGCTTACCAGCCAACGAGTCACAGCGACACAAAATGTGTCCTCTTTGTTTCCTCCGATTCCTCACATACCCTTGTTTGTTTGTTTTTCGTATGTGTAAGTGGCCAACACTGGTGTCAAATTTTTCAAGCTGCCCACATACCCTACATAGTGAGCTTTCGACAATTTTCATTTTCAATAGATGACTGTTGTTCTCAAAATGACCGGTCAGGGCTCCCATTAGAATTCTTGACTGTTTTCTGCTATATTTGCACATCCTTTTATACCACCTAGCGTTGTCCATACCAAGTGTCCCCTTCGAGTGTGTGTGTCCCTCGCCTAGGTATAATATGATACATATTTGTGTATTTCAAAGCAACCCTATAGACAATGTTATTCATAAAGTTTATTTTAAAACTCGAGTATCGGGAATTAACACCAATGTTAGTGCCCCGTCTTTAACGTATTATTAACGCGGTGTTAGTGCCCCGTACTAACACCGCTGCTACCAGTCATCCCACAGGTTCTGTGAGTCATCCAGTGGCCGAAACGTCTGGAGAAAAACGGTATGTTTCGCGTTAATTCCCGATATTGCATTTAATAATCATGCAACGCGAAAGTTTAAAAGTAGCTATAAATAATATATATTTTTAGTATGTAAATCTATTCGTTGGTAGATTTTCACATTTGTTGTACTGTACATTTGTCTGCACATATCTCAATAATTGTAAGTCGAACAGCCATTTTTTTAGCCGAGCTAGTCTAATTTAGGGAACAATGCAAGTTTAATTAAAATCTATTATCGTGTTATAGATAGATACGGGTTTTTATTTGGGTCTTTATTTATTCTTATTTAATCTTGCTTAACGTGGTCTTAAAATTTCTGGATTCATCTACCTCGCAAGGAAAATGATATTATATCTTTATATATAAAATCGCTACTTCCGTGCAAAAGCTTATGAATATTTAAACAAGTCTTTCGTAACTGAAATTTGACATTATTACACGTACGGGAGCTATATTACGTAAGCAAGGTATTACATAATACATTTATTAATCAGGATTTGCTTTCTCCCTCGTTTTGTTATCAATAGTCGTAGCTAGTAGTCTGTAGCTTTTGAACAATTAATAAATACATATATCTAATGAGATAATTTTAAATATGAAATGACGTGAAAAGTGCCTGCAAAGGCCTATTTTCTGAATAAACGTTTTGACTTTTGACAATGCTTTGCATTTACAATATCAAAAACATTATGTTTGATATTGGAATGGAGACCGTGGGGCGAAAAACGATGATGTAGCAGATAGGTTTCATTAGGATATTTGAAACGTTTGTGATGTGTTCCAAGTAACTATTGCCTGTGTTTCTTTAAGAGAAAATGGTAGTATTGACACAGAAGTCGTCCTACGAACCTCGTATGAGGATATAGATGTAAATCCTTAATTATTTGAAAAGCAAAAGATGTAGAAAATAGATTCAGTGTTATTTCTTTTAGCACGAAGCCCTATTCACCCGTTATATGGCCCACAGGGAAGACCTCAAATGCGCTGTGTAGACGATGTTAAGAAAACAGCAGGAGTGAAGTGATTGAAATTGCCGACCGACAAAAATGGCATAAACTGGAGGAGGCCTACACCCGTGCGGTTGAAAGGTTGAAAAAGGCTAAAGGGAGAGTTTAATATTAGCTGCACAAAAGTATAGATTTTTATACAGATAACTTTTAAAACTTTCGCATTTAACATTTTGTATGAAATAATTACCGTTGGTTTTTTACTATTTAACAAAATCGGCCAAGAACGAGTCGAAATCGCGAACCGTGGATTACGGTTACGTATAATTTTCTTTTTTATTTTAATTCTTATTACAGTCTTCGGTACAATACAAATAAATTCAAGAGTGTTTATTAAATATTTTGATTATTTTTTTGTTATTTGTGTGTATTGCAGAACCACATGCAAAACGAATAAAAATATGTCTATGTCTATGATTACGTCATTAAATACTGGCAGGTTGTTCAAAATCACCCTTTGTTAAAAAAATTGAGACATTGACATTTTGGTAGAAACTCGGTAGAAAATAAGGCACTGCGCGCACCGGTGACTTTTGTCGCCGTGACTTTTTTGTTTCCGTCACCCTGTCCATGGAGATGTATGGAGGTGCGCGCACGAAGCGACGTGACAGTGACGTGACTTTTTTGTCCGTCGACCAGCGAACAAGCCGGCGACAAAACTTTTACAATAGACATTTTATGTAATAGACGTGCACGCACGGGTGTCAAAATTGTTACTCTACGTGGAAAAAACTTTGTTACAAAAAATTTTACCGACTTAAAAAAGCGACTATACTTGAAACCAAAAAATAAACTGAATCATTTATTTATTTCAACGGACAAGAATGAGCGATTTTTAGTTAAATCAAAAACTTTACTCTGTAAACAACCTATCTACCAGAGACAATATATTTATTTATTCATTTAATATATTTAATGTATTTCCTACCTAATATTTCCTGATCTATTTGAAGTATCTGCCAAGCCAAAAATAATCAGAACATTATTATTTACATACTATCACCAGGTCTGTAAATTCTAAAAGCCACGTTTAGCGTGTTGGTTAGCTAATATATGTAGAGAACGGAATTAAAATAGGGATGGGTTGCTAGCCGCATCGCGTATTGACATGATTCCTAACGACTATATTGGAAGTTTAGAAGATTAGGGAATAGATCCTTCTAAACTTCCAACATTCATTAGAAAATACTTGAAAATTTTATTTCCATGTTCTTGAGTTTTATGAAACATAGTATAGAACTTACAGTGAAAAGTTCTATACTATGTTGACCGACTTTCATAGTGATTTTTTATTTTTATTTTTACAAAATTGGTGACCTGTACTAACTTTATGTTAACTATTGTTATTTTATTGTGCCATTTGTAAATCACTGAATAAAGATTTTTCTATTCTATTCTAACCTGTCACTCCAAAACGTGGGTACCCAGCATTCTTTTTTACGTTTCTTTGGCAAGAGATGAGTTCGCAGACATCGACCGTCTGTTCGAAATCCATGCCGACAAATGACCAAAGAGAATTCAAATACCACGTAATGACTCTTTGATAACTAAAAAGTTTTTTCATGGTTTACCATAGTTTTGTCACTGTCGCCTACCGTGCGCGCACTCCGCTTGGGAGACATTACGGAGACACGACGAAGACGTGACGAACACTTTTTTGTCACCGTGACAAAAGTCACCGGTGCGCGCAGTACCTAAGTCGTCGTAAATTGGCATAAAACCATCCCAATCCCAACTAATATTATAAATGCGAAAGTGAGTTTGTTTGTTCGTTTGTTTATTTGTTTGTTTGTTACGCTTTCACGCCGTATCTACTGAACCGATCATCATGAAATTTTGCATATACATAGGTTAGTGTACTGAGAAGGACATAGGCTATATATTACGGGGGCGAAGCCGCGGGTAACAGCTAGTAATTTATATTTTCATGAATATTTTATGATCACGGTTTGCGATACTAAAATGTGCGATTATAACACGTACGTAGGTTTTATGGTACGCGAGAAAGCTTTTACATTTACATTTATTTTTTAAATGTATTACATTTATTTATATACGGAACGGGCTTTGCCTGGATATATTATAATACGATTTGATGTACGCAATTTGCAGAATATTTACTCTACAGATTAGAGAAAACCTCACCAAAATCGTCCCAGGATTATACACTACAGGACTTACCGCGATTAGTAATTTTAAGTATGAAACAATATCTAATATATATTATTAAAAGGAGTCCCTTTAGGCAAGGTTCCCGAAGATACTAAAGAAAAGCTACTCAGACAAAGAATTAGTCTTGCTATTCAAAGGGGGAACGCTGCCAGTATCTTCGGAACCTTGCCTAAAGGGACTCCTTTTAATAATATATATTAGATATTGTATCATATTTTTTTTTGTTTTTAGTTTTAGGTTCATTTTTCATAATTATTTAATATGATACTCAATAAGATATGTGTTACGTTAACCCTTAAACGCGCGGTGTTGTATATAAACAACATACCGAAATTTGTCTCAGTAAATAAAATTTATTTACCTTATACTATTATATTTATATAAAAATAAAAGTAATAAATATAAACTGTAAAAATAATACGGTTTTTATATAAACAATATGACATTTAGATTTTTTTTTTAATTTACAACCTACATAGGGACGTTTTGGCGGGAACCTCTCTGGATACGGGAATGCAACCTATTTTAGAAAAAAAGAAAAAAAAATCTTTTTTCGTGATATGGTAACAGTGAAAATTGAAATAGATTTTTAATAATATAAATTATCTTAATCTGAAAAAATAAATTAAATAATTTGAATAAACAAAAAATTATAAGAACTTGCATTTTTGACAATATTTTTGTTTTATTGACATTTAAAAAAAAAAAAAAACAAAAATTTTTTTTATTATTTTTCTCGTAAATATAAAATTGTATACTAACAATTAAATAAGTTTTTTTTGAAATCCAATAATTCGCGAATTTAAGGGTTAAAAATATTGTTGGGATTAATTTTGAGTTTGTACATAAAATACTTAATGCAAGAAAATAAACCTTTCGTTCATTTTAAGTTTCGTCTGATATTTCAACAACATTACAGCTGCCATTTTCAGAGGCTTACTAAAGAACTGTGGTGGTGCATGTTGAGCTGTCAAGGGAAACCGTATCGGCCTACCCTCTTTCTTTGTCTTTCATCACATAGGTTTTTGCACACAACATTGACGGTGTTCGTTCGGGAATTGTTCCCTGAAGCATAAGTATACACTTTTTACGCAGTACAATCACTGGATTCTTTGTCCACAAAAGTGAAAATAATTGTGCTTGTGAGTCACACATAAGTTGTGGCTGCGAAAGCTTAAAATTATATATCACTCCATGAGTTTCTAAGATGTGCCTATACATCCAGACAAATGAGTTCAGTTTATTTATAGTATGTCAGAGGCCGAGAGGCGGTTCCAGAGAACTGTGACACCAGGATGTACATGATCGACTGACCGTGTCACCTACTTGAAATGATGATGATGAGTTTATACTATGTATTAAAATCCTTTATTTCAATGAAACTTAAGATCAGTAATAAATTGTCAACTCGGGTACAATTACCAGGAAAATCTAGTGCAAACCAAAACGTTTATCTTGGCCCGCGAGGGAATCGGGCGATATATCGAACACTTAGGGGCTGATTTAGGTACTAACGAAATCGTTTATATTCTACAATTAACTGAGATAACTGCTGGATTAAGCCGTGTTCCCGGGAGAGAAAATAAAACCAATCCAAGTCTTCCCGTAGATGTAGTTGAAAGTGACTTAGGAAATAGACGCTAAAAACCTTATAAATATCAAAGACACCTCTCCAACCCGTCTGACCAGCGTGGAGTGTGTAGGCCAAATCCTCTGTCTGCTCAGGCTAGTTTGGCTCTAGTAGTAAAAAGAGACCTGATGATGATGAACTGAGATTTACATGGCTACGAAAGGGTAACTACATATTGTGATATAGTTTTTACTACTATATACGTCTGGTCGTGCAATATTTTTTATCTGAATCCACGGAAGACCAGCGGCTTGTTATTACTGCCTTTTGCTGAGTAGTACCTTTTCTCGTAATTTATATGTCTCTTACTTAAAGCTAAAAATAAAGTAAAATGAAATCTTTGACTACAATAAAACTGAAGACTAGCCACAAATTGACAATAACTTGGGTACAATTAACAAGAAAATCTATTGCAAATCAAAACGTTTATTGCCCACAAGGGAATGTAAGTGAGGAGCAATATATCGAACACTTAATAGCTGATTTACTAAGTAAATAATAGTCTCCGTTTATTTTTACCGCATTACAGGTTCACTCACATATTGACATGAGATTGCCGTCCTAGATAGACCTACTTAGGGTAGTGATTAACACGCAAGCCTGCAACACGCACGAGGGTACCGGGTTTGGTTCATGGCGTGGGCAAATATTTGTACTTTATCATCACAGGCTAGTGGTTCAGGAGCTACCCAATTCTATGTATCAAAAATAACGTTATTTTACTCGGGCTGACCTTAACAAAGAGTCAAACGCGGGGCAGGGTGATTTATGCCTCTGTATTAGTTTCACATTTCAGCTACAATTGACAGATTTATGGCCGTTCCGGGAGACCAACAGCAATTAATTTCACTCGTCATTAACATTTTACACAACACTAATACAGCGTGTATTGGCCTTCGATATAAACTTATAGGGGTGACTCAGCCCGTCAACATGATTAACTCTCTCTAAGGGATTAAAGCTGGGAACTCAAAAAGAATGACATTTTCACACAAAAGTGTTTAGTCGCCTGGGCAATTACTATTGGCAAGTCAAAAAAAAATCGAGTTCCCAGTAATGATTCCATAGGAAAAGTTGTTCATTCAGATGACGCTCTGAGTCATATCAAGTATCTGTCTGTGTCTATCTATCATCATCATCATCATCAGCCTATACTCGTCCACTGCTGGACATAGGATATCTATCTGTCTATCTATTGATGGGTGATAAGTATATCATTTATATCATGTACATATTTAAGGTGCAAGTGGCAGATTCATGGATGTTTAGCGATATATATACCAATTTATACCAATTAATTGCGATCGTCAACATTATTTTACGCAACACTAATGATAGGTGAGTTTGCAGGACAGTTGTGCAAGATCTAGCCGGATCACTATACCGCTGTAAAACTACCTTTTTTTGGGTGATTTAAGCCGTGTATTTGTGTCACATTTCAGCTGAAATGTCTTGCAGCTGCAAGTGACAGATTTATGGGCGGGAGACCAACACCTGTTAATTAAGTTTTCCGTCGTAATTTTACACAACTTTGATATCAAAGTAATGTACAGTATTAAGCCGAGCATACTCGTACATCTGTGCAACGACCTCTTTGTAGGCGATTGAGCCGTTTATTAGTTTCATATTTCGGCTGCAAGTGACAGATTTATGGGTGTTTCCCGAAACCAGCACTTAATTATTACGTGCGTCGACGTCATTTACCACAACACTATAATCAATTTAGTGTACTGAATCAAGCGGTGTTTCCATACATCTGTGCAACGACCTTTTTGTGGGTGATTTGTGCCGTTTATAAGTTTCACATATTGGCTGCAAGTGACAGATTTATGCGTAATTCTTGAGAACAACACCTATTAATTAATTTCGCCCCCGTAATTTTACACAACACCAATATCAAAGTAGTGTACTATACCAAGCCATGTTTCCATACATCTGTGCAATGACCGCTTTGTGGGAAATTTCAGCCGTTTATTAGAATCACATTTCAGCTGCAAGTGACAGTTTTATGGGTGTTTCCTGAGACCAGCACCTAATTATTACGTTCGTCGATGTTATTTTATACAACACTAGCTGTTACCCGCTGCTTCGCCCGCGTGATATATAGCCTATGTCCTTCTCAGTAACCTAACCTATGTGTATGCTAAATTTCATGAGCGGTTCAGTATATAGGGCGTACAAACAAAAAAACAAACAAACTCACTTTCATCTATACATAAAATAATTTATAATATTCGCATTTATAATATTAGTTGGGATTAGGACAAATATAAGGCTAGTGGTCCGGCTCTACTCTTCTGAGTGTAGAAATTGAAACGGGGGTTTCATATTTATGATAAAAAGTGACAATTATTTTATGGTTACATATGCAAGGGGATAATAGTATTCCCGTTGACCTAGAATCATGAAATTTGACAAGAAACAAGGTTTTATATCCACTTATAAATGTGATTGACTTTTTTATGTATTTATTTATTGATGGAATTTTCTTCCCAAACAAAGACATTGATGCCGAGGATCGACATAAATACATCATCATCATTATCAGGTATTTTTTTTAAAGTCCGCACTGCAGGAGCTCGGCCCTCTCTGTACTACCAGAGCCATTAGCCAGAGCAGTCAGAGGATTTGGCCTACAGTCTCCACGCTGGCCAGACGGGTTGGAGAGATGCAATTGATGTTTAGCTTTGTTTAGCTTGTGTTTTCTAACTCTAAGTCGCCTTTTACGAAATCCACGACACCTTGTGGTCTTATTCTAACTGCCAAGAATCACACGGTGACATAAAGACAAATAAAAAAAATCATAAATCGAAAAATTGTTGTTAGATCATTGGCTTTTGCACAAAACCCTCGATGCGCGAGTTAGCTCTTTCACTTGGCAGGCTTTTATTAATATTTAATAGTTAACTTACACATAACACGACTAAATGTAATTAAGTTGCTTCAGCAAATGAGATATAAATAGACAAAGCGAGTACAGTAAGTTCGGTTTCAACAACAGTAATTATATGACTCCATCAAAGTTATAAATTTCAGTTGTACGTGCATGTTCCAACTAGTTTTGAACTTCGAGTTAAGTGGAAACGCAATTATCAAAAGCTTTACGTATCATTCGAGCTCTGTTTGAAATCTCGTCTTTGAACTTTTTGCATATAAATTCAAATGTACAACTGAACTTTATACATACATACTATCACGCCTTTTTCCCTTGCGGGGTGGACAGAGCCGTCTATAAAACCTAAAGGCCTCGTTTGGCATGTTAACATGCTTGTAGGTGAAGAATGGAATCAAAATATTGATGGGTTGCTAGCCGCATCACCTATTGAAACAATTCCTCATGCCCCTTCCCTCGATCGGCTTTTACGATCTGCGCGGGAAGAGAAGCAGCTGGTACATTCTACGTTTTTTCTTTTCTCTCAGACCAGCGTAGAAGATTTTAGAACAGAAATTAGGTCCCCTTTTGTCGTATATATATTTTTCTGACCATAGGGCACAGGGTTTTGGTAACCTCCATGGTTATTAATACCTACTTTTTATTTGTTAAGAGTGACATTTCTATATTAAAAAATTAAAACAACCGGGCGCATTTTTGTTATACCTAAAGGGTCATCTCCACGAGCGAGAGAATCGCGGCGATCTACACATTCTCACAGAACATGCCTATACGCGGCAATCCGAAGAATACAAGCTTATTAGAAATAATAACGTGAGATCTCTTCCTTTTGGAAACGGCACCTTACATTGGCAGTCAGGTTTTTAATTTTTAACTTCATTTTCAATGCAAGTACACACATTTCTTCGTAGTAGGCAGGTATACCTATATATCAATATTGCAATACATATTAGAACTAATTTGGTATCTAATTGACCGTCCCATATTCATTAAAAAAATCATTGTATTTTAGGGCTGATTTTCATAAATTTTAAGTAGTTTTTACCAACATTAAGTTTTAATACGTCTTTAGACGTATTTTTATTCTAACTGCTCAATAGACTAAATAATTAAAAAATTACCACCGTCTGACCTCAATGCTCTTTTAAACTCGTATCAATTTCATTTAAATTAATTTGTAACACGAGTCGCCCAACACATTGTATGGCTTCGTTCGAACCCGACTCAAATGTGAACTTAACTATGCTCTGCTCAACAATGATAAAACATTTAACATTAAACAAAACATTCATTTTATTTTTTTATTCATTCATTTTATTCATCAACAAAATTTGCATCATACAAAGAACGCTGGAGCCCTGTGCTAAGTTAAAAACTTGTGTTATTTCAGTCTGTTATTTTTCAACATGGCTTTATGAATAGGCCGAAAATGTCGACGATTCCGACTAAATGCGCCCTTATAATTATATAAACAATAGCGTCACCCAGCAATTGGTTCTTTTAATCCTAAATAGCTTTTGAATCCAGTAGCTTTTGACCTCATTATATATGTTTAAATGATGATCTAGAAAATTACTGATGGAACTGGCTTCCTTAACATAGAAGACATTATAAATTACAGAAAGAACTAGTTTTAATATGTAATACTAAAAATACTTAATGAAAAATAACTCAGACTTGTGCTATAAATTAATATTCATTTTTCAGCTTACCTTCGCTACCAGAATGAAATAAGCAGATTATTCTGTGGCAGCTTATAATAAAACGTTTCTTTTTCGTTATTTTAAGCAACTATCTTGGTCTTTTTGTAAACTTGTGTACTTGTGTTTTTGTTTTGGTATATTGACGAGCTCCGTGGCACAGCGGTCAACACGCTTGCCTGCGACACGGTTGGTCCCGGGTTCGATCCCCGGTCAGGTCAAGATGGAAAATGATCTTTTTCAGATTGACCTGGGTCTTGGATGTTTATAAGTATCTATTATAAAATATACTATCGTTGAGTTAGTATACCATTACACAAGTCTCGAACTTACTTTGGGGCTAGCCCAGTCTGTGTGATTTTTCTGTATATATTTATTTATTTATCTATACTGCATAATAAGTACCGTGTTAAACCAAAAACCTTTTGAGGGAGAAAAGTAAAAATATCACAGTTTTTGAGCCTTTTACACGTTTGTAATAATAAATGGCGCTTTTTGTCAAATAAATGTTTGCAGGTCAAAGTGACAACGGGAAGCTTGGCTCATAAGCCTTTTGACAAAAATCGGCCACTTTTGGCGAAAATTATCAGTAAATCTGGACGGCTTCCTACACTTTAAACCTTTAATTATATTTTATATAAGGATTTAATAAAGGTTTTACCAGTAAAATTTTTAAATAACATCTCTGTTTTTTTTTTTCAAATCACCATCATCAGGTCTTATTTAGTCTCCACTGCAGGAGCACGATCCTCTCTGCACTGCGACAATCACATATTAGCCAGAGCAGTCAGAGGATTTGGCCTACACTCTCCCTCTGGCCAGACGCGTTGGAGAGGGATCTTCAAATAATTTATATCGAATGACAGCAGCACCGGATGTCGCAAAATTTAGATATTGCCTTAAAATCCATCTACTGCACCATTGTCTATGTTAAATTAACTTTGTCTATCTTATTCTAAAATGAATATCATTTCTACTTTGCTTTTTACAAATGAATAAATAAAATCTGATTCTAGTTATTAGCAAACTAGCAATTTTCCGCGACTTAATCCCCGTTAATTATAGTCTAGATATCACTTGCGGATTTGAAAAAAATTGAAAATAGTATAATAGTTAGTGCAATTGGGGAGGCCTATGTCCAGCAGTGGACGAGTATAGGCTGATGATGATGATGATTATAGTTTCGGAGCCTATTCAAGGCAAATAAACAATCAAATCTCTCTACCTTATATTAAATATAAATATATATGGACAAATCACATAGATGGAGCTAGCCGCAAAATCAGTTCGAGACTTGTGTTACGGGATACTAACTCAACTATATTATATTTATTAATAAATTTTCTGTTTCACAATATTTTATTTTGTTCAATAGATGACGTATGCATGTAATGTAACTAGAATATTGTGTATATTTATAGTGATGTATTTGAAACATCTATGCTTTGGTGTAAAACTGTTAGTCTTTATGTTATATATTAATAAACAATTATGTAGATAAACATCCAAGATCCAGGTCAATCTGAAAAAGATCATTTTCCATCTAAACGAGATAATAATTTTGGGATAGATATAAATAAAGCGTGTGAAAAAAACAATGCTACAATTAATACTTCTTCTTCTTCCTTTACCTTATCCCACTTTTTTATGTGGGGTCGGCACAGTATGTCAGCTCTCTCCACCTTGATCTATCATCTACCATAACCTTTGTCACACCCCTCCTGTTCATACTCTTCTTGACACCATCGATCCATCGTTTCTTAGGTCTACAAGTAATACAATCAAGGCTACATGTAATAGTATCTATATACTATTTACAATATCAATATTCCTTTCAAATCGCCAAATTGACAAAAACACGAAACAAATGGAAATGATGCATAAATGCATCAGTTTGAATGACTGCCATCGTCAGTGTTGCAATCAGCCACGACTATTTAATTGGAGGCCGATCTATCACTATTCATTATTTTTATCAAAGAGGAACCCGACGGCCTAGTGGGCGTGAGCATTATTAGCGCTTTCGAGTTTTAAGCAAGCCTTGGCGCAGTCCGCACTTGGATGGGTGTCCGCAAGTGGCATTTAAATATATACAGCTTCTCCGTGCTTCGGAAGGCACGTTAAGCCGTTAGTCCCGGCTGTCATCGTTGATGTCAGTCGTTAAGCTATGTCAGATGCCTTAAGGCAGCTTGAAAAATCTGACACCAGTGTTGGCCACTTACACATACAAAAAACTATTTACTGTTCCAAATGATAATGATCAATGTTCCTGTCAAATCGCCAAATTGAAGGAAACATGAAACAAATGGAAGTGATGCATTAATGCATCAGTTTGAATGACTGCCATCGTCAGTGTTGCAATCAGCCATCATCATCATCAGGTCTTTGTTAGGTCTCCACTACAGGAGCACGACCCTCTCTATACTACCAGAGCCATACATTAGCCATACATTAGTCAGAGGATTTGGCCTACACTCTCCACGCTGGCCAGACGGTTTGGAGATACTCTTTGATATTAATAAGCTTCGTTTAGTTTGTGTTTCCTAAGTCGCCTTCTACGGCATCAACCACACGGCCTCCAATTAAATTGTCGTGGCTTGCAATCAGCCACGACAATTTAATTGGAGGCCGATCTGTCACTATTCATTATCCTCTTTTACTGAATGCTTTACGATGTCTCTCTCCTGCTTTGATACACTCTCCATATATCCCAACTTCCCAACTATGTCTTATCTAATATTATGAATGCGAAAGTGAGTATTTTTGTTACACTTTCACGCCCTATCTACTGAACCGAACATCATGATACTTTTCATACACGTGGTCTGGAGTATGGAGAAGGACAGAGGCTATATATAACGCTTATCATCGCTATCATCAAAGAAAGACCTCCCAAAAATAAACACATTGGTGAAAAATATTCATTCCTAAACATAAAACTCTTTCAGATATAAAATTACAAAATTACTTGTTTTTAAGACGTCCGTCAAAAAACACATTGCTGAAATGCCTACATATTTGTGACGTCATAAGTGGGTATTTTGTATCGTGTCCTTCTCCGTAGCTTTATCAACATGTTCGCAAAATTTCATGATGATCGGTTCAGTAGCTAGGGCGTGAACGTATAACAAACAAACAAACTCACTTTCGCTTTAATAATATTAGTTGCAATTGGGATTTTGATTACGGTTCATCATTATATTATACGATATGAAATTTAAACCATCTATACAGTAAGTATACATCAAAATTAGTTTTATTTGATTTAGGTAAATTAAATTTCAATATCAGTCCAGTTCAATTTCAGTTGTGGTAGAGCCTCGCTACCGGCGAAAATCACTTTTGCTAGTAGCATGAATGGGCCGGCTCGTCCGGGGAAGTACCACACTCTCACAGAAAATCGACGTCTGAGTAGTAGCTTTACCGCTACTATGCTTCGTTCGGTGAGTGAGAGAGCCGGAGGCCCAGCTCCCTCTCCCCTCTGGGGAGGGAAAAATAAAAGGCCGGCAACGCTCCTGTGACACCTCTGGTGTTGCAGTTGTCCATGGGCAGCGGTGATCACTTCCCATCAGGTGACCCACTTGCTCGTTTGCCGTCCTATGACATAAAAAAAAAAAAAAAAGTCCGATACCGTTTATAACATATTTCTGTCACCCACCATGTGGCTCAAGGAAACCGCATAGTATAAAAAAGTAAAGACAAACTGAAGGAAAACAAACGAAAAATACACAGTAGCGACAAGGTTTTCTACTTTTTGTCAAAAGATAACACTGCATTGTAGATAGATTGAGTAATAATATATCAAGATCCAAGCGGCCATTTTTATCTCGTTTTTGCTATGAGATCCGACGCAAAAACTTTTTGCGTCCATCCGTTGACAACTGGCTGGATATATTAGTGTGAATCCTCTTTTTCATTGGGAATATTTTTTTTCATCATTTAATCTCTGAAAGGAGTTTGGTAGCTCAAAATCCGGGTTGTTAGTTTGATTTACATCCAAGGAGGTAAGTAAATTTGAAAATCGAAGGCGGCCACGCGCCACGCATCGGCTCCTATAATATTCAGAAATTTATGGTGGTCCTCCGTGGTCCAGTGGTTAAGGCTTTCGCCTTGTTGACCCGGGGGTCGTGGGTTCTATTCCCACGGGAAGCATACTTTGTTAAGTTGTTTCCAGTTTGGTTAGGACATTGCAGGCATGAATCACCTGATTGTCTGATAAAAAAGATGATTCCGTGCTTCGGAAGGCACGTTAAGCCGTTGGTCCCGGCTGCCATCTGGTAATCGTTAAAGGAACCACGTCAGAGGCCGAGAGGCGGTTCCGAAGAACTCTGACACCAGGGTGTGCATGGTCGACTGACCGTGTCACCTACACGAACTGATGATTTTTAAAACAAGCGCACTGGCCACCACGTATGGCTGAATACAACAAGAGTGCTGCCGCAAGGCCTTATAGAAAGAAAAGGTTTGGCGCGCATTTTCTTGTTTTATTCTTTGCATATTCTTTGTTGCATATTGCAAATATATTTCCTCGCAATTAAGGTGAAAAGTAGAGTGTTCAAATCGAGTGTATATGATCAATTACAACTTTTATATAACAATCTACTATTCATGCTACTGTTCGAACTGGTATAAATTTTGCTCTCCACTACCATCACTTTACAAGTCTCAACGATATTTTTTTTTATAGCCTCATTTAATCCTTAATATATACAATAAGTAATGTTACATTTATATTATAAGTTCATTTACATAGTCTGTTATATTTCATTTGTCACATTAATCATTATTGGAATTGTATATTACTTATTATGACTGAATATAGATAATTGAAAGTTAAGAAATAATAAATTATAAAATATACTCATTGTCATGCATTAAAATATAACAAATTATTTATTAGTATTAAGGACCTCGCAGCGAGTTAAGGCCTCCTCCATTTTTTTCCATATTTTTCTATTTTCAGCTTTATCCGTCCAGTTACTGCCAGCCATCTTTTTAATTTCATCTATCCATCGCTCCTTTGGTTTTCCTTTTCTTCGTTTATAGAGGTCCATTCCAATTTGTTACTATCTTCGACCATCTGTTATTGTTCATACGGGCTATATGTCCGGCCCATCTCCATTTGAGTTTCTGGCAGTGTTTCAAGGCATTACTTTAGTGTTAATTAATTATTAACTTTCTAAATGGGACGTGCAGCTAATGTATTCGTGATAAAAGGAATCAAAATTGTGATGCGTTATTACGCAAATTACCTTATATATGATGATTTACACTGCGATTTCCTTCTATGTTTTTATTAACTCTCAGATCAGTAACGGAAAAGGAGTAATTGAACACTAATAACTTTTACTCATTATAAGGAACCGTTCTTAAAACCAGCTGCTTCACGCATATAAACTATATTCAAGAAACTTGAGCTAAGTTATTAAACCGTATTCAAGTTGGGTTACATTCAACTTAATCCCAACCGCAAATCGTCACTTGAAGCATCTCGTCCAATATAAAGTTTAGTCCGAACAAGTTTGATTGCTCTCGCCTTTGATTTGAAGCGACGGAGCTTGAAATCGAAATTACATTAGTTAATTACGAAACTGTTATTATCTTTTTTAATACCTTGATAATAATGAAGTATTAGTTTCGACTGTAGATAGCTTACTAAATTGTTGAAGACTTTTTAAAATAAACTTTGATTAAAATTTGTTCTTTTTATTATTTTTGTCGATCTTAATAATCTTACTGATATTATGAGAAAAATTGTTTGGATGTTAGTATGTATGATTGTTTAAAACTCCTTCGTGCAAACTCAGCTGTGATGCTTTGGAGCCCAAGTTTGCTGTTATCACAGCATTCATGTTGTGATAACAAAGTTTAGGTGAAAATTTCGCCAACCCTCTAGAACCGTAGTCAAATACCCCTTTTTTAGGGTTCCGTAGTAAACTAGGAACCCTTATAGTTTCGCCATGTCTGTCTGTCTGTCTGTCTGTCTGTCTGTCTGTCCGTCCGCGGTTTTACTCAGAGACTATAAGTACTAGAAAGCTGTAATTTGGTATGAGTATGTATATTAATCATGGTAAAAAAGTCGTAGAATAAAATCTTGAAAAAAATTTTTTTTTTGGGTAGCTCCCATACAAGTAAAGTGGGGGAGTAATTTTTTTTTCTCTATTTATCCATCGTGTGGGGTATCGTTAAAAAGGTCTTTAAAAAATATTGTGAGGTTGAGAACACCATTTTTCGATTTAGGGATCCGTTTCCGAAATATTTGGTTTTAAAGTGCAAATTTTTGTTAGAGGTACGTGTCCCCCCCCTCTATCTGCTAAACGGTTATAAATGGATACGTGAAAAAAATTACAGCAGTAGTATATATACTGAAGTTGAAAGGAAAACTATCAGAGCTGGGTACTATGTGCAAACTAAAAAGTTATAGGCAACCAACTTATAAGATGTACTGGAAAATGTAAAATTTCATACAATCTTTATTGTTAGATGTTTTTGGTCGTTAAACTGTAAGGTGTGAGTGTAAACAGTGTGAACTCAAAGTTGTCATTCGCAACTACGGAACCCTATACTGCGCGTGGCTCGACACGCACTTGGCCGGTTTTTATTTCAGTAAAAAATCATTGCGACGGTAGCATCGCAATCCGTCAAGCAGATTTTGCGCCTCAATAACGGGATAAACAAAGCCCGAGGCAATAATATCCAAGTGAAACAGGAAGTTTGGTCCGAAGAGCAAGTTTGATTGCAGCATCGTTTGATGTGAAGCGACGAAGCCTAAAATCGAAATTTCCCGATTCGTTCTATTTGTTAATTACTGTATAGTTTCCTATATGTCTTGGATGTAGTGTTTTGATCAAATGGAGGCAAGACATTCTTCTTCCTATTTTTCTTTGCTCACTATTACTTGTAATCGGTACAGCTCAATCTGTCACTCACTACTCATGTGTTCTCTTATGTACTCCATCCACTTCGGCTCTATTTGTTAAAAACTATCTAGTTTACTATCCTCTTCGATGAAGTGTTATGATCAAAGGAAGGCAAGACATTCTTCTTCCCTTTTTGCTCACTATTACTTGTAGTCGGTACAGCTCAATCTGTCACTCACTACTCATGTGTTCTCTTATGTATTTCATCCACTTTGGCTCTATTTGTTGATTAATATCTAGTTTAGTATCCTCTTCGATGTAGTGTTATGATCAAAGGAAGGCAAGACCTTTTTTCTTTTCTTACTATTACTTGTAGTCGGTGTAGCTCAATCTGTCACTACTCATGTCTTCTCTTATGCATTCCATCTACTTTTCCTTGGTTCTTACCTCAACCTCTTACTTCCGTTCATAACTCTCTACGTGGCCAAACTAAAAATATGAACACAGTGGCTTAAGTACAGTGTGACATTCTTACAAACTGCTACGGGTTCCCGGTCTAGGGGAGCCCCAGAAAAGTTGGCTGTGTCATCAAATCGGAATCTATATTTCCCGATCCGTTCTATTTGTTAATTAAATAAATAAAATACGGACAAATCACACAGATTGAGCTAGCCCCAAAGTAAGTTCTTAAGTAAGACTTGTGTTATGTGATACTAACTCAACGATACTATATTTAATAACAAATACATATATAGATAAACATCCAAGACCCAGGTTAATCTGAAAAGGATCATTTTTCATCTTGACCTGACCGAGGATCGAGAACGGGACCATTCGTGTCGCAGCAGGCGTGTTGACCGCTGCGCCACGGAGCCACGCGAGCAGGATTTGGACTAGAAATAAAATAAATAAATAAATATATACGGACAAATCACACAGATTGAGCTAGCCCCAAAGTAAGTTCTAATGAAAGACTTGTGATATGGGATACTAACTCAACGATACTATATTTTATAACAAATACATATATAGATAAACATCCAAGACCCAGGTCAATCTGAAAAAGATCGTTTTCCATCTTGACCTGACCGGGGATCGAACCCGGGACCATCCGTGTCGCAGGCAGGCGTGATGACCGCTGCGCCACGGAGCTCGTCAATCAATCTTTACAACAATCTTTAGTCTTTGCAGGATTAACGCCTTCATATACGACGTGTGTTAGAGGTGGTATAGTTAACTCAATGAAACTTGATACTTCTTATCATCTCATCCTATAAGATGTTTAGTCTGACGCGTAAGTTTGATTGCTTCGTCCTTTGATTTGAAGCGGTGGAGCCTGAAATCGAATTTCTCAAAGCAGTTCAATTTGTTAATTACAAACTGTTAGTATCTAGTTTAGTACACTATTGAAGTGTTTGATCAAACCGGCTAGTTTCTGAAATAGTAATTAGGATTACATTCTACAATTATTCAGCGAGATTGGAACACAAATATAATATAGCATAAATAAAACAAAAGTTTTCGATACGAAATTTCTACTCGCTGTAATTTTGTATAGGTATTGTTTTTAAAATTGAAATCTGATTATAAACATCAATATGCCTTATCCGGTCGTATGTGCGAAATTTGGTTGAAATTGGCTTAACTCTTGTAAAACTACAACCAAACTACGTTTGTATGGGCTTTACGTGGGACTCTTAAACAACTATTACGCATGTTAAGCAATGGTAAAATTAAGCTACCATGGGCGCAGTCCAAACATGGTTGGGCATAAAAATATCGCGAACTCCTCCGTGCTTCGGAAAGCACGTTAAGCCGTTGGTCCCATGGTGGCGAATATGATCTGTTTGCTGATAGGCTTGAGCGATTAATAAACAAATTTTTATTGTTTTGTGAAAGCCTTAGCCTTCAAGCAGCTTAAAAATCTGTCATCAGTAGTGGCCACTTACGCATACGAAAAACAAAACAAACACTGGTTATTCCACAAAAGAAGACTAAAGGCGTATGATACAGTATAACTTAATTGAATCCGTTGGTACTACAATAGCGGATACGCAGAAAAAAAAATCGAATGTTACTAGCCAGTAACCAACAGTAAACAGTTGCCGAATAAAAAAATAAAAGTCGAACGAAAAAAGGTTTTTAAACCAGTTGTTAACGGACCTCGCAAAAACGTTTTCCGGCGGATCTCTTAAAACATGATAAAAATGGCCGCTTCGATCTTGATATATAATAATATATCACTCTATCTATCTACAATGCACTGTTATCTTTTGGCAAGGGGAAAACCTCGTAACAATGCGTTTTCCTTACGTTTTGACTGTATTTTCCATGTTTGTTGTTTCCTCGAGCGATACGCGGCAAGAGTGTATAATGTAAGGGTGTGTGTATATCTTCATATCTGTATCGAGGGTGTATCGATTTAGGTAGTGATTTTTGGAGAAAATACTAAACAATTTATATAGATACAACACACATACGCCAGTATTTCTTACATACCATTGTTCAGTGAAATCACAAAAAGACAAAAACTGAAAGGATCGAGTGTACAAGGGATCAACGTATTAATTATATCAAAGGTTCATCGACAAATGAGAGTTAACAGTTCCAAGTTATTGCTCATCCATATTTCAAACGAATTGAGAACCTCCTCCTTTGTTGAACTCGGTTCAAAACAGCTAAATAAATAAATATGAATATTTATGTATCGACAAATCACACAGATTGAGCTAGCCCCAAAGTAAGTTCGAGACTTGTGTTTTTGGGATAGTAACTCACTCAACGGTACTATATTTTTTAATAGATACTTATAAATAAACAAAGATGTGATTCAAAGACGTGTCTGTATGAATATAATGTAATCCTTATTGAGTATTGGAGTACATTTCCTTCCCCTTTCTGATATTGTATATCGAGAGGATACAACAAGGGTTGAAATATGGGTAGATCGTGAGTTTTCGGGGGAAGACGCGTGTTGGAAAGCTGATACTTTTGCTGCGTAGTGAGAGCATTGACCTAGATTCTTGTTTTGATAGGAAATCGCTTTAAATGAAGGGGAAAATTGAATAATCGTAATAAAACTTCATGGTTTCTTAGTTTTGGTAGGTAGGCAATAGATTTCTTAATAAAGAGTCCTAGTTTATTTTAATATTGATGGGCTGAATGGGCTGAGGCTCTTGCTGGCTGAGGCAGGTTTTTGTTAACTTATTGTATAATTGTAGTAAAGAATAAAAAGTATCCCAAAAGATAAATCATGAAAAGTGAAAATGAAAATCAAATGATCAATAAGTTAATAAAATCACTGTAATGTCATTATTATACAGCTTTGAACGTCAAAAATGCTTAACATATTATTTTACAACCTCTAACCAGCTATTTAGTTGCGTTTAGAGACGTAAGCCCCTAACGGCAATGTTGTCATGATCAGGATTTTCTAGTCAATACATTTGGGCGGTTATCGTGTGTTATGCTCCATTAAGACGCCTTAATAGCTGATCACAGGGCGCTTCAGACGTGGCTGGAATACTAATTGACATCTTGACATGCTGAACTAGGGGCCATATATTGAAAGAGTTAAGTTTTGAATATTCGGGTATGATGTTCAGAAAAATGGATCTCGTTACACCTATCATTGTTATAGTCGTTGACTGTAGCCAGAGTTAATAGGTATTGAGCACCGCTTTAAACCCTTTGATCCCATATGGCAATGTTGTCGTGATCAGGATTTTCTAGTCAATAAATTTGGGCGGTTATCGTGTGTTATGCTCCATTAAGGCGCCTTAATAGCTGGTCGCGGGACGCTCCAGACGTGGCTGGGATACTAATTGACTACTTGATATGCTGAAGTTTATACTATTATCTTTATAGATGACTCAAAATGTTTTGAGTCACCTATAAGGTTTACAACAATTTTGTGAAGCCATACTAGGTCTAAGGGTATTATATGATCTGATCTTAACAATCACATTTGCCACATACAAATACAAAATATAACAATACTAGCTGTAACCCGCGGCTTCGCCCGCGTAATTTATAGCCTATGTCCTTCTCAGTACCCTAACCTATGTGTATGCAAAATTTTATGATGATCAGTTTAGTAGATACAGCGTGATAGCGTAACAACCAAACAAATAAACAAACTCACTTTCGCATTTATAATATTAGTTAGGATTAGGATAGTATGGTCTGTATTTAGTGGTATCAGTTTCACATCGAAACCTAAGTAACTCAATCTAGGGTCCAATATTAGTTAGGTTTGGTTAGTTTAAAGTTGTTTGTATTGGTTACTGTGAAGGTTTTAGCTGGGAGACTCAATAAATTTGGGCGGTTATCACGTGTTATGCTCCATTAAGACGCCTTAATAGCTGGTCGCGGGTCGCTTCAGAAGTGGCCGAGATACTGATCGCCTTCTTGATTTGCTGACCTAGGGGCCATGCATTGTAAAAGTTAAATTTCTGTGTACATTAATAACACATGAATATTTAAAAACATTTTAATACAAATCTCATTTTTTAAATGTCTAGACAATTACCTAGCAAGGCAAAGATATCACGAGACATAAGAATGTCATGAATTATGTTTTTTTTTTTCAATATTCGGGTATGATGTTCAGAAAAATGGATCCTGTTACACCTATCATTATTACACAGTCGTTGACTGTAGCCAGAGTTAATTGCTACTGAGCGCAATCTAATGTTGTTGTGACCAGGATTTTCTAGTTAATAAATTTGGGCGGTTATCGTGTGTTATGCTCCATTAAGACGCCTTAAAAGCCGGTCCAGGGTCGCTTCAGACGTGGCTGAAATACTAATTGACATCTTGACATGCTGCACTAGGGGCCATGTATTAAAAAAGTTAAGTTTTGAATATTCGGGTATGATGTTCAGAAAAATGGATCTCGTTACACCTATCATTGTTATAGTCGTTGACTGTAGCCAGAGTTAATAGGTATTGAGCACCGCTTTAAACCCTTTGGTCCCAAATGGCAATGTTGTCGTGATCAGGATTCTCTAGTCAATAAATTTGGGCGGTAATCGTGTGTTATGCTCCATTAAGGCGCCTTAATAGCTGGTCGCGGGTCGCTTCAGAAGTGGCCGAGATACTGATCGCCTTCTTGATTTGCTGACCTAGGGGCCATGCATTGTAAAAGTTAAATTTCTGTGTACATTATTAACACATGAATATCTAAAAACATTTTAATACAAATCTCATTTTTTTTAATAGCTAGACAGTAACCTAGCAAGGCACAGATATCACGAAACATAAGAATGTCATGAATTATGATTTTTTTCAATATTCGGGTATGATGTTCAGAAAAATGGATCCTGTTACACCTATCATTATTACACAGTCGTTGACTGTAGCCAGAGTTAATAGCTACTGAGCGCAATCTAATGTTGTTGTGACCAGGATTTTCTAGTCAATAAATTTGGGCGGTTATCGTGTGTTATGCTCCATTAAGACGCCTTAATAGCTGGTCGCTTCAGACGTGGCTGGGATACAAACTCGACTATTTGATACGCTAAAGCAAACAATATCATAGTAATGTATAGATTACTAATCTCATACAAAACTATTAGTCAAACTTTAGGAGATGCATTTATTTATCGAAGTGAAGAAATGAAAATATAAAAAAAAATTGTTTGGCCTAACCTTATAAATAATCCTTAAAAGTATATTATCAACTTTTGTTTACAATTTGATGTAACAACGTACCGCTTCTCTTTTTATTTTTGTCTAAAACGGCTACGTTTGGCAAAAATTTAGAAATGTGTTTATTAACTACTGAACCGATCATCACGGAATTCGCAAACGCGTTATATTGGGGTTTGAGTACAGCAAAGATCGGGTAAAAATACTACTTATCATCTTCATTGATGCCAGAAAAAAATACTTCTGCCGAGGGATTAACATTGAAGCGAACTGATCTTAGTATTTTGTATATGGCAGTCACGGCGAGATTTGTGAAGATTATTGTCCTTTTAAATAGAGACAATTTACAATTGAGTTACGTACTATGAATTTTTTTTTTGTTACTGTATCCAAAAATAACCTGAAAATATATTGACATTTACGATGACATAATACAGAGTTAAATATGACCCTGGGGTGACTCGGACCGTCAATATGAACAAGTTTTTCTATGGGGTCTATGCTGGGAACACGAATTTTTTTTTTATTTTTCCATACATTTCACCCTGGCGGCAAAACAGTTTGTATGAAAATGTCGAATATTTTTTTTGATTTCCTAGCTCAATGCTAGGAAATAAAAAAAATATTCGACCCATTGCAAAAGATATTCATTTTGATGGGCTGAGTCACCCCTATCAAGGGTTATTTTACACTCAGTACAATGCTTCTCTTCCAGTTTAAGGCGATATAATAGTTGGGAACCCAAGTCAGATTTGAGACGTGTTTGAGATAGAAATGGGATGCTTGGTATTGCTGACCAAGTTAAGCGATGTATCTTGGGCTTTAGGCTCTCGATATGCACATCACGTTTTCGGTTGGTCTGTCATTTCGTCTACCTAAAATATAGGTACTTTTCATTAGATTGCTGAATAGCGGGGCTGCAAGGATTGTGAAGAAAAGTCAGGATCTTTTCTTTTGTTTTTCTCTGTTCATATTTTTTTTATTTGTTATTTAGTAAGTTTCAATGTTTGGTAAATCACCGAAACACGCACTCCAATAACCAAATACAATTATTAGAGTAATAGTTATGTCACTTTCTGTATTTTTAGTTAACACCAATTTAACGAGTGGAACTGGTCTTACATTTTTATTAAACCTATCTAGAATTTTGATATAATATGATATAAGTTGGTGTCAACTATACTACTCATTTGCCATGTGGTTCCCAGCAGAGTAGAATAGGACCACTCCAAGTCTCAGATCCTATTCTACTCTGCTGGCAGCCACACGGCTGAACTTATGACTAAGGCTGGTTTTAAAGTGACGCGTTCGCCAGCGCGGTTGGTAAGCGTCGCGGGTCACGAGCTATGAGTGTAAAGGGATCGTTACATAGTAAAATGCCCGCGCTGACGGCATTTCGGCCGCGCTTTTAAACCGCGGGCTGGCATGGCAAGGCGTCACAGCGTCCCGTTTGCACAGTCACGCCAATGGGACGCGCCTATGCGTACCATCGCCGCCAAAATAATGAGGCGGCAAACCGCGTGGCACTAAACTAGTTTAAAAGTTTTGAGCGGGTTTTCCGCGTGCTTATGGGTCACGCTTACCATTCGCGTGGGCTTTAAAAGCGTATTCTAGCAGTATTTTTTCAGTATGGTTTCCATACTTAAAAGTATTCTTTTATTTTTTCGCTGAAAACTGGTTCTGGAGGCACTATTCTTTATTCATAAAATCTAGTATTAAAATAGGTATGGCCCTATGTTTTATTTTAATTTAAAAAAAGTGTTAATTTTTTTAAGAAAACAAAAAGATACTGCTAGGATACGCCCAAAAATATTAAGAGGATCGACTATCTGTAAATTTTCATACAAAAAGCGATAACTCTTCCACCCCCGTAAACCTTTTCGAAATGAGGAAATTTTGGTGTCATTCGATTTAACGCACCTTAATCTAGGCTAACTGTTTTCTTTTTTATTGATTCGTATTAGATTGATTTAAATAAATTAAAGTGGCCCGGGTATTTTTTAAGTAAAAAATATGGACATTTACTTAGATGCTCATAAGTTTTGTTGTAAGCAAGATATATAAAATATCCCGCCCTACTTCTCCAATTAATCAATAATGTGTTAAAAAATATTGAAATTGAACTATGTTTAAGGGGTGGGAAGCGTCATCGCTTTTTGTATGAAAATTTACAGGTAGTCGATTTTCTTAAGCGTGACTGTAAAACCAGCCTAAGTTTACATTTGACGGTGTCTTTTGAATTGCAGGCAAGCAGCGGTTGGCGCGTGGGCAGCATGCCGCGCGCCGGCGCACTCCTGCTGGCGCTTGCGGCTGTCCTCCTCGCCGCCGAGTGGGCACACGCCTCTTACATTGACCCTGGTGAGCTTATTTATTTATTTCTTAAGGGGGTATACTAGCAGTGCGTTTTCCATACAAATGTATTTCTCTATTTTCTCGCTGAAAACTGCGTCTAGAGGCACAATTCTTTTTACATACAATCTATTACTAAAATAGGTATGTCCCTATGTTTTACTTTTTTCAAAAAACCTGTTTAAAAGAAAAAAAATATTACAATAAAATTGTACAAAAACAGTTTTTTGGAAAAATTAAAAAAGGGGCATTCCTATTTTAGTACTAGATTTTATGAAAAAAGAATTGTGGCTCTAGAATCAGTTTTCAGCGAGAAAATAGAGAAATACATTTGTATGGAAACCATATTGAAAAAATACTGCTAGTATACGCTCTTAAAGCGCGACACAGAAGACAGACATTTATCTCTTGTGGGGTAGACAGATTCCAAGGTCATAAAACCCAAAGGCCCTGTTTATCGTGTTAGTAGGCGTTAAGGTGGAAAGCGAAACCAAAATAATGATGAATTGCTAGCAGCATCACCTATAACGTGATTCCTTAGGTTTTTTCCCAATCTCTTGACCAGCTTTTACGGTATGCGTGGGAAGAAAAGCAACTGGTATTTTTCTTCTAACCAGACAGAAGTTTTTTGGGGAAAAACTTTACTCAAAAATTTCGTCTTAGTCTGCGTATATCCATTAGGCGATATGAGGTATTGACCGGACTGATAGAGAGTCATGGTATGATGACCATTTCTTGCAAAGAAAGATGAAATTTTTATGAAAAATACGTTTTTCTCCACACAAACTTGATTTTGGTCTAAGTTTATTTTAACTGTACCGGTATGTGTAACTATAAATGTAAAATAAATGTGCAAATATAAAGTAAATTTAAAATTATGTTAGATAAGAAAATCTAGCAAATAAAGTTGTCCATATTCCACTATGCAAAATATTTGACTTTGCTTGAGTGAGATGTTCATCTAATTTATAAAATACATATATAGGTACATATTTTCACGTCTTTATCCCTTGCGGGGTAGACAGAGCCCTAAGTCATAAAACTCACAGGGCCATATTTAGCGTGTTAGTGGGCGTTAAGGTGTAAAGTAAAGCGGAATCAAAATAGTGATGGGTTGCTAGCCGAATCGCCTATTACGTGATTCCTTAGATGTGCGCCCTATCCCTTGACCGGCTTTTACGGTCTGCATGGGCAGAAAAGCAGCTGGTATATTCTATGTTTTTTCTTTTCTTCCAATCCAGCATGTAAGCATTCGTGTATGGACTCATAAAATGTTTTTTCAATATTTCGTTTTTGTAAAATTTTAATAGTACCTAGCTATTTCAATTCTGTTTTTATATATGTTTGGAATAGAAAATCACACATGAAACATTTATTTTTCAACCGGTGATTGTGATTCAAATTAAATGTCATGTAAGCAGTTAATTTTATATAGATGACTATCTAAATAACAAGCTACTCCTACATTCCACATAGTTCTATGCTTACGTAGTCTGAAAACTAAGTTTCTAGCAGTTTTGTTAAATCACCTAGTTTTGGAAATAACCTTCCACGCAAACACATTTCAAATGTTTGTACGTTATTAACTTTTCCAATTTAAACAAGCACTGTTGTTGGAACAAATACAATTAAGTACAATGAAAATTTTCGTCCCTAGTAATCTCTGCAAACCTTTTATTCCATTACGCAAATAAACAGAAATTAAAGTCGGGTGACACAATTATACCTCGTGTTGATGTGCATGTCCCAAAGGGTTGTATTAATATTTGGGATAATGCCTACCGTCGCACAATTTGGCTTGTACAAAATAAAAGGACATTTGCTTTGTCAATGTAATTACTTAAAGGGATTGGGCGAAAATCTAAGGAATCACGTCATGGCACCAAACGTATGTATTTATGTTAGATATAGTTAATTCATTAATATGGAAATATGTTTATGAGTTATAATTAATTTCAAGTATATTTTTTTTTTTCGTGGGACTTCGTTAGTTTCCTTTTATTTTATTGACACTTATAACAATGTTGAGCATGTATTATTATTTGATTTTTTTTTTAATGAAAGGGAAAAGAATATCCCACTTTTATGTTTATGTTTATTTTTATATTTTTATGTATTTTTATTTTCTTTCAAAAAAAGGGGATTGTAGGTATGGCTATGCCTTAGTTTTTAAAAAATATAAATGTCTTATGTAAAGAATGTCAAGATAAATAAATTTACTTCATGTCGCAACTCGATATTTGATTTATACTTTTACAAATAGGCGATGTTGCTAGCAACCCAACACTATTTTGATTCCGCTTTCCACTTTAAGGTTCACTAACATGCTAAACGTGGCCTTTGTGTTTTATGATCTTGGGCTCTGTCCACCTCGTACGTTATATATAATATTTATAATAAATAATAAATAAATATATACGGACAAATCACACAGATTCAGCTAGCCCCAAAGTAAGTTCTTAAGCAAGACTTGTGTTATGGGATACTAACTCAACGATACTATATTTTATAACAAATACATATATAGATAAACATCCAAGACCCAGGTCAATCTGAAAAAGATCATTTTCCATCTTGACCTGACCGGGGATCGAACCCGGGACCATCCGTGTCGCAGGCAGGCGTATTGACCGCTGCGCCACGGAGCTCGTCATGTATGTATGTTTTGTAATTGCTGAGCTTTTGTTGTATCATTTTCTATGATAGTCTGAGAGAAAGGAAAACCGTAAAATACATATACCAGCTGTTTATCGTACCATGTAGATCGTAAAATCCAATAGAGAGAATGGGCGAAAATCTGAAGAATCACTTTAGTAGGTGATGCGGGTAGCGCCCATTACAATTTTTTTCTTCGATTCTGTTTTCTACCGGTACGCTAAAAGTGGCCTTTTGGTCTTGTAGATTCTGTCTACCCCACAAGGGAAATACGTGAAAGTATGTATGTATTTGTGTAGCTTACATGAACTTAAGATCAGGTATGTTCAAGCAATTTAAATCAAAAGCAATGTCACAAAAATTACGAGATATGAAGAAAGTCAAAATATGGCGTAAGAAATAACTGATTAAGCCATGATACTTAAATAGTGTTTCTTTTCATTAACAATTTAGCTGTAAGACCTACATTTTGCCCCCAAACTACCATAAACCAATATACAATATATAATATAGACGAAGCAATTCGAGGGACCTGTAGCATCCTATCCTATATCATCTCAGCATAGGCACCTATAGGAATGTCTCCTGAAATAGGTTCCTATCAGGAACTTTTCTATACTTGAAACTTTCTCAATTAAAGGTTTCCTAGTCAGGCAAGAACTAGTTAGCTTTACTAAAACTAAAGTGACCATATTTTAGCACCTAAATGTAAAACTAGTTTTTAAAACCTATATCTATAAGACTTGTTGTAATGTAAATGTTTATTATTAAAGCGGACCCCGGGCTCGGAAGCACCACAGCTGAGGATGCAACCGGGAAAACCCTCAAATAATGATGATGTATATCCAAAAAGTTAAATTAATTTCGGGGATAATGCCGCCGGTCGTTACGTTGGCTTATGCGGAGTCAAAGCATTTTTCCGAACCTTTTTACTGCAGGCAATTACAAGATTCGTTAAAATTAATTGCTGTAAATTAACGATTTTACCTTTATTTGGGTGTTACGTTTGTTTTTTGTGTAACAAAATTTGTACTGAAATTATTTTTTTCAAGTGTTTGTTCCTTCGTTAATATAATTTCATACAAATGACTTTTACAACAACTATATAATTCGTACAAGACATATCATTTTTCAAAGCCTTTTCATTCATACTCAGCTTGCGACGTATAGTTTGGTAAATAGAAATTTCCACCATACACAACTTGGATGCATCGTCACCTTTGTTTGTTACGCTTGTTTTGACCGCGGGATCCGCTATTAAAACAACATAGTATAGGATATACTAGCTGTAGTTTGATTTAGGAAATTTCTTGCAGCCAGCTACTTACCCGAAGTCAACCTTCCTTGAATAAATTTAGAACCGCAGACAAGCTGTAAAGATAAGGACAAATATTTGCTTGCGCTGAAAGTTTAATCATAGAAATAAAGGCATGACGGTGTCTAGATAGTATATAAGTATCAAAGTAGATAGATAGATAGACTAGATAGTATATAAGTATATAAGTAGTAGTCAAAGACTCAGAATAACCTCGGTTATCGGAATGGTGTCAACTTGCCTACTAATCGAGCTACCTGTCGAGCTCCGTGGCGCAGTGGTCAACACGCCAGCCTGCGACACGGAGGTCCCGGGTTCGATCCCCGGCCAGGTCAAGATGAAAAACGATCTTTTTCAGATTGGCCTGGGTCTTGGATGTTTATCTATATAAGTATATATTATAAAATATAGTATCGTTGAGTTAGTATCCCACGACACAAGTTCGCAACTTACTGTGGGGCTAGCTCAATTTGTGTGATATGTCCCTATATATTTATATTTTATATTTATTTATAATATCAGTCTGTGATTCCTTCGTTTCAGTCATCCTTCTCTTCCTTACATAGTATAAAATTAAGTCGCTTTCGCTGTCTCTTCACTTAGATCTTTAACTCACCTTAACGGATTTTAATGCAGTTTTCATCAATAGATCGAGTCAAGAGGGAGGTTCTTACTTTTAAAATATATAGGGCTACTATAGATATATCTAATAAAATAATTATTTTTGTTAACAGGAGACGAAGACGTCGAAGTCAATCTATCCGACTACGGAGACGATCCAGCCGATTTGCAGATGTTACAGGATGTTGGAAAGTGTGTATATAATTCATAAATTTATTAATGTCGTTTTGAAATTTTCTGTCTGATTCAAGTTTGCTAGTCCATCTATCCCTTCTGTATAATTGAGTTATTATATTTACTAAAACTCGTGACCAGTTGTTAGAAAATTAATATTAACCCGTTAAAATGTATGAACTTTTTATCTCCGCTTTGAGTAAAAACAAAGTATTTTTTCCGGGATCGTAAAATTGTTAATATTTCTGCAAAGATCTGTTTGATCATACTAGCCCTGGCAAACTTCAGTAGGATAGTTTTTACAATAAATCTCTTGATTTTTTAAGCATATTACTTACATAGATCTAGAGATTTGAGATCGTAGAGATATAAATTTTAAGCAATACATATAATAACAATTTCATAGATAATTAAAAAAATACTGACCGTTTCTTGCATATCTAGGTGTATAAATTGGATGTCCAATCTTTGAATAATTAATTTTATTTGTTAATTTTATTGCATGATGAGTGTTTTTGATAGCTTCGAAATAAAAGTTAATGTAAAACTAAATTTACCTATCAATTTGCGAAAAAATCTTAATTATGAAGTCAATCTTTATTTTGTAGAAATTATAATCCAACGCTGACTGCAATCAGCCTAGTGCATGTACCCGCACATTTAACAGTCCAAGCACTTAGGCTAGCATTCGGTGATGTGGTTTCAGACGATCGTCGCTGATCTACGTTTTCAGGCGCGCCTGCATCCGGCGAGGGGGCAACTGCGACCATCGCCCCGGAGATTGCTGCCACTCATCCTCCTGCCGGTGCAACCTGTGGGGCTCCAACTGTCGCTGTCAGCGCATGGGCCTCTTCCAAAAGTGGGGGTAGACCTCGAAGACCCATCAGCTCCCCTGAAGCGGCGCTCAACTCCCGCCAGCCGACTTGAACGCCACTCCATCGGACGCCACAACCAAGCATTTTACCAACGGACCCATTATTTTCTTTCTTCCCCATCTTTAAACCTATCGCTTAGAGAGATCGAAACAGGGACCTAGTTTAGTTCGGAAATATTTTTGGACCTTTTATACAAAATTTAGGATGTTGATTTCGAAATTGAATTAGTCGTTATGTTTGTTTTCGCTCGTTCTTTCTCTGATTGAGCTGAGAGTCCGCTTACGTGGTTGGGCAATCACCCAGCCTTATTGCCCAATCAGTACGCTTCGACACCATGCTCGGCCAATCAGACTCTGGGAACTGCCTCTGGCGACGAGTTCTTGGAAACTCTTTAGTTACACTTTAATTTCTACCAATGGACAATCGCTTTGGGGCAGTTCAACTATTCTATTGCAAATGTATGTATGTAGAGTTAAGTAACCTAAAGTAGTGTCAAGCAGTAGCTGCTAAATTGGTGGTAAACTTATGTCAATAGGAAGTAGCGAATATGAAAAAATAGAAAAAAATTAAATGTAACTTTTAATGTTTTAGTCATATAAGAGACTAACGGTAATGAAACTTGGTGAAAGACGCTGTAATAAGCCTTTATTATGAACAACGCCATTGTATTTGCGATTGGCACCTTAGATTTTTAACTACCTATTAACATGTCATAATACATAATTCATATGATTAATGAACGAATCTTAATGTACTCTTACGTGACTCTCGGACAGGGGGTATAATGGTATTGCAGCCTAGTAGATCTCTGTACGTAGCTTCTTAAAATGTATGTTCCTGACTATGGAATATAATTGTATTATTACTTATATTGGAATATGGAAAATGATAAATTATATTAATAAATGTTTATGGACGACTTTTGTGTTTTATTTCTTACTCTCTAAGACTTCGTAGTCTACAGACAGAACACATTTCAGTTGTGTTTTCAATTCAATACACAATAAAAAATCTTGTTGATAGACAAAGATAGTGATATGAGGTGACTGGGGTCATTGGTGACTCAAAACTCTGATTAGGAAATAAGGACAAGTCTATTATTCCTCCTCACACATCATCATCATCATCATCTTCATCAGGTCTTTGTAGGTCTCCACTGCAGGAGCACGACCATCTCTGTACCACCCAAGCTAGCGCTGTCATGAGCTGTCAGAGGATTTGGCCTACACTCTCAACGCTGGCCAGACGGGTTGGAGAGGTCTCTTTGATATTTGTAAGCTTTGTTTAGCTTGTGTTTCCTAAGTCGCCTTCTACGACATCCACGGGAAGACTTGCAGTGGTCCTATTCTAGTCTGCCGGGAACCACACGGCAAATGAAAATATTATTCTCACACCCAAAGATAAGGCCGTGCGATGTGGAGAAGAAAAAATTGGAACGCGGACCCCGGGCTCCGAAGAACTCTGTCTGAGGATGCAACCAAAAATACGCTTAGATGAGAAAGAGACACTATAAATAAATAGATATAAATATATACGGACAAATCATACATTGAGCTAACCCCACAGTGTGACCTTGTGTCGTACGTAGGATAGTAATCAACGATATTATAAGTATATTCTACAACAGATACATATGTAGATAAATATCCAATACCTAAGCCAATCTGTAAAATATCGTTTTCCATCATGACCTGGCCGGGAAATGAACCCGGAACCCCCGTGTCGCAGGCTGGCAGTTAACAAACTACTGCGATCGAAGTTCTTCACAATTTTTGTTAACAAGCAACACATATAAGTACTGTTATGAGATTTTTCAAACTACTTTCATTATTTTTTGAAGCTCATGAACTCTAAAAGAAATACTTATATTTTGAATATATCTCTTAAGCCTGTAAGTGGTAGAGGTAAACCACTAACTTAAAAAAAAAATGTCATAGGACGGCAAACGATCATGTGGGTCACCTGATGGTAAGTGATCACCGCTGCCTATGGACAATTGCAACATCAGGTCACGGGAGTGACAAGAGCATCGGCAGCCTTTTATTTTTCCCTCTCAGAGTGGAGAAGGGATAGCTTCCGGCTCTCTCACTCACCGAAGCTGTAGCTAAAAATTACTCAAAGCTACTACTCAAACATGGGTTTTTTTGTGAGAGCCTGGTATTTCCCCGGACGAGCCGGCCCATTTCTGCTACTAGCAAACTCTGCCACTCTTACATTTCGGATAATTCTACCAGTTTGGGCAAAGTTGATGTCACACACGTAAATTTTAATTTTACCAATACTTAGAATGCCGCAGCTGACACAAGCACTCTACATACACACATACATAGTATCACGTCTTTATCCCTTACGGGGTAGACAGAGCCTAAGGCTTTAAGACCAAAAGGCCACGTTTAGCATATTTATGGGCTTAAAAATAGAATACGGAATCAAAATAGTGATGGGTTGCTAGCCGCACCACCTATTTGTATGAGCCCTTAGATTTGCGCTCATTCCCTCGGTCGGTTTCTACAACCTGCGCGGGAAGAGAAGCATCTGGTACATTCTACGTTTTTTCTTTTCTCCTAGACCAGCAGGGAAGAGCAGCTAACTTTACTATACCCTATGCATACGCATAATAGAGTAAATTTCAAGTGTAGCTCCATAAGCGTATACCTAGTTAGAGAATCCAAATATTGGTAGAGTGGAGGAAGGCAGTTGTGGGGGAGGCTTGCTTACGCTGATAGTCACTCTGCTAAGCCAATTTTTTAGTACTCTACCTGTGCTATTTACACTGATATATCTCTAGTAAGTATTCTACCGTTTACTCTACGCGAATACATATATAGTAAATAAGGATCCTTAATTGTTTCTGTACCATTGTGAAAAGACATAATATATGTACATTACCCATCGACCAGGTGGTCGGACGACCTGACCATGGTCGCAGGGAAACCCTGGATGCAGGCCGCTTCCAACCGGTCATTTTGGAAATACTTAGGAGAGGCCTATGTCCAGCAGGGGACTGCTTGCGGCTGAAATGATGATGATGATGTACATTAAGGATGCTACTAAAGTATTAACGATAAAGTATTGAGTGGATAACTTTTGTATAAAACATTAAAACTAGACGAAGAAGGAAATAGTATTAAACAATAAGCACTTTTATACAAAACTGTGAGTTAATAAGTTCTTTGGACGTTATAAGAAAACTATGAAAGGTTCCGTTTAATACTTTTTACTTAACCAACTTATTTCCATTAGTGCTATTGAATGTCAGTAAAGTTGGTTATAGGTCGTATAAATGGACAACCTTTTATTTCACCCAACTAAAAGGCGTCTAGACTGAACGAGAATAAATCAATAAAGCTATAGACACATAAGAAGGACTCCTCGTATTACGAAAAATATATGAAAATATTCAATTAGTTATATTTCGGCGCTACTTCAGTTTTTTAATAACTGAAAAACGACGAATTCTAAAGAGATGTGTAAACAATTTGCCCTTGACAACCCTGGGGGGACAACACAACATGACCCCTCACCTCATTCCTCCCCCATGGTTAGGAAATGGATAAACTAATATGTTTGAATTGCACATGCCAGTTTTAAAATGTCAGACCCCAAGTGGGATTTGGATTTGGGATCTACCACTAAACTGAGTATCATGGACATATGCCACCCCCAACGATTTGCATCATGGGGTGCCATACTCACCATGCTTAGCAAACGGATTAGTGAGCGCAGCTTTTTTTGTTGTGACATGGTTTTGCTCAGCGCGTCGGTCTGTGACTTGCGAAAGCTGATAGCAACCTGTGAGGAGTTCGCAAGTAAGCATGGCCTAAAATATAATGTGACCAAAAGTCAGATAATGGTCTTTGAGGCGGCTGGTGCTAGGTGCCCAACAAATGTGCCACCCGTGTACCTATATGGTGTTCCTTTGGAGAGAGTATACGAATTTAAGTACTTGGGGCACATAGTAACAGCTGACCTTGCAGATGATGCTGACATTGAGCGGGAGCGGAGGGCACTGTCAAGAAGGGCTAATATGTTGGCCCGCAGGTTCTCAAGATGCTCTAAGGCAGTAAAAATAACACTTTTCCGCGCTTTTTGCACATCTCTGTATACATGCAGCCTGTGGGCAAATTACAGGAAGCGAAGCTACAGTGCCCTCCGTGTCCAGTTCAATAACGCGTTTAGGGCGTTAGTGGGGCTGTCTCGTTTCTGCAGCGCCTCGGGTATGTTCGCAGCAGCGCGCACCGACTGCTTTCATGCGACTATGCGAAAGCGGGCCGCATCTCTAGTGCGCAGAACACGGGCCAGCTCCAATGCCGTCCTGGCGATGATTGCTGACAGTGTAAGCTGTCCCTATGTCTGGCATTGCTGTAATAGACACCTGAGCAGCACTGCTGAATGGAGGGGTAGAACATTTTAATTAAATAATTATTATTATTGTATGATTTTATATTTAATTTCAAATCTAATTAATTATAATTTAATAATAATATAATTCAATTTTATTTATTATTTTTGTAATTTATTTAATTTAATTTCATTTTGTGTATTATTTATTTTTGTAAGTATTTGTATTTTTTTTTTCTTTTTTGTGCTTATATGGGTCTTGTTACCTGAATTAAACGTATTTTATTTTATTTATTACTACGCGAAAAGAAACGACACTTAAGCATGTGTTTACGTAAAACCAGTTGCGGCTTTGTGTGGGTAACTGGACATGTGCGGAAGCAGCGAGAGGCGCGCGGGGCGTGAACGGCCCGCCACGTAACAGGCTCGAGAGGGCTGTCTGTGTGGTGTTCGTATCTCGCACGTCTAGCACCGCAGGCACGAAGTGATTAGTGAATGACTAACTACGCGTTGTCAACCCTACGGTTACGGCCCGGCTCAAGGTCACCGGTGCTGGAAATCTCACGTACAGGGAGTGTCACCGCTGGGGCTAAGTTCAGTGAGTATATCAGCAAAATACCGAATTCACACAAAAAATCCGACGTGAAATGAAATACGACATAGGACTGAATCAATAGTAACCATATTAATTTTGGGCCGAGCGCTAACGATACATTCTGTAGATACCTCACTACATACAAATAAGTCTTAGCTATTTGTGCGTTAATAAGTATATACTAAAAACAAATCTCTTTTAGGCACCAGTGATTTCATTGCTTGAATGAGCTCACTGCTCACAACTAACTAATTCCTAATAATAACATTTTCCAGAAATTAATAATTACTTATGATAAAAGAACAAATTAGTAGTAATCTATCAGTCACCAGATATACCGGAATAAGTGAAAAAAAAACTGTATTGCCACCTACAATACTTGAAATTGTTACTTGTCGTGACAACTTGCCACCCCGAAAACATATTTGGCCGTATGCCACTTTATACTATCATCATCATCAATGATCAATTAGAAGATAAAGGGTTCACACCAGAAAATACGCCATGAAATGAAATACGACACATGTAGGACTGACTGAATCAATAGCAACGATATTAATTTTGTGAGAATAGCGATATTTTCTCTAGATATCTCACTTAATACTACACACATCTTCCCTGTTTAGTATGAAAGGAAAGAAAGAATGTACCAGCTGCATCTTTCAGCGATGTAGCTAGCAACCTATTCTTGTATATTTTATTTTTTTACACTATAAACATGGCCTTTGGATTTTATAACTTCAGAGTGTATGTAAACTAATTCCTAGCTTTTTTGCTTGATCTGTATGTATATTGGAAGTTACAGGATTCATACCCAAATATTGGCTATAAAATGAAATAGGACACAGGGCTAAATCAATAATTGTTAGTTTTTCATGTAACAATAAATAAATTTAGTGCCGGGCCACACGGCACACGGCCCTTATTTTCTAGACATAACTAAGCACCTCTATTAATTCTAACCTGATTTTAACTAATTTTACGAATGTTTATTAAGGCCGCACACTAGGCACAGTAGCGACGCCAATCATTTTATTCCTAATACTTTACAAATAGAAAGAAATTCAAAAATGTATATCATATAAGCATTAACTAAGACTTATATGATTTACATCCTTGTATTTCTTTCTATTTGTAAAGTATTAGGAATAAAATAATTGGCGTCGCTACTGTGCCTAGTGTGCCCCCTTAAGAGTCTTTCACCAGATAAAAACTGCATAAAAGCAAAAATACAAAACTCGATGATTGAAATGCATATTGCTTTTAGATGTTTTGTGCACGCTTAAGTATACTTTATACACTTCTCCTACCAGAGAGTGTGTTAAATGGAAAGCAGTTTAGCGAATGTCATAATAAGCGTTTGATTAGCGCGTTATATTCGAATTGCTTGAAAATCTGAGATTAGTTTCTCATCTACTAAAAAAAATCTTTAAATAGTAATAATTAATGATATATCTAGCGATTTTTATATCATTGGCAGGCGCCCAGCGGTCATTGGTCACACGTGCGTATATATTACACATTTCCGATATCAGAAGAATTATGTCGACACAAAAACGTCGGGATATGTATTCTGAGTTTGTATCGATTTCACCCCTTGAAAGCTTTTTGTGTCTCTTAGAGCTCGAGCGTCCAATCTGTGTGCGGGTTATTAGAGCTTATTTCTGTTAAGAGGATAGACTACCTGTAAATTTTCATACAAAAAGCGATAACGCTTCGCACCCCCTTAAACATGGTCCTATTTCAATTTTTTTTTTACACATTACTGATAAATTGGAGAAGTAGGGCTGTACGTTTTGATATTTTAGATATATTGCTCACAACAAAAGTTAAGAGCAACTAAATAAATATCCATATTTTTTACATACAAAATACCCGGTACTTTTGAATTTATTTAAATTAATCTAAACCGAATCAATAAAAAAGAAAAACGGTCAGCCCTAGATTAAGGTGTGCTAAATCGAATGACACCACAATTTCCTCATTTCGTTAAAGTTTAGGGGGGTGGAAGAGTTATCGCTTTTTGTATGAAAATTACAGGTAGTCGATCCTCTTAAGCACATTTTTTTTGTACCACTTACATTAACTTATTTAAGTGGTATTAATGTTTCAAGCTATGCAACGGTACTCCACAGGGATGGAATAACTAAAAAAATAATTTTAATTTCTAATTTACATTTATGGGAGGAATTATTAATATTTTTTTAATAAAAATATTTTTACGTTTATTTTGCAATTTTATTAGTCTGATTAAAACCTAGCGAAATTACAGCTTTCTTTTTTAATAGTAGAGACTATTAGTTAAAATTCTCTGAGCTTAACAGCGGATAGACAAACAAATGGACATGGTAAAACTATAAAGTTTCCTTGTTTAATACAGAAACCTTAAAATTTGGTAAGTTGGGGTTTCCCTAGAAACAATCTGTGTTAGCTGCGACGACGCTCTCCGACGATGACCCATCTAATGAATTGCCCCAGTTGCCCTATTTCTGCACAGTAGAAAAATTGATGGAAACAAAGGATCGTGCCATTGAGGACGCTAAATTCCGGTCTAATTTAATGTAGCAATTTTGACTAGAAAAGAAGACGAAGAAAAATATCTAAGAAGTACATGTCTGGCTTAAGAAACAGTGTAATTATTAAGTTTCCAGTACACGTATAGAATAAACGGTGAAGTAGATGATAGAGAAATTACTATGTTTCTAACAATACTAGTGTAAACAGCATCGGTAGATTACAAGAAATTGGTACAGTGACTAGCAACGTGGGCAAGCTTCTCTACCACTTGTTTTCCCCCACTCCTGCCATGTACTCTACCAATTTTTGGTTAATCTACCCATGTACGTTAAGTAGAATAAAGTTCGAGAGACAGTGACAGCTGCAGCGTTCGTTCCCTGCTAGCAAAATTTAAATCTCCGTGTAGACAAACATTTTAATATCGTTATTTCCGACCCGATACGACATAACCTTGAGTTGCTCCAGAACAGTATATGAGATTTTTGGAACCATAAGTTCGTAATGCCTAAACCGATTTAGGTGTAAGAGGTATAGTGAGAATCCTTTCATTATCCTGACTAACACTGGCTATACATGTATATTTTTGCTTTCATTGGGTATATTGCTCTTACCACACAGTAAGTTGTGAACTTTATCGTAGGATACTAACTTATGCTTATAAACTTGTATGCAATGTAAATTTGTGAACATATGTGTGTATAATGTATGTAACTTAACAATTGGTAATAAAAAAAAAACTTATTCCAAGGTATCCACATTAACATCAGCAAAGTTACTAAGTTGTAGTAAAGAAAAAAATAAGTCTGAGAGCTCCTGAAAGAAATAAACAAGAAAAGATAAAAATTCGCACCCCTTCTAATAAACTCGACGATTGGCTGTAAACTCAATAATAAAGATAAAATCTCGCAAAAGAATCCGTGAACTTACATAATTAATTCCAAAGGTATGGTTGGAGCAGAAACTGAAATGGGTTGCTATTGCAGCATTCCTTTTCAAGTGGCCTTTTTAGGGTTCCGTAACAGAATTGCAAAAAATGGAACCCTTATAGATTCGTAATGCCTGTCTGTCCGTATGTCACAGTCACAGTTATTTTATTCCGAAACTATTAAGACTACACAGTTGAAACTTGGTGGTAGATGTAAACCGCTTTACGACGTTTATACAAAAATAAAAGATTAAGGGGGGGCTCCCCATAAATAGAAACATTTTTATTAAAAAATATTTTTTTGTTTCATTGGACCCCTCCCATACATAGAAATGAAACAAAAAAATATTCTTTTCCTCAAATATATACGTGCAGAGCAATCTGATAAAGATCGCTTTGCATCATGACCTGGCTGGGAAGGAACGCGGAACTGTCGCAGGATGCCGTGTCGAATACTGCGCCAAAGAGGCCAAACCTGTGGCACTATGAGTCGACTTTTCCAGTAGATAGAGAAAGATTTCTAATACATCCAGGCGGCCTGCATCCAGCATCTACCTGCGACCTTGGTATAAGGTCTGTTAACTAAAGCTGGCACGTACACAGTACTCACACTTATGCAATTTCACTATACAGTATGTTTAAAAATAAATGATTTTGTTTCAAAATCTCCATTATCACTTTTTATTGTGATGCATGAAATATTTAAAAACATTTTACACTATTTCACGAGATTCTCCTGTAAAATTTTTTTCGTTACCAATTCTTGCAGAAGATATTTAATCTAACCTCCAAATAGGTAAATAATCATACGCGTCACAAGTTCATCACACGTGACTTACGCTAAAGACCACGCTGTATATATGAATAGTAGCAAAAGCAAAACAATAGCTATCCCCTTCACACTCATAAGATAGACTGCGCGAGAGAGGGACAGGTAGACGTTGCATGATGCACATGCAGTGCGACGTCACGCCGCGCGCCTTTACACAGACACTACACAAGCGCAATGTGTAAATGTGTTGAACGCGCCAGCTTTCGATAACCGACCTGTAAGGTCATCTAACTTATTGGTCTGTGGGCGTCCAACGCTGCAATTACCAGAACATAATCGCCATTTCATTATCAGCTACTCCCTTGTGCATTTACCTAATAAATTTTATGCTGATAATACTTTTCTCAACTCTAAGTAGGATTAAAAATGATTGATGGCCCATAAAAAGTTCTTGTTCCAAAGTTTTGTAATAATCAACTTGTGTTTGACGTATCGGCTCTCGATCAATCAAGGTCACATTGTTTGAGAGTAAAGGTCTTTTCACCACTTTTACTGACTTCCGAAACAAAAGAGTATTTGAAAGGTTAACCGAAAGACTAAATCCGAAAAAGTAGTATAAACAAGAAGTTTCACATACAAACGAGTACATATTATCACGTCTTTGTTTCTTGCAGAATAAACAGAACCTAAGAAAGTAGTGGTGAGCTGCAAGCCGCATCTGTAATTGATATAATTCCTCAGGATTTGCCCATTCTCTCGATCTGCGCCGGAGGAAAAGCATACGTGTTTAAATGATGAATACGTAATTTCCTTCAAGACCAGCTGGTCAGGGGTGTCATCTTCAACGCCTGTCCACTACTGTCCAGTGGTTGCATGTATAACATATATATAATTCTTCGGCCCCCAATGTCTTTATTTTATAATTATTTTATGTTTAGTCAATTGTTAATCGACGAGCTCCGTGGCGCAGCGGTTACCACGCCAGCCTGCGACACGGGGGTCCCGGGTTCAATCCCCGGTCAGGTCATGATGGAAAACGATCTTTTTCAGATTGACGTGGGTCTTGGATGTTTATCTATATATGTATTTGTTATAAAATATAGTATCGTTGATTTAGTATTCCATAACACAAGTCTTTCTTAAGAACTTACTTTGGGGCTAGCTCAATCTGTGTGATTTGTCTGTATATATTTATTTATATAAATGACGCGCCCGGCCTCCCGTGCTGTTACTTTCTCATCTTCAATCCACCCGAGCAAGACGCTTCCCAAATACCTTTATCTTACCCCAGTCCAACAAACTCCAACCATTTCATCGCTTTTAAAACCGGTTTCGTTTGGCAGCAGCTTCGGAACGGATATAAGCCAAACAAACTCCACTTACCAACCCGTCTGCCAATCGAAGTGAATATGTTCTGTAAAAAGTTGGCAAATAGGCCTGCAGAATGGCAAATACCAGTGTAACCGAATTAAAAGTATTTAAAAATATATATAAATAAGTTTGTATGTACCTATGTAAAATTCTATCAGGAAACTCGTAGACCAGTACCGAGTCATCTAAAGACAACTTTGTGTTTCCAACGCAAACTCAATACATGTTACGTGAGATTTAAAATCATAGATGGTAGAAACTCAGAGATATGTCTAATAGCTTTTGCCCGCGGCTTCATCAAAAAAAATCTGAGACTATTCTAGACTTATTTCTATTTTTCTGAGCTACAATAAATAATTTTCGATAAAGGAAGTATTTGTTGATAAACTCATCTCAATAATATTATAGTTACGAGTATAACTTGACGGTAAGGTCACAGAAACGACGATATGAAGTAGCAGATTATTTATCGTCGAAGCAAGGATTATCAAAATTTTGAGGTAAGTATGTAAATATAATCCCGTTGGGTGGAAGTTACAACTCATTTTCTACCTCAGCTTAGAAAACAAAGATTAAAATCATGATAAAGTAATCGTTGTCTATGGCATACCGAAAACGGTTTTTTTTAATAGCAATCCAGTGGTTTGACCCTGGATTTCTAACACAAATCAAATCATTGAAAATATGAAATCTCAATGTAAAGCTATCGTTACCAGTCACCATATCTACTCTTTTTCTTATCTTCGTTTCAAACTAAGTTGAACTGTTTTGACAGAGTTATGTACGTTAACGGTTTCAGCGAGACTAAATCTGTGTTTCAGTTTAGTTGTGACAATGTGTTAAATAATAAATAAATATATGCCTGCGGACAAATGAAACAGATTAAGGTAGCCGCAATATGAGTGTGAGACTTTTGTTATGAGATAATATTTCATAACAAATATATGAACATTTAAAATCTAGGTCAATCTGGAAAGAAAATCCATTTGGACGTAAGCGGGGACCTAACCAGGGACCTCCGGTGTGTCTGCCTGGCGTAACCACGAAAGAAGTAAATAAATATATACGGACAAATCACACTGATTGAGCTAGCCCCAAAGTAAGTTCGAGACTTGTGTTATGGGATACTAACTCAACTATACTATATTTTATAACAAATACATATATAGATAAACATCCAAGACCCAGGTCAATCTGAAAAAGATCATTTTCGATCTTGACCTGACCGGGGATCGAACCCGGGACCATCCGTGTCGCAGGCCGGCGTTTTGACCGCTGCGCCACGGAGCTCGTCATAGGGTCGTCGTCGGGTATTGCATAGAAATATCGCAGAATCGTTCTTTCCATTTACAAATTTAATTCCAAATTAGATTTTGCGAGACGGCTCTAATTGACTCGAGACAATTGAATGCTTTAATTGACTCGAGACAATTGAATGCTTTAAGAACTTTCTGAGAATGTGTCTTGGAGTAAATAGATAACGTATCTTGCTTTATTAAATTTAAAACGGTGTAATAAATATCGTAGAAGAATTTATTGTGGATAGGATCTTTGACTTAATACACTCTAGACGCCGTCATGCCGTTATTGCAATGATTAAAAAAGGAGCCCGGTGGCCTAGTGTGTATGAGCATTATAAACGCTTCCAAATGTTAAGCAACCCCGTTACCCCGCAAATAAATATCTCGAGCTCCACCGTGCTTCGGAAGGCATGTTAAGCCGTTGGTCCCGGCTTTCATCATTGACGGCAGTCGTTAAGCTATGTCAGATCTAGGCACACTAGCGACGCCACCTGACAACTGTTTATTAATCTTATCCGCCGTGTAGTTACCGGCAGATAAGAATAGGACCGTAGAAGGCGACGTAGGAAACACAAGTTAAAAAAAGCTTACAAATATCAAAGAAATCTTTCCAACCCATCTGGCTAGCGTGGAGAGTGTAGACCAAATCCTCTGACTGCTCAAGCTTATTCATATTCAATTATCTGTTGTTGTTTCTTGTGTATGTAAATGGCCAACACTGATGTTCAATATTTTTGAACCTACAGAGGACTACAGGCACAACGCACCAGGTAATATTCTGATGCTCATGCAGTCCTCCTTCACGAATCATCGTGTGGGTGAATGAGGTATGAACAAAGAAATCTTACTCACAGACCATATTTTAAGGAAATACTCGGAATACATCCAACAGTCTCGCGTCAATTAGAACTGTCTCGCAAATGTGAAATTGAATTTATAAGAAGAAGAAAGATCCTTTATTCTTGTAGCTTAGTAAATATTAAATATTTTAGCATGTTAAATATAACTCTAGTGGTATTCTATTTATTGTTATTTATTTAGTTAACTTGGCCAGTTTTTCCGAGTGGGTGAAAACTTGGTCACAAGTCGCATATAATTTTTGGCATTATCATCATTCTGCATTATTTAATGAATCAATTATTAATTATAACTACTTTTGACATTCCATTCTTATTCTCAAAAAATTCGAATCAATATTTAACAATTTCAATATTTAATATTTAATTGAGTTTTTTAATACACTGGGGGATGTATTACGTAATGTTGGAAGTTTCGACCTAAGAGGGACGTTCGCTCGCTTTGCTTGCTAGCTTCGATTATGGACACTCACAAGGAAGCCAAACGAACCCTACCCTACCCTTTTGGGCCTGTGAAGTTTTTCCGTTATATTTGGGATTTTGCTCAAAGTTGGAAACGCCACATCCTGTCTCAGCCATAAGGAATTTTAACCCTACCGCTGTATCCAAGTTTATGTATAATCTCAATAAAGAATATTTTCGAATACATTAAATAATTTTTATAGTTATGGAGGCTATTATGAATTTTATAATTTATAACCTTAGGTATATGACAATTATGCCCTTTACTGTTATGATCATTATAAATTATGTCAAAAAAAATTGGAGTATGTAAAGGATATGCCTATGAAACCATTATGCCATTAAACACTTTGCTTATTATAATTACGACTATAATACACTCACAAAAAATACGACCGTAATTATTCACTTTGATGTAAACGTTGCCAAGGTACTGGGGACTTTTTATGTCGGGGTTTGCTTATAATTTGAAATTTTATTTTGTTATTTCTGAAGTAGATATACATCTTTTAGGGCATGAAGGTTCTTGGATGGCGACTACGTACCGGCAAGCGCAGCGTTGGACACCCACCGACCAGGTGGTCGGACGATCTGATAAATGTCGCAGGAAGGCGCTGGCTGCAAACCGCTTCCAACCGGTCATATTAGAAATCTTTGGGGGAGGCATATGCCTAACAATAAACTTCTTGCGGTTGAAATGACGATCATGATATACATCTTTTATTCAAGGCAATATATCGGTCTCATCATCATCATCATCAGGTCTTTATTAGTCTCCACTGCAGGAATATTCTATTATATATCGGTCTAATGAGGTAGAAATCAATATGGTTGTGTCAATATAGTAAAGGGTTGTCAGGTTAATGGCGTTGAAATCAATATCTATGGTTGTGTCAGTTGTCTCAGGATATACAATACAGCCTGAAGGTACATTACTGTAATTCTGAAGCGTCAAAGGCGTGTTGTGTGCTAAACAGAGACACAAAATAAAAATAGTTGTAGATGTGAGACTTCATCATCATCAGGTCTTTGTTAGTCTCCACTGCAGGAGCACGACCCTCTCTGTACTACCAGAGCCATATTTTAGCCGAAGCAGTCAGAGGATTTGGCCTTCGTTCTCCACGCTAGCTAGGCGGGTTGGAGAGGTCTCTATGATATTTATAAGCTTTGTTGAGCTTGTGTTCCCTAAGTTGCCTTCTACGACATCCACGGCTACACTTGGAGTGGTCCAATTCTACTCTGCCGGGAACCACACGGTAATGTGTATGGTTACGTGCATGTGACACTTTGTAACATCTTTACTATCCTATCCTAACTAATATTATAAATTTGAAACTAAATTTGTTTTTTTTTTTAATTATTTTTTATAATGTTTTTACGCTTTAACTTATACTGCATTCGCGTTTTCTGGGATACGAAAAAGCTCATGGTTTATATTTTATCCCTGAAAAAGCATTACTATTTTCTTCCCGAGGCAATGATTAAAAACACCAGTGGAGCCGTACGTAAAGTAGTATTTTAAAGTGAAAGTGTGGTTCCCGGCAGAGTAGAATAGGACCACTCCAAGTCATCCCGTGGATGTCGTAAAAGGCGACTAAGGAAACACAAGCTAAACAAAGCTTATTAACATCAAAGAGACCTCTCCAACCCGTCTGGCCAGCGTGGAGAGTGTAGGCCAAATCCTCTGACTACTCAGGCTAGTATATGGCTCTGGTAGTACAGAGAGGGTCGTGCTCCTGCAGTGGAGACTAGAAAGACCTGATGATGATGATGATGAAAGTAAAAGTAAAGTAATTATTAAGCTACCATACCTGCCTTTAAGCAGCTTAAATATTTGATTCAGAGACAGCTATTATCTTTGAAGACAGAAGATTAAAGTTATTACTTTTGTAATTATTATAAAAATTCCGAAATGAAATCCATGAGATATTTCAAAATGTCGTTTAATACACATATATAACGTATTTCCTGTATCAGATTACATCTTGAAAAACATAACAAATTGGGTAGTACTGCAGGTAAGGTTTTAAAAGAAAATGTTTTGAGTGAATTTACAGTTGAAAATTCGCGATTATGTACTGGACACCAAAAAATATCCATAATTATAAACATTTAAAGCTTATAAAAAATTAAAAAAAATTAACCTCATTTTATAATATAAAAACCGGCCAAGTGCGTGTCGGGCCACGCGCAATGTAGGGTTCTGTAGTTGCGAATGACAACTTTGAGTTCACACTGTTCACACTCGCACCTCACATTTTAACGACAAAAACATCTAACAATAAAAATTGTATGAAATTTTACACGAGTACACTTTATAAGCCTATAAGTTTTTAGTTTGTACTTAGTAATCGGCTCTGATAGTTTTCCTTTCAACTTCAGTATAATTATATACTACTGCTGTAAAATTTTCACGTAGGTATCCGTAATGTAACTGTTTAGCAGATAATCGAAAAATGATGATCTCAACCATACAATATTTTTTTAAGGACCTATTTTACAATACCCTACACGATGGGTTTGTATAGAAAAAAAATATTACTCTCCCTTTACATGTATGGGAGCTACCATAAAAAAAAATCTAGTATTTTTCTACCACTTTTTGGCATGATTAATATACATGCCTACCTATACCAAATTACAGCTTTCTAGTACTTATAGTCTCTGAGTAAAACCGCGGACGGACAGAGAGACAGACAGACAGACCGACATGGCGAAACTATAAGGGTTCCTAGTTTACTACGAAACCTTAAAAACAACAATATGGGATTCAAGATGGAAAACGAAAACTGACGAACAAAAGAAGAGTTACGTAGTAAAGTAACTCTAAAAACGAGGAAGGGGTACCTTCCATTACAATCTTTAATTTATGATGGTACGCTGTTGATTTGGGATGGGACGATAAGGTATGTGTCTGTATACTTGGTTTGTTGGAGCGTTTATTGCCATCGTACATGTTTGGCATTACATATTAAGGAACGAGAACGAACTGACAAATACACGGAAAGAGAAAATAATCGAATAAAATCTATAGAACTGCTATAAACATTTTATGAAACTCTAATTAAAAATAACAAGTTTCTGAAAATGTTTTTACTATTTCTATCGATCTTGATTTTTTAATCCAACCTGATTTTAAATTATCTGTTTTTAACGCCTAATAGAGAATCTACTTCTAACCACAATTTTATTTTGGTTTCACTTTTTTCGCCTATTTAAATCAATATTCTCGCTGACAACTGAGTGACGTTGACAAAGGTTGGCCATTAGAGAACGTCTCACTTTTTGTAGAATTTATTAATCGGCATCATGTTTACGGGTTGTTAATACCTAAGAGAAAAAAACCGGCCAAGTGTGAGTCAAACTCACGCAATGAGGGTTCCGTACAATATGCTTCGTGAACACACACACAATGTGCAAAAATGTTTTATTCAATTGACTAGCGCTATCTCCACTAGATAGCGCTAGTCAATTGAATAAAACATTTTTTGTTTTAGTGAACTATTTCCCTAGGTAAACTTATTATAGTGAGTTTACCACTTTATTTTCAACTGATAGAATTCTTATTATTTTTCCTGTAATCTTCAAGCAATGAACTATATATTGCATAATTTTTTGGAAATTTTAAGTCCAGTAGTTTCGGAGATCAGGGGGGGGGGGGGGGAATGGTGAAATTTTGCCTTCTTTCGTGAATAAAATCTTTATTAAGTATTGTTTTTTCCCGAATAAAAAAAAATATTTTTGAGATCCTTATAACAAGCCCTTTCATTTGATATATAACACGGTAAGGTTTGCAAAACTTTTTTTTAACATTTTATATTTGGACCCCCTAAACTGACCCTTATTTAAAAAAATATATATTTAATTTGCATATCCGTGTTTGGGTCATAGATTTACATCACCTCCATCTTACCAAATTTCATTTAATTTGGTTCAGTAGATTCGGAGAAAATCGACTGTGACAGACGGACGGACGGACAGACAGACGCTCGAGTGATCCTATAAGGGTTCCGTTTTTCATTTTTTGTACGGAACCCTAAAAATAATAAATAGTCTTTACATCAAGTTACTTATTAATCACAGCTGAGGAGAAAACCAGGAAAGACGCTAGAATGATGATGATGATACTTAATAAGTTAACAAAAACATACTTACATTGTATGGAAGCCCCCTTATGTATTTATTTTATTCTGTATTTAGTATTTTTTGTTATAGCGGCATCAGGAATACATCATGTGTTAAAATTTAAACTGTCTAGCTATCATGGTTTATGAGATACAGCCTGGTGACAGACGGACAAACAGACAGTCAGACGAACATCGAAGTCTCGTGAATAGGGTCCCATTTATATCCATTGCGTACGGAACCCTAAAAAATTGCCTTGAAATCCTCAATCAAGACATCGAATTCTTAGTAATAGAGTTCAATTTTAACCCTTTGGGTGCGGAACGCTAGAGTGCCTGCACTCTTAACCAAACACGGTTTAAAAACAATGAGAATTCATTCGGGTGAGGATGAGGGCAAAACCTAAATGATTGAAAAATAGACGAAAACCCTTTTGATAAATTGCATAGGTGATATAACAACGGTTACAAATGGCGACACGTATGAAACCGGCTATCTGACATTTGCATGAGTCAAACCGGCCCATGAAATCCATTTCTGAGATAAGGTTTACATTGGTCGAGTTTAGTGTGACAGTGGAACAGTAACATTAACTCTAATGGATAGTAACTCTACTCTGTGTACATATGTTGAAATTGTAACATGTAAACAGAACAAAGAAAGAAATAGAGAAGGATATAAATATCTAATCAATCATACAAAGGCTCTCATGCGAGTAGGCGATCAAAACTATTGAAAAGAGTTTCTTTCGGCGTTTCTTCTCTGCAGTGGTCGGTTCCAAAACGCTAGTAGTCTGTTTAGAACAACAAGTAACTTATTATCTGATAAGATAATTTAAATGTCATTTGACGTGAAAAAGTGCCTGCAAAGGAATATTTTCTGAATAAACGTTTTGATTTTGATTATAATTATAACTAGTTATTGTGAAATTCAAAGACCTCCTCTAAAAATTATAAAATTGTTCACATTATGTTAAACCACAAGCAGTTGTAATTACACTGGACGTAAGAAGATTTATGTATTGTAGAATTTCGTTCTTGAATGAACGTGGGATTTAAAAAAGCAGAGAACACAGTTTTGGTTGATTGGTCTTTTAATAAATCTTTATTTAAAGATACGGCAGGTTATTAAATTACTCGACTTCAATTAAACTAAACTAGTCATGTGCAAACTATACTACACAGTCTGGGCGAGTCACTCGTTCAATGTAATAGCGAAAAGGACTGGGGATAAATCTGTGTGCTACCCTGCTGCCATGACGATATTAGATAGCAAGCAGCCTGAGTTATGTGACAAAGGAACGATGGGATGAAAACATTGCTTTTAGAGCTTCCGCTATTTTAAGGTGTGATCTATCGCATATGCTTTACCCGACTGACCAACCTAGCAGGAGGGTAATGTTATTTGCGCGTATGTATGTATCTATGTATGTTGCTTCCTGTAGCTGGCTTGAGCAATTTTGAAGAGTGAGAAGATTCGTATTTTTCTTCGGAGTGTCATAGGCATATGTTGTTTATGTTCAAAATATACTTTGGACTGCTCAAAAATAAGTGGAATATATTCGGGTTCAGTGTAAGATATGAGAGGACTTCCCATCATTGTCACTTACAAACATAAGCAAGGGGCATTATTTAAACAAGTCCTGTTACCCTATTTGATCGTTTGCGTTAAGAATAAGAACTTATAACACTAGAAAGAACTTAAAACTTCTCACACACAGATCAAGCCATTCAGTCTACAAGAACGGAATAGACAACTTACATGGGTATGAGAGTTGTGGCACATATAAAAAAAACCAAACAAACATTAACAAACATACACACACGCAAAAAACCCTCCTCTTCTGGGTGAGTCAATGAGGTAAAGTCGAAAAAACCACATAATGCCAGAACAGAAATGTGTAAGGATGTCATAAATAAGTACGAATGATTAGAATTCTAAGGCATAAAATACACAGACAAGGCATACGGCGAAAGCACGACGCAGATACGGTGCAGGCGTGGGACACTATGATAGAATTTTAAGCCTTATTGTCAAACACTAAACGACCAGTATCGCAAGAAACAGTTTACGCCTGCTCTGCCCTCACATGGCATCTTTTGGTAGCATTTTTTAGCGATGTTGGTCATTTGGAGTATGACAATAAGGATCAAAATGCTATCACAGTGTTCCATGTCTGTGCCGTATCTACTTCGCGCGCCTTATCTTTTACTTTTACGCCTTACTGTTGTGTGAATCTGTATGCATACATACTTTAACGTCTTTATCCCTTGCAGGGTAGACAGAGCCCAAGATCATAAAACATACAGGCCACGTTTAGCATCGTAGTGGGCGTAAAGGTGGAAAACGGAATCAAAATAATGATGGGTTGCTAGCCGCATCGCCTATCAATGTGATTCCTTAGATCTTCGCCCAATCCCTTGACCGGCTTTTACGGTCTTCGAGGGAAGAAAATCAGCTGGTATATTCTATGTTTTTTCGTTTCTCCCAAACCAGCATGGAAGTATGTATTTGGCAGAGCAGTAATTTTTTCATAAAAATCTAGTAGGCGTCTTGTTTAGAAAATACGTCGTCAAGTTACCTTGAAGAAAGAACAATAAGTAGAGATACATTTAATGTTGGGTACTATATCTTTCGTCAAGTTACCTTGAAGAAAGAACAATAAGTAGAGATACATTTAATGTTAGGTACCTATATCGTTCGTCAAGTTACCTTGAAGAAAGAACAATAAGTAGAAATACATTTAATGTCAGGTACCTATATCGTTCTTCAAGTTACCTTGAAGAAAGAACAATAAGTAGAGATACATTTAATGTTAGGTACCTATATCGTTCGTCAAGTTACCTTAAAGAAAGAACAATAAGTAGAGATACATTTAGCGTTAGGTACCTATATCGTTCGTCAAGTTACCTTTAAGAAAGAACAATAAGTAGAGATACATTTAGCGTTAGGTGCCTAGGTATATCGTAAAAAAGCCAATTCGTAATACGGCCAGCCGTGTACTTAGGCCATTTAGTAGATTTAGTAGCTATAAAAGATTTTTTATTGCTGTTCCGCGAATTTGCCCGCCGTTTCAATAGCCACTGGAAGAAATTAATTTGTATTAATTTCATAACCTGTTCAGTTTTCTGTAACGTTTATTAAAAAAAATTATGTCCTTAATGTAAAATTAATTTTCCTTCTACAAAATTATCTATAATTAAGTTTTTAAATAACTGGGTCTTTTATTCGATCCCAGGCCATATTCTTCTTCTTCTTTTCGAGTCAAAATGGTTATTTTTGTTTTTTTTTTAGTTAGATAGTGGTTTATTCTTATATACATAAGAATTAAAAACATACCTATGTATACATACAGGTATGATAGTCATAGACATAAAAAAAATATTTTGCTTTAAACAGACTCAACATAAACATTTATTTTCATAAAAACTTAAGCGTAGCATGTAAGTGCGTAAAGCAGAATCAAATGATAAGTTGCTAGCCGCATCGCCTATTAATGTGATGCATAATAAGATCTTTCATCATCTCCACTGCAGGACTGCACTCATCTCTGTTCTATTAGAGCCATATATTAGCCTACACTCTCCACGATGGCCAGAAGGGTTGGAGAGATCTCTTTGATGTTTATAAGCTTTGTTAAGCTCAAGTGTTTCCTAAATCGCCTTCTGCAACGTCCACGGATGACTTGGAGTGGTCCTATTCTACTCTGCCAGGAACCACACGACATATTGATTGATATAATTCCTTAGATTTTTGCCCATTCCCTCGGCCGGCTTATACGGTCTGTGTGAGAAGAGAAGTAGCTGTTACATTCTGTTTTAGGGTTCCGTAGTAAACAAGGAATCCTTATAGTTTCGCCATGTCTGTCTGTCTGTCTGTCCGTCCGCGGTTTTACTCAGAGACTATAAGTACTAGAAAGCTGTAATTTGGCATGGGTATGTATATTAATCATGCCAAAAATTGGTAGAAAAAAATCTTAAAAAAAAATTTTTTTTGGGGTAACTCCCATTCAAGTAAAGTGGGGGTGTAATTTTTTTTTCTCTACATACCCATCGTGTGGGGTATCGGTAAATAGGTCTTTAAAAAATATTGTGAGGTTGAAATCACCATTTTTAGATTTAGGGATCCGTTTCCGAAATATTTGGTTTTAAAGTGCAAATTTTTGTTAAAGGCAAGTGTCCCCCCCCCCCTCTATCTGCTAAATGGTTATATATGGATACGTGAAAAAAATTACAGCAGTAGTATATATACTGAAATTGAAAGGAAAACTATCAAAGCTGAGTACCAAGTGCAAACTAAAAAGTTATAGGCAACCAACTTATAAAATGTAACAAAAATTATTATGATGACAAGAATGTAAGAAAATGTCAAATTTCATATCATTTTCATTGTTAGATGTTTTTGGTCGTTAAACTGAGAGGTGCGAGTTTAAACAGTATGAACTCAAAGTTGTCATTCGCAACTACGCGCAACTACGGAACCGTACACTGCGCGTGGCCCGACACGCACTTGGCCGGTTTTTTTACAGTATGGAAGGCAAACAAATAATATCCTAAAAATGTCCCTGCTAAACAAACATATATGTTTGTTTTATTAGCTATGTAAGGTGTAGTAACTTCCTCAATATATCATTATTACACTTGGTCATCCCGACAGTCAACGAGATCCCGGAAAATAATAAACAATTCATCCCCTATTAGGCCGGCTCCTGTGGGAGCTCTCTGCGTGACAGGACGAGCCCAACCGAAGGCGGAAGCTTGTGAATAAGTTATATGATTCATTTGAACGTATGTGAGAGGAAATGTACGGAACGCTGAAAATAGACCTCTTCCAATTGGATTTAAAAGTTATTTGAAGAAATGGCTCCTAAATAATATATTTTGTTCAGTAAATGAATTTATTCATTATATCATCATCTCAGCCACAAGAAGTCCACTGCTGGACATAAGCCTCTCCCAAGGAATTCCAATATCTTTGAAAGCGGCTTGCATCCAGCGCCTTCCTGCGACTATTATCAGGTCGTCTGACCACCTTAGTTATTTATTTATTTCTGCCCCATCGGCTATCGGTTTTTCACGCTATGTGCACCGCGCACCGCCCACTGCCACTTCAAAGAGCTAATCCGCTGGGTTATGTCAGCGACTTTTGTACTTCTACAGATCTCTTCATTTCTGATCCGATGTTGCAGAGAAACACCGAGCATAGCCCTCTTCTTGAGCGACCTTGAGCTTTTTATGAGGCACATAGTAAGGGACCACGTTTCGCACCCGTAATTTATCACTGGTAACACACATCGGTCGAAAATAATGAAAATAAACAATTAATCAAATTAATAAAACAAAAACAAACAGCAAATTCTGTTCATACCAATTGTAAAGAATTAGCTACTACTAGTTTTAAAGAACTAAGAACTAATTATAGTAAGAATACAACTATATATCGTGTTTGCCATAATTAAACGTAAATTTCAATGACTTGGATTTGTTTATGCTTTCTATTGGTTCATATAAAATGATGATTATGTTACATATTGTACAGTGCTCAAATTAAAGCAAAATGCTTAGTTTGTTTGGATTCTTTTTTATATTTTTTTTTTGTAGTATATTTCTAATAGTTCTAATAGTAAAATTTCTTCTTTGTCTGTTCGATACTATGTATAAGTTATCAGAGAAAACTTTACTGGTTCGTGTGCAATTTAAGTTTTATATTGTTATTCATCTATCTGTCTGTTTCCATAATAAATAAATAAATTAAAAATGATGGATAGATAAAACAAACTATTTCACATTTACAATATCAATTACAATTTTCAGCAGTCGTTTTAAAATAACAAAAGTTGTAATACCAACATCAATAACAAAACCCTTATCGAAACTGAAAATTCCTTCACTATTTATTCCTCCCAAATTCTCGGGTAAAAGTGACCCTTTGTGCTGCACATAATCATAACTTTCAATTAATCCCGATCGGGCTGCGGTTAAACCCATATACATAGAGCTTGTTGACCCTGCCCTCATCTAGATACTTACACTCTAGACAAAGACTTTTAATAAAATAGACTTTTTACTGTAACAAAAAAAGCTTACTGTTATTTGGATAAAATTTAACCATAAAAGATACGGCAAGTTGACAACGAGTTGATTCATAGTAGAGCAACGTTTACCGAAATAGCTCAGCGGATTGGCTATTTGAAAAGAAAGTGGGTGAGGCACATAGCGCGTAGATTGTATGCAAAATTTTATGATGATCGGTTCATCAGATACGTGTAAAAGCGTAGAAACAAGTAAATGAATAAACAAACCAACAAATCTTATTCAAAACCTATTTTAGAGAATTAAAAATAATATATATTGAATAAAAAAACGAACTTCAGCAGTTTTAACGATTTTCAGCAGTCATTTTATAATAATAAGAGTTGTCATACCAGAATCAATAATTTAACCCTTATCGAAACCGAAAATTCCTTCACTATTTATCCCTCCCAAATTCTCGGGTAAAAGCACAGGGTAAAAGTGACCCCTTTGTGCTGAACATAATCATAATTCAATTAATCCCGATCGGGCTGCGGTTAAACCCATATAGGTACATAGAGCTTGTTAACCCTGCCCTCGTCTAGTTACACTCTAGATGAAGACTATTAATAAAATAGACTTTTACACTGTAACAAAAACAAAATACAGCACATAATTTACTGTTATATATAACAACGGGTCACTCACGTGCTATTTGTTGGGATTGCCGACTATAGTTGTTATATGTCTTTATTTCACGTTAATTTTAATGATATAATATTTACTGTTATTTGGGTAATCAGAATTAGTAATTTCACTTATCCTTAAGTTGTTTTATAACAAACTGGCTGTTACCCGCGGCTTCGCCCGCGTGATATATAGCCAATGTCATGTCCTAAGTGTTTCAAAATTTCAATATAATTGGTTCAGTAGATCCCCGGCATGAAAGCGTAACAAACAAACAAACAAATAAGACAACAAACAAACTCACTTTTACATTTATAATAAGTTAGGATTAGGATATCTCATAATGAAATTTTATCGTATTACGAGTACACCTGTTAAAGTTAAATTTAAACATGATAATTTGAAGCCAAGTGAAATTCCCATTGAATCGTCTGTAAACGTGGTAAAACTTAATTATTTATAAAACTCATTAACATGGACCTTATCTACCGATATTTTTTATTTTCATAATCTTCTTCGCAGTTGGTAATAAACCGACCTCCTTACTTAAGCGTTTCCCGGTTACTCCCTCAGCTGTGGTGAGTAAAATTTGGTAATAAATCAAATTAAAGCTTTAAAAACTTCACAAGTAAATAAAAAAGGTCAATAGCATCGCGATACATAAAAGGAGGTGCGTCAGATTCGACGCACCGCTGTCCGTGCTACCAAAATCTCAACATTTATTTATTTATTTCGACATAGCTTAAATCTGACATTACAGTATACACCAATACGATAGACAAGCGACTAATTATTATTGTAACACATTACAAATAAAAATACATCGTATATTGTATATTTGACGAGATCCGTGGCGCAGCGGTCAACACGCCGGCCTGTGACACGGGTGGTCCCGGGTTCGATCCCCGGTCAGGTCAAGATGGAAAATGATGTTTTTTAGACTGATCTGGGTCTTGGATGTTTATCTATATGTGTATTTGTTATAAAATATAGTATCGTTGAGATAGTATCCCATAATACAAATCTTACTTAAGAACTTACTTTGGGGATTTATATTTATTTATTGAAACATTGGAATAGGAACCGAAGAAATTAGACCTCCCATACAAAGTTACCGATAAGCGAAATTCTATGCAAAGACATTTTTTGTTTGATTTGTACCCAAATTTCTTGTTCTTCCAAAGTTGGTTATTCCATTAGGGAATTCTGATTCCAAAAATTTAATATAGATCAGAGGTTCAAAATCAGAATTATTATTTGGATAACTCATCTATTCTTTATAAACGTCTATGCACAGTGCAATATTTCTGAAAATCGAAACCTGGATCATGGGAATTAACCCTAAATCGCAATCAGGCTCCCACCACTACACCTTGTTAATTACAAAATAATCTGATCTGGCTATGTGAGGGTTGTAATTAAAATTGAAAGACAAAGGCGGCCGCTCTGGGGTTAAGGGGTTATAATAAATTTAATCTCGTAAAGTGATCTCGAAAGTAATGAAAATTTAGACGATATTTTCGCATAGTTTGGGTACGCAATGAAAAATGGCGGATTTATTAAATTCTTTCGCAAAGACATGGTTAAAATGAATTGGACATTTAGGTGGAATTATTTTTTGAATTTGTGTAACAGAGTTTTTAAGCTGAACTGAATACGTTTTGATTAAATTAAGAAATACGATATAGATAAAAATTCCATGTGGGCAGGATTCGAACCGAAATATTAATTGATTTTGAGCTGAATTTTTAAATGAGTTAAATCAAATACCACCCTTGTGTTGATGGGGTAAGGGAAATAATTTGAAGAGGTTTTACGGGCTGATGATATTTCCATATAAGTGCGCTCACTGTAAACGGCAGAGGAATAGGCTACTTGCCTTCGCGTGCTTTTAATTTCCGGTCGTGACATACGTCGTTTAGCTACTTGCGCACAGTGTTTCTCGAACAAGGTGTTAGCAGGACATAATGATATCTTGAATTAATTGTCTTTATCTATAATAATATTATCCATACTAATATAATAATGATGAAAGATTGTATTGTTGGTTCGCATTAAATAGGCTTCGAAACTACTGATCGGATTTTCGAAATACTCTCACCTATATAAACCTAATTTATCTGCAAGTGACATAGGCCATCATTTACGCGCACGAAGTCGCAGGAAAATTCCTAGTAAGTGATAATTTCAAGACGTTATACGGGCTGATGATATTTTCGCTCTAGTGCTCTCACTGTAAACGGCAGAGGAATAGGCTACTTGCCCATTCTTCGCGTGCCTTTAGTTTCCGGACGTTATATGTCGTTTAGCTAATTGCGCATAGTGTTTCACGCAGGAAGAGCTAGTGGGACAAAATAATATCTTGAATTTATTATTTTTATCTATGTTACCTATAAGAGGAAAGATTTGATTATTGGTTTGCATTGAATAGGCTTCGAAACTACTGGACTAATTTTCAAAATTCTTTCACCTATATAAAGTTAATTTATCTGCGAGTGACATAGGCTATAATTTGCGAGGATGAAGTCGTGGGAACATTGCTTGTAAGTGATAATACAAGACATGCTACGGTCTAATGATATTCTCGCGCAAGTGCGCTCACTGACAGCGGCAGTGAAATGGTCTACTAGTCCTTTCTCTGCATGCTTTTAATTTCCAGACGTGACACGTCGTTTAGCTAATTGCGCACAGTGTTCCTCGAAGAAGGTGTTAGCAGGATATAATAATATCTTGAAAAGAGGTTCTACGGGCTGATGATATTTCCATATGAGTGCCCTTACTGTAAAAGGCAGAGGAATAGGCTACTTGCCTTCGCGTGCTTTTAATTTCCGGACGTGACAAGTCGTTTAGCTAATTGCACACAGTGTTTTTCGAAGAAAGTGCTTGCAGGACAAAATGATATCTTGAAATAATTGTTTTTATCTATATTACCTGTACTAATATCATAAATACAAAAAAAAATGTCTGCATTGAATAGGCTTCGAAACTACTGGAACGACTTGCAAAATTCTTTCACCAATCGAAAGCTTATTTATCTGCGGGTGACACAGGCTATAATTTACGAGGGTGATTACTTTAGTTTGCGATTGACATCTTTAGCTGGCTCCAGAACTGCCAACAAGTATCAACGAAAATAAAATAAATACAAGTGTTTGCCCGCACGAAAATTCAATTTTAATGTTAACAACTTAGATTAAGTACATAAAGCATAGATAGACTCTAATAGCCTAAAAGCGTGAAAAAAACTAGTGTTCGACCCATAGTCGGTCGCGCATACACACAGTAACCAATTTGATGGATTTTGAAGGCATAAATTGGCAGGACGCGTGTGATAACACAAAGCTGTCATGCACACAAGCATTTAAATATTGGCCTGTTTTTTAATCATTAAAATAAAGGCATGACGGTGTCTGGAGAGTATATAGTCAAAGGCTAACAAAGACGTCTTATAATAATGACACTGTCAAATGCACACCATCTTTAATATTTTCGCACTACTGCTCTCTCCGTCAGCGGCAGTGAAATAAGCTACTTGTCCATTCTCTGCATGCTTTTAATTTCCGGACGTGACAAGTCGTATAGCTAATTGCGCACAGTGTTTCACGTAGAATAAGTAACCGACAAAATTTTAATTTTAAATCTCAAAGATGTGGTAGTAAATGATGTCGATTTGTAGTAGATGTTTTATTTGTGTACAAATTATTGGTCAAAAAATATCTAATGTCTAATTTTAAATATCATCTAGATTCTAGCATTATAATCTCTGCCATTATACATATACAGTCAATACCAACAACTTATCCTTATCACTATATTTATTATTACATATAGTATTGCAAAGGAAGAAATTTCGTAATCGTTTTTGTCTAATAGCTACATTAACATAGATCACTGTGCGTTGCAATGGTTGAAAGAGTTCACGGTGCCGTGAAATATCACATTATAATATTAGGCAAAGTATAATCTCATTAGAAGGCTAAGAGGAGCCCGATGGCTCAGTGGGTGTGAGTATTATTAGACCTTACGCATATTAAGCAACCCTGGCCGCACTGCTCACTTAGATGGGTTACTGCAAGTAGCAAAAAATAATATATCGAGCTTTTCCGAAAGCCGTTGATTCCAGCTGTCATCACTAATGGCAGTTACGCTATTTCAGATGTCTTAGGCAGACACAAACGAAAAACAAACATTAGACGCCTCTATAATTATTTCGACTCTATAGTGCAGTAGGTAAGCAGCTACTTCATTCCCCCAAAGAGTCACATTTGAATCCATTGGGTTCCTTGGGACCCGTTGGATCAGATTGGGTTCCATCGGAACCACCACCGAGCCAAGAACCACCATAAACCAAATCTATCATTATCATAAAATATAAAAGTTTATTTGCATGGTTTAAAATACATAAAAACAGAACCAGTCGTTGATTTTATTCGCATGTGAATACGAAACGATTGCTGACGTCGCAAAGAGGGACAGATCGATTCTACCGGTTTAAAAAGCGGCCAAGTGCGTGTCGGGCCACGCGCAGTGTAGGGTTTCGTAGTTGCGAATGACAACTTTTATTTCACACTGTTTACACTCGCACCTCACAGTTTAATGACCAAAAACATCTAACAATAAGGATTGTATGAAATTTTACATTTTCCAGTACAGTTTATAAGTTGGTTGCCTATAACTTTTTAGTTTGCACTTAGTACCCAGCTCTGATAGTTTTCCTTTCAATTTCAGTATATATACTACTGCTGTAATTTTTTTCTCGTATCCATATATAACCGTTTAGCAGATAGAGGGGGGGGGGGGGGACGACACGTACCTCTAACAAAATTTTACACTTTGAAACCAAATATTTCGGAAACGGTTCCCTAAATCGAAAAATGGTGTTCTCAACCTCACAATATTTTTTAAAGGCCTTTTTAACGATACCCCACACGATGGGTAAATAGAGAAAAAAAAACTCCCCCACTTTACTTGTATGGGAGCTACCCAAAAAAAATTTTTTTCAAGTTTTTTTTCTACGACTTTTTTGCCATGATTAATTTACACATTCATACCAAATTACAGCTTTCTAGTACTTATAGTCTCTGAGTAAAACCGCGGACGGACAGACAAACATGGCGAAACTATAAGGGTTCCTAGTTTACTACGGAACCCTAAAAATTGAGCTTCAGACACACAGCCGCAAGCAGTTCTATGTGCACACATGCTTAAGTGTATAGGTATTATATTCTTTGCTGGATGTGTGAATACTCTCTCAGCCCTAAACTCTGCTGGCTGATAAATGTATGAAGCGGCAGGTAATCTCCTCTAAAATGTCCTTTATTATCAATGCAATGGTTTGATTAAATGTCAGGAAGCTCCATTTGGAAAATGAGGTCATCTGTCAAACCCCTGCAAAACAATGGAAGGTGACAGTGTTAGGCTTTTGATAATAAAGAAATTAGGAAGGCTTAAGAGTAGCTTAGCACACTTAAACTTAGCATTTAAATATTCTGCGAATTGGAATCAATAGAACTCACTTTCGCCACCATTTTTAAAGCGCCGAGTCTTGCTCCTTAACTTTCATATTTCACTTACTTCTTCTTCTTCTTCTTCTTCTTCTTTTCGAGTCAAAATGGTTATTTTTGCTTATCTAAATTGTTTTAGACCAGTAGGTTGCCACAGCGACTCCTCTGTCGTTTGCCCCATTAAGGTCTTCGATTGCGCAGGTGGAGGGGCAATTGGGGCACGTCATCAGGTGAGTCATTGATTGCGTGGCGCCGCAGTCACAACGGTCATTGTTGGAGAAACCCCACTTAGTTCGGTTTTCCTGGCATCTCCCAACCCCAGCTCGGAGTCTGTTGAGGGATTTCCAAACCACCCAGGGGAGATCGCTTCCTGGTGGGAGTTTCTCTGCAGGTGGAAGATCGGACGGGGTAGGCGGGTATTTGTTACCCCATTGTAACAGTCGCGCTTTTGAGGCTTCTCTAGGATGTAGCTCGGGCTGCCTAAGAAAGCTATTTCGACTTTTCAGACGTGAGGGTGGCGGTATTTGTCCGTACAACAGATGCTTTTCATCGTGTGTTTGTTTAAATTTCTCCACCGCACTAGCGACGCTGCGCCTCACGCATGGTGGTGCAATGCCTGATAAAGTATACACGTGAGAAAGAGGAGTGGGTTTCAGATTGCCGGTAATGACTCGACAAGAAGCGTTAAGGGCTACATCTACCTGTTTCGCGTGTGCAGAGCGTGCCCATACAGGGCTTGCGTATTCACCAGCGGAGTGGCAGAGAGCCAGACAGCTGGTCCGGAGTACATGGGGTGATGCTCCCCAACGGGTGGTAGTAAGACGGCGTAGAATATTGTTCCGTGAACAGACTTTGGACTTCAAGTTGTAACAGTTATCTCTAAATGTTAAGGAGCGGTCCAGAGTCACGCCCAGGTATTTTGGCGTAGGGTTGTGTTTAATGTCTACGCCTTCCCAAGAAATACCCAGTTTCCTATTAGCCTCCAGACTGCGCAGGTGGAAGACACATGATTCTGTTTTCGCGGGGTTTGGTCGCAAAGAATTATTTTTATAATATTCCGATAGTTCTTTCAAGGCTTTCGACAGGTTCCTTTCTATTTCTTCAAAGCTTTTGGATTGAAACGTTAAAGCCAGATCGTCGGCGTAGATGAAGCGACTAGTACCTTCAAAAGACGGCTGGTCGTCTGTGTATATGTTAAACAGAGTAGGACTTTTTCACTTACAAAATGACAAGAACAAAAAATAATCACAGAAGGTAGCAGGGGGGAAAAACCATTTTACCTTTCCACCACCAAAAATCCACATTTTACATAGTCTATGTTGTAATCGTAAACATTAATCAAATATTAACAGCCTCTGTGGTCCAGCGGTTAAAACGGTTGCCTTCTTGACCCGGGGGTCGTGGGTTCGATTGCCACGGGAAGCATTCTTTGTAAAGTCGTTTCCAGTTTGGTTCGGACATTGCATTGCATGAATAACCTGTTTGTCTGATAAGAAAGATGATTCCGTGCTTCGGAAGGAACGTTAATCCGTTGGTTCCGGCTACCATTTGGTAGTCGTTAAAAGAACCACGTCAGAGGCCGAGAGGCGGTTCCGAAGAACTCTGAAACCGGGGTGTGCATGGTCGACTGACCGTGTCACCTACACGAAATGATGATGATGATCAAATATTTATATATGTCGCAGTCATCTGGTTGAATCTGCTATTTGATTGAATGACTAGCGCGTTCATTGAATGACCACGTTTAATTGAATGACTAGGCCGAACGTTGATTAAACAAGCGTCGCTCAACGTCCAACTAGTTAGCGGATTGTAACTTTGTAACATAGCCCTTTAAACAGAGCTGACATAAAATCAGTCAGGTGATTCTAATTTAGTTAATTTTTTTCCCACTGCGGCGCTAGTAGTCACCAAAACAAATATGGCGTCAAACAGCTCGAACATATGGCACGGTGTCGATATTTTTTTCGATTAAATTTACTTAAAAGTGCGTTATTTGTAATAAAATAGTATGACATCATGGATTTACCTATTATTACGCCGCCGCCGGCTACTTTAAAAACTAAGAAAAAACTGCAAAAATAGAGCTTTGGAAATCATGCTACCATCAAATATTACAAAGTCGGCTAAGATTCAACGACTTCGCTAAATGACGTTCATTCAGTCAAGATGTTGAACGTTACATTCAACGACTTGACGAGTTGTCCTTTAGTCATTCAGTTAAACGTGGTCATTCAATGAACGCGCTAGTCATTCAATCAAATAGCAGATTCAACCAGATGACTGCGACATATACATTTTTATACTAAAGAAAACGGTTCTTACATAAATAATATCGTTTTATGTGGAAGACATACAGACCATTATCCTTCCCAATATCCCTTTTGACCAATAAAAAGCATCGTTTGATATACGACCATCATAAATCTATAAATAGTACGAAAGTTTATCGTTGTCAGCATCTCTTATTATTAGTAATAGTTAATGCGATAGAAGTAGCAACATTTATCAAATTACGAGTAAAAGTTGGTAGAATTGTTCTTAAACTTATTCAAGGCAGTGGCAAAAATATATAGCCACCAAAAATTGAATCTTATGCCCCGAAGATAAAGTCCAAAAACAATGACTTATGAATATATTTACTGCTTTGTAAAGGGAATAAAAGTAGGTTTAATCCTCCTAGAAGTATTCCTTATTTTCTGTTGTTGCTGACTATTACGCAGATTTACTAAATTTGTGGAAATGAATAAATGGAAGGTTCGTGCCTGGTAATATTGATAATTAAAATGTGAAATGAGAAAGGTTAAAAAAAATGTTGCTAAATCTGTTTAGTAAAAACACAAATATGTATCATCATCATTATCATCGCTCTTTTAGTCGCAACTGCAGGAGCACGAGCCAGAGCAGTCAGAGGATTTGGCCTACACTCTCCACGCTGGCCAGAAGGGTTGGAGAGGTATCTTTGATGTTTATAAGCTTTGTTCAGCTTGAGTTTCCTAAGTCGCCTTCTACGACATCCACGGGAAGACTTGGAGTGGTCCTATTCTACTCTGCCGGGAACCACACGGCGCTACAGTCAATTACTGTATTACTACAAACAGAATCAAATAAATAAGTAACTATTAATTATTATACATATAAAAATACGATTCATCTGAGTATATTGTCTAGGTATTGCCCATTTTTCCCAAAAACAAGGGTGTTTTCGTATATTCCAAGTCTTTTGTGCTATTATCAGACTGTCCAACCCTTCTCACCCGCCCTTTATTTCATCAGGAATAGTTCCAATCTGAATGAACGAATATTTACGGTCCCAATGTCTATTTAGATTTGTATTTCAAATTCAAAAATACATTTACTTGAAAAGAAAATGGATTCACTTGAGTACCATTTCTTTATTGAATTCCGTGTTTAAGTTGTTGAAAAATAAGACTGTATAATAAAAAGTAACCAAAAATAAGAATAAAAAACTTTATCATGGATTTTATTTATTTATTTATTTGATACTCACTTCATCATCATCATCATCAGGTCTTTCTAGTCTCCACTGCAGGAGCACGACCCTCTCTGTACTACTAGAGCCATATACTAGCCGAGTAGTCAGAGGATTTGGCCTACACTCTCCACGCTGGCCAGACGAGTTGGAGAGGTATCTTTGATGTTAATAAGCTTTGTGTAGCTTGTGTTTCCTAAATCGCCTTTTACGACATCCATGAGATGACTTGGAGTGGTCCTATTCTACTCTGCCGGGAACCACACGGCGTACCATACTCACTTAAATCTATCTTTACAGCATTTACCAACATGATAGACAAGCAATTAATTTTTATTTGATTTACATACAATTTCATACTTTTACTAATTGATACAACATTGTTTTTCGATCAGGTCACGTGTGCGTCTCACAATTTTTCAATCTGACAATCTGTCTGTCACGTGCCCTGCCGCGAGTTTAATATTTTTTTCCCATCACAAAAAATGCACAGCGCCGCTAAAGAAGTTTACGCTTCAAAAAATTGCTTCTATGGTGTGAGAGGAGGCTACTTATCATTATCATTTCAGCCGCAAGAAGTCCACTGCTGGACATAGGCCTCCCCCAAGGATTTCCAATATGACCAGTTGGAAGCGGCCTGCATCCAGCGTCTTCTTGCGACCTTTATTAGGTCGTCCGACCACCTGGTCGGTGGGTGTCCAACGCTGCGCTTGCCTGTACGTGGTCGCCATTCAAGAACCTTTAGGCCCCATCGGCCATCGGTTCTTCGCGCTATGTGCCCCGCCCACTGCCACTTCAAAGAGCTAATCCGCTGGGCTATGTTGGTGACCTTGGTTCTTCTACGAATATGATACTTACTGCGGTTATGATACTTATATCAATGTTGTTTTGCCCGAATGCCTGAGGCGAGCTCCGTGGCGCAGCGGTCAACACGCCTGCCTGCGACACGGATGGTCCTGGGTTCGATCCCCGGTCAGGTCAAGATGGAAAATAATCTTTTCCAGATTGATCTGGGTCTTGGATGTTTATCTATATAAGTGTCTATTATAAAGTATAGTATCTTTGAGTTAGTATCCCATAACACAAATCTCGAACTAACTTTGGGGCTAGCTCAATCTGTGTTCTTTGTCCAAATACATTTATATATTTATTTTCTATCTTAAAACCATAATTTTATATATAGTAAATCCAATAAAACAAAACAAAGATATTATTTCACAAAAGTCGAGAAACATAAATCTGAACTAATCCAGCCATCAATCCAGTTATTGTCAAGAAGAGCTACATTGTATTTCTTGTATATATGTAAATGACACATTCATCCAGTCGAACTTCCGTATCATTGCACAAGTTGGTCGAAAAATCCAGTAGTTTGAAATTTTGTCTAGACTTTCTGATACACCAATGAGTATTAATACTTAGTTCGTAGCCGTTTGGTTCCCAGCAAAGTAGAATAGGACCACTCCAAGTCTTCCCGTGGATGTCGTAGAAGGCGACTTAGGAAACATAAGCTGAACAAAGCTTATAAACATCAAAGAGACCTCTCCAATCCGTCTGGCCAGCGTGGAGAGTCTAGGCCAAATCCTCTGACTGCTCTAGCTAGTTTGTGGTACAGAGAGGGTCGTGCTCCTGCAGTGGAGACTTAACAAGACCTGATGACGATGTCGATGGCGACTTTGTTCGTGAATGTAAATATGCTCAAGTTTAGATTAGAAAATTCCTACCAACCGAAAAATAAATAAGGTGTAACTCATACAAATTGAGCAAGCCCTACAGTTCGTCCTGAACTTGTGCTGTAGAACACTTAGGGGGTACCACCCAGGGACAGAAAAGAAATATAAACTTTGATGGTATCGATACTAACGAGATATTAATAAAAATATCGATATTGTAGGTATTAGTATTTTTGCATTTACTTTATGCATAAAAATATGTATTACTTTATTTATATGTCAACTAATATTTTATACTTTTAAGGGTATCGTTAAAAAAATATTGATATTTTATTTAATAAAAATTATTTTTTCCCACTTGTCAGTTCACTGCACGCGTCTCACGCTCGTCTGTACTTGTATTATATCATACGAGTATGTACGAAAAGGAAAGCAATAGTTATCTATGGGTAGTGTTGTTGTCGAATATATTGGTATTAAATTAAAGTGATAGTTCAAAGTATTGATACAGAATACTAATTTATTTAACTACTTAGATATGCATAATAAGGTATCAATACTTCTTGTGGTATCGATATAAGTCCCTGGTATGTACCACCACACTACAACGCGGCTTAAGGCGGTCAGAAAAAAAAATATGTCCACGGTATATGCATCTGTCGCTCACTAATCCTATTCGAATCGGCTCGACGCGCACTACGCGACGCGACTACGGCCGGCGGTAAAATAAGCAGTTTACTATTTATCTTATCATATCGAAGACCGAAAGAGCCAAAACGGAATATGGTACAAGATATGAAAAAAAAAACAGATATCTGTGATTCATTAACTGTTTGATCATCAATATCCAGTCTGCTATGTATGTATGCTATATAAACGAGCTCCGTGGCGCAGCGGTTGGTCTCGGGTTCGATCCCCGGTCAGGTCAAAATGAAAATGATCTTTTTAGATTGACCTGGGTATAGGATAAAAATTCAAGACCCAAGTCAATCTGTCAATATTTTTTAACTATATATTTAATTATATATTTTATAACATCTATATTACACATATAGATGTTATTAAAAAATATATAATTATATATTACATATATAGATGTTATAAAATATATAATGTATATTGTAGAAAATTATAGTATGGGTGAGTTAGTATCCCATGAGCTCTATGAGCGCTTACGTATGTTAAGCAACCCCTGGTGCAGTCCCTACTTGGATGTGTGATCGCAAGCGGCATAAAAATATCTCGAGCTCCTCCGTGCTTCGGAAGGCACGTTAAGCCGTTGGTCCCGGCTGTCATCGTTGATGGCAGTCGTTAAGCTATTGACATGCCTTTAGGCAGCTCGAAAAATCTGACACCAGTGTTGGCCGCTTACACATACGAAAAACAAACAAACAAACAAGTATCCCATAACACAAATCTCAAACTTAGTTTGGGTCTAGCTATGTCTGTGTGATTTGTCCGATTTGCTATTATATGCCATCACCATCATAACTGCAAAAAAATAGTATCGATTAATATTAACGAAGTCCTTCACCTCCTTTAAATATAACTCTGTGTGCACAATCTGTGCCTTCTAAAACACCTTCAATAAAGCTCTATCGAAACGAAACAAAACTTTACGGTTTTTAATATCGTCTCAAAGCTTTGACAAGATAAAGTTGGCTCATGAATAGCTAAATAAGTTAGAAGTAATATATTATTCATGACTTGGGGGCTTATTAGGCCCAGATTAGCTAAGAGCGGCAAAAAACCGATGGCGCACCCGTTCACCTCTTGAATTTGCTTCGTATTAATTATCTTTAAGCAAAATTTAAAATTTTGTGGTTTTGCAAAAAGTGATAAGTTATCGATTTCTGATAATATTTGTTCATTATTTAACAAAAAATGCAAGGTTAATATTCCATTCAATGATTTCACCTAGTATGTACTCAACTTTACTGTGTCATTTATATTGCGGGCAAGTCAAGTCGCGTAACTGTCTCCGAAAAAAATATACAAAATTATTCAATACTAGCTGTTATCCGCGGCTTTGCCCGCGTGAAATATAGCCTATGTCCTTCTCAATATCCTAACCCATGTGTATGCAAAATTTCATGATGATCGGTTCAGTAGATAGGGCGTGAAAGCGTTACTAACTAATAAACAAACAAACTCACTTTCGCATTTATAATGTTAGGTTAGGATTAGGATTTTCATTTTTAGTGGAAACCATAATTTTGGTAATTTTAGCTTATAGAAATTGCAAAAGGAAAAAAAAAGGTAAAGAAAATGTGTCATCGTAAACGCAAAAAATATGACAACAAAGTTAAGTTTGTGATTAAAACATCGGGTTACAAAGTGAACATGTTATGATTGAAATATAATAAAATACATGTATATATTTCTGTTTTATTTATAACAAGAATTTTTTTTTTGGCTTTCTATTATTCTTTTTAAATGGCCCTCTATCTATTTCAGGCAAAAATTCTAAATGTCCAGACAAAATATTTTAACTGTTTTATTATATGTATAGATAAATAAGCCGTATTGTTTAACAAGTGATTGGAGTCTTCAAAACCTTAAATCTATTTTTTTAATCATGTATTTTTCAAAGTCTTCTCTCCATTTTACGAAGCTACTGTGTTTTGTTTTTTGGCCAAATATAAATTAAAAAAAAAACTCGTGCATAAAAAGAAGTTTACTACATAAATATACGTAGTTAAGGAGGATGAAAAGCTAAATAACGTAAAATGAGGTGTAAGGTTTATATGGGTGCGAAACTTAAAAACTGATACGGCCTGAATTCTAATCAAACGGACGTTATAGGGTTAGGAATTATTGAGAAGATAAGATTATCTTGACTGGTAAAGGTTACAAATGGCGAGCCATTTCAATCTAGTTTATATTTTATTTAAAACTAGCTATTACCCGCGGCTTCGCCCGCGTGATATATAGCCTATGTCCTTCTCAGTACCCTAACCTATGTATACCTATGCAAAATTTCATGATGATCGGTTCAGTAGGTTGGGCGTGAAAGCGTAACAAACAAACAAGCAAACAAATAAACAAACAAACTCACTTTCGCATTTATAATATTAGTTAGGATAGGATAGTTAAGATAATATTGATGAAAAGATAAGAGACTAAATTCTAAATGTTGTTAAGGGTTAAGGATAATCACGTAACAATGTTAAGTAAAAAAAAAGTATTTATTTCTCCAAAAACCTTAAAAATAATCTACATAAAAGACATGGCTATTAAGTAATATCGTTTTATGAAGACTAGTGTCTGTAGAAGGCTGGGGCTGCATCACAGTTCACCAGTGCTCTCACAACTATATGTATTACTAATAGTAATGGAGGAACCCGATGGCCTTATGGGCGTGAGTTCCCGGGCGCAGTCCCCAATTGGATGGATGACCGCAAGTGGCATTATCTCGAGCTCTGCCGTACCTCGAAAGGCACGTTAAGCCGTTGGTCTCGGCTGTCATCATTGATGGCAGTCGTTAAGCTATGTTAGATGCCTTTAGACAGCTTGAAAAAACTTCTCCATGAAGTTGGGCATAGACTTCCTTGCTAATCTAAATAAAATAGTGATGACTTGCTATACGCATCACCTTGTAACGATGCGCATGGATAACCTTCATGCTGCATCTTGCTTTTCACCTCATTTCCCAATCATCATCATCCTGTCCACTTTTATTTTGAAATTCATTTTAAATTCCAAATTCCATTTTTAAATCTTCTTCGCAGTCCTTCCTCATCACTCAATCATTCCATTCAATTCCTTTCCTAAGTTTGGTCGTGATCTCTCGACCCTAGCTTACAGGCACTCGCCTACAATATTATTTTACTAATTATATATATAATCGTTGGGCTTTACTCGAAGCAGACACGTACCGCCGTATATCCGCACTAATTTATTTTAAAAAGTGTGCAATCAGTGATTAAATTGTTTGAAAACTACGTCTAGGCAAGGACAAGACTGTAAGCTACTTTGTTAAACTGTTTATTTTACGTTTATAAACAAAACTAACCATCAAAACAGTAATTTCACCTTCTGTTGACCCGTTTTACTTCAAAGTGACTCAACAAAAATTGTGCGTAAAAACCTAAGTGTGGACTCAGTGAACAAAAGAGCGATATACATAACATCCTACATAGCAATACGTTACGTACGGCAAGTTACACATAGTGTCCGACAATTTTGCTCGCAGTCGCAAGATGTTCGCTGGCGCTGTGGTTAAGTTGGTCGCCTGATCTGGTTCGCCGTTGGAAGCGCCTGAGTTCGAGTCACGGAAGCCTCATCATTTTTTTTTCTGTTTTGTTTGTTGAGGCAACATTCCAAGTTCGAGCCCCGGTAGTCCCAAAAACTTTCTAACGTTTTTTTTTTAGTCTTAAAAGTAGCGTTATTTTTTTTCCTCTCACATTAATAATTATTCTAATAGGTTCCCATTTGTTGTGAGTTATATACAACAAATTAGGATTTACCTATCATTCTACTTTTTTCTTGTTGATATTCTGCTCAACAATATGCCCAAAATTCTCAATTGGGGCTGCTGCTCTGGTGGTGAAGATTTGAATTATCTGTCATGTATAAGCTGCAATAATGCTTTCCACTATGCCTGCCTTTCAATCGATCCTGTTAGCAATAGTAGTGCTTGGAGGTGCCCTAAGTGTACGGGCAAGACTCGAAAGCAAGACGATACCCCTATAAGAGGAGCGGGTTACAGCGCTTCAGCATCATCGCGCGAAGAAAGTGTTACAAAACGATCTGCAAAGCGGCCGGCCGTATCGTCTCCTCAAGCAGAGAACTGTTTCACAGAAATGGACGATAAAATTTGCGATATCGTAAGAAACGTAATTCAAGAGGAACTAAAACTCATTGTGACTCAAATTAATAGCAATATCTCTAACTCAATACACTCTGAAATGAAAGTTATAAGATCAGAAATATCTGAAATGAAGGATTCTGTGACGTTTCTGAATCGACAGTATGAGGAATTTAAATCTCAGCATAACTCTGCAATGAAAACGGTAGAAAGTCTGAAGATCGATAACACTAATATTATGGCAGCTATGAATACCCTGACTCACCGAGTCAATACTTTAGAGCAGCAAGCTAGAGCGTGCAACATCGAAATACAATGCGTCCCAGAAAAAAGAACAGAAGACCTTCATTCCATTGTTGCTTCAATATCAAAGGTTATAAAATGTAACATTTCGCCGGAGAATATAATGAAATGTACTCGTGTCGCCAAGATCGATCCAAACAACACTCGCCCTCGTTCCATAGTAATGCATCTGAGCTCCACAAAATTACGTGACCAGTTTTTGGCCTCTGCAATTGCATATAACAGGACGAAAAAGAGAAATGAAGACAAACTTAATACAACAGATATCGGTATTCAAGGAGCAAAGAGTCCTATTTTCATTGTAGAGCATCTTGCACCAGGAAATAAAGCACTTCATGCCGCAGCTAGATCGAAGGCAAAAGAAAAAAAATATAAATTTGTGTGGGTCAGAAATGGGAAAATTTTTGTCCGAAAAGACGAGCACACGGATTACATACTAATAAAAGACAATTTGTCACTTGATAAAATAGTATAGTTTGCCAAATACTGCATAATTGCGGGGCTTCTTTCTTCTCTCAAATAACAAATTCTTATTTTATATTCTTAAGTCACTGAGTATATTACTCAGACATTACATTTATGAGTCCATCAATTTTTATTGTTACCATAACTCCTATTCTTCTCTTGCATTTTCTTTTTCTTGCAAAGTTTTGTATCATTAACAACTTAGAAAAAATAAATAAATATTAGTTAAGGAAAATTCCTATTATATATTCGATGTCTTCTTTCAGTACTTTATTTATTCTAAATTAATTAATTTTTTTATATATATATGTAATATCGTAAAAGCTGATGTATCTTGGGTTAGGAGTTAAAATTTACATGTGGTATTGTTATGATATGAGTAGAAATACTAAAAATATGTAGAAATTGTCACGCAAGTAAATTATTAAGTAATGGTACTCTCTCTGTTCACAATTTAATTCAAGTATTTGCTCTGAGACAGAGGGAATAGGAGGAAATGGGAGAGCATGGCCCCGCATTATGCTTAAAGTTACTTTATAAATATTTGTATGCATGTTACAATCGTTAAGCTTTAAAATATTATCCATTAAAGATATATTATCAAAATACAGGTGGATTGCGTACGAAAACACTAGATTTTTACCGTAATTTATGTAATAGCAACTACGATATTATTGTTGTAATTGAAACATGGTTGACAGCAGATATTCTTAACTCCGAATTATTTGATCACAGATATACAGTTTACAGGAGGGATAGAGATCTTAGTAAATCGAATAAAAAAGATGGTGGTGGAATTTTAATAGCAATTCGGAATTCACTTAACTCAGTTCGTAAAAATGAATGGGAAAGTAAAATAGAAGATCTTTGGATAACTTTTGAAATAAAAAATGATAAAAATTGTATTAAATATGCGCTGTGCGCAGTATATCTACCCCCTCCTGTGACCTTGATAGCTGTAGATGAGTTTATAAATAATAGTAATAGTGTATTTGAAAGATGCGATTTGCCCAAATTTATCATGGGTGATTTTAATATGCGTTGCATTGACTGGAATTTGGTCGGTAAGCCTACCTATACCTTGCCTGGGATCCCTCAGAGTCTCGTGGATTTTTTATCTATTAATAGCCTTAAACAAAATAATTTAATAACAAATTCATGTGGTAAAATTCTAGACTTAGTGTGTACTGATGTCGATAATATTGAAATTCTTAATGCAGACCCAATATTAAGTAAAGTCAATCCTATACATCCTCCGTTACTCATTAATATACCAATAAATGTAAAAAAATATTTGAAAGCTAATTCCAATGAGAAAAAAAATAATTTTTATAAAGCTGACTATAAAACAATAAATAATTTAATTGATCGTATCGATTGGATATCAGAATTTGCAAAATTTGAAAATGTGAATGAAATGGTTGCATTTTTTTACTGTAAACTAGATGAGATTATTAACTCTCATGTGCCCCAGGTTAAAAATACTTCGAATAAGTTTCCACCTTGGTATTCACGTAGCTTAATTAAAAGAATTAAAGAAAAAGAAATCGTTAGGAGGAGGTGCAAGAAACACAACAACCCTCTAGATCAAATTGAACTAAGGTTATTGAAAAAACGTTGTGACAGACTTGCATTAAATTGTTATAATACATATATTAAAAACATAGAAGATAACATTCATAAGAACCCCAAATATTTTTGGTCTTACGTTAAGGCTAAACGAAATGTCCAAAGCACTTATCCTTCCACAATGTATTATAATGATGCCAAGACCAGTGATGGTGGCAAAATTTGCGATATGTTTGCATCACATTTCTCATCAACTCACGATGCAGAGCCAGCATGTTCAGGATCGGGTAACAAGCAATTTGATCGTGCATCGGAATGTCTTTCTTCGCTCCAAATTAGCCGTGAAGAGCTACTTGAGAAGCTTCAAACACTTAATATCAACAAAGGTGCTGGGCCAGATGGGATTCCACCACTCTTTATAAAATCATGTGCTAAAAGTCTTGTAACACCTTTGTTTATAATTTTCAATAAATCTTTGAGCTCCGGCGTTTTTCCTGATTCCTGGAAAATTGCAAAAATTGTACCCATACATAAAAGTGATGATAATACTAACATAAAAAACTATCGTCCCATCTCAATACTCAGTATTTTTGGAAAATTATTGGAATCTTTTGTAAGCATAGCAGTACAAAAACACTTCAAACAAAATCTAACTGATCATCAGCATGGCTTTGTTCAATCTAGATCTACTATTACAAATCTTGCTTGCTTTATGGAATTAGTTATGAAAACGGTTGATGAAGGTAATCAAGGGCACGTTGTATATACTGATTTTAGCCAGGCATTTGATTCTGTACCACACGACATCTTAATAATGAAGATTGCTAGCTACGGTTTCAGTGGGCCTCTATTAAATTGGCTTAGATCATATCTCATCAATAGACATTTCTTCGTTGTTGTAAACGGATATAAGTCAACTCAACAACCTATTTTATCGGGGGTTCCACAAGGCTCTCACCTTGGCCCTATCCTTTTTAATATCTTTGTTAATGATATACCAGACTATATTTGTCACTCTGTCCCGTTTTTGTATGCAGATGATTTAAAAATATTAAAAGTTATTAAGTCTACTGCTGATGCTGCCGCATTACAATGTGATGTAAATAATCTTGTGGCATGGTGCAAAAGCAACGGGATGCGCCTTAATCCCAATAAATGTGTACATATAAATTTTACTCGTAAGACAAGCAATAAATTAACTTATGAATATGTACTCGATGAGTCTGTTTTAAACGAGGTAGAAACCATCAAAGATTTGGGAATCTTACTCGATAACAAGCTGACATTTTTACCTCACATTCAGTATGCGATTAATAAGTCGTCTAGGTCCCTGGGGTTTGTTCTCCGTAACATCAAGGCTTTCAAAAATCATCATACCAAAATAACACTTTTTAATAGTTTGGTAAGAAGTATTTTAGAATACGGATCGGTGATATGGCGACCCCATTACGCAACTCATATGCTGAGGATCGAGAGAATACAGAAGCGCTTCATGTATCATCTGGCTTTTGCCGAGGGTGAAGCTACAAAAATAAAATCATACGAGGGGAGACTTAGTAGATTTAAAATGGTCAGTCTTGAAAAGCGTCGAGATCTACTAGACTTAACATTCTTTGTTAAGCTTCTTAAAAATAAAATCGACTGCTCACAGCTACTGAGTCAAATCAACCTTAAAGTACCGTATCGCTATCCTCGATATACAATCCGGGCACTGTTTTCTCCTCCTCATCGCAGAACGAAAATGGGTCAGAACGCACCAATTCCACGTCTATGCACGCTCTATAACAGTTGCGTTAACGACATTGATTTTACTGATTCGTTGTCAAAAATTCGGAGTTCAATCTTGTCATAGATCTTTTTTTTTCTTCTCAGTATTTTTCTATTTTGTTTTTTATTTATTTTTTTATATTTTTTAAATTTAATACTCAAGTATACTTAATGTTTGCTATGATGTATTGCACCTTGCCTGGAGTTACTTTAGATTCATTTTTGATAAAAATTTCTAATTAAAAATTATGTATTGTATGTATGTTCTGGCGTTTTAACGGCGGCCAATATATGTATTTTTAATTTTTTGTTAGAATGTGCATGTGGCGTTTGTCAGTAAGAGGTTGTGCAATTAGTTCATTGATGGTTTTAATTGTTAACGACAAATTTTATTGTAACAGCTGTTGACAAACCAAATAAATAAAATAAAATAAAATAAAATAAAAAATTGTATTCACTACTACTAACTGTAGGACCCGATATTGGCGCCCCACGTTGGGCGCCAATGTCGGGTCCTACTCATCCAGCTAGTTAGAGTAGGCCCAACATGAATATGGAGGAAGGTATTAAATGCTCAGCGGAGAGAGAGAGAGTTCAAGAACACAACACAACACAGATAACAGATTTTAATAAGTTTCACACATGCGTTACGCAGTTAGTAGTAGTGAATACAATTAGTAAAATAATATTGTAGGCGAGTGCCTGTAAGCTAGGGTCGAGAGATCACGACCAAACTTAGGAAAGGAATTGAATGGAATGATTGAGTGATGAGGAAGGACTGCGAAGAAGATTTAAAAATGGAATTTGGAATTTAAAATGGAATTTAATTTGGAATTTAAAATGAATTTCAAAATAAAAGTGGACAGGATGATGATGATTGGGAAATGAGGTGAAAAGCAAGATGCAGCATGAAGGTTATCCATGTGCATCGTTACAACCTATTGCTATGATTCCTTTAATTTCCCCATTCCCTTAGCTGGCTTTTGTGATTTGCGCGAAAAGAGAAGATTTTTTGTCGTTAAAAGAAAAAGTTATTTTGTTTTACTGCACTACTGATTCTGCAAATATAAAAATTCATGGCTGAATGCCCTTTACTATAATGTGTAAATGGCTTTCAATTAGTGCGACCCGAATATCGTCGTCAAAAGGGCAGCGGGTGACGTAACAACTAACAAGGGTGGCGGGGCCAGTGACGTAATGCGGTCATACGTCACGCTTGGCATATTTACAGTTGGGCACTGGTGGAATTCCACTATTCTGCAAATAAAGCCACAAAAGACAAGAGTGATAATAGTTAAGGGTACTGTTACATCCCTTAGATGTTGGCTAAAGGGCTGACAACCCTGCTTAGTCAAACCTACTAATGTCAGCATTTTGTCCTTCGAAGGCGAGCCCGCATCACGGACTCGCCAGTCTACTCTCAGATTCGGTCCGAGGTGGTCGCCGGTACCAACTCCATTCCTTTGTTTCTTTTTTTAAAACCTCGGCTGAATAGCTCGATACAACATTGGTGGCAGCTATAAGGGATACCAAGTATCCTCGGTACGTCTCCGTCACAGTGCTCCCAGTTCTACTATTTTATACCAGTTCTACTCTGTGTTCTACACCGGTCCCCGTGTTAGCAGTTCTACCAGTTCTTCTATTTCTACCAGTTCTACTCTGTGTTCTATACCGGTCCCAGTGCTTCCAATTCTACTATTTCTACCCTGTGTTCTATGACTGTTCCCCGAGACAGAAACTCTGTGATTCTACCCTGTTGTGTGTTGTGTCCTAAAAAGTGTGAAACTAAACTTAAATAACTCTGCTTGTGACACACTCAGTGCAAATCATATACTCACCAAGTGACTCTAACTACAAAATACTCCAAACTCCAAACTACTGAATCATTGTGCTCCAGACGTATTCAGTGAGTGTGATTACGACTTCACTAGAACGTGTTATCGCCCGGGATTACGAATCCCGCTTCCTGCCGCCGTCAGCATCATGAACGCCGTCATCTGTGCAACATTGTTACTGTGAGTCTGGTCTATTGTTCTCATTCTTATCGAACTTTAACTGTATGTGATTTCCGGACCTTACCGTAACCGTGTATTGTATTTAACTCAATCTCGTTTGGGCTAATAAGTTAGCACGTGTTAAGTTAGTTTTATTTAATTACTCACATAATTGTTAATTTCAATCAATATGTCAGACGCCAAATCATCAAAGGACACGCTTTCTATACCAATGGGTGTCGACCTCCCTTCAGACACTGAAGAGGAAAGGCCTATTAGTCCCGCCGAAAGGGGCAAGAAGGGTAAAAAGACCCCAAGCTCCAATCCAGCTCCTAGTTTAGAACTCAATATTTTATTGAAATTTATAAAACCATATGACGGCAGTAGGGAAACATTAAATTCATTTATTGTCAATTGTAATAATGCATATGATCTAGCGAGCAACACACAGAAGCCTATTCTATTTAAATATATACTATGCCAACTCCAGGGTAAGGCGGAAATCGCCTGCTCGATTAAAGATTTTACTACTTGGGAGCAACTAAAGGAATTTTTGAAGACCCAGTTTTCCGAAAGAAAACATTATTCGCATCTCCTATCAGAGCTCCAGGAAAGCAAACAAAACAGCAATGAAAACGTAAGCCAATATGCGCTACGCATAGAAACATACTTATCCCAACTCTTAATTGAAATTTCACTTAGCAATACAAAGGTAAAAGAACTCCCAGGCCGAACCGCCGCTATGGAAGAGTTGGCCTTGCATCATTTTCTAATGGGATTACAACCCAGAATATCTAACATAGTAAGATGCAGATCTCCTAAAAATCTCAGTGAAGCAATAAGCTTTGCCGTCTCCGAAGAAAGGATTCAGCAGACTCTCTTCAAGAGAAATGTAATAAATAACAATCCTCGCAGGACTCAACCATCTTCAACTCAGAACCCATCATCTTCTAATCCATCCACTTCTAAATCCCTGGTTCCTTTCAAATCACAAGAACCAACAGTGACCTGCAGGTATTGCAAATTCCCAGGCCACACCATCGAAAACTGCCGAAAACGTGAATACAATAATAAAATTAGGAACCAGTATAATTCCAGACCTCCCCTAAATAATAACACTCAGATGAGGAAAATTAATTTTTGTGTAGAGCAAGAAGAAGATTGCTCCGAGGAACCTAATTCAGAAGATTTAAACTAAAACACGTCCCGTTCGGGTGTCGCACGGGACGCCCTCCTAGACATAAAGACACCATCGCTACTACATCTACTAATTCACGCGCCGCGTGCGCTATACTCTCCGAATCTGCTACATCTACTAAATCACGTGCCGCACGTGCCGTACTCTCTGAACCCGCTACATCTACTAAATCAAGCGCTACACGTGCTGCACCCTGTGAAACCACTGGATCTACCATATCGCGCACTAAACACGCTGTGCCCACAGTATCTTCCACTGTATCCACTGATTCCTTTGTATCTACTGTCTCCACCGTATCTAATTTATCACGCGCCGAACGCGCTGTGCCCACTGTATCTTCCACTGCATCCACTGTATCTACTATATCCAATAAAACACGCGCTGAATGCGCTGTGCCCACTGCATCCACCTCGTCACACGATTCGCCCACTGTACCTACCTCAACGCACATAAAATGTGCTGTATCTACTACATCATCCGCCGTATCCGCATCACCCCATACCATGCCTACTGAATACACAGCATCTGCAACCCCTATAACTCATCTTGACCCAAAAGTGTATGAGATATCATTTGACGCATCAAAACGATCATTACCACATATCCTTATAAATTCTACAGCCTCAGACCTACCTCTCGCGCTCTTAATAGACACTGGTGCTTCTATAAGTCTTCTCAAGGACTCATCAGTAAAGCCAAAACTACCACTACGCAATGAAATCCTGAAACTCAAAGGATTCAATTCTTCCAAAGATGCTGTACCAACTCTGGGCTCCTTTGACCTGAAATTATTCCTAGACGATATAAACAAAAAATATATAACCCATGAATTTCACATTGTAGGAAACATAGACTTACCATATGATGGCATAATTGGCAACGACCTCCTTAATAAGTTTCAAGGCCGCATCAACTTCAAACAGGAACTTCTTAAACTAGGAACGACTAACCTAAAATTATTCTTTTCTGATCCATTCTACGTGATCCCAGCACGTACTGAAAGAGTTATTGAATGCACTGTATCAAATCCCGACCTTAAAGAGGGTGTTATCTTAGATCAAAGCCCGTCCGAACATCTCCTCATAGCTAACTGTGTAGTTCGTGTTAAAGAGAACAAAAAGATTAATTTAACGGTAGCCAATGTATCTGAAACTTCCATCAATCTAAAAACAAACCTTAACCTTAAACTCACTCCCACAACAATCCTTCATCAAGATAGTACTGAAACGACTACCATAAACTATGCTTATGATTATTCCGAGGAGAGTAACTCTGCTACTAGAACTCAACGTGTCCTAGAACTATTGAGAACAGATCATTTAAATAAAGAAGAGACTGAAGCTCTCTTACAAGTTTGTGCCGATTACTCTGACATATTTCACCTCCCTCAGGAAAAACTAACATATACTAATGCTATCAAACATGATATAAAAACCATATCCAACGAACCTATTCATACAAAAACCTATAGATTTCCCGAAGTTCATAAAAAGGAAGTAGATAAGCAAATTACGCAGATGCTCGATCAAGGCATAATAGAACCTTCTATGTCCCCTTGGTCATCCCCCATATGGGTAGTTCCGAAAAAACTAGATGCTTCCGGTCAACAGAAATGGCGTGTAGTCATCGACTACCGTAAACTTAACGACGTCACCATTGGTGATACTTATCCTATTCCCCAAATAACAGAAATTCTAGACCAATTAGGCTGCAGTAAATACTTTTCTACATTAGACCTGGCATCCGGATTCCATCAAATCCAAGTTAATGACGCTGAAAAAACAGCTTTCAATGTCCCTCAAGGTCATTTCCAATTTTCCAGGATGCCGTTCGGGCTAAAGAATGCGCCATCTACTTTCCAGCGGCTGATGAACACAGCCCTATCAGGCCTACAAGGCATCCGCTGTTTCGTTTATCTTGATGATATAGTCATATACTCATTTGATTTGCAATCCCAAATTGAAAATCTTGCCTCCGTATTCCAAAGACTTAGAAACTTTAACCTAAAATTGCAGCCCGATAAATGCGAATTCTTAAGACGAGAAGTAGCCTATCTTGGCCACATTATATCAGCTGACGGAGTTAAACCTAACCCAGATAAAATTAAATCAGTTACTGAATTCCCTACTCCTAAATCCCCCAAGGATATCAAGTCATTCCTTGGGCTTGTCTCCTACTATCGCCGTTTCATCCCCGATTTCTCAAAGACTGCTAAACCATTAACCACTCTTCTGAAAAAGGACACCCTATTCTGCTGGCAGAATCAACAACAGGTAGCTTTTGACTGCTTAAAACAAAAACTCACCACAGCCCCTGTACTTTGCTATCCTGACTTTTCTAAACCCTTTGTCCTCTCATGTGACGCTTCTAACCACGCTGTCAGCTCAATCTTATCTCAAGGTCCTGTCGGAAAGGACAGGCCCATAGCATATGCCTCACGAACATTGAATAAAAGTGAATGTAATTATAGCACCACAGAGAAAGAACTCTTAGCCATTGTCTTTGGCTGCAAGACCTTCCGCCCCTATTTATATGGCCGAAAGTTCCAAATCGTAACGGACCACCGTCCGCTCAAATGGTTATTTAATCACAAAGACCCGAGTAGCAAAATGCAACGCTGGCGTCTCAAACTCGAGGAGTATGAATATGAGATTATTTACCGAAAAGGAAAACTCAATTCAGCCGCTGACGCACTCTCCCGCTACCCTGTGAATCCAATACTACCCAATAACTCTAAACACCTTAATCCTAATACCTGTTCAGAGGATATAATAAGAAACACAGATAATGAAATGACTCCATCATCTCCTTTTAGCCCTCTTACTCTAGAAGATTTAGGAATACAATCCCCTACTACACTTAATCTCGATAACAGCGAGTTACCCTGTTTGGACTTATTGGGAGATGAAGAATTCCCATTTCCTTCTGATACAGAAGATGCTAATAACATACCCAATACTGATCCATGTGAACCTACTAACTCCAATAACCTGGATCCTGCTACTCCCGAAAATCTAACTCCTGAAAATCAAAACCCTTCTAACCCCAAAAACCAGGCACCTAAAATAAACTTACCTCCATCGTCTCCTCACCAAGAACTTCAGAATCCCGAACCTGAAAGGGACTTAGCACCACAAACCCCTCCACATAGTTCCCCTTTATTAAATCCAATACCCGATTGTGAAACTACCACTCCATCATCACCGCGTTCACCTATTATAGAAGATGAGAACATCCCCATCAATGAAGAATATTCTAAATTCCTGAAAGAAATGAGTAATAAAGACAAATGCTTCAACACTAAGATAATAGAACATAATCAATCCCTAATGAAAACCCCTTGTAAAACAATACTTATACCTACCTCTATAGACCTAGACGAATCCAATCCATATGTGTTAGAAACCCTGGAAGGCCTTACAAATCCTAAGGATACTTTATACAGTGAAAAACAATTATATTCCTTCGAAAGAATACCTACAGCTAATACAAACACATACTTTATCTTTACAAAAGTGCATCACTTTGAAGATTGCACATACACTGAAATTTTCAAAACACTAAAAGTAATAAAAAATCACTTACTATCATCTTATAATGATATAAAAGAAATTGCTATCTCAGATTTCAAAAATCCTTTCGAACAACATTCTTTCACTAAAATATATAACATCCTAACGTATATATTCCATGATACAAATATAGTTATAAATATATACCATAACGCAATCACATTCCCTTCACTCAGCGAAATAAAGAAAATTCTAAGAGAAAATCACAACATCCCAATCGCTGGACATCTTGGAATAAATAGAATGCTCTCCAGGATCAAAGAAAAATATTACTGGAAGGGAATGAAATCCGATATAGAAAATTACATCAAGAATTGTTCCCTGTGCCAGGAGAACAAGGCTCTTCGGAAAACCAACCGAGCTCCAATGCAAATTACTACTACCTCTACCAGCCCCTTCCAGAGAATTGCCCTGGACATAGTCGGTCCACTTCCAGAATCCGGCACTGCCAAACTCAAGTATATCATGACCATCCAAGATGACCTAACTAAATTCTCTGCGGCCTATCCCCTACGTAGCACTACCGCAGAAGAGACCACAGATTGTCTGGTGCATTTTATCTCTCTCTTTGGAATCCCCAAAACTATACTTACAGATCAGGGAACAAACTTTACAGCAGATCTCTTCAAAAAGACCTGCAACTTCCTTAAAATAAAGCAACTGTGGTCCACGCCTTATCACCCACAAACACAAGGGGCCCTAGAAAGAAGTCATTCTACACTCAAAGAATATCTCAAGTCCTACGTAAACGAAAACCAAGATGACTGGCCTCGATACGTCTATACAGCCATTCTGGCATACAATACTGCGGTACATTGTACAACGAACTTCTCACCCTATGAGCTCATGTTTGGACACAAAGCCTTCATCCCTGACTCATTATATACGCAGGATCTTACTACTTACCCTGATTATATTAGGATGCTCCAACATCGCCTTAAACTATCCTGGGAAAGAGCAGTTGAGAATATTGAACACTCTAAAGAAAGGTCAAAAGCATACTATGATATTAGGACTCGCTCAGTCCAATACAAAGTAGGTGACTACGTATATCTTAAGAACCATTTGAGACTTCGAAAGGCCCTATCACCCATTTGGAAAGGTCCTTATAAAGTCATTGCTGTTCATGGAAACAATACCCTTACATTGTTAATTAATAGACGCCATGTGAAACACCATTTCGATGAAATTAAACTGGCAGGTGTATATCCTAGTTCTCCATAGGCCAGTTGAGTCTCTCTGATTCATATGCAGTAAACCTATCAATATAGTCTATGTCAAATTTTTCTTGATATTTAAGTATTTAGTTTATAGATTTAGAATGTAAGTGTTATAAGGATATACTATTATCATGACTTATTTGTGTTTTCAGTATGTCAACAAATCTGGGCGTATCAAATTACATCATGCCATTACCATCCGGCGCTGGCGTATATTTTGATTTCATAGGAAAAACTAAAACAATAAATGGACACCTTAGTGTCTTAATTCCAATTGATATATCCCATATAAAACCACACATTGAAAACATAAATTCGATATTGGGAACAGTTAGGTACTTTTGCAAACAAACAGAAATCATAGATAATTTGGAGTGTCATAACATGCTCGAACCCCTCACTACTCTTTATTTATTTATTTATCGTATGGTTATATAATAGGATCGCTGTCAAAACTTAATATTATTACTTTTAAAATAGTCAATAGCTGCTCCACTCAGTTCTTTGAGATTTTGTAGATTGCCGCTAAATTTGGTGTTGGGGCACTCCATGACCACATGACGGACGGTTTGTTCTGGGCACCCGCATGTGCAAGCCGCAGATTCGCACCAGCCCCATTTATGTCTATGATATGCTGTGTTGCCCGTATTTGTCCGGAAACGATTTGCCCGGCACCAGACCTTGCGCTGTTGGGTAAAACCTGGGGGCCTCTCTTGGAGATTGAGCTCAAACACTTCCGTGGGTACTCCTTGCGCTTGCCATTCGTTCAGCCATGCATCCCGAATATTCCACGTAGGATCCTTAGTGTGGACATTTGAGGCTGGGGGTTTGCGGGATTTGAGTCTCCGGGTATTGGTGGAGAGAATATCACTATGAATGGGTAGAGTGGGATCCCTGTTTATTTTGTCCAGCTCACGATAAAGGTGTTGCTCGCGCCTGAGGTGCGGTGGGGCAATGTTACTAAGCGCTGGCAGCCAGTATGTCGGAGTAGGGCGTAAACATCCGGTAATGAGACGCATGGTGTGGTTTAGTTGTGCATCCACCAGTTTAGTATGGGTGCTGTGCAGCCATACAGGAGAACAGTATTCCGCAGATGAGTAAACTAGTGCCAGAGCGGTAGTACGGAGGCACGCAGCGTTAGCCCCCCAGCTGGTTCCAGTAAGCCTTTGCACTATGTTATTGCGAGTTCTTATCTTTGCGGCAACTTTACCTAGATGGTGTTTATAGTTTAAGCTTCGGTCCAAAGAGACCCCGAGATATTTAGGCTGTGAGTTGTGTCGTAGCTTTTTCCCTCGAAATTTGACAGTCAATTCTCTGTTTGCCAGTTTGTTCGATAGGTGAAAACAGGAAACCTCGGTTTTATTGGCATTGGGGCATAGGCGCCATCGAGTGAGATAATCATCCATAGTGCACAGGTCACTTTCCAGTACACTCTCCGTTGCGTTGATATCCCGATGTTGAATAGCTAGCGCGATGTCATCTGCATATCCAAATCTCCGCGAGTTCGTTTGTGGGAGATCATTTATATACACGTTAAACAGGAGAGGAGCTAGGACAGACCCCTGGGGAAGGCCGTTGTTCAGTTTCCTCGATTTGCTAACCGAGTTACCAAGGTGAACTTCGAATACTCTATTGGTGAGAGTGTCTTCTAAGATTCTGAAGATTTTCATGCATGGTATAATTTTTAGTAACTTCAGCAAGAGGCCCTGTCGCCAAACGGTGTCGTACGCAGCTGTTAAGTCTATGAAAGCTACCGAGGTTTTCTGGTTGTTTTCGAACCCTTTCTCTATGAAGGATGTAAGAGCAAGAACTTGATCACAACAGTTACGGTTAGGGCGAAATCCAGCCTGATCTTGGGGTATGACGCTATTCACAGTAGTTGCTATGCGGTTGTGTAAGATTCTTTCTAGGAGTTTATATATGACACTTAGTAGCGCTATAGGCCTGTAACTTTCGGCATCATCGTCAGGTTTCCCAGGTTTGAGTATGGCTATTATTTTTGATTTTTTCAGAGAGACTGGTATTTTTCCGGTATCAATGATGTGGCTGTAGAATTTTGCAAGCCAGTTCAGTGTTTTTGGTCCACAATGTTTTAAAAACTCTGGGAAGATGTTGTCAGGGCCGCAGGCTTTGTTTACATTTATTTGCTTGATTCCAGCTATGACTTCATCAACTGACACTGGTCGGCCATAGGTTTCGCTAGGCGAACTTATACCTTTTAGGTCTTTTAGTTCTTTGCGTATGTTTTTAGTATGTAGTTTGTGGTTTGGTGCTTTAGAAAGGTGCACAATTCTAGCTGCTATGCTATTGGCGCTTACTTTAGGTGAGCCAGGTTTTGTGTTAGTGCCTGTCGTAAGTTTGTTTAGCACGTGCCACGCTTTCCTACTAGAGTGTGTGAAATTTAACCCTTCAACTGTGTTTTCCCATTTCTGACGTCGAGCCTCTTTTAGGGACTTTATGAGTTCGTGACCAAGGTGTCGGTCACCTGTCTTACTGTACACCTCCCAAGCATTTTCACACTCCTTGTTCCAGCCTGGTATGTATTGTTTCCTGTATCCTCGCGGGATGTATTGTTTGGCGACAGACAGTATGAGATTCTGGAATCGTTCACAGTTTTCCTGCTTTGGAGGGATCCATCGCACACTGTCATCCAATTTCTTTGTGAAGCTCTCCCAGTTTGCCTTTTTGAAATTCCATCTAGGGGCTGGGTATGAATCCGCAATAGGTATCTTTAGGCCAACCTCTATTAGGACCGGTCTATGTTGGCTATTCGGGAAGTCTGCCATTACAGTTCGTCTAGTTGGGATAGGTTCACCATCTTGATCAGTGGAGCCAAAGACCAGGTCGGGGTTGTATTCCTTTCCCCATCGGGCGGACTTGAATGTGCCCTTACCTTTTAAGTCTATTATTAAGTGTGTGTTGTTCGAAGAGGCCCAGTTCAGCAAATTCTCGCCATTGTTGTCATTAATGTTGTATCCCCAACAAATATGATGGCTGTTGAAGTCTCCCGCGTAAATAGAAGGGTGGCTGAGGTTAGGGAGCGCAGGATCTGGCCAGGTGCTGTTTGGTGGCTTGTATACATTACAGATCCCCGTTTCTCCGCAATGTATAATAGTGACTTCTACGTTTTGTGCGTCAGTGCTTGCACTTACGAGTTTAGACAGTGGTAGTAGAGATAATCGCACATATGTGGCTGTGCCATATTGGCCGTGGTAGGTTGCCCCAATAAGTTGATATCCGAGTATTTCTCCTCTGCGAGCAAGCTGGGCGGGATCTGCAGCGTGGGTCTCTTGCAATAGGATGACATCTAAATTGTTGTCTTTTGCTATTCTACTCATGCAATCAGACTTAGCTTGGCTAATACCTTCAATATTAAATGAACAGACACGGACAGAAGGCCCGATGTCTTTAGTCAGGCACTGGGTAGTGCCAATTCCTTGTTTATTTTGGAGCATTGTAGACTTCACAGCGATTTATAGAGCCGAGAGATTCTTAAAAGAACAAGTGCGGCTACCAGTTTGTTGCACTCTTAGCACCACCCGGGGGTCACGTGTAGGGAAACGGTGGGTAACTCCTACGGACGTAATGCAACACGACCCCCACGAACTACTACTCTTTATAAGGACATAGAAAAAGAATATCTGTCTATAGCACATCTGACTGATGCTAGAACTAAACGTGGAGCTTGGATAGGTGGTGTTGGAACTGTTATGAAACATATATTCGGTACTTTAGATGAAAACGATGCTGTAAATTATGATAATGCTATTAACCATGTACAGAATGACCAAAAGAGGTTAGCTTCATTAATGAAAGAACATATACTAGTAACTAAGTCAACACTTTCCGCTTATAATAAAACCCTACATAAATTAAAATTTAATGAAGATAACTTAAACATGGCCATCGAAAAGCTTGCTGTGAGTATAAAGAATGAAACTATAATTGTAAATAAATTATTGATTATGTCACAAATAAATACAGTTATAAATAATCTGGAATCCTCACTTCTTTGCTTATCTTTTCAATTAGAGGACATTATTAATGCAGTCTTATTCAGTGCTCTAAATACCATACATCCCTCTGTAATAACCCCGCAACAATTGTACCAAGAGCTTGCTGATAATTATAGGCACCTACCTAACGATCTAGAATTAGCTATTAATCTTAATTTAAACTCAATACATGATATTATCACTATTTCAAAATTAATTAGTTACTGTATAAGCAATAAGATTATGTTTGTACTAAAAATACCTCTTGTAAGCCCACGAGAATTGTATCTGTATCATAATGTACCTTTACCGATACCCCATAATGTAACTAGACCAGACTCATTTAGCGTGATCATCCCCAGCAGCGAATACATTGCTATTACCAAGGACAAATCCCATTATAGCAATGTTGACACAATAGACCAGTGTAAAGGCATAAACCATCAGGACTATATTTGCAATATAGCAACGATTTACTCATCAAGTGTCAACCCTAGTTGTGAAAGTGAATTATTATCAAAAGTGATTACAAACCTACCAGTGCAGTGTAAAACCGAGTTTATCCGCGGAAACCTAGACATCTGGAAACCCCTTCGTAATAATAACTGGATATTTGTACAATCCCACTTAAGTAAATTATCTATAGATTGTAGAAACTCTGAAACTCAAGATATAAATGTAATAGGTACGGGAATAGTTAACATACCCATATATTGTAAAGCCTTTTGCAAAGGTACTGAACTTCTGCCTAACTATAATGTATTAAATATAAGTGTACCCGTAGTTAATCTAGATTTTAAGTTAATAAATGACCCTTGTTGTAACCTGTCTAGATTTAACAAGATAGCAGAAAGTGTACCTACAGTAAATTTAAAACCTTGGATATTAAAGACTTAGATTTTTCAAAATTTAATGATACCAAAATAATTAGAGAACTAAATGAAATAATTCAGGAACCCCACATAACTAAATATGGAGCACACTATTTCTCTCTGTTCATCTTTTGTATAATGTTGTCATTTTGTTTTGTATTTTATGTATTTTATAAGAAATTAAATAGATCTGTGACCATCCCTGACCGCATAGAACTCCCTATAATAAACCCTAAAATCCTAAATAAACCAGAAGACTTACAGACAGACCCTTCACAATCAGACCCTAAAACTAAGGAAACTGCACCACCCAAAATCCGTACACATTTGTAAAATCCATAAACTTTGAGTATCAACCCCAAAGTTTAGTCTAATGGAGGGAGGTGTTACATCCCTTAGATGTTGGCTAAAGGGCTGACAACCCTGCTTAGTCAAACCTACTAATGTCAGCATTTTGTCCTTCGAAGGCGAGCCCGCATCACGGACTCGCCAGTCTACTCTCAGATTCGGTCCGAGGTGGTCGCCGGTACCAACTCCATTCCTTTGTTTCTTTTTTTAAAACCTCGGCTGAATAGCTCGATACAACAGTACGCAACACCTCTTTCCATAATTATTTTGATTTTCGCCCGTTCTATTGACTCACTTTTGTGGTCTGCAACGGAAGAAAATCAGCTACTTTAATAAAGAAGAAGAATAATTTATTACTTTTTCCCAGACCAATAATTTTGAATGATAATAAAAAGAAGATATTTTAAACTACTTACTGGTTCTGCAATTGGCTGAATGCCCTTTACTACATCAGGTGTAAATATTGGACTTTAATTAGTGCGACCCGAATATCGTCGTCAAAAGGGCAGGCGGCGACGTAACAACTAACAAGGGTGGCGGGGCCAGTGACGTAATGCGGTCATACGTCACGCTTGGCATATTTACAATTAGGCACTGGTGGAATTTCACTATTCTGCAAATAAAGCCACAGAAGACAAGAGTAACTCAACACTAACACACAGTAACTTTCCACACCCTAATAAAAGCTATAAACAATAACATAGAGATCGCCAACACAAACGCTTTGCATAAACGATAAGACACATTTTTATTTTCTTCTTCTTCTTCTTAGCGTTCTGATTACAAAAAATAAATTGTCGCGGCTCAGAAATTAGCCACCTGTAAAGGTCATCCTAAGTCCTAATTTAGACGATCATTACATTTCGAATAGGGGAAGCTAAAACACACATTTTATATTCCACTAACAAGGGTGGCGGGGCCAGGGACGTAATGCGGTCATACGTCACGCTTGGCATATTTACAGTTGGGCACTAGTGGAATTTCACGAATGCACACAGTAACTTTCCACACCTGTGTATTTATCGTAGTCCGTTTCCTAATAAAGCTGTAAACAATGACGTAAAGGTCGTGTTAACACAAAGGTTTTTTTTCCACTCGGTGACTACCTAATAGTAATCTACTTTTCTCAAACATGCTCGGAAATGTAGGCATTACTGTAGTAAAAAGAAGACCGGAAGTTTGTAATTCTTGGCTCATTCATCGCATTGCCGGCCTAGGCCAGGAAATAAGTATGAAAATTACTTCCCGGCCGCTGCTCAAAACTTTTTAATTAATCTATGTAACGTAAATTATGTCACTTGTCATACAGCCAGTTTACTACCACTGCATTTTTAAAAAATGCATATAATACGTGAATATAACTACAATTTCATTAAAATATCGATATGTGATCATACGAAAATATGCTTAATTTTCGTTGCGAGAGAAGAAAACAATAATCTATGATCTATTAATTTTTTTGTGAAAAATATGACTGGGCTCTATGGGCATTGTTTCCTTTGCTGGAATTGACAACTGAAAATAAAAAAATTAAAAACTCGGGAGATCTGTTATTTTCACTATACCCGTAGTGATTAACGCCACTGCCGAAAAACTGCCTTTACGGATTTTAGGGCATAGAACACACGTCAATTGACTTTGAATTTATGGCCCCCCATAGAAACTCAAAAGGAATTGTATGGCATTTTTTTCATTTTCACCCTCACTCCATTATTTGTCTATGATCCTTATTGCCTAGAGAAAACATATGGCAGTCGGTCGTCTGATACTAGTAATAGTATCTTCTTCGTAGTTTGTGATTAACGCTTTGCAGTAATTGATTGACATTGATTGTTTTCGGTAAATATGTGCAAAGTTGGTTATTTATTCGAAATGAAACGGTTCAAAATGAGTTTTAGTGATGAAAGCAACACTGCAATGGATTTTAAGTACCTACTTCGCCTAATTTGAAACTTGAAAGTGGAAAAATTACTACCGGCAAATACCTAGTAAGGGGAAATATTTAAGGCATGTAAGTTTATGTGTAACTTTAAGTTAAATTTCCTCACATTTATTGAGAAAATCTCTATACTTTCCTCGGCGGGAAAGGGATTGCCGGACTCGTAACCTTTATCTGTACACACATAAGCACTTTCTTCAGTTGTATCTTCAGCTGTGCCACATCAGAACGTACTTGCTATTGAGATATCATAGTAATTAATAACTGTAATATAATTTGGAAAATATAAAAGGCTTTACAGCCCGCGGCTTCTTTTGTTAGTTCCAGAATCGCAGACAGAAGTACTTGCAAAAATGATGATAGGATCTTTGCGCGAGGATCCAGGCCTAAAACATCTTGTCTTTTGCCTAGAATGTTAGCCACTACGCCGCGGAGACCGTCATCATTACACAATCTCTCAGTAAGTGTGAAAGGCTAAATAAAGAATATAATACATGGAAAACGATTCCACCCCATTCTCAAGGGCGCGCGCCGTCGCATACAAAGAAAGGCGACATGTTATGGAGAAAAATGGCGCAAATCAATCTACATCAACGTAATGTGCGTGGAAGTCTTTTCAGACAAATATACAGGGGAATGTTCTGTTCACATCGTTATAAAAAGCTTTTTGCGCGTCTATCCAAAAAGGAGTGTTGTCGGGATTCATGTCAGTATGATATACGAGTAACTATGTTTAGAAAACATCATCATCATTATTGAGGAGCCCGTTGGTCCAGTGAGTGTGAGCTCTATGAGTACTTACGTATGTTAAGCAACCCCTGGTGCAGTCCCTACTTGGATGGGTGACCGCAAGTGGCATAAAAATATCTCGAGCTCCTCCGTGCTTCGGAAGGCACGTGCTTTACGTACCGTTGGTACCGGCTGCCATCGTTGATGGCAACGTCGTTAAGCTATGTCAGATGCCTTAAGGCAGCTTGAAAAATCTGACACCAGGGTTGGCCACTTACACATACGAAAAACAAAACAAACATCATCATCATCATCATCAGGTCTTTTTAGTCTCCACTGTTTTAGACGAGCTCCGTGGCGCAGCGGTCAACATGCCAGCCTGTGACACGGATGGTCCCGGGCTCGATCCCCGATCAGGTCAAGATAAAAATGATTTCAGATTGACCTGAGTCTTGGATGTTTATCTATATATGTATTTGTTATAAAATATTATAAAATATAATGAGTTTAAAATATAGTATCGTTGAGTTAGTATCCCATAACACAAGTCTTACTTAAGAACTTACTTTGGGGCTAGTTCAATCTGTGTGATTTGTCCGTATATATTTATTTATAAAAACTAAAATAGAAAAACTACAGAAGCGCGAACCTCTCTGTACTAACAGGGCCATATATTAGCCAAAGCAGTCATAGGACTTGACTTACACTCTCCACGCTGGCCAGACGGGTTAAAGAGGTCTCTTTGATGTTTATAAGCTTTGTTTAGATTGTGTTTCCTAAGTCACCTTATACGACATCCACGGGGAGATTTGGAGTGATCCTATTCTATTCTGCCGGGAACCACACGGCTAACTTATGAATACAGGAACACTGAAAATGGAGTAAATCAATCTAGATTTATCTATGTCAGCGATAATGTGTTAGGAACTCCTTTGTCGGTTTCTCACCTACAAGAAAAGTTCACGCCAATATATAAACTTTTTTACCTTCTATGTTAATCCCCTGAGAAAACAAAATAGGCCGGGCATTTTCGTATTTTATAAAAGTTTAAAACTACCAGATACCTTAGGGTATTTTTGTTCTAACTTATACGATTCACCCTCAAAAATGCCTTAAGAGTAAACGCTTAGATATCGGAGTTTGTTATATTTTGAAACAAAAAGCGGGCCCTGGGCTTCGAAGTACTCTAGCTAAGGGTACAACCGGGAACACTTGTGGATTATAAAAAAACACAACTTAAACATAAACCCCCTTATTCATAAAAACTTACAAACGCTTACTAAACCTATTTTAGTTAAAATATGTTTCGTCTTCTTCTTCTGCTGTTTTATATTACGACTTCCACGGAAATTTCAGTGATTCTACCAATGTCCAGTATAATGAGATACTAAGTATCGGTGTTGTACGGTGAAGTTTTTCCAAGTAGCTTCAAAGATGGCGTATGCTCCTTGATGTCTCGTGGGAGCTTCTGGCGGCAAATCTATACGAGACCTTTTATCAGTCCACTTCAACTATTTCACAAATTGTTCATGAGCACGAGCATTCATAACACCAAACTACACCAATTTCATATTATAAAGTCCACTAAAATCAATTTGCAAAAATGTCTAAGGCAAACTTCAACTGTACCTCTTGACTTCCCACCACAAACTCTCCATGTTTTGTCTTTATCCCACATTCTGATGTTTGACATTAAAAGAACGAGACAAAACATATTTTAACTAAAATAGGTTTAGTAAGCGTTTGTAAATTTTTATGAATAAGGGGGAAAGTACTTAATCAAATATTACACATAACAAACCGTAAATTCTATCAGTTTTATACTAATTTCACATAACTAGCCTCAAGTTTACAAACAGACATACAGATCTGGCAATTAATTAAACAAATTGCTCAATCTCCCGTGCTACTAATCCAATACTAGAAACTCAAAGTTGTTGAGAACTAACTTCAAACTATAAATTATACCAGAAGTGTAGCCTGCATTTTGTGTAATATTTATAAATAACGGGCCAAAAACGGATAATGATCTGTCTTGTTTTTATTACAAGTTTGTAATATAGGTGCTTCTCACGCCTGCTTTATGCTTTTTGTCAATGTGAAAAACTTTTTCTACGAGAATAACGCTGGGATTTCGATTTTTTTACACTGCCATACATATGTGATCGCCCGGCCGAGTAGTTTGTTTTAAAATGTCGAATTTTATTTCGAGTTTCCATCAACGGTTTTATATGGAAAGTTGTTAATATTGTAGGGCTGAGTTGTCCCTTCAATGGAAAATCGAGGGCTATTTACACCCGGTATTGTTTGATATGTAAACTGAACTTCTTGTTTTAACAGAATAATTAACTTAAGTACACTATAATATTCAAGATATACCTACTGAGGTATATGACAATTACTTAAACCGCATGCTCAGATCATTATATTGAACTACTAAGTAGGTTACTTGGTATGTATCTTTGTATTATAAGACGTTAATCCGAATTACTTTTCATACAACCTACATCGCATGGAGCTTCACATCTATCACTTACCTTAGTTTACGATTAAACTTAACCAAACTTAACAGTTGTTGTAGCGAGTCTTATTGGGTTAGGCCTAATTACAACAAGATATTCCAAGTTTATAGTTATTGTCAGCAAACTGAATTAGCAGCTGTTATATTTCAATTTCGACGAAAGTTGTAGTAGGTAATTATATGTAATACAGAAAATATATACCGTAATCTGTGACCTTATCATATCGAGATATAGTTACACTGACTATGAACATACTTTACTGAGGCAGCGTAGCCAATCCATCAAAAAGACAATCTGTTTTGTTTTCAAAGCTTATACTACATTCAAAGCTCAATAAATGAAACAGGGGGTTCAAGGGTCGCAGCGCCCCACCAATCAAACAAATATAAAAAGGAAAAAATTTGAAAAGCAAAGAGCGTATTTAAATCTCAATAGAAGAAAGGGGTTTGGAGGGCGCAGCCTCTCGCCAATCAAAGAAATTGGCAATCTGTTATATTTTAAAAGCTTATGCAATATAATAAAAGAAGAGGGGTTCAAGGGGCGCAGCCTTCTGCCAACAAAACAAGCAGACAATATATTTTTTTATGAAAGCACTTGTCGTTTTCAAAGCTCAGAAGAAGAGGAGAACAGACACATTGAAAACACACAAAGAGAGAGTTCACGAACCATATTGTACGGAACACTAATTGCGCAAGTTTGACTGACACTTGGCCGGTATTATCAAAGGGTGTGAGGTATTTTATGAGCTTTTCTTAAATGGGAGAATATGTGTTTTTTTACCTTACTTTGAAGCATGGATACAGTCTATCTTCGGTTATAACAATGACTTCGAAATTACCCCTATAAATTATAAGACTAAAATGTATGCAATGTCTTTACAATTAAAATAAAAAACCATTTTCCTGACACTTAGTGCAAGCGAGGAATTTCACAACTTGAGTTAACAATTCGCAACTTTTAATAGCCCAACTTGAATTTATGGAATATAGCGTAAAATGTGTTATATTTAGTTCATAAGAAAATAAGAGCATTTTAGTTAGGTATTATTTTTTGTTCTTGTTGTAGACAAGCAGTAAGACTAGCTATTTCTCGGGACTTACGTTCACTTAATAAACAGACAAACTCGTGGTTTAACATGATCTTACTGTCCACTATAGTCTTAAGAGCGTATACTAACAGTATTTTTTCAATATGGTTATACCTATTTTAGTAATAGATTGTATGAAAAAAGAATTGTGCCTCTAGAAGCAGTTTTCAGCGAGAAAATAGAGAAATACATTTGTATGGAAAACGCACTGCTAGTATACCCTCTTAGTATCAAAATATTTGTATATATATATATATATATATATATATATATATATATATATATAGATATCCCTTTACGGTAAATGTTGATCAGATGCGACTTCACGCGAGCACTTTGTTGATCCGAAAACGCATGTTGATCCGGCGCCTTTTGTTGATCCAATATGCATCTCTGGTAACAAATGTGGCTCCGACCGGATCAACATCTGCACTATCGGACTTCTTACCTAGCGTTCGCTGAAGTTGATCCGATATACAAATCCACCTTGCGATAGTTACGGATAATGTTGATCCGATTTAAATGAACCAATCAGAGCACAGGAAGCGATCTGATTGATTGAAAGCAGCCGCGACGTTGCCGTTTTGTATCTTAAACTATCCCAAACTACACAACATTTAATCCATCGTCTTTAGGCTTATTAGACGAGTTTGGGCTCGTTGGATTTGTCTTGACAAGAGCATTAATTTTTATTAGTGTCGAGGGTCTGATGATGCTTCTTGAAGGTGGCCATAACATCTCCTGAACTACACAACATAACCCTATCGTGTTTGGGCTTATTGAATTTGTTTTGACCAGAGCAATACAGTGCCTATACAAATGACTAAAATGTAGAAAATAAAATTACATATACGTAAAAAAAAAAATTTAAAACAAGCTTTTATTTAATGCTCAGTAAAAAATAAACTTCAAATATCCATCAATGTACTGGTACTTACTTTAATTTTTTTTGACGAATGATAATGATAATGATAATGAAAATTTATTCACATAAAATAGAGTACATACGATCTTAAATAATAAAAATGTCCTTATTCTATTTTGCTTATACCTAACAAGCATGTGAAATTAATAAATAAGTCAGTAATTATAATAATAATAAATTAAATTAACATGACAAAAAGACTTTAAAGCACGCACGATGTCAACATTAAGATAAATTTATAATTTAATTCAATTCATTTATAATTTACAAAAATGTCATCAATTTTATAGTAAGTTTTTTCAATGAGCCACGACTTTAATTTTTTCTTAAAAACGGGTAATGGGAGTTCCTTTATATCTGGAGGCAGTTTATTATATATTTTTACACACATTGCCATACAATTATTTTGATACAGTGCGGTCCTTGGTACCTCTTTTAAAACAAGCCTGTCGCCACGTCTAGTATTCCTTGAAAAATATTCATTTGCTTTTGTAAATAAATACATATGCGTTTTAACAAAAACACCTACTTCATAAATATACATACCAGGCAAGGAAAGTATATTAAATTTTTTAAAAAGTGGCTTGCAAGACTGGTATGGTGGGATGCCTTCGATGGCCCTTATGCATTTTTTTGAAGTAAAAACGCTCTATTTACGTCACTCGAATTGCCCCACATTATTAAACCGTATCTTAGGACAGAGCTTACATACCCGTGATAAGCCAGCAGACTAGTCTGTATGCTTGATGTTTTCCTGAGTCTACTTAGAACGAACACAAATTTGTTTAATTTGGAACACAAATCATTTATATGCGGTCTCCAGTCACAATATTTATCAATAGTAATACCTAAAAATTTTACATTATTACACTCTCTGATTTTCATATTATTATAGTAAACATTGTCGGTAATTGGTTTTGCTACTTTGGAATGAAATTGTACAGTCTTATCTAAGTTAATACTTAAATTATTATCATTAAGCCATTGAATAACTGATTTAATAGTTTGATCAATTTGATTATAAAATTCATTTAATTCATTACATGTCAAAATTATAGAAATATCATCCGCAAAAAGTGTACACTTTTGAGATGTCGCGTCCGGCAGGTCATTTATATATAGTAGAAAAAGAAGTGGTCCCAGTATGCTTCCTTGTGGAACACCGTAACTATTAATTTGGTAGTCTGATCTGTATGGTTTAAGTTCGCTATTCCTATCTAAATTCAATAGCTCAACACATTGCATTCTGTCTGATAAATAAGATTTAATCCAATCTAGACCCACTCCTCTTACACCATAATTTCCAAGCTTTTGTAGCAAAATGTTATGAGAGACAAAGTCAAAAGCTTTTGACATATCAAAAAAGATGACAATTGTAGGTTTTTTTTATCTGCATTTGTTATTACTTGTTGCATCATATTAAACGTAGCAAGAGTCGTATTTTTACCATTTTGAAACCCATTTTGTTCACTTTTGATTACGCTATGTTTGTTGAGGAATTTACTTATCCTCTTGTGCATAACCTTTTCAAATACTTTTGTTATAACAAAAGATAGAGCAATAGGTCTATAGTTATTTAATTTGGATCTATCTCCCTTTTTAAATAGCGGTTTCACTACTGTTTTTTTTAATGCATCTGGAAATATTCCATTTTCTAAAGATAAATTTATTAAATGAGTTAATATTGGTACGATTTGGTTAACACAGATTTTAAGTATATATGTACAAATTCCATCATATCCCACAGTAGAAGTATTTTTTAAAGACATTATTATTTTATGGATTTCTTCGTGGCATACTGAATATAAAAATATACTTTCCTGTACTCGATTTTTATTTGTGTTTTTGTTTGCTTTATTTTTTTTATTAGTCAGATTTATAAGGTATTTATTGAATTCATTTGCGATGTCAGGTAAAGTATTAATAAGTTTATTATCTATTTCAATTTCATCTATAAAGTCAGTATTAATTTTATGGTATTTGTCATTGTTAATTATTTGCCATGCAGCTTTACATTTATTTTTTGCATTAGATAGATATTTATAATTACTTATCATTTGAGATTTATCAATGCACTTGCGTAGAATTTTTGAATATTTTTTAAAGCTTTCCTTTTTATCGTGTGTCCTATTATTATAATATCTAAAATGTAAATTTCTTTTTGTCATACAACTACGCCGTATACCTTTCGTTATCCATTTTGGTTTTTGTGTTTTAACCGTGATTTTCTGTCTAAGATTTGGAAAACATAATTTGTATAAGAGGCAGAACAGGTCATGAAATAATTTGAATGCTTTATTTGAGTCCTTTTCGTCATAAACGTCATTAAAAGACAATCTATCAAGACAGTCCAGAAATTTTAAAATATTTTCTTTACAGTAGTCTCTTTTATATATATATAATATGTCTTTGGGGAGTTCACGTTCGATTTTACATGTAAGTTTAACATTTGGGCGGTGTCATGATCCGAAAGTGCTAGTTTTAACACTTCACTGTATCCATTTTTTACATTACTGATGATGTGATCAAGGCATGATTTTTTTCTAGTAGGCTCTTCAATGCCTAGACCGATTTAAGAAATTCGTTTATGTTTGATGGTTATTCATTATAGATGGTCCCATTACATTTTTATTGAACAGTGGCGAGCGCTTTTTGAAAAAATAAACAAAAACAAAATTTTTTTTTACAGGTATGCCGTTCGTATTCCACTTATTTCTATTTTTTTCTTATGCCTATTAAAAAAAATTATAGGGTTGAAGTCGGTTTTTGTTATTTTGTTAAAAATATCTTAAATTATTTGATTGTTAGACACACTTCCCCATCGTCTAGTTTGTAATAAATATAAGTACTCATTTCCATTACTTACTTACTGCAGCGTCTCTTGCTGACAGTTTTACTTGTCAGCTTGCCTCTTGCGCAAAGGCTCTAATGATGTCTTCACAGTTGCCTATCTCTTTCTTTACACGCCGCCTCCGTTATCTCATATCCCCATCTACTCTACTGTGCCCCTCTCTTTATTTTCCTATCAGATCAGATGACTTTGACTCAGTTACTCAGTTTGATGTTGAGAATACTTCTTTCAATTTTCTTTTGACCATACTTTTGGACTGTTTCTCTGTTAGGAGGCTTACATCAGCGACACTAGGTAGACTCTTAAATTCTTCATCTCCGTCATTTGATCAAATTGAAAGAAGTCTACGAGAGTACTTCGGTAGTACATTACTTGTAGTATTTTTTATATAACTTTTCATTAATTCAAATTAAGAGACCTGCTGGTAATGTGTAGTTCTCTTAAATTATCAAATACAAAATAATGAAAAGTAATTCGAAAAATACTAAAAGTTATTTACTTCCCATGTACTATAGTAGATTTTTAGATGCGATGCGAATGTGAACAAGTGAACTGTCGCACGCAGAACGCGACGTTGCCGTTTTGTGCTCGAGTACCTATTGGTCAATTTTGGCTCCGGATCCACATTGTCTAAGTAAATGTCGCATATAATTTGAATATACTCTGGATCTAAAAAGTCATATCCAGTATGATTTTTTAAACCGTTAATGGATCAACATATACTGGTGAAATCACCGACGAGTATGTTGAAAACCTGCAAGTGCAGATCCACCGACGTCACACGCGCATCTAGAACGGATCAGAGTATATCAGTTTGCGCGACGCGGATCTGAGTAAACACGTAAAATAGGTGGATCAACAATTGTTCTAACTTCTCACTGGATCAACATTTACCGCAAAAAGTTCATTATATATATATATATATATATGGAAGGAAGTCAGACCAAACCAGTAAACGGTGAAATTTGCGTTGACATTTGGCATGCTATGAAAGAATTTTCTTAAATTTACCCCCTATAGGGGTAAAACGGGGGTCCAAAAATTGTGTTTAGCGTAAGCAAAGCCCCGAGCAAAAGCTAGTATAGCAGCGTATAAATTTGCTTTCGACACTCCCTTAAAGGAGTGACTCAGACTTACAATATGAACAAGTTTTCCTAATGCTACGAACTCAATTTTTTTTTTACTTTCCCATACTGCTAACCCGGTCGGTTGTACACTTTTGTATGAAAACGTCGATTATTTTTTAGTTCCTAGCATTGGTCCCAAGGACTGTTGTTCATATTGAGTCATTTTTATGGGTTCATCGAGGGTCAATTTACATGCTGTATAAACAAAAACGTCAAGTATCAAAGCAGAAAATACACAGTTGACTGATAAAAAGTAAAAAGAGCAAAAGAGGTTAAAGTATAAAACATTACCGAACTCTGTAATAGAAAGCAGCGTTGTGGCTATATAACAACGTCTTGCAATAGGGTTCCAGCTCTTAAAACTGATAGCAGCTATAAATCGGTCTCAGAGTACTGCGACCAAGGCTAGTCTTAATGAAAGTTCGCCTTTCATTTCTTATCGGACGCCCTAGACTGGTTGAATTATCTTATAAAGAACTTTATTCCGGAATGAAATTCATTTTAGGTTTTTTTTAGATAAAACGTCTATATAAAATTTTACTGATGAGTAGTTCCAAAGATAAACTGTAACAGGTTTCAGACCGATAGACAGATATTATGTGCGTAGACCGATGGATAGTATAGATTGCTAACTCTGTAACAGAAACTAGTATCATTGTCCTCACAAATACGTCTTGCAATAAGGTTCCAGCTCTTAAAGCTGATAGCAGCTATAAATCGGTCTCAGTATATGTATTGCGACCAAGGCTACTCTTAATGAACTTATCTGAAGCACTAGACTGATTTGAAGTATCTACAAGAATACTTTCCGGGGTGAAATGCATTTTATGTCCTTTTCAGAAAGCCTGACAACGTCTGAAAAAAATTAAAGACTAGTTCAAAAGTTAAAGTGTGAAAGTTTACACACTGTAAGACAAAAAATATGTACATAGACTGATGGGATTGCTGAACTCTGTGACAGAAACTTATTTATTATTTATTTATTTTCGAATTTACAACTATTTTTACAGGCTATATACCTAATGCAATAGTTGTGCCCAATCAACAAATATTTATACACCTTAATTGCCGTAGCACAAAACGAATAGAGTTACCTTTGTGAATTCATTTAATGTGCAAAAGAACAAATCGGTTTTCTAAAACTAGTTTCATTGTCTTCATAAAGACGTCTTGCAATAAGGTTCCAGCTCTTAAAACTGATAGCAGCTATAAATCGGTCTCAGAGTATTGCGGCCAACTGCCTCTTAACTGCCTCTGTGGTCCAGTGGTTAAGGCGTTTGCTTTACTGACCCGGGGGTCGTGGGTTCGATTCCCACGGGAAGCATGCTTTGTTAAGTTGTTTCCAGTTTGGTTAGGACATTGCAGGCATGAATCACCTAATTGTCTGATAAGAAAGATGATTCCGTGCTTCGGAAGGCACGTTAAGCCGTTGGTCCCGGCTGCCATCTGGTAGTTGTAAAAGGAACCACGTCAGAGGCCGAGAGGCGGTTCCAAAGAACTCTGACACCAGGGTGTGCATGGTCGACTGACCGTGTCACCTACTCGAAATGATGATGATGCGGCCAAGACTGGTCTTAATGAAAGAACGCCTTTCATTTCTTATCGAAAGCACTAGAATCTAATACTAGCTATTTTCCACATCTCTGTAGTGTCGCGTTAGTGACGATCTCTCCGGTATAGTACTTTATTTTTAATAAAATGCTAATTTCGGACTTTTCCGCACCTCTGATAACATGTATACAGATTTTCATCAATGTGCAGTTCAAAAGTAAAAGAGTTAAGATTACAGACTAACAGACAGACATAATCCTAACTATCCCAATCCCAAATAATATTATAAATGTGAAAGTGAGTTTGTTTGTTTGTTTGTTACGCTTTCACGCCCAACCTACTCAACCGATCATCATGAAATTTTGCATACACTTAGGTTAGGGTACTGAGAAGGACATAGGTTATATACCACGCGGGCGAAGCCGCGGGTAACAGCTAGTATAATATTATAAATGCGAAAGTGTGTTTGCTTGTTACGCTTTCACGTACGTTGTCTAGAGTACGGAAAAGGACATAGGCTACCTTTCATTCCGGAGAACAGTACTATTTCCTAGGGATCGACACTAACGCGAGCGGAGCCGCGAACCAAAGCTAGTATAAAATACTAGCTGTTACTCGCAGCTTCGCACGCGTAATATATAGCCTATGTCCTTCTCGGTACCTTAACCTATGTGTATGCAAAATTGCATGATGATCGGTTCAGTAGGTAAGGCGTGAAAGCGTAACAAACAAACAAATAAACAAACAAACTCACTTTCGCATTTATACTATTAGTTAGTATTAGGATAGGATAGTTAAAGGATTCTTAGTTGGGAAGTTGGGATTGGGATGATAACATATAGGGTTGTGGTTTATTTATTTCTTATATCATCCACTTGACACCTTGGTCACACTTTATAAAGGAATTCTCCCGTGTCATGCAGACTTTGTGATTCAAATGAAGGGATAACATTTCCAATATCGCCTTAAAGGGTAAGGCGACAAGGGTGCGGGAACTGCAATAAGGCCCTGCCGGCTAACTACATATACTTACATCCACTTAGAAAACAACATTTTTATGGGCCTTTATAATGATGAAAATAGCACAACTTTGACTATTATACTCTCTAGACACCGTCATGGCCTTATTTAAATGATTAAAAGAATGGCCAGTTTTTCAATGCTTGTGTGCGTGACAGCTTTGTGTTGACACACGCGTCCAGTCAATTAATGCCTTTAAAATTCTTCAAATTGATAGCTGTGTGTGTACGAGACCAACCATGGGTTGGACACTTGTTTTTTCTACGGTTTTAGGCTAATGGAATCCATCCATCATATTTCCTGTTGTTTTCATAAATTTTACATGGACACTAAAATGGCTGCGATTGTGGGGCAACGGGTTAAATTGGGTTCACTATCCGAACGCATAACTTTTTTTAGTATAAAAGTTGTTTCGCATAAAAATATTTAGCATAAAGGTATGTTACGCATAAATTTTCCATTCAAATTTTATGCGTAACATAATTTTATGCGAAATATTTTTATGCGAAACAACTTTTATTCCAAAAAAAGTTATGCGTTCGGATAGTGAACCGTTAAATTGTCTGTCTACAATAGAATTTTTAACTTGCATTTGATCGACTTCACGTTGTCCAATTGAGTCGAAATTTCCCTTGATAGAGTGTTCAAGATGGCTTCGGTTGCGCGATATGTGTTTAACATAAAGATGATATGGTATCACAATACACGAGATTGAAAACGTATTCTATTACATTTTTGCGTCGCTCCTACTACACAATGTTCCCACAAACACGTTATTATAATAACGTTTGGGAGGGATTTCCTGTTCGCACATTATCCCTTTTTGTTGTTCGCGTAGGTAATCCTTTCTGCTATGATATTGTGTATGCGGTGGTTGAATGATAATGGCTTTACCAAAACCCCACCAGATATACTTACAAATGTAATTACCAGTATTATGGATGGACGCGCGACTTTATCTATGCTGACAGTATTAACGGTACATGCCTATGGCTACACCGAGCTCTAGTTACGCTTTACTCAGCGCTGGTTTGAGACGCTCACGCCGTGCTCTCGACCAAATCCTCGCCCGCGCGCGTAATTGTGCTAATTGCTCGCAAAACCAACATATACAGGAAGCCTTCAGCATATTCGGCGTGCCTGTCTTCACCAGCATCAGAGAACCAGGTCAGTGCCGTTTCTATTGAGCAGTGTGGAGTCGTCGTCTAGGCCTCCTACTAATGGATATGGAGGCCATATTTGCAGCAGCATCATTGTCCTTGACATAGCAATCATCACCAATATTCCTGATTGTTTCTACAGCGTTACGGCTCATAGCCTGCTACTGTTACTGATCCTAGGTGTTCGGGCGAGGTTACTGGTTTTACACCGAGCGTCTGACCTTCGCAACCAGAGACCAGAAGCAATCTTGGCGGAGTTTGTGGTGGGAAGTCAAGGGGTACAGTTGAAGTTTGCCTTAGACAATTTTGCAAATTGATTTTAGTGGACTTTATAATATTAAATTGGTGTAGTTTGGTGTTATAAATGCTCGTACTCGTGAACAATTTGTGAAATAGTTAAAGTGGACTGTTATATGGACTCGTATAGACTTGTCACCATAACCTCCCGACCACGAGGCATCAAAGAACATACGCCATCTTTGATGCTACTTGGAAAATCTTTACCGTTCAACACCGATACTTAGTATCTCATTATACTGGACATTGGCAGAATCACTGAAATTTCGGTGGAAGCCATAATATAAAACAGAAGAAGAAGAAGCAATCTTGGCCCTCGGGACGCACAGCTTAAAATGCCCTCGGATGTATGAAATCACCTTTCCTTTTGGACAATCAGGAGCCTGCGATATCATTTCAAAACACCTTTCACAAACTGTGTTCCCAGTGGGATTTGAACCCACGACCTACAAGTCATTAGGTAAATGCCTTAGCCACTGGATCATAGAGGTAGTCAGTTATGTTATAGCAGATAAACTGCAACATAACAATGGTCTACGGTGAAACCATCTTGTGTAGTCTTGTCTCTCGATTACAAGTGAAACAAGTGATCACTCCAAAGAACTCTAGCTAAGAATCCGAACGGGAACACGTTTCAATGAGTGATGGATACCAGACTAGACATATATAACTCTATTGGTTGCACTCAGGATCTTATTCAAATCTCTCTAGGTATTAAGAGTCGCCTGGAAGCGCATGTCTCCATACAAACGGAAAAAGAGAATTGTGGCAATATTTGATAATTTTAGGGCAAAATTAAGCATCCAATCAATTAATCTCATTATAATCTACGTACGTTCCTATACAGTTTGGTTAAATTATCAAATGTTTGAGAATTATACGCCTCTTAAGATTTCCATACAAATTTGAAAAGGATTTACGACTAAAAGAATGATTCCATGAAATTTCTTAATTACAAAAGTTACATTGTTAATATCTGTTACTTTGTGAAGAACACTCAATAGAACACAATTGAGTATTGAATTGGGTTGTTATTCTTAAACCATTGGTATTTTAACCAAGCTGTATAGGAACGTACGTAGATTATAATAAGATTAATTAATTAAATGCTTTTGCTCCAAAATTATCAAATATTGCCACAATTTCCTTTTTCCGTTTGTTTGGAGACATGTGCTTCCAGGCGGCTCTTAAGCTTTCTTTACATTTTGAAATAGACGTTTTAGACATTAAATAAGGGTTTGCCAATTGAAATCACAATTTAGAATTTAATTAGTTAGAGAACAATGCCTTATTCTCGACATGCCGTCTAATTTAGAATGATGCCGACTGACAAAGGATACCCATTGCCGTATACTTCGCAATTTGGCGACATTTTGTCGAGAAATATAGCTATCACGTCACTAATATGTTATTTTTAAATCCTAATCCTAACTAACATTATAAATGCGCAAGTCAGTTTGTTTGTTTGTTTATGTGTTTGTTGTTTGTTTCGCTTTCACGCCGTATCTACAGAAATGATCATCATGATATTATGCTTTCACATAGGTTAGGGTAATGAGAAGGACATAGGCTATATATCACGCGGGTGAAGCCGCGGGTAACAGCTAGTTAAATATAAAATCTCTCCCGGTATTTCGTTTTCTTTACATTTTAAAATAGACGTTCCAGTCACAATTTAGAATTTAATTAGTTAGAGAACAATGCCTTATTCTCGACATGCCGTCTAATTTAGAATGATGCCGACTGACAAAGGATACCCATTCCCGTATACTTCGCAATTTGCTGACGTTTTGTCGAGAAATAAAGCTATCACGTCACTAATATATTATTTTAAAATCCTTATCCTAATCCTAACTGATATTATAAAGGCGAAAGTGAGTTTGTTTGTGAAGCTTTCACGCCGTATCTACAGAAATGATCATCATGATATTATGCTTACACATAGGTTAGGGTAATGAGAAGGACATAGGCTATATATCACGCAGGTGAAGCCGCGGGTAACAGCTAGTTAAATATAAAATCTCTCCCGGTATTTCGTTTACATTTTAAAATAGACGTTCCAGTCACAATTTAGAATTTAATTAGTTAGAGAACAATGCCTTATTTTCGACATGCCGTCTAATTTAGAATGATGCCGACTGACAAAGGATACCCATTCCCGTATACTTCGCAATTTGCTGACGTTTTGTCGAGAAATAAAGCTATCACGTCACTAATATGTTATTTTTAAATCCTAATCCTAACTAACATTATAAATGCGCAAGTCAGTTTGTTTGTTTATGTGTTTGTTGTTTGTTTCACTTTCACGCCGTATCTACAGAAATGATCATCATGATATTATGCTTACACATAGTATAGGGTAATGAGAAGGACATAGGCTATATATCACGCGGGTGAAGCCGCGGGTAACAGCTAGTTAAATATAAAATCTCTCCCGGTATTTCGTTTACATTTTAAAATAGACGTTCCAGTCACAATTTAGAATTTAATTAGTTAGAGAACAATGCCTGATTCTCGACATGCCGTCTAATTTAGAATGATGCCGACTGACAAAGGATACCCATTGCCGTATACTTCGCAATTTGCTGACGTTTTGTCGAGAAATAAAGCTATCGCGTCAATACTAATAATGTTATGTTTAAATTTAATATATAATTTATTTATTTTTTCTTTAACATCATTCAACATGCAAAACGCGGCCTTTTGGTCTTATAGCCTTAGAGATAAAGACATGATGTATGCATGTTATCATTTCTTTGAAGCTATAATGTGTAACTTTGACTAATTTCTTTGCTATGACACGTTTAAATTATTTTTCGTCTTGGCTCTCCAATTATTATTTTTATTTTATACTAGCTGTTACCCGCGGCTTTATCCTTCTCAGAACCCTAACCTAAGTGTTTGCAAAATTTCATGATGGTCGGCTCAGGAGATAGGGCGTGAAAGCGTAACAAACAAACAAATAAATAAACAAACTCACTTTTGCATTTATAATATTAGTTAGGATTGCGTGCGATACTCTAACAACATGTACAGTTGGAGTTAAAAAAAACCTGACTCCCCCCCCCCCCCCCTCCCAGTCAGGTTTATCTGCTGAAAAGCACCTGGCACATTATATGTTTTTTCATTTCTTCCAAACCAGAACGGACGAAAACACGGTTCTATAAAATGGCCAATTAAATCAAACATTCGTCAAAACAAATACTGCTATGAATATAATAAGTATTACGGAAATAACGGTAAGAACTAAAACAATGAACAAAACATCACAGACATTTCATTCAAAAGCAACTGAAACGATTCCATGAAATTTCTTAATTACAAAAGTTACATTGATAATATCTGTTACTTTGTGAAGAGCACTCAATATAACACAATTGAGTATTGAAGCCTTGTTATTTTGGTCTGCCAATATTTACTTACAGTATTGTTTGGGATCTTATTATTCTCAGAAATATTAATATTGCTCAAAAGTAAAAAAACAATATTTCATATTTTTTTTGTATTTTGTTTTATTTTATTTTTCATATGATTTAACGAGAAGACAAAACTATTACTAATTACCGAACAGAAAAAAAATACGACGAAAGACTTTTAACCCTCAGAATCTCAGAATAAGCAGCCCTTAAGGCGCTGAGGTATGAGACACTAGCGCCACCCAGCAATTAATTCTTATAGTCCTAAATCATATCAAATTTCAATAGCTGAATTCCCTAGTAAATTACGTACTACTTGTAGTATTCTTGATATTACTTTTTATAGATATTTTAATTACAGTTTAAGAGAATTACTCATTACCGCCAAAAGTGACCACTTTTGGCGGTAATGAGTAATTCTAGTTCTCTTATTTCATCAAATATCTAAAAATAGAGAGCACTTTTACCAAAAATACTACAAGTAATTTACTAGGGCATTCAGCTATTAGATTTTTAAAATTTGATATGTTTTACGACTAAAAAAATGATACCATGAAATTTCCTAATTACAAAAGTTACATTGTTAATATCTGTTACTTTGTGAAGAACACTCAATAGAACACAATTGAGTATTGAAGCCTTGTTATTTTGGTCTGCCAATATTTGCTTACAGTATTGTTAGGTATCTTATTATTCTCAAAAATAGCACAATCGCTCGAATAATGATGAAAATATTTTAAATTGAATTTACCTAGTGTTGTAGTATGAGTTAATGAAAGAACGAAAACATTTACTTTACTAATTTGCAAGGAAATAATTTTTAAAAATTTTAGTAATGTTATAAGCATAGATCTTTAAATAATCAGGAAAGGCCCCCCTTAAAGTCTTTATGTCTAGAATACTATACACTCAAAACAAAAAAATCTACAAGTCACACTTCAACTTTTAGGTAGTATTTTCTTAGTAAAATATGATTTCTGAACGCAACTCAAATTAAAAAAAGTAAAATAAACGTCATCGAATGACAGTTTTGACAGTTGTGACGAGAAATCGTAACAATGCGGCGGAACTCTGCGCTTTCAAAGGTAAAAAAAAATATATTTCTCATATTACTTTTAAAATTGATAGTGTGCATAGCATTTTCAAAAAGTAAATGTCTTAGACACATTTTAATGCTAAAACATCTATCTGAAAACTACAATTTCGACGCTTTCATGAGGTTTTTTAATGATGTATAGTATACTGTACGTTGCGACCGCCTCCTTAAAATGAGGCCTGGTTGTTGTGTATATTATAATATACATTTATCCATATCCTTTAAAAGTTGGGTTTGGCTGTTTTGTATATTATTCTATACATTGCGCATGTCTGCTTAAATGGGTTTTGTTTTTTATTTATTTCTAACGGTACTAAAAATTGTCCAAAGTTGAATTTACTGCATAATGTGGTGTGGGCTTGTTTGAATGCATGTTTGTATTAATTTGTTTTAGCTTGGGCAACGTGATCGTTGTAGGCGCATATTAGCACTCGTTCCAGAAATCAATGCTGGTTCTGATATAAGCGGAAACTCAAGCAACGAAGACGAAATAAATAGTTTGAACTCCTCTCCTGCCCCGTTTATAGATTCGTCTTTAGAAAGACTTGATTTATCTAATAGCCCAGTTCCATCTTGCAACTCAGTCATAGAAGATTCTGAAGATTCTCCATCAACTCTTGATCCAGTATGTATTGAATTTACCACTAAACACGTAACAGCTCCTACGATAGGACCTACCGATGTACCAAAAGATTTGTCCCCTCATCCACCACCACTACTGACACCAACAATAGATTCGCCAAACCTTGTTGTTGAGGTAACAGAAGAACCTCCGCCACTTACACCAGTTCTTGCCACTGTGTTTCCCTCTGAAACACAGTGTGATTACAATGCAATACCATCAATAGCATCAATTCCTTCACTAGGCTCTAATCAACCATCGCCATCAACCCCTCTTCCTTCCAGCACGCCTGCCACAAGGAAAAGAAGAGGACCTACTATTACAGTTAACAAAGTAAAAAAGAATAAAAAACAAAACCTTAATATTTCTTACGAATGGACAAAGAAAAAGTTTCGGCATTCTGCCACGATACCTGGAACTGATTTCAAGGAGCCTGTTCCTTCTGATTGGACGGCCATTGATTATTTTTATAGATTTTTTCCTGAAGAGTTAATTGCTGATATTGTCCACCATACCAATATGTACAGCATCCAGGTATCTGGAAAATGTATAAATGTCACGAAAGAGGAAATTACGGATTTTTTGGCAATTAACGTGTTGATGGGAGTGGTTATTATGCCATCATACAAAGACTACTGGAAGACAAATTATCGGTATGGAAAAGTTGCAGATGTGATGCCTTTGAAAAGGTTTCAGCAGATAAGGCGATATATACATTTTTCCGACAATACTCAGGTTAGAGACAATAAAAATGTTCAATACACTCTATTCGAATACCGGTAAAATTCTAGTATGTTACACTGTAATATTCATGTTTTCATTTAAGAATTCCTAAAAATGGCGAAGTGCAAAACTATTGTTGAGGACACCAGTGATCTATGTTTGTTTCAATTTAGGAAGACAGACGTCGCGACAGAGTTGTTCCACATGTGGAGTGTCGGCGTGTGTGTAAGGCTCAAATCACACCGAATCGACAGTGAAGCGGCGAGCACTTACACTGTGATAGAATTTTAAGCCTTATTTGTATACCCAAAAGATCAGTATTGCGGCTTTCTGCCCATATGGCAAAACATGCAAGTTTGTGCGTTTACCACTAAAAAAACCCCATTTGCTGTAGCTCCTCAATTCCAAGGCACGGCCCTTACCATCTCTGACAAAATTGGGATCCTTGGTGTCGATATTTCTGCCAGCGTCCAATACCGCAGTCACTTGGAGGACAAGGCCAAGATGGCATCCAAAAAGCTGGGTGTGCTCAACAGGGCAAAGCGATACTTCACCCCAGAGCAAAGACTGCTCCTTTATAAGTCGCAAGTCCGTCCACACATGGAGTACTGCTGTCACCTTTGGGCAGGTGCAGCCAAGTATCAGCTGGATCCACTTGACTCGGTCCAAAGACGAGCTGTCAGAATTATCGACGATCCTAATATTACAAGCGGTATCGAGCCCCTGAGTTTAAGGAGAGATTTCGCTTCCTTATGTGTGTTCTACCGTTTGTATAATGGGCTGTGCTCTGAGGAATTGTTTGAGATGATGCCTACGGCTACATTCTATCATCGCACCTCACGCCATCGACAGGGGGTTCATCCTCATACCTTAAATCCTAAATGGTCACGTACAGTACGCTTTGAAAGGAACTTTCTTCCACGTACGCTAAAGTTATGGAATGAACTCCCTGCTATGGTTTTTCCGAGAGTCTACAGTATGGGATTCTTCAAAAAGGGTGTGAAAAGATTTCTTCAGGGTCGGCAACGCGCGTGTAACACCTCTGGTGTTGCAGACGTCCATAGGCTACGGTAACCGCTTCCCATCAGGTGGGCCGTATGCCTGTTTGCCAACTTAGTTGTATAAAAAAAAAAAACATGAGAGTTGCTGCTTTCTAAAGGCTTTGCCATAGTTTCTCAGTTTGGCCCTTCAAGCTATGCATGCTAATCGCGGTCCATCAGGCATATGAGAGTTTGCTGTCTCTTCAAGCCTTAAGCACACAGGTAACGCCCAAAGCCGAGGTCCATCCCTCCTGGGTGCCCTTTGGTGATGTTCGCCTTACAGATTGAGGGCACTCTGCTCTCACATCACGTCCATTAAAAAAAAACCAGCATCGCAAGAAAAAACTTCATCGCCGACGGTAGAAAGATGCCACGAGCGGCTTCTAATGGCCAAAGGAGGCGACGAATTTTTGATGCGATAATACTCGTTTTGAGTTAACAGGTAAGGCTAAAAATCCTGAAAATATTGACAATGAAGAGAAAGATGGTGGGACACCTATTACGGCACGACGACTTGGCCAAGAACATAATAGAAGGAAGAAGACCGGAAATCAAGCCACGGGACCGGGAAGGCCGAGACACACCTTCATGAAACAAATAAAAAAAGATACATTGCTATTTACAGAGAAGTCAAAAAATTGGCGAAAGAAAGAGAGGACGGAAGAAGCTCCACCAACAAGAGCTCAGCTCTTAAATTTAATGATAATGATGCTAAAAATCCCATAACATTGTAAGTGCTCGCCGCGTCGCTGCCGTTTGGGTGTGATTTAAGCCTAAGACCGGGCAAGTTTAGATGAGGTCACTGTTGTTCAAACTTAACGACGGTTGGGAGTTATGTGTCTGGACAACTTTACAAGGAACTTGCTCTTTGTGTCCTGAGTTGTAAGAAATATTGTGACTTTTGTGAACAGGCCGTTAAAACTAAAAACCTAGTTTTGACTAAAATAGGAAAATATTATTTTTATTATTTATCAAAGTCTCAGAAAATATATCAGTTTGATAAAATTAAATAACTCTATTTTAATAATTGACTTAGTTCAACCAGGCTAAAAGGAAAGAGCTCATGATATTGAACAACGCTAAACTTAGTTGTATAAAGAATATATATTTCCAACTTCCTTATTCCAGGGAACTTCCATTATAAATTATATGTTACTCCTTACAAGAACTCATTTAATAAGCATACATAGCTGTGCGTGTTCCATAAATAAATATGAATAAAATATAATAATAATAACGTAACGTAGCCGTGGGCGTTTTGTTTTTGCACACGCGTCACGCTCGCTCTAAGGATGCTTCCAGAAATTGAACGTGCCGTGTAGCTTCATCATGAGATGGTGGTAGGGGTTATTATGTTTACCGAGAATAAAGATCAAGATCATTTTTCTCGTCAGTAACAAACGTGAAAAATATTTTGGGTGTGTCAGATAAAAAATAGAAAATCAGTGTTGGCCACTTACACAAACAAAATACAGAGCAACTAAGCCTGTCAATATAAACAACTAGCTGTTACCCGTGGCTTCGCCCGCATGGTATATAGCCTATGTTCTTCTCCATAGCATTACCAACTTGTATGCAAAATTTCATGATGATCGATGTAGTAGATACGGCGTGAAAGCGTAACCAACAATCAAACAAACTCACTTTCGCATTTATAATATGAGTTAGGATTAAAATTTGACCCATTACTACTATTATAAAATTTTGTCAAAGTATAAAAATATTTGACTCATCGTAAAACTGTCTTTCCTCAAAATAATTTCATTATCACCCGCACGCATTGTGCGACGTTGATAACGTAATAATGAATTCGCAGGAGGTAATTAACTTCTCATACTCGCACGTCCCCAAATATTCATTCTGAGTAGTGGACCCGAGAGTCCCTGTGGGCCTAAGACACTTGTTCCACTGCCAACGATTAAAGACAAGCGATTACAGCTTTCTATTTTCAGCCTATACTGTCCCACTGTAGGGCAAAGACCTCCGTTTCTTCCTTCCAAATCTCGTGATCGAGAGTTTTTGTAGACCAATCTTTCAAAGAATCAAGGTCATCCCGCAATCTCTTTTTGGTCTTATCAAGCCTTTCTAGCAACCAGGACGTATACGTTTTGGCCCACAGACCCGAGTCCTTGTGGGCCTAAGACACTTGTGCCACCACCAACGATTCATCATCTTCATCAGGTTTTTTTTAAGTCTCCACTGCAGGAGCATGACCCTCTCTGTACTACCAGAGCCATATTGCCGAAGTGGAGGATTTGGCTTACACTCTCTACGCGGGCTAGACGGGTTGGACTGGCCAGATGGGTTGGAACCACCAAAGATCAACGACAAGCTATATCTATTTATGTATTTTTAGCACACAAAATAAATAACAATAATATTGAATTCTTTTTAAAAGTGAAAACTTCTTTACCGGCGCTTTGCTCTTTTTGTGATGGGGACAAATGTTAAACGCGCGTCAGGTACGTGACGGTCAGATTGAAAATTCATAAGACGGCGCAGGGCGTTTGCGCGAATGTGTGTGTGTGTGTGTGTGTGTGTGTGTGTGTGTGTGCTTGTGTTACACCGTGCTACGCACATATAAATAATAAATATAAAATAAATATATATGGACATATCACACAAATTGAGCTAGCCCCACAGTAAGTTGTGAACTTGTGTCGCAGGATACTAACTCAACGATACTATATTTTATAATATATACTTATATAGATAAACATCCAAGACCCAGGTCAATATGAAAAAGATCTTTTTCCATCTTGACCTGACCGGGGATCGAACCCGGGACCCCCGTGTCGCAGGCTAGCGTGTTGACCGCTGCGCCACGGACCTCGACATCCATGGATGGTGACTGCTGTTAGGAAAGGTATTAAATTATAAGTGATAGTATTTAAGTTTTCTCTTCTGCCGGCACTCCGAGAGTGGAACACGTTGTTTATTATTTTTCATTTGCTGGGTTTAAGGCTCCAAGTACATAAGAAACAAACTTTGTGTGGTATCACACGCGTTCATTAGCATTTCAGTAATAAACAAATTATTCTGTGAGAATGTGAGCAATTAATCTAACGCGATGGCGGTGGGTAGGGGTGGAAATTGTTCTGTTTTTCAGGTAACTTGGATACATATACATATTTCTTTTATGTTCATCATCATCATCATCATTTCGAGTAGGTGACACGGTCAGTCGACCATGCCAACCCTGTTGTCAGAGTTCTTCGGAGCCGCCTCTCGGCCTCTGACGTGGTTCCTTTAACGACTACCAGATGGCAGCCGGGACCAACGACTTAACATACCTTCCGAAGCACGGAATCATCTTTATTATCAGACAATCAGGTGATTCATGCCTGCAATATCCTAACCAAACTGGAAACAACTGAACAAAGTATGCTTCCTGTGGGAATCGAACCCACCAACCCCGGGTCAACAGGCAAACGCCTCAGCCACTGGACCACGGAGGCTGTTGTTTTTTATGTTTATCGGGGTACTTATATCTAGGATGAAATATGATAAAAGTATCGTTGCGGCCGCTATATTGATTTTACGTTACATAGTCTATGTCAATAGTTAAAAATTTTATTCATCTTAAGATATTTTTAATATCATTTGGTGAACGTCACTTTACATTTACAATTGGTTTACAATGGAATGTTATTGTTGACGTCAATAAGTTACTTAAAGTTAAGTTTACACCGCTTCCAAGGCGGAGTGCAGAAGAAGCGGCAACAAACTGCACAACGCATTTTCTCCAAATGACGTCAACTTACAATCTACGACGTACAAGTACCTACTTAGAACTAATATGTGGACGTGAGCTTACATTGCCATGTGATAATTTGAAATTCAATAAATATGTCAAATAATAATTTAAAATTCAATGAGAGATGTCAAATAATAATTTAAAATTATATGGTAGAAACAATACGAATCACATCGGTCAAGCTGTTAAGGCTCCAGGAGGCAACAAAGTAACATACATACGCGAGAAAAAGCTTACTCGCCATCTGAGTACATCAGTCGGGTAAAACCGAACAAGAAGTTGACAAGCTCCATGGCGCAGTGGTTAAAACACGCCAGCCTGCGACACGAAGGATTCCGGGTTCGATCCCCGGTCAGATCACGATGAAAAACAATTTTTCCTGATTCAGCTGGGTCTTAAATGTTTATCTATATAAGTATGTAGCTATTAGAATAAATAAATATATACGGACAAATCACACAGATTGAGCTAGCCCCAAAGTAAGTTCGAGACTTGTGTTAAAGGATACTAACTCAACGATATTATATTTTATAATATACTTATATAGTCAAACATCCAAGACCCAGATCAATCTGAAAAAGATAGTTTTCCGTCTTGACCTGACCGGGAGTCGAACCTTGGACCATCCATGTCGCAGGCATGCGTGTTGACCGCTGCGCTACGGAGCTCGTCAATAAAATATAGTACCACTGAGTTACTATCTTACGACACAAGTTCCCAACTTACGGACTAGCTCAATTTGTGTGATGAAAAAGAAAAAAAAGAAGTAAACTAAAAAAAAAACATATGAAAACGATATCAAAAAACTGAATGAGTACAATAACAAGCGAAACGAGAACAGCGTTTAAGTCGTTACGGACGAATTTTCTTTAAATACTTACTCCGTTAAACGTTTTCTGATTTTCTGCGAGAGGGGAAGGAGACCACCTGTTTCTGCTACTGCGGTTAATATTACTCTCAAATAGAATAGTACCGTGGCATTGCATTGGCTGTTGCTGGTGGAGGGATAAAATATAGGATTCTTTTAGACTTTTTGAGCCACTGACACGATAAAAAGACTATATAGCTAGTATAACCAGATAAGATATGCTATCTGTGTAATAGTCTGAAACAGAAGCCAGAAGAAGGCTTCCCTAATTGTTACGAAACAGACTCTTACTGAAAATCGTACAATAAATCGTAGGTGTAAGTAAGTATTTACATCTCGCTTTTTTCTATTTCTGCAACAGCACAGTAGTGATATCTCTTTCTTTTTATTTCTTCCGCCATCTTTAGCAACTCATTACTATTTTGAGTGGTATTCTTTCACACAGGCACCTGCAGGCCCATATAGATTTTGCTTAAAAACCGTGTATCAAGAAAAGACAGCAATTAACGTGAAGTTTATTATTTGCTAAATAATTATGCCCCAGTAATCTGTGCTACTCTTTTTCACCTTTGTATTGCCTTTCAAAGGTGACTGGTATATGCCTACCTACCATCATGATAAACGTGGGATGTCTTTAAATATCCTGGTCTCAATTTACCCTGTTAAAGACATAATTAATATGATGTTTTATAGAGATTAAAATTGTCTGGCATATAGACTCGCAGTAGAATAGTTCTGGCACCATGCCATGCCGCTTAATAAGCAAGATGAAATACGCTATCTGGGTAATGTCTAAAACAGAAGCCTGTTTAGACTTCATTAATTGTTAGGTTTTCTTCTACGAAAATAATCAGAAAGAGACTCTTCATAAACAAAAAATATAATTTTGAATTGACCTGGGTCTTGGATGTTTATCTTAATATAATATAATAATAATATAATCTTTCTTTATTTCTTCAAAACTTAGCCTAAAATTACACATCGTCTCACTAACAGTAAACTTAAAAGTACTTACATAGATACTTAATTATTTCTATAATATGAACGTTGATCTCTGTATTGTAGCATTCATAATAACAAAATTTAACACCGTAAGTGAGTGCATAATATAATTGCATAGTAGCTATATAAGTATCTATTATAAAATATAGTATCGTTGAGTTAGTATCCCATAACACAAGTCTCGAACTTACTAAAAAATAACATTATCCGGCTAAATTTGTCAACATTTATTACTTTGTCATTTAGCAAGTGTTACTGACAATTTGTATATAGCTTTGTAATATTTAAATAGATTTATCTAAATTTTAATTGTAATACTCCCCATGGAATACTTCTGGCGTGATGCCAGATGGCTTCAACAACCGACAAATTACACGATTTAGCTAATGCACTGAAAAATAAGCCTGATTATACTTAATTAATCATTAGAGTAAGTGAAATATATATTTTGGCGACTCACAAATACTGAATGTCACGGGTAATAAGTCTATTTTTACAAGGATGCCAATAGATTAAAAAATAACACTTAGGTATACAGGCTGACTAAATCATGATCTCAAATAAAGGTAAAAAATATAAAACCAACAAAATACGAATAAATTACAACAAAAATATAATCAAATTAGTGCACAAAATCTCGGAATGTTTGGACACCACGCGCTCCCCACCCCCACGGCCACCGCAGCTGACACAACATTAGTACCTACTTACTTATAATCACGCGTAGCGCAACTGGCCACACTTCTTGTTTTTATTGGATACTTTGGTTAACTTTTGAGCACTTAACGAGAATCGTGTAACTTTCAATATGTAACGTGATTTACCAGTCAGCCTGTATACTAGAGGATCTCAATTTATAGGTTCAATGTCATCGGCATGAAAAAATAAATGATACCTAATTAAAACTTTACATGTTGTAAATAGATATGAAACCTCATCACAGCAGTCAAGCTCTTTATTTCTTCAATAATTAAAATACAAACATGCAAAGTTTGGTTTTCTCAGAAATTAACCTGTATAGATAATTAAGCAGACTGGCATGGCTTCGTTTACTGAGCTGTGTTAATTAAAAACTTTGCACAATCTTCTTCACTCATATAATGAAGTTTTGTTTCCAAGAAAATGTTTTTAAATGAGTTCAAATATATATTTTCCAGACAGAGTAATATGGAGGGTGAGAATGGAAATACTAAATTGAATCGAGGATTATTTACAAAAATAAAAATACTATTATCCTTTTAATAGTTTACACCATCCATCCATCGTTTTTGTTAGTCTCCACTGCAGGAGAAGACTCTCTCTGTACTACCAGAGCCATATTTTAGCCATTGCAGTCAGAGGATTTGGCCTACACTCTTCACGCTGGCCAGACGTGTTGAAGGGGTCTCTTTGATATTATAAGCTTTGGTTAGCTAGTGTTTCCTAAGTCGCCTTCTACGACCTCCACGGAAAGAAATGGAGTGGTCCTATTCTACTCTCCTGGCAGAGTATAGGCCAGGCCATACCCCACGGCGAATATAGTTTACATATTATTTTTTTGCTTGTGTCACATTCGGAAAAGAAAAGTACATACTTACGCGTGAAAATCATTGCCCTCTTTGTAGATGGATCAGTGAGATAAGAAAGACGAAATATAGCTAGGTTTTATTTATAAGTCATTTTATTTCTTAGGTAGGTTTAATTGTTAGTTTCTAGTTCGTATAAGTTAGTTTTATTGTTTAATGTATTATATGTAAAATTTTGTACTATGTCGAATAAAAGATAAGAAAGACGAAAATGAGAAAAGTCACACTTTCTTTTTTCCTACAAGTGAGGCTTAGTAAAATATGATTTGACGTGAAAGAAGCCTGTAAAAAAACCTTTATTGTACTATCCTTTATATTTCCTTACTCCTAGTTTATGAGTACTAATATAAACCGCGTATCATAATATTACATTCAGCATATAGGGAAACCTAAACGGGCATTTAAAAAAATCTACAAGTGTCATTCGAGCCGATATAAAGATTCTTATAATACCCAATACATCCAACGTTCTTCTTCTTCTATCATTCTATCATTTAAAAAAAAAGGGAAGGACGAGAAATAAACGACCTATGGATAGATATCCTAATCCTATCCTCACTATCCTAATCCTAACTTCCTAACTATAATATTATAAATGCGAAAGTGAGTTTGTTTGTTTATTTGTTTGTTTGTTACGCTTTCACGCACAACCTACTGAACCGATCATCATGAAATTTTGCATACACATGGCTTAGGGTACTGAGATATATAGCATAGGCTATATATCACGCAGGTGAAGCTGCGGGTAACAGCTAGTATTGGATAAAGTAAAAATGGGACAAGTAAAGAAATGTATTTAAGTGGAAACTTTCGTGAAAGTAAAAAATATAGAACTAACAATAAAATGTATCATTATTTACTTCGCAGACAAAGCCTTTTAATTAACCAGGCAAGAACTCCATAATTATTTCTTTCTCTTATTTTGTAACTGTCATTGCTACGTACTCGTTTTTGGTCTCAATCTAGCTCACAATGTCCTACATTGTTGCACGTATTTTAAAGTAGTAGTAGGAATATTTGCGCTTATTATATTATATTTATGTATATGTTATTCTTTATGTATATGTATGTATATATTTATTTATATTAGGTTATATATTTTATATATTTCGCTTAGTAACATCTTACATACCTATCTTTCTTTTGTTTGACACCTATTTACTTTATCTGTTTGTCAGTTCCTAAAGGTTGGCTGGGAGAGAATGCTATTAGCATTAAGTCTACCTATTGTAGCTTTTAAGGCTCAAATAAAGTTTTTAAATAAAAAAATAAAAAGTATATTTTATAGGTCCGTGGGGTCCTAGCGCTACAAGCCTTTTTAAGGAAATAGCAAAAAGGTTAGTCGACATCACAAGAGACCGAAGAGCTCGCCGCTACCTCGAACAAAGAATTAGTCTCGCTATTCAAAAGGAGAACGCTGCCAGTATCTTCGGAACCTTGCCTAAAGGGACTCCTTTTAATAATATATTTTAGGTATTTTATCATATTTTTTTAAGGTTTTTAGTTTTATGTAGATTTGTTTAACATATAGGTCTTATCTTTTAGCGTAGACAAATATAAAGTTTTATTTATTTATTTGTTCTCTATGCCTTGTTTTGTTAAAAAAATTATAAGAAGAATGAAGAAACTAGCATTCATACTTAAATAAAACCCTAAAAATAGTGAACAAATTTTTTTGGGATGTCGTTTTCAGCCGGTGTCCGACAGATGTCGCATGGTGAGAGAATTGCCAATATCCTCAGCACACGTCAATTTGCATAAGCAATGAAATTTGAAGAGCTGTTCACGCGGCACACGTAAATATCATTACACATCATTTCGAGCTCCGTGGCGCAGCGGTCAACACGCCTGCCTGCGACACGGAGGTCCCGGGTTCGATCCCCGGACAGGTCAAGATGGAAAATGATCTTTTTCAGATTGACCTGGGTCTTGGATGTTTATCTATATAAGTAATCTATTATAAAATATAGTATCGTTGAGTTAGTATCCCATAACACAAGTCTCGAACTTACTTTGGGGCTAGCTCAATCTGTGTGATTTGTCCGTATATATTTATATTTATTTATTTATATATTTTATATTTGATTATGCAAGGCACAGAGCAGGAAATGTGAATGTCGCTCGCACGCTACTAGAGACGCATTTTCGACACATTTCATTAGAACTGCCTCCGTGGACCAGTGGTTAAGACGTTTGCCTTGATGACCCGGGGGTCGTGGGTTCGATTCCCATGGGAAGCATACTTTGTTAAGTTGTTTCCAGTTTGGTTAGGACATTGCAGGCATGAATCACCTGGTTGTCTCATAAGAAAGATGATTCCGTGCTTCGGAAGGCACGTTAAGCCGGTGGTCCCGGCTGCCATCTGGTAGTCGTTAAAGGAACCACGTCCGAGGCGGTTCCGCAGAACTCTGACACCAGGGTGTGTATGGTCGACTAACCGTGTCACCTACCCGAAATGATGATTAGAAATAAGCGTGTCAGGTCTGAGGGTGATACCGTTTATTGAGGTTTTGGGTTTCAAGATACTTGAAGAAATGCAAAAATCTGCTTTTTTTCTACTTATTTATGATACTCTAAGTTACAATAGAATTTTGTTTATTAACCTTTTTACTGTAATTATGATATCCCACGACACAAGTTTACACCTTACTGTGGAGCTAGTTCCATTTGTGTAATATGTCACTATTTATTCGTAGGTTCCTATATATATTTATTTACACTGGCATTCATGGCTTCATAATACATTTTGTTTAAATCATATCTTTTTTACTTCAAATAATTTATTTTCATATATAGCAGCAATAAATCTCGGAAAATTGTAATAATGAAACACAATCATAAAAGGCGGAGGTAGACTGCGCCAATAATTTTACTTTTTAATAAGTCAATTATCTTCAAAATAATAACAAAATTAAATGTGAGTGCCGCGACGTAGATGAGATGTTTTTTAAGTAAAATTAATTAATGGAAGACAAATTCAGTAATGTGGACGAGCGAAATTAGCCGAAATTTTGCCGTGCGGTAACGCGCGAGGATTTTAATGGCATGTAATTAGGGACTAATTAGATGCAAACATGACTTTCATAGAAGTGTTTTTAATGTTAAAATGGAACCGCCTGTGGCTGGCTGCCGTGGTGAAATGGTTATCACGGAAAAGTGGTGTAGCTAGCTCAAAGTGAGCTTTCGCTACTTCACCGGGGACTTTTGAAGTAAGAGCAGAATGTTCTCAACCTGTAAGGCAAACATCACCAAAGGGTCCCCAGGAGGGACGACCCTCGGCTTTGGGCATTGCCTGGATGCGCAAGGCTTGGAGAGACAGCACACTCTCATGTGCCTGATGGGCCGCGACTTGCGAATAAGGAAAAGTGATCTCTCCAACTCGTTTGGCCAGCGTGGAAAGTGTAGGCTCCTCGACTGCTCTGGTTAATTTATGACTCTGGTAGTGCAGAGAGGGTCGTGCTCCTGCAGTGGAGACTAAAAAAGAACTGATGATGATGAAGTAAATTATCTCCAAAATAGTTACAAAATTAAATTTGCCTGCCGCGTAGTAGATGCGATGTTTTTTAAGTAAAATTAATTAATGGAAGACAAATTCAGTAATGTGGACGAGCGAAATTAGCCGAAATTATGCCGTGCGGTAACGCGCGGGGATTTTAATGGCTTGTAATTACGGACTAATTAGATGCACATGACTTTCATAGAAGTAATTTTAATGTTAAAATGGAATCGCCTGTGGCTTCCGTGGTGAAGTGGTTAGCACGGAAAAATTGTAGTGGTATCTTGGCTTTATTTTCCTTTACTTTAAATTCATTTCACAAACTTTGAGGGGTGACTCAGCCCATCACCATGAACAACTTTTGCTGTGGGACCAATGCTGAAAATTCAATATTACTCGTATTTTTACCTTTTCCATACATTTAGTCCGATTAGCTGAACACTTTTGTATGGTTACGTCAATTTTTTTTTAATTCTCAGCATTCATCCCATATCAAAAGTTGTTCATGTTGATGGGCAGAGTCACACCTTAAAGATTGTGTACTGATTAAAAAATAGGGGTGTCCGTGTGATTCCCGGCAGAGTAGTATAGGACCACTCCAAGTGTTCCCGTGGATGTCGTTGAAGGCGACTTAGGAAACACAAGCTAAACAAAGCTTATAAACATCAAAGTGACCTCTCGAACACGTCTGGCTAGCGCGGTAAGTGTAGGCCAAATCATCTGACTCCTCTTGCTAATATATGACTCTGGTAGTACAGAGAGGTGACCCAGCAGTGAAGACTAAATATACCTGATGATGATGATGATGTTGGCTTATCTAAGCTTGCTTAATGGAAGCCTTCATGAACGTGTGTGACTCGTACTTGGCTACTTTTTTAGATGTATTGTGATGGGGGAGCTGCACACACTTTTTTGTTGTCCTTTGAAAAAAGTTTTAAAACAAAGGAATCGATAAATTACGTGTTGCTAAATCAAAAACTATTCGTTTTGGCGTAAACGTAGCTAACAAAAACAATAGATGAATGACTTTAATTTTTTGAGGCGATGAGAACTTTGTTAGAATTTTAAAAAAAAAAACCTCTCTACTGCTATGGCTTGACAGCTATAACGTTAAATATTGCGTTTATGGAAATAATACCATCATAAAAGTTGCATTAAATGAAAAAAGGCTGGTTTCTTGTAATAATAGTTTTCTGTTTCATACATTTGAAATGGAATTTTAAATCTAATTTTCAGCAAACTGAATGTATCGAGATCATATTAAAAGTGTCCTTTACAGCCTTTTTAGGGTTCCGTAGTAAACTAGGAACCCTTATAGTTTCGCCATGTCTGTCTGTCTGTCTGTCTGTCTGTCTGTCCGTCCGCGGTTTTACTCAGAGACCATAAGTACTAGAAAGCTGTAATTTGGTATGAGTATGTATATTAATCATGGCAAAAAAGTCGTAGAAAAAAATCTTGAAAAAAAATTTTTTTTTGGGTAGCTCCCATACAAGTAAAGTGGGGGAGTCATTTTTTTTTCTCTACTTACCCATCTTGTGGGGTATCGTTAAAAAGGTCTTTGAAAAATATTGTGAGGTTGAGAACACCATTTTTCGATTTAGGGATCCGTTTCCGAAATATTTGGTTTTAAAGTGCAAATTTTTGTTAGAGGTAGGTGTCCCCCCCTCTATCTCCTAAACGGTTATATATAGATACGTGAAAAAAATTACAGCAGTAGTATATATACTAAAGTTGAAAGGAAAACTATCAGAGCTAAGTACTAAGTACAAACTAAAAAGTTATAGGCAACCAACTTATAAAATGTACTGGAAAATGTAAAATTTCATACAATCTTTATTGTTAGATGTTTTTGGTCGTTAAACTGTGAGGTGCGAGTGTAAACAGTGTGTACTCAAAGTTGTCATTCGCAACTACGGAACCCTATACTGCGCGTGGCCCGACACGCACTTGGCCGGTTTTTTAGTTGATGTAATGTAGTACTGTTACATCCCTAGGATGTTACCTAAATAGATGACAACCCTATTTCTCCCAATTCTGCAGAAGTCAGCATTTTTGACTGCAGAAGGTGAGCCCGCTTCACGGACTCACCAGTCTACTCCTAACAGCGGTCCGAGGTGGTCACCGGTTCCACTCTAATCCTATCTTTTATTTTTTAAAACCTCGACCGAGTGGCTCGTCCTAACATTGGTGGCAGCATTAAGGGATATAAAATATATCCTCGGTACGTCTCCGGTCCCAGTGACTCGTATTCTAAATCCTCTGTGTCTCACGTACTAAATCCTCTGTGCCAAGATCTTTATTTCAAAGCCGGTGAAAGTGACATTAATTTCTATTTCGTTTATAAACTCTATATATACCCCGGAAAGGAAAAACTCTATACTCCAACCCGGTATTAGTGAAAGTGAAGAAAATAACTTTTATTCAGTGTATCCTGTATCAGTGAGTCTATGAACTCTACATATACCAAGGAAAGGAAAACTCTATACTCCAACCCGGTATCAACGAAAGTGAAAAACTAACTTTTACTCAGTGTATCCTAGAAATGTGTTATCTAATTCACACCAAACTTACCACGTAACTCTTAGTTTTCAACCAAAACTAGTGCAAACATAAATCTAAAATACATAAATAATATCTCCGCACTCCAAAGAATAAAACCTCCAGCGTGTTTAGTGCGAGTGATTACGGCGAAACGCGTTATCGGCCGGGATTACGAGTCCCGCTTCCCGTCGCAATCACCGTCAGCAGTATGAACGCCGTGGCCTGTGCAACATTGTTACTGTGAGTCTGGTCTATTGTTCTTCTTTCTTATCGGAGTTACTTGGAACTATACCTACGTGATTCGTGCACCTTGTGTATTGTATTCAATCTGTATCGTTGGGCAAATAAATTTATTCGTAATTGTATTGAAAGGAAAGTAGTTTAAGGAATAAATTAATTCTTATACTTGTTACAATATGTCAGACGCTAAGACATCAAAAGACACATTATCGGTGCCAAGTGGTGTCGAACTGCCTTCAGATACAGAAGAAAAAAGGCCTACTAGTCCTGTAGAGAGGGGCAAAAAAGGGAAAAAGATTCCGAGCTCCACTCCAGCACTAAGTTTAGAACTTAATATTTTGTTAAAATTTATAAAACCCTATGATGGGAGTAGAGAAACACTAAATTCATTTATTGTAAACTGTAACAATGCATACGAACTAGCGAATAATATCCAAAAACCTATATTATTTAAATATATATTGTGCCAGCTCCAAGGGAAGGCGGAAGTCGCCTGCTCCATCAAAGACTTCGCTAACTGGGAACAATTAAAAGACTTCCTGAAAACACAATTCTCCGAAAGGAAACATTAGTCTCATCTCCTGTCGGAATTACAAGAAAGCAGACAAAATAACAATGAAAATGTAAGCCAATATGCGCTTCGCATAGAGACCTATTTGTCACAACTTTTGATCGAAATATCTCTCAACAATACAAAGCTTAAAGAACTCCCAGGCCGAACTGCCGCTATGGAAGAGTTGGCCCTTCACCACTTCCTTATGGGACTACAACCCAGAATTTCCAACATAGTCAGGTGTAAGTCCCCCAAAACCCTAAGCGAAGCAATAAGCTTCGCTGTTTCGGAAGAAAGGATACAGCAAACTCTTTACAAAAGGAGCGTAGCGGAAAACAAGCCCCGCAGAACGCAGTCATTCTCTCCCTCTAATCAAAATACTCCTACCCCTTCTACTTCCAAATCCTTAGTCCCCTATAAAGCGCAAGAACCTACAGTAACCTGCAGGTACTGTAAATTCCCAGGTCATACTATTGAAAACTGCAGGAAACGAGAGTACAACAACAAAATGAGAAACCAATCTAACTCTCGACCTCCTTTTAATAATAACAATCAAGTAAGGAGGATAAATTTCGCGGTCGAAGAAGAAGAAGAATGTTCCGAGGAAGCTAATAATTATAACTCGCATGATTTAAACTAAACTACGTCCCGTTCGGGTGTCGCACGGGACGCCCACCTAAAGATAAAGACACCACTGTACCCCAGCTGCCTCGCGCAGCACGCGCTGTATCTACTATTTCCACTGTATCCACTGTATCCGCGTCGTCACGCACTGTATCCACCGCATCCGCGCCGTTTCGTAACTCGTCCACTGTATCCACTGTATCCGCGTCGTCACGCACTGCATCCGCCGCATCCGCGCCGTCTCGTAACTCGTCCACTGTATCCACTGTATCCGCGTCATCACGCACTGCATCCGCCGCATCCGCGCCATCTCGTAACTCATCCACTGTATCCGCGTCGTCTCACGCTGCATCCGCCACATCCGCGATGTCTTGTACCGCATCCACCGCATCCGCGCCGTTTCCTAACTCATCCGCTGTATCCGCGTCGTCTCGCACTGCATCCGCGCCGTCTCGTACCATATCCACCGCATCCGCGCCGTTTCGTAACGCATCCACTGTATCCGCGTCGTCTCATTCCGCATCAGCTGCATCCGCACCGTCTTCCATCACACCCGCCGTATCCTCTGCATCTGAAACAAAAGTATACGAAGTATCATTTGATCCATCAAGACGATCCTTACCTCACATCTTAATTAACTCTTCAGTCTCTGACTTACCCCTCACTCTCTTAGTGGACACGGGTGCCTCAATAAGCCTCGTCAAAGATTCAGCAGTAACACAAAGACCGCAGTTACGCGATGAAATCCTGAAACTCAAAGGATTTGACTCTTCCCAAGGCACCGTCCCGACTCTAGGATCCTTCGACCTAAAGCTATTTTTAGACGACTCCAACAAAAAATATATAAAAAACGAATTTCATCTCGTAAGCAACGTAGACCTGCCATACGATGGTATTATTGGGAACGATCTCCTAAAAAAATTCCAAGGTCGCATTAACTTTGAACAAGCATTCCTAAGATTGGGTACCACTAACCTCAAACTATTTTTCTCAGACCCATTTTATGTGATCCCTGCTCGATCTGAAAGAGTGATCGAGTGCTCTGTATCCAACCCTGAGGTTAAAGAGGGTATTGTTCTCGATCAGAGTCCGTCTGAGGATCTCCTCATAGCTAATTGTCTCGTCCATGTTAAAGAAAATAAAAAAGTAAACTTAACTGTGGTTAACGTTTCCGAGAACCCAATTAACCTGAAAACAAACCTTAATCTAAAATTAACCCCTGTCTCGTTAATTCAACCAAATAATTGCACAACCGCTGCTGTAAATTATACCCACGATCATACAAAAAATAAAAAACACAGCGATCAGAACACAACGAGTTTTGGAATTACTAAGAACGAATCATTTAAACAGTGAAGAAACAGAAGCCCTGCAACAAGTTTGCGCTGATTATTCTGACATTTTCCATCTACCTGATGAGAAACTAACCTACACGAATGCTATTAGACACGATATTAAAACCGTATCCAATGAACCTATTCATACAAAAACCTACAGATTTCCTGAAGTCCATAAAAAAGAAGTAGATAGACAAGTTACACAAATGCTTGATCAAGGTATAATAGAACCCTCCGTGTCCCCTTGGTCATCGCCCATATGGGTGATACCCAAGAAGCTAGATGCTTCTGGTCAACAGCAATGGCGCGTAGTCATCGATTACCGAAAACTCAATGACATCACTATCGGAGATACTTATCCTATTCCTCAAATAAATGAGATCTTAGACCAATTAGGAAACAGCAAATATTTTTCAACTCTGGACCTGGCTTCAGGATTCCACCAAATCAAAGTCAATGACGCTGAAAAAACTGCCTTTAATGTCCCTCAAGGTCATTTCCAATTTTCTAGAATGCCATTTGGCTTGAAAAACGCGCCATCTACCTTTCAACGGCTGATGAATACGGCACTATCAGGCCTGCAAGGCATACGCTGTTTCGTTTACCTTGATGACATTGTCATATATTCACACGACCTACCATCTCAAATACAAAATCTAGCCTCTGTATTCCAAAGACTGAGAGAATTTAACCTCAAACTCCAGCCAGATAAGTGCGAATTCCTAAGACGAGAAGTGGCTTATCTAGGCCATACTATATCCACTGATGGGGTCAAACCTAACCCAGATAAAATAAAATCAGTGACCGAATTTCCTACACCTAAATCCCCCAGGGATATCAAGTCATTCCTTGGACTCGTCTCTTACTATCGCCGTTTTATCCCCGACTTCTCGAAAATAGCTAAGCCACTGACATCCCTCTTAAAGAAGGACACCCCATTCTGTTGGCAGAATCAACAGCAAGTTGCTTTCGATTGTCTAAAACAAAAACTTACATCGGCCCCTGTCCTATGCTATCCTGATTTCTCTAAACCTTTCATCCTGTCATGTGACGCCTCTAACCATGCCGTCAGTGCTATCCTATCTCAAGGTACAGTCAGTAAAGATAGACCCGTAGCATACGCCTCACGTACACTAAATAAGAGCGAGTGCAATTACAGCACCACGGAAAAAGAACTCCTAGCTATTGTCTTCGGATGCAAAACCTTCCGCCCTTATCTTTATGGCCGTAAATTTCAAATTATTACGGACCATCGACCACTTAAGTGGCTTTTTAATCATAAAGACCCTAGTAGTAAAATGCAACGCTGGCGCCTTAAACTCGAGGAGTATGAATATGAAATAATCTACCGTAAAGGTAAACTCAACTCAGCAGCCGATGCTCTATCTCGCTATCCTGTTAACCCAATACTACCAAATAACTCTCAAAACCTTAACCCTAACAATGAAAGTAATGAAGAGGCCTCATCACCTACCTTTAGCCCCGTAACTCTAGAAGACCTAGGAATACAATCTCCTACAACATTTAACCTTGATAATAACGAGTTACCCTGCATCGACTTACTAGAAGATTCATTCCCACTTCCTGTTAATCCGGAAGATATCAACCTAGATCTACCCTCTACTACACCTAGTGATGACTCTCGTAACCCCACTGATCCTGATCATACGGGCACTCCTACTCTCCAAAGCTCAGATCCCGTAGTTCAAATTCCTACTAGTTCCAAAGGCCTCACACCTGAAATTGAAGAAAGCCTAAACCCACCAACGCCTAGTCAAGAAACCCGAAATCCTGAAGGCGAAGGAAACTCGTTACACGAAACACCTTCGCCCAATCCCTCTGTACCAAGTCCTGGGAATACCAGTCATACTACTACTCAATTATCACCACATTCATCAATCCTGGAAGATAATAATACTCCTACTAACGAAGATTATTCCAAATTCCTCAAAGAAATGAATAAGAAGGAAAAACAATTTAACACCAAAATAATAGAGCATAATCAATCTTTAATGAAAACCTCATGTAAAACTATTATTATTCCTACGTCTATAGATTTAGATGAATCTAATCCATATGTTTCAGAAGTTATAGGAGAACTAACTACTCCAGATGATACATTATATAGTGAAAAACAATTATATTCTTTCGAGAAAATACCTACGGGTAATAAAGATACTTACTTCATCTTCACAAAAGTTCATTATTTTGATGACTGCAGCTATACAGAAATTTTCAAGACCCTGAAATCTATAAAAGATCACTTACTATCAAACAATGAAATCAAGGAAATTGCTATCTCTGATTTTAAAAACCCCTTCCAACAACATTCTTTCTCTAAAATTTACAACATCTTATTATATTTATTCCACGACACTGACAAAATTGTGTTTCCCACTCTTAGTGAGATAAAAAGGATCCTGAGAGAAAACCATAACATTCCCATTGCTGGTCACTTAGGGGTCAACAGAATGCTTAGCAGAATTCAGGAAAGGTACTATTGGAAAGGCATGAAAACTGACGTAGAAAATTACATAAAAAACGAAAAGAAAACAAAGCCCTACGAAGAACCAATCGGGCTCCAATGCAAATCACTACTACGTCTACTAGACCCTTCCAGAGGATTGCCTTAGATATAGTGGGCCCATTACCAGAATCCGGAACTGCTAAATTAAAATACATCTTGACCATACAAGATGACCTCACTAAATTCTCTGTTGCCTATCCTCTGCGTAGCACTACTACGGAGGAGACAACTGATAGTCTAGTACATTTTATCTCTGTTTTCGGAATTCCACAAGCTATCCTTACAGACTAAGGAACAAATTTCACTGCAGATCTCTTTAAAAAGACTTGTGATTTCCTAAAGATAAAACACATATGGTCCACACCTTATCATCCCCAAACACAGGGAGCCCTAGAACGAAGTCACTCTACCCTCAAAGAATATCTTAAATCCTATGTCAATGAGAACCAAGATGATTGGCCTAGGTACGTCTATACAGCCATTCTGGCTTATAACGCCGCAGTACACTGCACAACTAATTTCTCTCCCTATGAACTCATGTTTGGACATAAAGCATTTATCCCTGACTCTGTGTACAGCCAAGACCTCACTACTTACCCCGACTACATTAGAATGCTACAACATCGTCTCAAATTGTCCTGGGAAAAGGCAGTTGAAAATATCCTGCAATCCAAAGAAAGGTCGAAGTCATATTATGATGCTAGGTCTCGACCTATTCAATACAAAATGGGTGACTATGTTTATCTTAAGAATCATTTAAGATTGCGAAAGGCTCTATCTCCCATATGGAAAGGCCCTTACAAGGTGATCGCTATAAACGGAAATAATACACTCACCCTTTTGATCAATAGAAGACACGTAAAACATCATTATGATGAAGTAAAACTAGCAGGCGTATTTCCTAGCTCCCCATAAACTGGGATTCCTCGCTAATTCGTATGTACCATATTTAACATAAAAAATTATATGTATAAATAATAAATATTTTATTTTCTTTATTAATTGAATATTAATAAATATAACTTTTCTTTAGGTTAAGGAATTAAAATATATAGTTATTATTATAAGAATTATTAATATTAAGTATAGTTTATTTATGTTTCCAGTGTGTTGACAAGACTGGCGGTATCAGATTTCGTCAAGCCTATGCCATCCGGCGCTGGCATCTATTTCGATTATGTAGGAAAGATTAAGATAATCAACGGACACCTTAGTGTAGTAATGCCAGTGGATATATCCTACATAAAGCCGCACATTGAAAACATAAATTCGGTACTAGGAACAGTTAGGTACTTTTGCAAACAATCAGAAATCATTGATAATCTGGAATGTCATAATATGCTTGAGCCTGTTACTACTCGTTTTAAGGATATAGCGAAAGAATATTTATCCATATCTCATCTTACCGATAATAGGACTAAACGGGGAGCATGGATAGGAGGTATTGGAACTGTTATGAAACATATATTTGGCACCTTAGATGAAAATGATGCTATAAAATATGATAACGTCATTAATCATGTTCAAGATAACCAGAAAAGACTAGCTTCATTGATAAAAGAACATATACTTGTAACCAGTTCAACACTATCTGTCTATAATGAAACCCTACATAAACTAAAATACAATGAAGATAGTTTAAATATGGCTATTGACAAGCTCACTGAAAACTTAAAGAATACATCTATTAATGTGAATAAATTATTAGTCTTATCGGAAATTAATACAGTAATAAACCACCTAGAATCTTCTTTATTATGCTTATCTTTTCAAGTAGAAGATATTATTAATGCAGTGTTGTTCAGTGCCCTTAACACGGTACACCCATCTATTATTACACCACAGCAACTATATCAGGAGCTTGCCGATAATTACAGGCATTTACCAAATGACCTTGAACTAGCTGTAAGCCTTAGTTTAGATTCAATTCATAGTATTATTAGCACCTCAAAATTAGTAAGTTATTGTATACATAATAAGATCACATTTGTGTTAAAAATTCCTCTTGTAAGCCCACGAGAATTTTACTTATATCACAATGTACCCTTACCGATACCGCACAATGAGACTAGACCAGACTCGTTCAGCGTAATTATCCCCAGCAGCGAATACATTGCTTTCACCAAAGACAAATCAAGCTACAGCAATGTGAACTCCATAGAAAAGTGTAACAGTATTGATTACCAAAACTATATCTGTGACGTAATAACCGTGTACTCATCAAGTGTTAAACCCAGCTGTGAAAGTGAGTTATTAACAAAGGTAATTACAAACCTCCCAGTGCAGTGCAAAACTGAATTCATTCATGGAAATTTAGACATTTGGAAACCCCTCCGTAATAATAACTGGATATTTGTACAATCCTATCTGAGTAAGCTATCTATAGATTGTGTAAATTTAGAAACAATAGATATAAACATAATAGGCTCTGGAATGGTAAATATACCTTTAAACTGTAAAGCCTATTGCAAAGGTACTAAACTCTTACCTAATTATCATCATCATCATCATCATCATTTCAGCCGCAGGAAGTCCACTGCTGGACATAGGCCTCTCCCAAGGATTTCCAAAATGACCGGTTGGAAGCGGCCTGCATCCAGCGCTTCCCTGCGACCTTGGTCAGGTCGTCCGACCACCTGGTCGGTGGGTGTCCGACGCTGCGCTTGCCGGTACGTGGTCGCCATTCGAGAACCTTTCTGCCCCATCGGCCATCGGCTCTTCGCGCTATGTGCCCCGCCCACTGCCACTTCAAAGAGCTAATCCGCTGGGCTATGTCGGTGACCTTTGTTCTTCTACGGATCTCCTCATTTCTGATTCGATCTCGCAGAGAAACACCTAGCATAGCCCTCTCCATAGCTCTTTGAGCGACCTTGAGCTTTCTTATGAGGCCCATAGTAAGGGACCACGTTTCGGACCCGTAAGTCATCACTGGTAACACACACTGATTGTAGACTTTCGTCTTTAGGCACTGAGGTACTTCGGACGAGAAGACACTTCGGAGCTTCCCGAACGCTGCCCAGCCGAGTCGGATTCGTCGAAAGACCTCATCCTTGAAGCTGGAACTTCCAACCTGGATTAACTGACCCAGGTAGATATATTGGTCTACAGCTTCAAGGATATGGTTCCCAACATAAACCGGTGCTGGCGCAACATGGATATTTGACATGATCTTCGTCTTATCCATGTTCATTTTAAGGCCCACCTGTTGGGAAACCTCATTGAGGCCATCGAGCATGGTACTTAGGTCCTCCAGCGATTCCGCCATGACAACGATATCATCGGCAAATCGAAGGTGAGTGATATACTCGCCGTTGATGTTGATGCCAAGTCCTTTCCATTCCAGGAGCTTGAAAGCATCTTCCAAAGCAGCGGTAAACAGTTTCGGAGAAATTACATCTCCCTGTCTTACCCCTCTCTGCAGTGGAATAGCCTGTGTACACTGCTCTTGTACTCGGACTGACATGGTGGCGTTGCTGTATAAACACTTCAACACTTCGATATACCTATGGTCAATGCGACACCGCTGGAGAGACTGAAGCACGGCCCATGTTTCGATCGAATCAAAGGCTTTCTCATAGTCCACAAACGCTAAGCATAGTGGCCGGTTATACTCCTTGGTCTTCTGTATAACCTGCCGCAGCGTATGAATGTGGTCTATGGTACTGTAGCCTTTTCGGAAACCGGCTTGTTCGGGAGGCTGGAAGGCATCAAGCCTGTTCGCGAGACGATTCGTGATCACCCTCGAAAACAGCTTATAGATGTGGCTCAAGAGCGTGATGGGTCTATAATTCTTCAATAAGGCATTGTCGCCCTTTTTGAAAAACAAAACCACCACGCCCCTGTTCCACGCCTCTGGCGTCACGCCCTCGAGCAAGACGGAATTAAAGAGCTTCTGTAGGACTTTCAGTATCGGCGTTCCGCCCGCTTTCAGAAGCTCTGCTGTGATTCCGTCCTCGCCCGGCGCCTTGTTGTTTTTGAGCTGCTTGAGGGCAATCCTAATCTCGTACAGGCTGATGTCCGGAATGTCTTCGGTATGATGTCGAGTTAGCTTGGCTCTTGGATCTTTTGCCAAATTGACAGCGGGTTTGGCAACTGACGTATACAGCTGTCCGTAAAACCTCTCGATCTCCCTCAGTACCTCGGCCTTGGTCGACGCCACTTTGCCGTCCTCCGTCTTCAGCTTAGCCAACCGGCTCTGCCCAATAGACTCCACTCTTGCAAACACTTTGGAGCCCTTATTCTGCTCTATCGTCTCCTTAATACATTCAGTATTATAGGAGCGAATATCGTGCCGCAGAGACTTTTGGATCTGTCTATTGAGCCGCCGATGGGCGTCAGCATCTTCGGAGGTCTGCAACGCCATGGATCGTCGCTCAGCCATTAAATCAAGGGTCTGAGGTGAGATTTTTTGGGGTTTCTTTTTGGGGCGGGACTTAAATATCTTGGATCCCACCGCTTGGACAGCTTCTATGAACCCGTTGTTTAACTCGTCCACAGAAACGCAGTCTTGAAGGCATTCGAAGCGATTTGAGAGTTCAAGTTGGAAGATTTCGTGGTTCTGGATATGGGAACAAGATGGTCGAAGCGTAGACTTCATCAAACAAGCCCGCTCACGCCTGAGATCGATATTCAAGATGCCTCTTACAAGTCGGTGATCGCTTCCGATTTTAATCTTACTGATCACGGAGACATCATTGAATATCTCTCTCCTTGTCGACATGATGAAGTCTATCTCCTGTTTTACTGGGGCCTGCCCCTTTCTTGAGGGACCTAGCCAGGTCCATTTTCTTTGAGGTGGCTTTTTGAAGAAAGAGTTCATCGCAAAGAGGCCCTCTTTCTCCAAAAAGTCAGCCAGCATATGGCCCCTTTCATTTCGCTCCCCATACCCGAACTGCCCCACCCTGAACTCCCCATCACTCCGTTTGCCAAGTCTTGCGTTAAAATCCCCCATAACCACCGCAAAGTAGGTTTCGGAAGCGTGTATGGCCCTACTTATGTCCTCATACACCACTTCAACCTCTTCATCAGAGTATTCCCCGGTTGGCATGTACACCTGTATGACCTTCAGCAAGTATCTTTTGGACACTCTGAGTATAAGGTATATCACCCTGCTGGAAACACTCTCGATGGTTACGACGTTCTTTACGAGGGATCTGTGGACGAGAAACCCGACACCATGCTGGGACTTTTTTAAGTCACCCTCCCGGTGATAGAGTAGGTTACCAGACTTCAGGGTTGTCGTGCCCTCTCCCTCTCTTCGGACTTCAGACAACCCCATTATGTCCCATCGTAACCTACTCATTTCCTCTTCCAATTCCTCGACCTTCTCGTCAAGCCTCATCGTGCGGATGTTGTGTGTTACCAGGGCCAGTCGTCGTTGGGGGTGGTAGCCGGGTCGAATCCGGGGATTCTTAGCTCCCCCTGCCCCGCCGTTACCATGACCGCTACCGGAGCCAGGAATAGCGGGGCTGCCGGAGACTGGGGGCCTGGTCTTTTTTGTGTAATTCATGGGAGGTTAATGCCATACTCGCCACGCTTGGCAGGCGGGTTGGCGAGCGCAGTTTGTTTGGCTTGTTGTACTTCCGGTGCTGCTGCCCACCGAAAGCATTTTAAGCTGGGGAAGGATAGGATTTTTTTGAATTTGGGTAAGGAATGAAGGTTGGGATACTACTCACTCGGATGAATGGGAGAGAGCAAGTAGCAGCTCGGGAGGCCGGGCGCGCGTACCCGATGCCATATCTGCAGCTACCGGACAGGCAGTTGAGAAAGGCACCCCTGACCGATACCTAATTATAATGTTCTTAATATAAGTTTACCCGTAATTAATCTAGATTTTAAGCTTATAAATGACCCCTGCTGTAACTTGCTTAAATATAAAAAACTATCTGAAAATGTACCCACAGTTAATTTAAAAAGTTTAGACCTTAAAGATCTAGATTTTTCAAAATTTAATAATTCCAAAATAATGAAAGATTTGAATGAAATAATACAGGAACCCCATCTAATTAAGTACGGGGCACACTATTTTACTCTGTTCACATTCTTTATAACAGTATCACTATGCTTTGTACTTTATAAATTTTATATGAAATTAAATAGACCCGCGAGCATCCCTGACCGCACAGAACCCTCTATAACAAACCCTCAAATCTCAATTAGACTAGACGACATACAAACGGACCCTATACAGTCAGCCTCTAAACTAAAACAAAGTACACCCCCTAAGATCCGCACACATTTGTAACATCCATAAACTTTGAACTAAAACCCCAAAGTTTAGTCTTATGGGGGGAGGTGTTACATCCCTAGGATGTTACCTAAATAGATGACAACCCTATTTCTCCCAATTCTGCAGAAGTCAGCATTTTTGACTGCAGAAGGTGAGCCCGCTTCACGGACTCACCAGTCTACTCCTAACAGCGGTCCGAGGTGGTCACCGGTTCCACTCTAATCCTATCTTTTATTTTTTAAAACCTCGACCGAGTGGCTCGTCCTAACAGTACGATGCTTATGATTCAGAATCATTTTTAACATCTCCTTAGCAATTCTACTTCTGCTCCATCAAATGGAAAATCTCTTTCCAATTTTGTATTTAATATACTTATGTAGAAAAGCCACTGAAGTGTATTATAGAATTCTATTTCTATCATTTCTTCTTTGTAACTTCGCTATCATAAGTCTCTGTAGCGTAAAGTTTTTCCGTCTCACCTGTCAATAAATAATATTTTTCAGGTCGCTACACTTCGACACAAGTTATTTACGGATTTTGACTTGCCTTTCTTCTGTTGATCTTTATTTTTCATCTTTTACTTTACTCGGCAGACAGTTCCTAGTTCTCTGTTGAGAGCAGCATTTTTATATCTGATTTTGCCATTTTAGATTTTGAAAAATCTTTCTAATTGTTTTAGCTTCCAGCTTTTAAAGACTGTTAAGCACACTTTTCATTTATATTATATGCATTAAGTTTGTTTAATATTGTTTGAACAATTATATTTAAAAAGAATGCAAATTTTCAATAAACTATTAATTCATTTTATAGCCTGTAATATATATATAAACCTTAAGAGGTAAGGCCATTCTGGTAAATGCAATATTAATGTTATAATAGCTGCTGAAAAAAGTTCTTATATCACGCGTAAAAATGGAAAAAATGAGTGACGTCAGTCCTCTGAAGCCCGGCATTAGACACATCAAAAGTGAAGCATAACTTACGTCACATCAAGTCACATGTGTGCAGCATGTATTTGACATTTGGGAAATTAGACATTTCGTTCGACCGGGGAAAAGTATAGGGATTTTTGTGCCGATGTGTGCGTGCGCTAGTGTCGCGACACGAGTGTAGGGATTTTTATGTGCGTCACTGTTACATTTTCCAAGGGCATATCCTGATTATTCTTAGATCCATGTTCCATGTTGTACCGCTGGAATTTTTGGTGGGAAGTCAAAGGGTTCAGTTGGGGTTTGCTTTAGATGAGTTTTGCAAATAGATTTTTGTGGATTCTATAATATATAATTGGTGAAGTTTGGTGTTATAAATGCTCATGCTATTGAACAATATGTGAAATCATTAAAGTAGACTGTCATATGGACTCGTATAGATTTGCCACCAAAAGCTCTCATAAAGCAGTCAAAGGAATCACCAAAACCATGGTAGTAGCCAAAAGATAAAAAACCGGCCAAGTGCATGTCGGGCCACGCGCAGTGTAGGGTTCCGTAGTTGCAAATGACAACTTTGAGTTCACACTCGCACCTCATAGTTTAACGACCAAAACATCTAACAATAATAATTGTATGAAATTTTACATTTTCGAGTACATTTTATAAGTTGGTTGTTTATAACTTTCTAGTTCGTACTTAATACTTAGCTCTGATAGTTTTCCTTTCAACTTCAGTTTATATACTACTGCTGTAATTTTTTTCACGTATCCATATATAACCGTTTAGCAGATAGAGGGGGGGACACTTACCTCTAACAAAAATTCAGACAGACAGACATGGCGTAACTATAAGGGTTCCTAGTTTACTACGGCACCCTAAAAATAGAATAGTAAGTAACGTTGATACAAAACAAAAAAGGGCTTAGTACCTAACCGAGATCTTTGAAGAAATAAATGGTTCACATGGTAATTAGGATTGGATCTTTTTGTATTAATCTGACAGGGAGCGAACAAAACCAGTTATTTACTGACACTTAAGCTCTTATTATGCGCAGTCACGGACGGCTGCGAGGGTCCTAAACAACGACAAGAGGGAAATGGAGTTACGGAAGTAATCCGCGTCAAGAAGATATGGCTCGGACGAACACATAGGTTGTTGAATGTACATATTATATACCTACCGTGTCTGCCGTGTGGTTCCCGGCAGAGAAGAATAGGGTCATCATCATCAGGTCTTTTTTAGTCTCCACAGCAGGATTTGGCCTACACTCTCCACGCTGGCCAGACAGGTTGCAGAGGTCTCTCTGATGTTTATAAGCTTTGTTTAGCTTGTGTTTCGTAAGTCACCTTCTTCGACATCCACGGAAAACTTGGAGTCTTATTGTACTCTGCCGAGAACCACTCAGCGGGAAGAATAGGGTCACTCCAAGTCTTCCCGTGGATGTCGCAGAAGGTGACTTAGAGAACACATACCTATATACCGAAGCGCAACAATGCGCGAGTGGAAATCCACTAATTAAATTGCACAAAATTTTCATACCGCAATTCTATTGGTGGAATTTTATTTCATTCACCGTGCCGCCACTTCGGTCCTGCTTCGATGGAAAGGCAGCCTAAATATGATTGAAATGAAATGTGAACTTTGTTTTTTGCGTGTAATAAAAACCTTTGTTGAGATCTTACTGGAGGAAAAAATCAATATGGCAGATGTAAACTATCAACCTCTCCAACCTTTCTGGCCAGTGTGAAAAGTGTAGGCCAAATCCCCTGACTGCTCTGGCTAATATATGGCTCTAGTAGTACAGAGAGGGTCATGCTCCTGCAGTGGAGACTAAAAAAGACCTGATGATGATGGTGATGAAACTGCAAATAAGGCTGTCAAGTTTCTAATTTTTTAAATAATCGACTTGTTGTGCCTAGTAAGTACAATGAGTCGTATCCTTTTTGATAGTTTACGTCCGCCATATTGTGTTTTTTTTTCTAACGGCACTTAGAATATGATATTCCGGGGAAGAATGCAAATCTACCTCGAAAGTATTAGCCAAACTTAGTACATATATAAAGCCCATTCTTAGATTATATAAAGCCTAGAGAGACTCTATTAGCCTAAAAGCGGAAAAAAACTAGTGTCCAACCCATAGCCGGTCGCGCACACACGTAGCTACCAATTTGACGGATTTTAAGGGCATAAATTGACAGAACGCGTGTGATGACACATAGCTGTCACGCACATAAGCATTGAAAAATTGGCCAGCTTTTAATCATTGAAATAAAGGCATGACGGTGTCTAGAGAGTATATAGTTAAAGACATCACCATGGAATCTCCACACCTCACACTTTATAATCGGTCAAGCAGTTTAGGCTATTACAGGCAACAATGGTAGTTGTAATCGGTACAATTATTCAAAATACTATTTTTAAAAGTAACTTTCACTAAATCATATTACTGCATGCATGCCGTCATAAGGAGATCCGTAGAGGAACAAAGGTCACCGACATAGCCCAGCGTATAAGTTCTTTGAAGTGACAGTGGGCGGGGCACATAGCGCGAAGAACCGATGGCCGATGGGGTAGAAAGATTCTTGAATGGAGACCACGTAACGGCAAGCTAAGCGTTGGACACCCACCGGCCAGGTGGTCTGACGACATGATGATGGTCGCAGGAGGGCGCTGCGTGCAGGCCGCTTCCAACCGGTCGTATTGGTAATCGTTGGGGGAGGCCTATGTCCAGCAGTAGATTTCTTGTGGCTGAAATGATGACAATCGAAAGGAAAAAAAACTGCTTTTGATAATAGTATTTTATGCAAAGGTTTTATAATAGGGGTCTTAAAAGACCTAATTATAAACCGTTGCATACAATATTTTTACTACGACTTTCAAAAAAATGCAAAACTAGTAAAACATACATTTTGAGTTTGACAACTAACTCGCGGATAATGTAAACATGACAAAATTTTGTGTCTATGGTTACCTTTTCTTTTTAAACTAATGTTCGCTAGACTCTTTAAAAAACTAGGAAATAAGTTTTTCTTAAGTTGGCAGCAATGCATTTAGTTCAAAAAAACTTCTTTTGCAATCACTAAATCTAGGTTTAATAGTCTGTGGCTGCTAGCTGTATCGTTATGGCTACATTCTCAGGCTACATTATAGTACGGCTGTGCCACAGGGCTGTGCCGTACTGTTATGAAGAATAGAGTATAGACTTATTATGGATGTTTATTGATGGACCATATAAATGACAGATTACAGTACAGACAGAGTATAAAAAAGGTTAAAGAAATCAACTTGCCAATTTTACCTACCATGTTCCATACGTACCCTAACATATGAATCCTAAAATTACACGTTTAATGTAAATTGTGGTTTATTACATTCAAAGTAATATTTAATTAAATATAACGTCGGTGAGCTTAATTGTGGCATGTCAATAAAGCTCTACCCGCCGAGCGTACACGTGTATGAAAAGTTTACACAAAGGCCGCAGCAATGAGTGCTTTGTACAACTTTATTTTCAGTTGACGTCACAGTACATAAAATATAAGTTACAACGAAAATGTTTCGAACTATTACTACCAACTGTGTTTGAGGTAAAGTTTTCTTATTTCCGTATATTTGGGAAATAAGAAAACGTACGTCATACTACTGACTTGGTATTTTGTTTGGAATATATTAGTTTCAGTTTTGTTATATAAACAACTAGCCGATGTCCGCGACTTCGTCCGCGTGGACTTTATGACTCTGGCATATTAATATACCTTAATACGAACTAAACATACATAAGAAAATACTTGTAGCAGTGTTATAAAATTGTATGCCATTGCATTGGCTGTTACTTAATACTGGAGGGATAAAATATAGGATTCTTTTAGACTTTTTGAGCCACCGACACGATAAGAAGAAGACTGTATAGCTAGCTTCAAGTGAGCTTGCGCTACTTCACCAAAATTTGAGGTATGGGCAGAGTGCCCTCAACCTATTGCACATCTCCAAAGGGCCTTCGGGAGGGGTAGACCTCGGCTTTAGGTGTTGCCTGTGTGTTCAAGGCTTGGAGAGACAGCAAACTCTCATATTTTGCCGTATGGGCTAAAAATTTGTTGCCGAAAGGGGGACCGCTGGGCGGTCACCAGTAATATGAGCTAATCGTACTTTACGCACTCTATCCCAGTGGAGAGAGTGACTCTGTAAAATTGTCGATATAAAATGTTCTGTATCAGATGTTCTAAATCTTCGATTTTTATACCTCAACAAAAAATACTAATCAGGCTGAACAACTTTTGCTACAGAGTGATTTTTATATTTCCTATAGTTTACCTGGGCCATTATGGTCCTGCATGAGGTGTTCCAAATCTCAGATACTTTATAGTTCAGCTGGACCATTATGATGCTGCATCAGGTGTTCCATTTTTCAAAATCATTTCTACCTTATATGTTGCCCCGGTTTAATAGCTATATATGTATATTAATATATGTATATTAATCGTGGCAAAAAAGCGTACAAAAACATCATGAAAAAAAAATTTTTTTTAGAGTAGATTCCCATACAAGTAAAGTGGGGGAGTAATAGATTTTTTCTCTACGTACCCATCATATCGGGGTATCGTTAAATAGGTTTTTAAATATTGTGTAGAGGTAAGTACTATCCCCCCCCTCTATCTGCTAAACGGTAATATATGGATACGTAAAAAAATTTACAGCAGTAGTATGTATACTGAAGTTGAAAGGAAAACTATCAAAGCTGAGCACTAAGTGCAAACTAAAAAGTTATAGGCAACTTATAAAATGTACTGGAAAATGAAAAAATTTATACAATGTTTGTTAGATGTTTTTGGTCGTTAAACTGTGAGGTGCGAGTGTGAACAGTGTGAACCCAAAGTTATCATTCGTAACTACGGAACGCTACACTGCACGTGGCCCGACGCGCACTTGGCTGGTTTTTTCCTAATAACTACCAGTTTAACGATCTCATCAACGTTTGTTTTAAACTGTACACAAATTATTTTACCAATTTTAACCTACAATTAATTTAAGGTCTAGCCTGTGGTCAAATAAATCCTTTTTGTGATTCGAAAGCCTAATTACCATTAACCAACAAGGGTAAAAATAACCGTACTTGTATTTTCACGTTGCGTCGGAATGGTTTGATCATAAAATAGTTAAGATACAGAATAATCTCCGGTAATATATATACGGACTTACAAAATAAAGTATCCTAACTATTATAAATGCGAAAGTGAGTTTGTTTGATTGTTACGCTTTCACGCTCTATCTACTGAACCGATCATCGTGATATTTTGCATACACATAGGGTAGGGTACTTAGAAGGAATATATTATGCGGGCGAAGCCGCGAGTAACAGCTGGTAAGAAATACTTAGTTATAATAATTTATTTATTTCGCACAACATGTTTACAAAAATGAGCAGTCTATCGCACTCAAGATAAAATGAACGTGATTTATGGTGTATCAGGGCCCTCCACAGCAATCAATTAATTATGCATGCAAATAATAATTGTATTAATCTACTTATAACAAGAATGCTGAAATTTTTAATATTGTTTGTAATCCTAATTAAATTAGATTTAGTATAATTTTTCTCAAGCTATATTTTATCTGTTCTTTCTATCACCGAGTAAGCAAAATAAGAAGAAAAAAACACGAATTGTATTCTTCTGTACATTCATTATTTTGTGGTTTGTTAAAAAGACTGGTTCAGCTTTCATTTCCGGAAAACGCCCATAAAACACACATGTCCTTTGGAACCTTTATGAGTTTTGCAGACAAAACATAGCAAACAGTTCTTGCAAAATTGTTCTAATATTCTTCTTCTTCTTTTCGTGTCGGTGGCAAACCAATTATTTTTAATTTATATTTTTTGCTCCCAAAATGCAGCCACTTGGATGGCGTTAGTATTAGCTATCATCAGATCGTCCAATGTACAGGAGCAGGAGCACAAAGAGCAAGACAACAAGTGGGACATTGTTTGGGGGAGTCCACATTCGCATAACTCATCAAAGTTGTTAGTAAACCCCCATCTAGACATGTTTTCCTTACACCGGCCGACCTGAGTCCGAAGTCTATTTAAGGACTTCCAGGTCTGCCATGGCAATTCATGTCCAGGTGGGAGCTCTTCAACAAGTGGTACAAATGGGGAAGGAACATTCCACTTGCTGCGCCAAAGAGTGCACCTCTCCTGTTGGACATTGGACGACATTGGTTCAACACACTTTTTAAAACTTCTTCGACTCCTAAGTCTCCTTGGAGCATCAGAGTAGTTGTGCAAGGGGTGGCGAGCGTCGTTAAGCATTCTTGAGCATTCAATAGAGCTAGAAACACGTCTACGAACGTCGGGAGGTGCTATGCCAGCCAGGGGATACAGCATGCTTACCGGGGTCGGCTGCAAACAGCCAGTAATTAACCGGCAAGTTTCATTTAAGGCTGTATCCACTAGCTTGGCATGGGCTGATCGGGACCAGACCAGACATGCGTATTCACCTACGGAAAAAGAAAGCGATAGTCCAGATGTACGTAGGACGTGGGCTGAGGCACCCCATTTGGTAGATGTTAGTTTTTTTAAGATATTGTTCCGTGAGTGAACCTTCAGTTTTATGTTCCTACAGTTCTCTTTATAGGTTAACGACCTATCCAAATAAACGCCAAGATATTTAGGGGATAAGCTATGAGTTATTGGAACTCCCTCCCACGTAATGTCAAGGAAACGACCTGCTTCTCTGTTGCGCAAATGAAAGGCACATGAAAACGTTTTGTTTGGATTCGGCTTTAAAGCGTTATCCTTGTAATAATCACTTAGGTGTGCTAGTGCAGTTTGAAGATTTTTCTCGACAGCCTCAAAGGATCGATCTTGGGAGGTAAGTGCCAGGTCATCAGCGTACAGGAATCTGATGGTGTTGGGAGTAGATGGTTGGTCATTTGTGTAAATATTAAAGAGTAATGGTGCTAGTACACTGCCCTGAGGCAAACCGTTTCTTTGACTACGCCATCTACTCTTATCTGATAGTACGTGGACCTGGAATTGGCGGTTGTGGAGAAGTTCTCGGATAATTCGAACGATGGCGGTATCTCCAATCATTGCTTGTATTTTCCACATAAGTCTCTTGTGGTTGACAGTGTCATATGCCGCGGTCAGGTCCACAAATACAGCTCCTGTCACCATTTCTGACTCAAAACCGTCCTCTATATGCTGAGTGAGTTTAAGAACTTGGCTACTACAAGATTTTCCAGGTTGAAATCCGGTCTGTTCTGGAATAAGTTGTGGTTCAATAACGTCTATTAAACGAGAGAGTATCAATTTTTCAAATAGTTTATGAATGTGACAAAGTAACGAAATGGGCCTAAAATTTTTAGGATCATCTGGTTTTTTACCCGGTTTAAGGATGGCTATGACTTTTGCTTTTCTCCAGGCTCGAGGGATTTGAGACGATGTCAAACATTTATTAAAAAGATGTAGGAGCCAGGAAATTGCACAAGGCCCGAAATGTTTAATTTGATCGATACATATGTCATCTATCCCAGGAGCCTTATTGTCTTTCAGCTGGTGGATGCCGTAAGTAATATCATTTATATTAAAAGGTTTGCTGATTTCACTGCTAGAGTAGCCGGTATTGGATTTTGGTATCCTTGGGAGACGTCCTGAAGGCTTTCCGTTCAATATGAGTTGGTGAGCTATTTGATTGGCGGATATGACGCCGGGCGAAGTTGGAGGAGGGGGATCACTAGTGAGTTTCCTGATTGTATTCCATGCCTTTTTGCTATTGTGGGTCATATCAATATTTGTAACTGTGTCAACCCATTTCTCCTTCCGAGAGTTGGAAATTTCTAACATTAACTGTTCACCTACCATTGCTGTATCCTCCGAGTACGGATTGGTTTCGTAAAGACTCTCGTATTGCTGTAGAAGATTAGCTGATGTTTTTGAAAGACCAGGCACATAAGATGTTCGACATCCTCTGGGTATGTATTTCCTAGAGGCTTTTGAAACTATGTCTGTAAATGCGTCATAATTTTGCGGAATTGGTGGGACATTCAGCAGTTCCTGATCAATTTCTTCGGCGTACATCTTCCAATTTGCTCTTTTAAAATTAAAACGGCGTCTAAATGGCACGTATAACGGTTTGACTAAAGCTTGGATTGAACACTGAATTGGTCTGTGTTGTGTTCGAGGGATGGGAGGGCAAACAGTTTTTATGCATCGAGAACAAATAGAAGAGCTGACAAAGATCAAGTCGGGGTTAAAACCACGTTTCCAACGACTACTAATAAAAGATGGTGGAAGTTTAGGCGAATGTAATAAATTCAGGTCGTTTCCTTCGGCCCAGTCTTCAACAGCGTGGCCGTCTTCGTCGGTTTCCTTATAGCCCCAGTTTGTGCCATGGCTGTTGAAATCTCCAACTACTATTTTTATGGGGTGATTATTAAAATTTTTCGGGCTGTTAAATTGAAAAGGTATTTTGGGAGGTTTATACATGGATGTTACCGTACAGTTACCCAAATCGACGGTGATTATTTCGATTCCATTTAGTAACGTGTATTCTGTAGAAACGATGCTAACGCCGGGAGCAGCAAACACTGCGTTACCGTGTTTTGGATGAGGGATCTCGGCGATAAGCGTAAGCCCATCTATGTACGGCCGGGTTTGTGTTTCATCTCGATGGGTTTCTTGGACACATAAGATGTCACAGTTAGTCTGTCGGTAGATCTCAGAGAGAATCTTTGACTTCTCCTGTGAGAAACCTTTAATGTTGATTGAGATTACGCACAAAGCCGGTTTTTGCAATGGGCTGTTGATATTTTGGTTTGCCATCGTGGTGAAAGGATCTGCCAATCAGCGAATATATTCGCGTTACTCGCGAATCTATTCGCTGACTGCCCAGGGTGCGCCGGACGAAAAGGTGTAAATTACGTCGCTCGGGGAGGCTCCTTTCGTGCACTCCATTTTTAATATTGATAGGATATATCATCATCATATACATCTAATATTGATAGTTTGCCTTGTTTTTCTATTGCTAGAATATTGGAGTGAAAACTTCTTTAGCCGTTTTGGACATTTTTGAGATGGAAAAAACCGACACCTCTGTATATCGTTATCGTCATCGTCATCATGTCTTTATTAGTCACCACTGCATGAGCATGACCCTCTCTGTACTACCAGAGCCAGAGCAGTCAGAGGATTTGGCCTACACTCTCCACGCTGGGTTAAAAATATTTTAAAATTTAAAATAGTTTAATAGTTTAAAATTATAGCTATTTTGGCTGAAAAAATGTAAAGGTTCTCCGGTCGGGTTCGAGAGGTCTTTTTGATGTTTAAAAGCTTTGTTTAGCTTACTCTGTGTATATAACATTTTGTTTCGAATTACAGCAAAAATTTCGAACTTGCGGAAATTCGACATAATATTTTATAGAAAACTAATTCGCTCGCCTGGCAAATTAGGCGATTTCCTTGAAGCACTGATCAGTGCTTAAGCTACCAAGGGGTTAAATCATCTTGTATTCTCATTGTATAAAAATGTTGTTCATATTGCTGGGCTGAGTCACCGCTTTAAGAATCGGACATGGTTTCATCAACAATTTGTATATTATAAAAATAGTAATTGTTTTGTTACACAAGTTCAAAATTAAATTCACGCGAAAGGTTTTCTATAAAATATTTCGAAATGAATACTGCCCACGAGATTGTACGCTGTATTATTAAAGGAAACATGTTCAAGCTTGTTCTAAAGATAACGAGAGATTGCGTAGGTAGAGGGTAAAAGAGTAACGAACAAGATGGTTCGGTTTGCTTGCTTCCTTTTATTTTGTCCCTAGTTTTATAAAGTCTGTTGCTTATTGCTGATTTTTACACTTATTGCTTAGTAACAACGTTATTTTTTTCTTTTATTTCTTTCATGGTAGTGTCTCGGCCTTCTTGGTCCCCTTTTTCTTTCTGTTATGTAGAATCTGACGGAAAAAAGAGAGGAATAGAAGAAGTTTCACCGACTAGAACCCAGCTCTTAAATTAATGATGATGATGGTTACTTATTGCATTGTAGAGAGCGCCATTTCGATTTTTCGTGACTACACATAGCTTATAACCAACGGGTGGTCAAGACGCATCTAAGGACATATCGTACGTCAATTTACGTCGGGTAGTTTAGGAGATACGTACAAACGAACATAATAGATATGTATATACAAACATGCACAAATAGCGGCCAAAATCATAACCTTCCATTTGGCTTAACCAAAGTTAAGTAAACATGAACTCCTGAAGTATCTGAAACTAAAATCAGCAATTCCGAAAAAATAGCACGAGGCAGACCCGTTTTTAAATATAATGTATTTTAATACATGCTGGTTAGGGTTAAAAGGAAAACCATACAATATACCAGCTGCTTTTCTTCCCACGAAGACCGTAAATCGCAGACCGTAAATTTTTCTAGGTTAGAAAACATATGACCGAAGGGGAGTATACCAAAACCGGTAAAAATATAGCTTGTTTACGCGTTGTGCTGAGTTTTCCGGAGTTTGCATCGTGGATTATGTATTCTGAGCGCGTGTTCAGCTTTGAGACGTTGAAAAGTCAATAAAAGTGTCAAAAAGTGTTCGAGTTGTTAAGACGAAGTGACATTCTGATGGGTATCGATTCTTGTGGCTGTTTTATGACGGGATTTATTAAAGTTTTTTAAAGAATTGGCGCAGTGGTCTAACTGTGAGGTTACAAACGAAAGGTGCAGGGATCGAATCCCAACAGGCCTGATCTGTACCATTCCGAGCTCCGTGGCGCAGCGGTCAACATGCCAGCCTGCGACGCGGGGTCCCGGGTTCGATCCCCGGTCAGGTCATGATGGAAAACGATCTTTTTCAGTATGACCTGGGTCTTGGATGTTTATCTATATAAGTATATATTATAAAATATAGTATCGTTGAGTTAGTATCCTGCGACACAAGTTCACAACTTACTGTGTTAGCTCAATTTGTGTGATATGTCCCTATATATTTATATTTATTTATTTATTATTTATTCTCTGACTTTGTAGCCCTACTCCTGATGAGTCCGAAACTATAATCAGCAATCCTGACAAAATAGCACATGAGTAACCTGTTTTACCCAAAATTTAATTTTGTTTTCAATGATTCAATGACATAAAAACTTTTATTTGGAATCTACAAGACGAAAGGGAAATTCCCCGAAACCGTTAAAAATATAGCTTGTTTTCCGGAGTTTGCATCGCGGATTATGTATTCCAAGCGCGTTTTCAGCTTCGAGACGTTGGAAAGTCAATAAAAGTGTCAAAATGTATTCGAGTAGATGAGGTTGACATTCTGTTGGGTAAAGCTTTTTGTGGCTGTTTTATGACGCAATTAATTTAGATTTTTTAAAAGAAATGGCTCAGTGGTCTTATAGTGGAACTTATAAAGAAAAGGTACCGGGATCGAACCGTAATCAACACGTTACCTTAAATAAAAAGCCAAAAATTTGTGACTTTCACAATTAATTAAATCAAAAACTTTACTCAGTAAGCAACCTTCCTACTTATTCTCAATTAGGTATTAAATATTAATTAACCAGTGCCAAATTAACGACACAGTTACGTCTACATCTATGTATTTATCTTAGTTTCAATGATATAAAAGTTTTTTAGGTTAGTAATTACACTACCAAAGGGGAGTATGCCAAAACCGGTGAAAAATATAGCTTGTTTTCCGGAGTTTGCATCGTGGATTATGTATTCCGAGCGCGTTTTCAGCTTCGAGACGTTGGAAAGTCAATAAAAGTGTCAAAAGGTGTTCGAGTAGTTAAGACGAGGGTGACATTCTGATGGATATCGCTTCTTGTGGCTGACGCAAATTAAAATGAAAGATTACTAGCTGTTGCCGCGGCTTCACCCACGTGATTTATAGCCAATGTCCTTCTCAGTACCCTTACCTATGATGGTTGGTTCAGTAGATAGGGCGTTAAAGCGTAACAAACAAACAAACTTACTTTCGCATTTATAATATTAGATAGGATAGACAAGAATAGATTTTTTGAAGAAGTGGCTCTGTAGTCCAGCAGTGGAACTTATAAACGAAAGGTGCCGGGATCGGACTCCACAACGCCCGATCTGTATCTTTCTCTGACTTTGCAGCCCAACTCCTGATGAGTCCGAAACTATAATCAGCAATTCCGATAAAGTAGCCCGTGAGTTACCTTTTACACATAATGTATTTTTGTTTTCAATGATTCAATGACATAAAAGCCTTGTAAGTTAAAATCCACAAAACTAAAGGGAAATTTAACAAAACTGGCAAAAAATATAGCTTGTTTTCCGGAGTTTGCATCGTGGATTATGTATTCCGAACGCGTTTTCAGCTTCAAGACGTTGGAAAGTCAATAAAAGTTATGTTCGAGGTTGACATTTTGATGGGTATTGCTTCTTGTGACTGTTAAATGACGCAATTAACATTGTAGATAAGAATAGATTCCTTAAAGAAGTGGCCCTGTGGTCTAACTGTGGAATTTAGAAACGAAAGGTGCCTGGATCGAACTCCACCAGGCCCGAATTGTACCTTCCTCTGACTTTGTAGCCAAATCGTCTACCTGATTCATAATCATCATCATCTCCGCAAGAACTCCACCTGCTCCCTGGCTTTCCCCTATGTTGCCATACTCACCACGCTTGGCAGACGGATTGGTGAGCGCATTTTATTCGGTTTGTCTCGGTTCGGATGCTGCTGCCCATAGAAACCATTCTTTAAGAGTCGCCTGGACGCGCATGTCTGCCCATAGAAACCATTCTTTAAGAGTCGCCTGGACGCGCATGTCTCCATACAAACGGAAAAAGGGAATTGTGGAGAATTACAACCCTTTTCAAATTTGTATGGAAATCTTGAGAGGCGTATAATTCTCAAACTATTGATAATTTAACCAAACTGTATAGAAACGTACGTAGATTATACCGAGATTAATTGATTGGATGCTTAATTTTACTCCAAAATTATCAAATATTGCCACAATTCCCTGTTGCCGTTTGTATGGAGACATGCGCGTCCAGGCGACTCTTAAGCGAGGGAAGGAGTTCGTTGGACTGAAGGAACGGGCAAGAGGTATTTAGGATATAACTTCTAGGATGGATTAGGTATGAGATAGTAGCAGCTCGGATGGCCCGGTGATCGTACCCAATGCCATTCCAGCAACCATCAGACAGACAGTTCAGGGTGACACCCCTGACCATATCTTCACCTCTGATTCCAGTAACGAAAAACATAGCGAGGCAACTTGCACACTAGTAGATTGTTCACTAATATGTGAGGTGGAAACAGTCATTGTGGGCATTTTCTCCATACAATGACCCGACAGGTTGTAGGTACTAAAACGGGGTATATGTGGAATCCGATGAAAAAAACTAGTATTGTCTTTTCTAACTATTATCCTTTACTTTTTCAATAAATTTCCTTCGGGCGTTCACCCGAAGACAGCGTCAATAAATCAACTCGTCATAAACCTACCACAAACAATATTTTCTATTGGCACTCAGTGAAAGAGTTTTAAAAATCCGAAACAAGCCTTCTCACTACAGTATTGTAGGCTCTACGTTCTAAAAAAATTTTTTTGTTCAGTCTCTAGTGCCCCCAAAACGTGATGTCCTAAGCAGTTGCATATCTTGTTAAGAGGATCGACTACCTGTAATTTTCATACAAAAAGCGATAACTCTGACTCTAAAATGAGGAACTTTTGGTGTCATTCGATTTAGCACACCTTAATCTAGGGCTTACCGTTTTTTTTTTTTTTCATTGATTCGGTTTCTATTAATTAAAATAAATTAATATGCATCGGGTATTTTTTATGTAAAAAATATGGATATTTATATAGATGCTCATAACTTTGGTTGTAAGCAATATATCTTAAATATCAAAACGTAGAACCCTACTTCTCCAATTTATCAATAACGTGTAAAAAAATTATTGAAATTGAACTATGTTAAGTGTTATGCTTTTTGTATGAAAATTTACAGGTAGTCTATCTTCTTAAAAGGGCTAATCTAGTACTGAGTTTTACATCATATAATTGGAAGCACGCTTGGTTTAGACAGACAAGTACTTTTTCCATTAACGTTGAACAGTTTTAAAATGTAAATTACTTCCAGATAAATAATTTATTTCCCCTTTGCCGGGTTCATTGCCGCTATCAATTATTCAAACAGTGATTAGGATTGAAAAGAGTCGTCATTGGTTTAATTTGAAAATTTTCGATTTTGATAATGAGATCTGAATGAGTCAAATCAAATTTTATAAAGAAACAATAACCAAATTTTGTCGTCCGACAAAGTCATTTTAATTAAGGGCCCACACTAGGCACTCTAGCGACGCCAATAATTTTACTCCTAATACTTTACAAATAGAAAGAAATTCAAGAATGTAAATCATAACCTTAGTAATTAACCTGAAATATGAATCATGTTTTAATCAGTCATTAGGAGAAAAAGTTATTACCACCTAAAATGGCCGTTTTTGGCGGTAATTTGATTTTTATAATGCTCACCGATTCTGATAATATTCCAAAAATACTTCAGGTCATTTACTAAGACTTATATAATTTACATTCTTGAATTTCGTTCTATTTGTAAAGTAATAGGAATAAAATTATTGGCGCCGCTAGTGTGCTTAGTGTGGGGCCTAAGGGTGTAAATCAACAAATTTAAATTATTATAATATTATATATTATAAGGATTGTTTAATGTTCAATATTGTTTGTTGTTTAGTACAGCAACTTTTTTTGCCATTCAAACTTTACTATTAAAACTAACAAACATGAACTTTGAAAACATAATGTTCCTATTTTGGGTAATCGTGTATTCAGATTAATGAAAAAAAATGTATACACGTTATCTTGGATACGGAGAAGGACACAAGCTACCTTTTATCCTGGAGAATTGGGCTTTTCCCGATAGATCGACGTTAACGCGAGCAGAGCCACGGGCAAAAACTAGTATATGTGAATAAATTAAATTTATCGTTATTTTTACCAAAATTACACGTTCCACATGTTAAGCAACCCCGGGCGCAGGCCCTACTTGGATGGATGTGCATAAAATATCTTGAGCATCTTCGTGCTTTTAAGGTCCGTTAAACCAGTGGATCCGGCCTTCATTATTGATAGCAGTCTTTTAACTTAGTAAGATGCTCTTAGGCAGCTTAAATCTGATAGCAGAGCTGACCATACATACGAAAAACTAAACAACAACACTGAAATTTAATCATGACGCATACACATGACAAGTTACCCAAATCATTGTCCCGTTATAGCCCATTTTTTATGTCAAAGAATCTAAAAACGTTTTACAGGGTACAGGAAAAATGCCCCTCGGGAGACTTGCACGGATTCTTCTTGTCTCCGGGGGAAAATTTCCTTTGAAGACAAATATTTTATCGTAAGATATTGCCTGCTGACTGTTCTGAATGTAGCCATTTGTTTTAGTCTACGGTTTCAGTCTTTGAAATTGGTACAACCAAATAGGGCCAAATTCTCTGACTGTTCTGGTAGTACAGAGAGGGTCATTTTTAGGGTTCCGTACAAAAGTTGAAAAACGGAACCCTTATAGGATCACTCGAGCGTCTGTCTGTCCGTCCGTCCGTCTGTCACAGCCGATTTTCTCCGAATCTACTGAACCAAATTAGATGAAATTTGGTAAGATAGTGTAATCCTATGACCCAAACACGGTTGTGCAAAGTAAATAAAGATTTTTTTGAAATAAGGGTCATTTTGAGGGGCCCAATTACAAAATTAAAAAAAAAAAAGTTTTGCAAACCTTACTGTGTCATATATCAAATGAAAGGTCTCATTATGAGGATCTCAAAAATATATTTTTTTGTTCGGGTAAAATCAACACTTTTGATTTTATTCTCGAAAGAAGGCAAAATTGACCATTCCCCCCCCCCCTGATCTCCGAAACTACTGGGCCGAAAATTTTGAAAAAATTAAAATTAACAAAATATAGTTCATTCCTTGAAGATTACAGGAAAAATAATAAGAATTCTATCACTTGAAAATTAAGTGGTAAACTCACAATAATAAGTTCATCTAGGGAAATAGTTCACTAAAACACCACTAGATGGCGCTAGTCAATTGAATAAAACATTTTTTGCACATTGTGTATGTGTTCACGAAGCATATTGTACGGAACCCTCATTGCGCGAGTTTGACTCACACTTGGCCGGTTTTTTTATAATAATATCTTTTTTTACTAATATGTAAAATACGGGTCACTCACGTATGAAGTCAGCTACAGGCCGACATGTTTCAACCTCATCCGGAGGTCTTCCTCAGGGCGAATGTGAACAGAGACGCGCGCACGAAGTCGTCACGCGCGCGCGTTCGTCGTGAGGTTGAAACATGTCGGCCTGTAGCTGACTTCATACGTGAGTGACCTGTATTTTACATATTAATAATGTTAACATCTCACGTTAGTTTTAATCAAAAAATCTTTATTTACTAATAGATTTGTACAGGATTTTGACAGTGATATACAAAAGGTAAAACATAGTACAAATTATTGTTTTTTGTGTGTTCTCCAAACTAGGCTGGCGCCTGTATTTTGCAGTCCAATGTCCACTTGTTCCTGCATAATAATAAATATAGTATATAAAGACCTGAATATGATGATGAAATAGTTCTATGTCCGACGAATCAAAAGTTCGACAACCTCACAGAATATCGCTCGCCTTCTACTAGAGACGAAACTAATAATAATACCGCGTGCAAAGCCACGCCCGCCTAGTAGGCGATAGTCGCATACTCGGCCTGTCATTTCGTGCTCAAAAAACCGTAATATTATCCAAATGTGCTGTGATAAAAAGGTAATAAAACGAAATTCAGATGTAACCTTTATCACAACTTAGTAGAAAATAGCAGATTTTAGCATTTTGCCACTCACCTTGAAACCCAAAAGCTTAGTAAACGGTACCGCCCCCTGTCACGATTGTTTCGTATGAAATGTGTTGAAAAATGCGTCTCTAGAAGCGCGCGAGTGGGCAACCTCCATAACGCAGTGGGTAACACGCCAGCCTGCTGCTGCTGGATTTTTTCCGACCGGAGATGTGTTGTGAATAGAGCTAATTTAAGTGACTCTAAGTGTAAGTAACTCTCCAATCCATCCGGCCAGTGTTGAGAGTTTAAGCCAAATCCTCTGACTTCTATTCTTTGGTTTATATATGGCTCCAATAGTACAAAGAGGCTCGTGTTTCTGCGGTGGAGACTAACAAAGACCTGTTATTGATGATGAACCCTTTCGGAATTCCGTAAATTTAGAAATAATCTAAAGGCTTATAAATGTCTGAAAGAACACAATAGTGTTGTTTTCGTAAATAATGAAATAACTCTGTCTTACCCACATCAACTCGGTTTATCCTCAACAATTGTCGCAGGAAGTTTCAATTTAAATGTTTTCAAGGACCCGACTGAATTACGCTCCAATTTGAGGGTAGACTAATGAATACCTACCACTATTTTAAGGCCCAAAATACGACACCTTTTTTCCGGACTGCCAACGGGGTGTTTCGCACATATCTTGTATGTTTGTAAGGATCATAATATCGCCAGTCACTATATCGATAGTCACTGTATCGAAAACGCTCCATCGACAGGTTACTTTAGCAAAAGTACCTTATATGTTTGCTTTATCGACAGGTCAGCATATCGATGGTATGCCGACCGACAGGCACAATATCGAAGGAGCGCCGCAGCGAAGTTTGTTTGTTTTTCGTATGTGTAAGTGGCCAACACTAGTGTCTGATTTTTCAAGCTGCCTTAAGGCATCTGACATAGCTTAACGACTGCCATCAACGATGACAGCCGGGACCAACGGCTTAACGTGCCTTCCGAAGCACAGAGGAGCGCGAGATATTTTTATGCCACTTGCGGTCACCCATCCAAGTAGGGACTGCACCAGGGGTTGCTTAACATACGTAAGCGTTCATAGAGCTCACACCCACTGGACCATCGGGCTCCTCGGGCAGCGAAGTGTCGCAGCCAGTCGCCGCAGTTTCCTTGTCACCTCGTATTTTCCATCAGGTGGATAGATGTCGACAGTTACGATATCGCAAAGAAACTAAATGAACATCTGTTTTAACTTTTCAGAGAGTATTCATATTTCTGATAAGTCAACTTCTATCAAGTATAAAAAATCAACGATCAGAGAACTTCGCTCTTCTAATAATCTTCTCCTTCATATGCCAGTTCACAGGAGTGGGTTTTTCGGAAATTCTTTTATGATTCGTACTATTAAATTATGGAATGCCCTACCGGTGGATATCCGTAAGGCTCAAACACGTTTGACTTTTAAAAATAGGGTGAAAGCTCATTTCCTACAAGGTCTGTCAGATTATGCATGATATATATGTAGTATATGTATCGTCTATTATATTTATATGTACTAGCGTGTATGATGTTTATGTAGTTTATTAATTTAATTTATTTTATAATGTTTTTTTTTTCTTTAATTTTTTTCTAACTTTGCACTACCCCATCAATTGTCATCATCACCCAGTTGGTTGACAGGCAGAAAAAAGCCATTGGCTTTTAGTCCGCTTTTACACTGTATTGTGTATAAAGTTAAACAAATAAATAAATAAAAGATAAAAGGCTCTTTACCATAAACTACTAAGAAGATACGAGTATCATAAGACCGACTGCATTATGGCAATAGAGACCATCCATACTATAATATTATAAATGCGAAAGTAACTCTGTCTGTCTGTCTGTCTGTCTCGCTTTCACGCTAAAACGGCTGAACCGATTAAAACGAAATTTGGCACACAGATAGGCTATAGCCCGAGAAAGGACATAGGCTACTTTTGATTTCGATAACGTAGGTTAAGCAACTCTAACCATGGTTCTAATTAGGATGGTTGGCCAAAACTAAAACGGCTGAACAGATAAAAACGAAATTTGGCACACAGATAAGCTATAGCCTAAGAAAGGACGTGGGCTACTTTTAATTACGATAACGCAGGTTAAGCAATTCTAACCATGGTTCTAATTAGGATGGGTGGCCAAAACTAAAACGGCTGAACCGATTAAAACGAAATTTGGCACACAGATAGGCTATAGCCCGAGAAAGGGCATTGGCTACTTTTGATTTCGATAACGTAGGTTAAGCAACTCTAACCATGGTTCTAATAAGGATGGGTGGCCAAAACTAAAACGGCTGAACAGATAAAAACGAAATTTGGCACACAGATAGGCTATAGTCTAAGAAAGGACGTGGGCTACTTTTAATTACGATAACGCAGGTTAAGCAACTCTAACCATGGTTCTAATTAGGATGGGTGGCCAAAACTAAAACGGCTGAACAGATTAAAACGAAATTTGGCACACAGATAGGCTATAGCCTAAGAAAGGACGTGGGCTACTTTTAATTACGATAATGCAGGTTAAACAACTCTAACCATGGTTCTAATTAGGATGGGTGGCCAAAACTAAAACGGCTGAACAGATTAAAACGAAATTTGCCACACAGAGAGGCTATAGCCTAAGAAAGGACGTAGGCTACTTTTAGTTACGATAATGCAGGTTAAGCAACTCTAACCATGGTTCTAATTAGGATGGGTGGCCAAAACTAAAACGGCTGAACCGAATAAAACGAAATTTGGCACACAGAGAGGCTATAGCCTAAGAAAGGACGTGGGCTACTTTTAGTTACGATAATGCAGGTTAAGCAACTCTAACCATGGTTCTAATTAGGATGGGTGGCCAAAACTAAAACAGCTGAACAGATTAAAACGAAATTTGGCACACAGATAGGCTATAGCCTAAGAAAGGACGTGGGCTACTTTTAATTACGATAATGCAGGTTAAGCAACTCTAACCATGGTTCTAATTAGGATGGGTGGCCAAAACTAAAACGGCTGAACAGATTAAAACGAAATTTGGCACACAGATAGGCTATAGCCTAAGAAAGGACATAGGCTACTTTTGATTTCAATAGCGCAGGTAAGGAGCGGCCGCATATTATCAGAAATTTCTGTTAGAAAAATTCTGACGCTCGCCGGAAGGCACTCCGTGCATACATTTTGTATTAGCTCCCGCACACTGTTAGAAAAATTCTAACGTGTCGTCCGTTTCTGATGCCCGCCGGATGGCACTTCAGCCGGACGTCAGAATTTTTTCTGATAGAAATTGCGGAAGGCGTGTTTTCCATACATTTTGTACTAGGCCCCCCCGCACACTATCAGAAATTCGCGTCAGTTTACCGTCCGCCGCCGTACGCTGCACACGTGTTTGTTGTATTTTAGGAACCTACGTTCTTGACGAAAATGAGTTAAATCAAGATTTAATTGCCGATGTGGAAAAATATCTATGTTTGTGGAACGCGATGTTGAAAATGACCAGAATAAAATACACAGAGACTTAGCTAAGAAGCGAATATGCCAAATATTAATTGAGAATTGAAATCCATATTTCAATATCAAGGTTTTTAGGGTTCCATGTCCAAAGCGTAAAAACGGGATCCTATTTACGAGATTTCAATGTCCGTGTGTCACCATCATATATAAACCGTTGTTTGTTTGGTTATTCGTATGTGTAAGTAGCCAACACTGGTGTCAGCGATATTTCAAGCTGCCTTAAGGCATCTGACATAGCTAAACGACTGACATCAATGATGACAGCCGCTACCAACGGCTTAACGTGCCTTCCGAAGCACGGAGGAGCTCGAGATATTTTTATGCCACTTGCGGTCACCCATCCAAGTAGGGACTGCACCAGGGGTTGCTTAACATACGTAAGCGCTCATAGAGCTCACACCCACTGGACCATCGGGCTCCTCAAATACCTCTCCTCATAAACCGTGATTACTATACAGTTAAAATTTTCATAGATGATGAACTTATTTGCTTTTGCCGTAAACACTAGAATCAGAATAAAATCCTAATACAATATTATACGAGTAAATGCAAAAGTGAGTTTGTTTGTTTGTTTCTTTGTTACGCTTTCACGCCCTACGAGTATCTACTTAACCGATCATCATGAAATTTTGCATACACATAGGTTAGAGTACTGAGAAGGACATAGGCTATAATTCACGCGGGCGAAGCCGCGGGTAACAGCTAGTAGTCTAATATTCGAGTGAAAGTAAAGATGATTAACGCATGTTCTTTGTTCTTATATCCTTCATCAACAGGTCTTTGTTAGTCTCCACTGCAAGAGCACGACCCTCTCTGTACTATCAGAGCCTTACCAGAGCCATATATTAGCCAGGGCAGTCAGAGGATTTGTCGTGCACTATCCACGCTGGCTAGACAGATTGGAGTGGTATCTTTAATGTGTATTATGTTTGCTTAGTTGACGTCTACGACATCCACGGGGAGACTTGGAGTGGTCCTATTCCTCTATACCTGGAACCACACGGCTTATATCCTTGTAGGTAGTTTTTCGGCAGTAGTCCCAACGAGACGAGCTCCGTGGCGCAGTGGTTACCACGCCCGCCTGCGACGCGGGGGTCCCGGGTTCGATCCCCGGTCAGGTCATGATGGAAAACGATCTTTTTCAGAGTGACCTGGGTCTTGGATGTTTATCTATATAAGTATATATTATAAAATATAGTATCGTTGAGTTAGCATCCTGCGACACAAGTTCACAACTTACTGTGGGGCTAGCTCAATTTGTGTGATATGTCCTATATATTTATTTATATATATTTATTTATTTATATTTATTTAAATATAGACATTTGAATGCATATTTCCCATTGCAATTTGAATTTTTAATTCCGAATAGGAATTTTTAAAGACGAATTTAAAGATTACCGTGAGCTTTCGAAATTCAACTTAACGACAGTAGTAATAGGTTGGTTTTGGTTGTAGGTTTTAGCATAAAATGTAAAACAAAAAGTCATATTTGTATGTGATTGTGTGCTCCAAAAAAAGGCAAAAATTTTCGCCCTAGACCTTGAAAAGAGTTCTCATTTCCATTTTTATGTGCGCTACCCATGTAACGTTATTAGTATGTTAATATCAGAACCCTTTTTAACTCACAATGGAAAAAACTGAACTTTTTCTCGGAAAAAGAGTAACGTTTTCCCGCTAAAATTTAACTGTATCAATATATTTTTCGGTATTTTTCGTTTATATTTATTATATTTTAGTAATTTTTATTTATTTAAGTTTTGACTGTTCCCGGGACCAGTGTTATTCCCATTTTAACCGGTTTTGTGTAATAAGAAAAGTGTTGAATCTTTCATGCTGGAAGAAAAGAAAAAGTGGCCAAGTTCGAGTCGGAATCGCCCATGTAGGGTTCTTGCCTTTTCTGCTTGCTACTAAGCAAGCATAACGTACCGATTACCGATACCCAGCTAAAATACCACTTTATTTAATTGCCTGTAAAAATTACTTTGCTTTTCATAGTATTTGTTTGGATGACAAAGTTATATTTGCGGATTATGAAAATACTAGCTGTTACCCGCGGCTTTGCCTACGTGATTTATAGCCTATGTCCTTCTCAGTACCCTAACCTATGTGTATGCAAAATTTCATCGGTTCAATAGATACGGCGTGTAAGCGTAACAAACAAACTCACTTTCGCATTTATAATATTAGGTTGGATAGGATTAGGATTAGGATGCTATATCACAAAAACTGCTGAATATAATTATATCGCTCAAACTAATTTTTGTTGAAATAGTTTATTGAGGTCTACCTACAGTATTTTTGTTTTGATTCTACACTCTCTTTCTTTGGGAGTTAGAATGGGAAGAATACAAACACACACACATTTTTTTTCACTTTGGAAGTCTGACTTTAAGAAAAAAATATTGTAGGCACCTCAATGGGTCTCAAGGGTTTCGCGCGAATAAGTATCTTCATCCAATGCTAGGGAAATCCTAATTACCTCGAACAAAGAAGTACGTTCGCTATTTACTTAGCCATAATTATTGCACCATATCTCCCGAACTCATGTCTTTTTTTCCGAAGTACATTGATTTTAATCTTCTTCTTCTTCTTCTTTTCGAGTCGATATGGTTATATCTATTTAAAAATCATATTGATTTTAACCAGTAGTTGGCCACGGCGATACCTTTGTCATTTGCTTCATTTAGGTCTTTAATACTGCATGTGGAGGGACAATTAGGACACGTCGTTAGGTGAGCCATAGTCTGGATGGCGCCACAGTCACAGAGGCAATTATTGGAGAAACCCCACCTTACTCGGTTTTCTTGGCATCTCCCTACACCAGCTCGGAGTCTGTTGAGGGACTTCCAAACTGCCCAGGGGAGATCGCTTCCTGGTGGGAGTTTCTCTGCAGGAGGAAGTTCGGAAGAGGTAGACGGGTATTTATTTTTCCACTGTGTCAGTCGCGCGTTTGAAGCTTCTTTAGGATGTATAATATAGGGCTGCCTAAGAAAGCTGCTTCTACTTTTAAGACGTGAGGGTGGTGGAGTTTGTCCATAGAGTAGGTGCTTCTCATCATGGGATTGCTTGAATCTCACCACTGCACTTGCAACGTCGCGTCTCACGCTTGGGGGAGCTATGCCGGACAAAGTATACAGGAACGGTCGAGGAGTAGGTTTTAAAGTACCACTGATTATTCTACATGAGGCATTGAGAGCGACATCAACCTTTTTGGCGTGTACAGACGTGCCCAAACAGGACTAGCGTATTCGCCAGCGGAGTAGCATAGGGCAAGACAGCTTGTCCGGAGTACGTGGGGTGATGCACCCCAACGGGTAGTGGTGAGACGGCGTAGAATATTGTTCCGTGAGCAGACCTTGGACTTCAAATTTTTGCAGTTTTCTTTGTATGTTAAGGAGCGGTCCAAGGTCACGCCCAGGTATTTTGGTGTGGGGTTGTGTTTAATGTCTACGCCGTCCCATGAAATCCTTAATTTCCTGCTTGCCTCCTTATTGCGCAGGTGGAAGACACAAGATTCAGTTTTTGAAGGGTTTGGCCGCAGACAGTTACTTTCATAATATTCTGTCAGGCGTTCCAGAGCCTTAGACAGGTTTTCTTCTATCTTCTCGAAGCTATTAGATTGGGATGTTAGAGCCAGATCATCGGCGTAGATGTAGCGAATAGTACCCTGGGGACTGGGCTGGTCATTTGTATATATATTAAACAGGGTAGGTGCGAGGACACTGCCCTGGGGGAGGCCGCCTTTACTGTTACGCCATCTGCTCTTTTGGGAGTGTAAAAGAACCTGAAAGCGACGATTTCGAAGCATTTCACCAAGGACGTTTACAAATTGGTAGTCGTTTGTAAACGCGGCCACCTTTTCAAGTAGGATTCTTATATTAACCGTGTCATAAGCTGCACTAAGGTCTACGAAAACCGCTCCTGTGATAAGGTTTTGCTCAAAGCCATTCTCTATATGCTGCGTCAGATTAAGAACCTGCCCACAGCAAGATTTTCCAGGCCGAAAGCCGGCTTGGTCGGGAATTAATTTAAAATCTATTATGTCCGTCAGGCGGTCTAGTAGGATGCGTTCAAATAATTTAAAAGTATGGCACAGAAGTGAGATAGGCCGAAAGTTGCTGGGGCTATCGGGCGTTTTACCGGGTTTGAGCAAGGCAGTCACCTTAGCTTTCCTCCAGATTTTAGGGATTTTAGCGAGTTCGAGGCAATTGTTAAACATCAGTTGGAGCCAGGTTAGCGCAGTTGGACCCAGATTTTTCAGCTGTTCCACACAGATCTGATCCACTCCTGCTGCTTTACCGCATTTTAATTTTTTCAAAGCTGAGCGTAATTCGTCGGAAGAAATTGATCGACTGATTGTTCGGTCCTGATTTGGGTCGTCTTTTGGTGTCGTTTTATGTTGTTTCGGTCGGGAACATTTGTGGGGTGATTTACCATTGATTTTAATTAAAGGGGTGATCAATTACATGCATACTCATGTAAATCTCGTATTTTTCTATTACAAGGTACAGCCCAAATCGAACTTTATGGCGGCCAGGAACATCGCGCGGGTCGATGCGCAGTACACAATATTACCTAGGTTCAGCGGGGCGAGCGCGGGGAGGCGGGACGCGTACTGCGCAGCTAATATCCGCTATAGTAGAACCTAAAGACCCCGTTAAGCATAAAGTTGGCATGTAGGTGGACAAGAGAATCAAAATAGTGATAGAATGCTAGCAAGCCGCAACGCGTAAGGGCAACTTTCCTTTGCCACTAAGCCTTTCCAATTGGAATAATGAGGAATAAGGAGGACCTCCATTTCGTTCCTTTTAATTTACCACGTTCAAAGAAATTCCTCCATTTTTCCTAACTATATTTATGTCGGGCCTTTATTTTCAGATGTGCATCGACTATTATGAAAGTGGTACTTAATTACATACATATATATCATCTAATTTTTATCTTTCGACGTAGATAAAGCCGAAATTCATGAGACCTAAAGGCAACGTCTAGCATAAAGTTGAGAATGTTAGGTGGCAGCTGAAAATCAGCGGTTGCTTTTTCGAGTAACATGTGCTGAGCTGTAGCCTATTTGTGCTTCTGTGGCACACATATTGCATGTTTTATTGTTAAATTAAATTAATATTAGTGAGATTTTTGTTGATGGTATTTATTCTGTGTTTAATGTGTGTGTCAGTTGAACAAAATAAATGATTTATCTATCTATTTTATAATAAATATAAAATAAAATATATTTATTTTTCTCCAAAAACCTCAAGTACATAATTGACAACACAATTTAAAAAGTACAAAAACACTAGAAACAAAGTAGAGACTTAAATATAAACAAATAGGGATGTAGAAATCTAATGCCCATGCTAGGTTTCTAATGAACCTGTGTTACGAGTCATCAGGACTCTACATCAACATGCTGACTGCAGAACAAAAACGTTGTCCGTACTAGAACATACCTAGTGTCTCTCTATCTATCAATGTAGATAGAAGAAAGGGTCAAAGTAGTGATAGGCTGCTCGCCGCATCCCGTAAGGGCAATATTCTTTGGCTACAATGGCATCTTGGCTAGGAATGAAGAGGTTTTTTCCATTCAACGCTTGGCACAGCGGTCAACACGCTAGCCTGCGACACGGGGGTCCCGGGTTCGATCCCCGGTCAGGTCAAGATGGAAAAAGATCTTTTTCATATTGACCTGGGTCTTGGATGTTTATCTATATAAGTATATATTATAAAATATAGTATCGTTGAGTTAGTATCCTGCGACACAAGTTCACAACTTACTGTGGGGCTAGCTCAATTTGTGTGATATGTACCTATATATTTATTAATTATTAAACAAAAATCTAATTAACACGAACAAAGAACTCTCCCTTTTTTCTTGGCCCATACTTTTTATAACGCCATATTTCCCAAACTTGTGCCTTTGTTTTTTGCTTTACATCGATTTAATGAAAATTAGCACCTACTTAAATGTATAGGCTATATTGAACTAGTTTTTTTTTCACCAGTATAATTCATGCGTTAGTTACATTATCAAATTACTTTTAACACATATTTTTAGGGTTCCGTACCCAAAGGGTAAAAACGGGACACTATTACTGAGACTTCGATGTCCGACAGTCTGTCTGTCACCAGGCTGTATCTCATAAACCGTGGTAGCTACACGGTTGAAATTTTCACCACTATAACAATAAATATTAAAAACAGTATAAAATTAAAAGCTAAATATTTTTGAACGGCAAAAAAAATTAGTTGAATAAATTTGAATTTGTTGAATGGTCCCATACAACAAATGTGATTGTTATGCCGTTTTTAGCTATAAGTTAGGAGCCCGATGGCCTAGTGGGCACGAGCATTATTAGCGCTTGCGCATGTTAAGCAACCCCGGGCGCAGTCCCCACTTGGATGGGTGACCGACTAAGTGGCATAAAACTATCTCAAGCTCCTCCGTGCTTCGGAAGGCACGTTAAGCCGTAGGTCCCGGCTGTCATCATTGATGGCAGTCGTTAAGCTATGTCAGATGCCTTTAGGCAGCTTGAAAAATCTGACACCAGTGTTGGCCACTTACACACACGAAAAACAAAAACAGCTATAAGTTGATAAAGGCAATAAGTAGACTCCTGAAAATTTCACAGAATATTAGATTGTATATTTATAAAAAAAAAAACAAGTCCTCTTACCATTTATATTCATTGGGATATACTTAATTTTCATTGTATGTGAAATAAAGTGTTAAATAACATACTGATCGTCATGCTGCAATATTTCATTGTCACGGCATTTGCCAAGTGTCAGGCACACGCGAATGTCTGATATACCGCCCTAATATGCAAGTACGATGGACGAGGGACTTCAAAATTGAAGGCTGGATATGCGCAGTACGAGTTTATTTGTAAAAAATAATGATTGAATCATTTTCCTATCGCCGTACTAGCGTAACTGCAAATCATGCTGAAGTTACGCTTTTTCGGAATGAATAGCATTCTCTTATTATCCCGTAAATTTGTATATGTCACCGGAAAATACCAATAATTGTTGATCAATCTTCGAGTTACTTTATCAACTTTCGGAAAATTATAAAGTCTAAAACACAGTTCCATAGTTAATGCACAAAATTTAAGAAAAAAACGTTTAGTATTATCTTCGAGCTTCGTGGCGCAGCGGTCAACACGCTAACCTGCGACACAGGGGTCCCGGGTTCGATCCCCGGTCAGGCCAAGATGGAAAAAGATCTTTTTCATATTGACCTGGGTCTTGGATGTTTATCTACATAAGTATATATTATAAAATATAGTATCGTTGAGTTAGTATCCTGCGACACAAGTTCACAACTTACTGTGGGGCTAGCTCAATTTGTGTGATATGTGCCTATATATTTATTTATTTATCTCTTACTTCATTTGGAAGTAATTAATTTTCTTCGCAATTGTGAAATAAAATGTTAAATAACATACTGATCGTCGTGCCGCGATATTTCATTAACACGGCAATTGCCAAGTATCAGGCACTCGCGAATATCTGATATATGGCCCTAATATGAAAGTACGAAGAACGAAGCATTTCAAAATTGAAGGCTGGATTAAAATTTGCAGAGTACGAGTATAGTTATAAAAATTAATAATTTATTAACTTTTTCCTACCTCTGTACTAGCGTAACTGCGAATCAAGCAGAGGCAGCGCTTTTTCGAAATGAATGAGATCTTCTCATTATCCCTGAAAATTTGTATATGTCACCGGAAAATACCAATAATTGTTGATCAATCTTCGAGTTACTTTATCAACTTTCGGAAAATTATAAAGTCTAAAACACAGTTCCATAGTTAATGCACAAAATTTAAGAAAAAAACGTTTAGTATTATCTTATCTCTTACTTCATTTGGAAGTAATTAATTTTCTTCGCAATTGTGAAATAAAATGTTAAATAACATACTGATCGTCGTGCCGCGATATTTTATTGTCACGGCAATTGCCAAGTATCAGGCACTCGCGAATATCTGATATACGGCCCTAATATGAAAGTACGAAGAACGAGGCATTTCAAAATTGAAGGCTGGATATGCAGAGCAACGAGTATATTTATAAAAAATTATAATTTAATTAACTTTTCCTACCTCTGTACTAGCGTAACTGCGAATCAAGCAAAGGCAGCGCTTTTTCGAAATGAATGAGATCTTCTCATTATCCCTGAAAATTTGTAAGTGTCACCGGAAAATGACAATAATCGTAAATCGATCAATATTCAAGTTAGTTAATTAAATTTCGAAAAATCATATACGACATTTGCAATGTACTATTTAACGCAATCAATTTCCGTAGTAAACTAGGAACCCTTATAGTTTCGCCATGTCTGTCTGTCCGTCCGCGGTTTTACTTAGAGACTATAAGTACTAGAAAGCTGTTATTGTGATATGTATACTAATCATGTCAAAAAAGTGGTAGAAAAAAATCCTGAAAAAAAAATTTTTTTTGGGTAGCTTCCATACACGTAACGTGGGGGAGTAATTTTTTTTTCTCTATTTAGGGATCCGTTTCCGAAATATTTGGTTTTAAAGTGCAAATTTTAGTTAGAGGTACGTGTCCCCCCCCCCCCCCTCTATCTGCTAAACGGTTATATATGGATACGTGAAAAAAATTACAGCAGTAGAATATATACTGAAGTTGAAAGGAAAACTATCAGAGCTGGGTACTAAGAGCAAACTAAAAAGTTATAGGCAACCAACTTATAAAATGTACTGGAAAATGTAAATTTCATACAATCTTCATTGTTAGATGTTTTTGGTCGTTAAACTGTGAGGTGCGAGTGTAAATAGTGTGAACTCAAAGTTGTCATTCGCAACTAGGGAACCCTACACTGCGCGTGGCCCGACACACACTTGGCCGGTTTTTTTTCTGAAATAGATACGATAAGCATTACATCTGAACTGCCCTTTACGGCTTTCCGAAAGTTGTATGGAATAATACTCATGTGAGTCTAGGTTAAAAGAGCGCTTAAAATAAACATAAAAACTGTAAGTATGAATATACATATACCTTTCATTTGGATGTATGTAGTAAGTAGCACTGCAGGTACACACACAGCCCTGGTGTCAGATTTCCAAGCCGCCTAAAGGCACCTGTCATAAATAAATAAATATATGTCTGACGAGCTCCGTGGCGCAGCGGTCAATACGCCAGCCTGCGACACGGGGGTCCCGGGTTCGATCCCCGGTCAGGTCAGGATGGAAAATGATATTTTTCAGAATGACCTGGGTCTTGGATGTCTATCTATATATGAATTTGTTATAAAATATAGTATCGTTGAGTTAGTATCCCATAACACAAGTCTCGAACTTACTGTGGGGCTAGCTCAATGTGTGTGATATGTCCCTATATATTCATTTATTTATTTATATACGGACAAATCACACCAACATCCACCGACATCCAAGACCCAGTTCAATCTAAAAAAATATCGTTTTTCATCTTGACCTGACCAGGGATCGAACCCGGGACCATCCGTGTCGCAGCCGGCGTGTTAACAGCTGCGCCACGGAGCTCGTCATAGAATGCCATCTACTACTGCCATCAATGATGACATCCAGAATACTATAACTATACTTACATAGTGGACTATATAATACATGAGCTCTCTTCCACGCAGGTCTGGGAGAAAAGAAAAAACGTAGAATGTACCAGCTGTTTCTTTTCCCGCACCGATCGTAAAAGCCAATTAAGGGGATGGGCGACAGGACTCATGTCAGTAGGCGATGCGGCAACCCATCACTATTTCGATTCCGTTCTCATCTTCAAGCCCACCAACATGCTTAACGTGGCCATAAGGTTTTACAGACCTGGTCTCTGTTTACCCTGCAAGAGAAAAGACGTGATAGTATGTCTGTATATATAAGCTCTAAAAACATAAGACTCTTATTCAGGTAATCGTGTAAAATGTAATAGAACACCATCCATTTAGTCAAAGCTTTTACCTTTTTATAATTTACGCCACACTTGTTGGTTCCCACGGGCTAACACCGGTGTTTACGGTAGAGATGGATTTTTGGATGATGGCAAAATAAATATTTTCTAATGTTACCGAAATTATTTTTTAAAAAGTAATTTGTTTATTCAAAAACCGGCCAAGTACGTGTTGGGCCACGCGCAGTGTAGGGTTCCGTAGTTACGAATGACAACTTTGAGTTCACACTGTTCACACTCGCACCTCACAGTTTAACGACCAAAAACATCTAACAATGAAAATTGTATGTAATTTTACATTTTCCAGTACATTTTATAAGTTGGTTGCCTTTAACTTTCCAGTTTACACTTAGTACTCAGCTCTGATAGTTTTCCTTTCAACTTCAGTATATATACTACTGCTATAATTTTTTTCACGTATCCATATATAACCGTTTAGCAGATAGAAGGGAGGGGGACACTTACCTCTAACAAAAATTTGCACTTTAAAACCAAATATTTCAGAAACGGATCTCTAAATCGAAAAATTGTGTTCTCAACCTTACAATATTTTTAAAGACCTATTTAACGATACCCCACATTATGGGTAAGTAGAGGAAATAAAATTACTCCCCCACATTACTTGTACGGGAGCTACATTAAAAAAAAAGTTTTTTTTTTCAAGTTTTTTTTCTACACCTTTTTTGCCATGATTAATATACAAACCCATGCCAAATTACAGCTTTCTAGTACTTATAGTCTCTGAGTAAAACCGGGGACAGACAGACGGACAGACAGACATGGCGAAACTATAAGGGTTCCTTGTTTTCAAGATTCAAGATTCAATCGTTTATTTAATATAGGTTTCTTTGAACTCATATTAATTGTCATATTTGTGTTTACAATTTTTACAACAAAAAATTTTTGTTGACGTCAATAATTACTTATGGCTAAGTTTAGGCCGCTTCCAAAGCGGAGTGCAGAAGAAGCGGCAACAAACTGCACAGCGCATTTTCTCCAAGCGACGTCAACTCACAATCTTACACAGTTTACTACGGAACCCTAAAAAGGATGTCAATTAAAGTTGTAGAATTAAATTAAAATTAAAGAATATTTATTCGAATTAAAGAATATATTATAGAAAAGTAATTTGTTTTAAAAAACAAATTACTTTTTTAAGAAATAACTATATATATGTTACGGTAAATTTGATTAATTAAAAATTATTAATAATTTTCGTACATTATTAATAATAACCTAGTGTTTTGTGAAATGTGAATAATTCATTGAAATTAATTACTTTTTGTAGTTATTATTAATAATTAACTACAAACATTGGTAAAAGTAATAAAATTAAATAAGACCGCAAGTTTTGTTGTCCAGCAGGGATTTTTTTATAATATCACACACAGTCTTATAATTGTACTTGTTTCAGATCACACAAATAAACACTTGTTTGTGTTCAGTTAATGTTAAAACTTGTTTTAAAACAAGGACCCACTTGTACTTGTTTAAAAAAATTGAGATATTATATCATTCGTGTTTTTATTCAACAAGTTGTAATTTTAAATAATTAAACCGACTGCAATTTTTTCTAATAGCTGAAACATACTTACATCTCTATTTTATAAAATTACTGAACCGATTCTGAATAAACTTGCACTGTTCCCTAAAAAAGAAAAACCGTCATCCAGCGTTTTGCGTAGTATCGATCCGCCACTCGTTATTAAGCTTACGCGTGGTGACATGACTTCCAGGTAGAACCCTACCTGCCCTATGGATTTCATCAATCAATGGGTCATCAGCCAAAGGGTTCCGGCAGTACCCGAGGGTCACAATGGGTCCAAACGGTACCATTTACCCCAGAGTCCTATCGGTCCCTAAGGGTCCCATTAGCTTCCAAAGATGATTCCATTGGTTTCCATGGGTCCCATTGGATTCCATGGGTCCCATTGGATCTCATGGGTCCCATTAGGTTCCATGAGTCTCTTGGGTCCCGTTGAGTGTCATGGGTTCCATGGGTCCCATTGGGAACCATAGAATCACATTGGAACCCACTGGGTTCCATGTATCTCATTGGGTTCCATGGGTCCGATTGGATCCCATTAGGTCCCATGGGTACCATTGGGTTCCATTTTGGCACCATCCACAGAGCCAAGAACGAGTGAATACGAAATGATTGCTGACGTCACAAAGAGTGGCGGATCGATTCTACCGGTTTATAAATTGAGCTCCAGGTCTTTTTAAGTCTCCACTGCTGGAGTACTACTCTCTGTACTACCAGAGCCATATTAGCCAGAGTGCTTACGTTTGTTTTTAAAAAAATATTACATTTATCGGTATTAAGGTTACATTATTAATAATCACCGACAAATGTGATTAATTTCTCACTTTTACCTCGACTTTCGGTAATTATTAATAACTAGCTGTTACCCGCGGCTTCGCCCGCGTGAATTATAGCCTATGTCCTTCTCAGTACTCTAACCTATGTGTATGCAAAATTTCATGATGATCGGTTAAGTAGATACTCGTAGGGCGTGAAAGCGTAACAAAGAAACAAACTCACTTTCGCATTTACTCGTATAATATTGTATTAGGATTTTGTTCTGATTCTAGTGTTTACGGCAAAAGCAAATAAGTTCATCATCTATGAAAATTTTAACTGTATAGTAATCACGGTTTATGAGGAGAGGTATTTGAGGAGCCCGATGGTCCAGTGGGTGTGAGCTCTATGAGCGCTTACGTATGTTAAGCAACCCCTGGTGCAGTCCCTACTTGGATGGGTGACCGCAAGTGGCATAAAAATATCTCGAGCTCCTCCGTGCTTCGGAAAGTACGTTAAGCCGTTGGTAGCGGCTGTCATCATTGATGTCAGTCGTTTAGCTATGTCAGATGCCTTAAGGCAGCTTGAAATATCGCTGACACCAGTGTTGGCTACTTACACATACGAATAACCAAACAAACAACGGTTTATGTATGATGGTGACACACGGACATTGAAATCTCGTAAATAGGATCCCGTTTTTACGCTTTGGACATGGAACCCTAAAAACCTTAATATTGAAATATGGATTTCAATTCTCAATTAATATTTGGCATATTCGCTTCCTAGCTAAGTCTCTGTGTATTTTATTCTGGTCATTTTCAACATCGCGTTCCACAAACATAGATATTTTTCCACATCGGCACTTAAATCTTGATTTAACTCATTTTCGTCAAGAACGTAGGTTCCTAAAATACAACAAACACGTGTGAAGCGTACGGCGGCGGACGGTAAACTGACGCGAATTTCTGATAGTGTGCGGGGGGGCCTAGTACAAAATGTATGGAAAACACGCCTTCCGCAATTTCTATCAGAAAAAATTCTGACGTCCGGCTGAAGTGCCATCTGGCGGGCATCAGAAACGGACGACCCGTTAGAATTTTTCTAACAGTGTGCGGGATGCGACAAAATGTATCACGGAGTGCCTTCCGGCGAGCGTCAGAATTTTTCTAACAGAAATTTCTGATAATATGCGGCCGCTCCTTACCTGCGCTATTGAAATCAAAAGAAGCCTATGTCCTTCCTCAGGCTATAGCCTCTCTGTGTGCCAAATTTCGTTTTAATCTGTTCAGCCGTTTTAGTTTTGGCCACCCATCCTAATTAGAACCATGGTTAGAGTTGCTTAACCTGCGTTATCGTAATTAAAAGTAGCTCACCTCCTTTCTTAGGCTATAGCCTATCTGTGTGCCCAATTTCGTTTTAATCTGTTCAGCCGTTTTAGTTTTGGCCACCCATCCTAATTAGAACCATGGTTAGAGTTGCTTAACCTGCATTATCGTAACTAAAAGTAGCCTACGTCCTTTCTTAGGCTATAGCCTCTCTGTGTGCCAAATTTCGTTTTAATCTGTTCAGCCGTTTTAGTTTTGGCCACCCATCCTAATAAGAACCATGGTTAGAGTTGCTTAACCTGCGTTATCGTAATTAAAAGTAGCCCACGTCCTTTCTTAGGCTATAGCCTATCTGCGTGCCAAATTTCGTTTTAATCTGTTCAGCCGTTTTAGTTTTGGCCACCCATCCTAATTAGAACCATGGTTAGAGTTGCTTAACCTGCGTTATCGATTAAAAGTAGCCCACGTCCTTTCTTAGGCTATAGCCTATCTGTGTGCCAAATTTCGTTTTAATCTGTTCAGCCGTTTTAGTTTTGGCCACCCATCCTAATTAGAACCATGGTTAGAGTTGCTTAACCTGCATTATCGTAACTAAAAGTAGCCTATGTCCTTTCTTAGGCTATAGCTTCTCTGTGTGCCAAATTTCGTTTTAATCTGTTCAGCCGTTTTAGTTTTGGCCACCCATCCTAATTAGAACCATGGTTAGAGTTACTTAACCTGCGTTATTGTAATTAAAAGTAGCCCACGTCCTTTCTTAGACTATAGCCTATCTGTGTGCCAAATTTCGTTTTTATCTGTTCAGCCGTTTTAGTTTTGGCCACCCATCCTAATTAGAACCATGGTTAGAGTTGCTTAACCTGCATTATCGTAACTTAAAGTAGCCTACGTCCTTTCTTAGGCTATAGCCTCTCTGTGTGCCAAATTTCATTTTAATCGGTTCAGCCGTTTTAGTTTTGGCCACCCATCCTAATTAGAACCATGGTTAGAGTTGCTTAACCTGCGTTATCGTAATTAAAAGTAGCCCACGTCCTTTCTTAGGCTATAGCCTATCTGTGTGCCAAATTTCGTTTTTATCTGTTCAGCCGTTTTAGTTTTGGCCACCCATCCTTATTAGAACCATGGTTAGAGTTGCTTAACCTACGTTATCGAAATCAAAAGTAGCCAATGCCCTTTCTCGGGCTATAGCCTATCTGTGTGCCAAATTTCGTTTTAATCTGTTCAGCCGTTTTAGTTTTGGCCACCCATCCTAATTAGAACCATGGTTAGAGTTGCTTAACCTGCGTTATCGTAATTAAAAGTAGCCCACGTCCTTTCTTAGGCTATAGCCTATCTGTGTGCCAAATTTCGTTTTAATCGGTTCAGCCGTTTTAGTTTTGGCCACCCATCCTAATTAGAACCATGGTTAGAGTTGCTTAACCTACGTTATCGAAATCAAAAGTAGCCTATGTCCTTTCTCGGGCTATAGACTATCTGTGTGCCAAATTTCGTTTTAATCGGTTCAGCCGTTTTAGTTTTGTCCACCCATCCTAATTAGAACCATGGTTAGAGTTGCTTAACCTGCGTTATCGTAATTAAAAGTAGCCCACGTCCTTTCTTAGGCTATAGCCTATCTGTGTGCCAAATTTCGTTTTTATCTGTTCAGCCGTTTTAGTTTTGGCCACCTATCCTAATTAGAACCATGGTTAAAGTTGCTTAACCTACGTTATCGAAATCAAAATTAGCCTATGTCCTTTCTCGGGCTATAGCCTATCTGTGTGCCAAATTTCGTTTTAATCGGTTCAGCCGTTTTAGCGTGAAAGCGAGACAGACAGACAGACAGACAGACAGACAGAGTTACTTTCGCATTTATAATATTAGTAAGTAAGTAAGTATAGTAAGTATGGAAGTATGGATGGATGATAGACAATGATAGACAATTATTAATAATTTTCAATTAATCACTCTTACCGTAACATATATATAGGGACATATCACACAAATTGAGCTAGCCCCACAGTAAGTTGTGAACTTGTGTCGCAGGATACTAACTCAACGATACTTTATTTTATAATAATATACTTATATAGATAAACATCCAAGACCCAGGTCATACTGAAAAAGATCGTTTTCAATCACGCCCTCCGCCGCCCAGCGCCACGGAGCTCGATAATTGTTTAAATATAGTTTGGTACTTTATTTTTTATTTCAAATATTAATTAAAGAAAATTTAATATGATAAATTGAAACTAAATAAACATAAAAAATAAAAATTATTTCAATCAAAAACGTAACTTCCCTATAAACAAAAACCTATCTTTAGATAATAATAGTTTAAATTAAATTACACACAGTTTGACTTCGCCCGTTTTTTTATCTTTATCTTGTTAGTATGGATAACTTTACTTGCTGGAACAGAAAAAATCCCAAAATAAAATGTTTATTACGCTTGACTGACAAAAGCTGAATAACACTCTCAGCATTCACCAATCACTAAGCGCTGAGTTCAGTGAGCGTTTACAAAGGAGACTGACGTTTAGTGTAGTTTATTATACTTAGCTTCATCGCAGCCTATCGACTGAGACTGATTGATTCGAAGAAAGAAATTCAGGCCAGCCAAATACAGTCTAATCAAAATAGTATAATTATTTCATTTCATATAGCCAGTCAAATAGTTTCTCATGTATAGGTACTTACGTAAATATGTAACGTTAATACTTAAATATTGCAGTATTATTCATTTTATACCAAATAGGTTTCGAACAAAAGAAAAAACATAGAATATACTAGCTGCTTTTCTTCCCGCGCAGACCGTAAAAGTCGGTCAAGGGATTGGGCGAAAATCTAAGGAATCACACTGATAGGTGATGCGGCTAGCAACCCATCACTATTTTGATTCCGCTTTCCACCTTTACCTTGGGCTCTGTCTACCCCGCAAGGGATAAAGATGTGATGGTATTTATGTATGTAGGCACTTAAATGATACTATTAAAATTATAACTAGTAAAACCGCAAGAAAATCAGAGGAGTTCAGTGCACATTTACAAAGGAGACTGTAGTTTTCAGTCTATCATCATCATTTCGTGTAGGTGACACGGTTCGTCGACCATGCACACCCTGGTGTCAGAGTTCTTCGGAACTGCCTCTCGGCCTCTGACGTGGTTCCTTTAACGACTACCAGATGGCAGCCGGGACCAATGGCTTAACGTGCCTTCCGAAGCACGGAATCATCTTTATTATCAGACAATCAGGTGGTTCATGCCTGCAATGTCCTAACCAAACTGATGCTTCCCGTGGGAATCGAACCCACCACCCCCGGATCAACAGGTAAACGCCTTAAAACGACTGGACCACGAAGGCTGCTAAATTTTTATAGTGTATAGAGAACAAGGTTAATGTACGAAAATTATTTTTGGGACCAATGCTGAAAATTTAATATTATTTTTACTTTACCCATACATTTGGTACGATCAGCTGGAGACTCTTGAATGGGTATGTCAAATTTTATTTTGAGTTCATAGCATTGGTCTCATATCCAAAATTTGTTCATCTTGATGGGCTGAGTCACCTCTTAAAGTTTGAGTATTAAATTTAAAATAAAGGTGTATACTCTTTGACGCACTGTATTGTCACTTCCTTAACTGAATTGCTAAGAATGTAAGCGGAGATTTGAGATATCTGTGAATGTAAGTTTTGGTAGGCTTAGCAATCGGGTATGTCACGGAGTCATGGAGCTCAATAATTATCCTAAACTATCCCAAAAACCGAAACTATCCCAAAACTATCGGAAATGCGAAGTAATTTCGTATTCATAACCGGAACTCCTTGTTTTGATATGTATACTGAAATCCCTTCATAACTTTGAGCTCCGTTCTTCAATAACTATATATAATTTGTTACTATATCATTTATGGAATTTCATTTCCATAACGTCTTTTTCAATATTATTCAATGTCTTAAACTAATAAACTTTATATCTATCTGATATGAATAAAGTAGAAAATCACAGTACTAAATACTGAATAGTCGAGCTCCGTGGCGCAGCGGTCAACACGCTAACCTGCGACACGGGGCGGGGGTCCCGGGTTCGATCCCTGGTCAGGTCAAGATGGAAAAAGATGTTTTTCATATTGACCTGGGTCTTGGATGTTTATCTATGTAAGTATATATATATATATATATATATATATATATATATATACTAGCTGTTACCCGCGGCTTCGCCCGCGTGAATTATAGCCTATGTCCTTCTCAGTACTCTAACCTATGTGTATGCAAAATTTCATGATGATCGGTTAAGTAGATACTCGTAGGGCGTGAAAGCGTAACAAAGAAACAAACTCACTTTCGCATTTACTCGTATAATATTGTATTAGGATTTTGTTCTGATTCTAGTGTTTACGGCAAAAGCAAATAAGTTCATCATCTATGAAAATTTTAACTGTATAGTAATCACGGTTTATGAGGAGAGGTATTTGAGGAGCCCGATGGTCCAGTGGGTGTGAGCTCTATGAGCGCTTACGTATGTTAAGCAACCCCTGGTGCAGTCCCTACTTGGATGGGTGACCGCAAGTGGCATAAAAATATCTCGAGCTCCTCCGTGCTTCGGAAAGTACGTTAAGCCGTTGGTAGCGGCTGTCATCATTGATGTCAGTCGTTTAGCTATGTCAGATGCCTTAAGGCAGCTTGAAATATCGCTGACACCAGTGTTGGCTACTTACACATACGAATAACCAAACAAACAACGGTTTATGTATGATGGTGACACACGGACATTGAAATCTCGTAAATAGGATCCCGTTTTTACGCTTTGGACATGGAACCCTAAAAACCTTAATATTGAAATATGGATTTCAATTCTCAATTAATATTTGGCATATTCGCTTCCTAGCTAAGTCTCTGTGTATTTTATTCTGGTCATTTTCAACATCGCGTTCCACAAACATAGATATTTTTCCACATCGGCACTTAAATCTTGATTTAACTCATTTTCGTCAAGAACGTAGGTTCCTAAAATACAACAAACACGTGTGAAGCGTACGGCGGCGGACGGTAAACTGACGCGAATTTCTGATAGTGTGCGGGGGGGCCTAGTACAAAATGTATGGAAAACACGCCTTCCGCAATTTCTATCAGAAAAAATTCTGACGTCCGGCTGAAGTGCCATCTGGCGGGCATCAGAAACGGACGACCCGTTAGAATTTTTCTAACAGTGTGCGGGATGCGACAAAATGTATCACGGAGTGCCTTCCGGCGAGCGTCAGAATTTTTCTAACAGAAATTTCTGATAATATGCGGCCGCTCCTTACCTGCGCTATTGAAATCAAAAGAAGCCTATGTCCTTCCTCAGGCTATAGCCTCTCTGTGTGCCAAATTTCGTTTTAATCTGTTCAGCCGTTTTAGTTTTGGCCACCCATCCTAATTAGAACCATGGTTAGAGTTGCTTAACCTGCGTTATCGTAATTAAAAGTAGCTCACCTCCTTTCTTAGGCTATAGCCTATCTGTGTGCCCAATTTCGTTTTAATCTGTTCAGCCGTTTTAGTTTTGGCCACCCATCCTAATTAGAACCATGGTTAGAGTTGCTTAACCTGCATTATCGTAACTAAAAGTAGCCTACGTCCTTTCTTAGGCTATAGCCTCTCTGTGTGCCAAATTTCGTTTTAATCTGTTCAGCCGTTTTAGTTTTGGCCACCCATCCTAATAAGAACCATGGTTAGAGTTGCTTAACCTGCGTTATCGTAATTAAAAGTAGCCCACGTCCTTTCTTAGGCTATAGCCTATCTGCGTGCCAAATTTCGTTTTAATCTGTTCAGCCGTTTTAGTTTTGGCCACCCATCCTAATTAGAACCATGGTTAGAGTTGCTTAACCTGCGTTATCGATTAAAAGTAGCCCACGTCCTTTCTTAGGCTATAGCCTATCTGTGTGCCAAATTTCGTTTTAATCTGTTCAGCCGTTTTAGTTTTGGCCACCCATCCTAATTAGAACCATGGTTAGAGTTGCTTAACCTGCATTATCGTAACTAAAAGTAGCCTATGTCCTTTCTTAGGCTATAGCTTCTCTGTGTGCCAAATTTCGTTTTAATCTGTTCAGCCGTTTTAGTTTTGGCCACCCATCCTAATTAGAACCATGGTTAGAGTTACTTAACCTGCGTTATTGTAATTAAAAGTAGCCCACGTCCTTTCTTAGACTATAGCCTATCTGTGTGCCAAATTTCGTTTTTATCTGTTCAGCCGTTTTAGTTTTGGCCACCCATCCTAATTAGAACCATGGTTAGAGTTGCTTAACCTGCATTATCGTAACTTAAAGTAGCCTACGTCCTTTCTTAGGCTATAGCCTCTCTGTGTGCCAAATTTCATTTTAATCGGTTCAGCCGTTTTAGTTTTGGCCACCCATCCTAATTAGAACCATGGTTAGAGTTGCTTAACCTGCGTTATCGTAATTAAAAGTAGCCCACGTCCTTTCTTAGGCTATAGCCTATCTGTGTGCCAAATTTCGTTTTTATCTGTTCAGCCGTTTTAGTTTTGGCCACCCATCCTTATTAGAACCATGGTTAGAGTTGCTTAACCTACGTTATCGAAATCAAAAGTAGCCAATGCCCTTTCTCGGGCTATAGCCTATCTGTGTGCCAAATTTCGTTTTAATCTGTTCAGCCGTTTTAGTTTTGGCCACCCATCCTAATTAGAACCATGGTTAGAGTTGCTTAACCTGCGTTATCGTAATTAAAAGTAGCCCACGTCCTTTCTTAGGCTATAGCCTATCTGTGTGCCAAATTTCGTTTTAATCGGTTCAGCCGTTTTAGTTTTGGCCACCCATCCTAATTAGAACCATGGTTAGAGTTGCTTAACCTACGTTATCGAAATCAAAAGTAGCCTATGTCCTTTCTCGGGCTATAGCCTATCTGTGTGCCAAATTTCGTTTTAATCGGTTCAGCCGTTTTAGTTTTGTCCACCCATCCTAATTAGAACCATGGTTAGAGTTGCTTAACCTGCGTTATCGTAATTAAAAGTAGCCCACGTCCTTTCTTAGGCTATAGCCTATCTGTGTGCCAAATTTCGTTTTTATCTGTTCAGCCGTTTTAGTTTTGGCCACCTATCCTAATTAGAACCATGGTTAAAGTTGCTTAACCTACGTTATCGAAATCAAAATTAGCCTATGTCCTTTCTCGGGCTATAGCCTATCTGTGTGCCAAATTTCGTTTTAATCGGTTCAGCCGTTTTAGCGTGAAAGCGAGACAGACAGACAGACAGACAGACAGACAGAGTTACTTTCGCATTTATAATATTAATATTAGTAAAATATTAGTAAAATTAGTAAATAGTAAATTAGTAATATTAGTAATTAGTAAATTAGTAATATTAGTAAATTAGTAAATTAGTAAATTAGTAATATTAGTAATATTAGTAATTAGTATTAGTATATTAGTATTAGTATATATTAGTATATTAGTATATTAGTATATTAGTATTAGTATATTAGTATAATTAGTATATTAGTATATTAGTATTAGTATATTAGTATTAGTATATTAGTAAATTAGTAAATTAGTAAATTAGTAAATAGTAAATTAGTAATTAGTAATATTAGTAATTAGTAATTAGTAATATTAGTAATTAGTATATTAGTATATTAGTATTAGTATAATTAGTATATTAGTATATTAGTATAATTAGTATATTAGTAATTAGTAATTAGTATAATTAGTATATTAGTATAATTAGTATATTAGTATATTAGTATTAGTATATATTAGTATATTAGTATATTAGTATATTAGTATATTAGTATTAGTATATTAGTATATTAGTATATTAGTATTAGTATGGATTAGTATGGATATTATAAAATATAGTATCGTTGAGTTAGTGTCCTGCGACACAAGTTCACAACTTACTGTGGGGCAAGCTCAATTTGTGTAAAAAAAAAAATCCCTTCATAACTTTCAGCTCCGTTCTTAAATAACTGTGTATACAATTTGTGACTATTTCATTAATGGAATTTTATATCCATTACGTCCCTTTCAATATTGTTCAATGTCTTAAACTAATAAACTTTATATCTATTTGATATGAATAAAGTAGAAAATCACAGTACTAAATACTGAATCCCTTCATAACTTTGAGCTCCGTTCTTAAATACCTATCTATATAATTTGTGACTATATCATTTATGGAATTTCATATTCATAACGTATTTCAATATAAATTCAACGTCTTAATATGTAAAACTTTCTATCCATCTGATATGAATGATGTAGAAAACCACAGTACTAAATACTGGAATCCCTTCATAACTTTATGCTCCGTTCTTAAATAACTATCTGTATAATTTGTGGCTATATAATTTATTAACTTTCATTTCCATAACATCCCTTTCACTAAAACGTAGAATCCCTTCATAACTTTTAGCTCCATTCTTAGGTAACTATCTGTATTATAATATAATATTTGCCCATGCTGAAAATTAAACTCCAAGCTTCTCGGTTAGTAGGGTAATGAGTTAACTCCTACGTCAATAGTTCAAGTAAATTAATGTTACACAGCTCCAAATTAATAACAGAGCACTCAAATGCTTGTAAACAATATGGCGGGAAGTTTATCTTCCTCTTATGAATAATGTAATGGCGGAAAACAGATCCCGTGTTAAATCGCTACTCGCTAACTCCGTTGTAAATAATGATCTTTAAATCAATTATCAACAACATTCCTAATTTCACACTCGGCAATACCACGTTTGCAGTGAATTTGTGAAAAGAATCAGTGCAATTTGCGGAAAAAAAATCATCAGATAGTAAGTGTACTCTCTTTTCATCAATTTTTTTTTTTAATAAGATAAGTAATTTATTAAAATTTCATTTTGGTTTAACATGTGATAAATAAAAAAAATCTTATACTATTAATAAATAAAACTAATACACTAAACTACTTTTAACATAAAAATATAGAATCTAATGAATATTGTGATGTCGGAAAACGGACCCCGCGTAAAATTGCTCGCTTCATAAAGGCTCTAGGTTAATAGAATAATTTTATTACATTTAAATAATAGAACGAGCTCCAAATTCATAACAAATCACTGAAATACTTGTTATTACAGAATTCCACAAAGTTTATCTTCCTCTGATGAATAATGTAATGGCAGAAAACGGATACCGAGTAATAGTTCGCCGTGTGGTTCCCGGCAGAGTAGAATAGGACCACTCCAAGTCATCCCGTGGATGTCGTAAAAGGCGACTAAGGAAACACAAGCTAAACAAAGCTTATTAACATCAAAGAGACCTCTCCAACCCGTCTGGCCAGCGTGGAGAGTGTAAGCCAAATCCTCTGACTACTCAGGCTAGTATATGGCTCTGGTAGTAGTACAGAGAGGGTCGTGCTCCTGCAGTGGAGACTAGAAAGACCTGATGATGATGATGATGGATACCGAGTAAAATCACTCGTTACTCGCTTATTTCGTTGTAAACAATGTTTTCTAAATCATTTATCAACCACCCTCTTAAATTTAAACACGGAAAGGACGTGTTTGCTTCAATGTTGCGCAAGAAAGAAGAGCAGTGCGCAAGGAAAAGTGAGGTGAGTCAAAGCCTGAGGTCCGCTCCGAATTTAGACGGTAGTTTTTGCAATCATCATCATCATCATCAGGTCTTTATTAGTCTCCACTGCAGGAGCACGACCCTCTCTGTACTGCCAGAGCAGTCAGAGGATTTGGCCTACACTCTCCACGCTGGCCAGACGGGTTGGAGAGGTCTCTTTGATGTTAGTAAGCTTTGTTTAGCTTGTGTTTCCTTAGTCGCCTTTAACGACATCCACGGGATGACTTGGAGTGGTCCTATTCTACTCTGCCGGGAACCACACGGCGGCCAGGCCGTTAGACAGTAGTTTTTGCAAAGTTCTTATAAAATACTAGACAAATGTCAACTTAGTCTACCTTCGACCATGAACACTGTAAAGTGTTCAAAACGTTAGGTGTATAAAATAACGTAATAACCACGATAAAACCGTATTAAAATTAATTTTATTTAAATGTTAATCCAAACACTTCCTTACCGAGTGTAAAATTAAGATACTTCATCATCAGGTCCTTCTAATCTCCACTGCAGGAGCACGACCCTCTCTGTACTACCAGAGCCATATACTAGGCTGAGTAGTCAGAGAATTCGGCTTACACTCTCCATGTTAATAAGCTTTGTTTAGCTTGTGTTTCCTTAGTCGCCTTTTACGACATCCACGGTATGACTTGGAGTGGTCCTATTCTACTCTGCCGGGAACCACACGGCGGCCAGGCCGTTAGACGGTAGTTGTTGCAAAGTTCTTATAAAATACTAGACAAATGTCAACTTAGTCTACCTGCGACCACGAACACTGTATAGTGTTCAAAACGTTTGGTGTGTAAAATTAAGATACTTCATCATCAGGTCCTTCTAGTCTCCACTGCAGGAGCACGACCCTCTCTGTACTACCAGAGCCATATACTAGCTTGAGTAGTCAGAGAATTTGGCCTACACTCTTCACGCTGGCCAGACGGGTTGGAGAGGTCTCTTTGATGTTAATAAGCTTTGTTTAGCTTGTGTTTCCTTAGTCGCCTTTTACGACATCCACGGTATGACTTGGAGTGGTCCTATTCTACTCTGCCGGGAACCACACAGCTAGCAGCAAAACAAATTAAGATACTTATTGATAATTGATTTAAAGAGCATTATTTACAACGGAGTTAGCGAGTAGCGAGTGATTTAACGCGGGATCCGTTTTCCGCCATTACATTATTCATCAGAGGAAGATAAACTTTGTGGAATTCTGTAATAACAAGTATTTCAGTGATTTGTTATGAATTTGGAGCTCGTTCTATTATTTAAATGTAATAAAATTATTCTATTAACCTAGAGCCTTTATTAAGCCAGCAATATCTCAATATCATCATAAACTTCCCGCCATATTGTTTACAATTACAAGCATTTGAGTGCTTTGTTATTAATTTGGAGCTGTGTAACGTTAATTTACTTGAACTATTGACGAAGGAGTTAACTCGTTACCCTTCTAACCGAAAAGCATGGAGTTCAATTTTCAGCGTGGGTGAATTCTATCCCACCGGGGTATGTTGGGCCAAGGGCCATAATGTCCAATGTGTCAAAATGCCAAGGAAATAATGTCCTTTTGTTAAAATGCCCAGTGGTCTTTACATCCAGGTGACTTAAAACCAAATTGTTAAAAAGACAAATATTATATTATTATTAGTATTTGCATTAAAAGAAAGTGCGGTATTGGGGCTAAAAAGGTAGGTAACTGTAAAAACCTTGGCCAAATCAAATCATAAGCAAAAACTTAACTTGAGATGTTGCAGAAAGTAGAGAACTCGTATCGTGTCGTAGGATACTAACTCAACGATACATAAATACATAGTATCACGTCTTTTTCCCTTGCGGGGTAGACAGAGCCCACGTCTTTAAGACCACGTTCAGTATGTTGGTGGGTGTTGGGTGAAAAATGGAATCAAAATAGCGATGCTTTGCTTGCCGCAACGCCTATTAACATGATTCCTAACATTTGTCAATGATTTCGTAGGATAAAAAAATTATAATAGATACTTATATAGATAAACATCCAAGATCATTATTTTCAGATTGGCATGAGGCCTGATGTTTTCCATCATGACCTGACTGGGAATCTAAACCGGGCCACTCGTGTCACAGGCTGGCGTTTTAACCACTGCGCCACGTAAGTTGGTATGAGATAGAGCCTCTTACTGTGACTAACTCAATTCGATGCAGACTCTCCTCTTCCATAACGGGATCGTCATCATCATCATCTCGGCCACAGGAAGTCAACTGCTGGACATAGGCCTCCCCCAAGGATTTCCAATACGACCGGTTGGAAGCGGCCTGCATCCAGCACCTTCTTGCGACCTTCGTTAGTTTGTCCAACCACTTGGTGGGTGGGTGTGGCGGCCAGGCAGTGGCAACCCTTACAAGGTAAATGGAGGTAAGTATCGGCAGAGTAGAATAGAACCACTTCAAGTTTTCCCGTGGATGTCGTAAAAACGACTTACGAAACACAAGCTAAACAAAGATTATAAACATCAAAGAGACCTCTCCAACCCGTCTGGCTAGCTTGGAGAGTGTAGGCCGAATCCTCTGACTGCTCTGGCTAATACAGAGTAGTACAGAGAGGGTTGTGCTCCTGCAGTGGAAACTAAAAAAGACCTGATGACGATGATCATGTTTCATCGCATTTTTCGGAAAATTTCAGCTTAGCGTAAATTTAATGATTATCGACATGCATTATTTATTGAAGCGGCAATACAATTCTCGGTTTAACATTGAAAACGAGTTTCTACGACAAAAGCGAGAATACAATTCTTGAAGAAATATTACAACGCCATTCTGGAAAATTCCATTAAAACCGCGCAGGGTGAAAGGTCCTTGGACGAACACTTGTGAGAAAATATTGCACTTACGGCCCGGAGAGTAACGAATAAATAAAAATAAATTTTTAAAAAGAGATCCTTTTTTTCGAATATATTTGGTCTCTTTCATTCTGTTCTGGGCGAAAAGAAAAAACATGGAATGAACCAGCTGCTTCTCTTCCCGCGCAGATCGTAAAAGCCCATGGAGGGAATGGGTGTCGGGAATCATGTCAAAAGGCGTTGCGGCTAGAAAACCCATCTCTATGTAGATTTCGTTCTCACCTACAAGCCCAACAACATTTAGCATGTTGCCTTAAAAGGTCTTATAGACCTGGGCTCTGTCTACCCCGCAACGAAAAAGACGTGATAGTAGGTATGTATATTTGGACAAATCACTCCAATTGAGCTAGCTCACAGTAAGTTGTGAACTCGTGTCCTAGGATACTAACTCAACGACACTATATTTTATAATATACTTATTTTATAAAGATAATTGTACAAGACCAAGGCCAATCTGAAAAAGATCGTTTTCCATCATCAACCCTGAATCAATGTCACAGGCTTGCGTATTATCCACTGCGCCACAAAGGTCGTCAACTTTAACAGGGTCTTTAGTCGTTTCCCATCATTATCAGATTTTTTTAGTCTCCATTGCAGGACGACGACTCCTCTTTACTATAGAGCCATATATAATGGCCAGAGCGGTCAGAGAATTTGGCCTACACTCTCCACGCTGGCCAGACGGGTTTGAGAGTTCTCTTTGATGGTCATAAGCTTCTAAGTCGCCTGCTACGACATCCACGGGAAGACTTGGAGGGGACCTATTCTACTCTACCGGGAACGACACGGTGGAAGCGGAAGTCGTTTCACAATGGGCGATTCGAACCACGGTACGATTTGCTCAAGTACTGTATCAGAACAGAACTACTCACGCTTAACTTCTATCGAGATTTTTCAAATCTTATCCTAACTAATATTATAAATGCGAAAGTGAGTTTCTTTGTTTGTTACGCTTTCACGCCAAATCTACTGAACCGATCATCATGAAATTTTGCATACACATAGGTTAGGGTACCGAGAAGGACATAGGCTATATACCACGCGGGTAACAGCTAATTTTCACATTTGAACCAGTGTTGGCCACTTACTCATACGAAAAACAAACAAACGCCACAGAAAAGTGAATACAATCTTCGTTGAAATATTACAGACATTCCAAAGCTTCCATTAAAACCGCGTAGGTGTGAAAGGTCCTTGGGTGAACACTTGTGTGAAAACGTTGCACTTACCGCCCGAGTATAACGAATAAATAAAAATAGGTACATTTTTATGGGAGACGCATTTTTCCTCCTAAAAAGCTTTTATTTAAGTTTCCCTATCGGTTCTTCTGACATACCTATATGTATTTAAAGTTTTAAGTTGAATTATGGAATCTCCAGGTTTTCTATGCCAAAAATATAAAGACATGTAATGTAAAAAAAAAAGAAAAAAAGGCCTCCCCAAGCATGGAGACTTGAGATTTGTATGCCACTTGCGGCCACTAATTACAGTAAGGACCGCGCTCCGGGTCGCATAAAATGCTTATACATTATAATGCAAGTCCAGGTGTTTATAGGCACTCGGCTTTGCGAGTGCTTATAATAAACGGATAACATATAAACTGAAATAAGATTGCAGTTCAATAAAGAATTTATAAAATTTGGAACTAAAGCAGTTAGTAAAAATACATGTATAATAGTGAGGTACATGTACTCAGGTTTATTTTTTACAAAAAAGTAGAATTGATAACCTTCTCCTTTTCCATGTCGGCTATAAAATTAATCACATTTCACGAATCAGATAAAAGTTTTCACGCTGAACTTGTAACGTTTCAATTTTGCATCTGTGGCATTGGGCTAATGAGCGGTTGTGATTGGTGTAAAGTAAAAATACCGGCCAAGTGCGTGTCGGGCCACGCGCAGTATAGGGTTCCGTAGTTGCGAATGACAACTTTGAGTACACACTGTTTACACTCGCTCCTCACAGTTTAACGACCAAAAACATCTAACAATAAAGATTGTATGAAATTTTACATTTTCCAGTACATTTTATAAGTTGGTTGCCTATAACTTTTTAGTTTGTACTTAGTACTTAGCTCTGATAGTTTTCCTTTCAACTTCAGTATATATACTACTGCTGTAATTTTTTCACGTATCTATATATAACCGTTTAGGAGATAGAGGGGGGGGACACGTACCTCTAACAAAAATTTGCACTTTAAAACCAAATATTTCGGAAACGGATCCCTAAATCGAAAAATGGTGTTCTCAACCTCACAATATTTTTGAAAGACCTTTTTAACGATACCCCACAAGATGGGTAAGTAGAGAAAAAAAATGACTCCCCCACTTTACTTGTATGGGAGCTACCCAAAAAAAAATTTTTTTTTCAAGATTTTTTTCTACGACTTTTTTGCCATGATTAATATACATACTCATACCAAATTACAGCTTTCTAGTACTTATGGTCTCTGAGTAAAACCGCGGACGGACAGACAGACAGACAGACAGACAGACAGACAGACATGGCGAAACTATAAGGGTTCCTAGTTTACTACGGAACCCTAAAAAGTAGATACTAGTCCCGTAAATACATCATTACGGTCCAAGTTTCGATGTCATAAGAACTACTAGCAAATGTATTGAAAAATATAGCACTGTTGAGATATTGATCACTGACACAGACAAAAATGGCAAATTCTATAACGCGAACATCAAATAATACTTTCCGAAGTTATAAAAAAAAACCGGCCAAGTGCGTGTCAGGCCACGCGCAGTGTAGGGTTCCGTAGTTGCGAATGACAACTTTGAGTTCACACTGTTCACACTCGCACCTCACTGTTTAACGACCAAAATCTAACAATGAAAATTTACATTTTCGAGTACATTTTATAAGTTGGTTGCATATAAATTTTAGTTTGTACTTGGTACTCAGCTCTGATAGTTTTCCTTTTAAGTTCAGTATATATACTACTGCTGTAATTTTTTTCACGTATCCATATATAACCGTTTAGCAGATAGAGGGGGGGGGGACACTTACCTCTAACAAAAATTGCACTTTAAAACTAAATATTTCGGAAACGGATCCCTCAATCGAAAAATGGTGTGCTCAACCTCACAATATTTTTTAAAGACCTGTTTTACTATACCCAACACGATAGGTTTGTATAGAAAATAAAATATTACTCCCTCTTTACTTGTATGGGAGCTCCCTAAAAAAAAAAATTTTTTTACGATTTTTTTCTACCACTTTTTTGGCATGATTAATATACATACCCATGCCAAATTACAGCTTTCTAGTACTTATAGTCTCTGAGTAAAACCGCGGACGGACAGACAGACATGGCGAAACTATAAGGGTTCCTAGTTTACTACGGAACCCTAAAAATGGAAAATTCTATAACGCGAACATCAAATAATACTTCCCGAAGTTACCTATAAACAACAATGATAATTACGAGCGAAATTAATGAAAGGAAAACTTTCAGCGGAAATTGCTTTTTCTTTCTATTATCATCCCGAGGTTTGATGTTTTGTTTTCTTTGAGGAGCCCGATGGCCCAGTGGTTGTGAGCATTATTAGCGCTCACACATGTTAAGCAACCCTGGGCGCAGTCCTCACTTGGATGGGTGACCGCAAGTGGCATAAAAAAATCTCGAGCTCCTCCGTGCTTCGAAAGGCACGTTAAGCCGTTGGTCCCGGCTGTCATCAATTGATGGCAGTCGTCAAGCTATGTCAGATGCCTTTTGGCAGCTTGAAAAATCTAACACCAGTGTTGGCCACTTACACACGAAAAACAAACAAACAAAAATGTTTTGTTTTCCTTTTACCCGACCGACCCACCCGGAAAGGAAGGTAATGTTTTTCGCAAATATGTATCAAGGGATTGGACTATGGAATCTCGTCAATAGGCGATTCGGCTAGCAACTCATCACCAGTTTGATACCGGTCAGGCTTTCCACCTTAACGCCCGCTAACACGCTAAATATAGCCTTTAGGTTTAATGACCTTGGGCTCTGTCTATCCCGCAAGGAAAAAAAGATGATAATATGTATATATATATATATATATGTTAGTAATATATGTTCTATTGTTGCAACATCAGCTTAAAAGTCTTGACCGAATTTAATGTGTGAGGTGTAATTAGGCTCGTATTCTTCCCTGAAGTGTCATAGGCTATGTGACATCAACAAAAAGATTATATGGTGGAGGTAAGCTATCAAAAAGGCAGTCAGATTCTTTGTTTTTTTAAATATTCCATTTGTTGGAAAAAAGAAAAAAGCTTTGTCAATGCCTCGTACTGACTGATCATATCATACCGTATTTCATCATCATCATCAGCTCTTTTTAGTCTCCACTGCATGAGCACGACCCTCTCTGACCTACCAAAGCCATATATTAGCCAGAGCTCTCAGAGGACTTGGCCTACACTCTCCAATCTGGCCAGGTGGGTTGGAGAGGTCTCTTTGATGTTTATAAGCTTTGTTTAGCTTGTATTTCGTCAATACCTACGATATCTCCGGGAAGACTTGGAGTGGTCCTATCCTACTCTGCCGGGAACCACATGGCAAAGATAAATAGGTAGCTGGAATAATTACACAATTTTTTACTCTAAAAGGGAAGATTCCATCACTGAACCATCCAAAAACACTTCGCGAATAATAATTACGAGCAAAAATAATTAAAGAATAACTATTAGCGGAAATGGATTTTTTTTCGTTATTATCCTCTGATATTCTGTTTCCTCACTGGAAAAATCAACAAAGCACTGCAAATGCCTGTTACTGATTAACAGTTTCATAAGTATTTCATACTTGACTAACTTCAACTATTTTAATTAACACAAAAAACTATAGCTGCTGAAAGCACACTAGACATTACAAAATGGTAGTCGTTGATATATCCTAATCCTAACTAATATAATATTACTAGCTGTTGCTCGCAACTTCGTTCGCGTGGACTTTATGACTCCGGCGTATTAAAATACCTTAATACAAACTAAACATACATAAGAAATTACTTGTAGCAGTGTTATAAAATTAAATGTCATTACATTGGCTGTTGCTAAATACTGGAGGGATAAAATATAGGATTCTTTTAGACTCTTTGAGCCACCGACGCGATAAGAAGACTATATAGCTAGCTTCAAGTGAGCTTGCGCTACCTTACCAAACTTTGAGGTATTGGCAGATCACCTTTAACCTATCGCACATCTCCAAAGGGCCTTTGGGAAGGGTAGACCTCGGCTTTAGGTGTTGCCTGTGTGTTCAAGGCTCGGAGATACAGCAAACTCTCATGTTTTGCCGTATGGGCTGAAAACTACGTTGCCAAAAGGGGGACCGCTGGGCGGTCATCAGTAATATGAGCTAATCGCTAATCTTGATAATACATACAGACAGACAGACAGACAAGAAATTCTTAAAAAAATTTTTTTGCTTTCTATTATTCTTTTTAAGTGTCCCTTTATCCATTTCAGTCAAAAATACTAAATGTACAGACAAATATTTTTACTGTTTTATTATAAGTATAGATAAATGCGAAAGTGAGTTTGTTTGTTACGCTTTCCCGTCCTATTTACTGAACCCATCATCATGTTATTTGGCATAGGTACACATAGGTTAGGGTACTGAGAAGGACATAGGCTAAATATAACGCGGGTGAAGCCGCGGGTAACAGCTAGTTCCATATAAATACAGACAGCTGAAATAATTTTACACAATTTTTAACTTCAAAAGAGAAGATTCCATCACGGGAACATCCAAAAACACTTCCCGAATGATAATTACGAGCGAAATTAATGAAATAAAAACTTTGAGCGGAAATTGCTTTTCTTTTCTGTTATCATCCCGAGTTTGATATTCAGTTTTCTTACTGGAAAAATAAATAAAACACTGCATATGCCTGTTACTGATTAAGAGTTTCATAAGTATTTCATACTTGACTAACTTCAACTTTTAGATTAACACAAACTAATCCAAAATTATTTTTGGTACCTAGTTGCTGAAGGCACACTAGACATTACAAAATGGCAGTCGTTGATATATGCCAGCTAAATACAGGCCGTCCTATTATAAAGCGAGGACTAACCTTAGTACCTAGTTTAAACCATTATCCGACCAAAATAAGTCGTCACCTTTCCTGGTCGAAACTTATCACTTTGACTATCAATTTGTCTTGGTCGGTTAATGGTTTAAACATGGTACTAAAGTTAGTCTATAGTTCTCGTTTTATAATAAGATTTTATAATAAGACTGAAGCAGTTTGAATAATATTATACAATTTTTTACTCTAAAAGGGAAGATTACAGCACGGGAACATCCAAAAACACTTACCGAATGATAATTACGAGCGAAATTAATGAAAGAAAAACTTTGAGCACAAATTGCTTTTCTTTTCTGTTATTATCCAGAGTTTGATATTCAGTTTTCTCCCTGAAAAATAAATAAAACACTGCATATGCCTGTTACTGATTAAGAGTTTCATAAGTATTTCATACTTGACTAACTTCAACTTTTAGATTAACACAAACTATTCAAAATTATTTTTGGTAGCTGCTGAAGGCACACTAGACTACTTAGTACAAGATTATAAAATGGTAATCGTTGAATCAAACTTCCGTCTTATTATAAAACAAGGACTTACTTTAGTACCTGGTTTAAACCATTATCCGACCAAAATAAACTGACACTTATAACTTTGACGTTTTCTCAGCTAGCATTGTCAATTTGTTTTGGTCGGTTAATGGTTTAAACTACGTACTAAAGTTAGTCTATAGTCCTCGTTTTATAATAAGACTGAAGCAGTTTGAATAATTTAAAATATTTTTTACTCTAAAAGGGATTCCATCACGGGAACATCCAAAAACACTTCCGGAATGATAATTACGAGCGAAATTAATGAAAGAAAAACTTTGAGCGGAAATTGCTTTTTCTTTTCTGTTATTATCCCGAGTTTGAAGTTATGCTTTCTCTCTGGAAGTTACGGCTTTGTAATGATTTAGCATATTTTACGGTGTTTTACACTTCGTTACTTATTTTAACCCGATTGACCCACCCAGAACGAGGGTAATGTTTTTCGAATGTACAATAGTATGTATTTATGTATATACCTATATGTAGGTAGGTATGTCTTTTTGGTTACCTCCTGCAGCTTAAACGACTTGACCTGTTCTAAAGAGTGATGTGCCACTATTTTCATCTTCTTCCCTAAAGTGTCACAGGCTATGACACACACTTTGGAAAACACTCACTTTTCCTACTTAAACTATCTTTTTATTTTCTACCGGCTTATTGTTTTGTACTTTCAGAAGTGCCTAAATATAAACGGCGCCATTATATGTCGCCGACATTGTCTATTATAACTTGTAGCGAACGTGTATTGTGCTAATAATATTTGTGATATCATTGTCTCCCAAAGCGGCAACACGTCAACTAAGCTGAAATTATATTTGCGAACCCACAACGAAATTTGAACCTTAATGTGTTGGTTTTAGGTCGAAAGTTCTGCAGTTTACGAGATTCTGTGTTGATCGAGTGTTACACGAAGATAGAAGAGCAGTTTCATATGGAAAATGTGTTGGTATATGGAATTCTGGATTGTTTTAAGCGTGTTAACAGCTTTGGGTATTTTTATACTTATATTCTGGCAGGACTGCCCTTGTGGTCCAGTGGTCAAGGCGTTTGCCTAATAATCTAAAGCTCGTGGGTTCAAATCCCGTTGGGAAGCATACTTTGTGCAAGTTATCTTGTAAGGATATCACCTGGTTATTCAAAAAGAAAAACGATTCCGTGCTTCGCAAGGTACGTTAAGCTGCGGAACCTGAACATCACCTAGCGTTTGTTAAAATCTATCCTAGGACTGGTTCTGGTCCGCATTAGGTTGCGGAGGTCAGATGAAAGTTCCTCTGTATAAAAAACATAACCTAGTCAGTCATATTATCACCTTGGATAGGTAGCAATTCGCCGTGTGGTTACCGGCAGAGTAGAATAGGGCCATTCCAAGTCTTCCAGTGGATGTCGTAGAAGGCTACTTAGGGAACACAAGCTAAACAAAGCTTATAAACATCAAAGATACCTCTCCAACCCGCCTGGCCAACGTAGAGAGTGTAAGCAAAATGCTCTGTCTGCTCTGGTAGTACAGAGAGGGTCGTTCTCATGCAGCGAAGACTAAAAAAGACATGATGATGATAATGATGATAGGTAGCAGACCCCGGACTTTGAATCGTAACCGCTGAGGAAACAACCGAAAATACGCTCGGATGATGATGATGACATCCTGACTGGCCCTTAATTATACTGGAAGTTTTGGTTATCGACCACTAAACTCCGGGACACTGGGCTTAATTTTGGGCGCTAAAACAGGATTCAAAATAGTAATGATTACCATTACTATTTTGAATCCATTGCTAGCCGCACCGAGTATCACTATCACTACATATTATAAAACAAAGTCCTCCGCCGCTTCTGTCTGACTGGCTTTTCGCGATAAACTCAAAAACTACTGCGCGGATTTTCATGCAAATTTCACTAATAGATAGATTAATTCATGAGGAAGGTTTATAGGTATAATACATGCCCATTCACCTATTTCTCCGACCAGTTTCTACGGTGTGCGTAAATTTGCAGTTGAAATGAAATTATTTGAAATGAAAAAAATAAAATAAATGAACAATATTTATTTTGTCTCAATGGACAACAAAAAAAAGGCAATACAGAAAAAAATAATTTGGTTCTTAAATAAAAACACATTTTACTCTTTCTCAAATATTATTTTTCATACAATGTAATAGATTATTTCTTCTGTAATAATAATACTTACTTGGAACTAACACCAATGATAAGTAAGTAAGCGATTTTTTGATCCAGGTATGGTACATATTTTTTGGACAAACCACACAGATTGAGCTTGCCCCAAAGTAAGTTCGAGACTTGTGTTATGGGTTTCTAACTCAACGATACTATATTTTATAATAGATACTTATATAGGTAAACATTCAATACCGAGTATAGAAGTCAATCTGAAAAAGAATATTTTCCAACCTGACCTGACCGGGGATCGAACCCGGGACCTTTACAAGCTGAATTCATAAATGAGAAGTATGGAATTGTGGGCTATTGAATGTACTTTACGAGACACTTTTATAGCCCTGCGTTTATCTGCAGCCATATATTACATCTCAAATGCATTTCTAAAAATGAGCTCCTGTAAATGGCGTATATTTCTGGCACTCTGAATTTCAGATACTAGTTTGAAATACCGCGTCGTGAATAAATGGGTAGGTTTAGCATGTTAGTCGGCGTAACATGTTGAATTTTGGATTATAATGGAAAACGAAATCAAAATATGATGGAATACTAGCCATATCGCCTATTGACATATTCCTTTGGAATTTTACCCGTTCTCACGAGAGCAGCTGCATTCTCCGTATTTTTTCTATCGATGCATGGTACTTTTATAGATAAAAATACTATAAAAAATCATTCAGATCAATTGATAAATTTATAATATAGAATTGTGACCTATTAAAAGAACTTGAAACTGACACTTTTATAGCACTGCGCTTATCTGCAGCCATATATTACTTCTCAAAGGCACTTCTAAAAATGAGCGCCCGTAAATAGCGAATATTTCTGGCAGACCGAATTTCAGATACTGGCTAGAAATACCGCGTCGTGAATAGATGACATTATTTGAGTTATATTAACGTCAGAGGGGTTTAGAACTTTGAAAGTTAGAAGTACTCTATTGTTATAATAATTAAACTTGAGAGATGATGATTAGGTTGTCTTGGTTTGCATTATAGTGGTTTGGCTACGCCGTCGCACTAATCAGAAATACATACACACGTATTGTCCGTCTGTATCGCTTACGGGATAGACAAAATATGAGAATTTAACACTCAAAGACCACGTTTTGCGTGTTAGTGGGCGTTATGTATTTAAAACGGAATAAGGAGAAAACAAATTTAAAATAGTGATGAGATGCTAGACACATCGCCTATTGATATGTTTCTTTTCATTTTCACCTTTCACCCATTCCCCGAGCAGCTGCTACATTCATCGTTTTTTTTTTAAATTTCTTTTTTGTCATTAGAGGGTCGCGCTATTACAGATGAAAAGTAAATAACAATTATCCATTTAATGAACTTGACATGATGAATTAATAGTATAGAATTGTAAGCTATTAAAAGAACTTGATAGAGACACTTGCCCTGCGTTTAATTGCAGCCATAAATTACTTGTCAAAGGCACTTCTAAAAATGACCACCTGTAAATAGCGTATATTTCTGGCAGACTGAATTTCAGATACTGGCTAGAAATACCGCGTCGTGAATAGATGACCTTATTTGAGTTATATTGACGTCAGAGAAGTTTAGATCAACTTTGAATTGTAGTGCTCTCTTGTTACAATAATTAAACTTGAGAGATGATGATTAGGTTGTCTCGGTCTGATCGGATACAGAATATGAGGATTTAAGACTGAAAGACCACGTTTAGCATGTTAGTGGGCGTTACGTGTTGAAAACGGAATTTAGCATGTAAGTCGAAAAAAAATCCAAAATAGTGATGAGATGCTAGACGCATCGCCTATTGATATGTTTCTTTTCATATTCACCTTTCACCCATTCCCCGAGCAGCTGCTACATTCATCGTTTTTTTTTAAATTTCTTTTTTGTCATTAGAGGGTCGCGCTATTACAGATGAAAAGTAAATAACAATTATCCATTTAACGAACTTGACATGATGAATTAATGAATTAATAGTATAGAATTGTAAGCTATTAAAAGAACTTGATAGAGACACTTGCCCTGCGTTTAATTGCAGCCATAAATTACTTGTCAAAGGCACTTCTAAAAATGACCGCCTGTAAATAGCGTATATTTCTGGCAGACCGAATTTCAGATACTGGCTAGAAATACCGCGTCGTGAATAGATGACCTTATTTGAGTTATATTGACGTCAGAGAGGTTTATTGAAAGTTTGTAGTACTCTCTTGTTATAAAAATAAAATTATAAAGTCGCTGATTAGGTTGTCTCGGACTGCATGATAGTGATTATAGTGGTTGGTTATGACGTCAAAAAGATCACAGATAGCGTACACACGTATACATATTACCATGCAAAACGTGGTCTTAGGTCTTATAGATCTGGGAACTGCCTACCCCGCAAGGGAAAAGATGTGACAGTATACATGTATGTATGTGAAATTCTTTGAGTTCTCTGATTTTAGACCTTCCTAAGTATCAGTATCCCCGTTGTTAGTCAGTATATTTCTCCAGATTCATGCGACAGAAATCTGACCCGCCCAATGTCGTTTTAAAACCTAGCCACCTTTTTTTCGTGTATAACTTTTGTAATGTGATTAATTTGATTCCATTATCTTACGGTCCTTTTGTTTATATTGGTATCTATATCCCGAATGCAATTCTTAAAATAAGCCAGCTATAAATGGCGTATATTTCAGACATACTTAATACATTTTAGATGCTATCTGCATAGAAATACCGCGTCGTGAATAGATGACCTTATTTGAGTTAAGTACCAATATTGAAATCAGAAAGGCAATATTTATATTAAGTATAGAAGATTGTTATTATACTTCTCGAGTACCAGTAGTTAAATGTATGTGTGTGTTCATATAGACGGTCTGAATCACTACTTTAAGGACATGTCGATTGTCAATTTCAGAAGAAAAAGAAGAATCCCCATCTGTGAACAGTTGAAACCTGTGATCCGCGATCGCAATAGGATCTTAAATTTATATCATCATCATCATCAGGTCTTTTTAGTCTCCACTGCAGGAGCGCGACCCTCTTTATTCCCAGAGCCATATAATAGAACAGTCAGAGGATTTGGCCTACACTCTGCTCGCTGGCCAGACGGGTTGTAGAGGTCTCTTTGATGATTATAAACTTTGTTTAGCTTGTGTTTCCTAAGACACCTTGTATGATATCCATGAAAAGAATTGGAGTGGTTCTATTCTACTCTGCCGGGAACCACACGGCGGCCGCGCTAAAATTTATGTTTATATATATATATATATATATATCTATAGGGTGTGATATGTACACAAATTGAGCTAGCCCCACAGTTGTGAACTTGTGACGTAAATAGAGCCATATTGAGCTACTAGTTAATATGAAGGCTTTGTAATAGTTGGAATTCTTGCGAGCGACACATAGTTACTTGTGGCTGGAGGTGGAATGTGGCAGGTATGCTCCGCGGAGATGTATGGAGATTATCATACATCTTAGTTTGCAGACAGACACGTGTTCAAGTACATATAACTTTAAACCGACTTAAAAAAGGTGTTGATTATCATATAACTTAGTTTGCAGATTAACTATTGTTCGAGTACATCTTACTATATCTACTCTTAAATTTGATGTTGTTATATATGAATAATAATATACATATATACGGACAAATCACACAGATTGAGCTAGCCCCAAAGTAAGTTCGAGACTTGTATAATGGGATACTAACTCAACGATACTATATTTTACAATAAATACTTATATAGATAAACATCCAAGACTCAGGTCAATCTGAAAAAAAATCATTTTTCATCTTGAGCTGACCGGGGATCGAACCCGGGACCCTCCGTGTCGCAGACAGGCGTGTTGGCCGCTGCGCCACGGAGCTCGTCAAAGAATCTCCTTTCTGACACATATAGGGTAGGAACTCCTTGTTTACCTAAATTTCTTCCTTAGCCAGTTTGCCAAGCACTCCCAGCCTAAAATAGCCCCTAATCGATCCAGCGGCCGCTGCTCACCTGTTTGCCCCGAGCTAATATTTGCTTATATTCCAGCTCTTGAGGAAACGCCTGCTTTTATGGCTATTTCTAGCACAAAGAGCCACCCCCGCAGGCTTGCGGCTTGCTTGAAAACACAATATTTTTTAAGTTTTATAGTCTCCTTATCGATTTTTATTTCAACTTTTTTAATAGATTATGGATTCGGTACGTTGTCAAATGTAAAAACATAAATGGCTCATTATCGTATAATATAAAGACTATTATTATATAAGAATTATATTTATAAGCAACCCAAGACGCGGATCCTGAGAGATCGGTCACCACAAGTGACGATAACGATATTCGTCAAATCTATTTATTAGTCAAAGTATTTTCCAAATCGGCCGGGTAGTTTTTGAGTTCGTCCATTACAAACATTCGCACAGTGTTAAAAGAATTAATTGCTAAGTGGCGCTAGTTTCGCATACCATTACGCCTTTAGAAGACTTAAGGTAGACTTTGGAAGCGAGCGTCTATAGCGTCAGTGGCGCCGCGTCAGAGCGACAGATCGTTGTTCTATGCAAATATATAAAATTTTAGTGAACATCATTCGAGCATAGCGACACTGACGCGGCGCCACTGTCGCTGTGACGCCGCGTCAGTGTCGCTATGCTCAAGTCTACCTTAACTCCAAACCTCTACAGCTGAAAATATTACGACACACTTGACGGATTTCAAATTCTAATTAATGTAAGTTTCTTAGAACACTAATTAGTTATTTGTCATAAATTCTCTAATCTTTTACAACTGAAAACTTGATGACGTAAGTAATTTACTCATCGCTGCTTTCAAAGCGGAGTGCAGAAAAAGCGGCAACAAACTGCACAGTGCCACATAATTCCTTACAATTCTAATCCTATTCTAATTCTAATCCTATCTTCTAATATTATAAATGCGAAAGTGAGTTTGTTTGTTTATTTGTTTGCTACGCTTTCACGCCGTATATACTTAACCGATCATCATGAAATTTTGCATACACATAGCTTAAGGAACTTAGAAGGACATAGGCTATATATCACGCGGGCGTAGCTGCAGGTAAAAGCGAGTTATATAGATAACCTAAAATGTTCTGAGGACTGAGTGAGTATACACCAAGGTAGTCGCTTTAGAAAATTACACGAATAAAAGTTGCTTCCGAAAACTTCGTCACTCATCATCATTTCGTGTAGATGACACGGTCAGTCGACCATGCACACCCTGGTGTCAGAGTTCTGCGGAACCGCCTCTCGGCCTCTGACGTGGTTCCTTTAACGACTACCAGATGGCAGCCGGGACCACCGGCTTAACGTGCCTTCCGAAGCACGGAATCATCTTTCTTATCAGACAATCAGGTGATTCATGCCTGCAATGTCCTAACCAAACTGGAAACAACTTAACAAAGTATGCTTCCCGTGGGAATCGAACCCACGACCCCCGGGTCAACAAGGCAAACGCCTTAACCACTGGACCACGGAGGCACTGAATAAGTAATAGGCAAGTTCTGTTTCTGTTCTCGTAGCTGGCTAAATATTATTTTAGTTACAGATACACATTTGATAATGTTGTAATAACACATGTTTTATAATTGTTAAGTCATTAAACGCCACGTCGTTATCCTGTAACTCACAAAGATTTGAAAAATTATTGCTGTGATTTTGGTGGTCATGATGTTAATATCTTTGATTATTTAAAGGTTAATACCTAGATAGATAAGAAAGTAAGCCACTGAGTAATAATGCTTACTAAAAATTACGTGTCTATGTATGAATAACGTAAAACAATGTTACATTTTTAGATTTAACTGTAATCCGGAAACCCCATTACACTCATTCAAACTTTGTAAATAAAAGAAGGCCTTTATTTGACCAGAAATAACATTTTAATATTCCTGCCCAGTGAAAAGGTGACATAAAACTGCAAAATCTTAAAATCCCTGGTGGTATTTTTACAGCCGCTATAAAACCATTGAATCTTCTTGCTTTCTTTTGCCTTTATTTGAATATTTTTCAAGACGTTTTACTTTCAGTCGTAAACTTAGTAGTTTGAAAATAAATGTTGTATTACCTAATTTTTTCCATCTCCACGCTCCAGTGAAAAAAATATAATTTGTGATAGATATTGTGCGTGTGTGGTTCCCGGCAGAGTAGAAAAGGACCACTCTAAGTTTTCCTGTTGATGATTTATTAAGGTACATCAACAGTGTCTATATACAACATACTTAAACTAAAACTAACTCAAATTAAAAAAGTAATAATAAAAGTTAAAAATAACAATAATTTCTATTAACAAAAAAAAACTATAGATAAAAATTGTCCCGCAAATCACTGCCCTGCGGAAGTGTTCCCAGAAGGCTGGCAGCATTGCCACGTTGTATGGCAATGCTTATTCTTTGTGCAAAGAAATTGCCAGCCCTCAAAAAATTCAAAATTCAAAACGTTTATTCAGAAAATAGGCCCTTGCAGGCACTTTTTCACGTCAAATCACATTTAAAATTATCTTATTAAATATTATGCATTTACTCATTATTGTTCAAAAGCTACAGACTACTAGCATTTCGGAACCGACCACTGCAGAGAAGAAATGCCGAAAGAAACTCTTTTCAACCTCTGGTCATTGGACACCTCTACCAGCCTTTGGCTCACAAACTTGAAGAGCTTGTGAGCTGAAGGCCCCCACGGCCCCAACGTTTCCACCCCGAACGGCTCAAATATGTATTGTAATACTGGAATTGGAAGCCCAAAACAAAATGGTTCATTTGCCATTCCCAGAGTACTGTATAGACAAAGCAAATGTGTTTAGCGTAGTGTGCTGTAATCTCGCTTGATCCCCGAGAGCAGGGAAGCTAGACAAACGGACGCTTGATTGGATTTAGACTGTTTAGACAACAAATGCTACTGTTGTTTGATGCTCTACGGTATACACGTATAACCATTATAGGTAATCTGTGATATTACCTTGTCATCTTGCTAGCTATTACCCGCGGCGTTGCCCGCGTGATATATAGCCTATGTCCTTCTCAGTACCCTAAAGGAAGGAAGTTAGGATAGGAAAAAAAAGGATTAGGATTCCTTAAATGGTTTTAAAATAGCATTACGATGCTCGGTATATTATTAAAATTGAAAATATGTGATGAAAAAGAATTCGCCGCAGGTAGGATTCGAACCCACGAGTCTTAGGTCTGCGCCCTAAGTGTGTTACCAACTGCACCACCGTGACTTCGAATCACCGCGTCGAATTCTCTCATCACATATTACCCCGTAGGGTATAACGCATTCAAAGCATGCGTATTTCTTAAATACTACCCACTATTTAGTAGTGTGGTATTCTACTTCATTCATATCAGATAAATAGAAAGTTGATTAAATCGAAGAAAGTTCTTACTCACTGAAATGGTTTTAAAATAGCATTACAATGCTCGGTATATTATTAAAATTGAAAATATGTGATGAAAAAGAATTCGCCACAGGTAGGATTCGAACCCACGAGTCTTAGGTCTGCGCCCTAAGTGTGTTACCAACTACACCACCGTGACTTCGAATCACCGCGTCGAATTCTCTCATCACATATTACCCCGTAGGACGTAATTAGGATTCCTACTCATATTGTACTATGATTTGGCAACAACTACCTGCCTAACGACAATTAATCCTCCTTGGGAAGTCTCAGAACCGCATACATCATACTATCACGTCTTTTTCCCTTGTGGGGTAGACAGAGCCCAGGTCTATAAAACCTAAAGGCCACGTATAACATGTTGCTGGGCTTGTTGGTAGAGAACGGAATCAAAATAGTGATGGGTTGCTAGCCGCATCGCCCATTGATATGATTCCTTGCGCCCGTTCCCTCGATCGGCTTTTACGATCTGCGCAGGAAGAGAAGCAGCTGGTACATTGTATGTTTTTTATTTTCTCCCAGACCAGCATGGAAGAACCGCAGGCCTATGAATGTAGAACATATATATTCCCATTTCTATCCCTTAAAACCCATCACTATTTTGATTCCGCTTTCCACCTTTACGCCCACTACGATGCTAAACGTGGCCTGTAGGTTTTATGACCTTGGGCTCTGTCTACCTCGCAAGGGATAAAGACGTGATAGTATGTATGTATACCTATAGTTATATTCCTGCGCCGGGAAACGAATCTGGTGCCCTTCTTATAGTAGAATGGAGTAAAATAACAACCCTAGATCTTGATTTCGTGCTCAGCAATCCGTCACAGATTTATATCTGTATATGTATAGTAACAAGTGTATTGATGTGCGAATCGCTTTCCTTTTTACTTTCTGCTTCAGTTGATGTTATGGAGTTATAAACAAAATGAAGTTTGCGTATAGGCACAGCAGGTGGCACAGCAGTGGCACTTCCTGTTCGTGAGAGTTTGAGCACCGGTGACCTTGAGCCGGGGCGTGCGCGTAGGGTTGACAACGGTACTCACTCCCTACTCACTTTATGCCTACGTTGCGAGCTGTGCGAGATACGAATCACAGACAGCCCTGCAGTTCCGTGGCGAGCCGTTATGCCCCGCGCGCCTCTCGCTGCCCCCGCACATATCCAGACACCCACACATAGCTGCAAGCGGTTCTGCGTGCACACATGCTGAAGTGTCGTTTCTATTCACGTAGTGTAAAATTATATTGTAGTATAGTACATCACAGATGTATTTCATTCAATTTACATACATTGACGTTTAACTAACGTTTTAAAGTTGAATCTCTTGCTTGTTTAAATATCAAGAGCGTGCATTCAGATAGGAGAGTTTCGGAGTATATTCGCGTTTGGGAATCTTTGGCCTGGAACTAGGTAGGTACTTCTTTTTTACGCATAATTTAATTTCGGTGTTTTGTTTGTTTTTCGTATGTGTAAGTGGCCAACACTGGTGTCAGATTTTTCAAGCTGTCTTAAGGCATCTGACATAGCTTAACGACTGCCATCAACGATGAAAGCCGGGACCAACGGCTTAACGTGCCTTCCGAAGCACGGAGGAGCTCGAGATATTTTTATGCCACTTGCGGTCACCCATCCAAGTAGGGACTGCACCAGGGGTTGCATAACATATGTAAGCGCTCATAGAGCTCACACCCACTGGACCATCGGGCTCCTGAATTTCGATGAATGTTAGCTTGGCTAATTACTTTGAAATATTAACATTCAAAAAGGTATTTGTTTTATTAACGCAATAAATTTATTATTTTATTTCCTCTTTTACTTCAAATTTGATTAGCACAACTTCGTTTTGGTTCTCTACTTCATGACTTAAGTAGTTACGTCTAAAATAGGCCTATACACGCCAACTTTTTATCAATAACTATGTAGTCTGAAAAAGTGAATAAGGTATATCTTCTTAGACGTTCAGGCTGTTAGCAAATTTTCTATAACGAGCATAACGCTTATTCTATTTCTACGAAAACGTGCCAATGAATTATCTAATAACTTTTCGCTAGGCATGTTTATTGGATCGAAAATTGACGGCTTACAGTTACCGATTTAGTACGAGCCAATCTTTATTTCTTTATGTAGAGTATGTTTTATCTCACTAGCCTACCTATTTGCTTACTTTTGAAAACTATGGTGTGCAACGTTTTGGTGGGCACTTTAACATCCATTATGGTTTATAAGGTTGTCTTAATTAAAATAGTCAAGAGCTCGAGGTATTTTAATGCCATTTGCGATATTTTAATGATGACCGCTACACCACTGTACGAAAACACAAATATAAACATACAAAGTTGTCTCGAAATTCTCAAACTTCTCAATTTATTGCTACCGCTGTAATATTCCTTAAGTCGCGAGATATCAAAAGTTAGGCCATAAGTAGCTGAGGTACTTACCACTTACGACGCAACTTAATTCAAGCTTGTCATACAACTCGCAGGATTACAAACTTGAGAAGATTGACACATGTTCTATAAAAGAGACAGATTTACGCAAGTATTATGGATATTAGATTAAATTAAAAAAAATACCTATAGATACAAATCACACAGATTAGGCTTTCTTCACAGTAAGTTATTAACTTGGGTCGTAGGATACTAACTCAACAATACATACATATGATCACGTCTTTTTCCCTAGCGGGGTAGACAGAGCCCAGGTCTATAAAACCCAAAGGCCACGTTTAGCATGTTGGTGGGCGTGTAGGTGGATGACGGAATCAAAATAGTGATGGGTTGCAAGCCGCATCGCCTATTGACATGATTCCTCACGCCCATTCCCGATTCCGATCGGCTTTTACGATCTGCGCGGGAAGGAGAAGCAGCTGGTACATTCTAGGTTTTTTCTTTTCTTCCAGACCAGCGTGAAAGAAAAGAAAATTGAAGAAAAAATTATGGATATTATATAAAATAAAATAAAAAACATAGGGACAAATCACACAGATTAAGCTATCTCCACAGTAAGTTGTGAACTTGGGTCGTAGGATACTTACTCAACAATGTATACATACTAATACATATTATCAAACATGGTCCTCCGCCGCGTCTGTCTGTTCGCAATAAACTCAAAACATACTGCATGGATTTTCATGCGGTTTTCACCAATAGATAGAGCGATTCATGAGGAAGGTTTAAATATATAAAACATGCCCGGGCGCAGCCAGGGAGGGCTGCTGGGCTAACCATCGGCACACCTTTTGAATTATTTTTCTGACGTTAACGGCAAGAATTCAACGTTTTTCATTTTTCTCCTGAAATACTTTGAAAATATTTTGTACTTTCCCTGACAGATATAAAATGCAGCCTAAAAAAAAGATTGACTATAATAAATAAACTCAATTAGCGTTTGTTCAAGGCTCTAGGGCAGAATCCGCTGACAGAGTAAACTGTACTGGAGAGCTATTTTTGAAATGGCGCGTCACCAATACGCAAGTCGTGTACGACTAACAAATCATACTCGTAGTGCTATTATACTACGAAATGCTATTTGGCCGTAAATATTTCTTCTTCTTCTGTTTTATATTATGGCTTCCACCGAAATTTCAGTGATTCTGCCAATGTCCGGTATAATGAGATACTAAGTATCGGTGTTGTACGGTAAAGTTTTTCCAAGAAGCATCAAAGATGGCGTATGTTCTTTGATGCCTCGTGGGAGCTTGGGGCGGCAAATCTATACGAGTCCATTTATCAGTCCACTTTAACTATTTCACAAATTGTTCATGAGCACGAGCATTTATAACACCAAACTACACCAATTTCATATTATAAAGCCCACTAAAATCAATTTACAAAATTGTCTAAGGCAAACTTCAACTGTACCCCTTGACTTCCCACCACAAAACTCCCCGTAAATATTTATAAAATCGAAAAACGGAACGTAAAATCATGACAGATGAACCACAGATGACTTCAAATGACAGGCAGTGTTAGTCGCCTGCAAGAACGAATGGGCTAACCGCTCTTTGCAATCACTCGTCAAGTAACAATTCAAAAATGAGAATTTTTGGAAACATTAGCGTTAATTACTCGAGTCCCGCGTTCAAAAATAGCGCCCCTGGCATCGCTCCAGACCTCAGACATAAATTTGATGACGTCAGTTCAGCTTGTCGTAAATCACATGCAGCTGCGCTTTCAAAGTGCATGTTTTATTCATGTCTTCATCATAATATATTGTTTTATAAATATTCCAAGTTTCCGAAGCAGATGAAATTCAACTAGTTTAATTTAAGCTTTCATGCCATCCATTTCGGTCTTGTGCCTTACGAAACCAGTTTCGAACTGCGATTTTAGTAGAGGTAGTGTATAACAATGTTATTATGTAGAACTGTTATTACTATCATCATCATCTCAGCCACAAGAAGTCCACTGCTGGATATAGGCCTCCCCCAAGGATTTTCAATACGAACGGTTGGAAGTGGCCTGCATCTAGCGCCTTCCTGCGACCTTTATCAGGTCGTCCGACCATCTGCAGGCCTATTTTCTAACTATTGACAGCTACGTAACGGGGTACATCATTTCGATGGTAACTTCAATATTCATTACGGTTTCCGTATGAATGACTGTTTTTATTTAAGATATCAAAACCCTAATAGATGCTAAAGTGACAATCAAATCGTTGTACACCGAGTTAGCAAATCGGCCTGCTGGTCGTCCGACCACCTGGTTGGTGGCCGCCATTCAAGACCCTTTCTGCCTTTCTTGTTACTATGTAGAATATTAAAAATAGTTGTTGTCAAAAACGAGGCGATATTGCCAATATCATACCGCTTTTTTCCTTTTTCTCATTACGCGATATTTCCGTACAATAAATATTTCCAGGAAGAAATCCGAACCGCCAACAATTTGGGCCTTTTCAAATGTAAATGAGACGGAATATTGGGAGCGATCTCAGCAACGATGTTGTTAATCAAAATAGGTAGATAGGTACTTGATTGACGGACATATCGTCTTTAGAAAGACCTGTATCCAATTTTTTCAGTTTTTAGGGTTCCGTAGTAAACTAGGAACCTTTATAGTTTCGCCATGTCTGTCTGTCCGTCCGCGGTTTTACTCAGAGACTATAAGTACTAGAAAGCTGAAATTTGGTCTGGGTATGTATATTAATCATGTAAAAAAAGTGGTAGAAGAAAATCTTGAAAATATTTTTTTTTAACGTAGCGCCCATGTAAAGAGGGAGTAATGGTTTTTTTTTTTCTATACAAACCCATCGTGTTGGGTATTGTTAGATAGGTCTTTAAAAAATATTGTGATGTTGAGACCACCATTTTTCGATTTAGGGATCCGTTTTCGAAATACTTATTTGGTTTTAAAGTGCAAATTTTTGTTAGAGGTAAGTGTCCCCCCCCCCCCCCCCCTCTCTATGTACTAAACGGTTTTATATGGATACGTGAAAAAAAAATACAGCAGTAGTATATACTGAAGTTGAAAGGAAAACTATCAGAGCTGAGTACTAAGTACAAACTAAAAAGTTATAGGCAACCAACTTATAAAATGTACTCGAAAATGTAAAATTTCTTAAATTTTCATTGTTACATGTTTTTGGTCGTTAAACTCTGATGTGCGAGTGTGAACAGTGTGAACTCAAAGTTGTCATTCGCAACTACGGAACCCTACACTGCGCATGGCCCGACACGCACTTGGCCGGTTTTTCAAACTGGCAACGTTCTTTTTTCATACTGACTAAATTATTTTTTCAAACTATTTTTTTCCAACTGACAAGTGATATTACAACTTCATCTTCTTCAAATTACCATACATCGAATCAAATAATGTTACTGGTGGCGTTCTGGTATTAATGAATGGTATTAATGAAGAGTGTAGTGTATATAATTTTTAGGAACTACCGGGATGATTCTTGGAAGTAACTATATGGGAAGAATTTTAGAAGCCAACTATAATTTTAAATAATGGATCCAAAACTTTTATGATATGAACAATTGTAACGTTGACTGTAACGTCGTGTCAAAGGTAAATGTCATTTGTTTAATAAAGCCCTAAGAAGACGGTTCAAGTCCTGCCCGCGTGGAATTTTTTCTCCATTTCTTATTTTCTTTATTTAATAAATAAGGTAAAAGAGCATTGTGAATGCAAAATAAAATCCCATATAAAGACGATTTTTTTTTAAATCTATGCCTAAGAAGGAGTTCACCCACATTTCTTGAGCCCAAAAACTAAAATATCGTAATCCTAATCTAACTTTCTAACTAATATTATAAATGCGAAAGTGAGTTTGTTTTTTTTGTTACGCTTTCACGCCCTATATCTGATCATCATGAAATTTTGCATACTCATACCTAGGTTAGGGTATTGAGAAGGACATAGGCTATATCACGCGACTCGAATTTGAGATCACACGTATTCACATCTACTTCCTATAACTTAAAAGATCGTTGGGTCTCCGTCGCACAATATCATTTACAGGGTGACGTGACAGACAGATTGACAGCAAGTTTTAATGAAAAAGTTTCCGGAATTAGGAAAAAGACGAGATAACAGTATAAACAGACGAACATTGGAAGATAACATTTTAGCATTTTAATCACCAGCACAAGATTTTATCTCTAAGAATTTCATTAGCGGTATTTTTATGAAGCAAAAGAAAAGAATAGCAAATATAATCAAAGCGCATTATCTCTCCCTAAACTTATGGTTCGCATAATAATTCGGAATATTTCTAAGTCACAACTTCCTCTTTTGTCAGTTGTGATTGCGATTGTTTCGACTTTTTACACGACTCGTCGTGTAAGGGGAGTTTTTAGGGTTCCATAGCCAAATGGCAAAAAACTAAACAGGTAAATTTACCTTTCAAATACCATTCTAGCAATCCACTTACTATTCGCTACCCAACGCGTAACAAGACATAAACTGGCATCGAGTTACCTGCTCATGCTGAGGTATAATTCGGCTAAATGCACCCTTATTTTTGAATCGGTACATAAACTTTAAGGGGTGACTCAGCCTATCAACATGAACAACTCTTAATATGGGACCAAATACTAGGAACTCAAAACCAAAACTGACTTTCCCATACAAAAATGTCTAGCTGTACGGACCAAATGTAATAAGGTGTAAGAAAAATTGGTTCCATAACAAAAGTTGTTCATGTTGATGGGCTGAGTCACCTATTAAAGTTTGTGTATTGAATTAAAAATAAGGCTGCATAACGTAGTTTACAGGTATATTTACCTATTCAATATAATTCTAGCAATACACTTACTATTCGCTACCAAACGCGTAACAAGGCTGTAACTAGCAACGAGTTAGCATATTTATGAACTTTGATCGTTGAACTTGCGAACTCACTTGCTCTTGTAATACATACGGAATCGCTTAGCTGCTGTATTATTTGACTGCGTGTCAAACACATACATATTATCACGTCTTTATCACTTAAGGGGTAGACAAAGCCCAAGGTCATTAACCAAAGGAGCCCGATGGTCCAGTGGGTGTGAGCTCTATGAGCGCTTACATATGTTAAGCAACCCCTGGTGCAGTCCCTACTTGGATGGGTGACCGCAAAGTGGCATAAAAATATCTCGAGCTCCTCCGTGCTTCGGAAGGCACGTTAAGCCGTTGGTCCCGGCTGTCATCGTTGATGGCAGTCGTTAAGCTATGTCAGATCCCTTAAGGCAGCTTGAAAAATCTGACACCAGTGTTGGCCACTTACACATACGAAAAACAAACAAAATTAACCAAAGGCCAGGTTTGGCGTGTTAATGGGCGTTAAGGTGGTAAGCAGAATCAAAAAAGTGATGGGTTACATGCCGCATCGCTATAACGTAATTCCTTAGATTTTCGCCCAATCCCTTTACTTGCTTTAACGGTCTGCGCGGGAAGAAAAGCAGCTGGTGTATAAAGGGCATCTTTAATATAATAAAATTATACATAAGTAAAATAATTTTAAACTAAAATAAACTAATTACATATTAAATAATTATGAAAAATTAACCTAAAACTAAACACCTTAAAAAATATGATAAAATACCTTATTTTATTTTTTTATATTTTATATTAAATAAAAATTTTTACTTCGCCCGTCGGACACATCGTGCAAAAATATTCAACGTGTGTGATACACTCGAGCACTAGAAGCAAATGGATTGCAAACAAATGTGCTCCGTTTGAAACTTTATACTAAGGACCGCTATTTGCGTTCTTGGTGTGAGTACATACTGTGTTATTCAAGTCACAAATCTAATATTTTACTTATCGTTACATAATTATTTTAAATATCATTTGGTGAACTTTTTTTTCATTGCTAATTTGGTCGCAAAAAAAAACATTTGCCTCTAAAAATATGCGTATTATGTAAAAAAAATATGTGGAGCAATTACGAAGTTAGTAGTTGTGTATAGAGGAATGGACTTACATACACAAAAGGGGCGACCCAGCCCGTCAATATGGACATCTTTTCCTGTGGCACTAATGCTGGAAAATCGAACAAAAGTCAACATTTGCATACTAAGAGTAATTGCCCAGTCGGCAAAACGCATTTTTATGGAAAACTAGCTGTTACCCGCGACTTTGCCCGCTTAATATATAGCATATGTCCTTCTCAGTAACCTGACCTAAGTGTATGCCAAATTTCATGATGATCGGTTCAGGAGATACGGCGTCAAAGCGTAACAAAAACAAACACACTCTCGGATTTATAATATAGTTAGGATTTGGATTATTTTTTCTTTCGAATTACCAGCCTTCATCATCATCAGGTCTTTCTAGTCTCCACTGCAGGAGCACGACCCTCTCTGTAATACCAGAGCCATATACTAGCCTGAGTAGTCAGAGGATTTGGCCTACACCAGCCTTGGTCCCATTAAAAAAGTTGTTCATATTGTTGCACTAAGTTGCACCCTTTATGGGTCGGACAGTGTTTTACTTACATATTGTTTACGGTTCATTATCCGAACGCATTACTTTTTTTGGTATAAAAGTTGTTTCGCATAAAAATATTTCGCATAAAGGTACCTATGTTACAAATAAATTTCCATACAAATTTTATGCGTAACATACCTTTATGCGAAATATTTTTATGCGAAAAAACTTTTATACCTAAAAAAAGTTAGGCGTGCGGATAGTGAACCATTGTTTACATGCAGGTCAAATAATATGACACTCTTTTTGGGCTTCGCCGGGGCATAAACCTGGTTGAACAATAAAAAGCCCTTACTTAGGCCCCCACAAATCACAATATTTATATCAAACTATAAATATTTCCCACGTATTCCTTTCTTATCTATAAATTATATTTTAAGTTTATGTATATTACGCTCGTTTATAGTGAGATGTGCTGTGGGACTGTATGGTAGTATATTATATCTGTGCCAGAAGAAACCACCGGAAGTTGATTGGTCACCGGCGGAAACAGTGATCTGTCATAACCCGTAGTCATAACGCTTGGAGTTCGCTTATTTCTCAGAAAATAATAACCATTTCTTTGGTATGCATTTTTGGTATATATTTTTTTATCAATTTAGGATGGTTCCAGGATGTTACCAATTGACGCTATATCACGGATAATTATTATTATTTATTGGATCTAAATGTAATTAATATTACTTAGCGGATTGAAGTGGATGCGGATTTTTGCGATGCGGCCCGATATAATGTCCTTAATTGTATCTTAAAGAGAACGTCATGTTGTTTGCCGTCACGGCATAGATGTTGGTTTGCCTGCCAAGGAGTCACATGCCATCATAGATTTAAAAAAAATATTTGTCTATTCATACTTCTTATGCATGCCATAGTATGTTTCATATCATAGATATCAGAATATTTACTAGGTTTTCATATCAATAAAATAAATATATACGGACAAATCACACTGATTGAGGTAGCCGCAAAGTAAGTTTGAGACTTGTGTTATGGTATACTAACTTAACGATACTATATTTTATTACAAATACATATAGACCAACATCCAAGACCCAGGTCAATCTGAAAAGGATCATTTTTCATCATGACCTGACCGGAGATCGAACCCAGGACCATCCGTGTCACAGGGTGGCGTGTTGACCGCTGCGCAACGGAGCTCGTCTCATCTTTGTTGTTCATATCTCGTCTAACTAACTCACTGAGGTGTTGCTCATTTTACACCACCTCAGTGAGTTGGTTAGACATGTTTATTACACCACATAGGATTAGAGAACCAAGCGGAAGCCAACTGAGAAAGATAACAAAATGGCTACCATTTCGGGGGATTGTGTAGTTTTGTGTGTGATGTTACTTTCCTCTTGATAGCTTATAATTAAGACCGTATACTAGCAGTATATATGGTTATGCAAACAAATGTATTATCTCTATTTTCTCGCTGAAAACTGATTCTAGAGCCACAATTCTTTTTTCATAAAATCTAGTACTAAACTAGGAATGCCCCTATTTTTTATTTTTTCCAAAAAAAACTATTTCTGTACATTTTTTTTCTTCTAAACAGGTTTTTAGAAAAAAATAAAACATAGGAACATACCTATTTTAGTAATAGATTGTATGTAAAAAGAATTGTGCCCTTTAAAGAAGTTTTCAGCGAGAAAATAGAGAAATACATTTGTATGGAAAACGCACTGCTAGTATACCCTCTTAAGCATATGAGGGAAGGCCGGAGTAGTTGTTGATTTAATTTTATGCGATAGAGAACGAGACAGGGCCCACGGTCATAAACCGTAAAAGTGTGTTAGTGGTCGTTAAGGTGGAAAGCGCAATCAAAATAGTGATGGGTTGCTAGCCGCATAGACTATAACGTGATTCCTTATACTGTCGCCCAATCGCTTTACCGGCTTTTACGGCCTGCGATGGAAAAAAGTTGCTGGCATATTCCATGGTTTTCTTTTTCTCCCAAACCAGCATGGAAGTAACGCATTCATACATCAATATGTATGGCATCATCATCATCAGGTCTTTTTTAGTCTATACTGTAGAATCATTACCCTCTCTGTACCACCAGAGCCATATGACGAGCTCCGTGGCGCAGAGGTCAACACGCCTGCCTGCGACACGGATGGTCCCGGGTTCGATCCCCAGCCAGGTCAAGATGGAAAATGATCTTTTTCAGATTGACCTGGGTCTTGGATGTTTATCTATATAAATATCTATTATAAAATATAGTATCTTTGAGTTAGTATCCCATAACTCAAGTCAGTTCGAGACTTGAGTTATGGGATACTAACTCAACGATACTTTGGGGCTAGCTCAATCTGTGTGATTTGTCCGTATATATTTATTAATTTGTATATTAGCCAGAGAATTTTGCTTTCACTCTGCATGCTGGCCAGACGGGTTGGAGAGTACTCTTTGATGTTTATAAGCTTTATAGCTTGTGTTTCCTAAGTTGCCTTCTGCGACATCGACGGGAAGACTTAGTAGTAGTTCTATTTTACTCTGCCGGCACCCACACGTCATCCATGGGAAGACTTGGAGTGGTCCTATTCTACTCTGCTGGCATCCTGCTTGAACCCTGGACACCTGGATTTAATTTTACTGTCACTGTGCACACTTTTATAATGCCGCGTGATTTCCGGGTACGTGCGGTTTCAAGCCTAGCATAGGACTTGTTAAATAATGGACTGTAAGTATGTGATGATAAATGGAAATAACTGCCCAAGAAGAACGCGATGTATCTCGGTGTAAAATCCGAGTTAAGAACCGGATCAACCTTTAGTCACCCTTGAGCTGGCCAGACTTACCGCAGGTTCCCTAGGGTCTTCCCCAAATACCTAATTACTCGATTATCTATTGGCACATTGATAATTTACTGTATACACTATTAGGTAGAACACTTGTTAGTTTGAATTTACAATAACTTTAGCAAATTTGGTTTAACGACAAAAAAGGCAGAGTCTCCGATGAGCGCACGACAAAGAAACATTTTATCTTAATTTCGAAAAACTAACGCTCAGAATAATAACTAACGAGTCTAATGACATTGACAGCAGACAAAATGTTGCCAGTTCAATAATTATTGTTAAAACTGAACAGCAGGCCTATTTGCTAACTTTTAGCAGCTACGGTGTACATAATTTTCATGGTAACTTCAATATTCATTACGGCTTCGGTATGAATGACTATTTTTGTTTAAGATATGAAAACCGTAATGGATGCTAAAGTGACAATAAAATCATTGTACACCGAGTTAGTAAATCGGCCTGCAGGACTATTTCGTCTTTTACTATGAAAGTCACAATCACATGCTAAAAGCACAGACATCTCATGCAAAAGCAGACACTAATGAGGGTGGCCGTCAGGTCACAGGCTGCTAAGTTATACTAAACAAGCTTTTGCCCTTGGCTTCATCCCGTGATATATAGCCTATGTCTTTCTCAGTACCCTAAGTTATGTGTATGCAAAATTTCATAATAATCAGTTCAGAAGATAGGGCGTGAAAGCATAACAAACAAGAAAATAAACAAACTCACTTTTACATTTATAATATTAGTAAGGATTACGATTGTAAAATAGTTATAAATACACTTAAAAATGTGAAACCCCGAGCGTTTTTCTCAGTTGCAGTTAAAATATTACGTCTTCAACAAATAAATACATTAATTTAATTAAAATCTTAATCTAAGAAGTCATTTGAGAGATACAAATGCCCGTTAATTTATAAAACCGCGGTGCGGTGGGTATTAAATCCAGCAATTATTGAGATAAGGGGTTGCGATTTAAATGAATTATTTACTTAGTACAAAGTTACCCCCGTAATTTCTTCGTCCCTTTAAATTAAAACTTTGAAAAATCATTTCTTGGCGAGTTTTCGAATTATCAAAATTAACCTGGCGGGCTACCACCTCTTGTAGTAGTATTATTTCAATATTGCTTATGGAACTCGTACCATACATACTAACACGTCTTTCTACCTTGCGGGGTAGACAGAGCCCAGGTCTGTAAAGCTTGTAGGTGAGAACGGAATCAAAATAGTGAATTCGTACCATGACATATACAAAAACAATATTACTTTAATGTTGTGTTTACTAGAAATTTTAATGACGTCAGAGCAAATCATTCATTCTATTGGTACCATGAGTCTCTATTTGACAGTTAGCAATATGATTTTTGTGTCAAATTAAGCGATCTTAAAAAAGTTGGTCGGGTACGACGGCAACAAAACATTCTTCCATTTGTGTGTGTTATTTTCAATATTATTTTTTCCCCTAACAACCCTGAAGTATTCAAGTTATTGTATTTGTGAGTAAATTGTTTTAAAAGAGTGTTTTAATAAAATATAAACGAGTCTATAAAAACGTATCTATGTAATATAAACAACAAACAAACAGCTGTAGCTATCGCAATTTTATTATTCATCACTACAAGAAAATATTGAGGTGCCAAGTACAAATACAATTTTTGTAAGTAACTCATCATACTCATACGTGCGTAGCATACCCGTAGACCTGAGTTGTAGATCGTAGCTCGTGCTACGACGCGCTACGATTTTAGTCTACGAATGCCTTAGCTGCATCGTGTAACTGTCAAAATGCGGAACTTGCATACAAACATTGTCCTATGAAAAGAGCTCTCAAAAATAGAAATAACATAATAGAAATTCCAATTTTTCGTCTCGGCCTAAACGACCCTAAGAAACACAACTGACTAGTGACGTCACTTCTTTAGCAATTTGCATGCGTGTTGTGAGGACTTTGTTTGTCAGCTATGTTACATATTGCGTTCAGGGAAATGGCTTCATAACAATAATTGCTTTAAATTTAAAAAACTATTTCATAGTAATATAAGATTTTTGAAATTTTCATATTTTTGAAACTCACTTTATAACCAATCTTAACCAAAGTTAATGTATCGATATCGGACTGAAAGTGTCCTTAACAGATTTTTCAAGCTAGATGCTTATATAATCGGAAATAGTTTTCAAAATGTGCTCTTCATGCAAGTTCCCCATTGTGCGCGTTAATTGGGTCCGTAAAATGGACAACTATTTCGCTCATGTTTCATATAACATAATCTGATATGAGTTTATTCTTTACAAACAGCCCTCCTTGGTTGCGCTTGGGCATATAGTAAACATACAAACCATCCTCTTGAGTCACTCTATCCATTCAAAAAACCACATCAAAATCCATTGCGTAAATTTTAAAGATCTAAGCATACATACATATAGACAGACAGCAGATAGAAAGTGACTTTGTTTTATACTATGTAGTGATGTCGATGATTCGTAGAAAAGTTACAAAATAAACAGGTTTCGTTATTACTGAACAACTATGAATATTTTAATATTGTTAACTACTAATTGATAACGACCTCCGTGTCGCAGCGGTCAACATGCCTGCCTGCGACACGGATGGTCTCGGGTTCGATCCCCGGTCAGGTCAAGATGGAAAATGATCTTTTTCAGATTGACCTGGGTGTTGGATTTTTATCTATATAAGTATTTATTATAAAATATAGTATCATTGAGTTAGTATCCCATAACACAAGTCTCGAACTTACTTTGGGGCTAGCTCAATCTGTGTGATTTGTCCGTATATATTTATTTATTTAAAACTTGCCTTGACAATTTTGCTCATGATTTTAAAACTAAATGTATAACGGAAGTGATAGAATTTGGTTTGTCAGATCACTCTTGCCAACTTATTAAATTGCCAATTAAGAAAACCATTAAGTTGAAATATTGGAGCAAAACAGTGCGAGATTACAGTGCAGAGAATATTGTCAAATTTAAAAATTGTATAGAAAATCTTAGTTTTTCAGAAATTTACAGAACTGAAGATCCTAATATTGCTTACCGTAGCTTTATTGATCTGTTTAAAATGTTTTATGATTTATGCTTCCCTCAAAAAAAACTCTTAATAAAAGTAAATCATAAAATAAAATGGATTTCCAAAGCTTTAAAAAAATGTAGCAAAAAGAAAAGGAAACTTCTTTGGAAATTTAGATTAAGCCCGTCTAATTCAAACAAAATGAAATATAATAAGTATTCAAAAATATTAAGAAAAATTATAAAATGGTCAAAATTAAGACATAATAATTATAAAATAATGACTTCTAAAAATAAATCAAAAACAACATGGCAAATGATAAATAATTACAGATTAAATTTACCGAACGAACCAATAACTCGTCTTAAAATTGATGATGCTTATATTACGGAGCCAACCGAAATAGCAAATGCATTTAATGACTACTTTATAGATAAAATTAAACCAGTAAAAAAATGTGGATTTAATATTGCCTCCAATATAACACGTAGTTCACAATCCATGTTTATGCCCCCGAGTATACCACAAGACATTTTTGAAATAATAAAAAATCTAAAAAACACTGAGAGTGTTGGTCATGATAACATTTCGACCAAAATAATTAAAGCTGTAAATGAATATATATGTCATCATCTTAGTCATATTATAAATCTTTGTATACAAGCAGGCGTCTTCCCACAAGATTTGAAAATATCTGTTGTAAAACCTTTATTTAAAAAGAATGATCGAGAGCGAATGGATAACTTCAGACCTATTGCTCTGAATTCAATTTTTTCTAAAGTTTTTGAAAAATATTTTTCTGATAAAATTAATTATTATTTTGAAGAAAAACAAATTCTGTGTAAAGAACAAAAGGGATTTCGGCGCAATAAAACCATAAATATAGCGATTTTTGACTTTTTGACAAATATTTTGACTGAAATGGATAAGAGAAAACCTGTTTGTGCTGTCTATTGCGATATGACACAAGCCTTTGATTATGTGCGTCATGATATACTATTGAAGAAGCTTGAAGTCTATGGCATTCGGGGTAACGTATTACAATTGATCGAATCTTATTTATCTGGACGTCGACAAGTTACAGAAATAGCAAAACTCGATTTTAGTTCTAAAATAGAAAAAAAATACACATCTGGTGAACGCAATGTTAAGTATGGTGTTCCACAGGGGAGTGTTTTAGGGCCTCTTCTTTTTATTATTTATATTAATGATCTTCCCAACAATGTCGAACATAGTATGACACTATTTGCCGATGATAGCACAGTCACCATTAAATCCACTGACAACAATTCGTACAAATCTAATGTAAATTCTACGTTAACATCAATAATTACATGGTTAGATAATAATAACTTAAAAATAAATCTTGATAAGACGAGTATAATGCACTTCAGCCAAAGACCTAAAAATACAGATAAATTTGAATTAGAATATCATGGCAACGTAGTACATAATGTCGATACTACGAAATTCCTCGGAATAACAATTGACTCGCGATTAAACTGGAAACCACAAATTGAAAGTCTTAGCAAAAGGCTTAGTACTTCTGCTTTTGCCTTACATAGACTTTCAGGGGAAGTAGATAATAATGCATTGTTAACAGCTTATTATGGCTTGGTAGAATCTATACTTAGGTATGGTATAATTTTCTGGGGCAACTCCACTGATAAGGATGTAATCTTTAAAATGCAAAAGCGCTGTATTCGGGCAATGTTTGGATTACAAAGTATAGATAGCTGTAAACCATTATTTAAGATATATAAAATTCTCACACTTCCTTCACTTTATATACTGGAGCTGGCAACATTCGTAAAACTAAATTCTCATTTATTTCCTAGTTTATCTGATAGAGTGGTAAGAAATCGACGAGGTGGCGATAGATTAAGTCTCCATGCTTCAAAAACTGCATTGCTCCATAAAAGTGTAGTATGTATGGCACCAATGATTTATAATAAAATATCAAAAGATTATAGGGACTTAAACTTAAAACTTTTTAAGAAAAAATTTAAAGTATTGTTAACTGACAGATGTTATTATAGTATTGACGAATTTTTAAGTGACAAATTGTAGAATTATATATTTTTATGTATTATGTGTGACATGATTCCGGATATAGATATAAGTACTTTTCATTTTAACTTTGACATGTATACCTAGCATGCTTTCTGACCTCATATTTTTGCACACCAGTAATGGTAAACATGTTTGGACTATATACTGTTTAATTATAACACATGCATTTAATGTAGATATTAACACATGTTGAGCAAATAAAATGTCTTTGTCTTTGTCTTTGTCTTTGTCTTTAATTTCTTTAGGAAGATGGAAACATCTTACACAGGTATTGGTTGCTTACATTAATTATAACCAAAAGTACTTCTGAATTGAATATGTAATAAATAAATTGGGTGTGTAAAAAGACCAGGAGCTTGAGAACTTTAAAACCAGTCGTGTGCCACTCGGATGAACCTAATTAATGTGGTCATCATTGATGGCAGTCGAAGCAATGCCAAATGCTTTTGGGCAGCTTGAAATATTTAGCACCAGTTTTGTCCACTGACATACACGAAAAGCAAACAAACAAAAAAGTATTAGGAGTTTGTGGTGGGAAGTCAAGGGGTGCAATTGGGGTCTACCTTGGACGATTTTGCAAATTGTTTTTGGTGGACTTTATAATATGAATTGGTGTAGTTTGGTGTTAAAAAGGCTCGTGCTCATGGAACAATTTGTGAAATTGTTAAAGTGGACTGTTATATGGACTCGTTTACACTTGTCACCATAACCTCCTGACCACGAGGCATCAAAGAACAAACGCCATCTTTTTTATGCTACTTGTTACAACTTTACCGTAAAACACCGATACTTAGTATCTCAATTTACTGGACATTGGCAGAATCACTGAAATCTCGGTGGAAGCCATTTTACAAAACAGAAGAAGAAGAAGACCAAACTATTAGCAATTTATTAAGACATTACTTTCTTACGCGTTTGACGTTTGAATTTGGGGATATCCAAGTGATATGGCACACTAAATTACTTTGGCTTTTAAAGTTAGCAGATATTTAATACAAAGCGTCATGCGGGTTCCCGATAACAATCCTGTGGAACTAAATTTTCAATACAGCTGAGATTCGCGAGTTTAAATGAGAGCCATATGTGAACGTATGACTACACCTTGTCAGAAAGGCTATTGGGTTACTGGTTAGATAAAAGGGCGCTACTATTGACCTCTTAAATATTTACTAGATATTATTTTATTTTGATATACCATGTACCTGGTAGAGTAGAATAGGACCAAGTCTTCCCGTGGATGTCGTAGAAGGCGACTTAGAAAACATAAGCTAAACAAAGGTTATAAACATCAAAGAGACCTCTCCAACCCGTCTGGTCAGCGTAGAGAGTGTAGGCCAAATCCTCTGGCTGCTCTAGCTAATATATGGCTCTGGTAGTACAGAGGATTTTATTTTGAGTTATATTATTTACAAAATCTAATCATAAGTAAAGTAACTTTTACCAATACCGATAATCAATCTTCACGCATACATCGAACCAATCAAAGGTCATCAAACCAGACCTTACTATCGTAATATGATCCATCACTGTCGGACCTTAACATTTGGCAAAAAGAAAAGAAACCGATACGCCTTTGTGATGAAGAAGCTATAAACCTTGCTTTATTTATTAAATAAATAAAATAAGAAATGGTGAAAAAATTCCACGCGGGCAGGACTTGAACCTGTGTTTAGATCTCAGTACGATCTATGCGTTGCCAATTATGCCACCGCGCTTCAAGCCCCGGCGCCGAATTTCTCCACCATATCCCATTCCTCTTACACGCATCTAGGCTTGCGATTGCAATTTTTAATTAATTGCAATAAATAAGGTAAATTAGGATTGTGAATGCAAAATAAATCCCATATAAACTATTAACCTTGCTACTTAAATAATAACTTACTAATTATTACTAACCTAATTATTACAATTAATTTATTACTAACCTTGCTACTAAAATAATGACAAACAAAATACGCAATCAGCCACAGGAAGTCCACTGCTGGACATAGGCCTCCCCCAAGGATTTCCAATACGACCGGTTAGAAGCGGCCTGCATCCAGCGCCTTCCTGCGACCCTTACCAGGTCGTCCGACCACCTGGTCGGTGGATGTCCAACGCTGCGCTTGCCGGTACGTGGTCGCCATTCAAGAACCTTTCTGACCCATCGGCCATCGGTTCATCGCGCTATGTGCCCCGCCCACTGCCACTTCAAAGAGCTAATCCGGTGGGCTATGTCGGTGACCTTCGTTCTTCTACGGATCTCCTCGTTTCTGATTCGATCTCGCAGAGAAACACCGAGCATAGCCCTCTCCATAGCTCTTTGAGCGACCTTGAGCTTTCTTATGGGGCCCATAGTAAGGGACCACGTTTCGGACCCGTAAGTCATCACTGGTAACACACATTGGTCAAAGACTTTCGACTTTAGGCACTGAGGTATTTTGGACGAGAAGACGCTGCGGAGCTTCCCGAACGCTGCCCAGCCGAGTCGGATTCGACGAAAGACCTCGTCCTTGAAACTGGAGCTTCCGGCTTCCGACCTGGATCAATTGACCCAAGTAGATATACTGCTCTACAGATTCAAGGGTGAAGTTTCCAACAATTACTGGTGAAGGCGCAACATGGACATTCGACATAATTTTCGTCTTGTCCATGTTCATTTTAAGGCCTACTTGTTGAGAAACTTCATTGAGGTCATTGAGCATGGTACTTAGATCCTCTAGCGACTCTGCCATGACGACAATGTCATCAGAAAATCGAAGGTGAGTGATGTACTCGCCGTTGATGTTGATGCCAAGTCCATCCCATTCCAGGAGCTTGAAGGCGTCCTCCATTGCAGCGGTGAACAGTTTCGGAGATATGACGTCTCCCTGTCTCACACCTCTCTGCAATGGAATAGCCCTCGTACTTTGCTCCTGTACTCGGACTGACATTGTGGCGTTGCTGTATAAGCACCTCAACACTTCGATATACCGATGGTCGATACGGCATCGCCGGAGAGACCCAAGCACAGCCCATGTTTCGATCGAATCGAAGGCTTTCTCATAGTCCATAAACGCTAAGCATAGTAGCTGGTTATACTCTTTGGTCTTCTGTATAACCTGCCGCAGCGTATGGATGTGGTCTATGGTACTGTAGCCTTTTCGGAAACCGGCTTGTTCGGGAGGTTGGAAGGCATCGAGCCTGTTTGTGAGACGATTCGTGATTACCCTCAAAAACAGCTTGTAGACGTGGCTCAGGAGCGTGATGGGTCTATAGTTCTTTAGAAGGGTGTTATTACCCTTCTTGAAGAATAGCACCACCACGCCTCTATGCCTCGCTTCTGGCGTCTCGAGCAGAACGGAATTAAAGAGCCTCTGAAGGACTTTCAGTACCGGCGTTCCGCCCGCTTTCAGAAGCTCTGCTGTGATTCCGTCCTCGCCCGGCGCCTTGCTGTTTTTGAGCTGTTTGAGGGCAATCCTAATCTCGTACAGGCTGAAGTCCGGGATGTCTTCGGTATAGTGTCGGGTTAGTTTGGCCCTAGGATCTTTGGCCAAACTTACACTGGGTTTGGCTACTGAGGTATACAGCTGTCCATAAAACCTCTCGATCTTTCCCAACACCTCGGCCTTCGTCGAAACCACGTCGCCGTCGCCGTCATCTTGACTTTTAAATATTGTTATTACTATAACTATGCCTCAAAGATGTGTTGTTTTTAATACTTAATGGAAATAATAATAATCCACATGCCGTTCCATATATTTTGCTATGGCCGACGGGGTTCATATTGTACCTACAATTTAAAGTTAAAGTGACTATATATATATATAAACAAACTTTAAGCTTTATTAGTACCTATAGACCATAGATATATAGTTGAATGAATGAATGAATGAATGAATGATTAATTTATTTTAGTTAATAGCCGTGTGGTTCCCGGCAGAGTAGAATAGGACCACTCCAAGTCTTCGTGGATGTCGTAGAAGGGGACTTAGGAAAAACAAGCCAAACAAATCTTTAAACATCAAGATACCTCTCCAATCCGTCTGGCCAGCGTGGAGAGTGTGGGCCAAATCGTCTGACTGCTCTAACTAATTTATGTAGGTTTGGTGGTACAGAGAGGGTCGTGCTCCTGCAGTAGAGACTAAAAAAGACCTGATGATGATGATGATGATAGTTAATAGAATACCAAATCTAGATTATAATGCTAAAAAAATCTGAAATTGCGTAACACATTCAGCAGACATTTGCAGCGCAAACAGCTGTGCAGGGGCGTAATGAATAAAACAAAAGAACACGTTGGAAACACGAGCTGCGCGGTTTTTTAACCGACTTTAAAAAAAGGTTATAATTCAACCCGTATGTAAGTTATAAAGGCAGAATTGCACGTCTTTTTTATATTTGATAGATATTTAATACCAGCGGCTAAACATGTGTGCTAATTTTTTAATTGTATGTATATTTTTATGTTTGTCGGCGCATATCTCAGAAATTACAAGTTTAAATTGGAAAGAAACTTTTTTACTCAGAGTAGGTAAAGTCCAACTTAGGGAATGTACTATTCCCTAAGTTGGAAATTAACTTTCATTAAAATAGATTAAGTAGTAGCTAGCTAGTATGTGTATTAATATATTTTTTTAAGTTCCTTTTAGATCGATACATTATAATTATTATCTTTAATATTACATATTCATATTCCCTAAGTTCTATGCTTTGTAAAGCTAAAGGTTTTCCTTTTAAAATTTTCCAGGATTTAGTCACTGAGTACACCGATAGTGTAAACGAGATAGCGTCGGTGATACAAATTAAAAATAGTTACAAATACGAGTCATTATATATTTTTAGCGTCATTGAGGTTTTAGTAAATTTGGTGCTCTTTATTTTGCTCGGCTCAACTCGTTTTTTCCAAATATTAGAGTGTGTGAAACCAGCAGAATCGATTTTGGTACGAAAAATTCAATCGTGTAATTTCTGTAACCGTTCTTCAAAAATAGAGTACAATGTAACTCGAGTTGATGCTAGGATTCCAACGATAGCATATTATCCAAATCTTCGTTGTTGATTTGCTACACCAACATTGACATTGACGAGCTCCGTGGCGCAGCGGTCATCACGCCTGCCTGCGACACGGATGGTCCTGGGTTCGATTCCCGGTCAGGTCAAGATGGAAAATGATCTTTTTCAGATTGACTTGGGTCTTGGATGTTTATCTATATATGTATTTGTTATAAAATATAGTATCGTTGAGTTAGTATCCCATAACACAAGTCTTACTTAAGAACTTACTTTGGGGCTAGCTCAATCTGTGTGATTTGTCTGTATATGTTTATTTATTTATATTTGAAAAGCATATCAAATGACATGCTGTTATCTCCAGTGGGTAAGATATTTAAAAAATAGATGAAGAAGTGATCCATGCTGGTCTGGAAGAAAATAAACAACTTAGAATGTGCCAGCGTTGATCGTAAGAGCCGATCGAGGGAAAAGGCGTGAGGAATAATGTTAATAGACGATGCGGCTAGCAACTCATCACTATGCTACACTACGCTACACAACATGCTAAACGTCGCCTTTAGGTTTTATAGACCTGGGCTATGTCTACCCCGCAAAGGAAAAGACATGATAGTTTGTATGTATAAAGAAGTGATCCTTCTAGTAACCATTTTATTTAATGGTGGCTGTGTAAGGGCGATGAATAAAACAAGTGCAGCAAGTTGAGCTCAAAGAAACACGATTGCGAGGTTTTACACAGAAGTCAGCTGAAGTCTGAAAGTTATCTTTTGTGATTTCCCGCATTTTCTATTCAATCTGTGTGCAATGGCAAGTTTGTTTGCTTCTTTTCTATGAAGTTTTTCTTCTGAGGACTTTTTTCGGCCAATGCTGCTAGCTCCAAGTGAACTTTGCTATTGCACCGGACTTTTGAGGCTAGGGCAGAGTGCCCTATATCTGACTAGGTATGTATTTACTTAAGAGCCCCAAAAGGGACTGACTTTGACTGGAGATACGAACGATCACGTACTGGTTTTTTAGTTAATCTTCTTATATTCTGTTTGTTTACTGATTGTACCGTGTTTCTAATGGTGCAATAAATCATTTATCTATCTACAACGTGTGGAAATCGAATGCTTACAATTATATCGTACATGTGAATATAATAACTCTACCTCTTTGGCAGTACTTAAATAGAGTATGTGAACGTCAATATCTGTTTCAGTTTTGTATGTTTCAGTGCACGCTGATCGACTTACGCTAAGCCGTCAGTAGGCGTGCAGTTTATATCCAAAAAACGCTGGAATAACAATTGTGAATTACATTTACAAAGGGTATTCAAAATGGAATATATAGGTAATTGTTTTGCATTAAGTACAAATGGCTAATGTGTATTATAAAATAGTAACTGTGCCCGCGACTTCGTCCGCGTGGAATAGTGAGTTTGAATAGACTTTTTCGAATTTTTTGGATGCTTTAAATTATGTCGGATATGTGACTATACTAAATAAATAAATGAATATGGACACACAATGAATATCACACAGATTGAGCTATCTGCAAAGTTAGTTCGAGACTTGTGTTACGGAATAATAACTCTATCTTTCGGTAGTACTAACAAATATTTTACAATACTTAAACTTAAATTCTAAATTGAATAATAAACCCAGATACATTTAACTATAACAATACTAAAATACTAAACCTATAAAATACAATTAAAAAAAAAAAACTGAATGCTGAACTATAATATTAAAATATTACTACTACCATTTTTAATTACTATAGGCAAAACTAAAAAACAAATACGTTAATACTAAACTAAATATTTATCTGAGTCTATAGTTAATGTGGTCTAACCTGGAATCCTTATCGCTATTCTTTTGTATAAAACACGTTTGTCAGTTCATAATTAACAAACGATGCAGTGCATGACTCACTGTTTGCGAGCAACGAGACTTACAATATTTTCGCTTTTAAGGTAGACGTCAAAAAATCTTTGTCAACATATTATTATGTTAATTTTGTTTAAACAGATTACTGCTTATTTGTTTTTATAGTTTCTTTGTTTTGATGTGATCTATTATTTTATAATGTGTTAGAAGTGCTTATATTCTTGTTGCATATTGGAAGGCTGGTGTCTATGATACAGGCTCGGCCTAGTATAGACACTAGTGTGCCGGAATAAACTTATTTATATAATTTTGTTCTGTAAGTACCTATATGTTTACAATAACAGTCAGCCCTAGTTAATAAGTAGGTTTAAGTCCAACATGTACTTTAAAAATGAAATAAATAAATTTACTATTACTACTAAAAGCGACTATTCGAACGTAAATATCTCTGTTTCAGTGCACGCTGATCGGCTTACGATAAGCCGTCAGTAGGCGTGCAGCTCATATCCATAATATGCTGGAATACCAATTGTGAATTATATTTACGAAAGGTGTTCAAAATTAAATATATAGACTTCAAATGAATCCTAATCCTAACTATCCTAACTAATACTATAAATGTGAAAGTGACTGTTTGTCTGTTATTTGTTTGTTACGCTTTCACGCCCTATCTACTGAACTGATCATCATGAAATTTTGCATACACATAGGTTCTTCATCAGGTCTTTTTTAGTCTCCACTGCAGGAACCCGACCCTCTCAGACGGGTTGGAGAGGTCTCTTTGATGTTTAAAAGCTTTGTTTAGCTTGTGTTCCCTAAGTTGCCTTTTACAACATCCACGAGAAGATTTGGAGTGGTTCTATATTCTACTCTGCCGGAAACCACTCGGCTAGAGGAGAGTAAAGAGGTATATTTTTTTTTCTATACAAACCCATCGTGTTGGGTATCATTAGATAGGTCTTTAAAAAATATTGTGAAGTTGAGAACACCATTTTTCGATTTAGGGATCCGTTACCGAAATATTTGGTTTTAAAGTGCAAAATTTTGTCAGAGGTAAGTGTCCCCCCCTCTATCTACTAAACGGTTATATATGGATACGGGAAAAAAATTACAGCAGTAGTATATATACTGAAGTTGAAAGGAAAACTATCAGAGCTGAGTACCAAGTACAAACTAAAAAGTTATAGGCAACCAACTTATAAAATGTACTCAAAAATATAAAATTTCATACATTTTCATTGTTAGATGTTTTTGGTCGTTAAACTATGAGGTGCGAGTGTGAACAGTGTGAACTCAAAGTTGTCATTCGCAACTAGGGAACCCTACACTGCGCGTGGCTCGACACGCACTTGGCCGGTTTTTTTTGTTTTGTTTTTCGTGTGTGTAAGTGGCCAACACTGGTGTCAGATTTTTAAAGCTGCCTAAAGGCATCTGACATAGCTTAACGACTGCCATCAATGATAACAGCCGGGACCAACGGCTTAACGTGCCTTCCGAAGCACGGAGGAACTTGAGATAGTTTTATGCCACTTGCGGTCACCCATCCAAGTGGGGACTGCGCCCGGGGTTGCTTACAACATGCGCAAGCGCTAATAATGCTCGTGCCCACTAGGCCATCGGGCTCCTCTGAGGCCCGTAGTATGGGTCCTAGGAGAGTCTGGCCTACGTACTTAGATCAATGCCAACATTTTAAATTTAATAAATTCTTACTGTAAACATAAAATCTGATTTTAAAATTTAAATTGGTTTCCACGCTTCCACTTTTGAAATTTAAATTCAGAACGGCTGTGAAAGGTGACGGCAACAAAGGCGACCGCCGCGCTTCAAGTCGGGACAGCCCGAAACACTTCCGGCAGGGCTGTCAACATACTAATATGTAATTTAAATGTATTTATTTATTGAACTTTATTGATCCAAGGTAAATCGTAGGCCAAGTCCTCTGACTGCCCTGGCTAATTATGGCTCTGGTAGTACAGATAGGGTCATGCTCCTGCAGTGGAGACTGATGATGATGATGATGATGAGGGACCTATACTGATTATCCTAGATCCATGGTGCAGGATCTAAGCGCGGTAGTATATGGAGATTTTTTTTCACCATATCCTACTTATTTATTTAATACTAGTAATTTTCCCGTGACTTCGCGTACGTATATTTCTAAGTAGTAGTAATTAGTACAAGTCACCCGCAGATAAAATAGTTATCTATACGTGAAAGAATTTTGGAAATCGGTTTAGTAGTTTCAAAGCCATAAAATGCAAAAAATAAATTTCAATGCAAACAAAAAACAAATCTTCAAAAGAAGAATCTTAGTGTCAACCCTAAATGTCCAATTTTATCAACAGCGTCGCGTACAATGAGCTATTATGGAAGAAGAACTTCTACTGCCGTCGCGGCTTCACATTTACAATTTGTTGCCTTACACTATTTTTAACATACGTCACGTCTTTTTTCGTTGCGGGGTTGACAGAGCCCATATATATAAAACCTAAAGGCCACGTTTAGCATGTTAGTGTGCTTGTTGGGGGTGGACGGAGTTAAAATAGTGATGGGTTGCTAGCCGCATCGCCTATTGACATGATTGTCTCGCCGATTCCCTGGATCGGCTTTTACAATCTGCGCAGGAAGATAAGCAGCAGGCGCATTCTACGTTTTTTTTTCTGCCAGACCAGCGTGGAACAATAATATTATTAACCGATGATGTAAAAAGGCATTTTATTCTAATGCTTTCGCAATGTTAAACATTTAAATAAAATTACTTTTATTACGGTTTTATGACGAGCTCCGTGGGGCAGCGGTCAACACGCCTGCCTGCGACACGGATGGTCACGGGTTCGATCCCCGGTTAGGTCAAGATGGAAAATGATCTTTTTCAGATTGACCTGGGACTTGAATGTTTATCTATATAAGTATCTATTATAAAATACTTATATGTAGGTAATAGCGTTGAGTTAGTATCCCATAACACAAGTATCGAATTTACTTTGGGGCTAGCTCAATCTGTGTGATTTGTCCGTATATATTTATTTATTTATTAGTACACCTAACGTTTCGAACTATTTACAGTGTTTGTGGTCGCATTTAGACTAAGTTGACAAGGTAAAGGTGCATAAATAATGTAATAAACGCGATAAAACTGAATAAATATCATAAAGGTAATATTAGATGAATAAATACAGATCGACTTTGAAGTTCGGCGACGGTAAATCTGTATCATAAGAACCGTGCATCATCACTATGACTACACTATCATTACTATCAATAAAATTATTACTATCATTCTTATTATAGTCCTCCACCGCGTCTGTTCGCAATAAACTTTAAAATGGGAAAGGTTTAGCAAAAATTGGAAAGCCTTAAGAGTCGCCTGGAAGCGCGTGTCTCCATACAAACGAAAAAAGGGAATTGTGGCAATATTTGATAATTTTAGAGTAAAATTAAGCATTTAATCAATTAATCTCATTATAATCTACGTACGTTCCTAAACAGCTTGGTTCAAATACTAATGGTTTGAGAATTACAAGCCTTTTCAAATTTGTATGAAAATCTTGTGAGACGTATAATTCACAAACATTTGATAATTTAACCAAACTGTATAGGAACTTACGTAGATTATCATCATCATCATCATCATCAGGTCTTTCTAGTCTCCACTGCAGGAGCACGACCCTCTCTGAACTACCAGAGCCATATACTAGCTACGACATCCACGGAATGACTTGGAATGGACCTATTCTACTTTGCCGGGAACCACACGGCGGGCGTCCGGGAACCACACGACGTAGATTATAATGAGATTAATTGATTGGATGCTTAATTTTGCCCTAAAATTATCAAATATTGCCACAATTCCGTTTTTCCGTTTGTATGGAGACATGTGCGTCCAGGCGACTCTTAAAGTAATGACTCTGCCAAATGAATCACTTTTACTATGAGGCTAGGCTGGAAGCTTGGTTTTATTTTTCAAAAAAATCAGCTGACCACTTGAAATACTTTCTATTGGAATTAAATTATTTAGAATTTCTGGCATTGGTTTCACAGAAAGAGTCGTTTACACTGAAAGGCTCAGTCACCCCATGAAGGTTATGTTAAAGGTTACTTTACCCGATATCTTGATAATACACAAAATTATTCGAGCATATAATATGATAATAAATCCGAAACTTTCCCGTGTAATGTGTAAACAAATGTAATTTTCCTGGTTGCCTAATGGAGAAAATTTTGTTGTTTTATCGGCCCACATACAGCTTTGAAGTTCACTAAACCATGTATTTTATGAACATACCGTGTTTTTAAAGTTTGAAAAGCAAGCGCGTATAATTAATTAAGAACAATAGTGATCATGCAAGAAAGAGTTTGGTTAAGTAGGCCAATCAATATCGACACAAAAAAGTGGAAACATTGCAAACGCGCATGTATCGGCGATTTTTTTATATATTGTAGAGACTAAGACAAGTCTCGAACTTACTTTGGGGCTAGCTCAATCTGTGTGATTCGTCCGTATATATTTATATTTATTTATTTATTTACTACTTAGAACAGCCTACACTCAAGTTTGCAACTTTCTTAACCCTTGTGCTCCTCCTGGGGGGCCCGAAAGTATGGGACTTTTTTTGGTTTTTACGAAAAAACTACCTTAAGGATGCCTTTTTCGGGTATTTTTGTGGCACGTTTTTACAAAATGCACTAAATTATCTATCTTTTGAGTATAATTAGAACTCTCTGTGACTTACAGTTTTTGAGTCATAGCTTGTCAACCCATCACAACATTTTCCCAAATTTGGCACGATTTGGGGTAGTTTTGCTTTCCAGGCTTCCAGGCCTAAAGTCTATAAAAGCTTTCAAATGAGTGTAAATTTGTCTCTCTACGTTTTTTGATAGTAGAGAAACAGACTCTCAAAGATAGAAGATATGCATATGTATATATATGTATGTATATATGAAAAAAAGCAATCTTTTTGGCACAGTACCCAAAAATAAACAATAAATATAGGAAATCTGTCTCCTTTCTTTTTCTCAGTGTAATGGCCAAGTAGTTATGGCAAATCGGAGATATATTCAATGAGTCGGAAACGCCAATTCAGGCTTATTTGGGCGTAATATACAATAACATTCTGTATGTTTGTACCCAAGACCACCTACACGCTTCGGTGCACTCCGTTTTGGGCCCATAACCAACTTCTGTCCCTCCTTGACAGAACTATCAGGGAGACAATTATTAAAATATTTAATTGCTCTCTCAATGACAGAAGTTGGGACCAAGCCGCATTGCCCATACGCCATGGTGGTCTTGGAATTAGGAAAATTTCGGATATTGCATTACCAGCATTTCTGTCATCGGTTAATAGCACAAGTAACCTTGTAGGTAAAATTTTAAACCCGTCCTTTCGTAACGTAGAGGTTACTGGCTTAGCCGAGGCCAGAGATGCTTGGTGTAATGCAGTCGGTCCAAATGTTCATACACCCTTGAATCAGGCTTCTCAGCGACAATGGGATGAGCCGCTCTGCATGCAGGCACGTAACTTATTAATTGAGTCTGCTAATAATGATGCGGAGCGGTCTCGTCTCCTAGCTAGTTGCGAGCCAGAGTCGGGTTACTGGTTAAATGCAATCCCGTCGGCGAGCGTAGGGACTCTCTTGGAGAGGACAACTTTCAGCTTGGCGGTGAGTCTTCGTCTTGGGGCCAGGACAAATGAACCTCATCGCTGCCGATGCGGGGGACATGTCGATTCCCTGGGCCACCACGGCCTGGCCTGTCGCCGCAGTGCAGGACGCTTTTCGCGTCATGCTGCGCTAAATGATGTCATCCGTCGTGCCCTTGCCTCCGCGGGTGTGCCAGCAGTGCTCGAGCCCGTTGGTATCACTCGCGATGATGGCAAGAGCCCCGACGGGATGACACTCATTCCTTGGAAAAACGGGCGGTCGCTTGTATGGGATGCCACATGCGTGGATACTGTGGCCCCATCCCACTTACAAGCGACCGTTCGCCGAGCAGGCGCGGCTGCAACGGCGGCAGAAGCCATTAAGGGGCGCAAATATGCAGCTCTAGGCGAGCCTTACATATTTGTGCCCTTTGCCGTGGAGACCTTAGGGCCTTGGGGTGCGGAAGCCCGACAGTTATTTAAAGAGATCTCCGCACGCCTAATCGACGTTTCTGGTGACCAAAGGGCAGGCGCGCATTTTGGCCAAAGGCTGAGTTTGGCCATCCAGCGTGGAAATGCCGCCAGCCTTTTGGGCACCCTGCCCGCTGACCACAGCGATTTGGCTTCAACTTTTTATTTATCTTAATGTTGTTTTTCTTTTTTTTTATAGGTTAGTTTTTATTTTAGGATTAGTTTTTGTTTTTATCTTAGTTATCGTTAATATTATGTTAGTTTAGTTCCTTATGTTCATAAATAAAATAAACCGTTTAATTTATATAACACTGCTGGTTAGAATACATTAATAATACTTATGTGAGTGCGACTTCGTTACGATAAGGAGATCAGCGAATAATATTATATCATCATCATTATCATCAGTATTTTTTTAATCTCCACTGCAGGAGCACGACCCCCTCTGTACTACCAGAGCCATTTATTAGCCTTGTCAGTCAGAGGATCTGGCCTCTGGTCTACAGCTTCCACGCTGGCCAGACATGTTAGAGAGGTCTCTTTGACGATTATAAGCGTCTAGCTTGTACTAATAATTTTATATCTTTGCACTGAATTGATTAGAAAAGTGTCTAGAAAAGGTGAAGTTCAGTTGGAAAATTGCACTGTAGCAAGTTCTGAAGCTGCAGCAGCAGAGCTAATATCTCCCTAACTGTCCTAGCTTATGATACGTAGGAAACTGGGAATAAAACAAATGAAATATTTTCATAGGTATAATACTGGTGAGTAAAAAACATTAATCTATGGGACACGCCCGGTGCCTAGCTGCTCGGTTCGCAAGTGAGGCGATCGCCGGTGACCCGGCGCACCGCAGCCCACGCGCCCCTCGCCTTCTTCGTCACTCGTCTCAACAAGTTCACATACCCAAAGAAGGTTGGATCTGGCAGGCGGCGTGCTGATTGGTCTGGAGTGCCACAGCTGATGATGTAAATGGAATAAATCTAAGAGGTGTAGGATTAACTATCAATTTTTTGATTAAAACTAACGTGAGGTTGAAACATGTCGGCCAGTAGCTGACTATTTACGTGAGTAACCCGTTGTTACGTATTTTAATAATTAACTATCAAGTTTATAATAATTAGGCCTGTAAAAATGGCTATATCTAGAGATGTACCTCTGATCCCAACAGTAAGAGTTAACCACATAAATAAGTTAGATACAACACGTCCCTAGAGGTCACAATGTTAGTTGGAGGTTAGCCAGTGCGATGTTCAAAGCACTACAGAACTCGTTGAGTCAGAAGGCCCCCCAGACACCTGGCTCGAATCCAGTTTTGAAGGCAATAGCATAACTATATGAAGGTATTATAGGTGCCGTTATTACCTAGATGTAGGTATTTGTATCATTGAAGCTAACGTGAAATAAATGCATTATAGTTTCGGACTTATCAGAAGTCTTACTGGCCCAGGATAGGTACTTCGGCATCGCGCATCCCGAACTCAATCGCGCAATCGAAAAAAAAACGTAGAATGTACCGCGCAAATCGTAAAAGCATCGACGGATTATCGGAAGGGCATCAGGAATCATGTCTATAGGTGATTCGGCTAGCAACCCATCACTATTTTGATTCCGTTCTCGCCTACAAGCCCACCAAGATGCTAAACGTAGCCTCAAGGTTTTACCTGGGCTCTGTCTAACCCGCAAGGGGAAAAGACGTGATTGTATAGCATGGAAAGACGTTGACGCGGTTGACGAGTCGTTGGATGAGAAGCAGCTGGTACATTATACGTTTTATCTTTAATGTCAGACCAGCATGGAACTCACAATAGTTGTTAGAAACGTCAATACGCATGAAATTCAAGGCTGAATGTTAAATCTAGAATTTCAGAAGCTGCCATAAACTCGTGTAAACTTCGTCCAGACGTTGAAACTTCGAAATGTTTCGGCTTTAACTTAACTCAAACATTTTCGTCGTTATTACAATGGTAATAAGGGTCAAAATGGTAATCCAATCAAAGTAAATACATATTCTCAGAACAATGGTTTCCAAACTCTTGTGTCATCCGTTACGTTATTTTGGTCTTGCGTCTTGTAGGTACAAATACAAATCAAAGTCGACCTACGTGGCGCAGTGGTTATCACGTCAGCCTGCGACACGTAAGCCTGGGTTCGATCCCCGGCCAGGTCAAGATGATATTTTTCAGATTGGACTGGGTCTTGGATGTTTATCTTTATAAGTATCTATTATAAAATATAGTTGGTATTGTTGAGTTAGTATCCTACGACACAAATTCTCAACTTACTGTGGGTCTACCTCATTTTGTGTGATGTGTCACTATATATTTATTTATTACCTCTTGTATGCGTTGGCAGTTCACTCGCTCATAACTGATTCACGACTAAATCTTATCGTGTCATGATCTTCAATCCAATCTAGTCCCTTGACTCTAAATAGTATACCTTACTAATCCGTACCCCGTGGCCGCAAAATGACAAAGGAGGCGGTGAATTTTTAATGCGATACTGGTCGTATTGATTACGCGCATAAGGCTTAAAATCTTATCACAGTGTAAAAAGTGCGCGTCGCGTTGCGTCTCGGTGTAAACTGACCCTAATGGGTACATTGGTTACCCCCTCATCCAAGCTACCGATCACATCTAAATCTAAAGTTGTTCGTAGGCCACACTTGTACACAATTTTTGCTTCAGAGTTTTAAAAAATGCCACAACTTTATCAAAAATACTGATATTCAGTTATCACCGACAAAGTTCTTAGAAAGTAGGTCTTGCGAATATGGCGGCATGAAATCAAACTTTGGGAAGCACTGTTTCAGACAAATGATAAAGATACTTAATCACGAGTATTTGTAGCCGACGTTTGAAGAGAGGCACAAAACATCCTTGTTGCCGTTGAAGGGTGACGAAAAAGCGACGGGAGGCGTTCATTATCATTAAAGAGAGAGACAGGGACTGGCAGCGTATTATCAGTAAATAATACTAGAAAAGACACGACGATAAAACCATATTTACTCTATAATATAGGTACTTCAATGTTGTTCTCGGCAATGCCGTGTGATTCCCGTCAGAGTAGAATAGGACCACTCCCGTGACCCGTGGATGTCGTAGAAGGCGACTTAGGAAACACAAGCTAAACGAAGCTTATAAACATCATTGAGGCCTCTCCAACCGGTCTGGCCAGCGTGGAGAACGCTTTGATGGTTGGAGAAGTCTCTTAGGTGTAGGCCAAATCCTCTGATTGCTTTAGCTATATATGGCTCTGGTTGTACATAGAGGGTCGTGCTCCTGCAGTGGAGTCTAACAAAGACCTGATGATGATGAAGATGATCATTGATTTTTAGGGCTCTTCCCCAAATCAGCATGAAAGACCATGGTGGTTAGGGACAAAAGAAAGAGCATAGAATATACGAGATGCTTTTCTTTCCGTGTAGACCGTAAAATCTAGTCAAGGGATTGGGCGAAAATCTAAGGAATCGCGTTGTAGTCGATACGGCTAGCAACCCAGCACCATTTTTATTCCGCTTTCAAACTTAACGCCCACTAACACTCTAAACGTGCCCGTTGGCTTATAAGACCGTCCGTCTGTCACTAGGTTGTACCTTATAAACCATGATAGCTAGCCAATTGGAATTTTTACAGATGATGTTTTTCTGTTGCCGTTATAACAACAATGCTAAAAACAAAACGAAATAAATATTTAATGGGGTGCATCATCATCATCATCATCATCAGGTCTTTCTAGTCTCCACTGCAGCAGGACTATACTAGCCTGAGTATAATGGGTATATAATATTTAATGGGTGCATACATAATTAAAACATTGTTTTGCCGTTCTTTGCTCGATATTAATAATGGCAACAGGCCGACTATTGAAAAGTACACAAAAAATTAAAAATGTATATTTCTTAAGTTTGGTAAAATAATTTGCATGTACATGAGAACCGTTCACATAAAAGTCAAAAGGAAAAACTTTTTATACTTAACTATGAATGGTTTCCATTCTATTAAAAGAACATCGGTAGATTTCTTTGACCACTTGTAATAAAACTGATAAATAAGTCTAAGGCCCTGAGTGGCTCATATATTATTCACTGTCCATTTAGAACTACTTTTAGTAATTTTCTAACAAAAGTTAAGTAAAAACCGAAGGTCGCGAAAGGTTGTGGGATGTTCTACTTAAATATTTAGGATTGTTTGTTTGTTTTTCATGAGTGTAAGTGGCCAACACTGGTGGCAGATTTTTAGGATAATAACTCATCAATACTAGTCAAAGATCAATACTAGATTTTATAATAGACACTTATATAGATACACATCCAAGAACCTAACCTATGTATGGAATAAAAGTATAAAAGTAATAAATAATCCTGGGTTCCTAAGTGGTTCATATATTATTCAATGTCCATTTGGAACTACTTGTAATTTTCTAACAAAAGTTGAGTAAAAATCGAAGGTCGTGAAAGGTTGGCCGTTTTCTACTTAAGAGGGCCCTAAACGCGCATAACTCCATTCAAACGGACAAAAGTAATTGTGGCAATATTTGATAATTGTGGTGTAAAATTAGGCGTCCAATCACATCTCATTATGATCTACGTACGTTCTTATAAACGTTAAAATATCAATGGTTTGAGTTTAAGTTAAGTTAGAGTTTAAAAGCTATTCAAAATTTGTATATAAATGTTAAGAGGCTTATGATAAGACTGATAATCAGTCTCAAACCATTGATGATTTTACCAAGCTGTATAGGAACGTACGTAGGTTATAATTAGATTAATTGATTGAATGCTTAACTTTACACAAAGAGTATCAAATATTGCCACAATTTCTGTTGTCTGTTTATATGGAGACATTCGCGGTCAGGGCCCTCTTATGGGGCAGCCAACCAGCGCCACCCTTCATTTTATTTATTTTACAACTAAATCAGATATTGTTTGCCTACACAGTAAGTAGTATAAAAAAAATCAATTAGAAAAAAATCTACTTCAGTTCTTCGGTAGTAATACTTGTAGTATTTTAGATATAACTTTGTATCAATATCATCATCATCATCATCAGGTCTTTCTAGTCTCCACTGCAGGAGCACGACCCTCTCTGTACTACGAGAGCCATATACTAGCCTGAGTAGTCAGAGGATTTGGCCTACACTCTCCACGCTGGCAAGACGGGTTGGAGAGGTCTCTTTGATTTTAATAAGCGTTGTTTTTTGTGTTTTTTGTGTTTCCTTATTCGCCTTTTACGACATCCACGGGATGACTTGGTGTGGTCCTATTCTACTCTGCCGGGAACCACACGGCATAAAAGTATCAATATCATTATTTCAAATTCATTACCACCAAAAGTGGCAACTTTTGCCGGTTGTGAATTTCTCTTAAAATGTAGTAAGTAAATAAGTTTTAGTAGGAAAATGATATTTTTCAATGATCAGGCTCCTTATGTTGGGTGAGCTGTAGTTCACGGGATCAAAGTTCATAACACGTCTACTTTTTAAAAACATAACTTGTCACATGTTTCTTTCTCCTGTTCTACATACATAAACATACTATCACGTCCTTCTCCCTTGTGGGGTAGACCGAGCCCTGGTCTGTAAAACCTTAAGGCCACGTTGAGCATTGAGTAGAATTGTAGATGAGAACGGGGAATCAAAATAGTGATGGGTTGCTAACCGCATCGCCTATTGACATGATTCCTGACGCCCATTCCCTCGATCGGCTTTTACGACCTGCACGGGAAGAGAAGCAGCTGGTACATTCTATATGTTTTCTTTTCTCCGGGACCAGCATGCAAGCATTCTCGTGTTCTGTCATCATAAAAGGGCGACCAAGGTGTCTCAAAAGATATTCCTTTTACATTTACATAAAACCTCTTAGTATGCATATTTCATAACCTAGAATACTGGCTGGAACACAGAAATCCTTTTAAACTCGATTTAAAGTACCATCAAGAGCTGGTCTGGATAGCATTTATAAAACACATATAAAATATTTACGAGCACGTATAGTTTTAGTGAGTACCTATCAGAAATCAATGGCTAACCACTACATGTACTGACATTAAAGGTCCCACGTAAAGCCGCAATCCCATACAAACGTAGTTTCGTTTTAGTTTTACAACAGTTAAGCCAATCTCAACCAAATTTCGTACATACGACCGGATAAGGCATATTGATGTTTATAATCAGATTTCAATTTTAAAAAATAATTTTGTATAGGTATTATACAAAATTACAGCAATGAACATGAAAACATGAAAACTTGTACTTCGTCGTATGTACGAAATTTGGTTGAGATTGGTTTAACGGTTGTAAAACTAAAACGAAACTACGTTTGTATGGGATTGCGGCTTTACGTGGGACTCTTAAAAGAAGAACTTTTTTTTATGTTATGACATGGGACGGCCAAATCTTCTGACTACTCTGGCTAATATATGGCTCTGGTAGTACAGAGGGTCGTCCTTCTGCAGTGGAGACTAAAAAGACCTGATGATTATGATGAGGACGGCCAACGAGTAAGCAGTTAACAAATAAAAAAGTTTACCATCAGATAAGTGATCACCGCTGTCCATGGACAACTGCAACATCAGGCGTGTTACACGTTGCCGGTCTTTATTTATACCTCCCCAGAAGAGAAGGAGTGGGCCTCCGGGACTCTCACTCACCGAACGAAACACAACGAAAGAAAGAAAAAGACAATAAGGAATAAATATTCGTAATCATATAAAGCCCTTCAGGCGAGTAGGCGACCAATACTGTTGATAAGAGTTTCTTTCGGCGTTTCTTCTCTGCAGTGGTCGGTTCCGAAACGCTAGTAGTCTGTAGCTTTTGAACAATTAATTACATATTATCTAATAAGATAATTTTAAATATGATATGACGTGAAAAAGTGCCTGCAAAGGCCTATTTTCTAAATAAACGTTTTGATTTTGATTTTCAGAAGCGGTAAAGCTACTACTCGGACGTCGATTTTCTTTAAGATTTCATATTGTTTACACTTATCATCATCAAAATTAAAAAGCGACGATCTTGCCGGTGGAGCCCCCTCTATATACCTCGCCAGCTTTTAACGTCATAGTAAGAAACCCACTTTGTCTACTTTATTTTATGTAACATGCCTGGATTTCATTATCATCATCAGGTATTTTTAGTCTCCACTCCAGGAGCATAGCCTTATCTGTATTTCCAGAGCCATATATTAGCCAGAGCAGTTAGAGGATTTGGCCGTCACTCTCCACGCTGGCGAGACGGGTTGGAGAGGTTTCTTTAATGTTTATAAGCTTTAGTGGCGATGCGGCTAGAACCTGATATACAAATTTGATTATGCTTTCCACATAACGCCTACTAACATGCAACCGTGGCCTTTGGGTGTTATGGCCTCGGACTTTGTCTACCCCGCAAGGGTTAAACACGTGATAAATATAAATAAATATATACAAACAAATCACACTGATTGAGCAAGCCCCAAAGTTAGTTCTTAAATAAGACTTGTATTATGTGGTACTAACTCAACGTCCGAATAAACATCCAAGACATAGGTAAATCTGAAAAAGATAATTTTTCATCTTGACCTGACCGGGGTTCGAACCCGGGACCATCCGTGTCAATTATAATAGGTATGTATGTATATGTAGGAGTTTGTATCCAACTTGTAAGTACGACAGACGCATATTTTCCCACTCATTTCTCGCTTGTTTTCAAAACACGTCCATTCAATTTTCTTCATAGCCCCGAACAGGGCGTCGGTAAAGGAAAAAGAAACGTACCTAAGTAATGTAGCTATACAATACTGAGGTTACAGAAGGATACTTGTAAAATGAGTCATAGTACTAAAAAGTCTTCTACAGTTACTATAACTAACAGTGCAAATATAATAAAAGAATAATAATAAAAAAGATGTAGTTCAAAAGTGATACATGTAATTTAAATTAGAATAGAACTACCCATTTTATTTGTGTTACAAATTACAAATGTCGTTATGTATAAATCAATCCTAGAAAACATATTTCATATAGGTACGTAAACTCTCACCCAATCAAATTTTTTATGTTATGTATGCTGCTTTTTTGCGTCTAAAATAAAATTAATGTCACTGGCAGCCTGTGTAATATGAAATTAAGTAATGCAGCTTTATTGATTATTTTCAGCACAAAGAATGTCTACGTTATTAGCTGCACAGCCACTGTTCAACATATTATAAATATATGTACTGACGATCTATCGAACATAGAGCATTCCTGCATTCAAGTGTTCAGTTTTGCGTTCGTTGTGTTGTATAATTCCTTTACACAGATATACCCTACACAGGAGGCATTCTTACCTCTTTAATCAAGCAGAACGCCCGCGTCGTCGGGTTCTTTCAAAAAGCAGGGCAGTTTTGTATTTCTCTATGTCAGTGCCCAACACTAATGTCAGATTTTCAAAGCTACCTAAAATCACACTACATGATGACAAAACGCAAACTCTGAACGCTTGAATGATACCTACATACCTACATCCCTGAGAAAATTGTATTACTGTCGCATCTGCAAGTGACTTTAGTTTGAGAAGTAACACATCAATTTCATGGACAAACAGTTGTGTTTGCTGAGCAAACGATCGATGCATTGGAGGTTCCAATTAAGACGCCTGTATAGCCGGGAGTTGATATTAAATAAGTCTCACTCTTGACTTTTTAATGTCAACTTCCGGCTTTACAGACTTCGGACTCGCAAATAGGGTTCTTTTTTAAATACAAGATTTATTTATGGGAAGAAAATAGCTACAAAACCCACTTACGTATTTTATTATTTCCAAGCAACCCTGCCCAGCTGCGCCCGGGCATTTGTTATACCTATAAACTTTCCTCATAAATCGTTTTATCTATTGGTGAAAACCACATGAAAATCCGTGCAGTAGTTTTTGAGATGCGGCGGAGGACTTTGTTTTATAATTTGTAGTGATTTTTAATATACAACTTATTATTCTGTGAATATTTCAAGTGTCTTATACCTGCCGCCGTTATTTACATCGAGCAAAGAACAGCTAAAAAAGAACATATTTGTTATTGAGCCATAAAAATTTGTTTTTTCTCTGTTTTTAGTATGTTTTGTTATAGTGGCAACAGAAATACATCATCTAAGAAAATGTCAACTAGCAGTCACGGTTTATGAGATATAGTCTGATGACAAATGGACAGACAGTGAAGTCTCGTGAATAGAATCCAGTTTTTACCCTTTGGACACGAAACCCTAAAAAGGTATAAATCGGCATAAATATTTTATAGGTATATTTATCTTAAGTCGGCAGAATAGAATAGGACCAATCCAAGTCTTCCCGTGGATATCGTAGAAGGCGACTTAGGAAATATACAAGTTAAACAAAGCTTATAAACATCAAATAAAACTCTCCAATCCGTCTGGCCAGCGTGGAACGTGTAGTCCAAATCCTTCATCTGGCTAATATATGGGCCTGGTAGTACAGGGAGTGTTGTGCTCCTGCAGTCAAGACTAAAAAGACCTGATGATGATGATATTTATTTAGCCGAAAAATGGTGAAATTAAATCATAAATTAAATATAACACTTAAAAAATCGAGCCGCCATAAGGCACTTAGAAATGCTCCACACTCAAAGGGTTGTCAAATGAGGTTTTTAACTAATGGTCCTAGAATTTCATTTTCACCTAAAGTGCTTTAAAATGTGTCAGACTCGGTTTAAAATGCGGTATTTTCGAGGATTCTCGCACGTCAGAACACGTAACTCGAAGGGGTAGGATTACTGCGTGTTTTTGTAACTCAAATCGAGAGCATTTGTATTTATGATTCTGTTTATGTTACGTCTAACATAATTAATTTGGAACTAGTTTAAAGGTGTATGTAGTTGGTATTATACACAAACTACGAAAGTGGAAAAAAAAACAACGTTAACAATTTAGTGAAGTGCCGTAAGAGTTATACCTCAGAATCCAGGGCAATGTGTTTTTACCATTATATACCCCTATTTTAAATTCAATACACAAACTTTAAGAGGTGACTCAGCCCATCAACATGAATAACTTTAGATATGAGACCCTTGCGGGGTAAACAGAGCCCAGGTGTAAAAAACCTAAGGACCACGTTTAGCAACGGATTTAGATGCGGTTTTTGTAAATAGGTAGAGTGATTCAAGAGGAAGGTTTATATGTCGAGGTATTTACAATCGTGTATTTAAAATGCGTTTGATATAAAATTTAAAATTTTGTAAATATTTCCACGAGGGCGGGTTTCGAACCGGTGACTTGAACTTGTTAAGGGGTTAAAAAATGCGCATAAATGTATATTATTCAAAGCAGCACCTCATGAATGAGCCTGAATGTAAACTGTACCTCCCAGGTGTAGTAGCTACTTACGAAGTCTGAACTAACTGTGCTGCAGGCGAACTTTACCCTTTACACAGGTAATGGCCGATACGGCTGAATGATACGCAGAACGCGATAAAACCGTATTAAATTAAATATAAAATCTTACGGCATTTGATTGAGCAGTTTTTTTACATACATCTATACATATAATAAAACAGTAAAAATATTTTTTCTGTACATTTAGTATTTTTGACTGAAATTAGCGTTACATTAAGGCTTACATAATTGTAAACTAAAACATGTCAAATGTCGTTAATAAACATTTTTTCTTTCTTCCTTTCAAAGGCTCAACAAGTTTTGCTAAGGCTCCACTTTTATATTTCTTATAGTTCAGCTGGACTATTATGATGCTGCATCAGGTGTTCCATTTTCGAAATCATTTCCACCTTATATGTTGCCCAGGCTTAGTAGCTTTATAGCAAAAAAAGTTTCATTCGAATTTGTCCAATATTTCCGGAGATAAACGTGATAATACATACAGACAGACAGACAAAAATTCTAAAAAATTTTTTTTTTTTGCTTTCTATTATTCTTTTTGAGTGTCCCTCTATCCATTTCAGTCAAAAATACAAAATGTACAGACAAAATATTTTTACTGTTTTATTATATGTATAGAATAAGGTATATTAATACACCGGAGTCGTAAGGTCCACGCGAACAAAATCGCGGGCATCAGCTAGTCCTTACTAATACTGTAAAAAGATATGATTACTAATTTATTTAAGGGTGACATGACAAAGTCGCAGGAAAATTACAAGTAATACAAAAAATACGTGAGGTGTCTAGCAGAGGGAAGGAAGGGGTCGCGACGAATCACACAAAACTAATCATCTTTATTTCTACCTACCTGAAACTTCCAGAAAACTTGGTACCTTCCTACCTAGTTCTCCGAAAGTTTCAGGCAGGTCTTAGTAACTTCTTAGTTACCTAGTCTCTGAGAAAATGTAACTACCACGCTACTGGCGAATATCAATTTAGCTAGTAGCATGATAGGGCCGGCTCGTCCGAGGAAGTACCATACTCTCACAGAAAATCGACGTTTGAGTAATAACTTTAAAGCTTCTATGCTTCGTTCGGTGAGTGAGAGAGCCGGAGGCCCATTTGGGGAGGGAAAAACAAAAGGCCGGCAACGTTCTTGTCATACCCCTGGTGTCGTATTAGTCCATGGGCAGCGGTGATCACTTACCATCAAGTGACCCGCTTGCTCGTTTGCCGTCCTGTAACATAAAAAATACAAATAATTTCGGATTTGTTGAATACTCAGTCATCAATACCCGTATTGAGCGTCTGAATAATCAATCAAGAACCGTAACTTAGTTCAAAAGTTCCATCGCCGGTACGTGCCTGTGGCCAACTTCCGAGTAATTGGAGATAACCTCATTTTTTGGTTCGCGGAAACATTCTGCGAATAAGGTGGAAATGGGAGTTTTGTTGAAACCTTTTAGAAATGGGCGTGCTAACTTTTATGAAGGTCATGATTTTATCTTTTTATATGAAAGAAAACATTATTCTAAGAAAATAATTTCGGTATTTCTGTGATTCAATTAAGTTTTCATTCATACATTCAACTTGAATTTTAAATTTTCTCCAAGGTATGTCAATTGCGTCCGCTTTATTTTTTTTTAATAAATTAATCTGATAAAGCACGTAAGACTGATTGAGATAGCTCTGTTCAATCTGCTCCGTAAGGGATAGAGACGTGCGATTGCATCTATCATCATCATCATCAGGTCTTTCTTAGTCTCCACTGCAGGAGCACTACCCTCTCTGTACTACCAGAGCCATATATATTAGCCAGAGGAAACAGAGGATTTGGCCTACACTCTCCACGCTGTCCAGACGGGTTAGAGATAATCTTGATGTTATAATCTTTTTCTAGCTTGTGTTTCCTAAGTCACCTACGACACCCACGGGAAGACTTGAAGTGGTCCTATTCTACTCTGCCGGGAACCACACCCGGGAACCCGGGAATCAGATGATGATGAAACCACACAGCAAATTTATGATTTTTCAATGTCGATGTGTGCGTGAGCTTATGACGTTTGCATGCTTCGGCGTCACTGTTACTTTTTTTTGAGAGCCTATCTATATATATATATATATATATATATATATATATATATATATATATATATATATATATATATATATATATGTTCATACCTAGAGAAAACATAAATAATAAATCAATGTAAAGGGACATTAGTAAAATAAAATATTTTCAACATACATAATAATACATAAACTCATAAGGAAAAATTTGCGGACAGAGCTATTAATGGGGCAAAATAAAGTTTGTACATCAGGGCAGTTTGATATATACGTATACGCGCGTAGGAAGGCTTTTAGTTTTATGACCAAGGCCGTATATTTAGTAGTCTTCACATAGTCAACAAGGAAAGGTTAACAAAAGTAAGTAATAAATTAATTTGTTAGATAATATTACACATGTACAGTGTATATACATTTTTTTTTTCATTTTTATGCCATCTGAGTCCATTAAAGTTTTCACTGAATTTAAGTTTTATACGTTTTATAGTTGAAAAAGTGAAATACTTTATACAGCTTGTAAAAGACCCTACACATTTCCTTAAAGGGGTTACTCAGACAATGTGAACAACTTTTTCTGTTTATTAATGCTAGGAACTCGATTTTGTTTTTACTTTCCCATAAAAATTACTCGGGCAGGACTTTTGTATAAAAAATCGATATTTTTTGAGTTTTCAACATTATTCCTATAGGAAAAGTTGACATTATTGACAGGTTTAGTCAACCCTTCAAAGGTTTGTCGAGAATCAATTTACCACGCTATATAATCACAGATTACTAATAAGTTAAGTATAACCCTATACTACATTATTCATCATCATCATCATCAGGTCTTTCTAGTCTCCACTGCAGGAGCACGACCCTCTCTGTACTACCAGAGCCATATACTAGCCTGAGTAGTCAGAGGATTTGGCCTACACTCTCCACGCTGGCCAGACCGGTTGGAGAGGTATCTTTGATGTTAATAAGCTTTGTTTAACTTGTGTTTCCTTAGTCGCCTTTTACGACATCCATGGGACGACTTGGAGTGGTCCTATTCTACTCTGCCAGGAACTACACGGCTACGTTATTACTTTTGACTATACATGGTGAAATTTTGATCGTTCTGGACCCTTAAAGGGGTGATTCAGCCCGTCGATATGAACCATTTTTCCTATGGGACCAATGCTGGAAACTCAAATTTTATTTCGACATTTTCATACAAAAGTGTTCAGCCGCCCGGGCAATTTGTATAGGAATGTCGAAATTTTTTTCGAGATTACACCATTTGTCCCATAGGAAAAGTTGTTTATATTGACAGGCTGAATCACCCGTTTGATGGTCCGGAACGATCAAAATTTCGCCATGTATACTCTCTAGACACTGTCATGCCTTTATTTCAATGATTAAAGAACTGGCCAAATTTTCAATGCTTGTGTGCGTGACAGCTTTGTGTACACGCGTTCTCTCAATTAATACCATCAAATTCCGTCAAAATGGTAGCTATGTGTATGCTTATGTGTACTATGAGTTGGACACATTTTTTTTCTACGCTTTTAGGCTAATAGTCTATCTATGCTTTATATCATCTAAGATTATTACTATTATTAATTTTGTGTCTATACAGTCGCTTGAAACCGCTATGAGGTAATCAACCGATAATCTGTATTATTCAGTATCCATTTAATAAAGTGTTCTTTAGAACGCCAATTGGGGGTTCTTTGGTGAAGATGTTTTTTCTTATCGTTACTTTATTTTTACATCCCCTTTAACATAAAGTGGAATGGATTTACTTTGAGGGTACGGAACCCCCGAGGGAACACTCAAATTTTGTCTCTACTTCAAAGTAGCCACTTATTTATGCAAATTGGTAAGTAAACAGATAATTTGGATGCTCTTAACAAAGATGTAGCAAGTGGGTCACACGGAATGCTGGTAAATAACGTGTTTTGCTGCACTTACAGATAATTCTTATTAATTCTTCTTCTTCTATGCTTTACATGTGTTTTAATGCATTTACAATTCTATCCTGAATATACTTTGAATAAAATCCTAATCCTAACTATAATATTATAAACGTGATAGTGAGTTTGTTTGATTATTTATTTGTTTGTTTGTTTGTTACCCTTTCACGCCCAATCCACTGAACCTATCATTATAAAATTTTACGTACACGTAGGTTAGGGTACTGAGAAGGACACAGGCTATATATCACGTGGGGGAAGCCGCGGTTAACAGCTAGTAAAGAAATAAATACGAGGAAAAAATATCGATAATAATGCAAAAAAAATAGATTTTTAAATTAATCGCGTAATATGTGATGAGAGAATTCAACGCGGCGATTCGAAGTTACAGTGATGTAGTTGGTATGACACTTAGGGCGAATACCTAATCGTGGGGTCAAATCCTGCCCGTGGCGAGTTATTTTTCATCACATACTTTCAAGTATGATTACATTGCTCTTCACCATAGATTTAAAAAAAAAATATCGTTTCGTACCTGTATAATGTCGGAGAAGGTCGGACATCAAGCCGCCAGTTTTCCGAACAGTCGCCAACAGATGGCGTCATCTGTTGGCAACTGTCTGAAACTGATTAGTGTTCCTACTTTAAAATAATATTGTAAGATATTTAAATGTCAAGTTTCGACTTGGGTCGAATCGATTTACGAGACAACACAACGAGGCAACACTACGAGAGTTGTAACATTGTTGGTTGTTGGTTGTAACCTTCGAGCAACACGGAAGGGAGTAGCCATACGCTGCATTCCCCTCTGTCAAGGTACAAGCAAAATTAGGCATATGCATGTCTATGTGTTAGTTGTGTGTGACTCATCTGTACACAAATTATTTTTTCTTTTTTATGTCATTTTTTGTGACAATGTCATAATTACTATCAAGTGACAGTTTAAGTTTTGTATGTAGGTGTGCGAAACTAAACTTGTGTGCACATTTCCCCCCCGCAAAAAACGCCAGAAAAATTGTCATAGTAAATTGTCGCTTTGCCCACTCCCTCCGTCCGGTACGGAGGCCGTGTTGCTCGAAGGTTGTAACGGACAAAACCATCAGTTACCAGTACATCGCGTCAACCGCATTTTAATATCCCTTGTAATCGAGCTGATCATTGAAGTTTATTGGTTATTTATGATCGGATATTGTAAATTAAAAGCCTAGAAGTGTTCTCAAGCTTTTATTTCGAAGCCTAAGCCATGGAAGGCGAAGCAATGGACCTCGCAAAAGTGCCTTCTGCCTACCCTGCGACATATATAACAATACTATATGTCGCGGTGGTGCTTGCGTGACCACTACCAGGAGACCTCTCGTAAACTCAAATGGCTGTCTGTAGTCCCCTCACGAACTTCGTGCATCGCAAATGTAGTTTCCGTGTTTTGGTAAGTTCGCTCATATATAGCTTTACTACAACCGACATGCGACATACTGTGGTAAACTATGAGATAGCGAGACAATAGGTCTACTATGAGAAGATTTCTTTTATTAGTCAAATTCAAAATCTAGCAAAGAAAAAAGCCAAATACTTAAAAAGCAACATACATACATACAACATACTATAAATTTACGACACCACCTTTATTGAAACACTATTTAAGAGTCGCCTGGAAGCGCATGTCTCCATACAAACGGAAAAAGGGAATTGTGGCAATATTTGATAATTTTGGAGTAAGATTAATCATTTAATCAATTAATCTCATTATAATCTACGTACGTTCATATACAGCTTGGTTAAAATACCAATGGTTTGAGAATCACAAGCCTTTTCAAATTTGTATGGAAATCTTGAAAGGCGTATAATTCTCAAACATTTGATAATTTAACCAAACTGTATAGGAACGTACGTAGATTATAATGAGATTAATTTATTGGATGCTTAATTTTGCCCTAAAATTATCAAATATTGCCACAATTCCCTTTTTACGTTTGTATGGAGACATGCGCTTTCAGGCAAATAAAGATTCTGATTCTGATGGTACAATATGATAATCTTCCCATTAGAGTTATAAAGTGCATAGTAATTATGAAAAGCGTTGATCTATAAGTAGTACCGCGTTACAATAATATAAATTATAAAAAAAATATGAACGCCTTTTTCTCCAATGAGGGATTGAGACGATATCCTACGCGCGTCTCGATTTACATTCGCCCTACGAAAGACCTCCCGATGAGGTCGAAATAGGTTGGCCAGTAGCTGACTATTTACGTGAGGAACCCGTTACGTAGTACGTTTTTTTACAAAAATTTAGTTACCCAAAAATAAATCTATATAAAATTGAAAGATCAAATGAAAATTGTATGTTAACAAAAATCTCATAAATATTAAATAAAAGAAAGAGTCGTTGCAGCGTAGTAGATCAGAATCGAAATCAACGCATTATATGTACATATTAAGACGAAACAAAATTTTTTTTATTTGGAAGAAAACGGAAGCGTTATTTAAATTTTTGATCTTCTATGCCCTGGATAACCCTTCAAACTAATTTATGAACATCTGCATACATTTCAGAAGATTGTCAAAAAAGGTTTGGTGAAAGCGCTAAGTAAAGTTTTAATATTTTAAATATTGTCTCCGTAATCACTTTCACTACATAATATAAAACAAAGTCCTTCGCTCTGTCTTTCTATCTGTCTGTCTGTTTGCGATAAACTCAAAAACTACTGCATGGATTTTCATGCGGTTTTCACCAATAGATAAGCTGGTTCATGAGGAAGGTTTAAAGGTATTATACATGCCCGGACCCAGCCGGGGACGGTTGCTAGTGATTTATTAGTAAAAAAAAAGAAAAGGGGGGCCGGACTCGACCCCAAAAATGTATGTATCACTTTAAGCAACGTTAAATGCTATTTGACACATGTACTTTATAAAGATAGCTCCATTCGTTAATCAATAAAAAATGTTAGGCACAAAAACCTTCACAACCACAGAGCAAGCGAATGGCCCATTCTTGTGACCTCGCGATGACGTGATCCCTAGAGAGTTAGTACCGCGGACCGTACTTATAGTATGTGAGCTAGCTGCAAAGTGCTGTTTGTAAAGCTATTATGTAAATATAAATTAAAAGAAATGAAGAAATTCATTTTGATCTCTTTCATATTTTTTTTCCACAATTTTAATAGGTTTTTTCCCATTCCCCACTTTTCTTTCACCGATCAAAATAATTTTCAAAGTTAGTTCGTTTCTTTTCTGATCAAGTATATCATATTATGAATATCTATGGATATAGCCTTTTTTGGCTCTTAAAGCTTGAATCAGAGAAACTAGCGCGCATCCCGTGATTTTTTATTGTTTACCCCTAAAAAAAAGAACAAATACAAAAACATCGACTTCTGTACTTCGTTTGTAAATTTCGTGTAGTAATTTTGGTATAAAATTAACGATGTTATTCCAAGATATACGAGCCACCATAGTTTTGTGAATTTGAAAGTGAGATTCTTTTATTTTTTGATAAAACTAACGTGAGATGTTAACATTATTAATATGTAAAATACGGGTCACTCATGTATGAAGTCAGCTACAGGCCGACATGTTTCAACCTCATCCGGAGGTCTTCCTCAGGGCGAATGTGTCCGTGAGTCAGTGCGGACTGGGACGACTTCGTGCGCGCGTCTCGGTTCACATTCGCCCTGAGGAAGACCTCCGGATGACGTTGAAACATGTCGGCCTGTAGCTGACTTCATACGTGTGTGACCCGTATTTTACATATTAATAGTGAGATTCTTTCTTTATTTATTTGTTTATTTATAACACTTTAACGCTTTATCTGAACAAATCATCATACAATTTGGCATGATCGTTATATGGTTTACAGAAAAAGACATAGGATACTTTCCATCCCGAAAAATAAAGCTAGTCAGAAAAAAATGAAGCCTTCCACGCTGGTGGGGAGAAAAGGAATATACCAGCTGCTTATGTTCCCACACAGACCGTAAAAGCCGGTCAAGGTATTGAGCAAAAATCTAAGGAATCACATTATGGGTGATGAAACTAGCAACCCATCACTGTTCTGATTCCACTTTCCACCTTAATGTCCACTAACACGTTAATCGTGGCCTTTGGGTTTTATGACCTTGAGCTCTGTCTACCCCGCAAGGGAGAAAGACGTGATAATATGTATGTAGTAAATAATGAAGGTTTTACACATCAAGCTCCCGAACTACAATGCGACCTTTAGAAGACGTTCGTCGGTTCTCGTAAACTTACATTACCGAGTTACCATTTGCAACTTTCAGGAAAGTCGTAGGAACAAGTTATTTTGGAATTTTCCGAAAAAGTATTTATTTCTAGTATTTGTCCGCTAGCTTTGCCTTTGTTAAAATGTTACTCATGAAGCCTTCATGATGAAGTATGGAAACGCATGGATCGTACTGAGATCTAGACGCAGGTTCAAGTCCTGCCCGCGTGGAATTTTTTCTCCATTTCTTATTTTCTTTATTTAATAAATAAGGTAAAATAGCATTGTGAATGCAAAATAAAATCCCATATAAAGTACTTCATGATGAAGGTTTTTTTCTATTGTCTGGTGCATTTTGAATAATATAGATTTTCAAACGAATAAACAGTAATACAAAAAAACGGTTTGATGGACAGCAACGTCGGAACCGATATAAACCAAACAACTGCGCTCACCGATCCGTTTGCCAAGCGTGGTGAGTATGGCAACCCCCTCCCCCCCCTAATGGTGGAAATCTTGGGGAAGTCCTGTATCCAGCAGTGGACTTCTTGCGGCTGACATGTTGAATGAAGAAAACATCCATGACATACCTGCTGCAAAGATCTCTTCGATCTCCGTGGCGCAGTGGTCAACACGCCAGCCTGCGACACGGAGGTCCCGGGTTCGATCCCCGGTCAGGTCAAGATGGAAAATGATCTTTTTCAGATTGACCTGGGTCTTGGATGTTTATCTATATAAGTATATATTATAAAATATAGTATCGTTGAGTTAGTATCCCACGACACAAGTTCACAACTTACTGTGGGACTAGCTCAATTTGTGTGATATGTCAAAAAAAAAAAGTTTTCAAATAATTCACTTCACCGGACAGGGAAAAATTCAAGTATAGCCTTATTTAAAATTTGAAATGGCTATTTTTGAAACGAGTGATTGCAAATTCAAATTTTAAGTGCCTAGTTAATTTGGGAAACGAAAATACAAAGTGAGCAACTTACCGAGAATGACGGGAAATTAAGCCTAGCCTACCCTCTGAGGCCATGTCGTTTTGTTATATTGGGGTGTTGCCCTAAGTTTGGGGAAGCTCGCTCCCTTCGCTCGCTTCTCGCTTGCTCCTGTTTTGGTCACAAGGAAACCTAACGAACCTAACGAACCTAACCTACACTCTGTGGCCAACAGCCTCCGTGGTCCAGTGGTTAAGGCGTTTGCCTTGTTGACCCAGGGGTTGTGGTTTCCGACGGAAAGCATACTTTGTTAAGTTGTTTCCAGTTTGGTTAGGACATTGCAGGCATGAATCACCTGATTGTCTGATAAGAAAGATGATTCCGTGCTTCGGAAGGCACATTAAGCCGTTAGTCCCGGCTGCCATCTGGTAGTCGTTAAAGGAACCACGTCAGAGGCCGAGAGGCGGTTCCGAAGAACTCGACACCAGGGTGTGCATGGTCGACTGACCGTGTCACCTACACGACAAAAAAAAACTCTGTGGCCAAGTCGTTTTGTTATATTCACAGAAATAAATCAAGATCAATCATGATTTATTTCTGTAGTTATATTGGAGGTTTTGCCCAAAGTCGCCCTCTCTGCATTTCTAGTCGCTTACTTAGTAATTTAGATGCACGCCTGAAATATAATTCAATCGTTTTATTATTTCCCTTTAAAATAATACCTTAGTTAGCATTGGAACCAAAATAATCGAAGTACGGTCCTAAGTTCTTACTAAGCTAGCAATATTTCGTACCCGGGTCCAAAAGAAACTTAAAGAAATATATCTTCGCGCACTGTACGAGGGTTTTCATAATAGTTTTAGTTCGCTCGTGAATCAAACTGAGTGCAGTTTAATTCTAAGTTAAGAGCGTATACTAGCAGTATTTTTTTCAATATGGTTTTTATACAATGCCCCTATTTTTTATTTTTTCCAAAAAACTGTTTTTGTACAATTATATTTTTCTTTTGAACAGGTTTTTAGAAAAAAATAAAACATAGGGACATACCTGTTTTAGAGATAGATTGTATGTAAAAAGAATTGTGCCTCTAGAAGCAATTTCCAGCGAGAAAATTGAGAAATACATTTGTATGGAAAACGCACTGCTAGTATACCCTCTTAAGTAACAAAAGGATATCATATTGTACCGTAATGCTCTTTGCAGAACAAGATTTCTCGTGGAGATAAAATTATTCTTCCAGGGAAAATAAATAAGCTCTATAAAACGAGAATTTTTAGATATACATGTTTGCTTTTGATGAAATATAAATAAAGATATAGATATAGATTTTGATTAAGATAAAAATATATAGATTACTTTCAAAACAGGCTTTTGCCCATTGTTCTTAAAGGAAAGTAAATAACGTTATAAAATAAGAAATTTGAAATATACATGTTTGCTTTTGACCGAATTTGAGAATAGATAGATTATATTCGAAACAGAAAGGGGAGGCTTTTGCCCAGCAGTGGGACATAAACGGCTAGGGACAAAAAAAATTTAGTAATTAAAAAAAAAGTCTCCCGTGGATGTCGTAGAATACGACACAAGCGAAACAAAGCTCATAAACATCAAAGAGAGGTGGAGAGTGTAGGCCTAATCCTCTGACTGCTCTGGCTAATATGGCTGTTGTAGTTCAGAGAGGGTCGTACTCCTACAGTGGAGACTAAAAACAAGTACTGACGATTATGATGATGATAAGCTAATATTTTTAACACTCAAATTGGGGCAGCCAAACAATATTTGGGGCTAACACAAAGTTGTTCATATTGACGGGCTGAGTTGCCCCTTAAAGGATTGGACAGGGTTTTATTTTCACATTTATACAATACTAGCTGTTACTCGCGGCTTCGCCCGCGTCATATATAGCCTTTGTCCTTCTCAGTATCCTCATCATCATTTCGTGTAGGTGACACGGTCAGTCGACCATGTACACCCTATGTATATGCAAAATTTCATGATGATCAGTTCAGTAGATACGGCGTAAAAGCGTAACAAACAAATAAATAAACAAACAAACTCACTTTCGCATTTATAACGAGCTCCGTAGCGCAGCGGTCAACACGCCGGCCTGTGACACGGATGGTCCCGGGTTCGATCCCCGGTCAGTTCAAGATGAAAAATGATCTTTTTCAGATTGACCTGGGTCTTGGATGTTTATCTATATATGTATTTGTTATAAAATATAGTATCGTTGAGTTAGTATCTCATAACACAAGTCTTACTTAAGAACTTACTTTGGGGCTAGCTCAATCTGTGTGATTTGTCCGTATATAAATGTGGGATTCGAGGTAAATGAAAGGTGGCAAGTCGGAGAATAAACTGTATTTCTTCAAAAAATCTTACAAAATTTTTGTCGTTGTCCGTCGTGTGTGCGTGCCGTAGTGAGAGAGACCGAGTCCCGCTCATTCAAATCTTCACTCGTTCCTTTTCCATTCATCCCTTCATTCTATCGCCGCGTTCAAGCAATACAAGCGTAGAGATGCATTCAAAATACAATCCCACACTCGGCCATCCTACTCTTTGTCTGCCCTCAGACAATCATCGTCATCACTCATCCATCATACGTCATCTGCTTCCGTCATCGATCTCAACCATGCAACCAACAACTTCCATATATATTTATAATATTGGTTAGGAGTTAGGACTACCTTTCACCCGCGGCTTCGCCCGCGTTAGTGTCTATTCCTCAGAATCAGTATTTCCTCCAAGAAGATAGGAAATGAAATGAATGAAATGAAATGAAATGAAATGAAATGAAATGAAATGAAATGAAATGAAATGAAATGAAATGAAATGAAATGAAATGAAATGAAATGAAATGAAATGAAATGAAATGAAATGAAATGAAATGAAATGAAATGAAATGAAATGAAATGAAATGAAATTTTTTTATTCAAATTTGGATATCATGTATCGCTTTTTGAACGTCATATTTTTTTTTTAATTTGCAAGATCGAAAAAACTACTAGCGTTTCGGAAAGACCACTGCTGAGAAGAATACGCCGAAAGAAACTCAGTCCAGTTTTGGTCCCTACATGCCTGAAGGGCTATGCTTATACACAAGTATTTGTAACAATTTATAAAATTATATTAATTAATTATGTACATGTATTCATTAAAAATAATATTATTACTCCCATGTAGATTTATCTTTAAGGTAGTCGTTAATACAATAGTATGCCTTTTTAAGTAATTGATTTTTAATAGCAGTTTTAAACTTAACTAATGGCAGAGCTAATATTTCTGTAGGAATTTTATTATAGAAGCGTATACCGAGGCCCAAAAAAGAATTCATTGTTTTCTGTAATCGCAAAGCTGGCGTAGCTAATTTATTTTTATTTCTTATATTCCTGCTGTGGTTATCACTATTTTTCTTATATAAATGAAGGTTGTGACGAACAAACATAATATTTGCAAATATGTATTGCGAGGGGAATGTCAATATATTTATCTCTTTAAACAATTCTCTAAGTGATTCTCTAGCACCTAATTTATATATAGACCTGATAGCGCGTTTTTGAAGGACGAAAATGGTATTAACTTCAGCTGAGTTACCCCACAGTAATATCCCATATGACATGACACTATGGAAGTAACTGAAGTACACTAAGCGCGCAGTATCAACGTCAGTCAGCTGTCTTATTCTTCTAACTGCATAAGCCGCAGAGCTAAGTTTACCCGATAAGGTTGTGATATGGGCACCCCATTGAAGCCCGGAGTCAACTGTCATCCCAAGAAATGTCGTTTTGTCTACCAATTCTATCGTTTCGTTATCGATCATTATGCGTGTTGGTACTTTTGTAACATTCGGTAAGCAAAATTTAATACATTTCGTCTTTTTAGCGTTCAACAACAAGTTATTTGCGGTAAACCACTCTAACACTTGGGCTAATGTACTATTGACCACGTCAAAATTGTCCGTTGTCCTATCGATAGGGAAAACAAGAGATGTATCATCGGCAAATAGTACAGCCTTACACGTGTTAACATAATATGGCAGATCATTAATATATATTAGAAACAACAAAGGCCCTAGTATAGAGCCCTGGGGTACACCCATCTTAACAGATGATCCGACAGACATAACCCTATCTACACTAACTTTTTGAATACGGCTACTCAAATAAGATTTGATTAAATAAAGAGCTTTACCTTTAATCCCATAGTGTTCTAGTTTGAATATAAGGGTATTGTGGTCGACACAATCAAATGCTTTGGTAAGATCACAAAAAACACCTATGGCATTCTGTTTATTCTCCCAAGCATCATATATATGTTTTAAAAGCGCAACCCCCGCGTCTGTAGTTGATCGACCCTTTGTAAATCCATACTATTCACCATGAAAGAGTCCGTTTCTATTGAAAAAAGATAATAACTGATTAAAAATTAACTTTTCAAATATTTTACTCAAAGCTGGCAGAATAGAAATAGGACGGTAATTTGTTGGATCAGTTTTATCACCCGATTTGTACAATGGTATAACTTTACTCAATTTCATTAAATCAGGAAAAGTCCCCGTATCGACACATTTATTAAAAATAGACGCTAAATAAGGAGCTATTATATCTATAACATTACTAATAACCGATACTGAGATATCCCATATATCCCCAGTTTTCTTATTATTTAAACTCCTAAAAGTATCAATGATTTTTTGTGATGTTACGTGTTCAAATATTAATTGACTGTTACATTCTGGTATACAACTACTTAATAACTTTTTAGATTCCTCAGATGATGAATGTAGGGAGGCAGTGGTATTAACAGGAATATTTGTAAAGAAGTCTTCAAAATATTGAGTAATGTCTTCGCTAGTACTGAGGACCTTATTATTAATTTTTAATTCAATTGGAATATCACGTTTTTTCGTTTTTCCTGTTTCTGTGTTAATAATTTTCCATGTTGTTTTCACTTTATTATTAGAATTAATAATAGTTTGTCTAGTAAATATTGACTTTTCGCATGCACATACCCTTTTAAAAACCTTTGAATAAGTTCTTACAAATTTAACAAAATCGGGATTCTGATTGTGAGCTTTCATAGCAAGTAATTCATATAACCTATTCCTACTGATGTAAATGCCTGGAGTAGCCCATTCACTAAATTTTTTACGATTACGTTTAGTGCTAGTTTTTATTTTGAACGCATTGTTAAATTCTGATTCAATAACGTCAAACATTTTTTTATACAGTATATCCGGATCATCTCTAGTTTCCTCCATAAGAGGAATTTTTTGTGTTACTTTATCTTTAAATACTTTGATTTTGTCTTTTGTAATCGATCTATAGGTAATTTGTGATGAATCTACTTCGACGTGGTTTGTGAATTTTACTAACTGACCAAAGCGATCAGAAGTAAGATTTTTTATGATGGCTTTGTCAACAGCAATGCAGTTACAGAAAACATTATCTATGCACGTTGCAGAGTCACCTTCAACTCTTGTTGGCTCCAGAAATAGATTAATTAAATCGAACGATTTAAATAAATTTAAAAATCTTACACTTTCAGTAGTTGTAACTAATAAGTCTACATTAAAGTCGCCACATATTATGATGTTTTTGCGACTACAACACAATTTCCTTAAAACGTCTTCAATCACTAGTTCTAATGTATTATAATCTGAATTAGGAGGGCTGTATACACATACTATAACACAATTCTCTAGCTCAATACATGCTAATTCAACACTACACTCAATTGAAAGACTTACAATATCTTTACGTTCTTTATATTTCACATCATTTTGCGTTAGGATTAAACTGCCTCCTTTCTCTTTTGTCTTTCTGGTGTATGAGCTAGCCGTAGAGTAGTTTTGAATATTAAATTGTAGTTGATGCGACTGCATAAAATGTTCGGTCAGGCAAACTACATGTAAATTTTTACTGTTTATAAATAATTCTAACTCTAAAAGTTTGCTAGTCAGGCCTTGGATATTCTGATGAATAATATTTAATTCTTTGGCCTTGACTATTGTCTTGTTTTTTAGTTTAAATTACACTTAGTATTACTTATTCTAGGTCCAATTATATTTTTAGGATTATTTTTCATGTCATGTTCAGATATTTCAGTTGTATAATTTACAACACAATTTAGTATATTATAAGCTACGACTGTAGCAATTTGTCGCTTACAACTAAATGGAAGATACATAGTATCTTGTGTCATCTTAAATCTATATGTAAATTTATTAATATCTAAATAAAAAATAAAATCGCTATGACGACAAGTCATATTGTACAATTGTACATTCAATTCATGTATATGTCTATTTCTAACATTGTCAAAAGATTCCGAATACGGAAAGGCACTTATCATAAATTTGCAGTTAGTTTTTAAATTTAAACTAATCAATTTGTCTACATTTTGCTTTAAGTTCCTCTTTGTAACACAAGAACTGTCACCACACAAAATTAGTACTGCTGTGTCTTCATTTATGTTATCAGTATTTATACTGTTTATTAAATATGAATAAGAGGCCCCGGGTGTACATGTATTTAAAACTGTACAGTTGTTGTGAATATGGTTACAAATTATGCTACTAAAGCCCTGACCTAACTCATCGGAATAAACTAACAGTTTATCACAACATATTTTTTTATTCACACTACTATTAATAGTACCTATTCTCGACAGCATACTTGTATCACACTCTTTTATGAGAAGCTCCTGAGATATTTCAGGTTGCTTGGTGATAACCTCCGGGGACACAGCGAGAGGGACATGCTGCTCAATAATATGGTGGACTAACTCAACTGGTTTTTTAATTGTCGAAATATGTTCATTGAGTTGTTTCTGAGATATTTTATAATTTTTAGACAAAGTTTTTAAAGACTGATGTAATTCAGCTATTTGTGACTGTAGTTCATGTATCTCAGTATCATAAATGCTGCTAGCCATGTATTTAAATTGATTATATAGACATAATTTTTCCTTACGTAACTGAGTCAAAGATTTTAATGATTTTTGTTTAGAAATAACCTTTTTGGTACGCTTTATCATTTTGTTAATTTTCACATACTTTTTTATTTTATTATGAGAGGTTAATATAAAATATTGTGACTGTGGAGTAGTTGCAGGTATTTCCACGACCGGACCCGGGCCACATTCCATGAGTTCACTGTAAAGATGCAGGGTGTCATTGCATAATTTCTCTTCTTTCTGTTTCTCTATTTCTAGGGCAGATTTTTGTGCCTCATACAAGCTATACTCTAACTCTGAAATGCGACTAAGGGCCCGTTCATGTACCATACTGCATTCTGTGGTTCGTGCTAGACATTCTTTTAATTTAATATTTTCATCTAATAAGTCAGTATTTTGCATGTGAAGGCTAGTGCATTCATTTTTTATCAGTGTATTTTTTTCAATAATTTTGCGAAATTCTTCTTCAGTTTCCTCCCTATCACGTAACAGATGTGAGTTTTCCTCTTGGCACTCTTTCAGCTGGTTTAATGCGAGCCTCAGCTTCATGGTCAGGTCTTTAATTGTGGCCTTCCGAGTCATCATCGTGATTGGGGAGGTAGTTGAAACTGAAAAATTTTTTATTATTTTAGTATTGATATAATATAATGACTGTGTAAGTTGGCAAGAATAATTTTACAATTTAAATTATTAAGCGACAAAAATAAACCTTGTTCATATAACAGGTACGGTTAATTAAATCAATAAACTATACAATACAATGTTTTGTCTGGGGTTTTTGTTTTTATAACCATCAACTAAGCTTTTCACAAGTCAAGCGTAGTGAGATCGCAAAAACAAAGCCAGATAACTATTTAATACATTAAATAACCAAATAAACTTTATTTATGTGTCTTTACTATATACTTATTAATAATTTAAGGATTAAATTTATGACAATTACAGTTGATTTTGTTAATTTGCTTATTATTTCAGTAATGTAGGTAGTTGATTTCCTCTTACAAAGAGACAAAAAACATGAAAAAAAACATGAAAAAAAACATCAGATTTTATGTGGAATTGTACTGGATTAGATGTATTTTAAATAATTATGCCTTTCGCTCTGGTTTTAGGTCATCAACTCCGATTTCACAAGGTAAACGGAGCGAGAATCAAACTGAGCTTGGTGGGCAAAATATACGAGTTTTATGATTAAAGTGTGATTTAAATCGATGTTATTTGTGTGTTTAAGGATGCACTGCCTATTATGAAAGAATAAAACAGTATACTCCCCAGGTTTTCGTGATCCCGTTTTGCAATTCCTTTGTTTTTAGTTTGACAGCTACTCGGTCCAACCGCCGTCGCTGCTAGTCAGGTTTTTAGCGTCAAATACGCTATAACTCCACAATATATACGTTGATACTAATAACTTGTTACTTAATTTGGTTATTTAAAACAATATTTACATGAAAATATGCACAAAACACGATTAAAATTATTTAAATTACGGAACAGATGATTTTGACATTTTGACGGGAGTACGGAAAAGGACATAGGTACCCTATGTCCTTTTCCGTACTCCCGTCAACGTGTTTGCAAAATTTCATGATGATCGGTTCAGTAAATACGGCGTGAAAGCGTTACAAACAAACTCACTTTCGCATTTATAATATTATTACTAGCTGATAGCCGTAGCTCCGCCCGCGTCATATATAGCCTATGTCCTTCTCAGTTCCCTAACCTTAGTGTTTGCAAAATTTCATGATGATCGGTTAGGTAGATACGGCGTGAAAGCGTAACAAACAAATAAACAAACAAACAAACGCACTTTCGCATTTATAATATTAGTTGGGATTTGGGATGTTAATAAAACTCTAATCCAAAAAATTATTAATTGTATTGAATTTATACTCTTCGAAAGCACCAAAATCAGTTTGGTACAGTTGCGCTCGTATTTACACATAAAATACAGAGATGCAATTGTCTTCATTCCTGTCGGGGAGTAATTAATTCGTCTTTTGCTGTTGACTGTACAAGTTTAGGTAGCCCTTTTGTTTGGAATAACGGATTTAATCATTAATTTTATACCCATTGTTATTAGATTTGAAATATTTACACCCACTTGCTATTTTAGGAAAAGGTTCTCAAATCGTATACATACTGTCACATCTTTTTCCCTTGCGGGGTAGACAGAACTGTCAAAGTAGACAGAACAGGTCTATTAGCCTTAGCCCTAAAGCCACGTTTAGCATGTTGGTGTGCTTGGAGTACGGAAACAAAATAGCGATGTGTTGCTAGCCGCATCGCCTATTGACACAATCTCTTAAGTCCATTCCCTCAACCGGCTTTAACAATCTGAGCAGGAAGAGAAACAGCTGGTACATTCTACGTTTTTCTTTTCTCCAACACCAGCGTAAAAGAAAGTGATTTTTTATTGTTTTCCATAATGCATTGTTAGCTTATTCTACCTACACTATTTTTATATATTTCTATGTGATACGGGCCGGATATATTTAAACGTCTGACGTCATAAACTAGGATAACTCGCGAGAACCGTGTCTCGTTGGATTTTTATAGCCTTCTAACCCGAGTTAACTACTAAAAATAAAAAGGGGAGAGTTATTACCAGGCTTAAGAAAAAAGGGACTGGCGTTTTCTTGAACTATTCGTAGGAACAAATGGGGCGCTTCACTTATTGCTTAGCATAATCTATACCTGATTCTTTTCTTTTTTCTTTTGACTTGAATTTTTAAGGTCCATTGCAGTGCAGAAATTCACCATTTGAACCATTGAAATAAGCAATTTTAAGGTAAACGGAGTTGTCATTTACGATTTTGTATTGTGAAGCCAACTAATTTATGAACTTCAAATTGAAAACGTGGCGTTTTTGCCAAAAACGGTAATTTGTGACGAAAACGCAGACGGGAAGAAAAACTTTTTGCACAAGATGAAAAATCTTTATGGCCATTAATATCAATAAGATTACTATTTTAAGACTAACCAGCTTCTAAAGATGTAAGGAATTTCTAGATTTTGCAATATCGCAATTCAGCAGGATCAAGCAGCAGCAGGAAGCAGGATTCAATAAGCAGGATCGCCATTCTAGACGGATGTCCACGTCTAGAATGGCGATCCTGCCAAAATCTCCTTTGGAAAAATGCTTTGTAGCCCGGGCTCCTTTGTAGCCTTTACGAGCTGACTCGTCAAACCTCATGCCCTGTACCAATCCTAGAAGCAGCAGTGGAATATTCCCACAGGAACATAAATCACGTCTCAGATGTAACCCGAGCCTGGACGCTTATTTGTAGACCTCAGCTTACATTAGCTTTTTATTTTTAACGAGCTTAGTTGCCTTCCGTGGTGCAGTGGTTAACAGCTGCTGGGGGCATTGGGTTTGATTACCGCAGCGGGAAAATACTTCCACAAATATATGTCTTAAGTTCTGACAGAAGATTGACGGTAGATCGGCGGCAGTATTCGCGTATTTTGGGTCGATTCAGCCCATCACTATGAACAACTTTACCTGTGGAACCAATTGAGAAAAACGACATTATCATAATAATTGCCCATCAGCTGAACACTGTGAATGAAAATGTTCAAGTTTTTTTAGTTTCTATTTAGCCTTTTGTCCCATTGGAAAAGTTGCTCATATTGATGCCTATATATAATCACGCCTTTATGCGAATATCGCGGATCAATTTACACGCTGTATACATAAAAATGTGTTGTGCCGTGAAGTTATCGGCAGACTAGAATAGGACCACTCCACGTCCTCCCGTGGATGACGTAAAAGGCGACTAAGGGAACACAAGCTAAACAAAGCTTTAAAACATCAAAAAAACCTCTCCAACCCGTCTGGCCAGCGTGGAGAGTGTAGGCCAAATCCTCTGACTGCTTTGGGCTAATACATGGCTCTGGTAGTACAGAGAGGGTCGTGCTCCTGCAGTGGAGACTAAACAAGACCTAATGACGATGACGATACATAAAAATATACATATACATTGGTAAGACACGTGGAGCAAGGCAAAAGTTGTACCTACTTTGATTAAACCCTTAAATTATGTAAAGTCGTCTTCGCGACTTCCACCACCGAAATATGCAATTTTACATATAGTGTTACTACTTAGTTACAGTACAATTTAAGAAAATCGTTTTTTAATTAAACATATCAGCAATCAGCCTTTTGTTTTTGTGATAGTATTTAAACAGATTTATCGTTCGTTCGTTCTATCACGCACCATATCGTTAATTGAAGCTTAAAAAAGTCCAACTCGACAAAAACAGTGTAATAAATACTCTGCGAAACTGTCTTTTGCCAACGCATTGACAAAAGGACAATCGAAAATAAATCGTCCGGATTGGAAAGCGAAGTTATCCGGATCCAATCCTACATTTCCGAATGTTTAACTTCGTTATCGATGGGTGATCCGATTGCGGCTCTTGTTTCTGCCTTTACCTTTCATTGGGAACCCTTATTGCATTCCTTGGATCGCACCTCTGGGGTACAAAACCGTATCGGTTTAAAGTATTTCAAAGGATAGTCCACATGTGTAGTTTTCTTTGAATGCTTTTTACGATTAAATGGTTTTTTAATAGCATTACAATGCTCGGTATATTATACGGTTGTATCGCCGTTTTCGCGGGACGATACGATGTATGTTAGTCTTTAAGGTATACATTTATATGGGCCATATTTTGTTAAAAATTGAGTTGCCTGAAATAAACGATATATATATATATATTAAAATTGAAAATATGTGATAAAAAGAATTCGCCACAGGTAGGCTACACCACCGTGGCCACGGTGGTGTAGTTGGGTAGCACACTTAGGGCGCAGATCTAAGAGCTGTGGGTTCGAATCCTACCTGTGGTGAATTCTTTTTCATCACATATTTTCAGCTTTTTACAATCTTTTATTTCTAGCTCCAATGTCTAAGTGTCTGTAAAATCAAATCTTGCTAACTTTCAAAAGAAAGATAAACTTAATCAAATATTAACTGAAAGAGTAGAATAGAATCACTCAAAGTCTTCCCGTGGATGTCATAGAGGCGGTGTTTCCTTAGTCACCTTCTACAAAGCTTATCACATAGCGCGACGAACCGATGGGGCAGAAAGGTTCTCGAATGGCGACCACGTACCGGCAAGCGCAGCGTTGGACATCCACCAACCAGGTGGTCGCTGATATTTATGTAAATAGGCAGTGAATAGACGGATCAGTCTCAATCTTTTGTGAAGTTAAACTAGGAATTTATGTCATAGGTATGTTAATTGTTTTATCCATGACATAGCCTCTTATTTTTTATATCTTTAGTATATGGGAAATACTGAATGTAACAGAAGATATCACCAAAATTATTATGTAGTGTATGCTGTAGCATTAAATCACTACTTCTTTAAATATAGGAAAAGAGTATCAAACCTTCATTAGCGCCTCAATCACTGATTTATTACAACCAAAATATGCACTGTTTTCACATAATTTTTGTCAATTCCACTGATTTAGATTGCACAATGATGATCACTATTTTATATGTGTTTTTTATTTCACCTAAAACCTGAGGTTTTTCAGCAATTACTGAACTCACATTTTCAAAGCCGTAGAAGTAATTTCTAATGCAAAGTACGCTCTACTCTAAATCCTGTCAGGCCCTAAATTCTAAGCTAATGTGTTAAGTTACTGGATCTCAAGATCCCCAAGTGTTGTGTAGGGTGTATGAAGGTTCCTCCGGTGTAAGAGGTTCCTTCCTATGCTAGCTGAGAGTTTTTGAGGAAGCTTTCCTCGCCCTAAGACTAATGAATTTACCTGCCTCGACATCTCCTAAATGAGAGGCTTAGAAGAATGGCTTAGATGAGCGCCACTCATCATTTCTTGAGGTATTCCTTGTAGCGCAATCATTTTGAAGCGCACCTAATGAGGTGTAACTATATTATTCCTCGAAGCGCATCTTTTAGTTGAGCTCACAATAGCAATTTTAAATATCATAATTTTATTCCCCGAAGCGCACCCGCGTTCAAAAAACGAACGTGCACTACTACTACTACTTGTAATCGATCGTTTCAGTTAGTTCTCAGCTTTATTCAGAAATTAAAGATAGGTGCGCTTCGCGGAATACAATTTTAATATTTAAAATTGCTATCGTGAGCGCAACTAAAAGATGCGCTTCGAGGAATAATATAGTTACACCTCATTAGGTGCGCTTCAAAATGATTGCGCTACAAGGAATACCTCAAGAAATGATGAGTGGCGCTCATCTAAGCCTAAAAGTATCCCAACTAATATGATAAACGCGAAAGTGAGTTTGTTTGTTACGCTTTTACGCCCTATCTACAGAACCGATCATTATCAAAATCAAATCAAAATCAAAACGTTTATTCAGAAAATAGGCCTATGCAGGCACTTTTTCACGTCATATCATATTTAAAATTATCTTATTATAATATGCATTTATTAATTGTTCAAAAGCTACAAACAACTAGACTACTAGCGTTTCGGAACCGACCACTGCAAGGAAGAAACGCCGAAAGAAACTCTTATCAACAGTTTTGGTCGCCTACTCGCCTAAAGGGCTTTATTTAATGTTATATACACGTTGTCTGGAGTACGGAGAAGGACAGAGGCTACTTTTCATCCCGGTAAAACGTACTCCTCCCGAGGGATTAACGCGAGCGGAGCCGCGGGCAAAAGCTAATTTTCCCTTAAGAAATACACCAGTATCTCGCGAATATATAAACGAGAATCTAAATGAGCAAAGTAGTTTAAATAAAATTATTTTAATACGGTTTTTATCGCGTTTATTACATTATGTATACACCTAACGTTTCGAGCACTTTACAGTGTTCGTGGTCGTGGTGGTATTAAAATAATTTTATTTAAATGTGTGATATTGGCGAAAACATAAGAAATAAATAATAATAAATAAATATATACGGACAAATCACACAGATTGAGCTAGCCCCAAAGTAAGTTCTTAAGAAAGACTTGTGTTATGGGATACTAACTCAACGATACTATATTTTATAACAAATACATATATAGATAAACATCCAAGACCCAGGTCAATCTGAAAAAGATCGTTTTCCATCATGACCTGACCGGGGATCGAACCCGGGACCCCCGTGTCGCAGGCTGGCGTGGTAACCGCTGCGCCACGGAGCTCGCTAAGAAAACATTTGAGCAAAGTAGATTCAAATATTTGTTCAAACTTCAAAGTCGTCACGCAGTGGTTTTGAGATAATTGGAACGAAAAATTCTTGCGTACATTTGTGCAATTTAGCTTTGAAGTGAATTTCATTAAAACATTCTTGAAAATATATTTTAATTCATATGACAAACTTGTTCCCTACGACTCTATCATCAGAACTTTAGCTGTGGTAGAGCCACGCTACCGGCGAAAATCACTTTTGCTAGTAACATGAATGGGCCGGCTAGTCCGGGGTAGTACCACACTCTCACAGAAAATCGACGTATAAGTAGTAGTTTTACAGCTTCTCTGCTTTGTTCGGTGAGTGAGAGAGCTGGAGGCCCATCGCCCCTCCCCTCTGGGGAGGGAAAAATAAAAGGTGTCACACCTAAGAACAACTTAAAGTTTTAATTTTGTATTCAGTTCAGTAGGTTGAGTGAGGGTACCTACTTAAAATTACCATTGCACGATTTGAACCAAACAAAAAACAATAACAACAAACGGATCAGAATTAGAATAGAATATAAACCCTATACCTATTGCATATCAAAGTAAATGAAACATGGAACTTCCTCCTTTTTTGAAGTCGAAATTGACAAATTAACAATATAGAAATTATTCGTCTTTGAATTTGAAATGCTCGAAAGGAGGCCTTATCGCGTAGCAATTTCTTTCTGTTTTTTAACAATAGGTGTATTTATTAGTCGAGCTGCGTGGCGCAGTGGTTGACACCCCAGCCTACGACACGGGTCGGGTTCGATGCCCGATCGCAGGTCATGATGGAAAAACGATCTTTTTCAGATTGATCTAGATCTTGGATGTCTATTTATTTATATGAGTATGTATTATAACTTGTACTTATACTATTTTGTTTCACCTATTAAACCCCTTTGGAGATGAATTTTCAAACATCCTTTTGCTCACTTAAACTTGTTTGTTTTTCGTGTGTGTAAGTGGCCTGGTATCAGATTTTTCAAGCTACTTAAAGGCATCAAACGTAGCTTAATGACTGCCATCAACATGGACAGCCGGGACCAACGGCTTAACGTTCCTTCCCAAAGACGGAGGAGCTCAAGATAATTTTATGCCACTTGCGGTCATCCATCCAAGTAGGGACACCGCCTGGGATTACTTAACATGCGTTAGGGCATATAATCCGCAGCCACTAGGCCATCGGGCTCCTCCACTTACACTGTAAAAAAAAGGTTTCTGGTCCCTGGACTATGCGCTGATATGTAAATCCCCAATCAATCAATGTTTCTTTATATATAAATAAAAGATAGAAGAAGAAAAATATAAGTAAAGATAAACCAATAAATAAAAATTTAGATGTAAACATAAAAGCAGTAAACTAAACTGTTATTTTTCTCCAATAAAATGGCCGATAAAATCCTGTGCCGGAACGCAATAGATCCAGGGGTTTGTGAAACCATAGACCTACTGTGTAAATAGACAAGTAAACGTTACGACTTAAAATAATTGAGGAAATGTGTTAGTGAGCGGTAGACTGTAAGAAAAGTAAGAGGGGATGGTGTGTAGAGATGTACGAAACACGTATATCCGTAAGGAAATTTAATGGAAATAGAAACGAAAAAATAAATTACGACGAGCTCCGTGGCGCAGCGGTCAACACGCCGGTCTGTGACACGGATGGTCCCGGGTTCGATCCCCGGTCAGGTCAAGATGAAAAATGATCTTTTTCAGATTGACCTGGGTCTTGGATGTTTATCTATATATGTATTTGTTATAAAATATAGTATCGTTGAGTTAGTATCCCATAACACAAGTCTTACATAAGAACTTACTTTGGGGCTAGCTCAATCTGTGTGATTTGTCAAAAAAAAAAAATAAAAAAAAAAAAAAAATTGTTGGTGACTAGCCCGAAAAGGCAATCACAAAAGCCAGACAATATCTGTCAGAGAGTCGGAGAAGAGACAAATTCTATTTTAATATTGACAACCATTTGTACAAAAAAGGTCGCACTTCAGCCAGTTGGCATCAAAATGTTTCTATAGACATTTCTTTAGTAAAATAATAGATAATTAATACTAAATCATCATCATCGGACTGTTTTGTCCGGTTGCGTTCTCAGCTGTGTTGAGTCTGTCTCGCAACCCTCCTTGGGTACAATAAGTAAATCTATTTGTATAAAAGGATTGGATAAAACGAAATTTTGAGAACTAGGACATTAATATTTTGCGAAGTTATTGTATAATCTAAAAGTTTGTTGACACAAGTAATATTTGCTCATTCTTCTTCAATAACTTTAAAAAACTGTATCTCAGGATTCGAAGGTCTATGGACACCAAATTGATATCGTTGTTTTATATTTAAATTTATAAACTGTGTTACCAAAAATTTACTTCATAGGCGTAAGAATTAGGAAAAACTAAAAAAAAAATGTGAAATATATATTTTCTTGCACATCTTTGGGCTGCTGTATCGTAGAAACTATAAGGTCTACTAAAATAAAATAGGTGTTATTTTATTGCGCTTTTAGAATACAATTACTTTGATGATATTTGCCGCATTAAAAACATGCGAAAAATCATTTATTTATCTTTGCCATTATTTCAAAAAAATACAATTTTCCTTTTGTGCCTTAGGGTCTAAAACTTGGATTTAATATATTGATACTGACGTAATAGTTAACGTCAGTATCAACCTATGAAACAATCGGAACTACCTCATTTAGTGCAAGGCAAAATGTACGATTTCTGTATTTCGGTTTCTATTCGTTGTCTATTTTTATTTATGCCTATGGACATAAAGGGATTTCTACATTTTCGGATCTTTACATTGTTGCCGACGGATCTGATTTATGGCATTTGTTCTTTACACTTTGGGTAACTTTTTATAAGTTTTGCAACCAACTGGTACTGATCAACTGGTAGAAATGGGATTTCCTCCCTTTTGTGTAGCTATTATATGTCACCAGTTGAGTTAAGCGAGTTTTGTAAGTTATTATTTTTATGATATAGAACGGCAAATGAGCAAGCGGGTCACCTGATGGTAAGTGATCACTGCTGCCCATGGACAACTGCAATAACAGGGGTGTGACAAGAGCGTTATCGTATATTTATTTGAAAACCATTTAGTATGAATCACATTGGCACATTCTTCGCGATCATTTATTTATTCATCATTTTCATTTTATTTATTTATTCATATTGCAGTGTGGTTAGCCGGAAGAGTAGGATAGAACCACTCCAAGTGAAGACTTGACCTTCTACGACATCCACGGGAAGCCGTGGATGTCGTAGAAGGCAACTTAAGAGCCACAAGTGTAGGCCAATCCTCGATGATGATGATTATGAGTAATTCATAAAAAAATTACTTCATATAAAGAATGGTGGAGGCCTGTGCTAAGTTAATAACTTGAGTTACAGGAGCTCTAACTTTTGCACATATTACATAGTTAAATAAATCATGATCCAGTAACTGGGCTGAATATCGAAGACCAGAATTATCACGGTCTTCTTCCAATCGTATGGCATAGGTAGGTATATCTGGAAGAATCCCGATAATGAAATGATGAAGATGTCTTCGGCTGCTGGAAAAAGACAGTGGAGAAAAGAAGAGTGGCCGCATAACAATTTGACGAATATATCACTTCTCATCTGTGCTTGCGTATAAATAGCAGCGTTTTACCTACCAATAAAACGCTTATTAAGCGATAACCTTATTTGAAACCTAATTAAACAACAATTGAGAGTAGCGAGCTTGCCTTCCGGTAGCAGGTCGGCTATTCTACCGATTTTCCCTTACGACGTCGGCTAACTTCCGGTGGCCAGGAGTGGGGCACGTGGCGCCGCGCCACTGCTCTGAGCCTCATTGGATCTCGAAATTGATTCGCATAAGAAACACCTGGCAGTGATTGTGTATTAGGTTTCAAATAAGGTTATCGCTTAATAAGCGTTTTATTGGTAGGTAAAACGCTGCTATTAAGCTTATGAACCGTTATTTGAAACCTAATTAAACAACAATTGAGAGATTGTCTGTTATCGCCTGGTGTACCGGTTTTAGCCAATAACATGATGGATATGATATCATGTGAAACTGAATAGTTAAATAAATCAGATGTGAAAATAAAATGCATGACAAGACTGAGTTACAATAAAGAATAATAAAAAAAAAAAAAAACGTTATTTTACCAAAGGTAAGATCGGACTTTATAAACCAAAAAATTATCATATAAAAAATAAACATTATTTGAATGATAATAAAGTAAACAAAGACTGAATTAATAAACACTTGTTTAAGTGTCAAATTCATTAACAACACAGATGGTATAGGTAAAGCTTAAATATCAAATTTACAATAATATAAATGGTAATGAGTACGAATAACTCGTACTATACCTGGCCAAAAATAAATGACGAAATTGAAAATAAATTACATTCAGAACCATTATTATTTTTATAATAAAAATATTGTAAAACAGGATTTGCATCAGAACATCAAATAACCATCATATGACGTAGGTACTTTTCCTTATTTCATCGAAGATCAATAATAACCGGACTACTTTCAATAGTAAAAAACAAAAGAAATCACCTGGAGGAAAGAACTTCAAAAACTCACTTAACAAATTGCAAGGTTTACCTTGCGAAAAATATTTATTTTTCTATAACCTTTTTATCATAGTCTTGTTGTCACGTGCAATAAGTTTCAGTATCCATGGTATAAAACCATTTGAATTGCATGTTCAAGTCCTATTACGTAGATATGGAAACAAATAGAATAATTTGTTAAAATTAGCCATGAGTAATTCTGTTCCATTTTCAAAATATATGACATATATGTACATTGGTTAGAATAAAGCCAAAAAGGTAATTTTAAAGTAAGGAAAATTGAGATGAACTTTGACCGTTTTAATCTTTATAAAGTAAAATATGCTTGTGCACCGCACTTAGCAAGATGATAGCCGTAATTAGGACAAAACAACTTCTTTCTGGCTAAAATATACCCAGAAGATTTGTAATACAAAGGCTATATGGTAGATACAAACAGCTCTCGCAACTGTATTGTCTTTGAGATGATAAAATGCAGAGGAATGACAAACAATTTATTTTTACACAAGAAAAAGTAAAACTAAACCTCAAGTAGTAAGTAAACTAAGAAAGTAATAAATTGAATTTTGACTACAAATATCTTGCTTTTCTGTTGCTAGGCTGGAATATTACTAGTCAACTTTACAGAGGCACAAACGGGAGACCGTTCATTAGTAAGATGAATAAATAGTCTTATCATTATTGATATTAAAAACAATCAAACCTGGTATTTCAAATACTTCGAATTTTGAAACAGGCAAAAAATATCACATAAACAATATACCTTGTTAAAGCAATATGATCTGGATTTCCATCCTAGTATAGGATTAAAGTTCGGATTTGAAAATCTAATTCGGATTGTTCCTATATTTAAACAAACATAAAAGTTAGTGCGATATTATCATTTTAAGTGATAAATAGTGTCAAACACACCTGTTAATACCATTTTTGGTAAGACTAAGGCCAGCTAAGAGTTCCTTTATAAATTATTCAGTGAAGATTAGTAGAACCGTTTCAATTAAAGAAGCAAAAGAAAGCAAGTTTAATAAGATTGTTATACGAAATTTTTTATTTATTGTAGTTTCTTTACGTACATTAAATAATTCAATAAACTCCAAATACTGAGATTGCAATGAGATTTGCATTCACTGCTCAAATATATGTGGTCCAATAAAATATTTTATGTTGTCCAATAAATAAACTAATTAAAAAAAAAAAAAAATTACAAAATGTCAAATGCTGTTGTAAGCTTTAAACCGTGATAAAGCCTCAAAACTGAAACAGATTTAGACTAAAAGAAAATCGAAGATATGTATGTCTGCAGGCCCCGGGCCATGGGTGTCCAAAGCACTCCAGCTGAGAATGCAACCGGAAAAACGCTCAGATGAGAGAGGAGTCGGGCAAACGATACAGGACAAACCAATCCTCCATCACTCAGCGAAGGGCCTGGATGAGATGTTAAGAAGCTAGTAGCTAAAGAAAACACCGAGAATTATTGCTTTACATGCATGTCTTTTAAATTTTATTCAACTTTTAAAAATATGGTAAACTGAATTTTTTAAATATATTTTTCAATAAACTGATACCAAACATTTTTGTAAGAAATATTACAACATAAAACCGACTTTGCCTTGTGAAATTAGAGCGCATCTTTAACCTGCCAAGCCAAAAATATAGCCTTTTGATATGACGAGGAGGCTAATCTACGACGAAAATCTGCTAAAGTTTTCTTTAAAATATTAAAAATAATTTGACGAACCGTTATAATCACCGCCTGAGGTCGGTAAATAAAATAAGCAAGGTCAAAAGACGAACTCTCTTTGTCGACTTGAAGTATATTCTAATCTTTTTACTATTGTTGCACATTATGAAATTAGGCAAAATGCTAGGAAATGCTAGATTCTAAAGATAGAAAGGAGGCTTATAGTATGCAGTGGGCGTAGAAAGCTGATGATGATTATGTGTTATACGTTTGCATTAAATACTAGTGTAGCACATACCGTGCATTCCACTTATTCATACATTACGGTAAAGTGACCTTAAAAAAAAATCGATAGTCAATTTTCATAGCTAGTGTCATAGTTTGAACATGAAAAATATCTGCGACATTACATTATAGTGTAATCAGAAAAACTCGCCTGGCCGGTTTGACTTTGCAATGAAAGTTGGTAAAAGTCTTTCTTAGATCAAGACAATTATTTTTATACGATATTAATATAAAAATATTTCATTATCAATGAGATGGTAAAGGATAACTAAAAACAAGTTTGGTGCAAACTACGAGTACTTTCTGTTTATTTCTGTTTATTATAATTCAATATATATACTTTCGTAGAACACTTTATTGTGAAACTCCGGCAGTGAATGTGTTAACCAGAGACTGCGCCTCTTCGGCAAAGTTTGCGATGTAGCTTTTATTTAAGTTCGTAACTGATTCAAGTGGCTAACTTAAACATTAATTTTCTAATTTCTTGGGATACAGTTCAATTTACTGTGAAAGTTAATAACTAGCTAATACCGCAACAGGTCTGATCTGAGCCTGTGTTCAATTTAACGTTAGCATTATTCATAAGGAGCCAAATCTAGATCATACACATTTGGCTTCAAATATAGCCCAAACGACTCTAAAATTCATAATTGACAATATTTTCAGCATTGGAAATACTGTTTGACCCGAGCCCTTGAATTAAACTGAGCTTTCACGTTAGTTTTATGATAAAAAAGCCCAAGTAAAAAAAACATGAAAAATGTAGTTACTTTAATAACTTCATGAATATATTTAAAGAGATCATTATTCGCGACGCAAAATGGCACTCCACTTATTATAAAAAAATAATAATAATAATGTTATGGCATGACTAGGCTTGCCCTGAGCCTGCGCATTAAGCTGAGCATACGCAACAGCTAATCAATTGCACTTAAATAAAATTGTTATACAACCAGAATGTAACTCATCTTGATTCATCGCGATTGGCGAGTTTATTTGAGCTTTTGCTGCAGTTTTACTCATCATTAAATAGTTCTATTTACGTCATTCATAAAATAATCCGAAATTGCGTCATGGCTTGGCTTGGCCTGAGCTCAAGCGTTCAGGTGTGCTTACGTAGCAGCTTTGTTTCAGCAAAATAAAAGTTAATATTAAGAACCAAAATGTATTTTATTTTACTTCATGTATTGCATGTCTATAATTAAAATAGACGCAATAGGCAGCATGACTAGGCTTGAGCCTGAGCCTGCACGTTCACCTGACCTTGTGCAGCAGCTTTATTTATTCGCACTATGAATAATACAATGTTTTAGCATGACTGGGCATGACCCGAGCCTGCACGCTCAGCTGAGCTTGCACAGCAGCTTTATTTATTTGCACTATCAACAATACGATGTTCTGGCATGACTGGGCTTGACCCGAGCCTGCACGTTCAGCTGAGCTTGCGCAGCAGCTTTATAAATAATCCAATGTTCCAGCATGACTGGGCGTGACCCGAGTCTGCACGTTAAGCATAGCTAAGCTAACAGCATTATTTCGATAAGGTGGTCAAGGTATCACCCTATTATATAAAATTCACTTATGTATCAATTCTCTATTCCATACAAAGATTTTGTTCCTACAAAGAAATTAGTAAAAAGAAATAAACAAAATTGTCCACCGTAATCGACAATTGAATAAACTAGCAATTCAATGATAAGTTCACACTTCAACTTTTTAATGAATACTATATTTTAATATACTTAATGAAATGTTTAGTTACCTCTAGAAAAAAAATTAATATACGGAATTGATCTCCATATCCTCATCTCCTTGAGGGTAAGTGATATGTAAACAAAACAAAAAATCTTCGCAATCGAAAAGGATTTTCCGTTAATTTAAACGTTTTATTGAGTAGCTCAATAGCTAGTTATATTATTCATTATGCAGCAAAGAACCAGTTTCATGAAGTGATATAAATGAAAATCATTCATATCTATATTAAGTTTTATTGTTAATCTTGTCAATCGCTTATTAACGTAAAATATTACGCAGTCTATGGCTGCACATTTTCTTGACATATAGTTAATCTTTATAAAGGCAACGGCCTTAACTTCAAAAAGGCTTAATAAGCAACGCCAACGTGTTAATATAATCTTGAATATCACTTACATGCTCTGCATAGCAACACTACATTCCTTGGTCTGGATAGTTTCTCAATTTATTCACTGACACAGTCACTTTAAATTATATAGGAATATAACAACTTAAGAATTCAACATTTAAATAGTACTGTTTGTTAATCAGATGGACTGTTAAATAACCAATATATAAGTAACGAACGATTTGCATCGTTAAAATCCTTTAAAAAATCCGTTATTATATTGAATTTTTGAATTCAAATAATAACATGTTTCAGGGCAAATCAGTAATCTGAAAAATAAAAAGCTGAAAAGCGAAAATATAAGTAATAAAAATGTAAGTACGTGCACTTACCAATACAACCGACTGCTACGATAGTCAAGACGCCAATGAGGCTCAGAGCAGTGGCGCGGCGCCACGTGCCCCACTCCTGGCCACCGGAAGTTAGCCGACGTCGTAAGGGAAAATCGGTAGAATAGCCGACCTGCTACCGGAAGGCAAGCTCGCTACTCTCAATTGTTGTTTAATTAGGTTTCAAATAACGGTTCATAAGCTTAATATTACCTACGTGATCCAGATTCGGATGTCCAGATTAATATCGCGCCTCTGAGGTTAAATCACCTTGTACAGTCTACGACAAATTTCAAGGTATGACGCGCTCTTTTATGCTGATTTGGAAGAAAAGGAAAAACATAGAATATACCAGCTGCTTTTCTTCCCGCGTAAACCGTAAAAACCGGTCAAGGGATTGGACGAAAATCTAAGGAATCACGTCGACTGGCGATCCGGCTAGCAACCCATCACTATTTTGATTCCGTTTACTACCTAAACGCCCACTAACACGCTAAAAGTGACCTTGGTCTGTCTACTCTTCAAGGGATAAAGACGTGGTCATCATCATCGTTTCGTGTAGGTGACACGGTCAATCAACCATGCACACCCTGGTGTCAGAGTTCTTCGGAACCCCCTCTCGGCCTCTGACGTGATAATATGTAGGAATGTATGTGACGCGCTATACAATCCCAACCAGTACTGAATTATGATTAGTAGACAAACCCTAAGTATGGTACCTAAGCCCAGGCACTCCTTTTATGGCAGTCGTTTAGGACTTGATCCTTACAGAACCTTTCGTTTTTCTAGTACCGTTGACCATAAACAGGTGATTCTGAACAAACTGGCAATGTTTTACTGATGGGATCAGAATCCCTAATAGTACTTTTTTTTTCGTATGTGTAAGTGGCCAACACTGGTGTCAGATTTTTCAAGCTGCCTTAAGGCATCTGACATAGCTTAACAACTGCCATCAACGATGACAGCCGGGACCAACGGCTTAACGTGCCTTTCGAAGCACGGAGGGGCTCGAGATATTTTTATGCCACTTGCGGTCACCCATCTAAGTAGGGACTGCACCAGAGGTTGCTTAACATACGTAACCGCTTATAGAGCTCACACCCACTGGACCATCGGGCTCCTCCTCCTAATAGTACTCAACTTAGTTTATATCCGAATCCTAATCCTAAATTATATTATTAATGCGAAAGTGAGTTTGTTTGTGATCATCACAAAATTTTGCATACACATAGGTTAGGGTACTGAGAAGGACATAGGCCATATATCACGCGGGCGAAGCTAGTTTGTATTTACGAAAGAAAAGGTAAAAAAAATCTTTCCATAGAAATTTGACCAGCTGAATGGTGTGGGAGGTACAGTTTTTTTTCCTAATATTTCACTTTTTTTTCTTACAAGTCTATATTCTATTTGGGAATCTGATTCCGATAATAAAATGTTGCCATGTTGTTTTGAATCACCTTGTAAGTATGTAGTAATATGTGCATTTGGGATAAGGCCGCCGTTGTACACTAATATATCTTTGTTATGTATTACTTTTAATTATTCCTGGTGCAATAAAGAGTTTTTATCTTATCTCATCTTATAACTACAGAAAATATATTTTTTTCACGCTCACTGTACATATCTAGCGAATACTTCTGCTTTTATTAAATATCGTGGTTATGTTTCATTGTCGAGATCCGTGCCGAAGCTCCGCGATTCGTCTACAAAAGATTTCGGAGATATTGCGATTCGGACGTAGAACCGGAAATCCAATATTCGGAGCGGAATCATTTGTTTTTAATTTTTTAGGGTTCCGTACACAAAGGTATAAGTATATTGAGCCAAGATTAAACATCTACTTACTTATGTAACAAATATGTAAAATAATATTGATAGGTACTTACTCTTTATGTTAATTGTAAGTGTAAGTTTGTTAATCCAAATTTAAATCTAATGTTAAATTAAGTATTACCTACTAAGCTATTTTGGAAGAGCGGGTTCTCCAAACACAAGTATTTACATACTTAAATGGAGATCCCAATCATAATGAGATACTGTAAAAAGTGACAAATAAAGACATTATTATTATATTTAAAAAAAACCGGCCAAGTGCGTGTCGGGCGACGCGCAGTGTAGGGTTCCGTAGTTGCGAATGACAAGTTTGAGTTCACAGTCACACTGTTCACACTCGCACCTCACAGTTTAACGACCAAAAACATCTAACAATGAAAATTGTATGGAATTTTACATTTTCGAATACATTTTATAAGTTGGTTGCCTATAACTTTTTAGTTTGCACTTAGTACTCCGCTCTGATAGTTTTCCTTTCAACTTCAGTATATATACTACTGCCGTAATTTTTTTCACGCATCCATATATAACCGTTTAACAGATAGAGGGGGGGGGACACGTACCTCTAACAAAAACTTGAACTTTAAAACCAAATATTTCGGAAACGGATCCCTAAATCGAAAAGTGGTGTTCCCAACCTCACAATAATTTTTAAAGACCTCTTTAACGATACCCCACACGATGGGTAAGTAGAGAAAAAAAAATTACTCCACTTTACTTGTATGGAAGCTAAACTAAAAAAATGTTTTTTTCAAGATTTTTTTCTTCCACTTTTTTGGCATGATAAATATACATATCCATACCAAATTACAGCTTTCTAGTACTTATAGTCTCTGAGTAAAACCACGGACGGACAGACAGACAGACAGACATGGCGAAACTATAAGGGTTCCTTGTTTACTACGGAACCCTAAAAAAGGGTAAAAACGGGACCCTATTAACGAGACTTTGCTTCGCTTGTTTGTCACCAGGCTGTATCTTATGAACTTAGATTATATAAAGCCTAGATAGCTTCTATAAGCCTAAAGGCGTTGAAAAAATTGTGTCCAACCCATAGTCTATCATAGCTATCACATAGCTACCAATTTGACGGATTTTGGTATTAATTGACCCACCTGTCAATTAATACCATCAAAATCCGTCTAATGTGTGTGTGCTAACACAAAGCTGTCACGCACACAAGCATTGAAAAATTGGCCAATTTTTTAATGAGATAAGGCATGACGTTGACGCCGTCTATAAATCTTATGAACCATGATAGATAGCTAGACAGTTAAAATCTTACAGATGATGTACGCTATACTTAACAACAACACTGAAAAAAGAAAATGTCGCTTTTTGCTCGATATTAATTACGGCAATGTATCAGGTAGACGCTTGAAATATTGACAATATATTAAGTTGTTTATTTGCTTTAAAAAAAATTAAAACAAAATAAAATAAATATTGGGGGGCTCTCATGCTATAAACGTGTATTTTTACCGATTTTCGCTCTATAGTCTAATGATGAATAGATAGTATGTATAGAACGCAACCCTTTATGCATTTGCCCGACTCGCAGTTGACTGATTTTATTCTATGTGTATGCAAAATTTCATGATGATCGGTTACGAAGATAGGACGTGAAAGCGTAACAAACAAACTCACTTTCGCATTCGCCTTTTCACACTCTATAAGTGGTGTAACGGGTTACAACACTCATAGTCCTGTTCTAGGTCAGGAACTACACGGCATGATGCATTGAACACGCGTCACTGACATGAATTGTAACACGTAAACCCCACGTCACGTCGGCCCATGTCACGTCATGACACAATTATCGGCTGAATTTAGCCTGGAGTATGAATGAACAATGCTATACGGCACAATAGCTTGAATATATACAATGTGTTTGAGTTAGTGATAATTTGAATTCACGTTATCAACATGAAAACGAAAAATTGTTGTCCTGTAACCAAGTCTAAAATCTAGAAAATTTTATGAGCATTTCATAATACGTTAAATACGTAATAACGTATGGTGCGGCTGATATTTTTGTCTCGATTTCAGGTTTGTTCAAGAAAAAAAGGTATTCGTTTTCATGTTGAAAATGAGACTTTAAATTATCGCTAGTTAAGTACCAAACACATTGTATAATGATAGTATGAAATATCAACTATACTAGGTATATTAGTACACTATCATTCAAGCGTGATAATGATCATTAATCGAGGCAAGTCATGCAAGAGTCGTCAGGCGAGTGCTCTAATGAGTAGCTATTATGTATTATGATCATTAAAGAAGATTATCATACGATGCTGCTGGCAATTGTGTACATTTATTAATATAGAAAATAAATAAAAAAATTAACAATGCATTGAACAAGCGTCACGGACATGAATTGTGACACGTGAACCCCGAGTCACGTCGGCCCACGTCACGTCATGACACAATTAGCGGCTAAATTTAGCCTGGAGTGTAAATGAACAATGCTATACGATACAAAGGGCCTGAATATATGTCATGATAGTATGAAATACTAGCTATTAATATTAATGTACACTATGATGCAAGCGTCAAGCATTATTATGGAAGCCGTGTGGTTCCCGGCAGAGTAGAATAGGACCACTCCAAGTCATCCCGTGGATGTCGTAGAAGGCGACTTAGGAAACACAAGATAAACAAAGCTTATAGACATCAAAGAGACCTCTCCAACCCGTCTGGCTAGCGTGGAGAGTGTAGGCCAAATCCTCTGAACGCTCTGGCTGATATAGGCTTCGTGGTCATGATGATATGGAGGCAAGTCATTCACAAGTCCTTACATCAGCGAAACTAGCGCCACCCGAAATTTTATTCTTGTACTCCTAAATTATCCTCCATTAATTGAAAAATCTACCTCAGTACTTGGTAATAAATTACTTGTAGTATGTTTTGTATAACTTTTCATCGACATCTTCATATTAAGAGATGGCCAAAAGTAGTCGCTTTGGGTAGTAGTTCAGTAATTAACAATAGGGTACACAATTAGGGTTGCCAGATCTTTAAAGTGAATAGCCGGACATTTGGATAACACAGGTTAAGTAATATTTAAGTCGTAGATGACACGACATTTTATTGATGATGTAAATCAGCTAGAGGTAGTTACCATATCTTCATAAATTCTATCAATCTTCATAAAAATGGTATAAATCTTATAATATATTATACGAGATTTGGCCACCTCGACGGCACGATTGTTAGCCTCCATCAAGCCTCGGCAGTAGGACAGCTGGGGAAATTCGTAAGACGGTCATTACGTCGCAGTTGCACAGATTGTTGCTAGAGAACCTTTCCTAATTATCTCGGCATCTTCCAACAGTCTCCGGACTTATATATATATAAACTAAGTTTGCCGAACGCGCAATCAAAATACATAACCGTGTCCTGTTTTATTCAGACGCCTGGCAACCCTACACAGTAACCAGGGTTGCCAACCGTACTATAATGTATAATATTGTACTGCATTTCAGGACTCCGTATAGTATGTTGAAGGAATATACATTAAGCGAAAATACTTTATTTCAGTACAATAGATCAATGTTTATATTTTGCAACACTATGACTAATATTATAAAAGAAACAGATCCCGCAATTTTTGAATGCGCCTTTCGTTGGACATACGTAATGTGGGTGTGCATGCGATCAAACAAGCCAGATTTATTGGAGACAAAAACATATATTTATAACTTAGCATTTTTTTTATTCTTCCCTACTAAAATACTTTATTTTTTTTAAGCATACTATATTTTATAGCTTTTTACAAAAACAAAACTATATTCAGACAATAAATGTTGGCAATTACTGGCAACCCTACACAGTAACGTATTGAAACTATGTAGGGATGTCCAGATGGACTCTCTGACACCGTAATTTGATTAAAGCCCTGACCGCGCTTATTTGTCTCTTTCCGGGAAATTCAGGTGTTATTTCATCCAATTATTCTACCTTTTCGTGTTAGCACTATTCATTTAGATAGTTTAAACTGAAACTTTGAAATGAATGCAAAAGGGCGAGTTAGCCTTATACACACGTTTAACACGTAACCATGTCCTTACACTTACAGTGTAGATAGATAAAGATTATTTTTTTAAAGAGAAAACTTCTTCAGCGGCTCTGTGCCTTTGGAATGGAGAAAAATGTAAAACTCGCGGCAGGTCACGTGACCGACAGATTCGTCAGATTGAAAAATCGTAAGACGAGCGTGCTACGCACATCCATGGATGGTGGCTGCTGTTAGGAAAGGTATTTAATTATAAGTCATCATCAGGTCTTTCTAGTCTCCACTGCAGGAGCACGACCCTCTCTGTAATACCAGAGCCATATACTAGCCTGAGCAGTCAGAGGATCTGGCCTACACTCTCCACGCTGGCCAGACGGGTTGGAGAGGTCTCTTTGATTTTAATAAGCTTTGTTTAGCTTGTGTTTCCTTAGTCGCCTTTTACAACATCCACGGGATGACTTGGAGTGGTCCTATTCTACTCTGCCGGGAACCACACGGTGTTATAAGTGATAGATAGTATTTAAGTTTTCAATTCTACCGACACTTCCGGAGTGCAACTCGTTGTTTTTTTAGTGTTGAAGCTATGTACGGATGTCCAGATGGACTCTCTGACATCGTAACTACTCGTAGATTACAGCCCTGACCGCATTTATTTGTCTCTTTCCTGGAAATTCAGGTGTTATTTCACCCAATTATTCTACCTTTCCGTGTTAGCACTATTCATTTAGATAGTTAAAACTGAAACTTTGTAATGAATGCAAAGGGCGAATTTGCCTTTTACACACGTTTAACAAGTTTAACATATGTTCATACACGTAACTTAGGGTGTAGGTAGACAAACCTTTTTTTTTTAGAGGAAACTTCTTTAGCGGCTCTGTGCCTTTGTGACGGGGAAAAAATGTTAAACTCGCGATAGGTCACGTGACCGCCAGATTTGTCAGATTGAAAATCCGTGACGGCGCAGGGCGCTTGCGCGAATGTGCGCGTGTGTTTGTGTTACAGCGTACTACGCACATCCATGGATAGTGCCTGCTGTTAGGTAAGTGATAGATAGTATTTAAGTTTTCACTTCTACCGACACTCCCGGAGTGCATGTCGTTGTTTTTTTAAAGTGTTGAATATATGTAGGTATGTCCAAATGGACTTCTGACATCGTAATTTGATTAAAGCCCTGACCGCGCTTATTTGTCTCGTTCCCGGAAAATTCAGGTGTTATTTCATCCAATTATTCTACCTTTCCGTGTTAGCACTATTCATTTAGATAGTTTAAAACTGAAACTTTGTAATGAGTGCAAAAGGCGAATTTACCTTTTACATACATACATATTATCATGTCCTTATCTCTTACGGTGTAGACTAAGCTTCGAGGACTACAAGACATCGGCTACTTTTAGTATGTAAGTATAGTTAAAGACTAACTTTCAGGCACTATTTTTAATTCCATAATATCGCCGTCGTAATAAATTAAACATTTGGGCAATTCATTTTTCAAGAGGGCTTAAACTTAAGGGGCAAATAGTTGTTAAATATCATCATTCATACACAATTATATAATGAAACTGTCTGTCCAGTCATCTGTGCCGATCTCTACATTCGTCACAAGAAGAAACATGAGGACTTAAATGTGAAGATGGTGACATAACAAATAACTATAAGTTATCTCACAAGATGGCGCTGAATGATACTGAAACGCGCAATCAGAGTTTCTTCGATCCGACATGTATCTAGAACCTTCGATACAACTCAGTCGGAGCCTTATACGGTGCCCCTTAAGATGGAAAATTCCCTCAAAGGTGTTCCCTTTATAGCGGTCGAGCATACGACCTCACGCCCGCTACACGTCCATTCATCATCATCAGGTCCTTTTTAGTCTCCACTGCAGAAGCTTGACCCTCTTTGTACTACCAGAGCCTTATATTAGCTAGATCAATCAAAGGATATACACTCTCTACGCAGGCCAGACGGGTTGGAGAGGTCTCGTTGATGTTTATAAGCTTTCTTTAGCTTGTGTTTCCTAAGTGGCCTTTTACGACATCCACGGGAAGACTTGGAGTGGTCCTATTCTACTCTGGGAGAACCACACAGCATGTGTAGGTATATATGTTATTAACAATATAATGTCAACATTCATAGAATATTATAATAAAAAACCTAACCGCGATAAAAACCGAATTCATGTGAATGAACATCAATAAAAGTAAACTCGACCGAGCCGCCATGTTGGTTTTGAATATATTTAGAATTTCAACGTGTGGTTCAGTTGTATGACGAATGTTTGCTACTGTCTAATTTTTTGTTTTGTCGCGTAACAATTTTTGACGATTCGTGTTGACAGTGCTCTATAGAAGTATTGTTTTTTTTTTTACGAAACAATAACAGTCACAATCGCCAAAAACGGCCGGAAGAAAAGTTAGACATATATAAAACTGTTTTGATTACTGTACTGATTTTGATGTAACTTGTTGTGATAAGTTAGACTGTATACTAAGTTCAAGTAATGAGCATTTTTCGCAAACATACAAACGCATCCTTCTCTGCGCCCAGGGTTGCTTAACTGGACCATCGGCATCAGGTCATAAGCAGTTTTGTATGGCGAACCCTGTTGCAAATGCAAAAATTAAAGTTTAAGTTAATGATTTAACAATGATAATGAATAAACTGTATGTCAATAATTATAATGGACTCCGATAGGACCACTCTAAGTCTTCTCATGGATGTCGTTAAAGGCGACAGAGAAAACACAAGCTAAACAAAGTTTATAAACACCAAAGAAACCTCTCCAATCCGTCTGGTCAGCATGGAGAGTGTAGGCCAAAAGTACAGAGAGGGTCATGCTCCTGCAGTGGAGACTAAAAAGGACCTGATGATGATGATGACGTATGTAACTCGCCGTGCAACACGGATTGTCCAGGGTTCGATCCCCGGTCAAGTCAAGATGAATCATGACCTTCAAATTGACATAGATCTTGGATGTTTATCTATATACGTATTCGTAATATAATATAGTATCGTCAAGTTAGTATCCCATAACATAAGTCTCGAACTTTCTTTGAGGCCAGCTCAATCTGTGTGATTTATCGGTATATATTTATAAATAAATAAATAAAATAAATATATACGGACAAACACACAGCTTGAGCTAGCCCCAAAGTAAGTCGAGACTTGTGTTATGGGATACTAACTCAACGATACTATATTTTATAATATATACTTATATAGATAAACATCCAAGACCCAGGTCAATCTGAAAAAGATCATTTTCCATCTTGACCTGACCCCGGTCAGGTCAAGATGGAAAATGATCTTTTTGATGAATGATCGAACCCGGGACCATCCAAATAACAGGCCAGCGTGTTGACCGCTGCGCCACGGAGCTCGTTTTATCGCAACTTCGTCCGCGTAAATTATAGCCTATGTTACTCGCAGTCAAATTATCTATCCATAGGTGAAAGAATTTTGAAAAACGGTCCATTAGTTGCGGAGCCTATTCAATGCAAACAAACAAACTATAAAATCTTTCCTCTTTATAATATTACTAGCTGTTACCCGCGGCTTCTCCCGCGTAATATATAGCTTATGTCCTTCACCGTACACTAACCTATGTGTATGCAAAATTTCATGATGTTCGGTTCATTAGTTAGGGCGTGAAAGCGTAACAAACAAACAAACTCACTTTTACATTTATGATATTAGTTAGGAAGTCGGGATAGTATAAGTATAGATTTTGTTTGCCACTTACAGTCAAACAAACAGAAAAACAAAAAAAAAAGACAAACTGCGTATTAACAAAATATATAATCTCCAGAAAAATATTAGTAATATCAAATAAATAACATAATAATGAGGTATTAAATCACCAGAAACAAAGAAATATGTCTATTAAAATATTAAATACATTCCGAAAGGCTCATAATTTCAAATTTCATTAATTTAAATTGTGGAACCAGAAATTGTGTGTATATGTTCCAGTTAGAACCCGTTTTTCGTTAGAACTCGTTTTCCCTAGTTAAAACTAGACTTTACTTAATGTCTTTGTAATAACTAGAAAATACATAGTTAAAACTAGAGTTTACCACTGTATATTTGATTTTTAGATAAAACTAGTTGTCACATCGAGCTTTAGTTAAAACTAGCACTAGGAAACTAATTTGGGACTAAAACCAAGAATGCAATTTTAAAATTATTAATTAAATAGCTCTAAAACACCGAGGACCATCTTACAGTAAAGGAACCTTTAAGGAAACATCGACATAAAGTATTTGCCAGGTTTAACATTAATTAAAGGTAATGTACAGAACACAACCATAAAATTTAAAAAAAGACACATTGTTAAAGAAAATTTATTAACACACTATAAAAAAATATAACTTCAAAATGAAAACACGATGCGAATCGGTTAAAATTTATAATAAGTTACCCAATAAATTGAAACTGTTACCAGCAAGCAAATTCAAAAGGGATCTTTATAAATGGCTTCTAAGCAATTTTTTTACGGTATTGATGAATATTTGCGACATTTATTTAATTTATTTTGATTATTAATTATTATGCTTGAATCTTTTTTTTTTTTTTGTAATTGCGACTCTAAGTAAACTTCAGGACTAACCATTGAACTTGGGACCCATTTAGATCTCACTTCTTTTGTCGTTGAAGTCAACTACTAAGGTATATATCATAATATTGAACTTTGCTCTCATTTCACATCTATGTTTTTGATGGGGATTTATATTTACATCACCATATGACTATGTTTAAAGCCATAAAATACATTAATTCATTCATTCGGAATAGTTTCAACTGACTCACTTCGGAAAAACGCGTTTTGTTTAGTAAGAACTAGTTTTTACTGATATAAAATTTGAGCATTAGTTAATTGTAGTATTAACAAAGGTATTTAGTTAAAACTAGTTTAAACTAGTAAAATCGATCTATCTAAAAACTGGTTTTAACCACGTTTTAACTGTAACATGTATAACGATATGATTACTTTATTATAAGCATGTGAAACTAAAGAAAAATTACTCATTACATAACAAACTTATCTTGAACATAATTAAAAAAACTATACGCTACTGATCTTATTTTAAAATTTAAGACTAACTCTATACGTCCACCAAATGAAGCAATAAAGATTAACCACCTTATTCATAAAAAATAACAAACGCTTATTAAACCTATCTTAGTTAATATGTTTTGTCTTTATTCCACGCTTTAATGTTTTAATATATAAATAATATATAAATATATACGGACAAATCACACAGATTGAGCTAGCCCCAAAGTAAGTTCTTAAGTAAGACTTGTGTTATGGGATACTAACTCAACGATACTATATTTTATAACAAATACATATATAGATAAACATCCAAGACCCAGGACAATCTGAAAAAGATCATTTTTCATCTTGACCTGACCGGGGATCGAATCCGGGACCTTCCGTGTCACAGGCCGGCGTGTTGACCGCTGCGCCACGGAGCTCGTGTTTTACATTGAAAGAACGAGACAAAAAATATTTTAACTAAAATAGGTTTAATAAGGGATAAGGGGGTATGACTATAACTATGAATTTGTGTTTACAATACACTTAAGAACTTAGTATGCCAACCGGTCCCCCTGTTAGTCCTGGCAGTCACGAACACTATCTTCACATAGTTGTCCTCACTAGTGTGGTCAGCGGGGGATTCCAAACAGTAATTCGAGAGCACTGACCCGGCTCTATCGACCAACTGAACGTAGTTATGGTCACAATCGCCGCCTAAATCAAAAGTCTCAAAGTGTAAGAAAACTCTTGTGCCATGAGGCGTCTCCAATTCCCATTCACAAGTCTTCGCAAAGCGATACACGGTAGGATACAGAGGACTTGTCACCGTACCTTCTGCACCATAAAAATATCCTCCGCAACCTCTCCCCTTGTCGGTTGCCATATAAGTGAAATCATATGCCACCATATTATTCATTCTAGATACATGATTGTGTAATAAAACATAATTATTTGTAGAAAAAATGGGGTTCATATTGTCATCGAGATCTCCTTTACCTAACGATAGTAATTTGGTTGACTTTGTTGTATTTCCATCATATATTACTAAATAAGCACCTAGACCTGATAAAACGTAACTTTGTGTATTAAAGTATATAGATATAGTGTAGTTTTCGGGAACACTAATTAGAGTGTAGCAGTCATCTATAGTTCTGTTATAATCAAAGTCGTAACTATTCGTAACTCTTGCGTACAGCTCTGTAAAATTTCGGCCACAAAATCCAACCGTCGATACTTCTACGTCTACACCTTTATATCGACGGGATACTTCTTCCGGAGAAGTGATTATATTCATGTCAAATGACCCAGTCGCATAGATATCAACAGATTTCTTAGATCCACATATAAGATATTGTTCAGGTGTAGTAGCGTTACTTATCATACTGTAATACATAAATAATAATGAGCTTAATGTTGACTGACCACTGTGCCCTTGTATGTAATTTTTTCCGAGTGATACACCAATGGGGTGGGAGGTGCTGCTTATAAATATTCTATCTTTATCACAAACCGCACTTGTCGTTCCAGAAACTAAATCGAAATTATTAAAATGTATGTGAATGAGTTGGTAGGGGTTAGAGGCAATAAAATGATAAACACAATGGATACCTCGAGGTATTGACTCAGTGTCAAATCCAGGTGACTTAATTCGTTCCACGATGCCATGCGACAAATTGAATAAAGACGGACCGCAAACTGATTCTTGTACGATGAGATCCGCTTTGAAACCAGAACTGGTGACTTCACCATCTGTCGATAATCTTATACTTAATATATTTCCAGATGAGACTACTTCTGGAGGAAGAACATTTCCACAGTAAGTGCCAATAACCAAACTATCCGGGTTTATTCCATCTTTGATTTCTAAGAAATCGCAATCACATTGGTTTACACTCGCAGCAGTTTGGTTAACAACATTGCAAGGAGCTATATGAAATGTTGAGAACGAAACTTTAATAACATGATCCAAAGGAGCTAATATCCTCCAATAACAATCGAGAAAGTTTTCATACGAATTTTGCGAGTTTATGTGAGGAGAGTTTAAGGTGTGAGATGACGTTGTAATATTTATGTCTCCCCCGCATCCAACGGATTCTGAATAAGTAAACGCAACATCAAATTTAAAGCCTTTACTTTGCATATATGCGTCGCTTATAAATTGTACAGTCATAGTATTTCCTTTACTACGTATTGCTGTGGAAGGGATTATGTCACCACACAAAAGCGCAAGTCGCTTTTCCACATCAATAGTTGACCCTTCATAAACAGCAAGGTAGTCACTCATACATTCATAAGACTTTTCGAGTTGAAAATAAATTACTTTAAGAACAATTACCTTATTATTCGGAGCTTCTATAAGACAAGTACAGTTTAAATTATTATGGTAATTTTCATGTGGACCTGAAAAAATTGTAGTAGGGTGTGTGATATGTCCACCACAAGAGAAAAGAGAATACGCTAATTTGAACCCTTTTTGTTGAATAGTACTATCGGAGTTAAAAATAATTTCAACCTCACTGAACATAGTATTAATTTCCGGAATTTCATTCCCGCAAAATATTTCAAAATAAAACATACTATTAGTAGTGGAACTTATCGTCAAATTATCACTTTCACACGATCCAGGATAACCTTCTAGATCAAAATCTATGAATTGAAGTTGAAACCTTTTATCGTGGGCTATTATCTTATAAGTGCAGGTCTGTGATGGCCAATAATAAGGGTATCCAGGACTGTATAAGTATTGTTCAATGTCGGTAGCGTAGAACGTTCCACCGCAGATTTGCGTCCACCTAGCTTGGAAGCCATCCAAATTAGTTTCATTATCAGTACGCATGACAATTTTAAGCTTGTTGTATGAAGAGTTGAAAACTTGAGGTAATTCCCGGCCACAAAGTTTTGCCACTTCAATGTAATTATCATCTTTCCAGTCATAGATTATGACAGCGTCTTTGGTGCAATTGGGAGTCTTCTCTATTGCAAATCGATTAATGAACTGAAGAGATACTCTGAATCCCAGATTTTGGGTTTGTATTTCCCACTCACACTCCATGTTACTGTCATAGCCTTTTGGGAAATTCGGGGATGAAAATTCGCTAGGATTGGCCAAACTACCACCACACTGTCCAGTCACAGTCCTGACATAGATTTTGATATCACTAGAGCTTTTTACCTTCGAATGATATTCTATAAACGCATTTCTAACCGAAACAACATCTGGCGACTTTTGTATTTTATCTTTACAATAATCTAATAAATAATGCCGGCCGGCGTATGACATCCGTCCTATTTTTATAAATTCTTCATCACAGTTCGATTGAAATTTTCCTGCGAGTCTAATCTCTATTGGCTCAAATGAATCACTAGACAACGCCCAAGCACATTCTAGTGAAAAATTGTATGACTGCGGTATATCTAAAATATTAACCAAATTTTCTCCAACGTGTACAACTCCTCCACATGGCTGTAACCGCCATTGTAAATCAAAATATGGTTTTTTTCTGTGCTCTTTTACGGCTATGAAACTCACATCCTTACTTGGAATTCTGTACGAAAATTCTTCATTGCAAAGAAAATGTCTTACTCTCGAATATTCTATTAATAATACATAATCAAGAAAATCACAGAACCTCTTACTCAGAGAAACAGTTGTATTTACAATACCTGTAACAAATAGTGATTGATATGAGTTGATATTGTCATCTAGGTTGGTGCTGGTATCGCCGTTATAGCTCCATTTGCAGTAATAAGAATTATTTTCGTTGGGAAACTTCAGTTGCCCTGAGACTCCGCTCAAGGAACCTCCACAAACAGCACGTTCATAAGAGGTAAACATAGCCTTAAATCGAAATGGACCTTTTCGAGGACGACCTGCAAATATAACCATTGTATTACCTGCTGACTTAAAGATAGTGTTATGCAAAGTTATATTGTATCCAAGTCTCATTTGTAAAGGTAGGTCTCCTTCGCGTATATATAAGCTATTTTCTGAAGAATCCAAGATTTCTAGAGTCACTCTTCGATTTTCATTTGGAACTTTAATATTCCAGACACAGTTTTTTGTGTTTGCATTCCTGGGATAACTAGGAGTTGTAATATAACCTTCAGAAGTCGTAAATGTTTCACGACAGGAAAGTTTGGATGATTTAAATGTCAGCCGAAAACCTGTATTTATTTCTCCCGAATTGTATTCGGCGGTTACACCAATATGAAGTTTAATCTTAGCACTGTTATCATATGTTTGAACAACAGATCGATCATAAACTCCTTCATCCTCTTCATGAGTGCAGTATAATTTTAATATTTCAATTGTATTAGCAACCGGATCAAACTCTTCGATTGTTACTTTGGTAGTGCAATATGTTTCAGATTCTGGCAAGTTCATTTCTTGTGGTGTAATTGATATAGTATGTCCTTCAAGGCCTATAATATGCCATTCGCAAATCGTTCCTGGAGGTAAGTGTATCTTATTGGGGTAACCAGGAGAAGTTATTTCTCCTTCAGAGGCCGTAACAGTCCCACCACAAACATCAATAGAAATGTTTGCTTTAAATCCATTGTTTGGCTCTGCTCTATCAGTTATATATTTTATAAAAACTGTATTACCACTAGATTTTACCGTTCCGGGGTTTCGACCACAGAAACGTCCCTTTGTTGGAGACAATGTTGATGATCCATCGTGTATTTCAACAAATTCGGAAATGCAGTCTTGTTCTTTATAGATGTCAAATCTTTCTATAAAATCTACTCGTAATATTTCACCTAGTGGTCCAGTAAAAAGCCAATTGCATTCCATATAGGGATCAGGAACATTTGGATAGTTTGGAGTGCTTATTGTTTCCCAAGCGTGGTCGGCATTTAATTTCAATGTCCCTCCACAGGTCACTTGAATTTCTTCGTAATACAGTTTAAATTGTTGGGCACTAGAACTGCCTCTGATATAACTAACGAATAAATTGTTACCTGACGTAATCATAGCACTCCTGTTCTCATGTGAATGACCACAATATTTTCCGTCCGAAAGTCTAGGTGATTCCAATGATTCACCGTTACGAAGAATTAAGTATGTATGACAGTCGTTATCTTTGTTTATAATATTAAAATTTAATATTTTTAATTTAATTCGACGGCCGGGACGTACGGTTACTTTCCAATCGCATCTATACGGTAAACTTGCAAATTCAGTTGTGGTTGACTCAATGAATCCTGATGGATCAGTCAAGTTCGCGCCACATACAGACTTTACTATAGCTTTAAATCCTTTTTTAGTGTAAGAGCTATCACTACGAAATATAATTTTCATAAAAGTGCTAGCATTAAAACCTTTTAGAGCTTCCGTATTTAGGCACATATTTTCTTTGACTGGTTTCCATTTCGCGGGTACATCTGACTCATATATAGATAGAAAATCTCCATTAGTACATGGTTCACGTTCTTCAATATCAAAATCAATGAAATTCAGTGCTAAATGTCGCCCCGCTGTAGCCTTGTATATCCATTCACAATTATTTTCATCGCCATAATGGCGAGGATAATTGGGTGAGAAAAAGTTTTCCACCGTAAGTCCGGCCATTACAGTTACCGTTTCATTGTTGCCACAGTTAGGTTTGTCGATAGTTTGGTCTATATCTCTATCACCTTGAGTCCATCGAAGATGGAACAGAGCTCCTGTGTTTGCCTCATTCAATGTCAGTTTGATATAAGCTGCATTGGACGTGGTGCGTATAACTTCGGCTGCACCATGCAGTGCTCCACAAAGCTTTTTAAGGAGTGGCGCTTCTTCGTCGTGACCATCGTAAATACTCAAGTTATCATTATCGCAAAAATCATTATGTGTATTAATTTGTAATTTGTCTACTTCTAGAATAATAACTTCATTTCCACTAGTGACGCGCCACCAAAAGTAACCCGAATTATCATATGGGCGCGGATAAAGGGGAGATGATATTTCACCATTATTCATGTCAATAATATTATTTCCATGCACAAAACTGTAATATATTAAAAATCCTCGACCAGGACTTTTGTTGTCACTGCGAAATTTTATGTACAATTTCGATGCTGAAGTTGCATTTAGTGGAAGAACACTGCCACAATAAAGGCCAAGTATTTGACCAGCTCCATCATCCTTACGAATTTCTAAATAATCTTCATTACATTCTTCAGAATAGCTTATGTCCAACTTATCGATGCTAATAGAGACACTATTTCCAGGTGAAGTTTTGAGTATCCATTCACAAACAGCGTTTACAGGATAAGGAGAAGGATAGTTAGGAGAAGCAATGACACCACTTTCAGAAGTAAAAGTTCCACCACATGCCGTGTCAACAGTCGAGTAGTATGCTGAGAAAACGCCGATAATTTTGTCATCATGAGTACCGAGTATGATTGTGAGTGCACTTCCATGGCTAACAATAGTTGCTGGTAATGTACGACCACAATACTCATTGATCAATGGCGCATTCTCATCATCTCCATCCAGAATCCTAAGATAAGAATTTGGGCAAGTTTGGTTAGATATACGGTCGTTTGTAATGGGTAATGATAGGTGTGTTAATGTTAAAGAAACTTTTTCTTCCAGTGTTGGAGCCAAAATAGTCCAAAGGCAACTAGCGTTTGATTGGCTTTTAAAGTTTTCATTAGTTATTACACCGTTTTGAGAATTTTCAGTTAATGTTAAAACACCCCCACAAGTCATAGTAAAGCTTGCTTTGAAACCTTTTGCGGTTCCGGCTTCATTTGAAACAAATTGAACCACAAAAACGTTACTTTTGGAGATAAAGTAATTCATGGTTAATTTGTTACAAATAATATGTGTATAGTTACTAATTGAAATATCAGTTGTCTCATACAATCGTATAGAATCATGACAGTCATCACCTTCATTGTTCAAATCAATGTCATTGAACTCTAATGTGATGCGATGATTTGAGGGTACATTTAAAGTCCAAGTGCAATCTAAATTATTGTCATAATTTTTTGGATAATTTTTAGAACTTACAAAACCAGAGTGAATTTTTAAATAGCCACCACAAGTAAGTCGTGTACCTATAAAAGCTGCTGCCAAATGTACGTCTTTTAAAGAAGATGTTTTAATCAATTTAACAAGAAGGTAGTTTGATGTTGATGTTACTGATGTAGCGTCATCACTAATATGACACAATTTCGTAAGGAGAGGCGAGTCTTTATTTGGTCCGTTATATATTTCTATTGCGTCAGTGGTGCAGTTGCTCGTTTCTAACATGTACACTTTAGCAAAAGTTAACTTAATACTTTTGCCTACAGGTACTTCTATGAGCCACTCGCATTCCATTGAATCACTGGATGACAATGTTTTATCGAAGTAGCCACTAGCTTTTTTTATATGACCGCGGCAGCCATAACTTAACCATTCTAGTCTAAAGCCTGGGTGCTCCTGCGGTACATTTATATCTTTTGTGAAAAAAGATATATTCAAAAAGTTACCCGCTGTACTAATTTGTGTAGGTACATTTAATCCACAATGACGAGTTGCACTATCAATATTACCAGACTCGCCTATCAAAAGATAATCCACATTGCAAGGTATGACGCGGCGCCCCATTTGATCAATTATAGTGTTTCTTGCCTTCCAGTACCAGCCTCTGTAGGGCCTAACATCAAAATTTGTGAATGTGACATTAATCTTGCTGCCTTTTGGCACACTTATCAACCACGTACAATTAATGTTATCAGGATAGCTGTTAGGATAATTGATACTTTCAATGATCCCGTAATATCCAGTTAAGGTGTTATTGCATATAGCATTATAACTGAGCAAGAATCCCTTGCCACCGACAAGAAAATCAGATCGAAATATTATAAATGCGAAGTTGCTTGAAGTTTCGATAACTTGCTCTGGCGGTGACTTGCAGTACTTTCCTAAACTACGCGACTCTGGGTCTCGACCATCGAATATTTCAACGTAGTCATCGCAAGAGTCGTTCCCTTCCAAATCAAAATCTATAAATTTTATGGAAATTCTCGATCCTTGATTTGCAACAATTCTGTAAAAACATTCCGAATTTTCTAAATAATTGTGTGGATAGTTTGGAGATGATATCAATTCTTTATAGCCTGTAAAAGTCCCACCACACCCTGTTACTGTACTGTCCCATTCAATCTTAAATCCCTTACCACCAAGTAAGAAGTCAGAATGAAAATGTAAATATAAAGCGTTGGCTGTGGAAGTAAAAGATTTCCAATTGAATTCCCCACAATACTCTCCTATCAATGGTGATGACGCTGATGGCCCATTTGTTACTCGTAAAAAATCGTCACATTTTTTAGTTCTGTAATTTGGATATTCTACATCAAAATGAGAAATATTTAATTTTATTTGTTGTCCTGTAGGTACGCCAATTGTCCAAACGCAATCCAAATTCCTACTATATCTGTTTGGCCAGCCGGGTGAATATATAATGCCATGATTGTGAATTAAGTGCCCCCCACAAAAGCCTTTATTATCTATTAAAGTATATGTCACGGAGAATCCACTGGACTGTATTGACACATCTGAATTAAACTTCATCATAAGGCTATTAGTTGGTATCGTCATAGCTGGAGGTAATGTATGTCCGCAAAGTTTTCTTGATGTATTGTTACTATAATCTATCATACTAATTTCTAAATAGTCCGCAGTACATTGTTTTGTGTTTTCGATATGAAATCTGCTCCAAATCAAATTTATGTATTTCCCTGTTGGCGCCAATATTATCCATGTACACGTTTGGATTTTCTTGTACTTTTCACCTACTGAAGGGTGAGATATGGTTCCTGTGGGGTCTTTATAAATACCACCACATTCAATATCGATTGTAGTAAAGTTAGCATAGAATCCGCCACCAGACTGGCTCATATCTGATTCAAATCTTACGTACATAATGTTATTGGAAGATGTCTGGGTAGGAGGGACATTGTTTCCACAATATTTACCTAAAAGTGTTGAATTAGCCTGAAACCCATCTCTAATCTCTACGTTGTCGAAATTACAATCTGTATCGCCCTCAATGTCGAAGTCTTGGAAGAACAGTTGAATAGCTTTACCGGGAGACGTCTCGATTATGTACTCACAAACCCGGTTATCAGGGTAAGAAAAAGGATATCCAGGGGACTTTATAATACCGCTGTCTCCTTGTATAAAGTATTTGCATATAACTCTATAAGTAATTTTAAATCCTTCTCCACCACGGGACCTATCCGACCTGAATATCATATATATATTATTTGAAGTTGAATTCAATGTTATTATCCGATCGAGTTCTCCGCAAAATGTACCCAAAATAGGCGACTCTGAAGAGGAACCATCGTAAATCTTTAAATAGTCACGTTTGCAATTTCTTGAACGTTCTAGTTTGAACAATTTAAAGTCTAATTGAATTTGAGTGCCCTGACCTGTTCTTATTTTATATTCACATATCAAATTGCTCATGTATGAGCCGTTGTAGGATGGTGACGAAACTTCACCTCTGTTCCCGCTGAAGATGCCCCCGCAGCCTGGAACACCTTCTATAGGTGCGTATATTATTTGAAAACCTTTACCCGAACTGTGTGCATCAGAATGAAAATGTAATAGAATTTCCGGGCCCGAAGATTGCAAGGGGGCAGGTTGGGTTGCACTACAATACTTTTCGAGAAGATGATCTGTGGTTTGATAACCATCGTAAATTGCTAAATAATCGAAGCTACAATTGTTATGGGACTCTATATCTAGTTGAAAGAAATGTAATTGAATTCTTTTACCAAATGTTGCCCTTAAATGCCAATAGCAATCGCGATTTGGTGGATACTTACCAGGTGAGCCAGGAGAACTGATGGCACCATGCACTGTCGCATTCACCTCGCCTCCGCAGATTGGCGTCACGCTGTTCCAATGCAGCGCAAATCCATTGTGATTGCCTGCCGTGTTGGATAAGAACCATAAATATAAATTATGTTGGCTTGATACTATGTGGCCTTCCATTGGTGGTTCATCGCCACAAAATCTGCCCAACAAGGGGTCAGCAGTGCTACGGCCATCGTGTATTTGTAAGAAAACAAAATTACATTCCGGCGATCGCTCTAAGTTAAATCGACTGAATGTTACGTTGATCACTTTTTCAGGAACAGTGCGAATAATCCAAGCGCACTTGGAATTAAACCCGAAAGTTGTGTTACTTAACGGGTAAACAAGGCTACCTTCTTCTGCGCGCAGTATGCTTCCACAGCGAGATCGCTCCTGGCATAGAGTTCCCGTGTATTGTGTGGTACATTCACATCTGAATCCTAATGCCATAGTGCTGTCAGACCGACAAAGGCCTCCGTTTTTGCATGGATTAATAACACATTTCTGAACTCTTACATCGCAATGAGCACCGCTGAAGCCTCTCAAGCAAATACATGTGTAACCATCCCTAAGTGTATGGCAGCGCCCGTTAGGGCCACACGGATTACTTTCGCAACTCTTCGTGATGTTATTCATCGATACATAGCATCCTCGAATACCAACTCCATCGCCATCCATACCTTGCGGGCACTCGCACTGGACTTCTCCTCCGACCCCTGAGTTCTCAACACAGGTAGCGGATGGGTGGCATCCTCCATGATCAATATCGCAAGAACCCCTCCAGCTGCATGTGACACCGTCACCCACGTATCCTGATGGGCACGCCCCACATATGTGAGACCCAATGGTATTGTGACATGACACCATTGAGCTACAACCGCCGTTAGAAGTCGCACATTCGTTTATGTCATAACAAGCATATCCATCTCCTTGGAATCCTGAAGGACATTGTCCGCATCTAAAGGATCCTGGAAGATTAATGCACTCCACCTTCGGATTTGTGGAACATCGTGAGCCCAAGCTAGTGTCGCATTCATTAACATCCGTTAAACATGCGACGCTGTTATTTGTAGTCCATCCTTGATCACAAATGCACTTAATACCATCTCCTGAAGTCACGGGCACACACGTTCCATGTCCACACATTTCGAAGTTACCAGCAGCGCAGTCCATTTTCCTTCTAGTACAGTGCGTTCCGAACCATCCCGACCTGCATTGACATTCGTAACTCCCTGGCTTGTTGATGCAGTCCGCGCCATTTTGACAACCCAAATCTGTTCCAGCAAAGTTACGGCATTCGTTGACGTCGATCTCACAGTTTCTTCCTTCCCAATTTGATGGACACAGGCAGTGGAAGTCACCGACTAAGTTAAGGCAAATGCCTCCGTTTTGACAAGTGTGTAGCTGGCACTTGTCCCCTTCCCAGCTATCGATTTGACGTTGCAAGCGGCTCAGCCTATTTGATATTCTACTAATTCTCATCCACAGAGCTGTAACATTTGCAATGAACTCATCATGGGACACTAAATTTAAACTTTCTAATGCTTGTATGCGTCGTAGCACGTCGTTTGAAGCGTAAGAGAGTGTATCCAGCTCATAGCTTTGCGCATGCGAAGGACCATTTCTTCCAGAAGTCATATTGATAAGACTATTATCTCCAATAAATACACTAGACTGCAGCCCGTTGGTACGTAAATAAATATTTTTGCCGGTCGCCGGTTCTATGTAGAGGTTTCCATCAGAAGTCCTGATCTTCGGTCGGTCGTCATAGTTGCAGTCGACGTGCAAGATCCACACGGTCAGGAATACAAAAAGTTTTTTGGACATGGTCCATGTGTTACTTGGTTGGAGTCCGCTTGTGAATTAGAGAGTGTTTGGTACCGGCCATGTCATCCCGGGCGGGGGGCGTTTACGCAACGCCCCTCGCATCTGGTAAACGATTCTGGTAAAGTATCATATTTCGAGACCGGATAGGTCATATAGTGATCTCATTATGTTATGTAATACATATTAATATTTCTTTTAATGATCTAGTGATGATAAATAAATATATACGGAAAAATCACACAGATTGAGCCAGCCCCAAAGTAAGCTCGAGACTTGTTATGGGATACTAACTCAACAAATATTCTGATATCTATGAACTCAACGATAATTTTATAATAGATACTTATATAGATAAACATCCAAGACCCAGGTCAATCTGAAAAAGATCATTTTCCATCTTGACCTGACCAGGGACCGAACCCGGGTCGTGTCGCAGACATGCGATATTACAATTTCATAGCTTAAAGATCTTTATACACCTCCCGATTCCTCCCTTTGTATTAGCAAGAAAAAATAGTATAGTTGTTTTTACGAAAATATATATATGCATTCAATATTTTAAGAAGCGGGATACACCTTTATTTTTTTAAGAACTTAACTGGCAATTTTCCCGCTACTTCATCCGCGTAAATTAGCCTACGTCACCCACAGATCATTGAGTTTTCGAAAGGTAAAAGAATTTTGAAAATCTGTTAAATACAAACTAACAAACAATTAAATATTTCCTTTGTAGGGTTCCGTAGTAAACTAGGAACCCTTATAGTTTCGCCATGTCTGTCTGTCTGTCTGTCAGTCCGCGGTTTTACTCAAAGACTATTAGTACTAGAAAGCTGTAATTTGGTATGGGTATGTATATTAATCATGGCAAAAAAAGTGCTAGAAAAAAATCGTGAAAAAAAAAATTTTTTTGGGTAGCTCCCATACAAATAAAGTGGGGGAGTAATTTTTTTTCTCTATGTACCCATCGTGTGGGGTATCGTTAAAAAGGTCTTTTAAAAATATTGTGAGGTTGAGACCACCATTTTTCGATTTAGGGATCCGTTTCTGAAATATTTGGTTTTAAAGTGCAAATTTTTGTTAGAGGTACGTGTCCCCCCCTCTATCTGCTAAACGGTTATATATGGATACGTGAAAAAAATTACAGCAGTAGTATATACTCTGAAGTTGAAAAAAAAAAACTATCAGAGCTGGGTACTAAGTGTAAACTAAAAAGTTATAGGCAATCAACTTATAAAATGTACTGGAAAATGTAAAATTTCATATAATACGGTAGTTGCCTAATGTTAAGATTATATGAAATTTGTTTCTAATGAGACTAATTTCTATCTAAAAACACTATAAAGAACACTTTTAATTTGATATCGATTCGTTAAGTGATCTTAAAGCTTCTTTAAAGTTGGGTGAATAGGACCATTTTTTAAAGTATGAAAATCTTTAATTACAATTATACTGTATTTTAGTCTGCAAAATTTATAGCAACTTTTATTATGAAACCATTACCATAAACGAAATATTTCGTATAGATACCAAACAAAGTTCTCACGCCACCCATACAAAATACAAGCTTGTGACGTCACAAATATGTAGGCATTTCAGCAGCGCGTTTTCACGTCTAAAAATTTACGTCTAAAAACATGTGTCTTTAAAACTTTTATAACTGTATGGCGAGTGCGTAAATTAAACCATTGAGACTGATACCAGGAATAAAGTGAAGTCTTTATTAGAAACGCTAACTTATATACTAAGGAAATAAATATATATATCGCATTGGTAGGGAAGATCGCTGATTTAGGAATACGTGTATATTCTTACGTGATGTACGTGTCTCGCTAAATTAACAATATTTAAACACTTCCTACAGGTACATCACGTTCGTATTCCTAAGGTCGCAATAGTACTCCCCCTTTTGTAAAAAATAAAAACAATTAACAATAAAATTAACAAAAATGTAAAAACTGTAGCGAACGCAAATATACTAAATATATCCATCAATTGCATAGTGCACGTGCTGAAAAACGCTGTGTAGGCAAATATTTCTGCGCGGCAAATTATGCGTTTATGCATTGACATTGACCCTGTGTATGGGTATTTCTTCCTTATAGTTGGTAGATATTGAAATATCTCTTATGTTCTCAATATGGTCTTGATGACAGTCTGAGCTTCTCGTAGGGATACGTTTTCACTTGCCAGTTGCTTCAATCCCAGTGAGTCGGGAGATAATTTCTGCTTGCTCGTAGTCTTTTGTGAGACTGTAGAGAGCGATGTCGACTAGCGCCGATGGAAGTCCTGCCGAAATGCTCCGCTGAAGAGTGGCCACTCTATAAAATTCTAGTCGTGAGCTCGGCGGCTGTGTCGGACGCTATAATTGTCGAAAATAAACATTTTGGGTGCTTAGGACCAGGAGCTCGGTGCGTCGGCTGCTGTGGCCCTGGAGTATGACCCGTTTGCTGGCTTGCTCTTGAGACTGCTTGCTGTGAACCATTTGCTGCATCTTGAGAGACGTAATTTTCAGTTCAGAGTAGTGCTTCTGTGATCGTCATTTTACTTTAATGTTTTCTTGTCAATATGTTGATCGCTGTTCCATCTTAAAGTTGTTCGCTCTTTTGCTTGCAGGCTTCAAAGTTATCAATTTATTGTCCTTGTTTGCCATGAAATATATACCACTGTGTAAGTCGGTAGCAATTAGGCATTAGAACTTAATGATATCACGAAATGCGGTGCAAGATTCTTTGTTGCCAAACAAATTCTTATTCAAATAATAGGCAAATATTTATATTATTTCTCATTACGCCTTTTTTGAACAACATACGGCCATCTGCGGCCTTGCGATCTTGACATCGTTCAATTATTTGTTGCAGTTGCACTTTCGTTCGTTGTTGTTTCCATGTGAAGTGATGCAATTTGTGACGTCAAATGCGTCATCATATAGATATCAGCTGTTCACGTTGCGTAATTGTTTCTATTGTATTTAATAATTTCGTTGATCCTCTGTTATATCTCTGTGCATGCGCTCTCTTCTTTTTCTTGAAGTTGACGGCTAGAGCTTGCGGTTGCGCTGATATTGCGCGGATTTTTCTTTGCCTCGGGGTTGTCCATTGTGGTTGCCTGGTAGTTCCTGTGCCTCCTGTTTTATGACCGTTCAGCCATGGTGCAGGATTCGATCAATGAATCGTGTGAGCCGGTGTTGATTCCTTTTTTCAACGTGGTTGGAGCCATTTTTGATGGTCCTTGTTGTCCTTGTGGTTCTGGTTACTGCCGGAGTGCCTCTTGGATTTTCAAACCGGTGAGACCCGCTTGTGGGAAGCCAGTGAAAATGTGCACGTTGGTTTTTCCGTTCTTCAGGCTTACGTCGTCTGGGTCTTCGGTGTTGAGGCGCGTATCCATCATGTCAGACTACATCACGACGGCTTGATCACGTCGGGGTCACCAATTATGGCGAGTGCGTAAATTAAACCATTGAGACTGATACCAGGAATAAAGTGAAGTCTTTATTAGAAACGCTAACTTATATACTAAGGAAATAAATATATATATCGCATTGGTAGGGAAGATCGCTGATTTAGGAATACGTGTATATTCTTACGTGATGTACGTGTCTCGCTAAATTAACAATATTTAAACACTTCCTACAGGTACATCACGTTCGTATTCCTAAGGTCGCAATAAACTGAAAGAGTTTTTTGTTTAGAAATGTATTTCTGTCCCTATTGTGTTTATTTTTGGCAAGACTTTACATAGCAACATGAAAAAAATTTTAGTCAACATGCCCATTTTCATTGTTAGATGTTTTTGGTCGTTAAACTGTGAGATGCGAGTGTAAAAAGTGTGAACTCAAAGTTGTCATTCGCAACTACGGAACCCTACGCTGCGCGTGGCCCGACACGCACTTGGCCGGTTTTTATAATATAAGTATAGATAATGAGCTAGAAACCGACTTATATCTCTTTGATTTTGACCGGTAATTCCACGTTTTTACGTTTTTTATTAACTTCACGCCAGACTCTTAAGTTGGCTTGGGAAAAGAAAAAACATTGAATATACCAGCTGCTTTTCTTCAAGTGCAGACCGTAAAAGCCGGTAAAGGGATTGGGTAAAAATCTAAAAAACACGTCAATAGGCGATGAGACTTGCAAGCCTTCGCCATTTTGCTACCGCTTTACAACTTGCCTGGTTTTGTGACCTTGTGCTCTGTCTACCCCGCAAGAAATAAAGATGTATTTGTTTGTATATTCACGCCACAGATATATAAAAAGTAAGCAGATACAGTATGTACGGTTTGTGGAAAAACGTAAGGGGTTATTGGCGGGAATTTTCGTGGACTACACGGTGTTTGTTTTCGATTGTTGTGCAAATTGTTTCTAGTGGACTTTATAATGTGAAATCGGTTAAATTTGGTGCCATAAATGGCCATGAACAATGTATGGGATAACTAAAAATAATTGTCAAGGTGCAGCTGTAGTAAGATTAACATAGCGGACTACATAGATTAAAAAAAAAATTCGTCTCTCGCGGACTAGTTGTTGTCCGCCTTGCTGCGTTGTCTATGATGGAAATGGAACCAGTGGATTTGTGATGGATTGTCGCCAGGGGCTCCGTCGAATCAACGAAATGAATACGCCATCATTTCGTAGATAAATAAGTGAACACGATAACTAGAAAAGGTGCGGTATTATTAGACTTAAATATTCCATGACGAAGTCTCGAAAATAGGGTCCTATTTTTACCCTTTGGGTACGGAATCCTTAAAAAACCTGATAATGAATAAACAAAATGAGCAATCTAGGCAGGACCCCTTCTGTGATCGTTGTTAATTACAGCAATGCTCGCCTCTTTGTGAAGCCACATTTTCGTTTGATTGCAGCTTTTAAGGTTCTTTACACTGCACTACTCATAACAGTGTCGCTGACAAGCTTCGAGCAACACGGCCTCCGTACCGGATGGAGGGAGTGGGCAAAGCGCAAGCAAAGCAATTTACAATTACATTTTTTCTGGCGTTTTTTTGGCGGAGGGAAATGTGCACACAAGTTTAGTTCCGCACACCTACATACAAAACTTAAACTGTCACCTGATAGTAATTATGACATTGTCACAAAAAATGACATAAAAAAGAAACAATAATTTGTGTACAGATGAGTCACACACAACGAACACATAGACATGCATATGCCTATGTTTAATTCAATTAAACGTGGTCATTCAATGAACGCGCTAGTCATTCAATCAATTTGCAAATTCAACCAGATGACTGCGACATAATATGTATAACTTTGTTGTATATGTATAAGCCGTGTGGTTCCCAGCAGAGTAGAATAGGACCACTCCAAGTCTCCCGTGGATGTCGTAAAAGGCGACTTAGTAAACACAAGCTAAACAAAGCTTTCAAACATTAAAGATACCTCTCCAACCCGTCTGGCCGGCGTGGAGAGTGCAGGCCAAATCCTCTGACTGCTCGGGCTAACATATGGCTCTAGTAGTACAGAGAGGGTCGTGCTCCAGCAGTGGAGACTAACAAAGACCTGATAAGTGATGATGAGAGATATGTATAACTAATAGTATGGTTCTGTTGGTATCCTACGACACAAGTTCATAACTCACTGTTATCTCAATCTGTGTGATTTTTTCTATATTTATTTTTTTATTGTCTTTGATTATAAAGAGTCCTTTCAACCTTACCACACACGAGTTATGACAGCACAAATAGGAAATGTTGATGCGAAACTGTTTTCCAAAGTTGCGCTGTCGGTCGTATTGGAGGTTCATTTTATTTTTACATTGGGAAATGAGATTTTCAACATCCGCTCAAAAGGGTAATAAGTTTTTCTTTATGTGCCCGTCTCTCTGCATTGTAGCTCCTAAACGATTACACAAACATTTTTTAATTAAGAACTAGACTCAGCGGGGTAAATTATGCACAGCCGCCCCGGATATATTTATAACTAGCTTTTCCGGCAGCTTTGCTCGCGTATAATTTTGCCGAGTCGTTTATCGCAAATCCCACAGGATTAGTACTGTTTTCCGGAATGAAAGGGGATCTATGTCCTTCTCAGTACCCTAACCTATGTGTATGCCAAATTTCAGGTAGATTGGTTCAGTAGATAAAGCGTGAAAAGGCAACAAACAAACAAATATACTTACTTTCGCATTTATAATATGAGTTAGGATAGATTCAAGATTCAATCGTGTATTTAATTAACATACATTTTTAATGTTTACGTTTACATTTTTAATAAAATAAGAAAATGTTGACGTCAATAATTTACCTATGGCTAAATTTAGGCCGCCTAAGAGGAATGCAGGAGAAGAGGCAACAAACTGCACAGCGTATTTTTAACTAACTTCAAAAAAAGGAGGAGGTTCTCATTCGTCATAATCTTTATTTTTTTTATGTATGTTCTCTGATTTCTTAAAGATGCCTGGACCGATTTAAGAAATTCTTCATTTGTTTGATAGGTAATACTTTACATATGGTCCCATTACATTTGCATCGAAATGTATAAAGGACTTTTAGAAAAAATACACAGTGGTAGAGCCACGCTACCGGCAAAAATCACTTCAGCTGGTAGCATGAATGGGCTGGCTCGTCCGGGGAAGTACCACAGTCTCACAGAAAATCGACGTTTGAGTAGTAGTTTTACAGCTTCTATGCTTCGTTCGGTGAGTGAGAGAGCCGGAGGCCCATCCCCCCTTCCCTCTGGGGAGGGAAAACAAAAGGCCGGCAACGCTCTTGTCATACCCCTGGTGTTACATTAGTCCATGGGCAGCGGTGATCACTTACCATCAGGTGACCCGCTTGCTCGTTTGCCGTCCTCTGACATAAAAAAAAAAAAAAAAAAAAAAACCAAAGTTTTACAAGTATGCCGTTTGGTTTACACTTATTTTCATTTTATTTTTATGCTTATTCAAACAAATTGATAGGGGTGAAGTCGGTTTTTGTTTTTTGTTGAATATATCTTAAATCATCTCTAAGCGACTTCAACTAACAATTTTAGTTAACCTTAGAAACTACTTAGAAATGTGGATTGAGTAAGTATGCAGTGTTCTAATTAAATTTCATTATTAAAAATGTTATTCTAAATAATTTTCTAATTTATCTACATAAGCAACTATTATAAAATATAGTACCACTAAGTAGTGTTCTGCGACACAATTTTACACTAACTCAATCTGTGTGATTTATCCATGGATTTTTTCTTTAATCTATGGATTTATCCCTATATATTTATATTAACCTATATAATATTTGATGTCATATTAAAATTCCTTTAACAATTATTTGTTTGTAGTCAACAAGTATTAATTCTATTCTCGGCTGTCGTGTGTATTATGTATTTATGAATAAATTAAATTTCGTGAAAAGGAAAATGGCGCCCAACTTAATTTTGGTTCAAAGGCCCAGGCACAAAGCGGAAGGTTCATGCATAAAATTGGACCCTGAACTTGTCAGGATTTCATAACCTTTTTTTACCATTGGAATGGTAATTATGATTTACAGTGTTGTTTGGATGGTACTGGTATGTGTTTTATCCTATATTGCCTTACTTTGCCATGTGGTACCCGGCAGAGTAGAATAGGACCACTCCAAGTTTCTTCGTGCATGTCGTAGAAGTCGACTAAGGAAACACAAGCTAAACAAAGCTATAAACATGAAAGAGACCTCTCCAACCTGTCTGGCCAGCGTTGAGAGTGTAGGCCAAATCCTCTACTGCTCTGGCCAATATATGGCCCTGCTAGTTCAGCGAGGGTCGTGTTCCTGCAGTGGAGACTAAAAAAGATCTGATGATGATAATGGACAAAGTACTTCCCCATTTCTTTCCAACCATCCCTATTTTATGATGTCATCACATCAACGATTTCAAGTCAGACTTCGTTTTTCTGTGTCCATCTTGCGGAGTCTAAACGTCCTGAAATTTTCTGCCACGTACGACCGAACTGTGGAATCGACTTCCTGCGGCATTATTCCTGAATCGATACGACGACGGAACCTTCTAAAAACTATGTTTTATTAAAAAGCTGCCAAAGTTCTCGTCACACCCCTGGTGTTGAAGTTGTTCATGGGCATGGACATTTCGAAAAAATTTCGTCATTTTCATTTTAACACTTTGTATGAAAATGTTACAAGTTGTTTTGAGTTTTCAGCATTGATAGAAAAAGTTGTTCATTTCAAAAACTGTACAATTGTGACAATATTAAATAATAAATAAATATATGCGGAGAAATCAAACAGATTGAGCTAGCCCCACAGTAAGTTCGAGACTTGTGTTATGGGATACTAACTCAACGATACTATATTTTATAATAGATACTTATATAGATAAACATCCAAGACCCAGGTCAATCTGAAAAAGATCATTTCCCATTTTGACCTGACCGCGGGGATCGAACCCGGGACCTTCCGTGTCGCAGGCAGGCGTGTTGACGCGTGGCGTGTCGAATTGATAACCCTCTGTTTTTGAAGTCGGTTAAAAACACCTCGTACGTAGTACAGCAAACTCAACCTTAACTACTAAGTAGATTTTACGATAACACGTTTGCAACTTTTTAAACACACCGCTCGTATCCCAACTTTATGGTCTCCGGGGCATAAACAAAAAAGCTCTTTTATGTTGTACCAGCATAGTGTTTATGGCCATTAAATCCACCAATAAAATTACATCAATCATGATTTTGGGATGCTGAACTTGTGCTTTTACCTTTTTTCCTTTACTTTATCGACGACGTCCGCATAAGTTACTCAAAAGCCCAGGCGGGTTTTGTTACAGCCTCCATAACGCAGTGGTTAACACGCCATGCAGCCTGCGACATGAGGGGTCCCTGGTTCGATCCCGTCCATGATGAAAAACTTTATTTTTCAGATTGGCCTGTTTCTTAGATGTTTATCTATATAATTAAGTACAATTATATGCAAGCGGTATAGTAGCCCTTCCTCTCCTCTAGGGAGGGAAAAACAAAAGGCCGCCAAAGCTCTCGTCACACACGTAGTGTTGCAAAGACATACTTAAATCGAGCTTGCGCCCTTGGTCAGGTAGTCGGACCACCTGGTCGGTGGGTGTCCAACGCAGCGCTTGCTGGTACGCAGTTAATATTTTTGCCCCATTGGCCATCGGTTCTATTCGCTATGTAACCTACCCTCTGCCTCTTCAAAGAGCTAATCCACTGAGCTCTATTGTAACCTTTGTTCTTCAACGAATCTCCTTGTTTCTAATTCGATCTCGTAGAGAAACTCCAAGTATAGACCTCTCCATAGCTCTTTCAGCGACCTAAGTTTTTTATAAGGTCCATTTAGTAAGTGACGTGTGGTTCCCGGCAGAGTAGAATAGGACCACTCCAAGTCTTCCCGTGGATGTCGTAAAAGGCGACTTAGGAAACTTAAGCTAAACAAAGCTTATAAACATCAAAGAGACCTCTCCAACCCGTCTGGCCAGCGTGGAGAGTGTAGGCCAATTCCTCTGACTGCTCTGGCAGTACAGAGAGGGTCGTGCTCCTGCAGTGGAGACTTATAAAGACCTGATGATGAGTATGTGACCACATTTCGGATCCGTAAGTCATCTTCATCACAAACTTTACGACCATACACGTATATAGGACAAAAAATTTGAAGAGGGTGTGATCATTCCACTCACGATTTTGGCAGGAAATCTAAACATGTGTCTATAAAGGACCTTTTATCCGCCACTACTCGATAATTCGATTTATGTCGCCCTAGGGCTACAAAGATGTCCATGAACTAGAAGAGACATATTTAGAAGTTATGTATGTTTTACGTCTATGTTTTATGTTACTTTGAGTCCGTACGCGTTCATCTATTGAGAAAATAAAAATATATTTGCATTAGAACTCATGAAACGTATTTAATTTTATTTTAAGTTTTAACCAAAATATATTTTAATACCTATACGACCGACGGACGACGTACCTTAAGGTCTTTTAGCCCAGTTTGTTTTTATATATTTGCCGTGGGACACAATTTTGGATAAGTTTTTAATGACTTGAGTTGGCTAAATTAACCAGTGGTTTTCAAAAAGAATCGTCGCTGTCGACTTAACCATAAACTCTCACACAAACATGTATGTATATGTATGTAATACCTATTATACTCGTAAATATGAAAGTGTGTACTTCAAAATACAACAAACGTAATGTGTTTTAATTTAACCAACGTCTTTTGGGAGAAATCTAAAAGGTTAAAAGGAAAATTATTGGAAAGGCTCGTCTAGAAAATGATATATCAGAACAACAGAACTTTTAAGTCTCAATGGGCGGCCTTTTATGTGATAATGTACGGGCTGTGGCCTGTGTACCAGAAAAACGGCAAACTTTCCCCTCTGGGGCTTTAAGTTCACTTTTAAATATCAAATCTAAGGAATCAGGGTAATAGGCGATGTGGCTAGCAACCCTTCACTATTTTGATTCCGTTATCCATTTCCACCACCACCATGCTGAACGTGGCTTTAGGTCTTATAGACCTAAGTTCTATCTACCCCGCAAGGGAAAAAGACGTGACAGTATGTATAATGTATGTATGTTTTAAATATCGTCAGACTGCCCTTTGGTTACCGGCATTGTGTAGAAGTGAATCAGAATCAGAATTATATTTGAATAAAATATGGTAACATGTTGGTACAGTAAATAATATTAGTATCAAATATTTTTCCTAGAGGGCGAGCAAATATTAAATAGAAATAGCCCAAAATAATTTACGACAAAACAATTTCCTAAGTATTAATATTTATTTTTGTTTAGTTATATTTGTAATTATGTGTAAATATCTTTGTCCACATTTACGACATTTTGATTTAATTAATTGATATTTATGTATTTATTTAAAGGTTTTTTTTTCCTTTGCCTCTCTCATTTTTCAATTAAAGTTCTTTGGTAAAACTCTTGACAATGCAGTCCAAGAGTTTTTATGAATATTCATTGACTGGCCATGGATTCCGAGATTTTCATTTCATTTCATTTTCATCATAATAATAATAATATACGTGCTCCTGCAGTGGAGACTAGAAAGACCTGATGATGATGATGATGATGATAATAATAATAATAAAAGAACAACGGATTGCACTCCGGGAGTGCCGGCAGAAGTGAAAACTTAAATATTGTGACTTATAATTTAATACCTTTCCTAACAGCAGGCACCATCCATGGATGTGCGTAGCACGCTGTAACACAAGCACACACGCACATACACGCAAGCGCCCTGCGCCGTTTTAGAAATTTTTAATCTGTCGAATCTGACGGTCACGTGACCTGTCGCGAGCTTAACATTTTTACCCCATAACAATAGTAGATTGTTGCACTGAGCAGAAAGTAAGTTATTGCTGCACGAGTGTTTATTTGGAGCCCGAGCACTAGCGAGGGCTCTAAAAAGCACGAGTGCAATTTAACTTACTTAATGCGAGGTGCATAATCTGCTTTTCTTTCAACTACTGCAATAAAAGTAGGTGAAAAATAAAACTGAAGACAAATTACAAAAGTTAGAAACTTGTTGTTACTTACATTGCCGCCTTTTTTTCTTTATGGCCAGTATTTTTTTTAGGCTAGGTAGTACACACGTCCCTTTGTAAACTCCATACGGCCGTTAAGTTTGCCAACCTTTTTTATGACATGTGACAACTATCGTCCCGCGATTAAAAAAAAAACTAGACAGTGCAGTAAAGGATTTCCATACATTTTTGCTGCTCTAGTGCAGCAAAGTTCCGCTTTGTGCTGGATAAGTAGTGCAGTTATGATAGAATTGCAGCGTAGTTGGAAGAAAAAAGTTTTTTCAAGTTAAAACTTCTTTAGTGGCGCTATGGCAACAAATGAAATTTTCACTTCAAAGAAAATAATTTTATTTCACTGGATGGTAGTTAGTACTAGCACTTACAATTACGGAAATAAGAGCTATATTACAAGTTCCAGATACCACTTATTTCCGTATGTAAACAAATACAATCTGCTATCAACATTTGTGTTTACGACGTTTCATCTATTTATCTCATCTATAAACTAGATGACGATCAAGGGGCGCAAATACGGACACGCGTCAGAGGTCTTGCGGCTCAAAATACTGAGCGTAGAGAAATAAAACACGTGCAATTATCAAAAAACTTAATTCATAATTCTTTATTAATCGCTTCACACCATCGCACTTATAAAACCAAGCTAACATAAGAAAATAGCACTAAACTTAAAATATAAATGTTGTTGTTAGTATTGCAGCAGAATTGCTGTGTCCAATGTAAACAATGATTTGACAATGTCATCGTTCAGTGAACGTTTTTTTTTTCAGTTTATATGAAAATAAAACTTTGTGCATGGTCTGTATAAGCAAAAAAAATTTTTCATGGCTGTGCTTCACACACATACAATAAAATACAAAAGATTATAAAATAATGCACGTGTACTTATACTCCAAGTCATCCCGTGGATGTCGTAAAAGGTGACTAAGGAAACACAAGCGAAACAAAGCTTATTAACATCAAAGAGACCTCTCCAACCCGTCTGGCCAGCGTGGAGAGTGTAGGCCAAATCCTCTGACTACTCAGGCTAGTATATGGCTCTGGTAGTACAGAGAGGGTCGTGCTCCTGCAGTGGAGACTAGAAAGACCTGATGATGATGATGATGATGATGATGATGACTTATACACTGAGGGTGCTGCGATATTACAAATAGGTATTAATGTCAAATTCAAAATAATAAATTAATATACTGTTCTAGGTTCTAATATATGTTCTAGGCTGAAAATCATAGGGCACCACACAATAATATTTTCCTATTCCGTTTCCATGCAATGTATGCTATCATAAAATTTAACAGTCAGTACATTTTAAGATTCTTATCGTAAAACGTTCTCAAAGGTACACAATAAGATTGCAAGTGTATAATATATGGGATTAAAATGTTGAATTTCCCAAAATTGTACTTAATTTAGGTTTTGACTTTACAATGGACCCTGGTTGCATACTGTGATGCTTAAGAATTCTAGTTTACTCACCTCGTAAAAACAGATGTAGAGGCCAGATGTCACACGGCTCCTGAACTTCCTATCTGTACTGTATTTACTTTATATTCGCTTCTAGTTATGGGGTCTTAAAATCCTCAGGCCGCGACATTCAAACCCTTTTGTGGCCGCTAACATGTTTGATTTAACTGTCTTATTTAGATCTTTCTCATCTAAGCGAGTATCCGGTTGCATCCTCGATTGTTCACTGTAGAGCTTTGAACCAGGGCTCCTGTTATTTTACCATTCATACTGAAAAATACTTAATAAAGTTATTACAGCCAAGCTACCTTTTTATACTACTAAAACAAACAGGCATACGGGCCACTTGATTGAAAGCGGTTACCATAGCCTATGGACGCCTGCAACACCAGGGGTGCCACTTGTGCCTGCGTGTCATTAAACCTCCGTTTTTTCTCAAAGCATTTGTTGAACCTTCCCATTTTTACTATATTTAGTTTATGCTCGCTTCAAGTTATGGGGTCATAAAATGTACAATATCCTCAGGCCGCGAAATTCAAATGGCCCTTTAGGGTTGCCGGTATAATCGGGATAGCTGTTACTCGGACTCTCTCATCAGAATGCGTTCCCGGCTGCATCCTCGACTGGGGCTTCAGATCCGGTTAGTCCGCCACAGCCACACAGGCAATTAGTAATCATCACCATCATCAGGTCATCTCTTTTCTAGGTCTCCAGTCTCCACTGCAGGAGCACGACCGTCTCTGTACTACCAAAGCCATATATTAGCCAGAGCAGTCAGAGGATTCAGTCTACACTCGCCACGCTGGCCAGACGGGTTGGAAAGGTCTTTTTGATGTTTATGAGCTTTGCTTAACTTGTGTTTCCTAAGTCGCCTTTTATGAGTTCCACGGACTTGGAGTGGTTCTATTTTACTCTCCTGGGAACCACACGGCGATTAGTAAGGGAAAATAAAAATATCGAGTTCGTAGCATTTTCCAGAGGAGAAGTTGTTCATATTGACGGGTTGAATAAGCTCTTTAAAGGAATGTCAAGAGTTAATTCACTCGCTGTATATCACAGACAGCTGTACTATACTTAGTTTGTGCTCACTTCAAATTATGGGGTCATAAAATGACAATATCCTCTGGCCGCGACATTCGAATATTTCGAATGGCCCTTTTGAGGCCGCCGACATGTTCGGATTAACTTTCCTATTTAGATGGGTTTACTAAATGTTTTCAATAGGTACTTAAAGTTCAACATCATCATCATCATCAGGTCCTTGTAAGTCTCCACTGCAGGAGCACGACCCTCTCTGCACTTCCCAAGCCATATATATTATGTATCATACATATAGCCAGAGCTGTCAGACAATTTGGCCTACACTCTCCACGCTGGCCAGACGGGTTGGAGAGGTCTCTTTGATGTTTATAAGCTTTGTTTAGCTTGTTTCCTAAGTCGCCTTCTACGACATCCACGGGAAGACCTGGAGTGGTTCTATTCTACTCTGCCGGGAACCACACGGCTTTCATCCGGGAATTATTCTGTGATACTCGGAGCCCGGGGTCCGCTTTTATAAATAAATATGTACGGACAAATCACACAGATTGAGCTAGCCCCTAAAGTAAGTAGGTACGAAACTCGTGAATAAAACACTAACTCAACGATACTATATTTTGTAACAAATACTTTTATAGATAAACATCCAAGACTATCTGAAAAAGATATTTTTTCATCTTGACCTGACCGGCGATCGAACCCGGGACCATCCGTGTTGCAGGCCGTGTGACCGCTGCGCCACGGAGCTAGTCAAATTAGCTTATTATGCCCCACTGCCACCCACCCCACTGGGCAAAAGCCTCCCCTTTTTTTCCAAGTGTCTCTGTCCCTAGCCTTCTCATTCCAATCTCTCTCTTTAAAATTAGTATTCATAAATACGGTAATATGATTTGCAGAATTTTAACAACCGGCCGCGTGCCTTTTGCCAATTGGAAATTTTACAATGACTGAATGAAGTAAGGAAATTTCCATTCGAATGAAACAAGGTAAGTAAAGACCGTATCTCAAATACAAATAAAAGCTCAAACTACCCTTGGAACAGGATAACTAGTTCAATATGCAGTCAAAGTACCAAAACTTTGGCGTTCACATAACCGTTATTAAATATGTGACAGAAATAACTTGTCGTTACCCTCGGATATGGGACTAGCAAGTTTCTATGGTCACGGTATTTCCCATTCTCTCGGCTCAGGCTCACGGTATTTCAGCTCTAGTCCACTAAAGTGATTTTAAATAGGTATGTCGTAGATTGTAAGTTAACGTCATTTGGAGAAAATGCGCTGTGCAGTTTGTTGCCGCTTCTTCTGCTCTCCGCCTTGGAAGCGGTGTAAACTTAGCCGTAAGTAAATTATTGACGTTGACGTCAATAATTTACAATATATTTTTTATAATATATCTATAATCTATTTTTGTAAACTAATTGTAATTATGAAAAAAAATTGACGTTCACTAAATGATATTGAAATATCTTATGATGAATAAAATGATTGACTTTGACTTCATTATTCCTATTAGTCGTGTATTAGTGGAATAATGGGCAACTGTTATAAGTAAATCGCTACATATTATAAAACAAAGTCGCCGCTCGTCTGAGCTGTCAGAAGAGAAGCTTTGTTTAGCTCGTGTTTCCTAAGTCGCCTCCTACAGCATCCACGAGAAGACTTGGAGTGGTCCTATTCTACTCTGCCGGGAAACACGGCATATAAAATATATTTCGGTCGGTCACTATTTTTATTTATTATTATTTGGCCACTTAAGAGTCGCCTGGAAGCGCATGTCTCCATACAAACGGAAAAAGGGAATTGTGGCAATATTTGATAATTTTAGGGCAAAATTAAGCATCCAATCAATTAATCTCATTATAATCTACGTACGTTCCTATACAGTTTGGTTAAATTATCAAATGTTTGTGAATTATACGCCTCTCAAGACTTCCATACAAATTTAAAAAGGCTTGTTATTCTCAAACCATTGGTATTTTAACCAAGCTGTATAGGAACGTACGTAGATTATAATAAGATTAATTGAATTAATGCTTAATTTTACTCCAAAATTATCAAATATTGCCACAATTCCCTTTTTCCGTTTGTATGGAGACATGCGCTTTCAGGCGACTCTTAAGGGCCGCTCCCTGCGTGATATTTACGTTAGTATTATATTGTCTTTGGTGATATTAACCCTTCCTAGGGAGGAAGTTCAGGCAATAGTCTTTTTCAAACCCGGTCTTTCTCTCCACAGAAATTGTCATTCCTCTAACATTATTGCCATTTGAACTGCACATATTTTACATAACTCATCGTACATTTATTACTATAAATCTAGCGTGGGTTGTGTTTGCGAACAAATACGCATGGACCTTTATATAAAAGCAATTTCATATTACATATTTCTGTCATAAAGAACCCTTAATGGAAAAGAATCTTCGGAAAATTCAAATATTTTTCATGAACGAAGGCGTATGATATTACCATTTGTATTTAGTCGCAGCTGTGTGGCTCGCAGTTTGAATATATAGTGCGTATTAGCACTGATGGCAATCCTATTGAGCCTATGTCAAAAGTTGCCATGTGAAAAACTTCCAGGAAAATTCTACTTCCAAGGAAGAATTCCTGAAAACTTCCAAAACTTTGAAAGTTTTCAAAAATATTTTTACTTAATATAAGGTAAGATAATTTCATTATATAACTAAATAATATGATACTATTATAGTAAAAGGCGCTTGAAAACACGACAATTTATATGAAGATAAGTAAAATGAAATTTGAAGTGATCGATAATAATTTTAATTTGTAAGTGTTATAAAAATTTACTTGTAATAGGTACTTAAAGTATACGCTTCTCTACTAACTACTAAAATACATAAAAATTGTATGTGTCTCACTAAAAAATTACAAAGTGTCATACAAAATGCTGACCCCTATTTCACCCCTTTAGGGATGGAATTTCCAAAAAACCCATTTCGGATGACGTCTCCTAGTCTTTCAAAATCAAGGTAGATTGTGACTAGGAGACGTCCGCTAAGATAGCCAATTCGTCTTCGTTGCCTAGTTTTCGAGATTTCGTGATGAGTGCGTGAGTGATTTTCGCTTTAACCTTCATCGCACGCACACTAAAGTCAAATTCAAAAATCTTTGTCTTTTATAGTCCAGTCAATATCGACACACAAAAGTGCAAACATTGCAAATGCGCATGTATCGACGATTATTAGTGAAAAAGTCCCATACTTCCGGGCCCCCCAAGAGTAGCACAGAGTTAGAAAGTTGCAAACTTGGGTGTGGACTATTGTTAGTGCTCTCTCCAATATATAAAAAAAACCGGCCAAGTGCGTGTCGGGCCACGCGCAGTGTAGGGTTCCGTAGTTGCGTATAACAACTTTGAGTTCACACTGTTTACACTCGCACCTCACAGTTTAACGACCAAAAACATCTAACAATTAAACTTGTATGAAATTTTACATTTTCCAGTACATTTTATAAGTTGGTTGCCTATAACTTTTTAGTTTGCACTTAATACTCAGCTCTGATAGTTTTCCTTTCAACTTCAGTATATATACTACTGCTGTAATTTTTTTTCACGTATCCATATATAACCGTTTAGCAGATAGAGGGGGGACACTTACCTCTAACAAAAATTTGCACTTTAAACTAAATATTTCGGAAATGGATCCCTAAATCGAAAAATGGTGTTCTCAACCTCACAATATTTTTCAAAGACCTTTTTAACGATACCCCACACGATGGGTAAGTAGAGAAAAAAATACTCCCCCTCTTTACTTGTATGGGAGCTACCCAAAAAAAATTTTTTTCAAGATATTTTTCTACCACTTTTTTGCCATGATTACTAAACATACCCATACCAAATTACAGCTTTCTAGTACTTTTAGTCTCTGAGTAAAACCGCGGACGGACAGACAGACAGACATAGCGAAACTATAAGGGTTCCTAGTTTACTACGGAACCCTAAAAAGTCGCCAATACATCGCGTTTGCAATGTTTGATGTCGATATTGGCTGACCTATTACGCCAGGTTAAATACGCTTGTGTATGGAGGCCGGAGGCTTGTGCAAATACAATATATTAATAAAACCTGTCTGATCCCTAAAGGGGCGACTCAGCCCGTCAATATGATCAATGTTCTCCTAGGGGCGAATACTGGAAATTCGAATTTTCTTGTAAGTATTCCAAACATATCATGACGTAATATTTGTTGCTTCAAAACGTGACACGTCTTACACCAATGATCATTGAAAAAATTTATTAAAAAGAATAATAAATATTGATTAAAGTGGTAAAAATTGGTAATATTTTCACATGTTTTTGCGATTGTTGTGGGTGTGATCCGGGTAATTTAAAGCTACTAAAGCTTTATTACGCGATAAATATGTAAACGTTATGTAAACGGACCAAATAAGTTATGTGCCATTCAATCAAAAGTAAGTTTAACCCTATTACGAATTCTGTAATCAGGTTCAGATCTGATAAATAAATATGTTCTTCATTTTTTTTCTCCAATTATTAATTCAGCGAAGATTCCCTCATCCGTTTTCAATTACCGGCCCGTAACGAGCACTGGTGCCCGCTTATCGACGCCTAGAGATGTGAAGCCTGCGTGCTTGAGTATAAATATAAACTCGAACGAGTGGCGCAGCGGTCAACACGTCAGGCCGTGTCAACAAGGATGGTCCCGGGCTCGATCCCCGGTCAGATCAGTAGAATGGGCATGTTGACAAAAAATTTTTTCATGTTGCTATATAAAGACCTGCCAAAAATAAACACAATAGTGCCAGAAATACATTTCAAACAAAAAACTCTTTCAGTTATAAAAGTTTTAAAGACACATGTTTTTAGACGTAAATTTTTAGACGTGTAAACGCGCCGCTGAAATGCCTACATATTTGTGACGTCACAAGCTTGTATTTTGTATGGGTGGCGTGAGAATTTTGTTTGGTAACTATACGAAATATTTCGTTAATGGTAATGGTTTCATAATAAAAGTTGCTATAAATTTTGCAGTCAGTATAATTGTAATTTAAGCTTTTCATACTTTAAAAAATGGTCTTATTCACCCAACTTTAAAGAAGCTTTAAGATCACTTAACGAATCGATATAAAATTAAAAGTGTTCTTTATAGTGTTTTTAGATAGAAATGAGTCTCATTAGAAACAAATTTTATATAATCTTAACATTAGGCAACTACCGTATTGAACCACTCCAAGTCTTCCCGTGGATGTCGTAGAATGCGACTTAGGAAACACAACCTAAACAAGTTTATAAACATCAACCTCTGCAACCCATCTGATCAGCGTGGAGACTGTAATCATATTATCCTATGAATGCTCTTTGGCTTAGGTAATACAAAGACGGTCGTACCCTCCGTCGTCCACGTCGTAATACTCCCACAACAAGGTAGTGGCTCGGTGAAATACTGATTATTGAAAATAGATTTTGCTGACGTTACATGGACTATGACACTCCGGAGACGAATACGAATTCAATGTCACCTCATACCCCTCAAAATAGCTCAAGCCTACAGGATGCATTTTTGCAATTCCCTTGATCGACTTTACGATTCGCCCAGGAAAACATTCCGCTGGACATTCGACGTTTTTTCTTTTCTCCCAGACCATCATGAAGACATCATCTTTTCCTAAATCGGGATTGTCGACGATTTTGTTTGGAAATGTAGAAAATCTCGTTATAATCGCGGGCTGCGAGTATCGGCTGTCAGCCGTATCGAGTTTCATTGCTTTGTAAGTACTATCGGGCGGTGCTCTTCCTGGCTCCCTTTAAGGCTCGTACATGCGCTAATGACCTTCAGGATATGGGCCGAGTTTCGAACCTTAGTTCCCCGTCAGAAAGTCAGCGGTCGACTGTCGCCCGTCGCCCGCACGCATTCAAAACATAAATAACATAACATAAATTTAATATTAAAAAAAGAACAATCTGTAAAATAAAAATTCCTCGGGAGAGTTTGTAGGTTGATTGGCATTGTATTGAACATAAAAATTGCGTGACTCTAAGACAAAGAGTTACCTACGTAGTTAATGAATATTTGTAATAAAAATCGATGTACGCAGTACTTTTTTTTTCTAAAAAACTATGAACTTTAGAAAAAAGTCCTCCTCAGCAATCAAAGATTAAAAACCATTCGACAATATGTTTTTTTTTTGGGTATTGTTCTTTATGTTTGACCACGTTTATAGAGGTTAAACATAGTCGAAATGGGCAAGGAGCACCCTTAAGAGTCCCACGTAAAGCCGAAATCCCATACAAACGTAGTTTGGTTTTAGTTTTACAACAGTTAAGCCAATCTCAACCAAATTTCGTACATACGACCGGATAAGGCATATTGATGTTTATAATCAGATTTCAATTTTAAAAACAATACCTTTTCAAAATTACAGCGAGTAGAAGTTTTCGATACGAAACTTCGGTTGAGATTGGCTTAACTGTTGTAAAACTAAAACCAAACTACGTTTAGGTATATGGGATTTCGGCTTTACGTGGGACTCGGGTCAGCGCAGACCGAACTGCAAAATGCTCGCGCATTGTCGAGCTAGTTTTTATCTGCTCGAGCATGCATGGATGTGTACACAATTCTGCAATGTATTCTGGTCTTAAGATAAATTTTTCAGTCGTCGCAGAAAATGCTCTACTCTTGGTGTATAAAATAAAAATCGTTGGGTACAGTGTCTTAGATTTACAGATGGGCCGCCCCTTGGCTATTGAATTAGTGCTGCCCCCATAACTTGTGGGGCGCAAATTTTGCACAGGTTGGGTGTGGTGTTATCGTCGGTGTAGAGGCATGCTGTTGAGAAGATAATAATTACCTACTACACTTATGTAGACGGCCAAGCAATTCGGTCATAATTTAGATCTGAACATCAAGAGGACAGACAAGGCCTACAGAGATAATATAGTTTAGCGCGGAAACTAACCAATAGACAAGTTCAAACAAGCGCTCCAATATGGCGGCGAGCGCCGTGAATGTAGAGTTTTGTATTGGCACGAGATTTCCAATTTCCGCGCGTTTCTCATTCCAATCACGCCGCCCACTCGTGATCGGGAATGAAAGCGACAGTGTAGGTAGAATGAGATTATTAACACGTCTCGAACGTGCTTTTATCTGATTGGTGTCTTAAATAGATATAAACGTAAATTAGCGTATTTATGCCATCCAAACTAATATTTGTTTGTTACGCTTTCACGCCCTATCTGCCTAACTGATCATCATGAAATTTTGCATACACATAGGTCAGGGTACTAAGAAGTATATAGGCTACATATAACGCGGATGGAGCCGCGGGTAACAGCTAGTTTTTGTAATATCTCGATCATTCCTTTTTGGTTTACAATTTGAGCGTGTTGAGAATTTGACATTGAGTGAATTTTGAAATTTGTATGTGTCCTTTTAGATTTAGCGTAATAGCTAATAAAAAAAATCAAACAAGCGCTTCAATGTTGAATTTTGAGATTTGTATTGGCGCGAGATTTCCAATTTCCGCGCATTTCTGCCGTTTCTCATTCCAATCACGCCGCCCACTCGTGATCGGGAATGAAAGCGACAGTTTAGGTAGAATGAGATTATTAACACGTCTCGAACGTGCTGTTATCTGATTCTTGTCATAAATAAATAAATAAAATAAATATTGGACATATCACACAAATTGAGCTAGCCCCACAGTAATAGATATACCTACTTAAACGTAAGTTAGCGTATTTATGCTATGCTAGCTCCCTCTCCCCTCTCGGATGTCTAGCGGACTAGACGTTTCCACTGTGTTGTACTCTTTATATTAATTAATTTCGACAATTTAATTTAAAAAATGATACAATAAATTCTGTTACGAGTACTAGGCACCCATAAGCTCCAAGGATTTCGCATTGAGGTCGGCGCGTAAGACAGAGTCAGCGTGCGGTACGTGAGTGAGACACATATATTTGTCGCATGCACCATTGCAGCTCAGTGAACTTAAGAAAGGATCTAATTGGCCCAACGAAGGCGACGCCTACCTGCGCAGGAGCAGGTAGTTAGGGGCGTGACTTTGCACTGACCCAATTAGAGAATTTTAATTACTCATTCATTTTTTAAAAGAGTCGTACTGCATTCGGAGCCGCTGATATAGATGCCTATACACCACTTATCCGTCACCTGTTGTTTACTAACAATTCCGTATCGCAGAGATCTACAAATAGTAACAACACAAATGCTTCGTAGTCCCGTCAAAGATGATACTGTTAGATATGGATCCACTCCGAATCTTCACTTAGATAGGGAGAAGGAAGCTCCAAGCGATACCAATATAACACAACGCTCAAAAAGGAAGAGATGCGAATGTGGTGGCCTGCCTTCGGAGGAGTCTAAGATAGACAAATTTATTGATTCTATTAATTTGTGGCGCCAAGAAAATGACGACAAGCTGTCTGATATAAAAACCTTTATGCAGGACCTCATTAGGCAGAATACAGAAATTCTTGCATCCCAGAGCGAATCAGAAAAGTCAATTTTGAACTTAACTCAAAAATATGATAATTTACTGAATCAGGTTGGTTCTCAAAATATCAAATCACAGGCGCTCCTTGATCGCGTGTCAAAAACTGAGGCTGCCTCGGAGGAAGTTGACCGTCGCTCCCGTTTGAGCTCCCTTGAATTCCGCAACATCAGACTTGAGAAAAAATCTCCCTCAAAGGAAGAACTTCTTAGTGTTGCCATCCGTGTTCTTGAAGAGCTTTCAGTGGAGGTATCAGCGGCCGACGTCTACGATATTCATCGTGTACCTTCCAAGACAGACAGCATAACCTTCGTATGCAAGCTTAACTCAGTTTTTCTGAAAAATAAAGCCCTGCAAGCCTTCAAAGAACATAATAAGCGCAACCTAAGTTGCAAACTTAACTCTTCTATTGTGGGGGGTACGCAGCATCCTATCTATATCGCGGAAAACCTGACCGCGCATGCTCGGCATCTATTCTATCTAGCTCGCGAATACGCGAAAGAGAAGAATTATAAGTACTGCTGGACTTCCGGCGGCCGTGTTCTTCTGAGGGAATCGGACAACACAAAAGTCATAGCAGTGACCTCGGAAGCCCAGCTTACAGACCCTCAGTCATAATGTTGAATAAATTTTCAGTAAAAGGTTCGCTTTAAGTCCCATTTAATTCTTAAGATTTGTTTACCTTCCATTGTTACTCGTAAGTAATTATAAATGCATACTATTTAACCTATTTTTAGTTCATAATGTTTTTCTTTTATCCGGTATTAGTTATCTAATTTACGCTCTGTGGGCTCACCTTACCGGACTGTATTTTATGTATTTACTGTATAATAATTGCACCTTCACTCTCTCATTTTAAACAATCTCATTAGCTTTTTCTCTCGGCCTGTACTGATCTATACATTGCATATACGCGATAAGGTCGTGTTTGGTTACCCCACTTATATGTGTGTCTCGTATATACTTTTGAACTGTCAAACATACATAGTTTATTGAAATGTATGAATGTCCTAGTATTTATATTAAATACCTTTGCTTATGTCTTTAAAAGGTCAAATGGCAAACATCAGTCTTATCTAATTTTACATAAATACCAAACAGTGCGTAACCATAAGTAGGTAAAGAATAAAATTATTGTTCAATAACTTAACTTTATATACATTTGCCCTATACATATTATGCATGCATTGTCCTATTTGCTAGAAATATTTTACCTTATCTCCCTTTACTACTTAGTTTTTATTTATCTTTCAGTCGCCTCCTTAATATAAATCTACGTTTACTATGCATAACCAACTAGAAAATAACATAGACAGTGTATCTGTCGCAACCTGTTATGAATGTAAGCCCAATGAAGTTCGCAGTTATCTGCCCAAACACAATAATACATTAAATATCCTCACCCAAAATATCCGTAGTATATCAGCAAATTTTTTGAATTTAGAAATATTACTTAGTAACTTCGACACTCCCCCAGATATAATTGTACTCACAGAATGTCATCTTGAATGTAACCCTATCATACCTCCCTTAAATGGATATTCCCACGCCTCGTCTTGCAACCCAGTTAACAAAAACGATGGAGTGCTGGTGTACTATAAACAAGATTTTACAGGAATCTTAATTGAAGAACCAACATTAACTGATGCCAGTGCTCTGTTGATCAAACTTAACAATGACACTGTGATAGTAGGCGTTTACAGGCCCTGTGCTTTCAAAGATAAATCTATTTTTATAAACTCATTAAATTCGTTACTGGAATCACTTTCAAATTATAAAAACATATGTGTTATCGGTGACATAAATATAAATATTATCCCCGAACAGCTTGATATTGATGCTGAGGATTACCTTAATATTACAACTCAACATGGTCTCCTTGCTTCGCATACATTTCCCACAAGATTTCCTTCTGCTACTTGTCTTGACCATGCAATGCTTAAATCTACACAACCTGCTCTGGCACTGGTCTTGCAAACATCTATAACGGATCACAGTTCAGTACTGTTATCAATTGATGTAAAAAAAAGTAGGTCTACACTTCCAAAAACCATCAACAGAATTGATTACAATAGTACCGCCAAATCACTCACTGCTACTGATTTTTCCTCTGTGCTCGACTGTTTCAATACTGAATTAGCTGCAAACAATTTTATAGGCATTCTCCAGTCAGTTATCACTGCTCACACTCATATTGTTAAATACTCCCATAGATCTAAAATCATCAAGCCATGGATGACACCTGGCCTTCTCAGATGTGTTCACAATAAAGATAATATGCACATAAAGTTAAAAAGTAATCCTAATGACGATATACTGCGAGTCTCATATCACAGATACCGAAATTTTTGTAACCTGTTGCTGAAGAATATAAAAAAGAAACATGACAAGTCCTTATTACTAAATGCAGGCACGGATTCCAAAAAGTTATGGAGTGCCATTAAGGATGTAACGAACCTCAAAAGTAACTCTCCAAAATTCACTGAACTGCTACAATGCAAGGCAACACCAAAAGAGTCAGTAGATCATGTCAATACCTTCTTTTCTAATATCGGTAAGTCCATGGCAGAAGACATTTCAAACCGTAACCACAATAATACCTCTTTTCCTATCTTTAAAACACCTTCTCCTCCCAACTCATTTGTGTTACTCGAAACTACTGTCGAGGAAATAGAGAACACAATACTCTCGCTAAGAGATAACTGTGCGGCAGGTTGGGATAACATCCCTTCGACTATACTTAGGCGAAACTATAAAATACTCGCTCCTCCCATCGCCCACATTTGCAACCTTAGCATGTCTACTGGTGTGTTTCCTTCTGCTTTTAAGAAAGCTGTTGTAAAGCCTATATTTAAAAGTGGGGACCGACAATCTGCGAATAACTATCGTCCAATTTCTATTCTTCCTGCGTTATCCAAGATTTTGGAGCGTCTGATGAACAAGCGTCTGCTTGGTTTTCTTGAGGATAAGGGCTGCTTATCACCGAACCAGTTTGGTTTCAGACCCAAAAAATCTACAGCGGATGCTGTTCACGAACTCACCAACCACATAGTCGGATGCTTGGATAATCGCAGTAAGTGTATAGGCATCTTTATTGATCTGACGAAGGCATTCGACACGGTCTCTGTCAAAATTCTTCTTAAAAGACTTGAAGCCGTTGGTATAAGGGGTACTCAGCTCTCATTATTCAAAAGCTATCTCAGCGATCGCAGTCAGTGTGTTGTCGTTGAGGATCAGGTCAGCTCGTTCCTCCCTATTGAGTATGGAGTTCCGCAGGGAAGTATTCTAGGTCCTACCCTTTTCTTAGTTTTTATAAACGATCTCTGCTCTTTCAATATTTCCAATTGCAAAATAGTCTCATATGCAGATGACACAGCCCTGTTGTTCTCCGCAAAAACTTGGAAGCAAACATATCATTTTGCACAATTGGGATTTGACACCATTTCTGATTGGCTCCAGCAAAACCTATTGACTCTTAACGTAGCCAAGACTTGTTATCTTACATTCTCTATATACACCCCTCCCAACGACTCCACACTTTTCGAACTTACTGCACACTCCCACCCGTCTGACCATCCCTGTACCTGCTCTTGTACTACATTAAAACGTACCGATTCTACAAAATATCTCGGAATCATCATTGACTACAGACTCACCTTCCAAGCTCATATCAGAATAACATCTTGCAGAGTACGCAAACTAATGTACGTTTTTAAAAAATTGCGACATGTAGCTGAGCCCCATGTTGTCAAAATGGTTTATTTAGCACTTGCCCAGTCACTTTTAACATACTGCATCACGTCTTGGGGTGGAGCTGCCAAAACCCACCTTCTTGGTTTGGAGCGAGCTCAGAGGGCCCTTCTTAAAGTTTGTACTTTCAAACCAATGCTTTTCCCTTCTTATTCCCTATACCAATACTGTCAACTTCTAACAGTCCGACAACTTTTCATACTCAATATCATCTTAAAATTACACTGTGGACCCAAGCTGGTCTCAACTGTCTCTCGTACAACCCGGCGCCCTCCACCTATTATTGGTCAAGTTTCTTATACTGCCTTCTCTCGCCATTTTTTCTCTTTCCTTGGTCCTTTTGTATACAATAAGCTCAACCGATTATTGCTATTACAAAATCTCACAAAGTTCTCATGTAAAAAGCTAGTTACAACCTATTTACAAAATCTTACTTACCCCGAAACAGAAAACTTAATAATACCTCTAGTTTAAATTAATAAAGTAAATCATAAATTTCTACCATGTACCAATAAATAAATCATAAATATATACAGACAAATCACACAGATTGGGCTGGCCCCAAAGTAAGTTATTGGCTAGGACTTGTTATTGTATAATAATTCAACGTTGCATACTATGTTTTGTAACAAATGCATGTATGGATGAGCATCTGACACCCAGGTCAAAAGAAGTCTGAAGAGAATAATATTTCATCTTGACCTGACCGGGGATCGAGCCCGGGACCATCCGTGTCGCAAGCCGGCGTGTTGACCGCTGCGCCACGGAGTTGGTCACTAGATTATAAGTAAAGGGGTATATTAATTTATATTATACACACATATGTTTGTATAAATACAAAGTGGCACTTGTGTGTTTGTATGTTTTGTTATAATTTCTTCTATTTGCTTTCTTTTGTATGAGGAGGTGATTTCTTTTCATAGTGGGTATGTATGTACCTAAGTGTTTAAATCAATGAAGCATCTATCTGAGTTGTACTACTTGTTTGTCCTTTTTTTGTTTATGGTTTTTGTTATTTTCCTAAGTTCATGATTATTGTCATCGTATGATTTCCATATTATGTACAACGTTTTCATTGCACACCTTTTATTACCCTGCTTCGAGTGAGGGAGAGGCTGGTGCACTGAGATACAAGCTCTGCTTAGTTCAGACACCAGTCTCTCACAATCTTAAATCATGTGACAAATAGTTGTGCCATGTTAAAGTTAAGTTTAGTGTTAAGATTGTGGAGAACAAATAAAGAATTTTTACTTTTACTTACTTTACTAGCTAATATTTGTTTGTTTGCTTTTTAGGCTTTCACGCCCTATCTACTGAACTGATCATCATGAAATTTTGTATACACATAGGTTAGGGTTTTTTTCTGGTACGGAACCCTTCGTGCGCGAGTCCGACTCGCACTTGGCCGGTTTTTTTCATTTTCAATTACATTTCATTTAACATACCCGCAACTACCGGACAGGACAGGACCATATACACTACACGGAGAAAAAAGTATTACAATACCCTGTATATATACCTACAGGGTAATGTAATCGAATTCATTGGAATTTTTTACATGTAAAAACATTTACGTCGCCGCATCACTAAATCACTGGTTGTGTACCAGCTTAAAATCACATTTTTTTCGTAAAATTCATCGAGCGACTGATTTGATACTGTTCAAATGAATTTATTTTTAGGCGTTTTTGGTACCTAATTCAGGCATGTTTAAATTTTTGGCTTTTGTCTAAAAGAATGGCCTCTATCAAAGCGTCCAAAGGTAAATTTTGAGCGTTTCTTAAATTTGAAAAAGGAGTAATTTAAATTTACTTAGAACTAGTCTCAAATTGCTGTCAATCATCATCATCATCTCATCCTCAGGAAGTCCACTGCTGGATACAGGCCTCCCCCAAGGATTTTCAATACGACCGCTTCGAAGCGGCCTGTATCTATATTTATTTGTCCGTATATATTTATTTATTTATCCAGCGCCTTCCTGCGACATTCAATCATAGTTAAAGTCTATATTTATACAGATGCCAACGAAACTGCAAGCGGTAAAATAATGAGGGTTGTACAATGCGAAGTGAATAAAAAAACGACCTCAAATATAATACTTTATTTAAATCAGTAGATTTCATAAGAGCACTATAAAATATTCTAATTATATGAATATCAATATTCATTCAGTCACACAATTGGCATAGTGGCAGTACCCGTTCTAAGGCTATCTACACACGAACGATTTTTATATAAACTTGAATTGGGCAATGATCGTTACATATTATTATACAGCGTGTCAACTTATCCTCAACACCTCTTTGGAGGGGTGACTCAGCCCGTCAAAATAAAAAGCTTTTCCTGCGGAAATAATGATGAATGATGATGCTGGGAACTAAAAAAGGTTGAGTGTTCGGCCGACCCGACAATTTGTAGGAAAATGTAAAAAATCCCATAAAGGGAATATAAAGAGTAAAATTTACATTTACATGCTGTATGAAACACAATTCACAATATTATCACACTAATGTACATATGTAAGTATATTGCTTTGCGATTTGCGAATAGGTTTGAATCTAATAGAATTCAGAATTTGAATAGCTTTGAATCTAATTTGCCTGTAGGTCATGATATTAAATAATGGGTGAAGATACAGGTCATATTAAGGGGCTTACATCAGGGAATTAGCGCCACCCTTCAATTAATTTCAATAAAGAGGAGCCCGATGGTCCAGTCGGTGTGAGCTCTATGAGCGCTTACGTATGTTAAGCAACCCCTGTTGCAGTCCCTACTTGGATGGGTGACCGCAAGTGGCATAAAAATATCTCGAGAAAAATATGCTTCGGAAGGCACGTTAAGCCGTTGGTCCCGGCTGTCATCGTTGACGGCAGTCGTTAAGCTATGTCAGATGCCTTAAGGCAGCTTGAAAAATCTGACACCAGTGTTGGCCACTTACACATACGAAAAACAAACATTTCAATAAAAAAATCCACTGCATTACTTTAACAGTCAATTACCTACTGTAGTATTTTTGGTATAATTTTTCATTAACATCATCATTTTAAATTAAGAGTACTACTACGGTAATGAGTAGTTCTCTTTAATGCAAAATAATGAAAAGTAATATTACAAATACTTACTACAATACAATACTTAATTAGCGAAGTTCTCAAGTAGTTGTTTTTTTTTTCATTTTTATCAGATTTAGGAGTACAAGAATAAAATGGCGGGTGGCAGTGTTGGCTCTCGATAGAATATCGCGATCTTTCAAATAGTAATATACTTTTGATAGGTCTAGCGATAATATTACCACGTGTCAATAATGGATAGCATGAATAGTTTTCAAGGTCCACTATAGATAGTTACGCAACGCTGGCGGGTGGCGCTAGTTTCGCTGCTGTAAGCCTTTAAAGGTTGGAGTAAATAAATAAACAAATATACACGGACAAATCACACAGATTGAGCTAGCCCCAAAGTACGTTCGAGACTTGTGTTATGGAATACTAACTCAACGATACTATATTTTATAATTGATACTTATATAGATAAACATCCAAGACCCAGGTCAATCTGAAAAAGATCATTTTCATCTTAACCTGACCGGGGATCGAACCCGGGACCATCCTGTCGCAGGCAGGCGTGTTGACCGCTACATCACGAAACTCGCAGTCAGGTGGACTACCGTTAATTAAGTTCCTATAGGTATCGTTCGTGTGTAGCCAAACCGAACTTCGGTTATATAGAACATACGCAGTTGTGCGCTACACACCTTAACTTACAAAATATAAGTATGTAAATTTCAAATAAAGTCCTTAAATTTAATAAAAATAAACGTCATATTATAATTGAACATTTGGTATAAAATGGAACAATGAAATTGACTTATAATTAATGTAAAACAGTAAAAGATTTAACACTATGAGTAATTGAAGTGAGCAATTTTAAGTTATTAATGCAAACCTAGTAAAAAATTAAGGTAGTTGCCAGTTAGCGCGTCAAAAGCGGTCATTCGTTTAATTCTTGGTAGTGTATCATGCGTAGGACTTAGACGACACTGTGTATACATTCTATTCGTGCTACCGGGTCAAGTAAAGTATTATAATAAATACACACTATCACGTCTGTATTCCTTACAGGGTAGATAGTGCCTAAAGCCATATGGCCCAATCTTTAAATAGTATGATGTCCGCTATTAACTCCCTAACCGACATCTACCTATATACGATTTTAGTAAACAGTCATATTTGATAAAAAGTACGAAAAGTCAACTTTAACTATTACTTGAGAACTAAATAAGTATAAGTTTAAATCGGGGGATACACGAATCACACATAAAAATAATTGATTCGATTCAAGGAATTACATTTCATGCACATATTAAAAGAAAATTTTAAACATATTATGATTTGCCATCCACATAAAAATATGAAGTAATATTAAAATATCACGCAATAAATCAATAAAAAAATTATATTATAGGCGATAATATTCGAATCATGCAACAAAAAGCAAAAGTACGCTGTTTATTTCAGAAAATACATTTCCTTTAATTATTTATTATAGCTCTAATCAAATAAATAAGTAGGATCTAAATATCACAAAAAGTACATGAACTCATATAAATTTTGGTATGAATCGAGTAATACCGTCAAAAAACAAAGAAATATCACAGAATGTAAATCAATAAAAATATGTACATAAAAATATAATATAAAGCTATAAAAATCGAAGGCGACTTCAGACTATGGTTCTATAGAATACTATTGGTTTTTACTTAATGTCCTAAGAGTATAGAATGACTTATAAGAATATTTCAGGCATATATCCTACGACTACGGGTTACATAATACGAATTGAACACTAGGTCTAAGAGTAGATATTAAAGTAGGCCAGACCCAAACAATGTTGTATGCTGTGTTAATTTATTAATACAACATTAAACCCTGAACGCGCATGTCTCCATACAAATGGAAAAAGGGAATTGTGGCAACATTTAATAATTTTGATGTAAAATTACAACATTCAATCAATTAATCTTATTATAATCTACGTAGTTCTTTTACAGCTTGGTTAACATATCAATGTTTGAGAATTATATGCCTCTCAAAATTTGTATGTTTGAAATGTTAGAGGCTTGTAATTTAATTGGTAAAATTATCAATGGTTTTAGAATTAGCCTAAAATTAATCTCATTATGATCTACATACGTTCCTACGTACGTGGATCATAATGAGATTAATTGATTGTATGCTTAATTTTATACTAAAATATTGCAACAATTCTCTTTTTGCATTTGTATGGAGACATACGCATTCAGGGCCCTCTTAATACCGGTATCCTATTTTTAAACGAGCGACTTTATACTTTGTAAATTGTTAGTCATACTGAAAAACTTTCCCCACGGAACCAGGTACTAAAGATAGTCCACTTTTACAATAAGACGACATGGGTCTTCAAAGCTCAAAACATCAATAGCACGGCTACTTGGTGTTAACAAGTGAAATATAAGGCGACTAAATATACCAGAAAATGCTTCGAAATACAAGATTTTTTTAGTTTAATTTTCTATAAAAAGTTGAAAGACTAATATTGATATAAAATAAAATGTACCTGTATTCAAACTTAGTACAAGGTACGGCTTTAATAAAATATACAGATTTAAAACTGTTCACCTTAAAGTGCAATTCAAGTAGTACGATTTTTACAATAGGTATATTTTTATTTTCTTAATACGTACTACCTATAGTATACATACTTCGAAGTAGAAAATACAAGCACATTTAGTAAGGTACTATGAGATTGCTTATTTTTCTGTTAAGATTCTCTAAAGGCTAAAACTACTTACGGTTGTAAAATTGGTCTCTAGATTTTTGTTAATCAATTTAGTAGACAGAGGTGATTTAGAAGTACGCCAGCTGACAGATAGCATGACAATTTCATGTTTACCCAATTATTATTTTTATCTACGTATGTCCTAGCTGACCCGGCGAACTTTGTTTCGCAAATAATTGTTTACGTTTACTTATGTATTTGTAAACCTTTTATATATTTGTTTCCGTTGACGTTTCAATGGAGCTAGATACATAGTTTTTATTAAGGCTTTAGTTGTACTGTAATTTTTAAAATAATTCGTTCAAACTGCGTCCACCCCTAGATGACAGCGCAATACTCGTCTCTAGTCTCGTTGCGACCAAGATGGATGTAACTCCATTAAAACGTCAACCGAAACAAATAAACCTTTAAATATAACAATGTCAAAGCCAATACAGTCAATTTAATCGGTGTCAGCTATTTCGGTGGACTTTTTTAACCTCGATTACGGTATTTTAGAACCAAATGTGCCATTTGAATACTACGAGTTTCTGTAATTTACCATTTAGTCATGGATTACTATATGCAACTGATAATTTCTTGCTAGATTACATGACCTAGCCGGAACCCCATACATTCTTGCAACAACTTCTTTGTACGTACTCTGGAAAATTAACTATTTCTTATTTTGTTTTTTTTTTTCTCATTTGCAGGCTTGTGGCAAATCCACCAAATCAAGGATTATACAAAATGGTCCACTCGTTCTGAGTTAAAAATAGTAAACATCTCACCCTCATTAATTAGGTACGTTCCCTTCCATTTATGTATGCTTGTGGCGTACAGTAGCTACAAGAGTTTTCTGTAAAGCCACTGACTCGCTACCAGGCGTGTTCTATAGTAATTATCGTGTCATACTGATTGACACTTTAAACAACACTATGAAATTTTCGGAGAAAAATTGCTTTGCAATAAGGCCGCCTTTTGTGCACATCCGCATAATGGCTTTTACTTTAAAGCCTAAATATAAAATAATATTATATATATATAATATTATAATTCCAGCTTATACAATTAAAGAGGAGATCACCCAGTCTAAGGTATTCTAACGTTAACTTTTATACCTAATACCAAAAATTACTAATTTCTAATTTAGATTGAGATAAATTAGACTTACAACATCATCTAAGAAGTTAGGAACTTTATGTAATACAGCTGCAATATCATGAGTGATCAGAACCGGCAGAGTATATAACCGAACCATCAAGTGGAAACACAATAACGCAGTCCGAACTAAACTTTATGTCGGCTCAGAACATCGCGCGAGTCGATGCGCAGTACACGATATTAGGTGCAGCGGGGCGCGCGAGGGTAGGCGGGAAGCGATCTGCGCAGTTCGCAGCTAATATCCGAGCCGCCAAAAAGTTTGGTTCTAACTGTACATTTTTCAAAAAGCGCGCGCTCACTACGCATGATTTTAGATATTATAGGCTAGTTTCCTGGGTAAAAAAATAATAATACTAAAATAAGTCCATCAGTTCGATAGTCAAAAAATATTGGATACGTATTTTTTTTTCGTTAATAAAACAAAACAATATATGTTTTTTTTAAAGTATTGTTTTACGGCCCTGGATACAAGTCCTTAAGAGCCTTTCTTCATTTATTTCGCCAGTTGGCGAGTTATTCTTCTTGGTTGTCAACGAAATGATGACGATTCATTTCGTTGTTTTCACGGAGCCTCTGGCGACAACTCTTCGCGAATCCACTGGTTTCATCATTGACGACGCAGCAAGGCGGACAACCACCAGCCCGCTATGTAAATCTCACTACAGCCGCACAATGACAGTCTATTTTAGTTATTCTACACATTGTTCATAAATGGGCATTTATAACATAAAATAACACCAATTTCACATTATAAAGTCCACTAGAATAAATTTGCGAAACAATCCAAAACAGACACCGTGTAGTCCGCTAAAATTCCCGCCAAGAACCCAACAATATATGATAAAAATAAAATGCGTCAAAGTTCAAGAGTGGGAGCTCGCGACACGTCAGTTCGCAAAAAAATGTAGTAAGAATTTTAGTGTGCAATGTATATTTTTTTGTTGTTTTATTGACAAAAGAAAAAACACGCATCAAATCTTTTTTGATAATATAACTAAGAACCTAATTATATTTTTTTAGGAAACTAGCCTATACATGTAAATATCCAATGTCCTTTGAATATTAGTAAATACACTCTGCTCAATCAAATCACTGAATATCATACTTAAAGACAACCTTAAAACATTAAACAATTAATTTATAATACTATTATGAGATATATATGGCACATTTCAATAAAAACTGGCAGACTAGAAATTTTTTGTCAATTCGCACAAGAAATAACCTTACTTACACATTTTTTTTTTTTTTTTTAACACAAGAAAGTTATTTTCATAATTCTATTTCAATTATTCCCTGAAACAAGACCATGCAAAACTTAAAAGTACTCATACTTTTAGAAAATTTGACGAATAAATTCACTTCATACTTGCTGTATCTCGCGACGTCGTTCGCGTAAATTATAGCCTATGTTACTCGCTGATAATGTACCTTTCTACAGGGGTAATGATTATTAAAATCGGTCATTAGTTTTTGGGTTTATTCGTTTCAAACAAACAAATCTTGCCTATATTATTATATTAGTATAGAAAACCTATTTATTTGAATACTATTTCTTACTATTATTGACATGAATACTACTACTTGTGCATACATTTCTTTCATTATTTGGACCTTACATTAAAAGTATATTGATTGACACTATTCTTCTGATTATCATGACTTAAAAACATTTTACGTCCATTTATGCCTTGTGAAAATTCACAGATTTTCAACTAATTTGGCAAAACGGGCTACAGGCCGGCTGATGAAATGGCTGACCTTTGGTACCTTTTAACATAAAATAAAAATGTATCTCTGGTGTCAGATTTTTCCAAAGTCATATATAAGCTGAGGTAGACGAGCCGTGCGTACCAAATTCTGAAGCGTTCAAAGGGAGCTAATTAACACCATTGCCCTTAGCTCACACCTAAACTTTGAACCGTGAAGACGCCGACGTCACGTGACACGATTGCTTTTAAATGTCTGTTTCTTGGAGTAGGGCACGTCTACCTCAGCTTATATAAAACAGTCTGGATTTTCAAGCTTCCTAAAGGCATTATACTTTGTCGGGATTGCCGACTATAGTTTCGGACTCATCAGGAGTCCATTTTCAAGGCGAGTTCGGGATGCGCGACGCCGAAGTATCCCGGGCCCTTATTGCGTTTTCCTACAGGCATCTGACAACAACTGTTCTCAATGATGACAGCCAAGAGCAACGCCATTGCCAGAACCAACGGCTTAACTTTTATGATTCAGACAGCATATCGATAGAGAAGACAGTCAGACGTAAAATCATCAAGGAAGGAGATCTAGGATCTCCTATCAATAGAAAACCGAGGAATGGACGCCTTCTGTTCCCACACAATGGGCCCAAATAGCCGGCCTACGTTTGGAAAATAGCTTACGGTAGCAGTAAGCAGTAGAGAAGACAGTCTTAAACCTCCTCATTCTTCTTTATTATTCAATCCAAAGCCATAATTGGTAATACAGAACAATCTTCGCTTTGACCAGAGACACAAGATTACAGAATCATAATTCATATTAATTTTTTTAAAGCTAAAGAATAATACCAACTTCCGGCACCATTATGGTACAGTTCTCGTTGGCTAAAGGAGACTGGCACGTACGCTTGGGGTCCAACTTGTCAGGGTCCACTTTGATACCTCGCTTTTTTGCCGTTTCTATTATGTAGCACTTCATTCTGAAGTCACTGGAATTGAAATAATTGAAATATAAATAACTAGCAGCTATAATCTATAAGCCTCCCTCATGAATCACTCTATCTATTGGTGAAAAACACAGTAGTTTTGAGTTTATCGCGAACAGACAGACATGGCGGAGGACTTTATTTTAAAATATGTAGTGAATTTATTATAACTATACTCTCAATCCTCATTAGATCCTCATGAATCACTCTATCTAATAGTCAAATCCACATGAAAATCTGTGCATTAGTTTTGAGTTTATCGTGAACAGACAGATGCGTTGGAGGACTTTATTTTATACTGTAGTGATAGTGATTTTATGATTACATTTATTGCAGTAATGTGCATTAATGAGAATTTAACCACTACTTTGCATATGTTAACTTAAAACAGATAAAAATAAAATGAACTTTTGTTTTTATTTATAATCAATAACCCCACAAAATATTAACTTGCTTTTTGTTTTTATTCTTCTTCTTTCGAGTCATAGATGGCTAGTTTTATATTTGCCGTGTCCAGTAACTTGCAACTGCGACTGCCCCGTCATTTGCCTCATTAAGGTCTATTTGAGTGCAGGAATGCGTTTGTTTATATTTTTCCACTGAAGCCGTGATCCTGCGTCGTACGCTTGGTAGTGCTATTCCAGATAAGGTATACAGATGGGACAAGGGTGTTGGTTTTAAGTTGCCAGTCACAATACGGTAAGAGAGACATATTGTATGAAGGGGCGCAAATGTACAACAAACGACCGAGTTAACTGAAGGAATGTAAATCTCTGACTCTGTTTACAAAAAGATTGAAGAAACATATTTACAATCAAGTTTTGGGCTGATACGATGATGTGACAATAGTGTGTGTTTTCAATACTGCCTTAATGTGTACTTATATTTAACTATGATTTGTTATTAGTTTAAGACTCATGTAAGTGAATGTAATTCTTATGAGTCAATAAAGATTCTCTAAACCTTATACGACAGGAGGCATTAAGCGCCACGTCTACCTCTTTTGCATGAGTGGAACGTGCCCAGACTGGGCATGCATACTCGCCAGCTGAGTAGCACAGAGTGGGACAACTGGTGCAAAGCACATGAGGCGATGCTCCCCACCCGGTATTGGTAAGACGGCGCAGAATGTTGTTACGCGACTTCTCTTTGGATTTCTATTACAATGATGTACTGAGTGATTCTGTATTGTTTGGTAATCATACAATGTAGTAATTTTTTAATGGGGGATGGATTTCTATAGATCTATGGGCATTCCCCTTTGCCAACCATATGAATATAGGTAATAATTATGCAGGTATTGAAAATTTTTATTTCATAAAATGTAATTTTGGTAAGATCTAAGGCAAAAGATAACTAGTTACTCTGAGGTTTAACTGTTTATTTAATTGTAAGTGGAAGAAAAATGTTAGGTAAAATATAATGTTATAAAATTGATACCTTACTAAGGGCTTGAGTTGAATTTGAACATAACAATCACCATAACATTCTAATGAATGCTACTGTTGCAATCAACAGAAAAATTTTAGGTAAACACCTAACATTTTTCTTCCACTTATAATTACCATTTATAATTTATTATTGATAAATCAAAGACAGAATAAATATTTTTATGGAGGCTGTCCGTGTGTGTATCTTGAGTTTATAATTACCTAAACTTCATAGAGAGGCAGCATAAACAGCAAATGAGAGCCATCGTGACGAGAACACCCATAGTAGCCAAAACCAGATCCATAAGAGTAAACTCCATCATTTACTCACTTCGAATACAATCCCTTGAGCTTTAGATACCGCTTAATCCTGGAAATACACAAGCAATAATCGTTTGAAATCGTTTAACTTCAATAATGATCACAAATATTTAACAAAAACAAATGAAGTTCGATCGAAGTCAATACGCATAAGTTACAATATAACCGCGAGCAAAAATAGAACTGTACTTACAAGTGCAAACGCAGCTTATTTGATGGGCAGAAAATAAGAAAATCTGCGGACGAAGGCAATTCCACTCAATTTATTCATTTAAATCAATTTACAATCACAATTTTAAATGCAAAGCAAAATACATTCATCACAAAATATGCAAGTGTCTTTCACGCAAAAGCGAAAAGGAAATGTCAATGTCAACAAATATGTCACGGATTATTCTTAGTACCTCTATTCCAAAACAATTCATGTGATTGGTGCCTTTCAACTTTGCAAATGCCGTCCACCAATCGCCGTCCGCCTACGCCGTCGTCATTAAAATTTCGTTCAAAAACACTAAAAACAGTACCTACTCAAGGGTTGCCACATTCATATATTGTCGTATTCTTTATCTTAGTATATTGTAAAAAACCAGACCAAGGTTTTTTTAAATAAAATTTATAAAATAAAAATAATTAACTACGCCCCCAAAAAACATTTCTGCCATAAATATAAAGCAAATAAACCTTCCCAAGTTCATATAGGGATTGTCCAATAAACATAATAGGCATAGCATAATGCATATATATGGCAAATTTTACAACAAAAAAGCAATTACACAAAACTGCCCACAACTCACACATATCCCTCTAAAACTTGTAATATTCTGGGATGGCAAGTGAAACGTTCGAAGCAAGATGGGACATTTGAACTTATTTGCACTTTGACTTTAATTAATTTGTGTGCTTCCACCACCAGTTACATAGTTCATGCAAATTTCAATTTGTTTTAACTCAAAGTGCATGTAACTTCAACTTCCGCAAAGTAACGCCAGACTCGACTCAATATCTTTGAACTTATTACTATACATTTTCCTGCGTAACAATCCTTTCTGTAGTATTTGCATGATTGAGAAAGAACAACCAAAAGCACAAACTTTCGCATATTTCTTTAGAACTTATTATAATATGGAATTTTCGAACCTAACTTGTTACAGGAATTGGAGCTTCAGGCTGCTTCAGGCTACAATGTATCTACTGTTTTTTATTTTAAATTTGTATAAACATAAACAGAATTTTCTAGAAATCATTTATTTACTTATCAATGAACATACAGCTCAGTTACAATTTTTAACAAACAAACACACCTGCATCTTCTACCACAACATTACAGCTCTGCGCTTCAGATTTAGTAGGAATTTTGGCAGGTTTCTTAAATTTTTGATCTACATTCATTTTTTTAGCTATAACTTTTACTTTCTTTTTTAAAGTGAGGTCTCTGAAAACAAAATTACATTTATTAGTGTATCAAACGCAGGTAAAGTCATTATTCATGCATAAAACAACCATAGACTGTTTCTGGATAAAAGAGACTTACTGAAAAATCTTAAATAAAATAGTAACTAAGTAAGCATACTATATAATTAAATAAAAATAAGATCATTAAAAAAGCTTTATGTACTTACGAGTAATTTATTTTACAGCAGTAAAAACACGCCGAAACGACGCATACCAAGGCACATGTTACGAAAATTATGACTGCAACCAATATTCCCCTGAAAACCTTGTTGGCTTGTCTTAAGATACTCGCTGAAAATATAATGCAATTTCTTTTAAAACTTTTGTTTTATACCATACAAGCAATCATTGAAATTATTTCTTTACCAGCATACCTGCCATACCACTGTCATTAATTGTGTTAGGATCTGTAAAAAAAATGGCTGTTAATGTTACTCGTAGTATATTGGGTAAGAAAATCATATTCATACCTTCCATGCTGGTCTGGAAGAAAAGAAAAAACGTAGAATATACCAGCTGCTTCTCTTCCTAAGCAGCTCGTAAAAGCCGATCGATGAAATGGGCGTCAGGAATCATGTCAATAGGAAATGCTGCTCGCAACCCAGCTCACCTACAAGCCCACCAACGTGCTAAACGTGGCCTTAAGGTTTAACAGGCCCGGGATCTGTTTACCCTACAAGGCAGAAAGACGTGATAGTATGTATTCATATACAGTTTTAAAGAAAATGTTTTAGTTCAATTGGACCAATCATTCTTTTGTGAAGCCCGAAACAGATAGCCTGCAAACAGACATTAAAAAATCTATATTTTACAATGAGTAGAAAAAGATTACGTACCAACAGGATCATATATTACAAGTAATGCCTTCATCAAATGCTGTACATTTAGCTGACATTGTTGCGTCGTTTCATTATAAAAATAGGCACTGAAAAAAAAAACAATAATTAAATCTAAATACATATAATTAATTAATGTGGGCAAATTAGAAATTTAAATACGTTTACAAAAGAATACATTTATCACAAAATGAATAAAACAAATAAATACTCTTTATTACAGTTTATCAATTTCAATGACCTTTCGTTACATACACAACATCATGCATTGTACTTTTAAGTAATTACCAACTTTTTATAATGTTTGTTATTGTATCCATATATTTACTAGAATAATAAATAATAAGTATTTAAAATAATATTCTACGTATATTATGCTTTTATTATGTTTATTATAATTAAGGTATATGTATTAGATCAGGTGCAGATATCTCTGTTTCTAACATATAGGTCACGTAGGTAGGGGCATGCAATTCGTGAGAACCTAAATTCTTTTCAGATTCTTGAGGCACTTAGGCTACAGGAGGCAACAATAGTATACTATACATTAGTATAGTATACATTATACAAACATACGTGCGAAAAACATTACCCTCCATCTGGGTGAGCTTGTTGAGTAAAAAACATACTTACTCATCACAGCCGCATTTAGAATCACAGTCAATCGGAGTTGATAAACAATCTCCATAGGAACCACATCCCAAAGTTTGTGTTTCTTGTGTATTATCGTCATTCTCAGCATTAACTAAAAATAGAAAAATTATGACCCCAACATATCTCAGTTATTGTATAATTTTTAACAAACACAGTCGAAATTTACCATTTATCAGAAGTAAACACCCGAAAATTATTATAAACACAATATGTTCCACAAAAATAGACATCTTATATAAACGGAACATTTCTACAACCGCACAATTATAGTGTATAATTAAACTGTATCGTAAGTCACTTCTAAAGTAATAATTAAAACTAAAACGATGAAATAAGATGCTAGCTTCACATTTGCAATGTGATTGAACTAGCTTTACTCTGCTAAAACGTACTACAAAAATAGACTGACCTCGTCTGCTGCAAAGATAAATATTTCAGACACGCTTTCATGTTTCTCTATTCATGAACGACACTAAATAATAACAAAATCACACATTCATCTTACTAGCAATCACCCCGCAACTTTGCCCGCGTTAATTATAGCCCATGTTACCCGCTGTTGTTTGTTTTTCGTATGTGTAAGTGGTCAACACGGTGTCAGATTTATCAAGCTGCCCAAAGGCATGTGACATAGCTTAAAGTCTACTTTCAATGATGATAGCCAGGACAGGACCAACGGTTCATCCTGCCTTCAGAGTTTGAAGGATCTTGAGATATTTTTGTGCTACTTGCTTTCACCTATCCAGGTGGGGACTGCGCCCGGGGTTGCTGAACATTCGTAAGCTCTAATAATGCTCACGCCCACTGTACCGTCGGGCTCCTCATTATCCGCTGATAAGGTAGCATTATAATTATTTTTTTATTGTTCTAGTAGTTTTTGAGTTATCCATCACAAATAAACACACAAATGTTTTTTTTATAATATTAGTCTAGACTAGATTAGGGGTGAGACAGAGCCAGCCGACTATTGCAATGCTTTTGACACTAGGCTTTAGTATCATATTCCGTCCGAAAATATTGGGTTATAAAAAATCCGTTTATGAAAGAACATTCTTCAACGAAGCTGACGTATTTTACTCAGTTATTTAGCCTAGCTAAAGTTATGTAACAATTAAGCATTTGGTTCCTCCAAATTACAAGGAAGTAGCCAAGAGCTAGTTGCACTCGCTCATGAAGTGTTCTGTAGTAGCAATCATAAACAAGCCAAAATGCTACTATCATTTTCGACCGCAAAAGTTACTTTGTTTTTCATAGCGCTTGTATGAATAACAAAGTTATATGATATTAGCTGTTACCCGCGGCTTCGCCCGCGTGATATATAGCCTATATCCTTCTCAGTACCCTAACCTATGTGTATGCAAAATTTCATGATGGTTAGTTCAGTAGATAGGGCTGTCTGTAAGCGTAACAAACAAACTAACTCACTTTCGCATTTATAGTATTACTTCAGATAGGATTAGGATTTTTCGTTTTCCTATTTTTAAAATAAGAGTGGGGGTGGGAACAAGTTGACTCGTGCATGAAGCATTCCGTACCATTATTTATACAACATTACACTATCGAGCAGAAACGGCATAAAAACAAATTATTTGTATGGGAGCCCCCTAAAATATTTATTTTATTTTGATTTAATTATTTAGTTGTAAAATGAATATACATCAAATATTCTACGAATATTTCAAGCGTCAACCTATACCCGTTATTAATATCGAACAAAAACTGGCTCCCATGAAATATTTATATAATTCTAATAAATAAATTCAACCGTCTAGCTGTCACGTTTTATAGGATACAGCCTGGTGACGGACAGATAGTGAGACATACAGCCCGACATCTTAATTTCGTGAATAGGAACCCTTTGGGTACGGAACCCTAAAAATTACATTGAGGTTCTCTCCCTTTTATACTTCACTAGCAACTGGCTTCGCCCGTAGTACATACATAGCCTATGGCACTCAAGGATAACGTACCTCTTCAACGGTGAAAGAATTTTTGAAATCGGTCCGGCAGTCCCGTCGTATTCACCAAATATACCAAACAAACAAACTCTTCAGCTTTTAATATAATTATAATTATTATAATATTAGTACAGATTTTTTCCCACTATAAAAAAATAATAAAGTGGTTTACAGAACACATCTACCTATCAAGTTTCAAGTGTGTAGTCTCGATAGTTTCCAAATAAAATGGCTGTGACATACAGACAAACAGACATAACGAATCTATAAGGGTTCTGTTTTTTGCCATCTGGCTGCGGAACCCTAAAAGAAACGTTATATAATTCCACAGTGGGAAGATTGGGAATAAAAAAATAGCAGCTCGGGTGCACCACCGGCAAGACAGCTATTGAGAATAAGACCTCTGATAAAAAAAAATAACTTCTAAACATTTTATATAATGCTGCTACTACTCTTCCCGCACGTGCCCTGCCTGTGCCCTGGTATATGTTCTAAATTACGAAAATGATTAATTTTCAAAATTAAACTTTGCACTTCAACTATACTATAACATGACACATACCTACATACTACAAAAGGCTATTGACAGAATCAAATTAATGTTCATTTCTTAAATTTCATAAATCTTACATAAATCAATCAAAGAATACATTATTTTCCATTTGATACCTATACCTACTATAGCTGATCTCTTACATTTTTGCTCGACTCGTTCAGAAACCGAACTCAGTAATTATATTATTAAATGTAAACTCGTAGAACAAATTTAATGCTGGTAACACTGTGCTCATATGTCATTTCTTGTACAAAGCACAAATCCTTGCTATCAGATTGTCGTTCATTAATTGTCTTGCTCACACTCAGCAGCATCTAGCATTGTTAGAGCGAGATCGTTATACTAAGCAAGTTTGTCTTTTTATCTTTATTTGTTTGCATGCAGTAGACAGCCCGCTCAACTCAAAAATTAAAATCAAAAAACCAGTTTATTTACCGAACACGTTCACGTCGCGCGCGGCTATAGCGTAATCGTGCCATAGTTTGCTTTGCTGTAAATTTTGGTCGTGTTTTCTCACGGTGATAGTGATCTTATGAACTTTGCAGTACTGTTATGTAGGAACTTCTCCGACAAATTTTCGAATCCTATGAATGAGTGAGATTCCTGTGCATTATCCAGTACAAAAATTGTAGGTGTGCCGTGGTTCGAATTTTGAATCGCGAGTGAACTTTTGTGCATTCACGTGAAAACAAGTGTTTTGTTTCATTATGTTTTAATGTGTAAAAAAGAGATGTTGATATTGCAAATGCACATTTGTTAAAATCGATTGTCTCAAGTCTCAAATTGCATTGCATAGTTGAATGATCCCCGTGTGATTTCTTCAAGACGACTTTGCGAGGCAAACGTGAGTAAAAGTTACGTTTAAATAACTGTATCTGGGCTTTTGTACGCTGTCTGCTTCAATAACCATGACAAAAGAGTTGCGTTGGTGTTTTCTAGTGAGATTTCAATAAGAAAATGTGTTTTGGTTTCCAATAGGAATATTTTGAAAACAAAGTTTGTCGCTTGATCAATGCAAGTGTTTTGATTTGGCATTCCAAGGTGGTTGCAACATCATGCTGACCTGAGACCGGTTTTGAGCCGTTTAATAACATTATAATGAGTAGGTAGTCAATTCGCGGCGTTATGCATACGAAAAAACATACGATCGAAAAGTTGTAGTTTTTAATTTCATCACAATCACGACAAAAAATATTGATTCATATCAATTTGTTTTCATTATGCGTCAAATAGTTAAGTTTTAAACTTGGTGTGGAAATTTCTTATTGTTTTATTGATTTGGCCATTAGAACATCATTAAAATGAAATTACTTTTACGAACCTTTCAACCCATTAAGAAATCATTAAGGTGTCCTGCCTCTGTCTCTTTACTAATTCGGATGACAGGTGTTGAGGCCTATAAATCTAGGATTTGCTGTTACAATGCGGTTTTTGTATTCCAAATAAAAAGTTCTAGCAAGCAAAACCCGCATTGTAACAGTAAATTCTAGATTGATAGGCATCAACACCTGTCATCCGAGTTAGTAAATAGCGGCTGGAAGTGTAAGTCACAAAACTGTAAATAACAATTTTGTATCAATTGTCATTATAAAGCCAAAGGCCCAGGTTCAAATCCTGGTTGAGTGGTTCCCATATCTTATTTCTTTTTTTTTAAATAGTATATAACAGAATAGCATTGTGAATGCATAAAACCACCTAAGAAAGTATTGTAAATAATAAATTTTGAACCCAGCTTGCTTGGACCCCAGATTGAGCACTTTCACAGAAGCTCAAATAGAAGCAATACCTGAGTTGAGACAGCAATAATCTCTTCGCTATCATAGAAGTGCCCTAGGTGGTTTTGTACCTATATCCTTTTGATATCTGGTAATTGAGACCTTTCTTTCTTTAGGTTTACAGCTCCATTGTTTGTTTTTAGCCTAAACAATGATTTTGCCAATGTCAAAGTTAACAATAACACGCACGCAATAACAATATCAAAGTAGGAACATAAAAAAAAATTCGGAATTAATAGTAATGGGTTTCCCAAAACAAAATAAAGTTAAAACCGAGTATTTGTTATAATAACGTTAGACATTAAATGACCGGTAAAATATGGAAATACATGGTATATTACTGACACTTTGATGTCCATCTGTCACCAGGCTGTATCTCATGCATAAACCATGATAGCTAGACAGATGTAGTAAGATTGTTTAAAAGGTAAGAATTGCTGGCAAATCTTTGGCTAAAAGCATGAATAAAATGGTAATAAAGAGGAGTATCTGTAAAATATTATGATTCTTCATATTTAAAATTTAAATGAAGAAAAAATATTACTTACAAGATTTAAAAATAACATTAGGAACTCAACTTTCAAGTGAGTTAAAAAAATATTTTTAATTATTGCTATTCTGATACCGGTATTCTTATTCGCTGGTTGAATCCTGCCTTAGGGGGAATTTTTCTTATTTCTTAATTTAATAAGAATGAAAAAGTAATCTGGTGCTGGTAAAAGACTTGCATTTTAAAGAAATAATCATGGAACCCACAAAGAATGACAAAGAAAAATAAATAAATAAATATATAACGGACAGATCACAGATTGAGCTAGCCCCAAAGTAAGTTCGAGACTTGTGTTATGGGATACTAACTCAACGATACTATATTTTATAATAGATACTTAAATAGATAAACATCCAAGACCCAGGTCAATATGAAAAGACCATTTTCCATCTTGATTCTAACTAACAGCCAGGTAGGAACGTAGTTTTAAAGATCTAAGCATACAGAGGGACAGACAGACATCAGGAAGTGACTTTGTTTCATACTATGTATTAAATGTGTTTTTACTTGTTTACCTCAAGAAAATAAAAAGAAAAAATCAATGCTATTAGAATCTCGCAGTTATGATTCTTGATGTCCAATACATATCAATCATTTTGAGATTCTAATAATCTTACTATCATGATTGGTATTTAATTATGATTGATTAAAAATTACTAGTAAAATAATTAAAATCCTTGTCCACAGATGTCTCGATTACCTCTCCAAAGTGCACCAACGAGTTCCTGATGTCTTGTAGCAGATCGCACGAAGTCGGCTGAGTCATGCAGCCATGGCCAACAAAAAGGCTCTATACTCTATAGCCGTGGTTGTCCTCGGGTTCATATGCTTCATAGTAGGTGCGATAGCTGTTGGGCTACCGACTTGGGGCTACTTCTATAGCTGTGAGTATTATTTTAAGGCTTGTTTTGCTAAAGTATTATTAATAAAGCAATCAAAATAAATGATTCTCTCATGTATAATATTGATTCAACAATGGCTTAGAATAACCATTCATGACATCAAAGTCATCACCCTTATTAAAAGTAATGAACTTTTTGTAATTTTTCATGAGTGAAATGTTTGTTTTAATTTACAACATGTGGCAATGCAAACCAATAATTCCATTTTGTATGAAAAATATGCATAATTACAATAAGAATAGAAATACTTAACAAGTAAAAAAAAATACAGATAAAATAAAATAAAATTAATAACCCGTTAGACAGTCTAGCTTCAGTAAAAGAAGATTCTATGATGTTAATCTATGTCTGTTTGGTTTGGATTGCCACATATAATGAATTTATTAATAAAAAGTAGGTACTACTAGTTCAACTCATTTTGTGTAAGTTGGTACAGTTGAATACACAGACAAGTACAGTCAGCCACTGATCAACAGTGACAGTTATACACCTTTGGCCACCTTATAGTATAATTAAACGAATCAGTTGCTGTTTTTCTATGTACACAAATGTTCTATGTTCTGTGTCAGTAAAGGTTGATCAAAGTGTAGAGTTACATACACTTGAATGTGCAGTCAGTAGTATTAAACGTGAAGTACCACACATAAAATTGAGATGAGCTATCTGTACACATGTAAATAAAATGTACATAATATCTGAACTTAAGTTGGTCATTGCGTAATTTTAAATTAAGTAGGTACTCATAATATTAACTATAAATTATTAAATTAAAAGTGTCATTTTACAGTAATAAATTTTAACCATAAATAAACACATTAATATTTGGTGTGCCAGTAACCTAAATTTTTGCTTTGTAGATTAATTAATTGTCGATTTTGTTTTTTTTGTATGCATTTTTAATTTATCACTGGCCTGTATTTTTAAAACATTTTTTTTATTAGCGACCTGTTTTATTCCTTTTGAACTCTTTATAAGGCTGTTAACGATTAGAACCTTACGTAATTGTCATAAGGTTCAAAATTAAATGTCATAATAAACCTGCCTTATAAAGTGTTTTGGACATTGTAGGCAGTTGATTTGGGCCAATTGGCTGGCTTGTGCACATGTATGTAGTGTCAATACCTCGCACAAATTCTTTCAGATAACTCTGACCTTCCCTTCCAACTGTCGACGCTGTCATCCTACCATTGTAAGTACTTTTAAAGTTCAAAAAGGTGAATCACACTATTTTCGTGGAAAAACAAAATTTTAGTAGTGTAGATGACGTTTTATAAGCGGACAATCGCCCCAAAAGAGCAATGTGTAAACTGCCAAAAATTAAATAACTAAATATTGACCCCAAAAGACGTTTCTCATTTGTTAAGTAAATTTTAACTGTGCCTCTTGTACCAAATAAAAATTAGAGAAGATGCATTATTTCTTTATTATAAAAGCAAACTTGCAATAGAAAGAAAAATATGGGTCAATGTTTGGTATTCATTAGAAACTGGCAAATTGTATAGGACACTTTTGTTCTCATTATTTAATTTTGCGAATATTTTACTTCTGATCACTTGGAATTGAAATCATGTATTTCCATGAAAAATGTAGTGAGATTCACATAAATCGCACATAATGGTGGAGGTGAAAACGCTGTTTAATTCACTATGTTTTGTATTAGTAGTTAGCTTAAAAATTCTAGAGGCTTGATTACTTCAATGACCTTCATTGAGTTATGAAATTGTTATTAGCATAATTTCATACCAATTTCACACTGATCACTACACCTGTGTCATCATTGCTAATAAGCATTTGTAATGACTTCCAAAAAAATCTAAGCGAGTATTTTCCCCCATAATTAATCAGACGAACTTACATTCTAGCTTCTATCCGAAGATTTTCTAATTAATATCTAAATATTATATGGAATGCATACCATATCGTTGTGCTACGAAAAGATCTCCCAAAAACTGGCACATCAGTGAAAAAAAAAAATACACTGTCCAATAATTCCTAGGTACATATCAAAGTTACAAAGTCATATTTTTTGGGCGAGTCCATTACGCAACTTTGAAAAAACCAGGCAGCTGTGACGTCCCTTTAGTTAGTCGTTCTTGTACGCGTGATATGAGAACTTTGTTCGGGAGCTATGTTAATATTGTGTTTATGAGAATGGCCTGTAACAAAAATTGCTATAGTTAAATGTTAAGGGAAAACCCGGCCAATAACATTTTCTTTTTCTTATTGTATGACTAATAAGAGCGCGCTACCGTCCGTCATCTGTGTTGGGCCCTTAGAGTATAAATATTAACTATTGATACTCTAAGGTTGGGCCTTATTTACATACATTGATATTATTTCGTCTTTATCCCTTGCGGGTTAGACAGAGCCCACGGTCATAAAATCCAAAGGCCACGTTTAGCGTGATAGGGTGGAAAGCGGAATCAAGTGATGGGTTGCTAGCCGCTAGCCTATTGACGTGATTCTTCAGATTTCACTCAATCCCTTGACCGGCTTTTACGGTCTGCGCGGGAAGAAAAGCAGCTGGCCTATTCTGTTTTCCTTTTCTCCCGAACCAGCAGGCCTAGTTATTTGCTAACTCGGTTTACGACGTTTTGATAGTTACCTTAGCATCCATTACGGTTTTCGTATCTTATATAATAACTAGCTATTACCCGCGGCTTCGCCCGCGTAATATATAGCCTATGTCCTTCTCGGTACCCTAACCTATGTGTATGCGAAATTTCATGATGATCGGTTCAGTAGATACGACGGGAAAGCGTAACAAATAAACAAACAAACTCACTTTCGCATTTATAATATTAGTTGGGATTGGGATAGTTGGGATAGTTATTCATCATCAATCATCAACAGGTCTTTGTTAGTCTCCACTGCAGGAGCACGACACTCTCTTTTTTTTTTTTTTTTTTTATGTCATAGGACGGCATTCGAGCAAGTGGGTCACCTGATGGGAAGTGATCACCGCTGCCCATGGACAACTGCAACACCAGAGGTGTCACAGGAGCGTTGCCGGCCTTTTATTTTTCTCTCCCCAGAGGGGAGAGGGAGATGGGCCTCCGGCTCTCTCACTCACCGAACGAAGCATAGTAGCGGTAAAGCTACTACTCAAACGTCGATTTTCTGTGAGAGTGTGGTACTTCCCCGGACGAGCCGGCCCATTCATGCTACTAGCAAAAGTGATTTTCGCCGGTAGCGAGGCTCTACCACAACTAAACTACCAGAGCCATGTATTAGGCAGGGCAGTCAGAGGATTTGGCCTACACTCTCCACGCTGGCCAGACGGGTTTGAGAGGTCTCTTAGATGTTTATAGCTTTGTGTAGCTTGTCTTTCCTAAGTCGACTTCTACGACATCCACGGGGAGACTTGGAGTGGTCCTATTCTATTCTGCCGGGAACCACACGGCATTTCATTGCAGCATTCATACGAAAGCCGTAATGAATATTGAAGTTGCCATCAAAATGATGCACACCGCAGCTGTCAAAAGTTAGCAAATAGGCCTGCAGCATGGAAGAGTCTTATTTATCATCGTGATTTAACTTAGGTAATGCACGACAACATAGCAGTTAGTCCACCTGTACATAATTGTCCATTGTTGTGCGGTACAACATCTATTGATACGTGTCCTTGACGACAAACATGTCATATTGCATAATACTGGTGTAGAGTGTAGGTAAGGTACCTCTTTGTGTAAATTGCACGACAGTAATATTTATTCAAGACTAGCTGTTACCCGCGGCTTCGCCCGCGTAATATATAGCCTATGTCCTTCTCGGTACCCTAACCTATGTGTATGCAAAATTTCATGATGATCGGTTCAGTAGATACGGCGTGAAAGCGTAACAAACAAACAAACTCACTTTCGCATTTATAATATAAGTTAGGAAGTTAGGATTTGCTAGTTTTTATTAAGTAAGAAGCCGTTTGTAAGAAAATATATTAGTCCGACCTAAAAAATGTATATACAATTTTTTTAATAAAGCCCTATCCAATTCTTTAGGGGGCGACTCAGTCCGTCATCAACAACTTTCCCTATGAAACTAATGTTGGAAAATCGAAATAAAAATCAAAATTTTCATACAAAATGCCCGGTCGGCTACACTTTTTTTTGACATACATTACTAAAACGGCCCATTATTTTTTAATGAATAACAAGCTGTCTGTCTATTTCCTTCTCCGTACTCCGGACAACGTGTATGCAAAATTTCTTGACGGTCAGTTCAGTAGGTAGGGCGTGAAAGTGTAACAAACAAAGAAACAAACTCACTTTATTTAAGTGCGTTATACCTCTATCTTGCCTGAAAGAAAGCAACGATGAGGTCTTAAGCATTCGACGCAAACTCAAATACCTCTCTTTTTACTCTTGCCTTGGAAATCCCAAAATTGTACGAGTCCAGAATCAGGATTAAGTTTATTTATTACAAACTAGCTGTTACCTGCGGCTTCGCCCGCGTGATATATAGCCAATGTCCTTCCCACTACCCTAAGCTATGTGTATGCATAATTTCATGATGATCTGTTCGGTAGAAAGGGGAAGCAAAACGAACAATCAAACTCCCTTACGCACAAACATACAAATCTTTCCACAGTACAATATTATTCCATAGCGTATATAAGCAGTAACACAGAATTCTCAATAACTTCGCTCGTCACAATATTATTCCATAGCGTATATAAGCAGTAACACAGAATTCTCAATAACTTCGCTCGTCACTCATAATAACATAAGGACATACCTATTTTAGTAATAGATTGTATGTAAAAAGAATTGTGCCTCTAGAAGCAGTTTTCAGCGAGAAAATAGAGAAATACATTTGTATGGAAAACGCACTGCTAGTATACCCTTTTAACACTCGTATAATAGTACAGTCCGAAATGGCGGCTCGGATTTTAGCTGCGAGCTGCGCAGAATGCGCCTCGCCTCCCCGCGCGCGCTCTACTTAACCTAATATTGTGCATACAATATTGTGCAATACTACGCATTGACTCGCGCGATGTTCGAGCCGCCATAAAGTTTGATTCGGACTGTACCAATAGCAAAAGTATGTGGATGGTATACTTTTCCATGTGGCACACTGTACTTACTCATCATAGATGACATGCAGATGATTACTTTTCAAGCCTCGCTGTCGTTGTAAATGAACTTGTAACTAAGTACATTTTAAAATAAAATGTACCGTTAGCTCCTTTAATTAAATTCCGATTTATTAAAAACCGGACCTTATCTTGTTCACGGCGTCGCGAAAATAAAGAGCGTACAGAATCGACACTTCTAAAATGTCTGCTATCTATAAGGAAGGTCTAGGTTCAATGACCTCAGAGTTTTATATTAGGTTCTTTTCACTGATGAGGAAGAATATCGATTGGAAACCTTAAATAAATATCGCGTGCCATGGAAGACACGGTATAAGCTGTTAGTCTGGCCTTGGCAACTTTCGTTAGAAGAATATATATAAGGTTTAGTGTCATGTGAGTTTTGTTAATTTATTATACTAAATTCATTGTGACTCTTACAAAGAAATCAATGCACAATGCAAAGGGACAAATGTTGAGCGTGGTGGGTTTCTAAGGCTATCTCAAGTGACTTGCAGAATCATAAATTTGAGTACATGACTGTTCGTTTGTTTTTTATTCTTGTACGTCATAGTTCATGAAGCCTCCTACATAATCCCAAATTGTTTTGTCTTTAATACGAAAAAGTAAAGTGTATACTTTTCGACACGAAAGCTACGTTGTGTTGAGACTCAAGACTATCCGTACTTGAATCATTGGCATATTATGAACGAATATATTATGTTTTTCATAAGGAAAATTATACCTACAATATGGGTCGTTACTATCCGTACTTAAATTTTTAGTATGTTATGGATGTAACATCACAGTATCATACCATTATTGTAGCTCAGTGGTTAAAACGCCAATACTTAGCCGTTCGATCCACAGCTAATTTATGATGGCAAACTATCCTTTTCTGATTGGTCTGGATATAGGATGTTTATGTATATAAGTATCAATAATAAGATATAAAATATAGTATCGTTGAGTTAGTATCCTACGACACAAGTTCACAACTTACTGTGGGGCTAGCTCAATTTGTGCGATTTGTCCTATATATTTATTTAGAATTTGTGCAAGCTGGATTGATAAAGAAAAACTGCACATCTCCGAACAGGTCGGTAAAATACCTTTTAATTCGCACGCAATAAAATAATGCCATAATTTTGAGTAGGTACTCATTTACTGACTATCCTTTTGTATCTATCTTTATTTCCGCCGCTGGAGCCCTAAAGTGGGCCAAACCGCGCAACAAAGTATACTGTTACCTTTGCCTTTCTAAGTCTATATCTTAGATTTAAATCGTGTTTTTCCCGACCGGCCAAATTGATTGAGGGATTGCTTTTGTATTAGAAAGTAGTGTTCGAGTCTGCAGTACATAAATTACTCTCGCAGAATCAATCTCAAAATAACTATGGTCAGGAGATATTTTTCTTTTTCATCTAACTTCACTATTTCCTTTTGTTCATTACAATAGAAACGTTTAATTGTTTTTGAAATAGGTTCTTGTTTGAAAAATATGAATACTATCAGTGATAGACTAGTGACGCTTTTATTTATTTTGTCCTAGCTTTTACCCGCGGCTTCACCTGCGTGATATACCTATAACCTATGTCCCGCTCAGTACCGGTACTGGGTACTGAGCGGGACCCAGTACTCTTAGAACAACCAAACAAACAAAAAACTCACTTTCGCAATTTTCGCATTCATAATATTATTTGGAAATTTGGATTTTGTACGCGTGATATGAGAACTTTTTTATTATTACCATTATATCTATTTTATACATAATACTAGGGGCAAATTATGTATACTATATTGGAGGCGGGCGTTGACATAACACAGTTTATAACTTCTAGAGGTGTCATCGTTCCCAATGTTATTGTGTACTAGATGTGCCCGCGACTTCGTCCGCCTGAAAAATGTAACCTATGTCCTTTCTCAGGCTCTAGACTACCAAATTTCATTTAAATCGGTTCAGTAGTTTTGGCGAGAAATCGACAGACAGACAGAGTTAGGTACTTTCTCATTTATAATATTAGTACAGATGTAACTCATGTTATAAAGATTTTTTAATTTTTTTCATTAGCTTAAATTATGTTCTTACTAAGCATTTTCTGTGACTATGTTGAAAGAGAAGTCAGGTTTAAGGCGCCAACAGGTTAAAATTACGTAGTCCTTGACCAATTAGTAGTGTTAAAGTTGTTAGCGACTTTACCTGCGTGTTTCTATGAAATTCCTTACGAACCCAATTAACTAGATGTGGATAGAAATAAGATCCAAAAACGTCATTTGTTGGTTTGTTTTCGTTTGTAAGTGACCAATAGTGGCGTCAGAGTTTTCAACCTGCCTAAAGGCATCTGACATAGCTTAACGACTGTGACCGAAGTACCTACTTACGAAGATTTTTTTTACTTTTTCTTATTTCGGAGTACAAGAATTAAATAACAGTTGTCGCTAATTTTGCTGATGTACGCCTCTTAAATTGTCGCACGTAGCGCCATTTGTGTATATGTAGTTGGAACGCAAGTCTAGTTTGATGAATCTTCGTGGTCACGTCACATCGAAGATAATACTACCATGCTTATACCAGAGAATCCATAGATATCTTCTTTATTTCGTTCCCGGCATCATCTGTTGGTTGGCTGTTAGATAATCCCATGGGTTTGAGTCCACCAATTTTAAGTTTCATTTTAAGTTGGCATTTATAATTTAGTTAGGATATGGTATCTTTACATTTTCTGTTTTTATGCAGCAGGCGGGATTGATTTAAGTTTCTTTGTATTCTGTCTTATATTTATTTATTTTTGTATTATATTTATTTCAGTCAAAATTAAAATATTTTATTCATCGTACGATGTTTCAATATAATTTGGTGAATGTACAGCTAAGTTTACACCACTTCCAAAGCGGAGTGCAGGAAACGCGGCAACATTACTTAGAATTACTTGAGTGGAATTAGTTAACTTAGAATTACATTACTTATCAGTCGCTTTCCGACTTGTTCTTGTTTACGAATTAAGACTAGGTATATCATCAATGCTTTTGCCCATTTTCCTCGATCAATATTCGTGGGGTAATTCGCACGGCAAGCACGTTCTACTTGAAAATCTTGAGTTCTAAGAAGATTTTGTCATCATCAGCGGGCCTATTCACTAAAATTGATAAGCACGGTGGCTATCAAAGCTCGGTTGACAACTCGAATTTGATAGTCACGGTGGCTAGCAGGAAATTGGCATTCCGTAACTGTTTTCACGGTAGTGGCTATCGACATCTTCGAGCAACACGGCCTCCGTACATAAATGAAGTGGCTTTGAATATGTTCAAGTTGGCAGCTCTTTTTTTCTGTCGACATTATCATAGAGTAAATTGAGATGCTATTCTCAAAATTTCAACTCAGGGGTACTATTTTTGAACGTGTGACACTCGTCTTCGAAAGATTTTTGTATGGAAAATCGTTCAAAGACGTGTGCCACGCGTTCAAAAATAATACCTCTGTTTTACCACTAGCGGCGGCCACATAAAAATTTTTGCGAGTACATCAAATCATCTTTTATTTCTTTAGTTGCATAATGCATAGTGTTATGAAGAGTTTTTATTTGACAGAAGTATATATAGGTACTATTTTGCAGCTTGGCGCTCCATATAATTTCTACAAGTAAAATGTTCTCTCGCGAGATTGTATGGAGCGTTTGTGGATTCATTTTGTTATAGTATTATGAGAATATGATTGTATAGATTAGGTACTGTAAGTATCTAGAAGAGAGACATTAAATTTAAATACTCTATACTATCATTCTCCTACTAAAAGGACCTCAGAATATTAGGAAAAAGAGCTGTACAGGCGAGGATCGGCTGTTTCTGTCTCTACTAATTCCCAAATCAACCCTCACGACACACACCTCCTAGTCGCAGGGACACAAAATCATGATGTTGACTGAACTTTTCAGGTTAGGTTTAATGATGAAGGATTTAAAATTTAAAGTGGTCATATTGTATAATTAGGTACCTATATTATAAATATAGTAGGCGAACACGGTCAGATTTACCTTTAATGCAGAAAAAGCAAAAGAATAATTGCCTCTAACCTATAACACTGAGAAAAAAAATAATTGAAAATATCTTCCTTATCTAACTTCTTTAAAAACCGTATGAGAGGAAGAGGAGTGTCTGACCAAAATCCCCTCGCCAATTCCAATAACTTAAGTCAAACCAACTTAGAACATTCTTAAAATACAAACTAACCTCAAAACCAAAATTTTACGAATATTTTAGGAACCATGTGTCTTCGAAGGGGTGGGTTGGTAAAGGAGACTTTAAATTTTATTTGGGAGACTTATATTTTAGAGACAATATTTGTTATTTATAAAACCGATGATAAACATACAAAAAGAAAAAGTTTCTCATTTTACGGTAACTTGTTCAGCTGTCTCGTTTTCGTAAAAAAGGATGGCTCCGTTTGGTTAACCTACTAAACGCAATAGTAGTCACTTCTCTACATTTAAACAAAGACTTGCAGCATCTTTACTTTAGCGTATAATAGTGTGTATCAATAAAACACTGCTCTTGACCCGTTGCTATGAAAAGCTGTTTGATAGATCAAGTGAAGATCGATTTGATAGCCACTTCAGTTACAGAATGCCGTCTATAGCTTATCGATACGGAAACAAATGTCAAAATGAAGGTGGAGTTGCTATCATGGAGATGACGTCATTTCGGTTGGACACTGACGATAGTGAATACAAAATTTGAATTCTGACAGCCGTTTGATGTCAACTTATTAGTTTCATAGCCATCGACACTTGTCATTCGAGTTAGTAAATAGGCCCGCAGGTCTTTTCAGTCTCCACTGCAGCAGCACGATCCACTCTCTGTACCACCAGGATTTGGCCTACACTCTCCACGCTGGCCACACGGGTTGGTAGATCTCTTTGATGTTTAATAAGCTTTGCTGATATTGTCCTCAGTCCTAAAAGAATCGATCCAGCATTCAACTAAACAAACAAACTTTTCAGCTTAATAATATTAGTATAGATTTGACCAAGCTCAAGGAGAATCACGTAAGACGGAAAAAATTACAATAAATAATTGATTTTACGCTATTCATGATTTATTCAGAAATTAATAGCGCATACCTTGCTTATTACGTTATACAGCAAAGGTCACGTTCCGGTACGTGCATTTGTAAAAAAAATGTGCTTGTTACGGTATTTTACTTTTTTAGAGTCGTCTGAAATGATATAATCATGTCGGAAAGACATTTAAACAACAGGGAAAATAAAACGTCATATTTAAACTGTATGTAACAACAAATTGTGCTCTAAAACTATATAAGCAGTACTAATTATATTATAAAAATAATATCTAAGTGAAAGTTCTATGCTAGTTATTTCGTTCAATGTTAATAAATATTTAACAGCATAATAATAAATCCCGGTGCATTATAAAATACCTAGATTTAAATAAATGTTATGTATTTTATACATACACCTACAAAACTAAACTTCGTATCTAATTATACTACATATCAGATTTAATGATTTCTAAATACCTATAAAAATATTTTTTGAAGTTTTATAATCTTTTCTTAGGTACTACAAAATAGGTAGGATCTCAAATAATACAAATACTTTAAGCTAAAAATAAAAAAAATATATATACCTATAACCTCATTAAAGGTTGCAATATTGTAAATACCTGGCCGTATAGAATATTTCTTTTGCCGAGTCGGATGCATTTAAAAATGTGGCACGCCCGCCAATCGGGTCATTCACCCGGGACCTTTGTGACAAAACTTGTGGGAGATGTGCTCGCGGTCGATTATGAACCTTTTTTTGGTTCCGAACATTCAACTCTTTTGCTAGAATATCAAATGCGTTTTTTTATCTCGTAGTGGACAATCTTATCAATATTCAAAAGCTGCTGATATAAAAATAATAATAAAATTTGTTTGCATACATACATACATACATACTATCCTCAGAATTACTATCACGTCTTTTTCCCTAGCAGACCAGCAGGCCTATTTGCTAAATTTTGACAGCTACGGTGTACATCATTTTCATGGTAACTTCAATATTCATTACGGCTTCGGTATGAATGACTATTTTTATTTAAGATATATACCGCAATGGATGATAAAGTGACAATCAAATCGTTGTACACCGAGTTAGCAAATCGGCCTGCAGGTCTGTAAAACCTTAAGGCTACGTTTAGCATGTTGGTGGTAGGTGAGAACGGAATCAAAATAGTGATAGGTTGCTAGCCGCATCGCCTATTGGCATGAGTCCTGACGCTCTTTCTCTCGATCGGCTTTTACGATCTGCGCGGGAAGAGTAGTACACTCTACGGTTTTTCATTTCTCCCAGATCAGCATGCAAGATGATTAATTGAAGACATTTGTTCACATAGAGGTAGATAACGTTTGTCAGATGAGGTTACAGGTTACGCCGTGTGGTTCCCGGCAGAGTAGAATAGGACCACTTCAAGTCATCCCGTGGACGTTGTAAAAGGCGACTAAGGAAACACAAGCTAAACAAAGCTTATAAACATCAAAGAGACCTCTCCAACCCGTCTGGCCAGCGTGGAGAGTGTTTTCCAAATCCTCTGACTACTCAAGCTAATATATGGCTCTGGTAGTACAGAGAGGGTCGTGCTCCTGCAGTGGAGACTAGAGAGACCTGATGATGATGATGATGAAGATGAGGTTACGTCGATTTTTAAACCTTGTTTTCATTCCGAGCATTCAACTCTCAAAAATATCAAATGCTTTTTATCGTGTAGTGGACAGTCTTATCAAGAGAAACGCAGGTTTTATTTATAATAAACAATACAAAAACATTGCATTGGAAATACTTCTCCGCCATTTCTGCTGTTATGGGTTTCACTGCCGAAAATCTGCCTATATGGGTATTAATGCATTTGCATAGACCACATCAATTGACTTTGAATATAATAATAATAAGTTTATTTAATTGACATAGCCGTACCAAATACCCACAACCTAGCAACCACACACACCGAAAAACTAAGCAAATACACCGACCTTGCTATTGAAATAAAAACGCAGTGGCGAGTAGACACCGTCAAAACTATTCTCATTATCATCTCAGCTACTGGTGTTATTCCAAAAACCCTTCACAATAACTTAGAAATCCTTAAAATACACCCTCTTACCTACCTTCTTCTTCAAAAAGCAGCAATCCTAAACACTTGTAGAATCGTACGTAAATTCCTGTCCATCGAATAATAATCTGTTAATAATATTTTTGCTTGGCCAAAAGCCCGTAAAGATATTTCATTATCCCCTGAAAAGGGTGTTAAGAAAATATAAAAACATAATAATAATCGTGTCGTATTGTCAGAAAATTTTTACAGGATACCTATATGCTCTAGTAATTCTGCTGAAGCTGATACTTGGTGTAAACCCGTAGTATTAGTCGTATACCGAAATTTCGAGATAAAAAAGAGAAAAGAAAAATAATAATAATAATTGTGGTCCCTAATAGAAATTCAAACCTCATTGTATACAACATTTATGATCTTTACCCTCACTCCAATATTTGCCTATGGTCTCTATTCTATATAAACTGGCAGTCAGTCGTCTGATACCTTCGAGCAACACGGAAGGGAGTAGCCATACGCTGCATTCCCCTCTGTCAAGGTACAAGCCAAAATTAGGCATATGCATGTCTATGTGTTAGTTGTGTGACTCATCTGTACACAAATTATTTTTTCTTTTTTATGTCATTTTTTGTGACAATGTCATAATTACTATCAAGTGACAGTTTAAGTTTTGTATGTAGGTGTGCGGAACTAAACTTGTGTGCACATTTCCCCCCGCAAAAAACGCCAGAAAAATTGTCATAGTAAATTGTCACTTTGCCCACTCCCTCCGTCCGGTACGGAGGCCGTGTTGCTCGAAGTCTGATACTAGTAATATGTTTGTGTAGTAAAACCTTTTTGTATGTTTGAATATTTTTCTTATTCCGAGCATTCAACTCTGTTAGAATATCAAATGCGTTTTTTGCGTGTATTCGACAGTTATCAATATTCAAGAAACGCATGTATTTTTCAATAAATTATGCTAAAGATGTCTGCATGGTTTTACTCTTGCCATTTCTGCGCGCCGTCTTACGGGTTTCTTTCTACTATAATTACGTTATATTTTAGGTTGTATGGATTATTTAGACTTGCGCTGTTGTAGTCTTTTGCAGTTAAAGCGGCGATAAATAACTAGTTACAGCCCCTGTAGCACAGACAGTCAGTGGCTGCTAAGTAAAAAAGACCCGTTTTTACCCTTTGAATAGGTAAAACGATTTTTTATCTATGTTTGAATACGAATACTTAAAAATTGCTATTGATGTCCATTAGGGAGAGACGAAAATTTTTTTTTTAAATTTATGATTAGGGATAACACTGTCACTTACCATCAGATGCTTTATATGCTCTTTCAATAGCGTATTCTGCGTAACATTAAAAAAAAATCGGCCAATTGCGAGTCGGACTTAGTGGACTCGCCCATGAAGGGTTCCGTAACATTATTATATATGCAACATTAGACTAACGTCCAAAAACGGAAAAAAACATGTTTGTTGTACAAGAGCCCTTTAATTATTTATTTTATTCTTTTTTTAGTATTTGTTGTTACAGCGGCAAGAGAAATATATGGTCTGTAAAAATTTCAACTGTCTAGCTATCACGGTTTATGAGATACAGCCTGGTGACAAACAGACAGACGGACATCGAAGTCTCGTTAATAAGGTCCCGTTTTTACCTTTTGGGTACGGAACCCTAAACGTAGTGAACAGGTTCACGTCAATATACAACGAAGCGCAGACTAAGTTTTTTTCCTTAACCAATTATGCATAACTGCATTTTTATGCAGAAGTGGAGAGTATATATACCTGCATTGTAAACACGGTGTCATCAGTTATTTTAATACCGCATCACTTAGATGGGTTATGAATTATTTTATGAATAATACACACATATTGTCAAGGTCATAAGACCCGGCCACATTTAGCATCATAGTAGGCGTAAAGATGGAAAGCGGAATCAAAATAGTGAAGGGTTGCTAGCCGCATCGTTCATTGAAGATAATTTTTTGCCCAATCCCTTGACCGGTTTTACGGTCTGCGCGGGTGGAAAAGCACCTGCCCTAGCCCTTATTATGTAAATGAATCAATAACATTTTTTCATTTCATTTCATCAGGTCTTTCTGGTGGAGAGTGTAGGCCAAATCCTCTGACGGCTCTGGCAGTACAGAGAGGGTCGTGCTCCTGCAGTGGAGACTTATAAAGACCTGCCCCCTATTTACTAACTCGGATGACAGGTATCGATGCCTATCAATCTAGAATTTACTGTTACAATGCGGGTTTTGCTTGCTCGAACTTTTTATTTGAAATACAAAAACCGCATTGTAACACTAAATTCTTGATTGATAGGCATCGACACCTGTCATCCGAGTTAGTAAATAGGCCGGCTGATGATGAGGATAGGTACAAAAAACGAATTCGCAATCATAACTACAATTGAAGATTGGAAATTGGAATGTCAAAAAACACTATCAAGTACCGTTCAGTATCGTACACCTCCAAATCACAATAAGCCTACTGAATAATAAGAGTACAGATTACTCCCACGGAGCTAACGGTACCCAACAAATTCGTAATAAATGGTGCTTCACAATAATTCACATCGCATTTCAATCGATTTATTATCTCTGCGTGACCAGGTCGCTAATGTTGTTCGTAATGATGTTGTATTGATAGTTTTGAAGCTCGACGGCCCAGCTTTTGACAACTACGGTGTACAACGATTTTGCTCCAAAATCTATTACGGTTTATGCTTGTACAATATAGTCGATCATAGGAAAGCCGTAATGGATGTTGAAATGACCACCAACGTTGTTACCGTATTTGTCGAAAGTTAGGAAATAGACCTGCAGGTCGCTAATGTTGCTCGTAATGATGTTGTATTGAGAGTTGTGAAACTCCACCTCCGAGCGGAAGTAGGTACGTATGAGTTACGCGTATGGTTGGAGTAATTCATCATCATCAGGTCTTTTTTAGTCTCCACTGCAGGAGCATGACCCTCTCTGTACTACTAGAGCCATAATTAGCGAGAGCAGTCAGAGGATTTGGCCTACACTCTCCACGCTAGCCAGACGGGTTGGAGAGGTCTCTTTGATGTTCATAAGCTTTGTTTAGCTAGTATTTACTAAGTCGCCTTCTACGACATCCACGGGAAGACTTATTACGGTTGGAGTAATTAAATAATAATAATTATTATTTATTAGCATTGCCCACACACGAAAAGAGCTACCGATTAATTATGTCTGCTGCGTGACCGTCGCTAATGTTGGGAATGATTCCGTATTGATTGTTGATGGAGAACATAGATCATAATGTGACTGTCGCTTGCGCGCTTCTCGAGACGCGTTTTCAGCGCATTTTGTACGAAACAAGCATGTCGGGGGGCGGTACCGTTTATTAGGCTTTGGGTTTCAAGGAATTTGTAAAAATGCAAATATCTATTACTTTCTACTTAACAACTCGTTGAATCAAATAACAATATCATGTACATGGTTTTCAAGTCTCCCCGTGGATGTCGTAGAAGGCGACTTAGGAAACACAAGCTAAACAAACCTTATGAACATCAAAGATATCTCTCCAGCGTGGAGAGTGTAGGCCAAATCCTCTGACTGCTCTGAGCAATATGCTTTATATTGCTCAGAGCAGTCAGAGGATTTGGCCTGGTGGTACAGAGAGGGTCGTGCTCCTGCAGTGGAGACTAAAAAAGACCTGATAATGATAATGTACATGTGTTTAGATGAGGTACCCCGCTCTATATTAACCGTAAAATCCCAATTACGTTCGGTAAACACTTGAGACGTTGAGGCTATAAATAATGATAAAGATCAGCGAGCCGGAAAAGAATGAGGGACGTGGATTAACAGAGCTTCGGAGAATATTCTTTATACTTAAACAATTTTCTTGATTATTATCAAATAGGCCTTCACCTTATTCTTCCATTCACTTCTGTCTATTGCAATTTCTGTCCAACAATGCAAATACTTGTCGAGATCATCGAAGGGGGCGGCCTTTGCCCGGCAGTAGGACATAATATCAACAGGCAAGATAAAAAAAACTGTCAAAAAATCAAATGAAGCAGAGTACTTTTATTTCCATGTGAAACAGTGTCTTCAGTGCTCGTCTGGTTTCTCTGAAAACCAGCGCCATGGCAACACAGACGAGGAAAACCATTTCACGGAATATTTTGTTATTGTTAAGTATTTTTACACGCACAATAAATACTTAAACATTTTCTATTCCCTCCACTCTATTTATCATCATGATCAGGTCTTTTTAGGGTTCCGTACAAAAAATGAACAACGGAACCCTCATAGGATCACTCGTGCGTCTGTCTGTCCGTCCGTCCGTCTGTCACAGCCGATTTTTTATTCTCCACTGCAGGAGCACGAACCAATCTGTACTACCAGAGCCATATTAACCAAAGCAGTCAGAGGCTTTGGCCTGCACCATCGTCGCTGGCCAGACGGGATGGAATTTAATTCATAATTAACCTCGAATCCACAAAATGTATCAAAATTTATATCATCTACTTTACTAATAAAACTTACAGTAGTTATCTCTCTAAAAGAATCAAAAACGCGGTCGAAATTCGACAACAAAAATGTAAATTGGATGATAGTTGATACTCACTCACAAAGCGTAACTGTTTTTGAGGTTTGCCTATCCGTATCGCCATCAATGGTGGCCATGACAATGCCGTTTTTTAGGGTTCCGTGCTAAAGTCATTAAACCGTTACTGCTCCATCGATCAGTCTCTCTGTTACGGCGTCATTTTTCTATAACTGTAACTATTATTGATTAGTACGAGGATGTATCGCTTTGAGTCCTGTTTTAAGCTCAGAAGTACCTTTTACTCAATTATAGGTATAACGAAATGTTCACCAAACTACGTACGTACGTAGACATGTATTGTAAAATAAATTCACATTGACTCTAGTTTAGATATAGCAGTTTTTCAATAAGTAGCATAATAAATATCATTATTTAAATTTGTTTTTCCTTTTTTAGGGCTCCGTAGTTAACTAGGAACCCTTATAGTTTCGCCATGTCTATCTGTCTGTCTGCCTATCCGTCCGCGGTTTTACTCAGGGACTATAAGTACTAGAAAGCTGTAATTTGGTATAGGTATGTATATTAATCATGGCAAAAAAGTGGTAGATAAAAATCTTGAAAAAAAGTTTTTTAAGGGTAGCTCCCATACGAGTAAAGAGGGAGTAATATTTTTTTTCTATACAAACCCATCGTGTTGGGTATCGTTAAATAGGTCTTTAAAAAATATAGTGAGGTTGAGAACACCACTTTTTAATTTAGGGATCCGTTTCCGTAATATTTGGTTTTAAAGTGCAAATTTTTGTTAGAGGTAAGTGTCCCCCCCCCCTCTATCTGCTAAACAGTTATATATGGATCATCATCATCATCATCAGGTCTTTATAGTCTCCACTGCAGGAGCACGACCCTCTCTGTACTACCAGAGCCATATACTAGCCTGAGTAGTCAGAGGATTTGGCCTACACTCTCCACGCTGGCCAGACGGGTTGGAGAGGTCTCTTTGATGTTAATAAGCTTTGTTTAGCTTGTGTTTCCTTAGTCGCCTTTTACGACATCCACGGGATGACTTGGAGTGGTCCTATTCTACTCTGCCGGGAACCACACAGCGTTATATATGGATACGTGAAAAAAATTACAGCAGTAGTATATATACTGAAGTTGAAAGGAAAACTATCAGAGGTGAGTATTTACCACGAACTAAAAAGTTATAGCACGAACTAAAAATGAAAAATTTCATACAATTTTCATTGTAAGATGATTTTGGTCGTTAACTATGAGGTGCGAGTGTGAACAGTGTGAACTCAAAGTTGTCATTCGCAACTACGGAACCCTACACTGCGCGTGGCCCGACACGCACTTGGCCGGTTTTTTAAGACATACAATGTTTCATAGAAAACTTTATTCTGAGAGTATTGGAACAAGACTTGCGAAAATTACTGAACTCTTGGCGAATGACCTCTCCTGCTGTAACTGATTTTTTCCTAATAACATCGACCTTACGGTTGCCGAAAAAGTACCATAGAATGTGTTCAATTACTTTTTTTTTTTTTCATATCTTCATTGTCCGTGACATTGATGTCAAATGAAGTGTTGGCTTGTTGATTCATTGACACTTAATTACACTCTTGTATAAGGAACACACTGCAAGTGCGCGCTACTGTTACTTTGAAGATATTTTTTCTGACCATCTTTTCTATGGTTGTCATTTTTGCCTTTTTGTCCTAATATTGATGCTAATAAAGTGACTTCGGCGAATTCGAATCACCACAATTACTTACAATCAGTATGTCCGGAACCCTCGGTAAAACAGTATTAATGGCGCTTGGATAATTTATTTTCTTCTGATCATCGACCTCGCGACGGCCAAAGAGGTCCTAAAGAATGTCTTCAATGAGTGTTTTTGTTTTGTCTTTTTTTATATCTTCATTGTCCGTGACATTGATGCTAAATCAAGTGTTGACTTCGGCGATTCATTAACAGTTAATTCTGTTACGCTATTGTGTAGTGGAGCCATCTGTCTCTTAATAAATTGGTCACGGATATGCTGATCTTTAAAGCGGCGGCCTTAACCATTGCGAGGTTGCAGGCAGCAGAATTTTGCAAGGCTCCTGTCCAAGACAAGGTGCATTTAAAATAATGTAAGTCAGTCAAGTCATCAGGTCTTTTTTACTCTCTACTGCAGGAGCACGACCCTCTCTGACTACCAGAGCCATATATTAGCCAGAGCAGTCAGTGGATTTGGCATACACTCACTACGCTGGCCAAGACGGGTTGAGTTTCCTAAATCGCCTTCTACGCCATCCACGGGAAGACTTGGAATAGAACTATTCTATTCTGTCGGGAACCATACGGCTAAAAAAAAAAAAATTAAAGTACTAAATAATAAAAAAAAAATAAGGACAAATCACACAGTAAATAGTCAACTTTTGTCGTAGGATACAAACTCAACGATACTATATTTTTTAATAAATACGTATATACGGATAAACATCTAAGACCCAGGCCTGTTGGAATAATAAATGTTAGCCCTATCTTTGTCGATTGGCACATCACTTAATATTTGCTACATCACTAGGCTTGTGGAGGCATTTTGTCTGTGGTGCTTCGAGCAACACGGAAGGAGTAGCCATACGCTGCATTCCCCTCTGTCAAGGTACAAGCCAAAATTAGGCATAAGCATGTCTATGTGTTAGTTGTGTGACTCATCTGTACACAAATTATTTTTTCTTTTTTATGTCATTTTTTGTGACAATGTCATAATTACTATCAAGTGACAGTTTAAGTTTTGTATGTAGGTGTGCGGAACTAAACTTGTGTGCACATTTCCCCCCGCAAAAAACGCCAGAAAAATTGTCATAGTAAATTGTCGCTTTGCCCACTCCCTCCGTCCGGTACGGAGGCCGTGTTGCTCGAAGCTGTGGTGGTATCTTTTTAAAATAAAACTCGTAAATTTTAATCTTGCTATTTTATTAAATTTCAACGAGGCCAATCTGAAAAATATCGTTTTCCACCATAACCTGGCCGGGGATCGAACCCGGGCCCCTCATGTTGCAGCCTGGCGTGTTAACTACTGCGCCACGGAGGCTGTTTGCGAGACACTTGTAGAAAGCTGGGAAGAAAATACCCTTTCGTGTGTTCCTGCCTCCGCTATTGGTGTATGCAAGGGGGTAGGGGGGAGGCAAATGGAAACGTAGCGTGATGCTATAATACACTCAGGAAAACTCTGAAGATACTTAATTACGTTTACTGATAAATTTTACTTAACTAATGTATCTATTGCACATAAAATCATCATGACAAATTATAGCTGGGAAAACCACGACTCATGAAAGTGAAAGCGTGTTAAATGCAAAGAAAATAAAGACTAAGAGAGGAACTCAATCCTCAGTGATAAAATTGCTCAAACAAATATTCAAACGCGCCATTTTCAGAAACGTTTCACCAATTCTCAGCGCATTAACCTGAAAAGGTTAAAAGATTTTTGATTTGCTGTTAAAATCGTGCTTCGTGATCGAGATAAAATGGCAGACCCACTTTCTTGTCTCGAACATGACAGGTGCCAAGGAAGCCTCTATTTTGCTATTACCGGCTTTCAAGCTCAAATATTTTGTTTCTGATATTTCCGTTATTTGTTCGAGATAAGCTGGTGTTATCGGTGAAATAAATACAACCTAATTTAAACGGGATTAGATTAAGCTAGGAAAACAAACATTATTTTGACTTGACTAATGGAATGAATGGATACAAATTTACGAGTATGAACTATACCTCTCCCCCAGTCCAACAAATTCCTATTTTCTTTTTATGTCATAGGACGGCAGAGGAGCAAGTGAGTCACCTGATGGTAAATGATCTCCGCTGCCCATGGGCTAATGCAACACCAGGGGTGTGACAAGATCACAAGAACGTTGTCGGCCTTTTATTTTTCCCTCACCAGAGAAAAGGGCATGGGCCTCCGGCTCTCTCACTCACCGAACGAAGCATAGAAGCTGTAAAGCTACTACTCAAACGTCGATTTTCTGAGAGAGTGTGGTACTTCCCCGAACGAGCCGGCTCATTCATGCTACTAGCAAAAGTGATTTGCGCCGGTAGCGTGGCTCTACCACAACCCACCCTTCCTTCGTTTAAAACAGTTTTGACGGGCAGCAGCTTCAGAACCGAGATAAGCCAAACGTATTCCGCTCACCTACCCGTCTGCCAAGCGTGGTGAGAATGGCAAAAGCCCTCACTCTTGAGGGGAGGCCTATTCCAGCAGTGAACTCTGACGGGTGCGATGATGACGATGAAACCCATATATTCATAATCTCCTTGCTTCGGCCCATCACGACCGAACAGGATTTACGTAACAGTTCATTCAGATACTAAAAATATCCAAGTAAACTATCTGCAAACCCGTCATTACTACTGCTCCGGTTTAATAAATAGGTCCACAGGTTTAATAACCATAAAAACCTTTTTATTACTGGTATATGGAGTGGAACCTTCATCATTGGCTGTTACTTCATAATAACAATGGCCTACATCTAGGCTATCGCTCAAGCGGTCGACACAGGCTTCATTTGAAATAGTAACTTATTCTGTAAACTATTTTATTACTTCTGCTCATGGACCTATGAGTAGTAATACTACTCATAGGTAGTATAATAATCATAAAACCTTTGGAGCCCCCACAATTGGCTGTAACATCATAGAAACAGTGGCCTACATATATCTAGGCTTTCGCTCGGGCGGCCGACAGTTTAGACTTTATTTGAAATAGTAACTTATTCTGCAAACCACATCATTACTTCCACATGTAGACCTATGAGTACTGTAATCATCAGTTCCTTGTTAGTGTCCACCGCAGGAGCACGACCCTCTCTGTACCACCAGAGCCAAACATTAGCCAGAGCACACATAGAACTATAATCAACATAAAAATATTTGACGTGCGGAAAAGAGCCTTCCATTAATATCCTTTTTAACCAAATTTACTGGTTTAGTAGAATAAAAAACTGTACATACCAGCTACTTAGTTCTCTTCTCTTGCGGACCTTATAACACGCCGAGAGAATCAGCTAAACGTATAAGAAATCAACCTTTTTTATGATAAGACTGTGTAGCTTCAAGTGAGCTATAGCTACTTTACAGGACTTTTGTGGTGAGGGCAGAATGCACTCAACCTGTAAGGCGAACATCACCTAAGGGCCCATCCAGGAGGGATGGACCTCGGCTATGAGCGTTGCCTGTGTGCGCTAGGCTTGGAGAGACAGCAAACTCATATGCCTGACGGGCCGCGCCGCGATTTGCAAAATCGCGGCGCGGCTGAACTGAGAAACTATGGCACAGCTTTTGGAGGGTATATCTCAGTTTTTGCCGTATGGGCCGATGGAATCCACTAACGGAACACATTCAACGGATCCACACACCAACACGCATGTGTCCTTTGGGTCTTATGGCTTCAGGCTTCAGGCTCTGTCTAACCTGTATGGTATTAAGACGTGATTCATACACATGTATATAATAGAATCCTCATTATTGGCTATAACACCATAGTAACAGTGGCCTACATTTAGGCTATCGCTCAGGCGTTCGACGGCAATCGTAAAATTTATCGACACTGTTTATGACTGATTGTTCTTTGCCGTTGCAATGAGGCGACCATTCAGGGCTGCTGCATTTTTTAAGTTTATTCAATTTCATTTTATATTTTTCATAACAATTTAAAATGACGATAATAATGTATAAAAAAAATTGTAAATTATTGAATTTAAACTGTCGACTTCTTTATGTTTATCACAACTAGGTATTTTCAAATTTAGTTAAGCTACATTTTCTGCAGTCGAAAGTACCAACATTATACTAAAATAGCGTATTAACGTCTATAATAAACTAAACTTTTGTAAATGTCATCATGATCATTTCAGCGGCAAGAAGTCCAGTGCTGGACATAGGCCTTTCCCAAGGATTTCTAAAATGAACTGTTGAAAGCTTTCAACGTTACCTTGCGACCTTGGTTCGATTAGCATCGTTTATTTTAAATTCCCATTAAAATGTTTTTTTTTTTGGGAATTAATATATGAAAACATATACCAGCTGCTTTTCTTGCCGCGCAGACCGTAAAAGCCGGTCAAGGGATTGGGCGAAAATCTAAGGAATCTGTTATAGGCAATGCGGCTAGCAACCCATCAGTATTTTGATCCGCTTTCCACCTTAACACCTACTAACACGACGTGATATGTAAATATATACATACCACATATACATACATGTGGTATGTCGAAATATATCCTATTTACCAACCCTGAGCATTGGGAATTGCAAGCCTTTTAATATTCCAACTGTCCGTGTATTACGTAAGCGTTCCACTGCGCCGTTTTTCGCTATTATATTTAAACTGTTGCTCAATTTGTTTGATGTTATTTTTGTTCAGAAGCATACATAGAATTGTTGTTTCTATTCTAATATCAATGAATGCTGGCAGTTGTTTTGAAATAATAAACGAATGTAACGTACGATTCCTAACGATATTTTCATTAGTCAAAACAATTATACCATCGAATCATAATGAAGTAAAATTAAATTAAATAAAATTAGAGTAGGGGAAGACCAAAGAAAAGGTGGATGGAGTGCGTAAGTGATAGATAAAATGACCATCCATAAATTGAAGTGGAACTGATATGCTCTGCCACTCCCACATAATAGTGGGAAAAGGTAAGGAAGATGAAAACCCTAAGTATTTCAGTCAAAGTAGTGTCCTCAATAAAGAAAATATTTGCACTATCAAATAAATCCTGTCATTGCCTACATACTGCTGACATTTTATCCTCACAAAAGAAATTCCGCCATCACTGGCAAGTTCCAACTCCTTCCCGCTAATAGGTGCATAGCGATAATTACGTTACAATGAATATCAAGGGACAGTTTCAATTTTTACGTCAGTCAATACTTTCATTTGTTTCATAATTTCCTTCAAATTTTGGATAATAAATCATACAAAATTTGAAGAAAATCATCCTAACATCTTTATTGCCAAGATCATTCGGTCATAGACATAGATCAGCAGACATAGTAAGCAACAATATGCTCAATAAATTTTCTCCCAGAAATTCGGCCACGAAGGTCAAATGACTGACCCCTGTTCCTGCCTATAGGCGCATACAGTTACGTCAGTCATTTCATAATTTTCTTCAAACTTTTGATAATAAATCATATTATGCAAAATTTAAAGAGAATCATTTTAAGTATATCTTTACTGTCTGTTACCCGCGTGATATACAAGCTTATGTCCTTCTCAATACCCTAACCTATGTGTATGCAAAATTTCATGATTATGTATCAAACTAATAAACAAACACATTTTCGCATTTATAATATTAGTTCATCATCAGGTCTTTCTAGTCTCCACTGCAGGAGCACGACCCTCTCTGTACTACCAAAGCCATATACTAGCCCGAGTAGTCAGAGGATTAGGCCTACACTCTCCACGCTGGCCAGACGGGTTGGAGAGGTCTCTTTGATGTTAATAGGCTTTGTTTAGCTTGTGTTTTCTTAGTCGCCTTTAACGACATCCACGGAATGACTTGGAGTGGTCCTTTTCTACTCTGCCGGGAATCACACGGCGTTTAGTTAGGATTGAGGAGCCCGATGGTCCAGTGGGTGTGAGCTCTATGAGCGCTTACGTATGATAAGCAACCCCTGGTGCAGTCCCTACTTGGATGGGTGACCGCAAGTGGCATAAAAATATCTCGAGCTCCTCCGTGCTTCGGAAGGCACGTTAAGCCGTTGGTCCCGGCTGTCATCGTTGATGGCAGTCGTTAAGCTATGTCAGATGCCTTAAGGCAGCTTGAAAAATCTGACACCAGTGTTGGCCACTTACACATACGAAAAACAAACAAAGTTAGGATTGCCAATATCATTCGGTCATATTATTATCTGCTCAATAAATTTTCACCGGCCAAAATTCGGCCGATGTCAAATGACTGACCCCTCTTCCTATAGGTGCATACAATTACGTCTAGGTGAATGTCGCCGGTCATGCAGTCAATTGGCCCGAGCCCTGAGTCATATGTCAAGTCATTAATGTGGTGCACATGTCGAACGGCTTATGGGTTGACGCCTCGATGGTTGCATCATGGTCGGGTATGACTAGATTCGTATCAAGTTTCTTTGGTTGAATACTAGTCACTTATTATAATTTTATATGCTATTATGTTCACTACGTGACTTACCGCGATTATTTTTGAGTTTCGTCTGATATTTCGACAACATTGCAGCTTCCATTTTCACAGACTGACTGAGGAAACTGCGGTGGTGTATAGAAGTCCCGTAGTGAACATAATAGTGATTGTGACCGCCAAAGCTTAAAATCATGAATATGATAAGCTATCTGGTAGGACCGCAAAATCTGAACTTTTTCAAAGCACGTTTTCTGTTTTTGTCCTTTTATGTCTTTCTTGCAGTCCTAGGCTTACAATAAGAAATTGGAGATTCTGATACTACTTAGCCGCAAAAGATTGGAACTAAAATGATATATTTATACTAAATTAATATAGCCTTTCAATATCTTATGCTACATGTAAATATCATCGTCATCATCAGGTCTTTTTAGACTCCCCTGCAGGAGCACGACCCTCTCTGTACTACCAGAGCCATAATAATATATTAGCCAGAGCAGTTAAAGGATTTGGCCTACACTCTCCACGCTGGCCAGACGGGTTGGAGAGTTCTCTTTGATGTTTATGAGCTTCGTTTAGCTTTGATTCCCTGAGTCGCCTTCTACGACATCCATGTATGTTAAGAATATATAACACCATGCATATCTATGTTTGTTAAATTTCATGAAGCCGGAAACTACGGAGTCGTGAGGCTTAGATGTGCCAACTAGCGGCACCCATCATTTTATTTCTTTTAATAGTTACTCAGTCAGCTCAAATTGCGAAGAAATCTCATTCATATATTTTTGGTATTACTTTTTTCTATATCATCATTTCAAATAAAGAGACTCATTACCGCTAAAAGTGGCCACTTTTGGCGGTAATGTGTAATTTTCTTATTTTATTATTTTTTTCTTAAATAATGAAAAGCAATATCTAAAGTACTACAAGTAACTGACAACCGAAGTACTGAATGAGATCTTTCAATTTGATCTTATTTTGGAGTAAAACAATAAAATGACGACTGAAGCTTGTTTCGCTGAATAAAACTTCACGTACCGTCACTAGGCACACACAGCGCATAAGCTGCACCTCCGGTTTTGTTAATGTCGTTAAAGATGATATTGTTAATGCATTTGACATTTGCAAGGATAAATCAATTGTGAATCATAAACAACTAGCTTTTCAGCTTTTATTTGAATTTACATGTGTAACTTATATGTCTTGTCTTGCGATTGTATTGGAAAAGTGCTATCGATAGTATCGACACATGGCTAGACTATCGATAGTATTGGTTTCGCCTTGACTATCTATCGACGGTTTATCGATAGTCTATCGATAAACCATCGATTACCAATACTGAATGGGTTTACTTTTTAGTAGTGCGAATAGAGCTTCGAGCAACACGGCCTCCGTAGTGTTGCTCGAAGGAATAGAGAATCGAGATAACATCTATATTAGTTCTGCATGCTTTCGCATCTGACCAAACCGTTTAGGAACTTTTTAATTGCTGCCAGTCTTCAGTTCTATAATCGATTTTGTCTATAGCTAATCGCACCATACACGACTCCCACACAAACTAAGCATATTCGATTCGTTCCGAGCCGATACCGGTCCAAGGTCGGCGAATCTTGAGCCATTGAACTGATTAAATGTGGCTCAACAAAAGACATTGTCTACACTGGCGCCGTGTAGGCTGAAGACATTCTTTGTAGACGATGTTTAACAACTTGTGTAGTAATCGGGCGATCAGTTGTTGGATATGTTATGAATATTGGTCTGGGATGTCAGAATAAACAACTTGTGTAGTAAAAGATACGGGCGCGATTTTTGAAATTTTGCCGTTCGAAGACGAGTGGTCACACTTTCAAAACCCCCAATTGAACTAATTAAATGTGGTTCAACAAAAGACATTGTCTACACTAGCTGTAGGCTGAAGACATTCTTTGTAGACGATATTTAACAACTTGTGTAGTAATCGGGCGATGAGTTGTTGGATATTTGTGAAGTATGGGGATGTAGAGATTTTGTTTCGAGAAATATGTGACTAGGAAATGTGAATATGAAGATTGGTCTGGGGATGTCAGAATAATTAACTTGTTTAGTAATCGTCAGATGACTTGTTGGATATTTAAGGAAGATTGCTCTAGGGATGTTAGAGATTTTGTTTCGAGAAATATGTGCTGAGAAAACATATCATCCAGATACATTTACGCAAAGTTACAAATAATATAAAGTCGCATATTAGTGCCAGCTATTTATTACTTGGACAATTATATCACCGTGCTCACAATTCAATTTTAGCCACAGTTTATCTTATCAATCCATTAAAAACAAAAGTCTTAATTGCGACGCCTTCACTTTCCGTTCCGCGCCAAAGCAGTAATGTCAATGTCAAAAAAGCTGTATTGCCAACTTACAAAAATATTGATAAAAGCATCTAAACACATTCAGCCTTATGGCAATTTCTACTATAAATCAATGAAATGTTAACAGTCGGCCATCCTGAACAAGTGTCTGTCCCAGACACACAGCTAGTAGTCATTTTTAAATTTACTTTTTTGACCAATGACATGTACAATTATGCAATATTACATGTTGAAGGTTAACAATACAAGTTGAGACTATTCTTTCACTAAGCTTTTAAATTACACCAAATTGTCAGGTCGAAGAATTTCAATTTTAGTTTGCAATCTTTTAATTTATACTCACTTGTGTTCATCACATTTACAATACATTTAATTATATACTTTCGAGTTAATACATATTACAGTACCGGTATTTGCATTTCATAGACAAAAGAAACAAGTAAATAATGTCAAAACTTCAAGACCGATGGAAAATTATGATTAACAAAATAAATAGGGATGCTTTGTATTGTTTTACAAATGTTTGATTTTCCTGGACTACTTTAAGTATCAAATTGCAAATGTTATTTCCTTCCCCAGCACCTACAGCTAAATACCACCAAAATATATATGATAAAAAATAAATTGGTACTTTTGTGGTCCCAACCTCTAAATTGTACAATTCTTTTTTTTTTTTTAGATGCACATAGATGGCACTCAATGTCACAATTTTTTTAACATAACCAGAAACTTAAATAAATGTATATAGATGAAAAACTAACAACTAGCTTGTTCAATAAAGTATTAGCCTGTAACTTTGTTAAACAGTTGAAATATACACAATACCAATAACTCTCCAAAAAACTGTTATCTTCCTTCTATTCTCGGCCATACTGACGCTCAAGGTGTCCTCACTTGACAAGTCCCGTCCCGACCTCCAATTTCGTCATCGCAGTATCGGCCTCTCCCTTTTCATTCTATGGCACCAACATCGCATCATCGCGACTATTCATAGTCCATACTAAGGAGAAACAAAGAAAAATTAGTCTTATGGATTTTCATTATAACACTTCTCACCTATGCGGTCGACTTGACTTCAAACTACTTAGGGTGTCATACTAATATTAAACAATTATTTCTGCTGCTTGTCTCTCGCTAAGACCTCTTTAAGTATACACCTTTTAAACATCATTGACATTAACACCTGGGCATAGGAAAAGGATAAACCGTCAATATACATAGGTAGGTATCGCAAACAAATGGTGCCACAAAACTGCTTACTTACTGCCGTACTTTACAGTAGTTTACGGTACATACTTTTACCCTAAAATGGAGCTTAATATTGAGCAACGTAGTTCAGTACGCTCGAAACATGTCAATAAATAAATATATACGGACAAATCACACAGACTGAGCTAGCCCCAAAGTAAGTTCGAAAGTTGCGTCATAATCATAAGATACCAACTCAACGATACCAAACTATATTTAAAATAAGTATATAATTAAACATCCAAGATCCAGGTCAATCCGAAAAGATCACCCCTCATCCTAATCGACCGGGGATCGAACCCGGGACCATTCGTGTCGCAATCGGGCGCGTCGACAGCTGCGCCACGGAGCTCGTCTACATGTTGGAAACATTTTCATTTGTATTGGTACAAATATTTAAAACTTAAATATATATCTGCCATTATTTTTTCCACAGGCATATTATTACAGGAATCCCAACTTCCCAACTAATATTTTAAATGTGAAAGTGAGTTTGTTTGTTTGTTACGCTTTCACGCCGTATCTACTGAACTGATCATCATGAAATTTTGCGTACACATAGATTAGGGTACCGAAAAGGACATAGGCTATATTACGCGGGCGAAGCCGCGGGTAACAGCTAGTAATTAATTGCACTTCTGGGTACAATATATTCAGCAGTCTAATATAACATCAATTAATTTTATCCACGTTTTATCTGTTTGCATCACAGAACCATATTGGCATTTATATTTTCGCTATCTGACATCCGAGGGTGAATTGCTCAAATTGTCAAAGTCAATACAGTCGATTAAATTTGTATCATCCACTATGTCGGAAATCCCTTCACTTCAATACGGCATTCTAGAGCCAAATGTACCATTTTAACTCTAAATTTTTGCATTTTGCCGTTTAGTTATTAAATACTGTAAAAACCTCTAAGGTTGGTTTACATGATCTAGCCGGCGCCCCAACATTCTCGCAACCACTTCTTACTGTATTACTTACTTACTTTCTTTTATAACTGACATCGTTTCTGAAAACATATAGGAACAATTGTTATATTATTATGTATACAACTCTGCTGTGAACAGCTCTGTTCGACCATGAAGATGATCACAACACTCATATGACTAATATAATTTAAGTACCAATTACGGCACTCTAGAACCAAGTGTCCAAAACCATTTCACCACTACTTTCTGTAACTTGCTATTTAGTTATTGATTATTGTAAGAAACTTCTAAGGTTTAAACCAACCTTAGAATTATTTATTATGATCCCTCCGGCGTCCCAACATACTCGCAACAGTTCCAATACTGAATTACTTTCAATACTTATTTTAGCTATGTAAAGTTATTATCTATATTACTCTGCTCTCAACAGCTTTGACCATGACAATGTTCACAACGCCTCAAATGACTAATATAATAAAAGTACTTACAAATCTTGGCTGGGCTCTACCGCTCACACCCAACAAGTGTCTCGGCCTCACCCAGCAATCTCAACTTGGCTGGCACCGCTCACACCCAACAAGTGTCTCGGCCTCACTCAGCATTCTCAACTTCCCTGGGCTCTACCGCTCACACCCAACAAGTGTCTCGGCCTCACCCAACATCTCAACTTGGCTGGCACCGCTCACACCCAACAAGTGTCTCGGCCTCACTCAGCATTCTCAACTTGGCTGGCACCGCTCACACCCTCCAGGTGTCTCGGCCTCACTCAGCATTCTCAACTTCCCTGGGCTCTACCGCTCACACCCAACAAGTGTCTCGGCCTCACCCAACAATCTCAACTTGGCTGGCACCGCTCACACTTAACAAGTGTCTCGGCCTCACTCAGCATTCTCTACTTGGCTGGCACCGCTCACACCCTCCAGGTGTCTCGGCCTCACTCAGCAATATCCACTTGGCTGCCATTGCTCGTACTCTCCATGTGTCGTCATCTCACTTATCAGTCTTAACTTGGCTGGCACCGCTCACACCCTCTTGGTGTCACGGCCTCCCTCAGCATTTCTCATTTATGTCTTGCTCTCTCATAACAAAATGGGGATATTATAATGAATAGCTATCTGTCTTACTCATAAAACATTTGAAACCCTTTTAATAATTATTATCCTATTACTTTATACACCTTATATTTACCCTTCTCACTTATAGATGAGCTCCTAGTATCAGACTCTATCGGTTTCACCCAAGGTTTCACATTTTCAACCTTAAACGCATTTTATATTTCTTTTTAGAATATTCTTTAACATTATTTATTTCATAGTGGTGGTAGTTGAATACAGCTGTGTGCGACTCTATATAGAATAGACCACTAAAAGGTGGCATGTGTCCAAACTTCTTACATTCACCCAGATTCTTTTTGCCCATAACCAGGTTTAATTTATAACAATCGTAACTACATACCCTTTATAATTTATACATGTAATTATACCTATATATTTTTTTTCAGTACCTATCCGTCTTTTTATTCGTTCTTTCGATTCATCAATTCTAAAACAACATAAGGGTATTCAAAACAGGCTAAAATATATTTAAAGACTGAGATGGAAGTCTTATGCCTTGACGTTAGCATAAGGGATACAAGCTTACATTTTCTCAATTGTGTTAGAATATTGTAGGAAATCAATTTCTTTCATGCTCTTTTTTTTATAGCCTGTCAAACAAACAAAATATGCTCAATCTCATTGTGACACTACTAATTTTACATCGTGCATCTATAGCACGAACCCCAATATTACTTGGCATCTATTTTATTTTTTATTTATTTATCCACTATCTACCTTAAGGTTTTACAGACCCGGGCTCTGTCTACCCTGCGAAGGAAGAAAACGTGATAGTATGTATGTATCCACTATCTACATCACGAAATATGTTTAGTACTTATTATCTTTCATACATAGTTGTTTAATACATATTTTTCTTCCTGACCTTTTCAACCTAGTCCTAGCCTTGACTAAATATATATTTACTTATTTACTTATATGTATATATAAATAACATTCATATCTCCCTAACGCCCATGAATGATAATGCTGTACCTCAAAGTCAAAGACTAAAGAATCTACGTGAACTTTGCTTATTTGGCGAACATTTACAAGAGAACTTAATTCTGATATCTTGTTTACTTAACATACGTAAATCGTTGCAATCAATTAAAATTACAACCTCATGTTTGACTCCCAGTAGACCCAAAACCGTTTTTAATGAGGTCAACCGCGATTGTTGCCAGTTTATATGAATAAAAATGTTTCTAGCAAAATACCGCTGGAGTCTTAATATTACCAAGTAATTTAACTTGTGCAATTGCATCGATGTGTAGTCACACAGTACATGTGTAGTACCGTCTCATAATCCGCATTATACCTGTTTCGCTAAAACTGATTTAATCAGTAATCATTCTTTAGAGCGGTAAAGTCTTGTTCTCCACGCCAAACCCTTTAAATAATCTGCAAAGCCGGAAACGAAACGTCAAAAGAAACTAGCCAAACAGATAACTTGCAAACTTTTCGGACATTGGTGGGCTGTCGCGATTGCTTCTATCTTTTTTTAAAATCCTAGCTTTACCTAGTAATAGTTCTGTGCTTTACCCAATCTGCCAAACTTCAAAAACAAGATACTTATATAATCAACGAAATTATGATAGAACACATTTCGCCAGATTTTAAATGCGCCTCGTTTATCATATCAAGCACTAATTTTAATTTATCAGCCTTGGTCGAGCGTCCATTACCTAGGCATTGTAGCTGGAACGTCGCTTATGTATAATTGTATTTAAGTTTTAACGTTCGTTTGTAGCTGGTAATCAACTTTCATATTTCTGTTAATTTCCGTGTATAAGTGATAAACTGGAATCTTAATAGTTATTGATTGCTAGCCGATTGACATGATTCCTAAGATTTTGCCCATTCCCTCGACCGGCTTTACGTAGAGGATCAGTTAGTACATATTACTACGAATTCTTAATGAAAATGTTTTTGGAAAGAAGAGCAGCACACAAAGGTATTATATTGCATAACTATACATAATTAGCACTACCTATTATAAACAAATTCGTCCCCTGCGTCTGTCTGTCTGTTGCGATAAACTCAAAAACTACTGAACGGATTTTCATGTGGTTTTGACCAATAGATAGGGTGATTCATGAGGGAGGTTGATATGTATAACACATACACAGGCGCAGCCGGGGAAGGCTACTAGTTATGTATTAATATATTTATAACATGATGCATTTAGATTCTAACTTTTAGTACTCATGTGATATTAACTCATTTCTTAGAAATCAATTTCCCCTTTGGGTCTCGCCCATAATATACCCTTAGGCCAAGTTAATCTACTACCTAGTATTCAATACTAAGAACTATGGCTAAAATTTATTCAACCCCTATATGTAAGTTAAGGCACCATGTATAACCATGTACTCCTTGACAATTTTCATAAGAGCTTGTGGTTCATGTAGATCTCAGTTCATATTCATCAGACAGGAACCTGCTTCAGCTTTACACAATCACTAATGCGCCCATTTTTGACTACCAGACCTATAGCAAATACCACTTAACATGTATGTTACACTACAATAGCTATATGTTCAATTCACCGACTGCTAAGAACTATATGTGCTGTTGTAGAAATATTTATAGTCTGTAATAGTGCAGAACTGGTTCTGTGTTGTGCTGTGCATGCTGTGCAGCTGTGCCATAACTGATACTTTTTTTTTTATGTTCATACCTATGACATCTTACATTTATTAAGTCGCACTGAATCTATTACTATTGATTTTATTTAATAAGACATTAATGGTTATGGCCAAGCAATAATGACTAAGTCCCATGAATAAAGCATACTATTAGAACAACATCATGTAGCTGTAGAGATTTTGGATGTTATGCTGAGTTAGGTGAAGCAACCGGACTGGGGTCGGCTACCACAGACCTAAGAGCAATCTTCACAGATGGTCGGCTAATGTGGTGCTAAGTGTGGTCTTAACTTACGAAGCCTTTATAAAATTGGCCGCTGCTATTACCACTCATATGATGTGTGCAAATTAATGATTTTATTTAACCCCTTTTTTATAAAATTATGGTCACTTCATACATTTAGCACATTAACATTTTAGCAAATTATTCCTCTTAAAATAATGGGTGTGTTTTGTGCTCCTTTGTTCACTAGTGTCAACACTGCGTCCACTCAATGGTACATACTTTTACTATGCATAGCTAAGTTTATTTTAGGTGAAAAACCCTTGGGGTCACCGATGAGTCTAAGATACTACCACTAGCTATCTTGTATAATCTAATACTGATACACTCACTAATAAACCCTCTGAATATATGTTAACACTTTACCCTCCAAATATACTTAAATTAATTAAGATATGATGTATTTATCTATTTGCAATACTCTATAACATTTCAACAATTTAAAACTTAAATTCTGTACTAACTAAAATATTTTTAAATGATGAGTAAAAGGTACATGAGAGAGCAGAACCAATCCATGATGAGCTACAAAACAAAAAACAATATTACACATTTGTTTAAACAACTTCCTCTTAACACACTGTATAGATACAACAATCGCACAATAAATCATCATGATTTTTACTATATCACTAAATTTTAATACACAAACCCAATGATATACTACAAAATGTAATTTTCTTTTACTTCACCAAATATCTGTAAAACCAGATGTAACCGCCAATAGCTTATACAACTGCATATTTTATGTATCAAGATGAATTGAAAAGGCTTTGATCCTTGACTTGATATGACACTACATATCAAGACCTCTGATATTTTATAATTGATGTTCTTGAAAACCAATACTATATACCATCATATCCTATCTAGGAGTCGAACCCATGCTTTACAAGACATCACAAACTTATTGTTTCTCTAGACTATCCTATATAAATACCATTTTCATTACACATCATCATTCCTTTCTTAATCATCGTTATCATCAGGTCCTTCTCAATCTCACTGCAGGAGCACAACCCTCCTAACACTACCAGAGCCACACATTAGCCAGGGCAGTCAGAGGACCCACTCTCCATGCTGGCCAGACGGGTTGGCCTTTCTGAATAGGACAGGATTAATTGTCAATCTGAAGCTCTCCACTTGAACCTTGAAGTAATTTCATAATTAATTGAACATAACATAAATAAGAACACATGACGCTGAAACATGATTTTTACTTTTAACTCACTTTTGAACCAAAGACAACTTTGAACACAAATAAAAGGTAGGTACTCAGTTGCTGGTACACTATTTACATCTATCATTAACATTAATCAAAGATGCTATAAATAAATAGAGGCAAATATGATCACAAGATCGCATATTGATACTATCCTTCGCCTTGTACACCAGTGCATTAAGTAGAAGTAAAACTGTTCCTGCATGTGGCATTACACATTCCCACAGCAAAGAATTCTTGCACTAACTTTACTAAGCTAATTCAAGAGAATGCAATATGGTTGCATCTTGTGTGAAACCAACGGCATATAATTGCAGTCTGCACTCGTATGCAATGCATACTTCTAAAGTCCTTTGAAATAATCAAGTACCTTAGACCACAACAGATGAGTTTTAACTTACCACATTTCTTCAAGTCATCAAAAGTAAAACTTACTACCTACTGGCCGAAAGTGGACGTGGTTACTTTCGCACTTCTGAACTAATATAAAGTCGCATATTAGTGCCAGCTATTTATTACTTGGACAATTATATCACCGTGCTCACAATTCAATTTTAGCCACAGTTTATCTTATCAATCCATTAAAAACAAAAGTCTTAATTGCGACGCCTTCACTTTCCGTTCCGCGCCAAAGCAGTAATGTCAATGTCAAAAAAGCTGTATTGCCAACTTACAAAAATATTGATAAAAGCATCTAAACACATTCAGCCTTATGGCAATTTCTACTATAAATCAATGAAATGTTAACACAAATATCATGAGTTTAAGATGATAAAATAATATTTCGGGGTCTGTTATTTGACAGTAATAGAGATATATTGCGAGGCCCTAAATAACCCTTCAAACTTTTTTATGAACTTACTGGTTACAGATTTTAGTGACATTGAAGCGTTTCTTAGCATTTTTGCTAAAAATTGTCCTTTTTTAGCCTTAATGAGATATTTGCAAGATATTTTTTATTTGGAAAGGATTAATCTTCCATACCTCTTTTTTTTAAATCTTTCTTTATTAATTTTACGCCCGGGTGGGGCGTAACATATTTTAAAAATGTTTTTACATAAGCCCAAAGAACGGTGTAAAATTTTCAAACTTCAAAGGTTGGCGAACATTTAATTCGTTAAAGCTATCCGCGTCTCTATTTTTTAAAGTAATTTATTAAAGGCTGAATTTCATTGGTTTACTCCTCCAAAAGTAATAAGGACTATATTTTTTTAGAAAATGTCGAAGTTAAATTGGCAAAAGGCGATGCAGCTCTTTCAATTAATTACTATTTTGATTCTGTTTTTCACCATTATACACACACCTGTATGGCGTGAGGCTCTGTGTACCTAGTAAGACGTGATATAATAGGGCTAAAAAAGAAAAAGGCCCGCCCTGTTTTTTGAAACGTTCAATCCCACGCGTTTGCAAGATTTTGCTAAGAAAATATCCTTAAAATTCTCATCCTTGTTGTGTTGTGTGGGATTGTAACAATCTTTTAAATGACTTGTCTGGGTTTGATGACCTTCTCGTTATGCGTCACCAGTCACCACCAGATTTAGTTAATGTATTCGATGCTTCACTGATATCTCAGGAATTCTCAAATGTAGGTTAAGGTAGATCTTACTTGAAAAGTTATTTAATTTTTTTTCCTCATCTTTACTAATATAAAAAAAAAATTCATTGTTAGTTTGTTTGTTTGCATTGAATAAGCACCGAAACTAAACTACTACTACTAAACTAAATTCTTTCACGTCATCATCAGGTTTTTCTTTAGTCTCCACCAGAGGAGAACCTCCCTCTCTGTACTACTAGAGCAGTCAGAGGATCTGGCCTACACCCTCCACGCTCGTCAGACGGGTTGGAGAAGTATCTTTGATGTTTTAAGCTTTGTTTAGCTTGTGTTTTCTAAGTCGCCTTCTACGACATCCACGAGAAGACTTGGAGTGGTCCTATGCCGGGAACCACACGGCTTTCACGTAAAGAAAGCTTATTTATTTGCTACTAGCTGTTACCCGCGGCTACGCCCGCGTAATATATAGCCTATGTCCTTCTCGGTACCCTAACCTATGTGTATGCAAAATTTCATGATGATCGGTTCATTAGATACGGCGTGAAAGCGTAACAAACAAACAAACAAACTCAGTTTCGCATTTATAATATTAGTTTGGATGTTAAACTACCGTAGAATGAAGCTTTTGTATGTGTTTTTACCCTATTGAGATTATTCTTCAAACGATGCTGACTTACTAAAAATGCGGTCTGTGAACTTCTTACAGAAGACGGCCACGATTTACTTAATCTGTATTTATTTTTGCATTCCATTTCCTTTAGCATTGAATATGTGACTCGAGGAATGGTAGGCAATCAATTATCTATATATTTCTGTCACGAGTTATGACGGTCTGAATCCATCAGATAATATTTTTGTCACGACACGTCGTAGGCTATATTTCTTACGAAAACCTCCTTTGGATTACTTTTTGGGTTGCCATTGTTGTTTTTGTAGTTACTTAGTAACATGAGATTGGTCAGAGGTGTCATCTTCACCTGCCTGTCCGGGGGTTGCAGGAATGTCATTGGGAACGCGCGCCCGGCTGCCAGAGCTGCTACTTTCGTATCCCTAATCTATCCGAGAAAGTAGCCAAAGATATTTATTCCATTCCCCAGTCCAATAAACTTCTCCCCTACCCCTGCTTTCGATGGGCAGCAGTGTTGGAGCCGAAATAAGTTTAACCAACGTGCTAACCTGTGCAACAACGCCGTGTGGTTCCCGGCAGAGTAGAATAGGACTCCAAGTCATCCCGTGGACGTCGTAAAAGGCGACTAAGGAAACACAAGCTAAACAAAGCTTATAAACATCAAAGAGACCTCTCCAACCCGTCTGGCCAGCGTGGAGTGTAGGCCAAATCCTCTGACTACTCAAGCTAATATATGGCTCTGATAGTACAGAGAGGATCGTGCTCCTGCAGTGGAGACTAGAGAGACCTGTTGATGATGATGATAGATAACCTAACCTAACCAACCCGTTTGCCAAGCGTGGGTTCACTATCCGAACGCATAACTTTTTTTGGTATAAAAGTTCTTTCGCATAAAGGTATGTCACAAAATTTGTATGGAAAATTTATGCGTAACATACCTTTATGCGAAATATTTTTATGCGAAACAACGTTCATACCAAAAAAAGTTATGCGTTCGTATAATGAACCCCAAGCGTGATGTGTATTGCAAAACCCCCCTAATGGTGGAGAACTTGGTCCAGCAGCAGACTGCATACGGCTGTAACGATGGTGATGAATTTCCCCGGACGAAGCCGTGAGAAAAATCTTTTTCTAAGGTCTGTGTGAACATTGTGATTACCCTGTTTTTCCGAATATGTTACTAGGAAAGTTTGCTTTGACGCTTTGATTAGCTATGATGAGGAAAGTCTTCCCCGCAAGGGACAAAGACGTGATAATTTGTATGTATTGGAAAAGCTTGTTTATATATGTATTTATCGACGTGAATCAATAGTCACAAAAAACGCAGAAGTAGGTTATAGAGGCGAGAGCCATAGATATAAAAAAAATACGTCTTAGAGGTGTCGTTAGAAACTGTATCGTGCTCGTGGCTTAGATTATACATGGCGAAATTTTGATCGTTCTGGACCCTTAAAGGGGTGATTCAGCCCGTCGATATGAACCATTTTTCCTATGGGACCAATGCTGGAAACTCAAATTTTATTTCGACATTTTCATACAAAAGTGTTCAGCCGCCCGGGCAATTTGTATAGGAATGTCTAAATTTTTTTCGAGTTTACAGCATTTGTTCCATAGGAAAAGTTGTTTATATTGACAGGTTGAATCACCCCTTTAATGGTCCGGAACGATCAAAATTTCGCCATGTATAAAGCCTAGATAGACTATTAGCCTAAAAGCGTAGAAAAACTTAGTGTCCAATCTATAGTCGGTCGCGCACACACACAGCTACCAATTTGACGGATTTAGGGCTTTAGATTATTTAGGGCATAAATTGACAGGTCGCGTGTGATAACACAAAGCTGTCACGCACACAAGCATTGAAAAATTGGTCAGTTTTTAATCCTAGAAATAAAGGCATGACGGTGTCTAGAGAGTATATAGTCAAAGGCTCGTGCTATAAGCATCATATTCACGAGTAGACGGTAATTCAGTTGACAGGTGTTAGGTGTTAGGCCATCTAGGAAGTAGCGGCCCTTTAGTGCCTATTATATAATCCTCAATTGACGGCTTCCATGGCGAAGTGGTTCACTTGCCAGCCTGCGAGACGAGATGTACTGGGTTCGATTCCCGGCGCAGGCTGTACTTCATTTTCGCAGGTATTTGGTCGCGGTTCTGGTGGAGATCCTCAAGGTTGGAAGAGTTAGGCAGACAGTCGGTCAGTTAAGTGTTTCGCCAGATCATATCATAGCATCGATTCTGTTATAATAGCGGAAGTGGCCTTAAAGTATTACAGCTGAGGTCGCAACTGGGAAAAACACTCGGATGATTAATGATGAATTCATGATAATACAGCGTATAAGTTGATCCTCAACATTCCCTGAAAGGGGTGACTCAGAACGTTAATATGAACAACTTTTCCAATGGGATGAATGATAGGAATTCGATTTTTTTTAACTTACCTATACTAATTGCCCAGGCGGCTGAACACTTTCGTATATAAATTAACATTTCTTTTGAGTTCACAGCATTGATCCCATGAAAAAGTTGTTCATATTGACGGGCTGATTCACCCCTTTATGGGTATGTCGATTGTCAATGTACACGCTGTATAATCCATTAAGTACACTTTAAATATGTATTAATCGTGTATCAATACTCGTAGTTGTTACAAAAAGTATATATAGAATAGAAGTAGGACACGCAGACAAGAGCTGTCGTTAGAAACTGATCGTGCACATAGCAATTAGCATCATATTCACAAGTACACGGTTATTCAGTTGACACGCGTGTGGCCATCTAGGAAGTAGCGGCCCTTTAGTGCCCATTATATAATCCTTGATAGACGGCCTCCGTGGCGAAGTGAACTGATCATCATGAAATTTTGCATACATATAGGGGAAGGATATAGGCTATAGCCGCGGGTAACAGCTAGTGTTAAATAAGCCTTCTGATTAGCCACAAATTTCACATTCAATTAGCGGACTGTACTCGTATATCCAGAAAGTCGCAGCGACTCTAAGCAGTTTCGGCAGTAGGCAGAGCAGATAGCGCGAAGAACCGATGGCCGATGGGGCAAAAACGTTCTTGAATGGCGACCACGTACCGGCAAGCGCAGCGTTGGACACCCGACCAGGTGGTCACATGACCTGATAAGGGTCGCAAGAAGCAGCTGGATGCAGGCCGCTTCCAACCGGTCGTATTGAAAATTCTTGGGGGAGGCCTATGTCCAGCAGTGGACTTCTTGTGGCTGAGATGATAATGATAAAAATGACTATTGAAAAATTTTACAAAATCTTTAACTTTACATGAAACCTTAATCCTCAATAAGCCTTTTGATTAGCCACAGACTTCAGATTCAATTAGCGGACTGTATATCCAGGAAGTCACGACGACCCTCTGCGACGATCCTTGATGAAGCCTTTGTGTTGCATTGACAGGATGCCAGTAAGTGCAGTCGATGCAACCTTTTGAATAGACGCTAGATATAGAATTAAATTGTATTCTACTTGATTAAAAAACAGCGGGGACTATTTTGACAAGACTGTCCAGAAAAGATATGAAATGATTTGATTGATATGATTTATTTTCACTCAAAAGACAACACAACGCAATACAGAACAATATAAATTAGTTTCATACATACATAGTATCACGTCTTTATCCCTTACGGGGTAGACTGAGCCTATGGCCATAAGACCGAAAGGCCACGTTTAGCATGTTGATGGGCTTAAAGATGGATAAATTAGTTACTAAAATAAAAACAATATAAAAGTGTAAAAAGGTGGGTAATGTTTTGAGAGCGCATGTATGTGCGTTTCTTTATTTCCCCGGCCATACTGACTATTGTTTTGAATATGCAAGTATATTTTAATTTTAAAAACAGTAATTCGTTTCGTATACCTTAGTTCAACAAGTATTGTGCAACTAGGTAAAAATGCAAGTGTCATCAAAAGCGGTAAAGTTTCTTTTATATTATTTTTTGACTACGTACGACATGCTTAGGTAGAATTATGTATATGTATGGAGTAATTTCAAACGTGGCAAAAGACCGTAACAGGTGGAGGGAATTGATTAGAGAGAAGGTGATTCTGCGGGGGAGTCACGACCCTCAGCAATGAGGAATACGACGCGAGGAGGAATTAATTAATAATTCAAGTAATTCAATTTTAATTCATAATGCGTGGAGAGTATAGGCCAAATCCTCTGACTACTCAGGTTAGTTAATGGCTCTGGTAGTACAGAGAGGGTCGTGCTCCTGCAGTGGAGACTAGAAAGACCTGATGATGATGATGGAGTAATTTCATAGACTGGAACGTAACTAGTATGTACGAGTATTGCAGAAAGCCTAACTAAGCTTTTTTCTAATTAGCCTATTTGAGTGTCCCACTGCTGGGCAAAGGCCTCCCCTTTTCGTCTCCAGACATCCTGAGGGTCCATCAAGAGTGACGTACGCCGAGTATACTGCGCTCCAGCTAACTTAGCTAATAATTATTATCTTCAACGTATAATTTCACTTCGGACATTTTTCCAACAGAAAAAGTACTCAATTATATTTCGGTAAGTATATAATTAAATGTGATGGGAACGACACATACAATGAGTGTGCGCGCCGAAAGTTATAATTTGAGAACTTTTATAATTAAAATCTATTACTCTGGAATGGAGACGTCATAATTTAGCAGTTTTGAGAAACATCACAAACTTTGGCAATTTTGGCATAGAAATCCGACATATACATGGTAAAATTTTTATCGTTTATCAAAGGGGTGGTTTAGCCCGTCAATATGAACAACCTTTTGTATGAGACCAATCGCCAAAAAAACCTGCTTTTAAATAAAAAAAACCGCATGCAAATTCGTTCACCTATTTTACAGCTACAGTCTCAGGCAGACAGACACTCAGCGACTAAACTTATAATAACCCTTTGTTCTAATTACAAATAAAAAAGAGACTCCACCGCGTCGCCGCGAGGCAGGGTATCCATAAAGCTGGCAGCATTACCTCTCTGCACCGCGATAGAAATTCTTTGTGCAAAGTAACAGCTCGCCCTTGGATCGCCCATTACATCGGAGACGAGTTGAAAACCCTTTGTTTATATACTACATTGTAAGATAGTTAAAATCGTGCCGGCCCTCTGGCTCAATTACTATGCTCAACTGGTTGTGCCTTGGGTACTTTCGATTCCCCTCTAAACATCTAATTGTTCCGATGGAAAAAAAATGTACCTATGGCCCAATTGAAATCCCTAGTTGTGTCATGAGTGCTTTTAAGACACAACTAATAAAGTAACTATTTGTTGTTCCACAATAAAGTAAAATAAAACTAAAACTTCCTTTTGCGTCGGGGTTTAAAATTGCGAAAAAGTGTAGACGCACCCATTTCCATATTTGTTTGTAATTCGTACAGTGCCGTACAAATAGTAACACATTCGGTTCAACTGTTTAGTTCCATACGTTGGTTAAGTGTGCCGTTAACCGGGTCACTGGGTTTACATAAGATCACTGCGTTGGCGCCAACCGAACTGTTAATAATTCTCTAACACACCTTTACGAGACTTTACTAGTTAAATATGCCGTGTAGTTCCCGGCAGAGTAGAATAAGACCTGACATCGACGACTTCCTGAGGATATCGTAGAAGGCAACTTAGGAATCACAAGCCCATCTAACCCGTCTGACCGGTGTGGAGAGTAGTGTAGGCCAAATTAAAGATAAAAGATAAAGATATACTTTATTTGGGAGAATAAAATATATAGGTAAGTACAGAATACATAGAAAAAGATTAATATAATTAAACTAAAAAGAAAAAAAAAATTAAAAATAATTATAGCCTCCCAAAATGGTCCCAACTCAGCATTTACTGGGTGTTTTTTTTTAAAGAAAAACCACCAGCACTGATCTTCCGTTGGGGCCAAAACGGGTGAACCACGGACGCTCGCACCTACAAACTAAAGAAATTCAAGATTTTGTGATATTAGTGGACAAACATACAAATATACATATATGGACAAACATACACTATAACATTTGAAACATATACATATTTAGAGTTCGTATAGAACCAAAAACATAAACTATATAAAATAAAAAGAAAAACTGTGTAATTCCGACAAAAAATAAATTCTCTTGCCTGCTCTGGCTAATATATAACTGGTAGTACAGAGAGAGTCATGATCCTGTAGCGGAGACTAAAAAAGACCTCATGATGGTGAAACATACTAAGAAGTGACGGTACTAAGTATTATTGGGTTTATTTTTAACCAACTTCATCCTCATTTCACGTGTCCATTTGAGGAATCTGTCGGTCACGTAATATGACCTGTCGCAACATTAACATTTTTTCCCCATCACAAAAAGTTCATAGCGCCGCTCAAGCAGTTTTCACTCTAAAAATGCGGTATTGAAATATTTTCCTGTCATTGTTTCATTCACCGACACGACAAGTTTAGTCTGCTGCTGTATGATCGAACGTTTTTTATTTATTTAAAAAAGTTCATTTATAAAAATCTTCCCTGTAATTTATAATTAATTACCGCTGAATCATTTTTTATATATTTTGTTTCTAATATTAAAAAGAGTTTTTTTTTGTAATTATGGGCATAGTTAAAACATATAAGGTTTAGGTTTTTTGTTTCCCATCATAATAAAAATAAATAAATTTATTAAAATAAGTTTTGAAACAGTTTAAGGTTACCTCAATAACACCAAGGCAGCAACGCCCACTACCAAACATGTATATTTACATAATATATCTGTGCCCAAATACGTGCCGTACTGATACTTATATTTTCGAAGGTCGGTAATCTTACGCATCGACGTAAATGATGTATTCAAATGTATTGTAACTGTTTAGTTTGTGTTTGGTTACGCAGTAGTTTTGTGGGACGGGGTTTTCGAACAATGGCGACGTGTTACTGACGAGCTTTTCACGGAGTAATAATTTTATAGCCTTCCTTTCAGTATGTAAACTAAGTAGGTATTAACAACTAACGAGCTCCGTGGCGCAGCGGTCATCACGCCTGCCTGCGACACGGATGGTCCCGGGTTCGATCCCCGGTCAGGTCAAGATGGAAAATGATCTTTTTCAGATTGACCTGGGTCTTGGATGTTTATCTATATATGTATTTGTTATAAAATATAGTATCGTTGAGTTAGTATCCCATAACACAAGTCTTTCATTAGAACTTACTTTGGGGCTAGCTCAATCTGTGTGATTTGTCCGTATATATTTATTTATTTATTTATTTATTATAACAATATTTTTGTGTGAATGGTTAACTTAAATTAATTCGAATTAGTTACTTCCTTTTGAAACACCGTTTGTAAAATTGATCACATGTGCTTGTTTTGTTTTTGTGCAAGTGACCCACGGTGGTGTCACGTTTTACAAGTCAGAAGCCTTTAGCTTCTGACTAAGCTTAAGGCCGTCCACACATCTTTACTTCCCGTTCCTGACAGAACCCAGCAAAAAATAATCGGTTATATCCGATTTGTACGAAATCATTAATACAGTTAAGTGCTGGGCCGTCAGTGACCCGGAGCAGCTAAACAATGCAAGCAATTTTATTGCCGTCCCTTCGGATAACTCGGTAATGTATGGATAGCGCTTACCGACTTTTTTCGTTTTTTTTTCTGTGTTTAAGTATTTAGTTACCTACTGGCTGCCATTTAATGGTGATAGTAGAGGGAGCGATGTTTTGTTTGACTGCTCTTTATATTACCTATTGTGGTCTCAAATCAAAATCAGGTTGTTGGCCCAGGATGTTTATACAACGCGAGCGGTGCGTTTGCCAACTGGGCCGTCGTAATCCAGCCCCACTGAAGTAAAAGTATTATAACAATGTTATTTTACCCCATCGTGGCATTTGGGTCAGCACTGTAGCTTGCAGATAATCAATATCAAATTAGACCGTGTGCTGGCATTATTTATGAAAGAAAAACTCCACAATGGCACTCGAGGTAGGCGTTGACATGCCCGTTTTGAGTTTTAGAATTATTTAAAATAGAATCAATCGATGCCTTGTAATGATATGGAATTATTTGCCTATACAAGGAGAACTTTTAAAGACGATGGACTAAGTAAGAATGAATTTTCTTTATAATTTTAAACCTGTTTGTGCAAAAGTAACTTAAGATATCTTGCCTTGGATGGTACGACCCGACCAAACGACATTGTTTATGAAAATAAAAACTATATAATGATACAAGCAGAAGACATGCTTGACAATAATTTCGGTATAAATCTTGGAATATATTAAAGGGGATGAGTCAATCGATACCTTATGATGCGTTGATGCAAATGTCATGTGATTTTCAATAACTTGCAGACAGATAATGTATAAGAGATAATTAGTTCGTGTACGGGCGACAAAACGACATTGATTTTGAAAGAAAGAAAGAAAAGTTTTTTTTTTAGTTATGAAGAAACCCGCCATAATGACACTGGCCAACGACATGTAGGTTATAAGTTATATCTTTGAATAGGACATTACTTTGAATCTCAGTCAATTTTAAGGGATTGGGTCGATCGATACCTTACAATGATATGGCGTTTTTTGGAAATGAAAGAAGATTGAAATCATGTATTTCTATAACTCTAGAAATATTACTAATTACCTAGTCCTGTTTTAAACATGTGGATTATACAATGTTAATAGAACTTAGCACCAATCTTTTCTTTATTTATTTCCACTAAAGTTTTTATGGAGTTACATACCTCGGCGGTCTCGCTATGACCAAGATGTCACGATGGAATAATTATGTTTAAGGCGTGAAAATTTGAAATCGAAATTTAGAAAATTGTATTCTTTATACCGAACTGCTAACGGGGCGCCATATTATTAGAAGGCTGGCACGGTGTAGCTACCACCACTCTTGGATTACTAATAGTATTTGTCTCTAGAACTTTCTAACCTTTGGATATTGAACAATTCGATAAGACTTGCGGCAACTTAAGTATGCGTAGGCCATATTTGGTTGCCGTAATTAAGATCCTTCGTGCTTTGGACGACGCCATCGTTAGAGAACACTTGTACAGTTGTGTCAAATTCCTTAAAGCTTTCTTCTTGAACATCTGGAAATATAGTCACTTTAAAAAAAGAGCACAAAAAAGAATAATCTTCCTTTAAATCCCAACTTGTGATATTATAAATGTGAAAGTGAGTTTGTTTGTTACGCTTTTACGCCACATCTACTGAACTGAACTGTGAATCATCATGAAATTTTGCAAACACGTTGTCTGTAGTCAGGAGTATCACATGGGCTACCTTTGTGAAATTGTACAGCACATACCATATGTCTTCAGCCCAAGTATGTTTCATCTTGTCATCATCAATTATCACCACCAAAAACAGTCATTGATGATTTCACCTTGTACTTTGAAGTCAGCGAGGCCGTGTACTTCAATATAAAACAGGTTTTATAATGACGACAATGGGTAATTGAATATTATCTGTCATTGGAAATGATAGTATATGCGTGTCAATGGTCTCACAACCGGATGCAGAAAACAGTATTGAGTGGCGAAATAAAAGTCGAAAAACTGGCGTACTAATCTTGAGCTCTGAACAGCTGACAATGCAATTACAGATGCAGAGGAAGAGAGGGAAGTGGTAGAAAATTAACAGATTATGAACACATGGAAAATACACGGTATAACTACTGAAGCTTTTTTCATACAAAATTTTTAACAGACCCATGTTGGGAAAGAATAGCACGAAAATCTGGTAGGTGCATTTGTAGATTCGTGATGATATTGTCGAAAAGGCTATTATAAGCTCGACTTAATTGTCGCTCTTTTTGTTTTGTTAGACTTAGGTAAGAAACCTTTTGAAACTAAAAAAGTGTTGTGCTACAAAAATTCTTTTGTTTTTAGGAGGTTCCGACATAGTTGAATTCGTTTATTGTAATTTTGTTTCACTACTTCGCTCATGAATTAAACCACCTCTTGTAAAAAAAAAGCTACTCGTACATTATCATCTTACATCTTCATCTCCACAAGAATCTGTCACCGTTACACGATCACGCTCAAATCGCTTTGTCGCCATGATTGGTCTAACGCAACGCATTGTGCGCCTCAAACTACTTCCTACATAAAAAATGGCATGTCTGGATGACACGTCAAAATAGACACTTGGACAGCACTTCATTTTCTGTACTGGCAACGGTATAAGGTACAAAAAAATTCCATGATTTGATGGAGCCTAAAGGAGCTTATTTTTTGTTTCCGTACAAAAATTGAAAAACGGAACCCTTATAGGATCACTCGTGCGTCTGTCTGTCTGTCCGTCCGTCCGTCTGTCACAGCCAATTTTCTCCAAATCTACTGAACCAATTACTGGGCCGAAAATTTTGAAAAAATTACAAAATATTGTTCATTCCTTGAAGATTACAGGAAAAATAATAAGAATTCTATCATTTGAAAATAAAGTGGTAAACTCACTATAATAAGTTCATCTAGGGAAATAGTTCACTAAAACACCACTAAATAGCTGTAAAAATACCAACACCAATAAAAATTGAATAAATCATTTTTGCACATTGTGTGTGTGTTCACGAAGCATATTGTACGGAACCCTCATTGCGCGAGTTTGACTCACACTTGGCCGGTTTTTTTAGTGTCATTATCATCACGTCTTTTTTAGTCTCCACTGCAGGAGCACGACCCTCTCTGTACTACCAGAGCCATATATTAGCCAGAGCAGTCAGGGGATTTGGCCTACACCCTCCAGCAGGCCTATTTGCTAACTTTTGACAGCTACGGTGCACATCATTTTCATGGTAACTTTAATATTCATTACGGCTTCGGTATGAATGACTATTTTTATTCTAGATATGAAAACCGTAATGGATGCTAAAGTGACAATCAAATCGTTGTACACCGAGTTAGTAAATCGGCCTGCACGTCGGCAAGACAGGTTTGAGAAGTCTCTTTGATGTTTTTAAGCTGTGTTTAGATTGTTTGTCCTAAGTCGCCTCCTACGACATCCACGGGAAGACTGGGAGTGCTCCTATTCTCTGCTTGGAACCACACGGCGGTTTTTAACACACTTCTTTGCTTCAGTATATAAGAAAATCTTGGAATCTTAATTTGACCCACTTCTCGGTTTTCGATTAGGATGAAATTTTGCACGAGCTCTGAGTTCTGATGACAATACATGACTAGCGTACTAAAAGCGTGTTTTTTTTTTAGATTTTTAAGCTAATTATAAATTATTTACTAGAAGAACCCTCAATAATGTTTGTATAATTTTGTCCACAGTGGTGAACCCGAGTTACGAGCAAGGCTACTTCGGACCATGGAACATGTGCAAGAAGATGTCCTACAACAGGGAGAAATGCGGCGCAGACGTCTCCAAGTTCAGGCCCTCGGGTGAGTGGACACAGAACTTTAGATACAAACAATGTAACATATTTTTTTAATAAAAAGTATAACGGCAAACGAGCAAGCGGTTTGCTTGATGGTTAGTGATCACCGCTGCCTATGGACAACTGCAACACCAGAGGTGTGACAAGAGCCTGCCTTTTATTTGTCTCTCCCCAGAGGAGAAAGGGAAATGGGTCTTCGGCTCTCTCACTTAACGAACGAAGCATAGAAGCGGTAAGAAGCTAGCTAGCGGAAAATGTGCTACTTCCCCGGACGATTCGGCCCATTCATGCTACTAGCAAAAGTTTATTTCGCCAGAAGCGTGGCTCTACCATATCTAAAACAAGTGCTAGGCTTACTCTCTTAAACTATTGCTCTCCCAACAGAAGTATGAACATGAAAGTTTTCTGCTGTCTTTATTATGAGCGGATATTTCTTTAGATCAGGTACATTTCTTTAGTCGAGCTCCGTGGCGCAGTTGTCAACACGCCAGCCTGCGACACGGAGGTCCCGGGTTCGATCCCCGGCCAGGTCGAGATGGAAAACGATCTTTTTCAGATTGGCCTGGGTCTTGGATGTTTATCTATATAAGTATCTATTATAAAATATAGTATCGTTGAGTTGGTATCCCGCGACACAAGTTCACAACTTACTGTGGGGCTAGCTCAATTTGTGTGATATGTCCCTATATATTTATTTATATTTTATACATATAAAAACATTAAATGGTTTTTAAATAGCATTACAATGCTCGGTATATTATTTAAATTGATAATATGTAATCAAAAATGATTTGCCACAGGTAGGATTCGAACTGATCTGCGCCCTAAGTGTGTTACCAACTACACCACCGTGACTTCGATTCATCGCGCTGAATTCTCTCATCACATATTAGTGTATGGCAAGCTTTTCTTTTGAGTCGCATATAGGCTAGTCACGGGAAAACTGATGGCAGATTCATACGAATAATACGGGGGGAAATGGCATCGACAATTTTGTTGGTTGACCCAACGCATCCAATGTCTCTAAACGTATCCTAAATGTTACTATTTTAGACCCTCTTTTATTCAGTATTTATAAACCAACTCGCAATTTTTTCCCGACATCGTCCGCGTAAAAAATTCACCAATTTAGGGGTTGATAGACCTATCTCTGTCACCCCTGCAAGGGAAAAGACGCGATAGTATGTATGTACGTACACCTTATGTGCAACACCCAAGGCGACACAGGAGAAATGTGTCGCGGACGTCTTCAAGATCAAGACGGGCGAGTGGAAAGTAGAAAGCTTACTATTTATAGAGACAGGCAAAATGTAGCATGTGGGAAACGGAGGCGTCTTCTCTAATTGTCAGGATAATTTTATTGCAATGCATCTTACACTAGGGAGAGGAGAAAATCCCAACTAATATTATAAATGTGAAAGTGAGTTTGTTTGTTTGTTACGCTTTCACGCCGTATCTACAGAACCAATTATCATGAAATTTTGCATACACATAGGTTAGGGTACCGACATAGGCTATATATTACGCGGGCAAAGCCGCGGGTAACAGCTAGTAATAAATAAATATACAGGCTGATTTGGAACCTATGAGCTATATTGGAATCTCGGAATCAGAATCCCTATTGGAATACAGAATTGCAAGAAAAAAAGATGTCTATTTCTTTTCTTCTTTTTGAGCCCTTATCAATCCACTGTTGGGTATAGGCCTCCTCACTGACACGCCACTCCTTTCTGTTTTGGGCTCTGGGAATACCGAATTGCAAGAAACAAAAACCGGCCAAGTGCGTGTCGGGCCACGCGCAGTGTAGGGTTCCGTAGTTGCGAATGACAACTTTGAGATCACACTATTTACACTCGCACCTTAAAATTTTACGACCAAAAAGATTTAACAATGAAAATAGTATGAAATTTTACAGTTTATAAGTTGGTTGCCTACGTTGCCTATAACTTTTTAGTTTTTTACTTAGTACTCAGCTTTGCTTAGTACTAAGTACAAGCTTAGCTTAGCTGTACTTAGTAAGCACCTTTCAACTTCAGTATATATACTACTGCTGTAATTTTTTTCACGCATCTATATATAACCGTTTAGCAGATAGAGGGGGGGGATACTTACCTCTAACAAAAATTCGCACTTTAAAACCAAATATTTCGGAAACGGATCCCTAAATCGAAAAATGGTGTTTTCAACCTCACAATATTTTGTAAAGACCTATTTAACGATACCCCAAACGAAGGTTGAGAAGAGAAAAAAAAATTACTCCCTCACTTTACTTGTATGGGAGCTAACCTAAAAAAAATTTTTTTTGAAGATTTTATTCTACCACTTTTTTGCCATGATTAATATACATACCCATACCAAATTACAGCTTTCTAGTACTTATAGTCTCTGCGTAAAACCGCGGACGGACAGACAGACAGACAGACATGGCGAAACTATAAGGGTTCTTTGTTTACTACGGAACCCTAAAAACGATGTCAAACAAAAAAAAATATTAGACCTCCCATACAAAGTTACAGATCCAGCTGGGATTTTTTTTTTAAGAATTCACCATTTTTTATTACATTTCTGTATTCCATTAGGGATTCTAATTCTGAGATTTTGCGCCTGTATAGGGACGAAATCAGACAAATTCAGCTAGCCCCACAGTAAGTTGAGAACTTTTGTCGCAATGCAGAAGCGACGAATTAGATTTTTTAAATTTGATCAGATTTTTTGTAAAATAAATAAAATAACGGTTGCTCTAGTTGGCTGATCAAAGCCTCGTAGTAGTTTAGAAAATGTATATCATAAATTGTATTGACCGTAACCTGTTTCTAGGAAGCTTTATAGTCTTCAAAGTCCTGTCTGATTATTAACATTTCAAACGAGTTAATAGATGAATGGTGAAAGAAGACTCACAGTTGGATGTTCATAAACAACGCTCGCCCTTGAACTAAATAATTTATGTCTGGTTCACGTCAAGAAATTTTCAATTCATCAGTTTGAAACACCTTTTGGCTATAAAAGCTGTGCAATCCATCTACATTTTAATAACTCTGTAACAAAAAATATTATCAGTATACAGTACTAGCTGTTCCCCGCGGCTCCGCCCGCGTGATATATAGCCTTTGTCCTCCTCAGTACCCTAACCTATGTGTATGCAAAATTACATGATGACCGGCTCAGTAGATACGGCGTGATAGCGTAACAAACTAACAAATAAACAAACAAATTCACTTTCGTTGTTGGGACTAGCAATTTTCCACGACTTCGTACGCGAACGTTTCAGCCTATGCTTTGTCACCCTGTGGCTTTATACAGTTGAAAGAATTTTGTAAATAGGAGATAATACTGCAATGTTCTTCCGCCAGAGGGCAGCATCAGCAGAGACAGTAAACAAATGTTTGACATTGACAGGTATGTCAAAGTCGCAATTATTTTACATTCGAATACGTAGCACAAATGCATGTTTATATTTTAATACTCATATAACATTTTAAAATCAAATTAATAAAAGATTTATGTATAATTATACAGATTAAATGCGACTTTGACATTGACTAGTACAAACTTGTCAGTGTCAAACCTTTTCTACTGTATGTGCTAGTGGTGCACTCTGGTGGCACAGCTTTCAGTAATATGTCCTATTGGTTAAGTAGATTCGGAGCCTATTTAATGCAAGCAAATATCAAACCTTTGCTCTTTATAATGTTAGTATAGATGAGAAGTATGTAACTATGTATACAAAATCAGATAATAACGGGAAGGAACCTGCTCTGTTAGCCACTGCGCCACGGAGCTCGTCAAACCATCACTGGAAGAGATCCCTTTATGGGATAAGTCCGCCATTGTATGTTTACTTTTACGTTTATACTAATTTTTTTTCTTATAGTACAATAAAGATATTACTCTGATATCTATGGATATTATAAACAAATCATCTTTATAAAAACTAATTAATAGTCTACTTGACGCATAATTCCAATTTGAATCAAAATCATTGATATTTCAGTAGCCCTCCGAAAATATATTTTGCTTTATCGCAGCAGACGGGCGTCCCCACCACATTAATTTTACCACGAAATACTACCACTGACCTATTTCCTTACTTTCTTCGTTGTCAGGGGAAATTGACGTAACATTGGTGTACTATAAGCTATCCTTTGTATTCCTGTTATTTTACGTTAATACTTCTAAATAAATACATGTGATTTTAAAGAACCCGGTTATATTTTAACGATGTAATCAGACTCCCTAATTAGAATACATTAAAATCAATAGATAGATGGACTTACTAAGAAATTTGACCCAACTGACTGGTGAATTTGTCTGAGAAGCTTCTATTACTTGAGGAGCCCGAAGGCCTAGTGGGTGTGGGCATTATAAGCGCTTGTGCATGTTAAGCAACCCTGGGCGTAGTCCCCGCTTGGATGAGTGACCGCAAGTGGAATATATATCGAGCTCCTCCGTGCTTCGGAAGGCACGTTAAGCCGTTGGTCCCGGCTGTCATTATTGATGGCAGTCGTTAAGCTATCTCAGATGCGTTTAGGCAGCTTGAAAAATCTGACACCTGTGTTGGCCACTTACACACATGAAAAACAAACAAACTTTGCAACTTGTTCGGTAAACAGTAAAGTAACTTCTAAATGAAATTACTAACATTTTTATTTAAGGCTCGTACATGCGCTAATGACCTTCAGGAGATGAACCTTAGTTCCCCGTCAGAAAGTCAGCGGTCAAAATATTAAAAACTTAAATTTAATATTAACAAGAAGAATAATCTGTAAAATAAAAATTCCTCGGGAGAGTTTGAAGGTTGATTACATAAAAATTGCGTGACTCTAAGACAAAGAGTTACGTAGTTAATGAATATTTGCAATAAAAATCGATGTACGCGGTACTTTTTTTTTCTAAAAAACTGTGATTTTTAGACAGAAGTCCTCCTCAGCAAGTAAAGATTAAAACAATATATGTTTTTTTTTTGAGTATTGTGCTATATGTTTGACCATTTTTATAGAGGTTAAACATAGTCGAAATGGCCAAGGAGCACCCTTAACTTTTCGAAACACCATCAAGGGAAACCAAAGAACGGTTGTAGCCTGCAAGTAAACGGCACATTGTAACGCGACGCCGGGTCCCCTCTACCAGAACCGGGAAACGGGAACAACGGTATTAGCATACCGACTATCGATTTTAATGCAAGCCTTTAGTAGCTAGATGTTTTGCATACTTACTAGGTTTGTTATTTCATATGGATACCCTTACAGTGGAAACCGGCTCTTTAATCATAGACCTCACACCACACCGTTTTTGACGCAATACTACGTTAGTAATATTATTAATTCTGTGGCAATAAGTACATCAGTTTAGCAAATTATTCGCAAAAGTGGCTAATTTTTTACCCGACTTCAAAAAAGGAGGAGGTTCCCAATTCGTCTCTATGTTTTTTTTTTGTATGTTTGTTACGCGATTACTCAGTCAATTATGGATTTTAGTGATTCTTTTTTTGTCGATGTGACGATGACAGCCGGGACCAACGGCTTAACGTGCCTTCCCAAGCATGGAGGAGCTCAAGATATTTTTATGCCAGTTACGGTCACCCATCCCAGTGCGCGGCTGTGCCCAGGGTTGCTTTACATGCGGAAGCGCTTATAATGTTTTAATCCACTAGGCCATCGGGCTCCTCAATTGCAAAGTTAAACCTGCTACTCATGAAATTAAGGCTAAGACGTACGCATATTGCGTATATTATGACGTTTAATTATTATTCACTAGCTGTTACCCGCGACTTCGCCCGCGTGATATATAGCCTATGTCCTTCTCAGTACCCTAACCTATATGTATGCAAAATTTCATGATGGTCGCTTCAGTAGATAGGGCGTTAAGGGTAACAAACAAACTCATCAAAGGATTCATTATACCATAAAAAAATATGAATATAATATCTTACTTTGTTATGTACTTATAGTATCTTTTGCAACAAAGTAGATAGCTGATAATCTGCAGGATTAAGTAAGGAAGTAACAGGAAACGACGACGCTTCCAGAACGATAACGCAGTCCTAAGCAAACTTTGAACAAAATCAAGCCGTGTTTGTTCAACTAATTTTAAGATTAACTTATTTGATTATGTGATATAAGTACATATTTTGTCTACTCCCTCTGCCTAACTCATCCGCGTGCTCCCAGCGGCATCCTCAGCTGTCTGATGCTCTGAAGGCCAAAGTTCTTTTTTATTAATGGACTAGGTAACTAGCTCCAAGTAGTTACAATAATATATCATACAAATAAATAGGGTTACTCAAATAAATTAGGGCATTTAATAGACTAGACGACGTATTAAAAATCAATAGACACTCCACGATGCTTGAAGACCCGCTTATATAACCAGTGTGTCCTGCCCAATATGACTTATGGTGCTGAGACATGGACGCTCACCAAGGAGACAGTGCACAAATTAAGAGTCGCACAGAGAGCCATGGAGCGAGCCATGCTCGGCATTTCAATCCTAGATCGGATTTCAAACACCGTATAAGTACTAAAGTCCGGGATATCGGAGATACGGTCATGAACCTAAAATGGAACTGGGCAGGTCACCTGGCTAGACGGAATGATGGCAGGTGGAGCAAGAAAATAACCGAATTGTGGCCTAGGACAGGTGAAAGAAGTGTTGGACGTCCTCCTACGAGATGGGTGGACGATATAGTGAAGGTCGTGGGTCGCACCTGGATAAGATGTGCACAGGATCGGGACGGATGGCGGAAACGAAGAGAGGCCTATGCTCAGCAGTGGGCGGATGATGGGTTGAGATAATGATGATGATAAGATATCTCAAGTGGTTTTTTAAACATTTCGCTTTCTATTGAAAACCATAAGACTCGTATCCGTCCAAACTTATTTAAGTGACAGGAGAGGAGACATAGCTAGAGTCACAATAAGTGTGTATTCCAGGCCTTTAATTCTATTAAATTACTAGTATCGAAAAGTAATCTAGGATTTTTTTCTGAAAATGTGAGTGATTTTATTTATAGTCCAAAGAAAATATTAATACTAATAAAACTATTTTAAATTAATAAAAACATTTTAAAATTATAGGATTTTATTTTTTTATTTTCGTAAAAAAATGCCTGTCACAAATTTCCATTTTATGGTGTTTATTTTATTTTTTGGTATGAGACGTTGACGACGAGTTGACAATTAGTATTTTTAGGGTATCAAAGTGTTTTATAGTGGTCATTATATTAAGCTCCGTTTTTTATTTCATTTTATCCAAGTATTATCTATTTTTTAAGAATTTAGATCATTTTTGGCGTATTTATTTATTTATATGTAAACTTTATTTTAACCAAGTAGTGCAAAAGGTAGCTTTTATGTTGTGTTGTGTAAAGTACTCCCCAAGCAAACTGTTTTACCAGCGTCCTTGCGTTGTCATTGATTAAATACGATTCTACTTTTCAATTAGTGAATTAGTCCCTTAGGATTAATTAGTATTCTATTTAAGTTGGAATTAGTTAATCAGTGATTAACGTTAACGCGCCTAGTGACATTTTTCATTAGCAAATACGGTCGACGTGCGGACATTTCGCATGTCATGTCATGACATACCCTAATTTCGTTTATATTAAGGACGTTAAGGGGTAGCGGTATGTTCCAAATAAATCCGAATTCTTCTTTCTCTGTCTCGTACCTGTCAATCACGGAAATACAATTATTTAAGTGAATACTTCTTTAGGAGCGTGGAACACTTTTTGGGTGAAAAAAAATTATAGTACTCGTGTCATCGTCACCGAACGTTTTGCACTGTATGAAATGCGAAAAAATTGAAAATTTAATATGATATAGTACATACTGCCCCCAGCGAATGAAAACATCTTGTAAATCTTAATTACAAACATCCTCTGGAACTCGTTCATTATCATCATCAGGTCTTTTGTTAGTCTCCACTGCAAGAGGAGCCCGATGGTCCAGTGGGTGTGAGCTCTATGAGCGCTTACGTATGTTAAGCAACCCTTGGTGCAGTCCCTACTTGGATGGGTGACCGCAAGTGGAATAAAAATATCTCGAGCTCCTCCGTGCTTCGGAAGGCACGTTAAGCCGTTGGTCCCGGCTGTCATCGTTGATGGCAGTCGTTAAGCTATGTCAGATGCCTTAAGGCAGCTTGAAAAATCTGACACCAGTGTAGGCCACTTACACATACGAAAAAAAAAAAAAAAAACTGCAAGAGCACGACCCTCTCTGTCTGTACTACCAGAGTATATTAGCCAGTCAGTTTTGATGGAATTTGATAGGCCTGCTGGTCTCTTTGACCACATTTGCCAAGCACTAATCCCATAAGATACGCGCAAACTCTCCCTTAACCGGCGGCCGCTGACCATCGTTCTCAGTACCGCGCCGGCCGTAGTTAACTGAACGACACCGAACGTGTTAAGTTATAATTACTTAAGTTAACTGCGGAATATTCCCACTTCTAATGTAAACGTTTTTTTTCTTGACCCCGGGATCCGCCAAATTGGAATATTTTAAGTTATGTATCACATGGTATGTAAATTCGTTGTTTCGCTTTTTAGTTGGAGATAACAATCTTTCTTGTTATGAAAATTTATTGTATATAGGGCTTCCCAAAATTAACGTTGGTACTGGAAAATCATGCGTAAATTTTTGGTCATTATACTTTAAGAAATAAATAATTTAAGATATTTTTATCAAAAAAAAACCGACTTCAACCCTATCACTTTTTTTTTATTATTATAAGATAAAAATGGAAATCAGTGTGATCCAAACGGCATACCTGTAAACATTTTTTTGGTTTTTGAGTACATTTTCCAAAAGCGACACATTTCGATAAAAATTTAATTTCTTAAATCGGTCTTACTTAATAGGCGTCTTCGAGAAATCGGGGAACATACATAAAAAAAAAAAGATTACGACGAATTGTAAACCTCCTCCTTTTTTTGAAGTCGGTTAATTATTCATTCAATCACAATAAAGGTGCTAAGTCATTATTTAGATTACTCAAATTTTTTATTTGATTCTATCATTGGATAATAGACGAGCAAGATACACGTGCAGTGCTCACTTTTTTGTGTCCTAAATTTATTTCATAGACTAAAGAAAGCGGCCAAATCCAATGACTATATCACTCACTATATCCAAAAATCTACAGCAATGATTACGTATCAGCTCATACGTAATACGAAATCTTAGCCATTCCAAACAGACGCTGTTGCTTTGTAATAGTACATTACTGCAGAGGCCGGGAAGTAAGGGATTGCCGGACGAGTATAGTTTTCAAGGCCGAGCGTCAGCGAGGCCTTGACAATAGTTACGAGTCCGGCAATCCCTTTCCCGCCGAGGAAAGTATAGAGATTTTCTCAATAAATGTGAGGAAATTTAACTTAAAGTTACACATAAACTTACATGCCTTAAATATTTCCCCTTACTAGGTATTTGCCGGTAGTAATTTTTCCACTTTCAAGTTTCAAATTAGGCGAAGTAGGTACTTAAAATCCATTGCAGTGTTGCTTTCATCACTAAAACTCATTTTGAACCGTTTCATTTCGAATAAATAACCAACTTTGCACATATTTACCGAAAACAATCAATGTCAATCAATTACTGCAAAGCGTTAATCACAAACTACGAAGAAGATACTATTACTAGTATCAGACGACCGACTGCCATATGTTTTCTCTAGGCAATAAGGATCATAGACAAATAATGGAGTGAGGGTGAAAATGAAAAAAATGCCATACAATTCCTTTTGAGTTTCTATGGGGGGCCATAAATTCAAAGTCAATTGACGTGTGTTCTATGCCCTAAAATCCGTAAAGGCAGTTTTTCGGCAGTGGCGTTAATCACTACGGGTATAGTGAAAATAACAGATCTACCGAGTTTTTAATTTTTTTATTTTCAGTTGTCAATTCCAGCAAAGGAAACAATGCCCATAGAGCCCAGTCATATTTTTCACAAAAAATTTAATAGATCATAGATTATTGTTTTCTTCTCTCGCAACGAAAATTAAGCATATTTTCGTATGATCACATATCGATATTTTAATGAAATTGTAGTTATATTCACGTATTATATGCATTTTTTAAAAATGCAGTGGTAGTAAACTGGCTGTATGACAAGTGACATAATTTACGTTACATAGATTAATTAAAAAGTTTTGAGCAGCGGCCGGGAAGTAATTTTCATACTTATTTCCTGGCCTAGGCCGGCAATGCGATAAATGAGCCAAGAATTACAAACTTCCGGTCTTCTTTTTACTACAGTAATGCCTACATTTCCGAGCATGTTTGAGAAAAATGCTTTACGATAACAAATAAAAAATCGTGTTGCCTGTATCCAAAGACATAAAGACGAATGTCATCTTTATGAATCATATTAGAACATTTTACTATTTGCATATTTGATATGTCTCCTTTCTCCGCATCGCCCGATGGCCTAGTGGGTGTGAGCATAATTAGCGCTTCCACATGTTAAGCAACCCCGGACGCAGTCCCCACTTGGATGGGTGACCGCAAGTGGCATAATATCTCGAACTCCTCCGTGCTTCGGAGGGCACGTTTAGCCGTTGGGCCCGGATGCTATCATGAAGAGCAGTCGTTAAGCTATGTCATATGCCTTTAAAAATCTGACACCAGCTAAAAACGATGTAAGTTTTAAAAATACATAATTATACATATTTTAGGGCATATTCATGATAAATAAATAAATTACACAAATCACACAGATTGAGCTAACTCCACCCTAAGTTGTGAATTTGTGCCGTGGGATACCAACCCAACGTGACTACTCTGTATAATAAACACATGTATACATAAACCTAATTATTCCTAGCTCTAAGACTAATCTATCAGAGGAATATACAAACTCCATGTGGTCAAAAAATTCCGTGTGAATGTGTCACTTGCAAACCAAAACAACCTCCGTATAGGTATATTTGTTTTTTGTACGCACCATTGTGTACGTATTCAAATGTTATTTGTACTGTGCCATCCAATATTTTGACGGCCGTCCTTCACTTCACCTCGAGTTTATTGAATTGTCGTATGAATAATTAGTTTTGTCAATGTTATGCAGAGAAATAGAGGTACAGTCCAGATCAAACTTTATGCAGCTCGGAACATGGCGTCGATGCACAGTACCTACACAATATTATTGGCCAGTCAATATCGACACAAAAAGTGCAAACATTGATGAACAACGACAAAACGAGCTCCGTGGCGCAGCGGTCAACATGCCGGCCTGTGACACGGATGGTCCCGGGTTCGATCCTCGGTAAGGTCAAGTTGAAAAATTATCTTTTTCAGATTGACCTGGCTCTTGGATCTTTATCTTTAATATGTATTTGTTATAAAATATAGTATCGTTGAGTTAGTTTGTCGAGCTCCGTGGCGCAGTGGTCAACACGCCAGCCTGCGACACGGAGGTCCCGGGTTCGATCCCCGGTCAGGTCTAGAAAAATGATCTTTTTCAGATTGACCTGGGTCTTGGATGTTTATCTATATAAGTATATATTATAAAATATAGTATCGTTGAGTTAGTATCCCACGACACAAGTTCACAACTTACTGTGGGGCTAGCTCAATTTGTGTGATATGTCCCTATATATTTATTTATTTATTTATAGTATCCCATAACACAAGAACTTACTTTTGGGCTAGCTCAATCTGTGTGATTTGTCCGTATATATTTTTATTTTATATTTTATTGCAAACGCGCATATATCGGCGATGTTTTTGTATGTTGTAGAGAATACAAAGAATAGCCTACACCCGAGATAGCAACTTTCATAACCGTTAAAGTATGGGACTTTTTTCAGATTTTACGAAAATATACCTTATGGACGCTGCTTGAAATATTCACCGAATATAAAGTTGTATATTCACTTTAAAAATAAATAACTACATCATAATAAAATAAATGTCGAGCTCCGTGGCGCAGCGGTCAACACGCTAGCCTGCGACACGGGGGTCCCGGGTTCGATCCCCGGTCAGGTCACTATGGAAAAAGATCTTTTTCATATTGACCTGGGTCTTGGATGTTTATCTATATAAGTATATATTATAAAATATAGTATCGTTGAGTTAGTATCCTGCGACACAAGTTCACAACTTACTGTGGGGCTAGCTCAATTTGTGTGATATGTCCCTATATATTTATTTATTTATTTATTATTATTTATATTTAAGGGGGCTCCCATTCAAAAATCTTGTTTTGCCGGATTTATTGATAGTGTATTGTAATCTTGTTTAGATGTACGGGAACCCTTCGTGCGTGAGTCCGACTCGCACTTGGCCGATTTTTTTTATATCTTCCTGTACATGTTTTCAATTACGCATTTCCACCAATAAATAATATAATTCGACATGGCTATGATTATGAAAATGTCAGTAGAAAGGTATAAAAATCAGTAATGATTTACACAACAGTTTGACAATTACAAGTTTATAGCCATAAAAAGTAAGATTTTATATTTGTCTAGTCAATTTTCTGATAGCGTAAAAACGTTTGCTTAAGAGCAACGACTAGCTGTAATTTTCATACAAAAAGGAATAACGCTTCCCACCCATAAACATAGTCCAATTTCGATATTTTTTTAAACACTATATTGATAAATTGGAGAAGTAGGGCTGTACGTTTTGATATTTAAGATATATGGCTGACAACAAAAGTTATGAGCATCTAAGTAAATATCCATATTTTTTACTTTCGCTTTTTGTGTGAAAATGTACAGGTACTCGATCCTTTTAAAAGTGCCCACAACGCGCACGTCTCCATACAAACGGAAAAAGGCAATTTTGTCAATATTTGACAATTTAGGAGTAAAATTATGCATTCAATAAAATAAAAAAACTCATTAAAAAAAAACTCAAATTTACGTACGTTCCTATCCAGCTGGCAAATTAATCAATGGTTTGATAATTCTAAGCCTCTTAACATTTTCATACATCTTTTTAGAGGCTTATAATTATCAAACCATTGATATTTTAACCAAGCTGTATAGGAACGAACGTATTTTTTTTTATTGAATGCCTAAGATCGCAATCGAGGAGTCAATAGACGCGAAAATATGAATTTATTATTATTAATTTGTTATCATCGTCAGGTCTTTTTTGTCCCCACTGCAGAAGCATGACCCTCTCTGTACTATTACTTACCAGAGCCATATATTCAAAGCAGGCAGAGGATTTGGCCTACACTCTCCACGCTGGCCAGTGGGTTGGAAAGATCTTTTTGATGTTTATAAGCTTTGTTTAGCTTATGTTTCCTAAGTGGCCTTCTACGACATCCTCGGGAAGACTTAGAGTCGTCCTGTTCTACTCTGCCGGGAACCACAAGGCAGGAAAAGGGAAAAAATAGTTTAAACTATAGTCCAAAATAGAGAACAGTGCCAGTTTCGTCAAAATCGGTTGTCTTTATTGAGATTCCTAACTAACGTTATAAATGCGAAAGTGAGTTTGTTTGATACGCTTTTACGCCCTATCTACTGAACCGATCATCATAAAATGTTGCTAATAAGGACATAGGCTATATATCACGCGAGCGAAGCCGCGCATAACAGTTAGTTGAGTATAAATCAGTCGTTAAGTAAATTTGGAGTTTTTTTTAACTTCGTGTTATTTAAAGTTACAAAGGAAATCCCGTTACTCCGTCAAGGTGCGTAACCCCACATTCGGTGGCCGTATCAAGTGGTATCAGCTCCAATTTTTCCACGCTCCGTGTCAACTGTGAGCCATAATGGAGGATGCTTTGAAACAATGAAAGTGTTACAATAATGCACAATGACATTGTTTTGGCATTACGCGGCAGTGTGAGAAGTGACATTTGATACCTTATGTTGTGGGAATAGGGCTCGAATTGGCTTAGATGGGGTCAGTCTTTCCTTTGAGTTGGATCTTCTTTAGGAAAATCCAGCCCAAATGTAAGAATGACCCCATCTTAGCTAATTCGATACCTTTTGGAATCACAAAGCAAGGAATTTCAACCTAGCTCCCGCGCCTTCCTTGCTCTTTGTTTCGGATAGCAAAAGTAGTTGATGTTCGGATGAGTAGATAACGCGCAAAAGCCAAACAATCAAATAAAATAAGATAAAAAAGTGTTTCTTACTTTATTTTACTTGCATTGGTAACAATTTCATATATTACCGAAAAATATATTACCGTGATACAGTCCGATCCTCAGCCAGAGGATCCCACCATCTAACACTCGCCACCGGAAACGAGTGCGTAGAGGATTAGCTCCCATCACCGCTCAGCGGTCTCGGGTGACTTGCACCGAGGATAGGCCCTTCTGACCTGGCAACGAAGCTTTCGGCCCATACGGCAAAACATGAGAGTTGCTGGTCTACAAAAGCTTTGCCATATTTTTTTCAGTTTGGCCCTTCAGACTATGCATGCAAATCGCGGCCCATCAGGCATATGAGAGTCTTGTTGCCTTGCACCTTGCTTACACGGGCAACGCCCAAAGCCGAGGTTCGTCCCTCCTGTGGGCCCTTTGGAGATGTTTGCCTTACAGATTGAGGGCACACTGACCTCACCTCAAAAGTCCGGTGAAGTAGCGAAAACTCACTTGGAGTGAAGCAAGCTATATGTCCTTTAAAAAATAGTGTACTCCGGGAGTGCCCATAGAAGTGAAAACTTGAACAATACAATTACGTCTTAAGTTTTTGAATCGTCAAGAAATATTATATTGTGCAGGAAATACAGAGGTGTCGGTTTTTAGTGACGGTGTCGCAATATCGATTGTTATTTTCCATCTCAAAAATGCCCAACGCGCCTATAAAAGTTTTCACTTCAAAAAAATGTGATCAAAATAGCTGTCTGGCCCGTCTGGCCAGCGTGGAGAGTGTAGGCCAAATCCCTGACTGCTCTGGCTAATATATGGCTCTGATAGTACAGAGAGGGTCGTACTCCTGCAGTGGAGTCTAAAAAGACCTGATGATGATAATGATCAAAATAGAAAATCAGCATAATTTTAAGTATACAAACAACTGTTGAATTCATAAATTCCAGTCTGGGTTGAGTGCGCTTTAATTCTGTTTTTGTGCGCCGTGACCCGCGAACAAAAAATTCGTTTTTGCGACATTTAGCGTTATAATAAAAGCGTGTTAACTGTCGTGGGATGTGAATTATTTCGTTTATTATTCGTTCATGCAAACTCTTTTTTTTATTGTAGTTTCTTTGTTGCACAAGAAAATTGATATCGCTTTTTTACAGTTTCTATATAATTCAAAAGCCATCTCTTCCTCTAACTGCTTTTCTTCCCTCGCAGACCGTAAAAGCCGATCAAGGGATTGGGCTAAGGAATAGGAGATGCGGTTAGCAACCAATTACTATTTTGATTCCGCTTTCCTCCAAAACGCCCTCTAACACGCTTCTAAACTTGGCCTATAGGTTTATGATCTTGGGCTCTGTCTACCTCGCAAGGGATAAAAGATTTGATAATAGGTATGTATAAATAAAACCAGTACTTAGTCCTTCGCCCAGCAGTGGGATAAAACAGGCTAGTAGATAAAAATTTCTTTACTTTATATGGGATTTTATTTTGCATTCACAATGCTATTTTACCATGTAAAAGTGGGGCAGTTGTGTTGGGTGACGCAAGCCTAGATGCGTGTAAGAGGAATGGGATATGGTGGAGAAATTCGGTGCCGGGGCTTGAAGCGCGGTGGCGTAATTGGCAACGCATAGATTGTACTGAGATCTAGACGCAGGTTCAAGTCCTGCCCGCGTGGAATTTTTTCTCCATTTCTTTATGTAATAAATAAGGTAAAAATTTGTTGTTGCATAAAACAATTGATAATCTTAAAAAACCGACTTCAACAAAACCACTCAACCGATTTGATAAAATGTAAATGAGACCAATTCGACTATTATATTCTTCTGACTACTCAGGCTAGTATATGGCTCTGGTAGTACAGAGAGGGTAATGCTTCTGCAGCGGAGACTAGAAAGACCTGATGATGATGATGATGAGACCAATGCGGAAATATACCGTAACATCTTTTTTCCTAGTGGGTTAGACAGATGCCAGGTCTATAACACCTGTTTTTTTTACTGGGTCAGTCCAATGACTGCCAATGCACTCTGCATTGTTCACATAAATCCAACGCAGGTGTTCCATTAGGATTCCTCACAAATGTACTCGTAGCCATATCGGGAGCAACTTCTGTCGGCCATTGTCTTTGCCGTGTAAACGGATGGCTACTGGAAGTGGACACTTAGCATTATTGAAATAAATTTAGTACGTTATATATTTTTTCAATAGAGTTTGTTCCATTACGATTCCTCGGCTATTTTCTTTACATATTTGTAAACGGCTAATTGATGGAAGTGGAAACCTAACACTACACGTACACGCGGCAAAGTATAATATGTACTATTATCAATCGTTTATTTTCTTTCTTCTTTTCTTCTTTTTAATTATGGCTTCCACCGAGATTTCAGTGATTCTGCCAATGTCCAGTATAATGAGATACTAAGTATCGGTGTTGTACGGTATGTGGCATCAAAGATGGCGTATGTTCTTTGGCAGCCTCGTGGGAGCTTTTGGCGACAAATCTATACGAGTCCATTTAACAGTCTACTTTAACTATTTCATAAATTGTTCTCGAGCACGAGCATTTATAACAACAAACTACACCAATTTCATATTATAAAGTCCACTTAAATCAATTTGCAAAATTGTATAAGACAAACGACAACTGAACCCCTAGACTTCCCACCAAAAACTCCAATCGTTTATTTAATATAGGTTTCTTTGAACACTTATTAACTGTCATACTTGTATTTTTACAACAAAAAAAAATGTTGACGTCAATAATTACTTATGGCTAAGTTAAGTTTATCAAAGAATATAATATACTACGCGAAAAGAAACGACACTTAAGCATGTGTGCACGTAAAACCGCTTGCTATGTGTATAGATAGATAGATAAAACGTTTATTTCACAAAAACTGCATCACATACAACAAAAACAGCACATTACTCATAAAATTATACAAAAAAACCTGAAACTAGAAGATGGCGTAGGTTCTTTGATTGCTTAATGGGAGCTTCTGCGACAAATCTAAACGAGTCCATATGACAGTCAACTATTTCACACATTGTTTACGAGCATTTATAACACAAAACAACACCAATTTCATATTATTAAGTCCACCAAAACTAATTCGAACCGCACTTTGTCCAAAAACTCCCCTGGAACGCCTTCCTACAGCAGCCTGTTCGCATGTCAGTATGATGTGTCATATTATGTAAGTGGTTGGCTCGAACCCAATGAATGGATGGGAAAATACAGACCTAAAGATCAAATCTGTCCTACAATTTTCCTCTTGACGTAATGTCCTTGCATTGTACTGTAACTCGATGACATAGTATAGATGATTGGCGCAGTGAGTCATTTTGTTATAGCACTGTGATTTAATCAAGAATCCAATGTTCTTGAATTTCTTGAAGCAATCTCTATAGAAATACTCATGCTTTTTACCTGACTGCCAAGGATAGTATTTGTTTCTCGCGTTTGTTGCATGTTCTGTAAATTTCTTTATCATCATCATCAGGTCTTTTTTAGTCTCCACTGCAGGAGCACAACCCTCTCTGTACTACCAGAGCCATATATTAGCTAGAGCAGTCAGAGGATTTGCTCGACGCATGCCAGACAGGTTGGAGAGGTCTTCACGACTATTTCTTTATCACTTCATCCAAACTGCTGGATAGATTTCGATGTCCCCCTTCATTACGCGAACCGCTAAGGAATGGAATTCCCTCCCCGTGTGACTGTTTGAATTTAGTCCTTACCGTTGCAAGTAAGATACAAATGCATAAGATTGATACATGAAAAAATAATGGTTCGTCTTGTGAACCAGTGTCCTTAAAAGTAGTTCACCTCCTTTTTTTAAAAAAAAGGAGGTGAACGGTGTTTTAAGGGTAAGGGCAAAAAACGGAACGGTATAAATTTTTCTGGCACAGCTATTTTATTCTGAACAGTAAAAGCTGCTAGGTAGATGTATTCTGTGAACGGCGTCACGATTTTTGTACAAAAATAAAAGATTGATAAACAGAAACATGAATATAAAACTAAAATAAAAAAAAGCATAGAGCGTAATAGAAAAAAACATATATATTGTTCCGATTGCACATAAAGGCGGATAAGGTAAGGAAGAAATAAATATTTTTTCTAAATACTAAGGTATTTGTAAATGTAAACCTGATTTGATGTTCAAAACCAGTTCGTGTCTTCATTAAAGGTAGACAACAATTGAAATTGCATTATATTTCATAATGGCGGTAAAATTGCGCAATTGTCGTAAATACGTAATGAGTATTCGCAACTAGCTGAGCAGTTATAGAAAAGCGATAGTACAGTTAAAAAAAATGGGGAAAAAATTACATTACGGGAAAACAACAACAGATACATACATTTTCATTTCATTTCATTTATTTATTTGGAAAAAAAAATACATTGTGTTGAAATATTACTTAATCTTATTCTTACACTACATGAACACAAAACAAATAACATATAAACATAATTATACATAATTTATTCCAAATACTCTTCTACCGAATAGTAACACTTTTCCAATAAAAAAAAATAATAATTTACTTTCAAAGTTAGCTTTACATTGCATTTTCAATTCATTTGGCAATTTATTGAATATTTGTATAGACTGATACTTAGTAAGAACTACATACTCGTACATATTTTAACACGCCTCTTTCCCATAGGGGTAGGCAGAGACTATGGATCTCCACTTGCTGCGATCCTTACAAACCTCTTTCGCTTCATCCACATTCAACAACGCATCATATATGCTATATGTTCCTAGGGTTATTCAGAACAGCTGGTACTTTTTGATATTCCAACGTTGGTCTTATAAATAAATTTGTTCGGTTTTAGGGATCCGTAGCCAAGGGAAAACCATATTACTAAGCCTCTGCTGTACATCCGGTCATCCGTCTGAAGGCTGTATCCAATAAATCGTGATAGGTAGACTTAAAATTTCCACAGAATCTTTTGCCATTGTAATAACAAAATAAAAAACTGAAATATTGAAAAGACATACAAAAACATGTTTCTGAACCTTTTTTGTAATTAAAAATTTTATTTTTTATTTATTTTTATTTTATTTTAAGCGAGCGACACGGGTCTTGGATTCGATCAATTTCGATCCTCGATCAGGTCAAGATGAAAAACGTTCTTTTACAGATTGGCCTGTGTCCTGGACGTTTATCTATTGTTTATATGTAATATAATATAGTATCGTTGACTTAGTATCCCATAACACAAGTTGCTAACTTACTTTGGGGTTAGCTCAATCTGTGTGATTTTGTTTGTACATATTTATTTTTAAAAATTTATTTAAAAAAAATTGTGGCACGGAACCTTTCGTTTGTGGTAGCGACTCTCACTTGACCGGTTTTATTATGCACTGAGGTAATTTAAAAATAGTTTTCTCTAATGCTTTGCTAGCGCTGATGAAGATCTCTCCGAAACAGTTATTTTACCGTAATGAAAGATAACCTATGCCCCTTATACACTTTGACAAGTGTCAACACTGACAACGTTCATGCTTGACTAACGGTTCAATAGCTAAATTGTAAAGGTGCTCCCACACAGCAGTTATATATAACTTTATAAAACAATGTGTAACAACGATAACATTTATAACACCACACATTATCAAGAATGTTATTGTGTTACACATTGTTTTATAACGTTATATAACTGCTGTGTGGGATCGCCATAAGAAGGTAACAAACTGACAGACAGACAGTAACTTTCGTATTTATATGGATTATACAGATGTTCTAGCCGTGTGATTCCCGGCAGAGTAGAATAGGACCACTCCAAGTCTTCCCATGGATGTCGTAGAAGGCGACTTAGGTAAGACAAGCTAAACAAAGCTGATAAACATCAAAGAGACCTCTCCAACCCGTCTGGCCAGTGTGGAGAGTGTAGGCCAAATCCTCTGACTGCTCTGGCAGTACAGAGAGGGTCATACTCCTGCAGTGAAGACAAAAAAGTCCTGATGATGATGACTAGTATGTGTGAGTATGTATGTATCTATACGTGTGTAGGTATGTACCTATAGGTAATAATCTAAATAAGTAGGTCTGCGCAGCATCACCTACATCTAACCTACATCCAACTACTTTCTCGTCTAGTAAGTAAACGTGACGTCACACCACAGGTTTCTACAGTTTTCCTTTGACTTTCGTAATTCCTGTTATAAGTCATTTCCTCTCTTCTCTTAAGTAGTTAGGACCTTTGATTATATACTCTCTAGACACCGTCATGCCTTTATTTCGATGATAAAAAAACTGGAAAATTTTTCAGTGGTTGTGTGCGTGACAGCTTTGTAGCACACGCGTCCTCTCAATTAATGGCATCAAAATCCGTCAAATTAGAAGCTATGTGTGTGCATCTGTGTGCATGATAGACTATGGGTTTGACACAATTTTTTTCTACGCTTTTAGGCTAATAGAGTCTATCTAGGCTTATATATATATAATCTAAGCTTGTCATGTCACTAGTACTTAACGCCGGCGTCGATACGGTCCTAATACGGATGGCGATTGGTAATACCAACACGCGCGAGGAATAATTATGTAATAAAAAATACAATCAATCAGAGCCTTAAATGGAAACAACTGCATTCTCAATACCGCGAGGTACTTAACACTTGCATGTGTAATTAGACGTCTATCACCGCCTCTGATTCATCCTTTAGTGGCTTGTGATCAGATTATTATCATAATTAACTTTATTTCTTATCATTTGATAGCTTTCATGACAGCAGTCACCTCACCATACATGGTTGTTCGTAACACGCTGTATCACATATTCGCGCGAGCGCCCTTCGCCGTCTTACGAATTTTCAATCTGACGAATCGTCGGTCACGTGACCTGTCGTGAGTTTAACATTTTTTCCCCATTACAAAAAAGTGTACAGCGCCGCTTATGAAGTTTTCACTTCAAAAAACCTTGATTTCGTGGCATCTGCCGACTTCCATCATCATGGCATCTCCAAACTGGCCAGGACAAATCATAAGCGTCCGCGTATAATGACGTATTATCAAAATTTGATATTTTCGGTGCATCGGCCAATTCCATTAAGAGGAATATGCTTCTATGATTTTGTGTTTATATAACTTATGTATACGTCATATTTTTTTTCTCTGTGTAGGTATTTATGCTTTTTATATATGTAGTAGATTATGTATTGTGCATCCTGTGTTTACATCTAGAAGACCTTACACTTTCACATGTCATTGAATATTTTTATTTTTATGTAAGTAAATATCACTGTGTAACGTCAGTTTTGTGAACCTAATAAAATAAAAAAAATAAGCTATTGAGGGAATTTCACGGGATCCAGTGCTGACCCTATTTGAAATATATTTCAAAGAAAACTGAAATATCATTAAAAAATTGTTTGGACGTGAAGGTTTACTTAGTTACTATGTTTTTGCCAAAAGTAGTCGTTGGCTAAAACGCTGAAAAGCTTTATGTTCTCACTTTAAATTGTAAACAGTAGATAAAAAAATTGTTTGAAGGGTTAGTATATAGCCTTTTACAGGCTCCAGTCTCTATTAATCTGAGACGACAACTTAACATAAAAAAAATTGTTTTTCCACTTTGTAACTTAGATTGATAGAGAAAATAAATATATTTTTATCTTTATCTTATCTGGGGCTTCGCAGAACAAAATTCTAAATGGTGTCTCCGTTTTATTTTAAATGATTTATTTTAAATAGGGGTAACACTGGGCCCCTAAAAAGTAATGCTTTCTCCTGAAGACCGGTGTTAAATTTTTTTGATGGAGTTATACTTAAATCTGAGACTATCCTCCTTTGGTATACATCTCACTGACGCGTGCACTGCGCACTCTCAACCTAGTAGCCAACGAGATCGATATATTTTATTGCACTCTGGGTGAATTCACAAAGGTATCTTTAAAGATAATTTGTTATAGATTATAAGCAAAAATGTATTCTTTTAGCTACTCTATCGCAATAGGTCGGCCTGTAATGATAGATGTAAGGTGTAAATAAATAAATAAAAAAAAACTATTTAAGACAACATGAAGCAAGATAATGATGATAATAATGTTTGTTTCTCGTGTGTGTAAGTGGCCAGCACAGGTGTCAGACTTTTCAAGCTGCCTAAAGGCATTTGAAATAGCTTACGACTGCCATCAATGATGACAGCCGAGACCAACGTCTTAACGTGCCTTCCGAAGCACGGATGAGCTTGAGATATTTTTATGCCAATTTCGGTCACCCATCCAAGTGGGGACTGCGCCCAAAGTTGCTTAACATGCGGGAGCGCTAATAATGTTCATCCCACTAGGCCATCGGGTTATAAATCTGTCTCTTTCCTCTTTTGGTATATACAGCTATTTAAGACAACTTGAAACAAGATAATGATGATGAAAATAAAATCGAGCGTGACTCAGTCGCGATACCAGACGTACAAAAATGCGATTTTAAATTGACAATGCTGCAAGTCTTTACCGTTTTGCCACGTTGTGTATTTTTGATACTAAACCTTCTTTCTGTAAAAAGCTAATTGTTTCACATTAGGAAAGACATCATCATCATCAGGTCTTTTTTTAGTCTTCACTGCAGGAGCACGACCCTCTCTGTACCACCAGAGCTGTAGCCAGAGCAGTCAGAGGATTTGGCCTACACTCTCCACGCTGGCCAGCCGGGTTGGAGAGGTCTCTTTGATGTTTATAAGCTTTGTTTAGCTTGTGTTTCCTAAGTCGCCTTCTACGACATCCACGGGAAGACTTGGAGTGGTTCTATTCTACTATGCCGGGAACCACACCGCTTACTTGCTTGGGTTCGCCATAGTGCTAATCAGCTGAATACGCCATGTACCTGCTTAAAATAGGCCTTAGGTTATGCCAATATTTTGTATAAGGTTGGCAGCCTGTAGGTAAGTCTATACGTATTATTATAACGTCTTTGCCTGAAGATCGCACAACAAAGACACTTATTAATTTCTTTTAAACTTTCGAGCTATGAGAAAGGGGTTAAGCCTGTAACTTTTTAACAAGTACTAGCTGCCCTCCCCGGCTGCGCCCGGGCATGTATTATACCTATAAACCTTCCTCATGAATCACTCTATATATTGGTAAAAACCACATGAATGTGCAGTAATTTTTGAGTTAATCGCGAATAGACAGACAACGAGACGCGGTCGAGGACTTTGTTTTATAATATGTAGTGACAATAATAATTGACGTCGCTATTCCCAACACCCACAACCTCACTTCCACATACACAACAAAATAAATAACAAAATACACCGATCTTGCGATAGAACTAAAAGCCCAATGGTGCGGTGATACCGTTAAAACTATTCCTGTCATAATAATATCTTCTACTGGAGTTATACCAAAATCCTTACACACTAGCCTAAAAATACTAGAAATTCATACACTCACCTTTATTCTTATGCAGAAACCAGTCATATTAAATACTTGCCGAATCGTTCTAAGTTTATCTTTTCTGATTCTTAAAAATCTTTACTCTCACCTGGTGGCGTTTGGCTACAATACCGCGTAATCATTTAAATCCCCAAAACCATACATGGGAGAAAATAAAATGTAAAATATTAATAATAATAATACCTATAGAATCAAGCGTGACTAAGCTGCGATGCCAGACGTGCAAAAATGCGCTCCTGAGTGACAATGCATCTATCATTTACAAGTACCGCTTCGCCACGTAATGTATTTCTTTTATTTATATTTCTACTTAACTTTATGATTTCCGAGACCAGCTAGGAAAAAGGTAGAATGCAGTTGCTTAGTTCTTAATCATGCCATTCAAAGAACAAATATATTGTTCTTTGTACGGCATGATTAAGAATTATAGATATGCTAATGGTTCTAATACCAACGAACAAACGAACTAAATGAAACATCATTGATTATCTTTCATCAAGTATAAGTTGTGTGATTCCCGGCAGAGTGGAATTGGACCACTCCAAGTCTTCCCGTGGATGTCGTAGAAGGCGACTTAGGAAACACGCTAAACAAAGCTTATAAACATCAAGGAGACCTCTCCAATGCATCTGGCCAGCGTGGAGAGTGTAGGCCAAATCCTCTGACTGCTCTTGCTAACTTATGTCTCGGGTAATACAGAGAGGGTCGTGCTCCTCCAGTGAAGACTGAAATAGACTTGATGAAATACAGACTCCAACAAAATTATATTTTTTCTCTGTTTTTGTCTTCCCAATAATAGAATATTTTTTGAAATAACTAACATACTGTTTAAAAAATCCAAATGGTGCACTGGCTGTAATAAGATTCGCAAGGTCTACAGCTCAATAGAGTTACTAGTTTTATAATATGAGGCGAGAATTTATGAGATTACTAACTTTCCCCCGCGGCTCCGCTCGCGTTATTGTTGATCGCTCGGGAACAGTGCTTTTCTCCGGGATGAAAGGTACCTCCTCCCTCCGTACTCCGTTCTCCATGATGATCGGTTCAGTAGGTATGGCGTAAAGTGTAACAAACAAACTCATTATAATATTGGCTAGGATTAGGATAGTTAAAACTGGGATCAGGATAAGATTAGGATAATAGGGATATACCTATGTCGACTTTGATTACACCAGTGAAATCCGATCGTCCTAACTTACATGGTACTTTTCCAATTTTCGCATATTTCTTTTTTCATTTATACCAGTTGCCATTACGTAGGTCAACAAAGTGGGTATTATACTAGTAATAAATAATAATAATGGTAGGAAATATTAATTACCATGACAATTAACCGAGATGACGCTATCATTTTCAATGTCGCACACCATTGTCTCGCTTTGTGGAGTCGAAACATGCAATTTATTTTATTCATGCTTAGTTCGAAGAGTTCAAGTTAAAAGTGGAATGCCAGGAAAGTCATGATAAAGAAATACTTTTTTGGTTATTTAACATTTTTCCATTATTAAAGTATGGACAGGTTGTTCAGTATTATGCTGTAAAATATGTAATGTTTTTGCGATTTGTAAATAAATAAATAATAAATAAAATTACTTTTAAAACGGTTTTATCGCGTTTATAGATAGATTACCCTGTATAGATTTTCATCGGGCTCTACACTTCCAAGCATGCAAGACTTCTGACGTTGAACCTGTTTTATACACGCGACTGCGTGCGTACACGCAATTGAATCATCTATACCTGATGACAGTTACTATCACCACGAACATAAATTGCAGCCCCCCATTGAGCCGCTGCTAGCATAAGCTGAAATCCCATTAGAATCGACATTACATGAGAAAATATTGAACCATTTTAATGCTGATTTGACTAAGAAGATACTAGAAACATGTATTCCCGCAAGCATCATATGTAATGCAAATGCAAGGTACAAGCTAGAGAGGTCGCTAGTAATTTGTATTAAAATTTTACTTTATGAGTGAAATCAAAATATTGTTTTTTATTGTAATGAGCATTCTGAAGCGTGGAGATTGCAGGCCAAATTCTCTAACTTCTCTGGCTAATATATGTCTCTGGTAGTTCAGAGAGGGTCATGCTTCTGCAGTGGAGACTAAATATGACCTGAAGATGATGATGATGATGAGCATCCTGTTCTTAAACATCCAGTTTTCGTAGTAGACCGTAGTTGTAGTTAGACTAACACCAATATAGTATCGTTGAGTTAGTATCCATCACAAGTTCACAACTTAAATAAATAAATATATACGGACAAATCACACAGATTGAGCTAGCCCCAAAGTAAGTTCTTAAGCAGGACTTGTGTTATGGGATACTAACTCAACGATACTATATTTTGTAACAAATACATATATAGATAAACATCCAAGACCCAGGTCAATCTGAAAAAGATCATTTTCCATCTTGACCTGACCGGGGATCGAACCCGGGACCATCCGTGTCGCAGGCAGGCGTGTTGACCGCTGCGCCACGGAGCTTAACTTACAGTGGGGTTAGCTCAATTTGTGTTACTTGTCCCTATATATTTACTTATTGATATATTTTTTACTAGCTGTGTTACCCGCGGCTTCGCCCGCGTGATTTATGGCCTATGTCCTACATAATACACTAACCTATGTGTATGCAAAATTTCATGACGATCGGTTCAGTAGATAGGGCGTAAAAGCGTAACAAACAAACAAACTCACTTTCGCATTTATAATATTAGTTAGGATTATCCTAATCCTAACTAATATTATGGTATAATATGAAGCTTTTGACAAAAGTTTTTTTTTATTTACTCTTGAAAGAGATTTATTAATTTTCCCTAATCGCAGCCTCGTCTCGAACGTATTTGTTCCGTATACAATGCATTTCGCGTTGCTATAGCCACGTATAGCAAACACAACAGCATATGGTGTGAAATTCAATACCATGGAAGTGGAATGCAGGCGACCTGCCTGTCTTTGATATGGCACTCTGTGGCAACATTTGTTGCATCAGTTGCATTATCTTTGTTCAATTTTGTATTAGATCGGAGAATTTTTATTTTTATTTTTAGGGTTACATTCCCAAAGGGTTAAACGGGACCCTATTACTAAGACTTCGATGCCCGTCTATCTGTCTGTAACTAGGCTCAACAACCGTGATAGCTAGATAGTTGAAATTTTCACAGATGATGTATCCTTGTTGGTACTATAACAACAAATAGTAAAACCAGAATAATATGAATATTTAAACGGGGCTCCCGTACAACAAATATTTTATTTTTAGCCATATATGCTCGATAGTCCAATGTTGTATAAATAATGGTACAGAACGCTTTGTGCGCGAGTCCGACAAGCACTTGGCCAATTTTTTAATGTCTAAAGTTGTAACTATTGCGTTATAATATTCTTTGCTTATTTTGTATTATTATAACATCAAAGAGACCTCTCCAACCCGTCTGGCCAGCGTGGACAGTGTAGGCCAAATCCTCTGACTACTCAAGCTAATATATGGCTCTTGTAGTACAGAGAAGGTCGTGCTCCTGCAGTGGAGACTAGAAAGACCTGATGATGATGATGTTGTATGCACTAACCTGTCAGTAAAAAGGCAAGTGCGACTCGGACTTGCGCACGAAAAGTTTTCTTTCCCCTTTCCATCTTAACGCTCACTAACACACTAAACATGACCTTTGGGTTTTATGACTCTGTCTACCCCTCAAGGGATAAAGACGTGATAATATGGTTGTATGTAAGACGGTCAAAGTGAAGTTTGTTCAGTGGAATCAATAGATTGCATACATACCCGGATCAAATACCGCTTGCTTTTTGCAGTCGGTTAAAAACTCTGGATTGCCCATCATGTTTCGTCTCGGTCGGCGACCTAACGCGCCGTTGCGACTGCGAGCCATCGCTGTAGCGCCATTCGATCTGTGCCGGATTTCAAATCGTAAAAACTATGACGAACTACATGAAATCCTGTAAGAAGTTGGAGAGTAAAAGTATTGTCCCGGGTTCGATCCCCGGTCAGGTCAAGATGGAAAATGATCTTTTTCAGATTGACCTGGGTCTTGGATGTTTATCTATATAAGTATCTATTATAAAATATAGTATCGTTGAGTTAGTATCCCATAACACAAGTCTCGAACTTACTTTGGGGCTAGCTCAATTTGTGTGATTTGTCCGTATTTATTTATTATTTATTATTATTATTTATTCTTCATCTGGGGTTCTATTTTTGAACGTGTGACACTCGTTCTCGAACGATTATTGTACGGAAAAACTGATCGTTTGCGAACGGTGAAATTTAAAAAATCGTACTGCTTATTTTAAACCATAGCCGTAGAAGCTATGATGAACAACATGAAATGTTGTAAGGTTGAAGGGTAAAAGTATTCTTGATCTGATTTTAAACCATAGTCGTAGAAGCTATGACAAAAAAACATGAAAAACTGTAAGAATGAAGAGTAATAGTATTCTTCATCTGATTTTAAACTATATTAGCAGAAACTATGATGACCAACATGAAATCCTGTAAGGTTGAAGAATAAAAGATTCTTCGTCTGATTTTAAAACATATTAAAATTTAAAATATGTGATGAAATGAAAAAGAATTCGCCACAGGTAGGATTCGAACCACGATTCTTCTTGGTATAACGCATTCAAAGCATGCGTACCCTACGGAGTAATATTGATGAGAGAATTCGACGTGGCGATTCGAAGTCACGGTGATGTCGTTGGTAGCACACTTAGAGCGCAGACCTAATAATCCTACCTTTGGTGAATTCTTGTACATCACGAATTTTCAATTTTAATAGTATACCGAGCATTGTAATGCTATATATGACGAACAACAAATGGGACACTTTAATTTCTATGCTTTTAGGCTACTATAGTCTATCTAGACTTTATAATCTAAAGTGGTCCTATCCCAGTTCGGAAACGGCACGGCACGTCCACCTAGAATGAAAACTCTCAATTCTTTCCGGTGCATCAGGTCGTCGACCGTAACAAAGCATGATGGATGGGTTAGTGTTTTGTCGATTTCGTCCAGACTGCTTTTTGTGATGTTAATCTGTTTTATAATGATATCGGCACGCCTATTTTGTGTTGGTGAACACCTTATAGAAAGTCATCAATATAAGAAAGTATTGAATATTGAAGTAGCCATCAAAACATTACACTGCAAATATTAAATAAATAAATATAAATAAATAAATAAATATATAGGGACATATCACACAAATTGAGCTAGCCCCACAGTAAGTTGTGAACTTGTGTCGCAGGATACTAACTCAACGATACTATATTTTATAACATATACTTATATAGATAAACATCCAAGACCCAGGTCATTATGAAAAAGATCGTTTTCCATCATGACCTGACCGGGGATCGAACCCGGGACCCCCGTGTCGCAGGCTGGCGTGATGACCGCTGCGCCACGGAGGTTAGAAGTAGACCTACGCTGTGTCGAACCAAAAGAGAAAAGTCATCTGAATTTAATACCTTGTTTATAAGGCTGGTTTATAATTATGTCATCATCATCAGGTCTTTTTTAGTCTCCATTGCAGGAGCATGACCCTCTCTGTACTGCCAGAGCAGACAGAGGATTTGGCCTACACCCTCCACCCTGGCAAGACGGGTTTCTTTGATGTTTATAAACTTTAATAATTACGTAAATTACTTATTTTATTACTTACCCCTACTCATACATACAGATTGGTCTACGCCAGAGTTCCCAGTCACTGAGTTATTGCACTTTAGTTATTCTTCTTTTTAGCGTATCGACTCGGGATATTTGGTTGACCAAAACTCTTCTACTGATTTAGTTGTATAGGTCCTCGCGTGGTAGGACACGCAGGGCAAGATAAAAGCCATGGTCTGGGAAGAAACTTTTTATGCCCGTTGTCGTTATATAGTGTCATGTTACAGTTACCTAACTTGCAAAATACATGTAGGCCGGTTTTTATTTTTTCTTCCAACTACGCTGCAATTCTATTATAACTGCACTACATATCCAGCACAAAGCGCAACTTTGCTGCACTAGGAGTAAAAAAAAAACTAAACAGTGCAGTAAAGGATTTCCATATATTTTTGCTGCTCTAGTGCAACAAAAATGTATGGAAATCCTTTACTGCACTGTTTAGTTCTTTTTAGGGTTCCGTACAAAAGTTGAAAAACGGAACCCTTATAGGATCACTCGAGCGTCTGTCTGTCCGTCCGTCCGTCTGTCACAGCCGATTTTCTCCGAATCTACTGAACCAAATTAGATGAAATTTGGTAAGATAGTGTAATCCTATGACCCAAACACGGATGTGCAAAGTAAATAAAGTTTTTTTTTAAATAAGGGTCATTTTGAGGGGCCGAATTACAAAATTTTAAAAGAAAGTTTTGCAAACTTTACTGTGTCATATATCAAATGAAAGGGCTCATTATGAGGATCTCAAAAATATTTTTTTTTTGTTCGGGTAAAATCAATACTTTTTATTTTATTCACGAAAGAAGGCAAAAATTGACCATTCCCTGATCTCCGAAACTACTAGGCCGAAAATTTTGAAAAAATTACAAAATATAGTTCATTTCTTGAAGATTACAGGAAAAATAATAAGAATTCTATCACTTGAAAATAAAGTGGTAAACTCACAATAATAAGTTCATCTAGGGAAATAGTTCACTAAAACACCACTAGATGGCGCTAGTCAATTGAATAAAACATTTTTTGCACATTGTGTGTGTGTTCACGAAGCATATTGTACGGAACCCTCAATGCGCGAGTTTGACTCACACTTGGCCGGTTTTTTTTTAATTGCGGGACAAGAGTTGTCACATGTCATAAAGAAGGTTGGCCAATCTAACGGCCGTATGGAGTTTACAAAGGGACGTGTGTATTGCCTAAAAAAAAATACTGGCCATAAAGAAAAAAGGTGGGAATGTAAACAACAAATTAACTTTTGTAATTTGTCTTCAGTTTTATTTTTCACTTACTTTTATTGCAGTAGTTGAAAGAAAAGCAGATTATGCACCTCGCATTAAGTAAGTTATATTGCACTCGTGCTTTTTAGATCCCTCGCTAGCGCTCGGGCTCCAAATAAACACTCGTGCAGCAATAACTTACTTTCTGCTCAGTGCAACAATCTACTATTCCCTCCCCAGAGGGGAAGAGGGGATCTTCCCCTCTGGGGAGGGAAAAATAAAAAACGGCAAGGCTCTTATACTGTGACACCCCTTTTGTTGCATTGTCCATGAGCAGCGGTGATAACTTACCATCAGGTGACCCGCTTGCTCGTTTGCCGTCCTATATCACAAAAAAGTAGGTGAAGGTTTGATAATTATTTTTTATAAGTAATGTTGTTTCACCTGTCCTGGTGTCTATCTGTAATTAGACTTTGACAATTTTGATTGATTTTCCGGTGTTAGATTGAGCTAGAGTGTTGCACACAGGATGAAAAGGTAATGCAATGACTCAACAAAACTACCTAATAATGGTAAACTTCTCAATGTGCTGTCGTAATATCACAGTACTCGCTTTAAATATTAATGTAAAATTAGAAATTAAAAAACCCCCTCAGCAGATTTTCATGAAAAACATGACTAAATACACTCGGGATAAAATAATCTACGACACAAAAAAATAAAATAAACGAAAATCGGTTCATCCGTTTGGGAGCTGTGCGATACCACAAACAGATACATTACAGACACGTTAAACTTATAACACCCGTCTTTTTTGCGTCGGGGGTTAAAAAACTTGTAACAAAAACGTTACTTCGTAAAAAGAACAATGGGTTGCACTCCGGGAGTGCCGGCAGAAGTGAAAACTTGAATATTAACGTGGTTGTTAATCGGGTCACGTGTCCGTCTTACGAATTTTCAATCTGACTTATCCGTCGGTCACGTGACCTGTCGCGAGTTTATCATTTTTTCCCCATCACAAAAAGTGCACAGCGGCTCTAAAGAAAAAAAGAATTCTGTCAACCCTTATCTACACGTAATATTGTAATGAGTGGGCAAAGCTTCTAATGGCGCACATTAGTTAACTAGACAGCTGGAAAGACATGAATACACGGAATAGCCTTGGATACTGACCCAAATTATAAATACAGGCATTATCCGCCTAATTACTGAACACTGAACACTAATACAATGAACTTGTGCAATGTGACCGCTTTTGACATGTATATTCTCGATTGTATGGGCTAGTGTGAGTTTCATTTGCACTTAATGGTTGTAAAACGACAAACCTGCCTCGTAGAGAAATACGCGCCCTTTTTAACCGACTTCAAAAGGAGGAAGATCCGTTGTTCTTTTCTTTTTTAATAATGTTTTTTACCTTATAAGTCCGTTATTTACGAACCGATTTGATAAATTCTTTTCCCCCTTTTATGTGAAAGATAGGTCCTATTAACATTTTATTTAAATCGGTTCAGTTTGGTTAAAGTCGTTTGTGTGTTTCTTTACTAGCTTTCGTCTGCGGGTCCGGAACTACTTTACTTTTGGAATAAGGTGTTTTCTGTACACCAGACAACGCATATGAAAAATGTCAAACTGTCGATTCGGTTCTTATTTAAAGCGTCAAAGCCTTATCACTACATATTATAAAACAAATTCCTCCGCCGCGTCTGTCTGTCTGTCTGTCTGTTCGCGATAAACTCAAAAACTACTCCACGGATTTTCATACGGTTTTCACCAATAGATAGAGTGATTCACGAGGAAGGTTTTAAGGTATAACACATGACCGGGCGCAGCCGGGTAGGACTGCTAGTTATATATAAAAACAAACACACTTTCGCTTTAAAATATAGGTTCGGATTTAGAAAAGTCAAGTCTAAATGGAAATAAATAAATTAAATAAAAACAAAGATGTAACTTTGTTCTATATCTCTGGGCCTTATTTGCTAACTTTTGACAATTACGGTGTACATCATTTTCATGGTAACTTCAATATTCATTACGGCTTCGGTATGAAAGACTATTTTTATTTATGATATGAATACCGTAAGGGATGCTAAAGTGACAATCAAATCGTTGTACACTGAGTTAGCAAATCGGCCTGCTGGTAGTGTCGAATTTCAGAACAGAAGTATCTGTTTCATTGTTCCCCAAATCTATTGGGTTAAAAGCTGGTCAAGACTTAGGCGGTTAATAAAATCAACGTTAGTAAATTCAGAATAATGAACTCGGGAATCTGCATACAAACATATTTACACACGTACAAACAAGTTATTTTATAATAATAAAAACTTAACAAATTTAATTACTTTTGAATTCTAATTAAAAGAGTCATACATACGTACCTGTAGGTAGTAATGAAATGATATATTCTAATTAAGAAAGTAAAATCTAATTAAAGTAAATGAACGACACACATTATCTAATGAGGCGCGAAAAGCTCCACCTACATTGGTTTATTAATTAAATTAGTAGTGTATTAGATCCCTCATTCAGCACACATAGTTTGAGGCAGAGTCATCAAGTGTGTCATAAAATAAAAGTAAAAGCTACAATACTAATTATTTAAAAACCTACCAAAAGTAAAAAAAAAATCTAAGATTTTGATTCAACGTTGGACACTTATATCTCTTTTTGACCGTCATATTTTCCTTTCTTGTTTTTTTTTTATTTGCAAATTCGAAAAACTACAATTGTACCTATCACATATGCTGTAACATATTATCCTTATATGTATAGTAGTAATATACCAGTTCCATGACTCATAGACTCATAGGTATTGTCATAACATAGTGGTTAGTCGATTAGTCCCATTGTAATTCCCATTGTGGGAACACACAACCCAAGTCTCATCTATTTTAACTATTTTTACCTGAAAAGTGATTTTAATGGACTTGCGAAGTGAAAAAAGTGAAAGTGTCAAGAGAATAGTGCTTGTTTGCGGTGAATTTTTAAGTGGAAGTCTTTATTATCGCATCTTTTGAGGTAATTTGTGTAATATTTTATTTAATGCATTTGAATTGGTCCAGAAGTCAAGTTCAATATTTTTATTCGAATACAGGATAGGTTACTTTCATGACATATTTTTATTTATTTATGTCTTTCCAAAAACACACACACGCTGTGCCGGCGCAACCACTGCTCTGAAAAAAATTCTCCTGTGTTTTAACAGGCGCCTAGAAGTCACATAAACAGTCAGATTGTGACTTATCTTCCGCTCTATCTTTAAAAAAATAGCCAACAGTGCAACTCTTTGTACGAATTTAAGGAAACTAGGTACTCGTTATATTTTTTTCTTTGTCGATTACAGTTCTACGTTCAAAAGTTTGTCAACAAGTCTCAATACAGTCCAATACAGTCACTCTAAGAATCACCTCAACACAAAAGTCCGAGGCCGCAACATTACGTTGTCGGAGACAAAATATGAAACCTGATTGGAAAATACATACATAGTATCACGTCTTTATCCCTTACGGGGTAGACAGAACCTAAAATCGTATTATCCAAAGGCTTCCTTTAGCATATAGGTATGGCGTATAGGTGGAAAACGAAATTAAAATAATGATGGGTTACGCCGCTACGCCTATTGATATGATTCTTAGATTTTAGCCCATTCCTCGATTTGTACAGTCTGCACGGGGAGACAAGCACCTGGCACATTCTATGTTTTTTCTTTTCTTCCAGTCCAGCATGGAAGATCACAGATTTAAAGAAAAATAACAAATTTAAAGTCGGGTTAGGAGTTTACAAACAGTCTCAATCGTAACGTTTGTTCTCTCACCTGTTCCACTCATGAATACAAAAGTCCGAGCACGCAACATTACGTGGTCGGTTTTCGCGAATTAGTGTGACTGAGAGGAAAGTGCGTGATTCAGAACAAAGTTACGTCCTTGCCTTGTCACTCACATGTCTGCTTAACTCCAAACACCCAGGACGCTTAAAGTGAAATTAGTGAAAAGTGCAAAAGTGAATTCAGTGGAAAATAGAGCGAGGCAGTGAGTGTATTTTATTGTGAATAGTGGTCGTTTTGCGGCAATTTTGTTGCAAGTGCTTTCGGTGCATTTTTTGAGGTAATTTCTTGCAATTTTAGTAAAAAAAAATTAAATGGCCTAGCTTTGTCAGTGTCATGTCTTGTTAACTCGATATTTAAGGGACACGACATTAAAAGTGATTTTGTTAAAAACGGTTAAAATCTGTGTCAAAACTTCGTAGTTTTTTGTGAACAGGTGAATACTAGAAATTTTTGCTACTAACGTTTGAACGTCTCAAAATCACTATCACTACATATTATAAAACTAAGTCCTCCGCCGCATCTGTCTGTCTGTCTGTTCGCGATAAAAAAAACTACTAAACGGATTTCCATGTGGTTTGCAGCAGTAGGTAGTGATTCATGAGGAAGGTTTATAGGTATAATACATGCCCAGGCGCAGCCGGCTAGTGAAAAATGTAACAATAACATTGAAATATTTTTGCTAGTGAATACAAAGGTTACATGTCTGATCATATGTTCCAAAGAACAAAAAAGTGACTTTGGAAAAAAGTAGTGAAAGTCAATGTCATAATAGTTTATTGTGAACAGGTTTTTCTGGTAATTTTTTGCAAGTGCATTTCTTTGGACGCATCTTTTGAGGTCCTTTTATATTATTTTGCTTAATGGGTTTTGAATTGAGTTGCGAATTTAAAGGTTTTACAGTAACCTCTCTATAAGGTTAGATTTTGTGTTTATCAAATAATTTTTTATAGATATCCTTTGTTAATTTTCGTTATTGCCTGTTAGAAGTTTAAAAAAATTAAAATATAACAATAACATTGTAATATTTTTGCTAGTGAAACTCAAAGTAAGGCAAGCCTTGTATCTCACGTATCTGGTCTCCATATTCCCAGGAATAAAAAATTGACTTTGAAAATAAGTAGTGAAAGTCAGTGCCATAGTATTTAATAGTGAACTGAGGTTTTTGTGGTAATTTTTTGCAAGTGCAATTCTATGGACGTATCTTTGAGGTCCTTTTATATTACTTTACTTAATGGGTTTTAAATTGAGTCACAAGTTGAAAGGTTTTTGAAGAAAGTATTTAGAGAAAGTCCTATAAGGATAATTTTTGTGTTTATCAAATAACTTTTTTGAGATGATCATTTGTATAATAAAATCAGTAATAACTTTTTCCCGGAAAAAGTCCCTGTCCTCCTCCGTATTCCAGAGAAAGTGTTTGCAAAATGTCATGATGATCGGATCAGTAGTTACGGCATGATAGCATAAAAAACAAACAAACTCACTTTCGCATTTATAATTTCATCATTCATCACGACCGAGTGATCCTTTAAGGGTTTTTTTAACATTTTAAGGAACAGTACCGTAATAAATGAAACTATAGAATTTCTAAAATTGACGATTTAGCTTCATAAAGTTTTTAAAAACATTACATATACCGTTGCCCATGGCCATACCGGAGGCCTTAAATAAAATACTCGTTCCTATATGTATATTGTATTAATCTGTAATTTGTGCTCGTGGTTTCCGGTTTAGGATAGGACTTTTCCTGTTTATGATAAACGAGGCAATAAATAACAGGCAATAACAAACATTAACATAGGATATGGGCCGTGTGATTCCCGGCAGGGAAGAATAGGACCACTCCAAGTCTTCCCGTGAATGTCGTAGAAGGCGACTTAGGAAATACAAGTTAAAAAAGCTTATAAACATAAAAGAGACCTCTCTAACCTGTCTGGCCAGCATGGAGAGTGTAGGCCAAATCCTCTGACTACTCTGGCTATTATATGGCTCTGGTAGTACAGATAGAGTCGTGCTCCTGCAGTGGAGACTAAAAAAAGACCTGATATGATGATGATGAAATATTGAAAACTGCCTCTGTGATGATCGGATCTGTTCCACCAAAAATGTGCGAGGATGTGTGGTAACGGATGTGTTTAATAAAAAAAATCGGCCAATTGCTATTCCCTTCGTCAAAATATCCAAAATATATGGCGGTGCTTCTAGGTTTTAAAAGAGAAAGAAACATAAATAATACAAATGCGAAAGTAAGTTTCAAGATTCATCAAAATCATATAAAATCCAGCCAAGTGCGTGTTGACGCGCTTCGTAAGGGTTCCGTACGAAAAGTTATTCTTTTAGTTCTCATATACTGAAATGGAATGATAGAATTTGGGATAAAAGGTCCTATAAGTAGAATTTCATGAGTCAAGGTCTACGGCAAGTACTTTATAGGTTACTAGCTGTTACCCGCGTCCTCGCCCGCGTGATATATAGCCTATGTCCTTCTCAGTACCCTAACCTATGTGTATGCAAAATTTCATGATGATCGGTACAGTAGGTTGGGCGTGAAAGCGTAACAAACAAATAAACAAACTCACTTTCGCATTTATAATATTAGTTGGGATTGGGATGATTCCTATGAGCAAATTCGCTAATTTTACAACATAATAGACAATATCTTTTGATCTCCTAGGTATTAATTTCAACCGTCCGAGGACTCTTTGATGTTTATAAGCTTTGTTTAGCTTGTGTTTCCTAAGTCGCCTTCTACGACATCCACGAGATGACTTAGAGAGTTCCTCTGCCGGGAACCACACGGTAGATTTCAATATTTATATTTTCAATATTAATGGCTAAACTTTCAAAACGTTTCGTTTCAAATTTCGCAACACATGATAGCCGTAAAATTATGTGAAATATAAACAATGATGTGCGTTAGACACAGCTCGTAAAAACTTTCGCCACTCAGTTGTAGAGTACCTAGACGTGGTCTTGTAAGCGCCTAGTTAAAGCATTTTAGTTAATATCCGAACTTTCTAAGACAAAATTTAGTTGAAACTAAATTTAAACCCGTTTGGGGTTGAAACTCTAGGGCCGTGGAGACCCTCGGCACATAAATTATTCAATGCCATCGCCAAAAAATTAATAGAGGTCTCTCATGACCTGGCTTATATTTTGGCCAAAAGATTAGCATTGCCATACAACGTGGCAATGCTGCCAGCCTTCTGGGCACGCTACCACGGGGCAACGAAATGCCAGGCCTATTTTATTTGTAAATAGTAGTTTTAGTTTAACTTTTATTTTTTGCTGTTCTAATTAATGTATGAATAAATATTTTCTTGAAATTTAGTTAAAAGTCTATTTAAACAAATTTTCTACAATAAATGTTACGTAGTTTCATCATCATTATCATCACAGCCACAAGAAGTCCACTGCTGGACATACGTCTCCCCTAAGGATTTCCAAACGTTTCTAGTTAATAAACTGTAATGAAGAATCATTGCTAATATCGTTTTTGAACATTCAATTGATTTTGACACTGGCCATCTATTACGCTTTCAATCCCGTGTCTATGCCTGATAGTTTTTTCCTGTAGGTACGTTAAAACTTTTGAGATATAAGTTTTGGAAAATATTAGATTTTGATTAATAAATATGCCTAGGCAGTTTTACGTAGCTTGAATTCTCTCTGCTAGGCAGAGGTGGATTCAAAAAACGAGTCCATGCTTTAGCAACCCCAGGCGCCGTCCCCACTTGGATGGGTGACCATAAGTGGCATAAAAATATTCCGCAACCGCAAGAGCGTCCGTGCTTCGGAAGGCGCGTTAAGCCGTTGGTCCCGGTTGTCATCATTGATGGCAGTCGGTATATATGTCAGATGCAGGCAGCTTGAAAAATCTGACACCAGTGTTGGCCACTTACACATACGAAAAACCAAAAAAACAAACAACTTCACAATAAAGATCTTACTTAATGTTACCTTTTTCTCTTTCCAGAGGCCGTCCACATAGCGGGCGTCGTAGCAGCCATAGGAGTATCAGTACTCGGAGTGTTTTGCATACTGTCTGTACTCCAGCTCGCCATGATCTCTTCGAAGGAACGCGTTGGCTTCAAGTACACGCATCTCGTCATGATGAAGCTGGCGCTGGCTCTATTAGCCGGTAGGTAACCCCTCTCTCTTTCTCTTTTATTTACCTGTTCTCGGTTGTATCATTCCGAACCTTCGAGTATCTAAGCAACCTTTGGATCCCGTGATCCCGTAGAATAGGGTCTCAGTCTTCGTAATGTTTTGCAGAGTTTTGCATACTGTCGTTACTCTAGCTCACCATGATCTCTTAGAAGGAGCGCGATGGCTTCAAGTACACGCGCCTCGTCATGATGAAGCTGGCTCTATTAGCTAGTAAGAAACCCCTCTCTCTTTCTCTTTTCTTTACCTGTTCTCGGCTGTATTACTCCGGACCTTCAAACTCCGAAGCAACCTTCGTAGCCCGTGATTCCGTAGAATAGGGTCTCAGTCTTCGTAATGTTTTGCATACTGTCTGTACACCAACTCGCCATGATCTCTTCGAAGGAGCGCGACGGCTTCAAGTACACGTACCTCGTCATGATGAAGCTGGCGCTGGCTCTACTAGTCGGTCTTTCTGTCCCCTTGTCTCTGTCTTATCTTCTCCTTTTCTCGGTTATATCATCTCTTTTACCAATACGCCAAACCACGGCGAAATTAATTCAGTTAGCGAAAATGTGTTTTGTAGACTAAGCTGGCCTGTGGAAACTGGATGGATGAGGAAAACGTGGCAGACCTAGAAGGAGATGGCGTGTTAACGTAGTCGCATATATGAGCGGCTGGCAAATTTTTGCTCTTAATAGGGATGACTGGAAGCGGAGAGGGGAGGGATTTGCCCAGCAGTGGAACACCCACCCGACTATTAAAAATTCAAGTATAAAATGGTGGATAGGTACCGTCATTTTAAAGATCTTTAATAGATTGCCTAATTCGTTGATTTAACATTTCAGCGTTGCTGTCCATAGCAGCAGCTGGTCTGTTTGCTGTGCAGGGCGATGACAGAGGATTCTACTTGACGAGAGGGGAAGCTTTCTATGTCCAGGTAATGTTGAGTACATCATCATCATCAGGTCTTCTAGTCTCCACTGCAGGAGCACGACCCTCTTTGTACTACCGTAGTAGTACTTTTATTGATTCTGCGACAGAGGCCCATCTGTTGCCCTCTTAAAGAGGAGTTTCATAAAATCCAGTATTTGTATTTCGTATATTGCAACATTAAAAAAAAAGGAAAGCAAATAAATATAATTATACAAAGCCCTTCCGGAGAGTAGGCGACCAATGCTGTTGGAAAGAGTTTTTTTCGTCGTTTCTTCTCTGCAGTGGTCGGTTCCGAAACGCTAGTAGTATGTAGCTTTGGAATAATAATTAGGTAATAAAATAAAGATAAAGATATACCTTATTTGGGAGAATAAAATATATAGGTAAGTATAGAATACATGGAAAAAAATAATATAACGAAACTAAAAAAAAAACTTAAATATAATTAAAATACATACATAATATAATATTAATTTGACGTGAAAAAGTGCCTGTAAGGGCCTATTTTCTGAACAAACGTTTTGAATTTTGTGTAAGTGGCCAACACTAGTATCAGATTTTTCAAGCTGCCAAAAGGCATCTAACATAGTTTTAATGGCATCTATGATGACAGCTGGGACCAACGCTTAAAAGCACGTTTCGCCTACGACATTTAGCGGTCCCGGCTTTCGAAGCACGGAGGAGCTCGAGATATTTGTATGCCACTTGCGGTCACCCATCCAAGAGAGGCTAGGTCCGGGGTTGCTTAACCTGCGTAACCGCTAATAATGCTCACGCCCACGGGACCATCGGGTTCTTTAACCCAGATTATTCATTATTTAATTTTAATGTAGGGTTCGATCCCCGGTCAGGTCAAGATGAAAAATTATCTTTTTCAAATTGACATCCAAGATGTTTATCTATGTAAGTATGTATTATAAAATATAGTATCGTTGAGTTAGTATCCCATAATACATGTCTTGAATGTACTTTGGGGCTAGCTCAGTCTGTGTGATTTGTCCGTATATATTTATATTTATTATGAAAACACGGCTTTACTCACGTTTTATTACGTCGGATCTGCCGACTAGTTTCGGTCTGTTACGAAGACCATCATCGGGGCTAGTCGGCAGATCCGACGTAATAAAACGTGAGTAAAGCCGTGTTTTCATAATGAATTTATCTCGCGTAAGTTTTCATATTAATATTCATATTTACTTACTTTTATGTTACTTATAGATAGTATGCATCGTGATCAACTCCCTGTTGTTCATAATGTCGCTATACGATGCGCTGTTCTCACGGCGACTGGGCGGTGATCCGACCAGCGTGCCTGACCCTCCGGAGGGCGCCACCATCAACAACCCAGGGTTCAAGGAGGCTGGCAGAGGTAAATGATTCACTAGTTGGACAACAAGTCCTGCTCTTTGGTAAATGGAGTAGACATTGAACTGCTAATAGCAATGGCAAGGTGATGGTCGCAGCTGCTATCACTGTAGTGATTTGGATTTCCTATATTAACGATAGTTTGAAAAATACTGACACTTCTTAGAAAGTTAACATTCTAAGAAGTGTCAGTATTTTTCGCAACTCACAACTCTCGGTCTCAAAGAATCTGGCTGGGCATCCAGAACCCCGGCTACTCAGGTATGTGTGCGTCTCTTTCTGGCATGGCAGGTATCTGGCAGCCATGTTTGTTGTTTTTCGTATGTGTAAGTGGCCAACACTGGTGTCAGATTTTTCAAGCTGCCTTAAGGCATCTGACATAACTTAACGACTGCCATCAACGATGACAGCCGGGACCAACGGCTTAACGTGCCTTCCGAAGCACGGAGGAGCTCGAGATATTTTTATGCCACTTGTGGTCACCCATCCAAGTAGGGACTGCACCAGGGGTTGCTTAACATACGTAAGCGCTCACAGAGCTCACACCCACTCGACCACCGGGCAGCCATTGGAACTGCCGATTAAATTGAGGAAAACGCCTCAACTCTATTAAGTTTTAAACTGCTCATTGAATTAAAAACAACTAATAGGTACTTCCGGATTCGCGTTAAAGTTTCTATCCACCCACATAACTGGGGCATGTGGTCCCAACTCCTTAATCGTACGATTTGTTCTCAGACTCAATATTTGTGGCCTAATATTTTAAAATTACACCCTTAGTAAGTTTAGGCTAACGCAGATTAACGCCTTCTAGTATCGAGTGGTAAGCAAGTCTGCAGCGCCATACATCCGCCTACTTTCGCCACCTTAATTTGGTCCAATATTTTTCATAGAGGTTGGTAGTCTATTTTTTTTTCTCGAGCCATCACGTGTCCCACTGCTGGGCAAAGGCCTCCCTCCACTTCTTCCATTCAGTCCGGTCTTGCGTTATCTCCTTCCACTCTCTGTTAAATTTGTCCAGCTTATCACATTTGGCCACATATACCGTAGACCTAATGATTTCTGGGCAAAGATCACCACCTGCTGGTAGTCTATTACGTTAGTATTATATTGCCTTTGCCTGGGGCGTGGCACAAGCGTCACCGTGTCGCGACCATGCATTTGTGTCTCGTCACCATCTGTTCACACGAGTCAGTGATGTGACCGGGCTGTGGATAGTCTGAGGGAGAATGCCTTTCCGTTTCTTTTTTCTCTTCGTAATAATAGAGACCTTCCACTTTATGCTAGCATTTATTGCCGCACGGGCCGGCACGAGCACGGACGTGTGTGATGCAATCCATAGAAAATGTTTGTTACGATACTTTTGGCAACTCCTGACGAAACAAGTCCCGGGCGCGGCTTATGTTTGGGGATAGACCTTAACCTTACCCTTCGAGAAATCGATCTACGCGCCTTCAATCAAGTTTCACTTCAAAAAGTTCACGACTCCACTAACTATTTTACTAATCTTTTTAAAGCCAGTTTCTAAATAACTTGCAGGTATCTCGATGACGGACGCGTCGGGCAAGCCGTACAGCAGCAACGGGCACGGCAGCGTGGGGTCCGTCAACACCACAGCCACCACGCTTACGGGTCTCTCCGATGCCAGCATCACGCGCTCGCCGCTGCGAAGCTCCCTCAAGAAGCCCAAGCCCAACCCTGGCCTGGGCATACAGAACCCCGGCTACTCAGGTATGTGTGTCTCCGGTCTCTCTGACGCTAGACAGTTCCCTCGGTCTCTCTGACGCTAGACAGTTCCCTCAAGAAGCCCAAGCCCAACCCTGGGCTGGGCATACAGAACCCCGGCTACTCAGGTATGTGTGTCTCCGGCCTCTCTGATGCTATAACACCGTCACGTCTAGCCGTTTCAGCGCTTATTCAAGAAGCTCTAACCCAACCCATTAGGTATGAGATTGAGCATCCAGGATACACGAACCCGGATCCTCAGGTATATGTGCATCTCTGGCCTCTCTGACGCTACAGAGCTCCTTCAAGAAGCCCAAGCGCAACGTCTGTGCATACAGAAGCCCGGCTACTCAGGTATGCGTATCTCTGGTCTCTCTGACGCTACACAGTTCACTCAAGAAGCCGAAGCATCCAAAACCCCGGCTACTCAGGTATGTGTGCGTCTTCTTCTCCGACGCCACAGAGCTCCCTCAAGAAGCCCAAGCCCAACCCCGGCCTAGTCATAAAGAACCCCGGCTACTCAGGTATGTGTGTCTTCGGCCTCTTTGATGCTAGAACACCATCTCGCCTAGCTGTAACTCTGTAACACACGCAACAACTCTGGCTCCAATGAGCTCCTTCAAGAAACCCGAGCCTAACCCTGGCCTGGGCATACAGAATCAGGTATGTGTGTTTTCGGCCTCTCTGATGCTAAAACACTTCGTCTAGCTGTAACGTAACACAGAGCTCCCTCTAGAAGCCGAAGTCCAACGCCGGCCTGGGCATACAGAACCCCGGCTACTCAGGTATGTGTGTCTCCGGCTTCTCTGATGCTGGTACACCATCTCGCCTAGCTGTAATTCTGTAATACACGAGCTCCCTCAAGAAGCCCAAGCCTAGCTCTGGGCTGGGCATACAGAACGCTACAGAGCTCCTTTAAGAAGCCATATTGCGAGAGACGCTGCGAGTTTTCGTTTTGTACGTTAATGCTTTTATTATTTCTGTGGTTTTAGTCTTTTAACTCATAGAATAGAATAGACTTTATTGGTGAAAAAACAAAACAACACATACAAATCAAAAACGATTAATCGACACATACAATACAAATAACATAAGGTACAAGCATCTGACAAGCTCATAACAAAGATTTGTGTTGATGTATTCACCAAAAGGGACCAGCATTGTAATACCACCTCATCTGTAACTGTTGTCGTTGACAGCCTCCGTGGCGCACTGGTTAACACGCCAGTCTGCGACACGAGTGGACCTGGATTTGATCCCCGGCCCCGGCTAAGTCATGCTGGAAAATTATCTTTCAAATGGGCTTGGGTCTTGGATTTTTATGTATGTAAATATCTATTATTAAATTTAGTAACGTTGAGTTAGAACTTATTGTGGGGCCCGCTCAATTTGTGTGATTTGTCCGTATTTATTTATTTAATAATTTATTTTTTATATTCCAGGCCATTCACCGCCGCTAAACAGGAACGGCAGTCAGAAGAAAGTGAGAATACAGACGCACAGCACTGAAGTATGAATAATTCAATAATTTCGCATGGTCTAGTTTGTGGGTCATTCACGGAATTGTTTCAATGATTTTACATTCGTAGTCATTGGTGACGTTGTCTGTAGGGATAAAGCATTTAGCTGTCTTGTACGATTGAAGTAGTATGGTAGACAGATATAGTTATATAGGCTTAGGAGCTATTCATTAATTACGTAAGGGACCGTTAGTTGCTTATAACCTCTACACAAGTAACCGTTAAAACCTGTAGCGGGAGTGATGTGGTTTGATTAACTGCCACAAAGGGAAGATCTTCCCGCTGGGCAAGGTTGCTCACAGGGAACTGTACGGCCCCGACTGTGTTACATCGTAAATGTTATATATATTTCGAATCGAAAAAACTCTGTTATTGCGTTTCAGAACCGTTCAGCGCCATCTTGTGAGAAGTATTGGAGTTATTTGTTTTACATTGCTATCGTGACAGTTGAGTCTTCGTGTTAGATTTTGTGACGAATATAGATGTCGCCACAAACCCTTACTATATACCAATATTATTACGCGATTACGGAAAAATATTGGCAATAGTAAACGATAGTTCGAATAAAGTGAAAATGTTGGTTGTATGGTAGCTAAGTGCGAAGAATGAAGTAAAGCAACTATAATATTTATTTTAAGAGTTTTCGTAAAAGGTATTATATTATTTTTCTAGCAACATTTTATTATTTAAATAAACTACGTAAATAGAAACTTACGTAAGGAGGGGAAGTAAGTCTTTGAGAAATCTAACTTATGTACCCTTAAATATGATGGGATTAGAAATCATCGAAATCGTCCAATGTAATTAATGAATGGCCACGAAACGGGATGGCATCGGAAGCGACGGTTAGTGGATTTTGACAGCTGCTGTCAAAAATACATTGCCGCTATCTGCCGAAAAAAACGATTCTGAAAACTCTCAATAACGATTGCATGGTGATGCGTCGTGAGCGACACTCGTCGTTGCCGCCAACCATCAAAACTTACCTTAAGACTGGTTAAAGCCTGTAGCAAACAGCCGCGAATGCGAAACGTAAGCGTTCCGGAACAAAACACTAGCGAAACCGCAAAACGCTGTCTAGAATAAATTTAACGGTTTCGTTTCGCTTGTGGCGTGTGATGCACCAAACAAATTCATACTAGACAGCTTTTCGCGGTTTCGCTAATGTTTCGTCCCGGAACGCTGGCGTAAAGGGAGGAGGCGGCTGTCGCTGCCATCCCGGTGTAGTCTCACACGCTGAGTTGGCGCTTGATGCTTTATCCTTACAGAATTTTTATTGTCCCCTCGAATAATTTCCCACGATATAAATATAATATTATTAAACGTTTCAATTGACTGTTAAAATTAATTTAATTTGTATAGCTACTTAATTTTATAGGTCAAATTATTTTATTGGAATTATCTGAATAAGAGACCGTTATACAAAGTGGAAGGAAACATACCCGTAATAAATCGAACCACGGGCTTTACCAGATCACTTTAGTATAATAAAAGTAATAGTTACAAAACAAAAAAAAATCGAAGTTAATTTCGACGAAACAAATCTCCGGGCAGCTACTCACTTTTGTATGGAAATGCCGAAATTAATTTTTGTTTATTGGCTGTAATTTTTATTTCATTATACTATAATGATCTAGTATAGACAGTGGTTCGATTTATTACGGGTATGTCCCTTCCTCGTTGTATAAAAATTGAAATAAAAGTTACTTACGTATACTATAGAAGTCGCGTTCCATACTAAACACTATCATTTTTGGCACCACGCAAAATACCAACTCTTGTAAGAAAAAACACGTAAATAGTGACTTAATTACATTCAGTATGCAGGGTAATATAAACCAAGAGCCATCGACATAAAGGTGTTAATGCCCTGCGTCACAGTCAAAGAAAACTCTGACACCAATATTGCAGCCAAGTCGGTACTTCAAGCGTCTTCTATGTCTTTCATGCACTGACTCAACTCAACCAAGTTTGAATAAAGGTTTTCAGAATTGATTTTTCCCCCAGGTGGCGACACTGTGTCCAGAGGTATTTTTGACACGAACTGTCTAAATCCACCAATCATAAAACTGATAATTAAATATTATTGGTGGATTTTGACAGAAGCTGTCAAAAATACCTCTCGACAGTGCCGCCACCTGGGGGAAAAGTCAATTCTGAAACCCCTTAGTATATTTCTAGACCATTATAGAGGACGCGATACGCAGTTCCAGCAGATAAGGCCAAAAGGTTGGCCTTAGCTGCCTTGCCATGTGTTATCTGTGTCTTATTCATGTGTGTAAGTGGCCAACACGAGTGTCAGATTCTCTAGTAACTAATGATACTGACTTACACACAAAAGGAGAGTAAGCTAAAAGAAATGGAATGTTACAAATGAGTTCATTTTACGTTAGTTTTACGCAGAAAAATCATTGCTGAAATAATTCCCCTAGGGCTGACTCAGCCCGTCAAACTTTGCCTTTGCGATCAATACTTGGAGCTAAAAAAATCGATATATACATACTAATTGCTCGATCGCCTCAACACTCAGTATGGAAACGGCAGAAAAAATCAACTTCTCATTAAGAAAGTTGTTCATATTGAAGGGCTAAGTCGCCATAAGGAAATATCGAAAATGATTTTACACCTGAAATGACCCGAACTATAAAAAAAGCCGCACATACAAGACACAAATTGTGTACATTAGTTTAAGTAGTAAAAGTGTCAAATGCGCGAACCTAGATATAATCCCACAAAATCTTTTATTAACATATATTATCAATTTTCCTATGTTTACTATACGCATAGTATGTATATTTAGCTTGAACAAAGTTCTATACATTATACACGATGTATATAGACCAGCACAAAGTGTTGTATAAAAGTAAGAATATGTTTTTATTGTTATATTATACCGCTTGTTGTGTATTTTTTATGTAATTTTATAACACTATGACATTTATTAATTGCAATATTTTAGGCTAAGTTAGTCTGTTTTTTCGGCTGTCTTATTTTGTAAACAATTTTGATTTTCTACAAGGGATTATTGAAGCCTAAAAGTCCCTACTTAATTCGAAAAACTTAAAAATACCGAAATAATAAATGTTATTATATTTAAATTATTGTCATATTTATAAGAGAAGTTTTTATGAGCATTTTTAAACAAAACGGTAAAATCTACTTAATTCGACTAGGTTTATAAGCTCAAAAATATAAAAAAAAGTTGAAGAGATTGTTTACAAAATATGACAGCTGTGAGTTAGACCATAGGTCATACTATATGTTAGAGTATTGTAAATACACTTATATGTAAAAGAAAGCCCACCAGTCTTGTGACTACGTGCAAGATATATTTAAAATATTTCGAAATCTTTAAACAAAAGGGAACAAGAATTATGCCTATGCTACACGCCAGTTAGCGAGTGAATGAAGTCTATTGACTCCTATTACCGGACCATTCTTAAGCCACAAATGCAGCTTCTTCATTCAAATACGGTTTCCATAATTAATTAACATTCAACTTTTAAAAACCGCTTTGAGTCAGATAATCCCTTGTTCTTCTATCCTTACGGTAAGATTTATATGGGACCAACTTCGGTGTATATCTTTTCAAATAAAAAAAGAATTATCAAAATCGACTTAGAACCTCTCCGTTTTTCTGACGGTTGGAAAATAGCTGCGGCTCTGAGATGTGTCAATGCGCTAAATGTTTCCGCATGATTAATATACTGTGTGACCGAGTGTTGAAGATAGGCCTAAAGTTTTCGCGATTGTTATACACAAAATAAAATTAGTTTGACATTATTTATACACCTAACGTTTCGAACACTTTAATGTGTTAGTGGTCGCAGGTAGTCTGTAAAAAAAGTTAGGTATATACAATGTAATAAACGCGATAAACCGTATTAAAAGTAATTTTATTCAAACAGGCCTTAAGGTCAATATTCGCTATTCACTTGTTAACTGGCGCCTGTTCAAGTTGCCCCACTGTGAGAAAGTTATCGTTCATTTTTAAGGCCGCACACTAGGCACAGTAGCGACGCCAATAATTTTATTCCTAATACTTTACAAAAAGAAAGCAATTCAAGAATGTAAATCGTATAAGCATTAGTAAATAACCTGAAATATTTTTGGAATCATGTTTTAATATAATATTATGAGAATCAGTCATTAAGAAAAATAGTGATTACCGCCAAAAACCGCCGTTTATGGCGGTAAACTGATTCTCATAATTCTGACTGTTTCTGATAATATTAAACATGATTCCAAAAATACTTCAGGTTATTTACTAATGCTTATATGATTCACATTCTTGAATTTCTTTCTATTTGTAAAGTATTAGGAATAAAATTTTTGGCGTCGCTACTGTGCCTAGTGTGCGGCCTTAAGTTATAATTGATGAAAGATTTTCAACTGTAATGTACAGTCGCCTGCAGAGAAATCTGACCCCCTTACAATTTAAAATCTGTGTGTAGGGGGGTCAGATTTCTCTGCAGGCGACTGTACATAATACATTAATACGATTCCAATCTAAGGATAACTCATGTGTGACTGCATTATTCTTTTTTGCATGTATAAACTACCTCACAGTGGTTTACCAAATTTTCTTTGACATTTTCCGCAACGTACTCGTACAAAATTTCTAAGTAAAGAAATAGGGAACAAAGGGATTAAAATTCGTCCGTTTAGATTTATAATTTAATATTTCATTTCCATAGTGCCTTGCCATTTCCAAATTAATGTGCCTTTCCCGCTACTGTATTTGTAGATGCAAAAAAGATGCCACTGTAGTGTATGCAATAGTGGCATCACTGTCTCATGGGCAATGTTGTTACGTAAATGACACGTGAGCCGTTGGTGCGAGTGGACGTAGTAACAGTTGTTGTGTGTGCATTATCGAGCCAGTGACATTAGTGGTTGGGGACTTTTAGCAAACCCTACATTGAGCTGTGTTACCAGACGATACGAGACACGAGCGCCACCCAGCAATTAATTCTTTTACTCCTAAATCAAATCAAATTTCAAAAATCTAATAGCGGATTGCCCTAGTGAATTACTTGTTGTATTCTTTTTATTACTTTTCATAGATATTATAATCTAAGTTTAAGAGAATGAATTACTACCGCCAAAAGTGGCCACCACAATTCGTTCTCTTAATTCATCAAATTAAAAATAGTGAAAACTTGTACCAAGAATACTACAAGTGATTGACTAGGGCATTCAGCTATTAGATTTTTTAAATTTGATATGATTACATAAAACCTAACCTATTTCGTGCATCCAAACATTTTAATCCCATGGTATTAATTTTAGGTGATATCTTGTGAATATCTTCCAATATTGCTATATCTGTCTATTACAAATTTCTTTCCGATTCCGAAACAGGAAACAGAATAGGAATCGGTTTACAAATAAAAGAAGGGGAACGTTTTTTGTAAAACAACCTGGGTGGTCCGATTTCGAGCAAAGGGGGCGGGCTTACGGATGGTAGCGAAAAAAAAATGGGGTTTCGGAGGTTAAGGACTTATCGAATTAATTCCTGGGTGGCGCTAGTGTCTCGTATCGTCTGATACCACAGCGCCATGAAGGCCATATATGAATAAAAGGGGGTCCAGTGCTGTCTTGAAATAAAAAGTTTTGAAAGAAAACGTAGATATCTCGTAGATAACGAGAAATCGTGGAACATACAAAAAAAAAAGATTCCGACGAATTGGAAACCTCATCCTTTTTTTAAGTCGTTTAATGAAGACGAATTTACAGTTTTAAAACCTTTTTAACGTTTGCTTCGACTCTGTTTTAATAAGAATTGAGCCTAATTCTACGGGAAAAATTATAGGCCGGCAACGCTCTTGTGACACCCCTCGTGTTGCATTTGTCCATGGGCAGCGGTGATCACTTCCCATCAGGTGACCCGCTTGCTCGTTTGCCGTCCTATGACGTCTTCATCAGGTCTTAGTTAGTCTCTACTGCAGGAGCACGACCCTCTCTGTACTACTAGAGCCATATATTAGCCAGAGCAGTCAGAGAATTTGGCCTACACTCTCCACGCTGGCCAGACGGGTTGGAAACGTGTATAATTATATGGAATGGAAACTTACCATGCCAATACCCTGAGATATCCCATTGTCCTGTTGTGCGTCGCTTATTTATTTTTAAATTTCTAGATTTATTCTCTTCGCTCCGTCCAAACTCTGGTCTTAAGATTAGGTTTATTCTACTTAAATTATATGCTACATATAAGAATTACTTAAGTATATTCTAAATACCCGAATAGTCGACTACTGTAAGTAACTGAAAATTTATGAAAATGTATGTTTTATATATATTCGAAAATAGTCATAAAATGATGTATGAATCTAATTTTGGTTATTGATTTCAATATTATACAAAAATGTCTAATAAATTTTACACATTGGACGAGGGTATGTATTATACAAAAATATGGTTTTTTAATGGCATGAACCTAATATCAAATTATTTTATACCATCGTTTAACAAAAATAACTGAAACCATTTTAAGAGTTCAGTATACGATCATGATCAACTTTTGGTTTTTTGTGTAGAATTAAATTAAAGAAAAAAAAACATGTTTTTCAATTTCAATTGTTCGTTATGGAATGAATCTCAAAATTGTTTCCAATAGTGTGTGTCAATACGGCCGCGATAAGAAGCCATTTTTAAAGTTTTTAATTACCTACGCGTTAAGTCTAGTTAACTTATTAGTTTATTTTATAGGTATTTTTTGCATTTACAATGCTATCTTGATATTCTCTTATTGAATTAATATATAAAATACATAAAAAATTCCACGCGAGCAAGACTTGAACCTTGACTGGACTGGAACTTTTTAACCATATCTTATTTCCTAATTTAATAAGAGAACTAATTAGTTTCCTCTGACATAACAGTACTTTATGTACCTGATATTCGATAATATAATAAAGCCTTAAAATACGCGTGTGGTTTTAACAAAACAAGCTATACGAGTTTCATATAACAATCACACAGGCATGCCCAACAGCTAGAGACAATATTTTTTTCATAAATCTGGTTGATGTGATGATGGTCATTATAACCAGTTTCTGAAAGTTATAGTGTGTGTAAAGATATTTTTTATTTTTTTTAACCATTTTTGGTACAAAATTCTTTTAACAATGTGTAGTTCAATGTTCTGTATTAAAAAAATAGTGGCTTCTTATCGCGACCGCACTGTAGACGTTATTAAAAATGTTTTCAAAAAATGTATATTTGAAAATAATCATTTATAACTATTTATCGTTTTCAAAGTCTACTGTTTGTTCTTAGCGTTCCCGATGTTTATTAATTTTACTGTTACTTTTAAAGGAATCTCCGTCCGTTTTCGGTTTGTTTTATAGCAATAAGCTAAGATACAATAAAGACGATTTTTAAAATATCTGTTTTATTTAGAAAATTTGTATTTCGTCAAAGGACGGGTTCGAACAAAGAGCTAACTTTAATGGTAATACTTAAGTGTCAAGTCTGTATTTCGTCAAAGAAAGAGTTCGAACACAGAACTTACATAAGAGTCAGTACCAAAGTGTCAAGTCTGTATTTAGTCAAAGGAGGTTCGAACACAGAGTACGTTAGAGGCAGTACAGTCTGAATCAAAGTTTATGACGGCACGGAACATCGCGATGCGCAGAACACAATATTAGGGAGGCGGTGCACGTTCTGCACAGTTCGCAGCTAATATCCGAGCCGCCGTAAAATTTGATTCAGACTATACTAACATTTAAAGTCTGTAGTTCGTCAAAGTAGGGGTTTGAAAACAGATCTAACGTTGGTGTCAGTTTTTAAGTGTCAAGTCTGAATTTCGTCAAAGAAGGGGTTTGGACACTAACGTAAATGATAGTACTAAAGTGTCAGTTCTATATATAGCGAAAGAAGGGTTTCGAACAAAAAGCTAACGTTAGTGACAGTACTAAAGTGTCCAGTCTATATTCAATCAAAGTACCTACGGGATCGAACACAGAGCTAACGTTATTGTCAGTACTAAAGTGTCAAGTCTGTATTCCGTCAAAGAAAGAGTTCGAACACAGAGCTAACGTTAACGACAGTACTAAAGTGTCAATTCTGTATTGAGCCAAAGAAGGGTTCAAACGCAGAGTTAACATTAGTGACAGTACTTAAATGTAAAGTCTATATATTTCGTCAAAGTAGGGGTTCAAAAACAGATCTAATGTTAGTGACAGTACTACAATGTAAAGTTTGTATTTCGACAAAGAAGGGGTTCAGACACTAACGTGTATGATAGAACTATAGTGTCTGGTCTGTATACAGTGAAAAAAGGAGTTCGAACAGAAAGCTAACGTTAGTGACAGTACTAAGAGACAAGTCTGTATTTAGTCAAAGGACGGGGTCGAACACAGAGCTAACGATAGAGTCAGTATGTGATGTCTGTATTTAGTCAAAGTTCGTGTTATAACATTGAGCTAACATTAGTGTCTGGACTATAGTGTCAAGTCTATATTTCGTAAAAAAGGGTTCGAACTTCGAGATAACGTTATTGTCAGTACTAGTGTCAAGTCTATATTTAGTCAAAGAACGGGATCGAACATAGAGCTAACGTTAGTGTCAGTACTAAAGTGTCAGTCTGTATTTAGTCAAAGGAACGGGTCGAATACAAGAGCTAACGATAGTTTTTGTACTAAAGTTTCAAGTCTGTACTTAGTCAAAGAACGGGATCGAACACAGAGCCTACGTGAGTGTCAGTATTAAAGTGTCAAGACTGTATTTAGTCAATGGACGGGGTTCGAACACAGAGTTAACGTTAGTGTCAGTTGTTAAGTCTGTATTCAGTCAAAGAACAGGATCGAACGTTAATCTCAATGCTAAAGTGTCAAGTTTGTACTTCGCCAAAGGAGCTAGTCCAACACAGAGCTAACAATAATGTTTGTACTGAAGTGTCAAGTTTGAATTTAGTCAAAGGACGGGTTCGTACACAGCGCTAACGTTAGTCTCAGTTCGAAGTGTCAAGTCTGTATTCCGTCAAAGGAAGGGTTCGAAGACAGAGCTAACGTTAGTGACAGTACTAAAGTGTCAAGTCTATATATTTCTTTAAATGAGGGGTTCGAATACAGAAGTATGAAGTTCGTCATGGGAAGGGTTCGAACACTGAGATAATGTTAGTGTCAGTACTAAAGTGTCAAGTCTGTATTAAGTCAAAGGAGTTGTTTGAACACAGAGCTAACGTTATTGTCTGTACTAAAGTGTGAAGTCTATATTTCTTTAAAGGAGTTAAAACACAGAAGTATGAAGTTCTTCAAGAGAAGGGTTTGAATACTGAGGTAATGTTAGTGTCAGTACTAAAGTGTCAAGTCTGTATTTCGTCAAAGGAAGGATTCGAAGACAGAGCTAACGTTAGTGACAGTACTAAGTGACAAGTCTGTATTTCTTCAAAGGACGGGTTCGTACACAGCGCTAACGTCAATCTAAGTATAAAAGTGTCAAGTCTGTACTTCATCAAAAGAAGGTATCGAAGACAGAGCTAACGTTAGTGACAGTACTAAGTGACAAGTCTGTATTTCGTCAAAGGACGGGTTCGTACATAGCGCTAACGTTAGTCCCAGTATAAAAGTGTCAGAAGTATTTCGTCAAAGGACGGGCTCGTACACAGCGCTCACGTTAGTCTCAGTATAAAAGTGTAAAGTCTTTTTTTCGTCAAAGGAAGGGTTCATAGACAGAAAATGAAAATATGAAAAAAATGAAAAAATATTTATTAAAAACTTCACAGATTTACATTGTGTACATCTTGGTTATGGTGTAACCTTTTAAGCATACAATGCTTGTATTAGGTTTCACCGCTCTTCTTAATTAGGTGCATATTTGTTTGTGTGCATTCGCCGAGGTTCATAAATTTAACCCGCTCTACTAAATAACTGTTCGCTAGGAACACTGCCTGGAGCACTGAATAAAAATCTTCTTGCTATCGGTGATAGTATTTTAAATCCCGCTCGATGAACATTCCACCATTTAAGAAGATTTTATTTTTTTTTGCGGTAAGAAATTAATTCCTTCTTAAGTACAGCTTCAGTGCTACCCTTTTCTGTTTTTCTTGACTCTCATCTTACTTGACGAATCTAAGATCTTAGCAAGATCGGTTTTTAAGCATGGTTTTCTGACGAAACTTGAAGTCCCTGGTTCTTGTTCCATATCCTTTTCCATGGTATCAGTAATTCTCATTCTTTCAGCCCCTTTGGAATTAGCCTCAAAACGAAAAACGACACTCTCAGTATTTGTCGTCATCAAAATGTCATCTTTTATCTTTTCCTCAGTCACTGGTGTAAAAAAATTGTGCTTATAGCGAGGATCTAAGTAGGTGGCGATCATTTATACATTTTCTCCCCCAAGCTGAAAAACTTTGTTGAAAGTTCAGTTTTTAGAGTGGTGGCGGCCTGTCGAATCGGATCGAACTCATGCCTTTAGTCGCAAAATGACCACTTTATTAAAATGTCCACCGTATCAAAACGTCCACTACATCAAAATGTCTACTATATCAAAATGTCCACAATATCAGGATGCCCACTCTTCATAATGTCCACTGTAGCATTATGTCCACTCTTCATAAAGTCCACTATATCAAAATGTCAACTGCGTCACAACGACTCCAGCATGCCCCGGCTTCGCCCGTGGTACATACATAGCCTATGTCATTCCGGGATAATGTAAATCTGTTCAGTCGTTTCTGAGAATACCCATTACAATCAAAAAAACAAACAAATCTTTCCTCTTTATAATATTAGTCTAGATATCAAAACTAATAATGTTTTAACAAATTTATGAAAAAGGGTTTAGTGACGTGTTGAACTCAACTATTTATTAATTTATTATAACGCAACGCGCGTTATATTAGTAATAAACCTATTTTACTATTTATCAAACCTTTTTGTACTGGCTGCATTGAGGATAAAATTAATTTTAATTGTGACACATAAATATGTAATGTCACATTTCAACGAAAGATAATATTTTTAATATTGTTGTATTATTAATTATTCGGAATGGCGCTGTGTTTTAAAATTATTACTAATCAAAAGGGGGGTGAAAAACTTATTCGTTGCGGTTATCAGTATAACTTGCATAAGATTAATTGCGATGGATCCACATTATGGAGATGTGTAAATCGGGCTGAATGTTCAGCAACTCTAACAATAGACTCAAGAAGAGTGAAAGTGCTACGTGAAAAAAACTGTCATACTTGTCTTTCTGATGTAATAAAATGCGAAGTGGAGGAGGCTCTCGCATTGTGTAAAAAAATGGTCTGTCAAAGTTTAAGCCCAATTCAAAAAATATTTGAAGATATTTTCGAACCATTGAGAAAAAAAGGACGTAAATATATCCGCGAAATACCACCATTTGAGTCGGTGAAGAATACTCTGTATAGAGCACGCAGACGTTTTTGTGAAACAGATAAGCTACGTTTCATAAATGTCGAAGACGTCCATATATCTGACAATTTTGCACCAAAATTCTTTGTCTGCGAAGACGGTACAACCGATAAAATTTTAATATTTTCTTCTGTTGTAAGTCGTAAAATGATTAAAAAATCTATCAAAAAATCTTTTTATGGAGATGGTACATTCAAATCGTGCCCAAAACCGTTCTTTCAGTTATTTACTGTTCACTTAGATGTCCAATCTACGGAAAAATCTATTAATGTATTTCCTGTAATTTATGTATTATTGCCTTCGAAAACTGAAGAAATATATATTCGTATGTTTACTTTATTAAAAGAAAAATTAGATTTAAGTATCGAATTTTATAAGTGTGACTACGAAAAAGCGCAGATAAATGCTGTTCGCTATGTTTTTCCAAATGCATATATTTCAGGCTGCTTTCATCACTATAATGAGGCGATTATTAAAAAAAGCAATGAATTGGGTGTAGACACAACAAAAAAAGGGAGAAATATTACAACATTATGCTCTCTTTTGCCACTTCTCCCTATGAATTATATTCAGGAAGGTTGGTCATCGATAAAACAAATTGCGTCAGACGTACCAGAATTTGAAAATTTTAATAATTATTTCAATCGACAGTGGTACCCTCTATTGAATGAGCTAGTATCTGCTGCAAATGATGAACATCGTACGACCAACTCTCTTGAGGGTTGGCACAGGAGATTAAATTCGAGAATCCCAAAGTCGCCAAATTTTTTTTATTTCATGAAATGTTTACATAAAGAATCGCTTCATTATGATTATAAAATAAAAAACATTTTGTTTAACCCGCCGAAAAAGAATAGGCGAAACAGAGACATTTATTTTGACAAGAATTATAAAAAGTATTTGGCCAAGCTTCAAGCAGAAGAACTGTCGCCATTACAATTTTTACAAAAAATTAAGTTTTTAAGGCTTAAATGTTAAGCAAAATAAGGAATATGCTATCGTGTTGACGTATGTTTTGTTCCAATAAAAATATTGCATATTCCCCATTAGATTTCATTTGTTAATACATAAGATTATTAGAATTCGTTTATTATAAGGACAATACATTTAATTTGTTAATTAGTTATCGAGCAATCTTTAATTTATTTTTATTTTCATAGAAAATAATATTTTTATTTTCATTAAAATGTTGATACGGTGGATATTTTAATAAATTGGTCATTTTGCGACTAAAGGAAGTATTTGTTTTTTAATTATTTTCTTTGTTTGTTAGTTCTTGAGTTAGCTTTTTCTCACTTTACATTGCTTATTCGGGTTTACGACAGATTCTGTTTAGGACTTAGGACAGATTAAGTTTATGACAGACAATGAATATCTTGACATAGTAGGTGTTTTGATACAGTTGACATTTTGATGAAATGGACGATTTGATACAGTGGACATTTTGATGAAATGGACGATTTGATACAGTGGACATTTTGTTATTTGGACGATTTGATACAGTGGACATTTTGATAATTGGACATTTTAAAGTGGTCTTTTTGATACTGGTGACAATTTGATACGGTGGACATTTTAATATAGTGGTCATTTTGTGACTAAAGGAACTCATGTAATCTTGTTAAATAGTCGTCAACTTTTTTCTCAAGCGTTTGTATCATTGGAATCACAGATGAAATAAGGGCGTGAGAGCTGCTCAATTCACGTGTTGCTACCTCAAAAGGCCTTGGTAATGGAATAAAACTTTAAATGATTTTCCATTCTTCTGCCAGAATATGGTTAATCTCATTGTCATTGGTGTAAAGACTAAGGGCATTCTTTACCTTTGAAAAACGCTCAAACAGGGTAAAACGTACGGTTCCATCGCGTTACACAATCTTGGAACTCCTTAAGATGTGGTTGATTCAGTCTGTCCTGAATTGTTTGCAGTTTTTTTTTTATTAAAACTATCTTGAGATGTTAACATTATTAATATGTAAAATACGGGTCACTCACGTATGGCTACAGGCCGACATGTTTTAACCTCATCCGGACGTCTTCCTCAGGGCGAATGTGATCCGAGACGCGCGCACGAAGCCGTCCCAGTCCGCACTGATGTTAGCGCGCGGCATCTTCGGCGGCGCGGAATATGGCTTCTACTATCCAACCATTGAATAACCGGTTTCCATGTGGCGGGTAAGCTCCAGCCTACATCGCGATTGAAATTGGGACGTCTGCTAATTTCAAGTGCGTCTCGTATTTTACGAGAGATAAAGCCTTTCTCTCTGGCTAAAACTTTGGCCTTGTCAAAGCGGATGTAATGTGTGACGTCCGATTCTGACCCGTTGCTGTCCAGTTTCTTCAGACTTCGTATGTACTCATGCAGCCTAGTGGACACATTTCGTCCCGTATCTCCCACGTAGCTCTTTCCACAATCGCAGGGAACTTCATAAACACCGGGAAAGTTCAAAGGATCGCTGTCCTTTGGGGAACGCACAAGCAGTCTAATTTTTGCAAAGGGTCGGAATATTGTCTTGATGTCAAATTTACGCCGATTTTATCTGTGACTCCCTTTACAAACGGCAAATATAATAGGGCTCTGTTAGCCGATGTTAATTGTACGTTCCTGTTAGAACTTATTCGTAGACTCTGTCTCCACTTTTATCCGTTGCTGTAGTAGTAGTACCTACATGTCGGCCCGTAGCTGACTTCATACGTGAGTGACCCGTATTTTGCATATTAATAATTGTTTGCAGTTGTTTTTGAGCGATCGTAGAGTGATTAAAATTTGTAGAAATTTCTTAAAAGTCTGTATTTCGTCAAAGGAAAGGTTTGCACACAGAGCTAATGTTAGACTGAGTATGATGACTTAGACGAGCTCCGTGGCGCAGCGGTCAACACGCCTGCCTGCGACACGGATGGTCCCGGGTTCGATCCCCGGTCAGGTCAAGATGGAAAATGATCTTTTTCAGATTGACCTGGGTCTTGGATGTTTATCTATATATGTATTTGTTATAAAATATAGTATCGTTGAGTTAGTATCCCATAACACAAGTCTTGCTTAAGAACTTACTTTGGGGCTAGCTCAATCTGTGTGATTTGTCGAAAATATTAAAATAGAATAATAGTAAAAAAAAATTACAGAAAAATAATAACATAAAATTACAGATTGAAAAATAATCACATCTATATAAAAGCAAAACGTGATTTGTCACAAAAATAAAAACCGGCCAAGTGCGTGTCGGGCCACGCGCAGTGTAGGGTTCCGTAGTTGCGTATGACAACTTTGAGTTCACACTATTCACACTCGCACCTTACAGTTTAACGACCAAAAACATCTAACACTGAAAATAGTATGAAATTTTACAGTTTATAAGTTGGTTGCCTATAACTTTTTAGTTTGTACTTAGTACTCAGCTTTGATAGTTTTCCTTTCAACTTCAGTATATATACTACTGCTGTAATTTTTTTCACTTATCTATATATGACCGTTTAGCAGATAGAGGGGGGGGGACACTTACCTCTAACAAAAATTCGCACTTTAAAACCAAATATTTCGGAAACGGATCCCTAAATCGAAAAATGGTGTTCTCAACCTCACAATATTTTTGAAAGACCTATTTAACGATACCCCACACGATGGGTAAATAGTGAAAAAAAAATTACTCCCCCACTTTACTTGCATGGGAGCTACCCTAAAAAAATTTTTTTTCAAGATTTTATTCTACCACTTTTTTGCCATGATTAATATACATACTCATACCAAATTACAGCTTTCTAGTACTTATAGTCTCTGCGTAAAACCGCGGACGGACAGACAGACAGACAGACAGACAGACATGGCGAAACTATAAGGGTTCCTTGTTTACTACGGAACCCTAAAAGGTGGAGTTAATGATGCTAGTCTGTGGTCCACCACAAACAACGTCATTTTTAATCATTCGATTCGAGCAAAAAGCATTTTGTCCATAGTTATTTTGTCTTTGAAGATCGTCGGGATTGTTGTTGACGTTGTGGCCTCCTTGGAATTTTACATAAATGCCTGTCAACAATTTCTTGAACAATCGCCAACCTGAACGCCAATGCGTCTATTTTAGTGTTGGTGGATTTTTCTACCAATATTCGAGCGTTCTGAATAGAAATATTCAATAAATGTTTAAACATTTTCTTGTTCCATTTAAGGCACTGTTTACGTTCTATCAAATACGGCTCCAACATTTGGTCGAGCCGGTCAACTCCCCCCATGTTTTTATTGTAATCATCTATTAGCTGCAGCTTGTACTGCCCAGGATGACCTGGTCGACGTTGCTTGTGCACCTGAGAGACGTCATGATAAGTGGACAAACAAGTCACTCTCTTCCGGTCCTGAACGGCCATTACCATGACGTCCTCAGATGCACGGGCAATAAATTGACCTTCTGCAAGAGGACATCTCTGTACTTCTAGAGGCACGTGCTTTCTAGATGCACGGAGTTTCCCCACGCAGTCGGTCTTATGCCGCTTCAGCCATCAAGCAAAGAAGGGGAAGTTAAACCAATTGTCCATGTAAAGGACGTGCCCCAAATTTAAAATAGGTTGCACCAGTCTCAACACATTCTTAACACTTGCCGGACACACAGACGCCGGCTCCGAGCTGCGACCGATATACACAAAAAATTACCATAGGTACCCGGTCGCGGATTCACATAATTGGTACGTTTTTATACCAAATCGTGCTGCTTTGGTCTTTATATATTGCTTAAAAGCTACGGAACCCTTCCACAGAGTTAGGGATTCGTCAATACATATATTTTGTTCCAACCGGTACATTTGTTTAAATTTATTTTTCACATGATCTATAATTGGGCCCATCGGATGCAAGGGGTTATTTGCGTCCGTCCCCTCGACCAGATGGAATGCAGCATTCAAGTCCCAGTAGGGTAAACCAGGGAGTGATTGCCCATTGACAGTAATTGCCCACTGTAAGGAAACCAGCGTTTTATATCAACTGGGAATCATTCAAATTCAATTATGGGTCATTTTCATTTCACATTTCCAGAATATTCATACGTCTAGATGGTCTTATATCGAATGCAACACTTTACCAGTTCATTCAATTATGTATACCTAAGCACTTTAGCTATATAAGCATGCTCACTGATAAATATGAATAACGTATTATAATATTTAAAAAAAAGTGGCAAAACATCATGCGACGTGGTCTGTGACTAACCCAATTTTCAGTTTTACAAAATTTATATTTTTTAAATTATTACTATAATTCCAAATGGTTTAAGCATGTCTTAATAAGTATTAAATAAGGCATCAAATAACATGAATTGTTATTTAATAAAACATTTTTTAACCCATTTCCTACATGTGAACACTTTGTGATCAAACATTTTGTCATGGACGTGGGCGATTACATTTACATCCATATTTCGGTAGAATTTCGGGTGATAGTATTGGCAACACTACAATAGAAAAAAAAACAATCGCCATTTTGACTGCTGTGTTGTGATTGCGGAGATCATCTGTAAAAACAAGGTACGATTTTTTATTGTTTAATTTGCATATCCTGGAAAGCATAACACGTCAACGTCAAACACATGCGGCTTTTCTATGTTATGTACAATTGATTTTATATGATATTAATACGGTGTGTGAAGAATTGAATGTATGTATCAGTATTTCCTTATCAGCTTGCTAGTGCTTTTTTGAGGTTACGTTAAGCCGGCCATGTCTCGAAAACGTCATGAACGTGGCTAAAATTCCGCATCAAACACGTGGACTTTTTTGGCCACGTTTTGGACAGGTCGACCACGTTTTTGACAAAAAAGTTTATTTGAACGCACTATTTTTGTTTTATATAGAAATGGCCAGAACTAAGTCGAAAAAGACAGACGAAGAGAGAAAAAAGAAAAGTGTCCTTGGGCCTCTCCTTTTCCTTCTTTACATTAATGATTTGCCTCAAAATGTAAGTAAAAAAATGGTGCTATTCGCTGATGATAGTACTGCCATTATCGAATGTGACGACCTAAAGGAGTATGAATTTGTCATAAATAATACATTAAATGACATTATTCAATGGTTGGACATAAATAATTTAAAAATTAATTTAATGAAAACAAGAATTATGCAATTCTATAATAAAAAAGATCCTCCTAACCTTAACATTAATTATAATAATCAAAAAATTGAACAAGTACAAACAACAAAGTTTCTTGGTCTAACTGTTGACAGCCAATTAACATGGACAGCTCACGTTGAAGAAGTTTGTAAAAAGTTGAATAAGTCAGCTTATGCCTTATTCAGAATAACAAAAAAAGTAAAATTAGATGTTGCATTAGTGGCTTATCATGGTCTAGTTACACCCCATTTAAATTACGGTGTTATTTTCTGGGGTAGTTCGGGGGTAATTGACAAAGTTTTCAAGGCCCAAAAAAGATGTCTAAGGTCAATGTGTGGCTTAAAATCGAGAGACAGCTGTGTACCCATTTTCAAAACATATAATCTTCTGACACTGCCGTGTATTTATATATTTGAAATTTGTGTTTTTGTAAAATCAAATCCGCACTTGTTTGCAAAACTAACGGAAATGAGGACTAGGCAAAACCTTGTAAGAAATCAATATAAGCAAAAGCTGGTAAGTGGAGGTTATAATACATCGAAAATAAATAATGATGTGATTGGTATGGCTCCTAAAATTTTCAATAAACTGCCAGATAATTTTAAAACCTTAGATTTAATGACATTGAAAAAGAAATTGAAACAGCTTTTGTTACAAAAATGTTATTAGTCTGTAAAAGACTATTTGCATGATATTTTAATATAATGTTTAATTACAAATTTAATGTTTAATAATAAATCTAAATTATAATGTTAGCTATAAAAGCAAATTTAAAATGTGACATATTAAAAATTGACTTTGAATTATATAAAATACAAATATTGTACGTCTTTTAAGACAGGTCACAGTGAAACATTATATAAATTAACATCCTTGTAACCTGTGCTCCACAATAAATTGATTTGATTTGATTTGAAAAAACAAAAGAAGGAAGCTGAAAGACGTAGACGTGCCCGCATAAAAGCTGATCCAGCTAAAAATGAACAACACAAAGCTAAAGAAAAAGCAAGGCGCTTCAAAAGGAAAGAGAAAAAAGTGTTAAAGATATGACTCCCAGGGAACAGCGTGCCCAAAGAAAACAATGGTGCGAAAGTGCTAGAAGATACAGGGATAACAAAAAAGCTAAGGAACGCTTTCTGGACCGATTAAGAGAAGATTCTCCGCCATCTGATAGTGACCAGAGCAGACGAAGTGTTCAGTTGCCATTAGACGCTGATGGTTCCTCTCCAGGCGTAGTCTCTGGACTTGCTTCCCCTCAACCTTCTTTGTCAGATAGAGCTTCATCGACAACGTCTGTTTTAAGTAGACAAAAAATTTCCGACTTAAAAGTGCAAAAGAAAAATCAAAACCTAAAAGATGCTATTATACAAAAACAAAAAGCTACTATAGAACTACTAAAGAAAAAAATCCACACATTGATCGTAAAAAATAGAAGATTGCAAAAGACTTCCCCAGTTCGTAATGTGGTAGTGCGCAAACAGACACGATATTACAAAAATAAGATAGCAGTACAAATATTCTTAGAGAAAGACGAAAATAGCAAGCTTTGTCCAGGTAAAAAAGACACAATAACCTGTTATGGGAGAAAGAAGCAAAAACGATACCTTTGCGACAACTTACAAGAACTGCATAAAAAATACAACACAGAGTCTGATAACCCAATAAGTTACACAACCTTTACGAGATTCCGACCGTTTTGGATAGTTGCACCAAAAGTTACTGAACGCGATACATGCCTATGTGCTTTACACGAAAACTTCAATCTTATATTTGAAAAGTTGAGACAGCTTCGTATGATTAAAGAAAGATCGGTTAATGAGCTATGTGATTCTGTTGTATGCAACAAAACCGATTATAATTGTATATTAAAGGAGTGCGAAAAATGTGTGAACAAGGTTCCAAATTTTGAAGAATTTGATAACACCGAGAAGATAAGGTACAGACAGTGGTTAGTCAAAACTGAAATCAGAATAATCAAAGGTAAAGCTAAAAATATTAAACGAACTGTAAAAGATTTCATAGAATGTAACAAGAAAGAATTAGTCGAGAAATTAGTCGAGATGTTGCCCAAGTTCCTGAAACATAGATTTGATATATGGCATCAGTACCAAGCAATCAATAAATTGAAACAAGAGTTAAAGCCAGGAGATGCCCTGATTCACGTTGATTTTTCAGAAAACTTTCAATGTAAGTACGCATCTGAAACACAATCTGTACACTTTGGCGCTTCGAGACAACAACTATCTTTACATACGTGTGTTCTTTATCATTGCGAAGTACCAGGGATAATAAAAACTATATCTTTTTGCTCTGTTTCGGATTGCTTGCGACACGACGCTGCAGCAATTTACGCCCACCTCTATAAAAGTTTGAAAAGCTTACAAATGAACTACGAAATAAACATCAACAGATTACATGTACTAAGCGATGGTCCCAGCACGCAGTGTAAAAATAAAACAAATTTTTATCTGTTTACTCAGCACTTGACAATTACTTTAGGCATCACTAGCGCTACATGGAACTTTTGCGAATCGGGCCATGGCAAGGGAGCTGCAGATAGCATAGGGGCAGTAGTAAAAAGAACTGCGGATTCTCTGATAGCTCAAGGACAAGACATACCGGATTTTGGGACCTTTGTAACTAAAATAGTTGATCGCACTAATATAATTTTATTTACTGTGCTGGAATCAGATATAGCTGATGCTGAGAAACTTATTCCGAAAACCTTGAAATCAATTCCAAACACCACAAAAATACATCAGATTACATGGTGTTGTAATAATCCTCACAAGCTATATTTACGTGAACTAAGCTGTACTGAATGTTTACTGACAAGTTTGTGTAGCCATTATTCATTAAAGAAAAATGTTTTTGATTACAACGTAAGTAATAGTGGTATTCCCACAGAAGAACCATGTAATCAAACAGGAATTACTAATAAAGAAATAGCCTCAATACAAATAATTTCCAACTCTTCTGAAATAACAACTTCTAACTCTACAAAAGACACACGCCACACTGCGAAAAACTGTGACTTATCAGTTAAAGTTGGTTCATGGGTGATAGTACAGTTTGAGGGAAAGAAATCTGTATTGCACTATGTCGGTCAAATAACATCTATTGAACAAGATAATCAGCTTTCTTTCGTTGTGAAGTTTTTAAGAAGGAAGTGTCCAAAATCAGATGCATTTGTTTGGCAAGAGCCTGAGGATGTTTCTCTGGTTATAAATAATGATATTGTTTGTGTGTTGCCTGAACCTACCCCCACTAGGAAAGGTGAACTTATTTTTGAATTTAATTTTTGTACTCAAAATTACACAATTAAGTAAAATTTATAAAAGAAGAAGACTGATTGATTCATGATTATGATTAGATAATGTTAAGGAGAAAGTAGAAACTTTTTTGTTTGTTAGATTAGATCAAAGAACAGATTATGCTAGTTAATAAATAATAAAACCTGAGTTAGAAGATTTTATAATTATTATTGTTTGATACTTCAACTACTTCAACTACTATCAATTTGATAGTAATCTTATTTTATGAATAAAATAAAGTTATAATGTTTAAATGTATATATGTGTGTACTCGTATTTATATATATTAGTTCAAGCTGAGCATGTGAGGCCGGATTTTCGGATTTTTGCATATTAGTATATTATGTGTGTGTGGTATGTATATATAGGTAGGTATATATATATATATAGTTATAGCAGCTGAGAGCAAATCAGACACCTATCTTAAATATTCAAATGTTTAAACTGTTATCTATAGATACCTAAGTACTTTATCTTTGTAAGGTAATATTAATATCTACGCGGTAAGCGGTAAAAAAATACTATTTTGTATTAATTAGCAATTAGATATCTTCTCAAAAAGTTTAGAAAATCTGTAATTGGCTTTCGTTTTAGCATATACATGTGTAAAATTAAGTTTTGTAATGCTGTTGATTTTCTGAAATAAATAAAATAAAAAAAAAAACATACAAAGTTCAAAATGTTCATTATATTTTTTGTTCACCTAATTTTAAGAAATTCGAGACTGTTTACATTATAAAACGAATTGATCTCAGTGTAGCAAACAGTGTTCATAAGCATTAATTAATAAAGAAAAAATGATTAAAAATGTTTTAATCATAAACATCACACACGTGTCCAGGTTGTCCAAGACGTGGTGCCCAATTATCACCGACGTGGGTAGGTTGTCAAAAACGTGGCTGTAGTTTTTTTAAAATGCATTTTTCTCAGTATTTAGAAATATTTAAGCTCTGATATTTATATCAAGAAATACCTATATATACCCGCTATCAAATAAAATATTTGTTTTTAAAATAGAGAACATGAAGCACTTGAACACCCAAAATGAAAATGACCCTTATAAGTCTCTAGAGTGCGCTGTGCTTTCTCTATGGTTCATTTTTACATTTGAGTACTGGCAACATTAAAAAAAAAAACAGTAATGGCGGATTTTGTCACCACGGCTGGACGTGTTGCTCAAACAGGTAAACATTTTAGCAATTTTCTTAAGGACCTCATACCCTAAAGTTATCTTAAATTGATTTTTATTTCGTATTTTAACCAACTATGTATATATTTATTTATTTATTTTATATATGAATAGATTTGGAGTATTTTCTAACGTTTTGATGCAAAAATATCTTTGATTTTGATTTTTAACGGCCACTTTCGGGGTGGGCAATCACTGAACCCAAATTCAACCTTTTTTAGTTATTGCCCGCTATTATTTTAATGATTGCCATGTGTTAGGCGCAAAGCACATTGGTCTGGCGTCTGGCACGGACGTGGCAAGGACAATTAGATTTTTATTCGAATACCGTATTAAGTGCTCGGTAATTAAGTCGTTATTTGAACACACTTCGAGCGGCCGCATATTATAGAAATTTCTGTTAGAAAAATTCTGACACTCGCCGGAAGCACCCCGCATACTATCAGAAATTTTGATCCGGCAGCTTTTGAGCCCAGTCGTGTTTCATCTGTTTGCTTACGCACATCTACCTATATGAATGAAGATACGTATGTTATTGCTCTTAGCGCTTTCTTTTATTTAAATAAAACAAATCGGCCAAGTGCTAGTCGGACTCGCACATGGAGGGTCCCGTACCATTATCTATACAACATTAGACTATCGGGCAAAAACTGCAACGAAAATCATGTTCTTAGTGCGACAGCCCTTAATATTTATTTAATTTTGATTTAGTTATTTATTTTTAAAGCGATGAATATACAAATAAATATTTTGTGAATATCTGAAGCGTCTACCTGTTGCCGTTATAAATACGTACAATAACGTAAAAAGATGGCAAAATAAACACGTTTGTTGTATGGGAGCACCCCTTAATTATTACCTATTTTATTCTGATTCTAGTGTTTATTGTTATAGTGGCAAAAGCAAATAAGTACATCATCTATGAAAATTTTAACTGTATAGTAATCACGGTTTATGAGATACATCCTGGTGACACACGGACATCGAAATCTCGTTAATAGGGTCCCGTTTTTACGCTTTGGACATGGAACCTTTGATATTGAAATAATGGATTTCAATTCTTAATTAATATTCGCTCCCTAAGGGTTCTTACAGACGAACTGCAAGTTGTGAACTTCAGCCGTCGCCATCTGTTGACGGCAGCCGTCGACGCGTCGGCCGCAGCAGTCAATACGTCGACGGCTGCCGCCGACAGGTGGCGACGTTTGCAGTTGATGCGAGTTGCGTCCGCCATTTTGTCAGTGTCGACAGCACATAGACCAAGAGTGCGCAAGCGTCGCGCGCCCACAAAATGAGCTCCGGCGACGAAATTGACGTTGAATTGTTAATTGTGGCAGTAAAAAAAAGGCCTAGTCTTTGGAATTATAAGCTACAAGACTATAGTAACAAAACAATAAAAAACCGGACATGGGCAGCAGTATGTGAGGAAATCGTAAGTGATTTCAAGGATAAAACCGTTAATGAAAAAAACGCCATCGGTAAGTGAGTTTTTATTAAATATTTAATTAATTATTATAGTTCGTACGCGTTAAGAATGCAGTGATCTTAAGCTTTTATATTCATTAAACTTAATCTTTTAAAATAGAATTTATTGAATTTTATCACCTCTGTGAATACACCTTGTCCTGCAGTTGCACTGATGACTCACTTTATTCTTAATGTGAACGTACTATAAGCAGATTATTTCCAACTTATAATAATCGAGATACTTTTATTTGTTTTATATGCAATCCAACTGCCACGAGACACTGCCTTCACTACTGCTAAAATAATTTGAAAACTTTTCTCTTATTAACGGACCCGATAACGAATCCCCTTCGTTTGGGATTGTGGCTATATTTTCCAAACCGTTGATAGTAAGTGTATCTTCAAATGTAAAACCATCTCTGTCACGTATAAAATTATGTAATATACAACATGCTTTAACAACATCCTTACAAAATTCCAAAGATAAGTTCATGGGGGTATGAAAGATTCGCCACTTATTGGTTAAAATGCCAAATGAACATTCTATGTATCTCCTTGCACGTGTTAAGCGATAGTTAAAAATTCTCATCTTTTCTGTCAATTTCTTGCCTGGATATGGACGTAACAAATTTTCTGATAAACTGAATGCTTCGTCTCCAACTAAAACATAAGGCAAGGTACACCCGTCACTTGAAATCGATCTGGGTTTTGGGATGTTAAGTGACTTTTCTTGTAGCTTTGTGAAAAACACTGAATCTTCGAAAATAGTTGAATCCGAATGTCGTCCGTAACAACCTATGTCACAATATATAAATTTATAATCACTGTCACAAATAGCTAAAAGGATAATCGAAAAATAATTCTTGTAATTGTAATGAGAAGATCCACTTTTTCCTGGCTTGAATATTCTTATATGTTTGCCATCAACTGCGCCTATGCAGTTAGGAAATTGAGCGTGTCTTTCAAATCTATCAGCAATCCTTTTCCAAGTTTCTTCAGTTATATTTTGTGGTAAAATATCGCCTCTCATATTTATCCATACTTGTTGGCAGACATCTTTTATTATGTTACTTATTGTGGAAATTCCGCATCTATACGCATACTGTAGATCTTCAAATGAACAACCAGTTGCTAAGAACCTGAAAAATTAAAGACATACTTTATTAACTTCATTCTTTTTACCGTGGTATTTGAAATCAGTCTATTAAAATCAAATTGCGACATTGAAGACGACTTTTGATTACATACTACTTGGCTACATTGTATTATTTTAATTTTTATTATTTTTCCTAATAAAGATTATTATCACTCACTATTTTAAAATTATATTCCCACTTTTCAGCCATACAGGTACAGTCTAAATGGAAAGTATTGAGAGACGGCTTCATGAGGTATTGCAGAACCTTGAAGAGAAAAAGTGGTTCTAGCATGTCTACGCCAAAACAATATACCTTCTATGATCAGCTACTATTTTTAAAAGATGTTACCGAAGATAAGGGTGAGAGTACTTCAAACTTTGATGCTACCTCTCAGACAAATTCACCACCAACAGTTCAATCAACTGAAGCAGAGCCAAAAAGACAACGGAAACGCCAAATTTATGATGATGATGTCTTGATTACAAACTTAAGTAAGAAATTAAATGATAGACTGGATAAAGTTGAGAGAGACCCTTCGTCTCCTCCAGATGAGGATAAGTTATTTCTGTTGTCCCTAGTAAGTGACTTCAAAAAAATAACAGCAGATTGGAAATTAGACGCTAAATTAGAAGTTATACAAGTAATAAAACATTACAAGTCTCTTTCAATGCCTTCAACGAGTCAGTATTCATATAACTACGCGGGTTACTCTACCATAACACATCCTGCTAGACCGCAGAATCAAGTCACAACTAATGAAAGCTTGTCGTCTCAGAATTCCGTGCAATACACAATGCCTTCAACGAGTCCTTCCTCCTATAACTATTCGGGGTACTCTACTACAACACATCCTGCAAGACCGGAAAGTCAGCGCACACAGAATGAAAGCTCTGAGGATTCTGTTCCAAATACAATAATTACTGATATCTTCTCAGAATAATTTTCTTTTCGTCTCAATTACGCATTGTTATATTAGCTTTTTTTTAAATTTTATGTTGTAATAATTATAGTGAAAATTTAAAGAATGTTATCGATCGTAAAGGAGGATGGGCAAGTTAGTCTACCAATTTAATACTAATGACCAATATGTCGTTGAAAAAGTCATTTCATATAATTTATTTTTTTGACAACAAATATGCCATATGTGAACGTTGTCTTACAAAGAAATAAAATATCTATACAAAATGACCTTTTTATCGGTACACCAAGTTTCCTATATTTTGTCTATTCTCCTATAAAATAATACTGAATTATTTTTATGTTTTTTTTTATGAAAGTTTACTTAGAAAAGTAACGTTTTGTAAAAGGCAGACAAAGCATAAATGTAAGAGATATACGGTTTTGTTCGATTTTGTTATAACTCGCCCAAAGATGGAAAATATCCTCTAGCCCTTTTTTATGCTTCTTCTGTCGTGGTTTTGCTACAAGTTGATTTTGAGAAAAAAATATTTTAAATCCTGACCAGAAAAATAAAAAACCTCTCGTGACGGCCCCAATTGCATTGCTATGGAGAATTCATTTCTGACAAGTTATTATAATTTTCCGCAATATAATGGCGAGGTTTTTTATTTTTTTGGGACAGTTACACTTGATTTATTATTGTTGCTAAGTAAATTTCCCTTTATAACTTAAATTAAAAAATGTTGCATAAGTTATATTGATTTGATCTCATTAAAAAAATAATCTTCAGTGTCTACAATTTTTTTAAATAAAACCCGCTTACCTTAATGTCATGGCGAGTCTTTGCTCAGCTGGTATACTTTTCCGCATCACGGTGTCTTGGCGAGATATCGAGGCTTTCAAAATAGTTGTTAACTCATCAAAAGAAGCGATTGACATTCGAAAGTAATTAAAAAATTTGTTTTCATTCCTTCGCAAACGTGGATAAAGAGTATAAAAATCTCCCTCTTGTTCTCTATACATTAATATTTCTTCAACCCACACTGAACGTATCTTTCTTTTTCGTTGTTGTCGGCGACGGCGGAGCAAAAGCAATAACAGTGTTTCTTCATCGGACGCCATTTTGCAACTGGCTCCTATACAAGCTGACCACGACTGCCAGTACGCGGCACTCCAACTGCAAGCGATGTCGCATGTCGACGGCAGCCGTTGCCGCCTCTCGGCGGCAGCCGTCGACGTATTGACTGCTGCCGTCGACAGATGGCGACGGCTGAAGTTCACAACTTGCAGTTCGTCTGTAAGAACCCTAACTAAGTCTCTGTGTATTTTATTCTGGTAATTTTCATCATCGCGTTCCACAAACATGGATATTTTCCCACATCGGTAATTAAATCTTGAATTAAGCTCATTTTCGTCAAAAACGTAGGTTCCTAAAATACAACAAACACGTGTGCAGCGTACGGCGGCGGACGGTAAACTGACGCGAATTTCTGATAGTGTGCGGGGCCTAGTACAAAATGTATGGAAAACACGCCTTCCGCCATTTTTAACAGAAAAAAATCTGACGTCCGGCTAAGGTGCCATCCGGCGGGCATCAGAAACGGATGACCCGTTAGAATTTTTCTAATATTGTGCGGGAGCTAATACAAAATGTATGCAGCGACTGCCTTCCAGCGAGCGTCAGAATTTTTCTAACAGAAATTTCTGATAATATGCGGCCGCTCTTCAACGGGCTTCATCAGACGCGCTTTAACTCGCCATTTCGGCGCCCGCGCCATATTGTCGTCATTACGGCGTCGGATCCCAGTCAGTGCGAACGTATGACATGACTTCTAGAGAAGCGATTATTTAAAAAATAAAAATGCGTGACGACATCGATTTTAACATTGCATTCTGTGAATTAATAGAGAAACATCCAGTAATTTATGATCATACTCGCCATGATTATTGTAATAGAAACGTTCAGGACAAAATGTGGCAGGAGATCGGAAAGGAACGAAATGAATCAGGTAAGCTGCTTTCTTTCCACGTGTTTTATTTCATGTTTGTAACATAAATCATACTACAATCGTATTGTAACGAAGCTATGTTGTGTATACTCACTTTGCCTTCATCAAACCGAGTATTCGGTTCAGTAATGACGCGAAAACGAGTTGTTACATGTCCGCTCCGCGCTGCCGCGCGAGCGAATCTTCTCCGCGCCCCCCGCATTCACCGGGCTAGTATTAGAGGTGTTACATTAGGGTCATATTTCTATATTCATATTATT